>OX327684.1:10502500-13002500 GCA_946807835.1 Ailanthus altissimus
AAAGAAGAGAAGTTTGTATGGTTGGAATCGTGCCAGCAGAGCTTCGAAGAGCTAAAGCGAAGGTTGACTTTGGCCCTTGTGCTTACACTTTCGTTGGGGAATGACGGTTTTACCATATATTGTGATGCTTCTAGGCAAGGTCTAGGTTGTGTGCTAATGCAGAAGGAGAAAGTAATAGCCTATGCGTCCAGACAATTAAAGAAGCATGAACAGAATTATCCTACACATGACCTAGAACTAGCTGCAGTAGTTTTTGCTTTAAGAATTTGGAGGCATTATTTGTATGGGGTTCCTTGCAAGATCTTTATGGATCATAAGAGCCTGTAGTACTTGTTCACTCAGAAAGAATTGAATATAAGGCAGAGAAGGTGGCTGGAGCTTATTAAACATTATGAGTGCACCTCGGAGTACCATCCAGGAAAAGCTAACGTGGTAGCAGATGCTCTCAGTAGAAAGCCTGTCGGTTCAATAGCTCACTTGAAGGTCACATATCTATCGATGTTGATAGAATTAAGGTCTTTAGGTGTAAAATTAGAATTGTCAGATTCGGGAGCATTATTAGCCACATTTTAGGTCTGTCCAATATTGGTTGATCGGATCAAAGAACTACAGACTCAAGATCCACAAGTAGTTAAATTAAAGGGTGAAATCGAGTCCGGGCAACGGAAGGATCTTTTAGTGACCGAGGATGGTGTAGTAACCTTGGGTCCAAGGTTATGTGTTCCGGATGTAAATGAGTTAAGAAGAGAGATTATGGAAGAAGCTCATTCTTCTGCGTATGCTATGCATCCGGAGAGCACAAAGATGTACCGTACCCTAAAAGAGCACTACTGGTGAAAGGGCATGAAGAAAGATATAGCTGAATTTGTCTCGAAATGCCTAACTTGCCAACAAGTAAAAGCGGAGCATCAGAAACCTGCAGGGCTCTTGCAACCCCTTCCGATTCCGGAGTGGAAATGGGAAAGAATAACGATGGACTTTGTGGTAGGACTTTCGCGTAGCCAGAGAGGTAATGACGCAATATGGGTGATTGTTGATAGACTGACGAAATCTGCCCACTTCCTACCCATTAGAAGCAGTTATTCTTTGGATAAATTAGCCCAGTTGTACGTAGATGAGGTGGTACGACTCCATGGAGTTCCCGTATCCATTGTGTCAGACAGGGATCCACGGTTCACTTCTCGATTTTGGCCCAATTTACAGAAAGCTCTAGGTACAAAATTGAGTTTCAGTACTGCCTTTCATCCTCAGACGGATGGTCAGTCGGAACGGATAATTCAGACACTTGAAGATATGCTTAGAGCGTGTGTTATAGAGTTTAAGGGAAGTTGGGATACTCATCTGCCGCTAATGGAGTTCGTCTACAATAATAGCTACCAGACTAGCATTGGAATGGCACCATATGAAGCATTGTATGGAAGAAAGTGCAGAACTTCAGTTTGTTGGGATAAGGTAGGTGAAAGGAAGCTGATCGGCCCAGAAATTGTCCAGATTACTTCGAAAAAGATTCAACTTATCAGGCAGAGATTGAAAATAGCTAATGATAGACAGAAAAGTTATGCAGATAACAGAAGAAGAGACTTGGAGTTTGAGATCAGTGATAAGGTTTTTCTGAAGATATCACCATGGAAAGGAGTACTAAGATTCGGGAAGCGAGGAAAGCTGAGTCCCTGATATATTAGACTGTATGAGATAGTTGAAAGAGTTGGAAAGGTGGCATATCGTCTACGGTTAACCGAAGATCTGGCTAGAATCCATGATGTGTTTCATGTTTCCATGCTTCGCAAGTATATAGCAGATCCTTCACACATCCTAAGGGAACAATTGGTAGAATTGAACGAGAACTTGACCTACAAAGAGAAGCCTGTGCAAATCCTAGACCGGAAAGAGCAAGTCCTTCGTAACAAAAGCATTCCCTTAGTTAAGGTATTATGGATGAACCATGGGGTAGAAGAAGCCACATGGGAATGTGAAGATCAGATGCGAGTGCAACATCGTCACCTCTTTGAGACAGGTATGATTTAAATTTCAAGGACTAAATTTTTTAAAGAGGGGTGAAATTGTAATATCCAATCCCTATTAGTAGTATTGGCGCCTAGATTTCGGTATAGAACAAATAAGACACCGTAGGGTTACTCGATTTTAACCCTATTAGAAATATTCCCTTTATAGTGCACATGAGAGATATTAGACCTAATTTGGTAATTTCACACTCGATCGGTACGCCGAACGACCCTAGAATATTTTTGGAATTTTTCTCTATTGACTTGGAAAAGAAAATCCTAATTTACTACATGCATTTCCATTTAAGGGTTATGAATGGAACAAGCCTTTGTTGAGAAACATAATCCATATATTAGAGAATGGACCAATTAGAAGAAATCTCATGGATTACCAAGTTGGAAGTTCTAGTTAGTTCTTTGGACTATTCCAACTAGATAGTTACAAATGAACTAATTACATAATTAGTAATTTTGAGAAAGTTGAAGGGCAAAATGGTAAATTGAGGGAGGACTATAAATATGTTGGAAGTGTGTAGAATTTTGAAGAAGATCAAAAGCAAACACTTAGAACAAAAGAGAGAAAATTCGAGCTTGGAAAGGGGGGCTGCTACAGTGACCTTTCAAGTTTTGTTTTCACAAATTTTCATGTGTAATCAAGCCAAAATAAGGTTACAAATCAATCCCTAAGCTCAATTGAAGTCTCTATTAGTGAAAATTCAAGAAAAATAAGTAAGAAAAGCATCTCTTACGAGTTTGATAAGTGAGATTTCAAGAATGTTTTAATTGATATTCTTATGTGTATTCTTGGCTTAGATTGAGTTGAATTCTAGTGTGGAGCTTGAAGGAGTCATCAATTTGAAGAAATTGGCAAGGTGAGAATTAGGGTTTTTGGTGATTTTGTTGTAGAGATTTCTATTGGTTGTAATTAGGGCTTTAGAATGAAATTGCCATGATTTTGTTGTAATTAGAACAAGAAATTGAGAAAAGGAATGTGTTGGAACCTAGGGTGAAATTCTCCCACTTTGGGGAAGTTAGGAATTGAGTGGTGTTTTGATTGAATTGTTGTGTGTAAATGGTGCATATTGTGAATTGAATGTATATGGTTGATGGAAAAACCAAAAATGAAGAAAATGGGACATAATTGTCCATGTTGGAAAGGTGAAGGGCAATTATGTCCAACCAAGTTATAAGGTGTTCAATAATTTTCAGGGCGCCGGATGGTGAGTTAGTTTCGATTATGGCTCCGTAACTAAAATCGGGAAGTAGTTTACATTTGGGCTTTGTATGCCGATTAGGGCATTTAGTAGTTAAATGAGATTCTAGTATTCGATTTGGTTCTAAATGTCATTTACGGCGCGTAGGTGAAGATAATCGAGAGCGTTAACGGGAGCAGAAATCGGGAGTGAAATTGAGCGCGGAACGGTTGTGAGTGAAAATCTGCCATTTCTTTTACTTTTCGGTCATGTTTTCGTACAATGACTATGTATGTTTTATGAGCTTTCGATGCATAAACATGATTTATGATCTTGATAAATTCATAGACATGCTTTTACATGATCGATTTGTGAAACATTTTTAAAATTTCTACATTCATTTTTAAGGCCATTGGTACCCTCAGATTATAATGGTGATGATTGTATTAGACCCGGCCGGTATATCCCGTGCACATGGGCAGGTCTTGGGGGTGTGTCACTAACTCTGGGAAGTCGGGATGTCAAGTCATGTGAGTCGCTCTATGTGTACGGGATATTGTCTCGCTATATGCATGCGATGTAAGATTCCGCTGCGTAGCCAATGAGATGTCTTGAGATGTCACTGTGGGTGCTGCTAGTTGAGGTGCCCCGTGACCTACTCACGTATACGGTGCTAGTTGAGTCGCTGCGTGGGTATAGAGCTTTAGGGTTACCATTGGTACAGTTTAGAAAGAAAATGGCCGAGCGAGGATTTTACTAGTTTTCGATTTACTGATAGCATTTATGCATTTATATGCACACAGCAGTTATTATGTTATACAGATTTTGAATATAGTTTTTCAAAGATGTAGATAAAACTCGCTCGGCAAGATTTCATCAACATATGATATTAGAAACCGTTTTACAGTTTTACATCCGTTTTAGAAGCATAATTTCTGCATGTACTTTAGAAATTGCTATCTTTGTATAGTGTTCTTGTAATTGAAATCTCATTTACACTCACTGGGCTCCTTTAGCTCACCCGTTTTATGTTTTATGTTTTATGTTTTTAAACCCCTTTTCCAGGTGCTGGTCTCGGAACGCAAGCTGCTGATTCTCCTATTGCCGAGTAGTGGGCCGAATCCAAAGAAATATTTGTACATGTAAATGTGCTAATAGCACTCTTTACTTTATGCATAATAGTTGTAGGCATGTATATTTGTAAGTATGTGTTGAATCAAGAAGAAGGGATTTCCAGTTTATGATGATCGTTTTTACTTTTTATGATTATGCTTATTTTGTGATTTAAACGAAATAATTGAGTTGTGTTGGATTGGATTTGGAAAGGACCAGAGGATCGAATTGGTAGAATTGAGATGTATTGAAAATAAAAGTGAATTTTTTTTACAGGTTTTATATGAATTTTTCTGAAAAACAGGGAAAACTCTGTCCGTTTGTTTTTAAAATTAAGATGTCATTTTCATGTATATTACTAGACCTTCTTAGTAGTAACAAGAATTGAAAAGGGGTTCGCCTCGCGAAATTTCTCAACATACCCAGTTAGGTTCGGAGGAACTTCTGTCAGGGTGCCCGGCAGGGCCGCTGGGATCTATAGTAGAGGGTCTCGGGTCGGTTCTGTCAAGCCTACCATGGCATTTTGGCCAAAAGACTACAAATACTATTTAACTTGATAAAATCCTCTATTAACGACTTTATGGGATATCTGTTAGAGGTTCTCATTAGTCTGTTCAGTACCCATTCCTTATTGAATGCCTGTATGCTTATATGAGCTTTAACTAAACCCATGGTTTGTTAAGACTAACCATCCAAATAATACAGATATAGATATATACTGATCCGAAAGAACTACTAATGACCTGTATCGGCAACGATGGATTAGGAACGATATTTTTTAGAACATCTTACATAATGACATTTTGTAACACTATTTGAAACTCTTTGCTACTATATCATTACTAATGCATTCCTGGGTCTTTGTCTCCTTTCAGATAAGGTCCTAACTTTTAAAATTGCTAACTTTTAGTGCAGACCCAAACTTATTTAAATCAGATCTAAACGCCTTTAGATCTACAATGTCTGGAAAAATTACAAGCTTCTTAACATGTAATAATAATTAATTAACGATTAAGCTGAAATATTTATTGAATAAATACCAAATAAAATATTCGTACAATAATTCGTTAGCACGTAAGCATCATTCTCAACAAGTATGTTCAAACTGTATGAACATAATAATAGTTTGTAATCAAATAAGTTTAATAATTACTTTACTAATGTCAAAAACTTATAATAAGTAAAATAGCTAATAATCTATATTGCTACTCCATAGACTTTCAGACTCTTGTCCACAATCACATCCACATCCACATCCACATGCCCACAACAGTGAGTAGATTGAATGGAGTGTTAGGATTTGTGCTTACGTGCCATCCTATTATGTATGAATATTTGTTTAATATTTATACTAGTGTCATAATTTTAATAAATCGCTAATTATATTTATATATGGTAAGATGCTTGTAATGTTTCAAACATTATACGATCTGAAAGAGTTCAAATCTGGTCTAAATGTGTTTAGATCAGTGCTAAGAATTAGCAACGCTAAGAATTATAAATGCTAAGAGTTGGCACTGATAAGCGTTACTAGGTTATAAGAGTCAGCGTTATCTAAAGAGTTAGAGCCTTGTCTGAAATGGGACAAAAACCTAAGAATATATTAGTAATGGCATAATTGCAAAGAGTTGCAAATAGTGTTAGGAAATGTCATTATGCAAATATATTCTCAAATATTATGTTCTTGATCTATCTTCACTGATGCAGGTCTGTTAGTGAATACTTTAACAAATATATAGATTAGTGTATATCTATATCTGGATGGTCCAAATGGTTATTCTTAGCAAACCATAAGTTTAGTAGAAGATCGTATAGAGATACAGGTATTCAGTAAGGACTGAATACTGAACAGACTCACAAAGATCTCCAATAGACATCCCATAAAGCCGTCAATTGAGGATCTTTCGAGTTGAGTAGTATTCGTGATCCTTTGACCTGAGTGTCACGGTGGGCTTGTGAGTAATCCACCATACTTTGGTTCCACACATGTCAGAAACCTTTCATGGTCTGACCGCTGGGTGTTGCTGGGTATGGTTCGATGCTCATGGAGTCCGGTGTGCATAGATATGGGATCCATCAGCTCATTTGGGTGAGTATTATATCCTAATACTCTATAGATTGTATTTTAAAAAGTCTTATGGCCATAAGCAATAATTCCCAAGAAAAGAGTTTAACCCTAAGGATAAATAATATTACAAAAGTGTTTGGAAATATTATTTATTGAAATACAATTCAATAGATAAGCTTTCAGTCGGGCATATGAAGATTTGACGGTGTTGATCTATATCTCTGCTCTACTCGGATATAAATGATGGAGGGATTATATGAATATGTTATAACCTCAACTTGTATGGTCTAACGCGCCGCTTTGTAATATCCGTAACGTGTGTGTGGGGCATCGTTCACGGATGTATGGAGGAGTTCTATATGACAATTCGGGCGTGGACTTAGAGAGTCTCACAATATGAAGTGTACTCGTTGTGCAGTGGGGCAGTATAATGGATTGAACAGTTCCATCCTAGAAATTTCAGCAAACCGAAAATATGTTTCGGGGTTCCTCGGGTTGTGCACTTATTTAAACTTAAATGTTAAGTATATTATTTAATTAGTTGATAAGAGTTATTAACTAATTAGATATTAATAAGTGGCACAATTTTATTGTATGAATTGTTTTACCATGAATTCAACCATTTACTATATTAGTAAAATCAAATAAGGTAAATATTAATTATTCAAATAATTTTTGAATAATTAAATAAATGTTATTTAAATAAATAAAATATGATTTTATTTATTTGTTATTTTGTTCCTAAATGGAAGACATACCTAATTTGAGAAACATCATCTACTGACAGAACCCGACCCGAGACCCTCTACTATAGATCCCAGCGGTCCTACCGGGCACCCCAACAGAAGTTCCTTCGAACCTAACTGGGTAAGTTGAGAAATTCTGCGAGGCGAACCCGTTTTAATTCTTGTTACTACTAAGAAGGTCTAGTAACATACATGAAAATGACATCTTAATTTTAAAAACAAACGGACAGAGTTTCCCCTGTTTTTTGAAAAATTCATATAAAACCTGCAAAGAAATTTCACTTTGATTTCCAATACATCTCAATTCTACCAATTCGGACCTCCGGTCCTTTTCAAATCAATTCCAACACAACTCAATTATTCATTTGAATCACAAATAAGCATAATCATAAAAGTAAAAATAACGATCATCATAAAATTGAAATCTCTTCTTCTCGGTTCAAAACATACATCCAAATATACATGCCTACAACTATTATGCATAAAGTAAAGGGTGCTATTTAGCACATTTACATGTACAAAAAATGATCTTCGGATTCGGCCCACTACTCGGCAATAGGAGAATTAGCAGCTTGCGTACCGAGACCTGCACCTGGGAAAGGGGTTCAGAAAACATAAAACACAAAACAGGTGAGCTAAAGGAGCTCAGTGAGTGCAAATAAAATTTCAGTAAAATAACATCATGTATAGATAGCAAAATCTAAAGTTCATGCAGAAATCATGCTTCTAAAACTGATGTAAAACTATAAAACGGTTTCTAACATCATATGCTATTGAAATCTTGCCGAGCGGGTTTTATCTACATCTTTGGAAAACTATATTCAGAATTTGTATAACATAATAACTGCTGTGTGCATATAAATGCATAAATACTATCGGTAAATCGAAAACTAGTAAAATCCTCGCTCGGCCATTTTCTTTCTAAGCTGTACCAATGGTAACCCTAAAGCTCTATACCCATGCAGCGACTCAACTAGCATCGCATACGTGAGTAGGTCACGGGGCACCTCAACTAGCAGCACCCACAGTGACATCTCAAGACATCTCACTGGCTATGCAGCGTAATCCTACATCGCATGCATATAGCGAGACAATATCCCGTACACATAGAGCGACTCACATAACTCGATATCCCGACTTCCCAGAGTTAGTGACACACCCCCAAGACCTGCCCATGTGCACGGGATATACTGGCCAGGTCTAATACAATCATCACTACTATAATCTGAGGGTACCAATGGCCTTAAAAATGAATGCAAAAATTTTAAAACTGTTTCTCAATTCGAACATGTAAAGGCATGTCTATGAATATGTATCAAGATCATAAATCATGGTTATGCATCGAAAGCTCATAAAACATGCATATTCATTATGCGAAAACATAATAAACGCAAAGTAAAAGAAATGACAGATTTTCACTCACAACCGCTCCGCGCTCAATTTTGCTCCCGTTAACGCTCTTGGTTATCTTCACCTACGCGCCACAAATGACATTTAGAATCAAATCGAATGCTAGAATCTCATTTAACTACTAAACGCCCTAATCGGCATACAAAGTCCGGATGCATACTACTTCCCGATTTTAGTTACAGAGCCATAATCGAAACTAACTCACCATCCGGCGCCCTGAAAATTATTGAACACCTTATAACTTGATTGGACATAATTGCCCTTCACCTTTCCAACATGGACAATTATGTCCCATTTTCTTCATTTTTGGTTTTTCCATCAACCATATGCATTCAATTTACAATATGCACCATTTACACACAACAATTCAATCAAAACACCACTCAATTCCTAACTTCCCTAAAGTGGCAGAATTTCACCCTAGGTTCCAACACATTCTTTTTCTCAATTTCTTGTTCCAATTACAACAAAATCATGCCAATTTCATTCTAAAACCCTAATTACAACCAATAGAAATCTCTACAACAAAATCACCATAAACCCTAATTCTCACCTTGCCAATTTCTTCAAATTGAAGACTCCTTCAAGCTCCAAACTAGAATTCAACTCAATTTAAGCCAAGAATACACATAAGAATGTCAATTGGAGCATTCTTGAAAGTTCACTTATCAAACTCATAAAATAATACTTTTCTTACCTCTTTTTCTTGAATTTCCACTAATTGAGGCTTCAATTGAGCTTAAGGATTCATATGTAACCTTATTTTAGCTTGATTACACATGAAAAATCATGAAAAAAAACTTGAATAGTCACTGTAGCAGTACCCCCCTTTGAAGCTCGAATTTCTCTCTTTTTTTTGGCTAAGTGTTGGTTTTGATCTCTCTTCAAATTTCTATACACTTCTAACATATATATAGTGCTCTTCAATTGACCATTTTTCCCTTCAACTTACTTAAAACTTCTAATTTACCATTAGTTAAAAACTAATTATATAATTAGTTCATTTGTAACTATCTAATTAGAATAGTTCAAAGAACTAACTAGAACTTCCAACTTAGCAATCCATGAGATTTCTTCTAATTGGTCCATTCTCTAATATATGGATTATGTTTCTCAACAAAGGCTTGTTCCATTCATAACCCTTAAATGAAAATTCATGTAGTAAATTAGGATTTCCTTTTCTAAGCCAATAGAGAAAAATTCCAAAAATATTCTAGGGTCGTCCGGCACACCGATCGAGTGTGAAATTACCAAATTAGGTCTAATATCTCTCACGTGCACTATAAAGGGAATATTTCTAATAGAGTTAAAATCGAGTAACCCTACGGTGTCTTATTTGCACTATACCAAAATCTAGGCGCCAATACTACTAATAGGGATTGGATATTACATCTACAATGCATAGCACAAAGTGTTGAACCTCTTTGTGAGTGTCACGCAGTAATAACAATTTATAAATCAGATACACCAAACTAAGCTTCACACATCTTCACTATTGATGTTTGCTCTCTTGCTAGTACTGTTGCCATAATTGGCTTTGCAATTTTCTCTC
Organism: Ailanthus altissimus; assembly: GCA_946807835.1. Taxonomy (NCBI): domain Eukaryota; kingdom Viridiplantae; phylum Streptophyta; class Magnoliopsida; order Sapindales; family Simaroubaceae; genus Ailanthus; species Ailanthus altissimus. The sequence goes on from OX327684.1 coordinate 10,512,586, forward strand.
CAAATCACGGACATGTAGGTAATCTCCCACAGCCATATGATCAATACAAACTCTCTGAGGGAGAACTGAACTCGCTTATTGCCAATCAAGAACCACAGTTCATCATGTAAATACATGTCGTAACAAGACCTGGTGCACCAATATCTTAAAAACAAAAATTGGGTGTATGTCCAAGAACTGACCCATGCATGTCTCTCTAAACATTGCCAACTAATTGAGCATTAACGTCTATTGTATAAGAGCAACCACCCGCTGATAAGTGTAAATTATATTTATTATTTTTACTCCCTTAACTTGATTAATTGTTCATTTGAATAAAAATATTAGGCTTTTCATATATTTTAATATTATTTTATAGGTTTGAAGTCAATGGAGTAATTGAAAATAAAAATATAAGGAAAACAAGACAAAACATAAAATGCTATAGTACACAGTGCTATAATAATCGTTACAGCAATCTGTGAACAATGATTTTGCTATAGTGCATTGCTGAAGCGGTGAACAATATTTTACCCTAGCAAACATTCCAGCGCTCTAGCACCCAAGACATCTCGCTGCAGTGCCAAGTGAACAGTATATGGTAAATAGTGTCTCATGAACAGTACCCCCGTACTACAGTCCTTTCACCCCTAGCGATGAATAGTGTAATTTTTTCTAAACCTAAAAGAAATACAACTCCAAGACTCTTATAAATCCCTATATAAAGGCAACTCATTTTAGACCTCAAAGAACACATAACTTAGGGTTCTTAGAACCACAACACACAGAAAAATAGTAATTTTTAGAAAGAGAAGTAAGGGGAATTCAAGGAAGTAAGAGATTATTGGCGAATCTTTGGCGTATCAACCAATTGCGAATTGACATCTATATTGATTTGTTTTTTGTTGAACCATGTTTATTTTATTTTTCAGTCATAATTCTCTTGTTACCATGAGTTAAATTTATTTTCTAAGATTACTACTTAAACTCAACATGTGATTTTAATTTTTAGATCTTTTTAATATTTATTTGAACCCAATTCTTAATTATTCAAATTATTTTTTCTTAATGCTTTATTACATCTGATCAATATTATGATTGTTTTGGCAATACTTTGATAAACTCAGAAAGGTATCATTGTATTTAGACTTAGATAATTTGATGCATAATTATAGAGTAATATTTAATGTTGCATATGTCAGTTTTGAATTAGGATAGGAATATACCTAATTGACATGTATGGTCAATAAGATTCATTCTTAATGAATTTTAATTTATTACAAATACCATAAAAATATAGGTATTTGATAAATTAGGATATACTTGCATGACCTTGGGAGAGACTTGTGAATACATTAGTGTCTTGACCATAATAAGAATTGAGGAATAGAAATATTAACAAGATTAATCTTTAGAAAATATATTGGAGGATACTAATTAACTCTAGGTTTTTTCTATATTGCTATCTTCTTATTTTATTTGATTTGTTTTAATTTTTTTTGGTACTTTTATTTTACTTAAATTATTATAAAATTAAGATTTAATTTTTTTTAAATAGTTACAAAAAAAATAATTTTAATACTTAGTAGAAAATAAAAATTATCCTTGTGAATTTGACATCCGACTTTATAAGTCCTTTTATTCTTTCATATCAATATATAATTATTAAAAAACTTTAATGATTATGAATGAATAAAATAAATAATAATAATATTATTATTAATATTAATTGAAATAAAAGTTCAAATTATTATTATTTTATGAATTTAAATAGCTATTATTATTATTTATTTATTTACTAAAATTAACTTTTACTATTTTATTATTATTATTTAATATTTATTTCAATTCATATTACTATTATCATTATTTATTTTATTCATTTATATCATTATATATATGTTATGTAATTTTAAGTTATTAGTATTTTAATTTTATGCTCATTGCTATTATTATTAGTATTATTCATTAATTATTATTATTTACATTATTTACTAAAAGTTAAAATTTTCTCTTTTATTATTATTATTTGAATTTTTTTATTTTCAATTCATATTATTATTATTATAATTATTCTTTTATATCATTATATAATTATTATCCAATTTTTAGTTATTATTATTTTAACTATCCTTATTATTATTTTTATTAATAAAATAATAATAATAATTATTATTATTATCATTGAGAATTTTAATAGTTGCTATTATTATTAACATTATTTATTAAAATAGTAACTATTTTTTTCCTTTTTCTCAGCCATGTGGCACATTCCCATTAGATGCACCTATGGCCAGTTAATCACCTTGCACCTCATGCATGTGTCGCGAGGTGCAAGGCGACGTGTGTCGCAAGTGCTAGGCGCACAAACATCTCGCAACCAGTCATGTCTTTGTCATTTTCGCTGGCAATTTTGTTTGAATTAATCTCTTTTTAATTATTTTTCGATTGGTTTCAACAAAATCTACACATTTTAACATATATTATTTTAAATCTACTCATTTTCACTTATTTTTAAAAAAAATACTAAAAAATAGAAGAATATAAAAAACTCACCAAATTTCACTTATTTTATGAATTTTACTTCTCAATTGGTTTTTTTACCTTTCAATTTTTAAAATGTCAGTATTCAAACTTTCCATTTACTTATTTTTAAGGTCAAATTTTTAAAAGTTTTATTTGATTGAGTTTCAGTTTAAAGTTAAAGAGAGAAATATGTTTAAGAGTAAAATGATTTGAAAATCAGTGTTTAACTAATAAAATTTATAAAAGTACTGAGATGTTAAAATAAATTTTAGTTTAAAAAAGAACTATTTTAAAAATTTTTCAATAAAAACATTTATGAGCTGACAAATCAATAACAAATTAGCAAATAAATTTATCAATAGTCAATAGTATGGTAAGATTAGCACATATATATATATATATATATATATATATAGATAAAGAATAATAAATGATAAAAATTACAAAGTGATTAACAGATGACGAATAAGTTCAGAAATTCACCTGACATTTTTTTTAACTTTCGTTAAATATCGAGGGAAAGACGAGCGTAGAAACTGAGAAAACTATCGAAGAGGAAGGTATTTGAAGTATTTTCATATGCCACGTGGCAACAGCATTTTATACGAATATTACAATCTACATTATCGCTACAGATTTTTTTATAAATAATAATTACAATGTATAAATGCAATCATTTTTGGGGTTTATTTAATTTTTTTATTATTTTAATTTAAAATAAATAAATATTTTAATTTTTAATTTAATCATTAAATAAATTATTATTTATTTAATTTGAATATTAGTTATTAATATATTTATTTTATTTATTTCATAAAAATATTAAATAAATAATTAAATATTAATTTATGAAATATATAATAATATCGTGTGCTTTTTAAGGTGCACAAAATTTTAAAAATGTAAGATTTTCTTAGATTTGAGATTTTTTTCTTTTTGATTTACCATATTTCACTCTAATTTTTTTTTTTTTACTTCATTAAATTATACTTCGATGCTCATATATTTATGAAACAAAAATTAAAAATTTCAAATCTTTTAATTTTTTGAGAGAGAGATGATTCAAATGTTTGATGGGGAGATAAAATGTAACTCATTGGTATAATTATCCAATTCTTAATTATAAAAGATTAACTTCTATATTTGTGGCTAAAAAATAATATTCTCTAAAAATATGAGTCATTTATAAAAAATTCTAATCTTTTTTATATTATGAATTTTTTTCAAAAAAATTGAAATTTTCTATTCACGGGATAAATCATCGCTTAAGATAAGGAGGGATTTACAATACCTATACTTTGAAAATGCCCATTTTACAATTCTATACCTTAATAATTAGAAATTACAAATCCTCTATACTAAAATACCTTTATTTAATTTGTTAGTTCCCATGCAAGAGAAAATTTTTATAAATTTCAAGCAAATTAAATAAAAAAAACTTCATCAAAAATCACAAAAATTAAAAATTTAATACAATTATTATTTTAGATCAATTATAATAGTTGAATATTCTTATTTTAATATTTTTTGTTGAGTAAATAATGAATTGATATGGTCGAATATTAAAAATTGAGGTCAAGTAATATGGTGCAAAGATGACAATATAATTAAGTAATAAAAATTTGAAGTATACTAATAATTGAGTATTCTTACTTGCTATTTTGATGATTAAATTATGAATTGATATGGTTGAGTATTAAAGGTGATGTCGAGTAATTCGAAACAAAGATGACGATGTAGTTAAGTAGTATAATATTGAAGTATATTGATAATTGAGTATTCTTATTCTATACTCAAACTATATAGACATAGTTGAATGGTTGAATATAGTTGAGTAATATGAATTTTACCGGACTTAATGTCGAATAATATATATATATCGAATAATATATTACACGATTGTATAAAAATATGTAATTACTAGACTATGTGGTCGAGTAATGGAACAAAAAGATATATAATGTATTTTCTTGCTTATTTTGGTTCGATAATTTTTAACATCATATTTTTGTGTTGCAGGAGAGATGGCACATAAGAGGAGAATTGAACTTGAACTTAATAATCAAGGAAGTCGATAATTTCAAGGCGATGGTTTCTAGACGAATGAAATTTCAAGAGATTATAGACAAAAAAATCATCTAACAGAATTGATGTGGTCAGGTGTCATGTGTAGCATAAAACATTTAATTTTCTCGACTAATAGCTTATAATAATCAAGTGTAGTTGAGTGTTTCAACATTTGAACATTGCTTAAAGGGGTTTATTTTCCTTACTTGCACCTGATATGATAAACACAAATTGGTTGTCTTAATTATAAAGCATAATCTAACATTATCATAATGAATAGTATCATCCAATAATGCAATTAATATCCAAAAAAAAAAAATATTCACTCCAATTAGTAGTAACCTACAATGCATTGTCCAGAAAGTATCAAATTTGCACCAGCCCAAAACGTGGCTAGTGAGCGTTTCTAGTTTAAGGACTTTAGACTAAATTAGGCATTGTAACGTATTTAGAAATTTATGTTAAGATTTGTATTTACGTGTTATTTTTATTTGTATAAATATTTATTTTGTAATATTTATACGATAGATATTTAATTAAATCGCTAATAATTTTTATTAAATGGTATTGTACGATTTGAAAGAGTTTAGATCTAGTTTAAAGGAGTTTAGACTAGCACTAAGAGTTAGCAATGCTAAGAGTTATAATTAAGAGTTAGCACTACTAATAGTTAGTATGTTATAAGAGTCAGCGAGATCTAAAGAGTTAGAACCTTATCTATAATGGTACAAAGACCTAAGAGTTTATTTATAATGACATAGTTGTAAAGAGTTGCAATAGATGTTAGAAAATATCATTATGTAAGTATGTTCTCAAACATAGTATTCTTGATCTATGTTCACTAATGCAGGTCTATTGATGAATCACTATTATATAGATTAGTGTATGCCTATATCTGTATTGTACAGATGATTGTTCTTAGCTAACCATGAGCTTAGTGGAAGCTCGTATAGACATGTAGGTATTCAGTTAGGACTGAATACTGAACAGACTCACGAGGACCCTAATAGATATCCTATGAATCCATCAAAGAAAGATCCTCTTGAGTTGAGTAGTATTCGTGGTTCTTTCACCTGAGCGCCATGGTGGGCTTGTAAGTGATCCACTATACTTTGGTTCCACGTATGTCAAAGAGTTTTTATGGTCTGACCGCTACATGTCGTTAGGTATGGTCGGATGCTCATGGAGTTTGGTGTGCGTAGATACGGGATCCACCAGCTCACATAGGTGGATTATATATCTAATGCCTTGAGATTTAATCTTACAAAGTCTTATCGCCATAAGAAATAAACTTGGAAAAAGAGTTTTCCAGAAGGTTTAACAATATAGCAAAAGTGTTTGCGTTTATTGTTTATTAAGATGCGAATCTAGAGATAAGTTTAAGGATAAGTTTACGGGAATTTGACGGTGATGATCTATATCCTGCCAATCCAAGATATAACGACGGAAGGATTATATAAATATGTAGTAACCTTAACATATATGGTCTAACGCGTTAATTTGTAATATCCATTATGTGTGCGTGGGGCATCGATCACGGACTTATGGAATAGTTCTATTTGACGAATCGAGCATGGACTTAGGGAGTTCTAATATGAAATGTACTCTTTGAACACTTGGGCAGCGTACCATATTGAATAGTTTAATATAGTAAAATCTAACAATTTACTAAGGTTAAGTTAACTAAAGTATATAGTTAATTGGTGGGACCTATTTTAGGTTAACTTGGTAACCTAGTAAGGACATCAAAGTAATTTTACTTAATAATTATTTAATTATTAAAAAATTAAAAAAATATTTAATTATTTAATAGTTAAATAAATAATTTAACTTAATAATGGTTAAAAGTTAACCATATGGTTCAGTTAAAGTTAACCTTACTTAATTGTTAAGTAATGGTTAACCTATCAATGGTTAAGTTAATTAACTAGGGTTAGAATATTTAAATATTTATTTAATTTAAGATATAAGTTAAATTAATCTAATTAGGGTTAAATGTTAACTATTGTTAGGTTAAGTCAAATGTAAATTTAAATTAAGTGAAATTAAAATAATTAAATTCATTTGTTTATATTTATAAAATGAAACAAAATTTGAGAAGTGAAGATTATTTTTTAACTAAGTGTTATACCGATCAAAATAAAAGAGAAAGAGAAAGAAATTTTTTTTTCTTATTTTGAATTCAATTGTTAAATTTAAAATCAAGTTTTCTTTTTGTTAGGCTTAAAACCAATTAAACAAAAATAAGTATTTGATTTAATTGATTAAGTGTTAATCAAAGGAAAATAAAATACTTAAGTTTAATTTGTTAAATAACTTTTTGGATTAACATGTTACCATTCTAAATAATCAATCTCACCTTTATTGATTATTAGGATTGATCAAAGTTTGCATTTCATGTGGATTTCAAGAATTTTAATCCAAAAGCTTCAAGGGTTATTTCTCAATTTCAGTTATTAATTTGATTAATATGTAATAATTGTGTTTATTATAAATTTTTATGCTTCTATTGTGCATATATATATATGTATGAGATATGTATATTTTGATGATAAACTCATATACCACATTCATGCACCCTAAATAAATTAACACTCAACAATTGGTATCAGAGCAATTTCATATTATTTTGGGTGTTTTTAGTGTTGGATAAATGTTGGCTGTGTTGTAGGATAAGTTCTAGGGCTGTGGTGATGCATTTCAAGTGTTGAAAATGTAAAACTAGTGAAAATAGCCTCTAGAACGCTGCAGCGTTTATGTCTAATGCTGTAGCCTTTATAGTGAATGTCGTGGCATTGAATGAAGAATGCTGCAACTTTGAGGCCTCCAGGCCCCAACACTGCAGTGTTCATGCTTGGTGCCACAGCGCGCGGAGGAACTGCTTCCAGTACTGTAGCGCTAGAAAGCAAGGGCAGTAGCATTGAGAATTCTGAAGCCTTAGTACTGTAGCGCTAAATAATCAACGCCGCAGCGTTGACACTAGAAAAGAAAGTACTTTTTTTTATTTTTGCATGTGAGGGGGTTTATGAGATGTAGTAATAAGAGTTACTAGTCTACATGCTAAACCATGGTTATTATTATTTTTTTGTTGGTAACCATAGCCTTACTCGTGGGGTTAGTTGTGTTTGCACAGAATTAAATAATTGATTGAGAATAACCTTCTCATGTGATGAGAGCCTGTATTTAAAATCTCTTTTAATCATATTGAATTTTATTATATTATGAGTTAATATTTTAAATGGTCCGCCTTATTAATATGGTGTAAGATAGGTCACTACAGTCTTTTTTAATATTACTTTAGCATGAGGGATTTAGTCGGTGTGACTTGGTCTAATGCCGATAAAATATGAGATGAGTCAAATATAAGCAAACATGATATCCAATATTGCTTTAGCGTGAGGGTAGTGTCAGTAACATATATTTGATAATTGAAAAGTTAATCTAAAATACACTTACCCAATATTTCTCTAGCGTGAGGACAAGGTTATTAAAGATCATGATAAGAGTTGTCTACCTATTGGGTTTATAAAGGTTAATATTGTTTTAGTGTGAGGCTGGAGTAAAATGTCAATAGGGTCCACTGCTCATTGTATAGTTTAAAAGTTCTTAAACTATCGTTATCCCGTTGAAAATTAAAGGGATTATGTAAAGCAGTGGGAGGGCATTTTTAAATTAAAAATTGTATAATTGTTATATCCATTATTTAAAATGATAAATTAGCGATTTAATTAATTTAAAATCCGCTAAAATCTTCTATTTTATTTTGTTTTGTAAAGATCAATATGGCTTCAACAACCCTTTGATGCGCATTTTTTATGCTAACTAACTCACGTGTGCTAAAAATATTTAGATTGGATGATCAATCTCAATTGTTTTGAATTCTGATAAGATTGGATATATTATTGATTAGAAGATGCTTAGAGGTATTTCTGATGATGCCACCCCAGAGGAAAGGGTAATATATCAGAAATGGTTGGATGATGATTTAAAAGTTAAATCTTACTCCAGAGAAAGCATTTCCATATAGACAATGCTAGTAGGATCTTGCTCTACCTGAAGGAGCTTTTTGGTAACAGACCTTAGATTGAAATATACGGTGTCGCCAAAGTGCTTTTTCAGGCTAGACTTCCTAAGGCCAGTCTAGTCCAGTCAGTCCTCATGTCCTCAAAATTATCATATATATTGAGAGGTTTGAGACTATAGACATTTTTTTGAACAATAATTTGGGAAATAGTTTGATTCTCCAATCACTTTTGTAGTCATTCACACAATTCATTATGAACTTAAATATGTAGGGATTGACCCATAAATATGCTGATCTTTATAATATATTGAAGATAGCAGATGAGGGCATGCACAAATGGGGTTCGACCCTCTTCATTCAGGGTACTTTTTCTTCTACCCCGAGGGCTTTTGGGAAGTCCAAAAAGAAGAAGAAATAGAAGATGAGATAGATACCCCAAATGGGTCCTCAGAGGTGATCGATCTCCAAACCTCTAGAGAAGAGCAAGGCAAAAGGAAAATATTTCTTTTACAGCGAGGATGACCACTGGAAACGTAACTGCCTAAAATATCTTGCGGGCTTGAAGAAGATTCCCTCAGGTATTTGCTTTTCTATTATAGATATTTCTTTAGCATTTGATGCTAGTACAGGCTGGGTATTAGATACAACATGTCCTTCTTATATCTATAATGTGTGATAAGGTCTGAGGAAAGTTAGATTGCTTTATCCAGGAGAGGTAAAGCTTTGAGCTAGAAATAGAGATTTTCTGCAAGTTGAAGTTGTTGGACATTTAGATTTACTTCTTCCCTGTAATAAAATAGTTGTATTATATAATTGTTATTATGTTCTTAGTATCATCAGACAAATTATATCATTTCTTGTACTCAATAGTGAAGGGTATCATATATATATTCGAAATTGTTCTTTATGTTTATAAAATATGCATGATATTTTATTAGCATAGTATTAATTAGTAAATGGACATTATATATTAGATACAACTAAAAATGTCATAAATGTACAAGCTAGTACTAGTAGTAGTTCAGAATCTTTAAATGAAATAGAATTATGGCATACGTGATTAGGTCATATATGTGTAAGGCGCTTAACCTATTTGGTTAAGGATGATTAGATGCCTAATTTGACCATACAGCCTTATCCAGTTTATGAATCATGTATTCATGGAAAGTTGACCAAATCTCTATGCACTGATGTTGGATACCTTTATAGCCCGACTGGTTGCTAAAGGTTATACTCAGTCATCTAGGATTGATTATGAGGAAACCTTTGTATTAGTAGTAATGCTTAAGTTAATTTGAATATTATTGGCATTTGTTGCATACTGTAACTATTAGATATGGTAGATGGATGTAAAGACAGCGTTACTGAATAGATGTCTAAAAGTAAAGATATATATGGAACAGCCTGAAGATTTTACATCCAACTTGACCTTTAGTCTAATATACAAACTGAAGAAGTCCATTTATGGACTTAAGCAGGCCTACCAAAGCTAGAATCTTTATTTTGATGAAGTAATCAGAGGGTCTGGTTTCATAAAAAATAAAGAGAAATCTTGTATGTACAGAAAGGTCAGTGGGAGCATGATAGTTTATCTTAGTTCTCTATGTGGATAACACACTTATTATTGGGAATGATATTGGTATGTTACAATCAATCAAGAGCAATTTGAGTAAGAAATTCTCTATAAAGGATTTATGAGAGGCTTCATTTATACTGGGTTTAAAACTCTATAGATATAGAGCTAGAAAGCTGATAAGACTCTCTCAATCATTATATATTAATAATGTCTTAGAAGGTACAATTTTACTAATTGAAAGATAACTAGTGTACCTTTCAAACATGACATTCATCCTTTGAGGAATATGTCTCATCAGACAGAAGATGAAAGGGTTAGAATGTCTAACGTGTCATATGCATCAGCAATTGAAAGCTTGATGTGTGTTATAATGTGCACGAGACCTAACATTAGTATGGCTATAATTGTTACTAGCTGGTACCAGTTTGATCCAGGTAACTACCATTGGATGGTAGTCAAACATGTCCTTAAAAACTTAAGGGTACAAAGGATAAGTTTTTTATTTATAGAGATAGTGACTTACAGGTGAGAGGATACACAGATTCAAACTTTTAGTCTGACCTAGATGATAGAAAGTCTATATTTAGGTATGTGTTCATTCTCAACGATACTATAGTAAGTTAAAAAAACACCAAATAGGGATCCACAACTAATTCTACCACTAAGGCAGAATACATAGCCGCCTCTGAAGCAGCAACAGAAGTAGTATGGATATGTAAGTTTGTCACTGAGCTTGAAATAGTTCTAAGTTCGAAAGATCTTATCCAACTATTTTGCGACAATAATGGAGCCATTGTACAAGTAAAAAAGCCAAGAGCACACTAAAGATCTAAACACATGGAGAGAAAATATCATATAATTAGAGAGATCTTGGCTAGGGGAGATAAATTATTTGTAGAGTAGATTCTATAAATAATGTAATGGATCCACTAACTAAGGCCTTAACTCCAAAGGTGTTTGAGAAACATGTGGATTCTATAAGTATTATGTACTAGTATGAATAACACTAGAGTAAGTGAGAGTTTGTTAGGGTTTGTGCTTATGTGCCATCCCTGTTTGTATGAATATTTCTTTTATAATGTTTATACAATGAATATTTTAGTAAATCGCTAATAACCATTATTAAATGCTACTAAAGCTTGTAACACTATAGACATTGTACAATTCAGAGGAGTTCAGATCTAGTTTAAAGGAGTTTAGACTAGGGCTAAGAGTTATAAATGCTAAGAGTTAGTAGGTTATAAGAGTCAGCGAGATCTAAAAAGTTAGAACCTTGTCTATAATGGGACAAAGACCTGAGAGTCTATTTATAATGACATAGTTGTAAATAGTTGTAATAGATGCTAGAAAATATCATTATGTAAATATGTTCTCAAACATAGTGTTCTTCATCTATGTTCACCAATGCAAGTTTATCGGTGAATCACTATTATATAAGTTAGTGTATGTCTACATTTGTATTATACAGATGATTGGTTTTAGCTAACCATGAGCTTAGTGGAAGCTCGTATAGATATGTAGGTATTCAATCAAGACAGGATACTAAACAGACTCACGAAGACCCCAATAGTATCCTATGAATCTGTCAAAGGAAAGTCCTTTCAAGTTGATTAGTATTTGTGGTTCTTTTACCTGAATGCCACGGTGGACTTGTGGATGATCCACCATACTTTGGTTCTACGTATGTCAAAGACCTTTCATGATTTAACCGCTAGGTATCGTTGGGTATGGTCCGATGCTCATAAAGTTCGGTGTGCATAGATACAAGATTCACCAACTCACATAAGTGGGTTATATATCTGATGCTTCGAGATTGTATCTTACAAAGTCTTATGGCCATAAGCAATGAACCCATGAAAAGAGTTTCCCACAAGGTTGACTAATATAGCAAAATTGTTTACATATATTGTTTATTAAGATATGAATCTGGAGATAAGTTTATGGAGATTTGACGATGATAATCTATATCCTGCCCATCTAGGATATAATGACGGAAGAATTATATGAACATGTAGCCACCTCACATATATGGTCTAATGCGGTGATTTATAATATCCGTGACATGTGCGTGGGGAATCGATCACGAACTTATGGAATAGTTCCATTTGACGAATTGGACGTGGACCTTAGGGAGTCTTAATATAAAATGTACTCTTTGTGCACTTGGGCAGCGTACCATATTGAATAGTTCAATACAGTAAAATTTAGCAATTTACTAAAGTTAAGTTAACTAAAGTATAAGGTTAATTGGTGGGACCCATTTTAGATTAACTTGGTAACCTAGTAAGGACAGAAATATAATTTTACTTAATAATTATTTAATTGTTAAATAATTAAAATAAATATTTATTTATTTAATAGTTAAATAAATAATTTAACTTAACTATGGTTAAAAGTTAACCATATGGTTAAGTTAAAGTTAACCTTACCTAATGGTTAAGTTAGTTAACTAGAGTTAGAATATTTAAATATTTATTTAACTTAAAAGATAAATTAAACTAACTTAACTAGGGTTAAATGTTAACTATTGTCATTCTTTGCAAAAGTCTCAAGCTCTGTAACACGCTTACTATATTTCAGCATAGGTTTAGCAATAAACCTCGCTTGCTGGTAAAAATTCTTAGTATCGACTTCTCTCAAATTTGAGGCGACCTCTGTCTAGCTTGACACAGAGCATACAAGACTCGAATATATTATTTTTTGCGAACACCTTTTTGGCACGCCCGGTGGGACCCATTTTTTGTATACCAGTAACAACTAGACTGATGGAAATAAATAAAATTGGAGCAAACGTTGCAGAAGGGTCAAACTTCACCCTCACCACAAGTTAGGAATCCCGTCGATCTTGATCAAGAAAAGGTGAGTTTTGCCAACATTGAAGAGGATTTGCTAAATTAACATCTTGAGGAGATTCATCGCAATACTCTTCTATATCTAAAGCCATTTTTTACGGCCGATGTTCAAGGGTTGATATCTTTAATCTCCCAAGAAAACCAATTGCTTAGCACCATGCTTACAAACTAGATGGTCACAGTATTTCATCTTTTGATTAAGGACAATCAAAACATTAGCTGAAGTATACTTAGAAATCTGGAAACATGACCAAACTGAGTTCACTACTTTATTACACGGTTGACCAAACCCAATGCCCACGTTAAAGAGGATTTGCTGAATCAAAATCTTGAGGAGATTTATCGCAATACTCTTCCATATTTACGATCGATGCTCAGGGGTTGGTCTCTTTAATCTCCCAAGAAAACCAATTGCTCAGCACTATGCTTACAAACTAGATGGTCACAATATTTCATCTTTTGATTAAGGACAATCAAAACATTAGCTGAAGTACACTTAGAAATCTGGAAACATGACCAAACTGAGTTCATTACTTTATTACACGGTTGACCAAACCCAAAGTTACAAGAACCTTGTTATAGACACCACTACTAGCTCCAACCTACAGTATGGTTTCGTCAACCTTTTAAGACAGTAAAAAAGAGTAGGATCGTTTACTTCTCAGGTCCATTAGAACTAGCTGAGCCAGATCTTTAATTATGACAAAGTTGAAAACATGAAAAATTTAGAGAATTTGCACTAATCCATTCCTCAAAATCATGATCAAATCGGCCAAGCCCATAGTAGAATGATTCAGTTTGGGTCTATGAAACTAGTACTGCCAACAAGTAGTTTTGAACGACTTGAAATAGATTGTAATATGCTATTATAGGACATGAGGGTTGATTTAAGGCCTATGGTGTATCCTTTATATAGGAAGCCATACTCCTATAGTATTGACACACTTTTCCTTTTTTTAAAGGGATATAAAATTCCTGAATTCTTTTTGTTTTTGGGCAAGGAGAATATCACCACCTTTAAGCATATTTCTAGGTTCACTGTACATTGTGATGAGGCTAGTTCGTCTCTTTTTATGAAAACTAAGGCTATTCGGTAATTCCTTTACTAAAAAAGCTTTCACTTGCTACATCAATTTGGTGCCTGAGTCAATTCCTAATTAAAAACAAGTGAAAGATAGATTCCATGTCGAGTTCTACAGGCTACCACCAGAGGTGACCTTAGCTAATCTAGCTTGAGTTCTCCTGTTTTCAAGTGAGTCAGTATCTATATATTTATGCCATTTTAGGAAACTCTGAACGCAGTCTTAGACACAGATATCAAAAGCTGACTCTATCTCAATGGTCATCCGAGCAATGTCTTTCGTCATGAGGGAACACTTTAAATGGCATCACTTTCATGACCTATATAAGTTGGAAACACAAGCGGCTAACTATGAGAGGCTACTCAGAGAGAAAGATTAAAAGATGGCGTCCTCAAAAGGGATGTACTACAAGAACCAGATGAAAGTTACAGTAGTCTAAGCTGACTCAGAAATTGATTTAGACGTGTTAGATATCGAGGAGGTATGTTTACCTAAGTTATCAAATGAGAGCTTTATGAATGTCCAGTATTGAGGAAGGTGACATCTAGCAAAAAGAAGAAGAAGTCTGGCAAAAATACTCAGATTACAAAGGAATACTCCTTTGACCTAAGAAAAGTCGATCAAAGTTTTAACTGGCTTTTAAAAGATAAATAGATCAAGTTATTTGAAGGGCATACTATTCCTTCAGTTGATTAACAAGCAAAAAGGGATTATTACAAGTGGAATGATTTCTGGCAACACAACTTGAAAAATTGTGTGATTTTTAAGAATGAAATACAAAGGCTGATCGATGAAGGGCGATTACTTTTCACCTTTAAAGGGAATACTCATTTGGTAGAAACAAACTCTTCCCTTCAGTAGCTGCGAATGTGATCATCTTAACAAAAATGAGGCTACTAGATAAAGGGTGTCATCAAACTTTTGAATGCTATATAGGCCAAAAATAAAAATCCAAATTAAGGATTCGACCACTTAAGCGACTAGAGCAGAAAAGAAGGTTACAATAGAACCCATCTCAGAGACTCAACTGACCACCACAGAGCCTAGTCTTGTTTGCCCTCAGTGTCAAATCACTTTTCAAAAGGTTTAGGGTGATTCAAAGGATAAGACCACTATGAAACAGCCTTTGCAAACTGTGAAGTCGAGGCCCAACACTATCGGGCAGTGGAAAAGTAACAGGATCAAACAAAGTGTCTTTGATTGCTTTAATAAGTATATCCCCATCCAATCCAAGCCAACCAAAACTTAGAAAAGATCATAATAGAGGTGCAAACAACTTAGTTGACTTGAATAGGTTGCTTAAAACCAATGGGAAAATCAAGAGCCGGAGTTCCCTTTGAAAATCGAGAGCCTCAATAAAAACTTTATGGTAATATAGCTCTAGAGGACACATGGCCTTCTAGGACGATTAAAGTAGGTAACTAGCCTCGAAAAGTCTAGAAACTAGTTAAAAGGAAGCCAAAACAACCAAGACATGACAATAAAGTGTTGGGATTTGTGCTTATGTACCATCTTATTTTGTATGAATATTTAATTTTATTATTTATACAAATGATATTTTATTTAATCGTTAATTATATTTATTGAAATGGTATAATGTTTGTAATGTTTGAGACTTTGTATAATTTAAAAGAGTTTAAATCTGGTCTAAAAGAGTTTTAGATCAGTGCTAAAATTTAGCAACATCTAAAGAGTTAGAGCCTTGTCAAAAATGAGACAAAGACCTTAGAATATATTAGTAATGACATAGTTGTAAAGGGTTACAAGTTGTGCTAGAAAATGTTATAATACAAATATGTTCTAAAATACTATATTCCTGGTCTATTTATTGATGCGGGTCTATCGATGAAACCCTTATCTATAAATCAGTGTATGTCTATATCTAGATGGTCCAGATGGTTAGTCTTAGTAGACTATGAGCTTAGTGAAAGCTTGTATAGGCATACGGGTATTCAATAAAGAGTGAATACTGAATAGACATCCTATGAAGCCATCAATGGAAGGTCTTCTCGAGTTGAATAGTATTCGTGGTATTTTGACTTGAGTGCCACAATGGGCTTATGAACAATCCACTATACGTTGGTTCCACAGATGTCAGAGCCCTTTTATAGTCTAACCGTTGCCTGTCGCTGGGTATGGTCTGATACTTATGAAGTCTAATGTGCGTAGATATGGGATTCGTAAGATCATATAGGTAAGTTGTATATCTAAATGCTCTGAGATTGTATCTTAGAAAGTCTTATGGCCATAAGTAGTAAGCCGAAGAAAAGAGTTTTTCACAGGGTTAACAATATCGTAAAAGTATTTGTGTATATTGTTCATCGAGATACGAATTTGAAGATAAGTTCATGGATGAGCAAATAAAGATTTGACAGTAATAGTTTATATTCCGCTCTTCTAAGATATAGGTGACGGAAAGATTATACAGATATGCTTAACCTTAACTTGTATGATTCAACTCATTGTTTTGTAATATCCGTAACATGTATGTGTGGCATTGTTCACGGATTTGTGAAAATATTCTGTAAGATAAACGGGCATAAACTTAGGGAGTCTCACAATATGAAGTATACTCATTGAGACTGGGGTAGCAAACTAGGTTGAACGGTTCGATTCAGAGATTTTCAGATGTAGGATTCGTTTTAAGGACCTCTTTGTAAAATGAAAAATATAGTTTACAAATGTTGCAAATGTTGGAATTTGTGTTTACGTGCCATCCCTTTATGTATGAATATTTGTTTAATATTTATACTACTATTATCATTTCATTAAATTGTTAATTATATTTTATATATGGTAAGATGCTTGTAACGTTTTAGACATTGTATGATCTTAAAGAGTTCAAATCTGGTCTAAATGAGTTTAGATCAGTGCTAAACATTGGCAACACTGAGAGTTATAATGCTAAGAGTTGGTACTGATAAGAGTTATTAGGTTATAAGAGTCAGCGATATCTAAAAAGTTACAACCTTATTTAAAATGGGACAAAGACTTGAGAATATATTAATAATGACGTAGTTGCAAAGAGTTACAAATAGTGCTAGAAAATGTCATTATGCAAATATATTCTCAAATATTATGTTTCTGATCCATCTTCACTGATACTGGTTTGTCAATAAATACCTTAATAAATATATAGATCGGTGTATGTCTATATCTAGATGGTCTAGATGGTTAGTCTTAGCAGACTATGAGTTTAGTGGAATCTCGTATAAAGATACAGGTATTCAGTAAAAATTGATTACTGAACAGACTCATAAAGACATCTAATAGACATCTTATAAAGCCGTCAATGTAAGGTCTTTCAAGTTCAATAGTATTCGTGATTCTTTAACCTAAGTGTCATGGTAGGCTTGTGAGTGATCCACCATATTTTGGTTCCATATATGTTGAAAACCTTTCATGGTCTGACTGAGTGTCACTGAGTATAGTCCAATGCTCATAGAGTTTGGTGTGAATAGATATGGGATCCTTAGCTTATTTGGGTGAGTAATATACTCTAATACTCTAAAATAGTATTTTAGAAAGTCTTATGGCCATAAGTAATAATTCTCGGGAAAAGAGTTTAACCTTAAGGATACATAATATCACAGAAGTGTTTGTAAATGTTATTTATGAAAATACAATTCTAGAGATAAGCTTACGATCGGGCATATAGAAATTTGACGGTGTTGATATATATCTCTGCTCTACTCAGATATAAATGATGGAGGAACTATTGGATATATTATAACCTTAACTTGTATAGTCTAAAGCGCCGCTTTGTAATATCCATAACCTGTGTGTGGGGCATCATTCACGGGCATATGAAGGAGTTCCATATGACAATTCGAGCGTGGGCCTAAAATGTCTTACAATATGAAGTGTACTCATTGTGCACTGGGGCAGCATTATGGATTGAATAGTTTCATCCTAAAAATTCCAGCAAACCAAAAATATATATGTTAGGATTCCTCGGGTTATATACTTATCTATACATAAATGTTAAGTACGTCATTTAATTAGTTGGTAAGAGTTATTAACAAATTAAATGTTGATAAGTGGCATAATTATTTTCTATGAATTATTTTACTATGAATTCACCAATTAACTATGTTAATAAAATCAAATAAGGTAAAAATTAATTATTCAAGTAGTTTTTGAATAATTGAATAAATATTATTTAAATAAATAATAATATTTATTATTTTGATTTAGGTGGGAGATATATGCCTAATTAGGTATCATTGCTACCAAATATTATTATTTTAGTTTTTTTGGCCATTTAATCAATTTTGGGAGCACTTGTGATGTGCTTAATACATCTAAACATTATTTTGAGTAATAGATTAACAAATGGTGAAGAACAAATTGTACAAGGTAGAGGGATTAGAAATGAGTTTGGTTTTTGAGAGTTTTTCTTTGAACAAAGGGTTGTAAGAAAAACTAGAGAGAGAAAAATAAATTCCTCTTATTTTTCTTTCAAGAAACAAAACCTTGTTGCTGGAAATTCAATTGCTACTATTCTAGCTTCACAATCTCACCGAATTATTGTGAACTATAATTGAATAATAGTGCACTTCAATGTGAGCTTAAAGTTGGAGCTAGGAAGAATCCGAAGTTGAAATCTTCACCGAATGTCATGAAAGGTATGTTTCTATAATCTTAAGTTGTTAATGATTTAAGTTACATGTGTATATGTTGATTATATGCTTAATTTTACTGTGAAATTCGTGTATATGATACATGTATTTAGTTTTTTTAACATGCACACAATCATATGCATACGCCCTAAAATAAGTTAACAGTAAATAGGTCCCTCTTTTCCTAGAAAATGTATTAATGACATATGTTATTAAATCATTTGCCTTTGTAATAATTGGACATTATTTTATTTGAATAAACGTATGATTTTTATTATATTATTTTTTAAGACATGTGTTGGAAATTTATCTTGAATAATCATATGATGTTTATTATATTATTTTTTATGTGACATGTGTCGGATACTTGTCTTAATGGATTAATTAAATAATTAAAGTTTGTCTTCTTGTCTTACATTATTAAGACAAAACATGTGTTTTAATATATTATTTTAAATAGTGCTTGGACCATTATGAGAACATTTGTCTTGATTAGAATTGTTTATTTAAAAATATTTACATTGAAATGCTTTTAATATTTATTAAGGTAGTCAAACAAGAAAATTGTCTCATTTTATTAATTTGGAAGAGACAAATTCGGCTAAGTATTTTATTTAATGAAATAAATATTATTTTGACATTTATTAATTCATTTGAAATACTATTGTTCGATTAAATTAAAGAAAGGCCTTTTAGTATAATTCTTTAATGAAAAGAAAAGATAATGACATGTGTGTTTTTCACTTAAGTAAAAATGGATAAGTGTTATGCTAGGGGCGTAGGAAAATTTGGCCATATTCATTTTTTGCACTCTTGGAAAAACATTCAAACAAAGTAAAACACTTCTCTTCCTTCATCTTTCAAGTGAGACTTGGTAGGAAAAACAAAAGAGAAATAGTTTTTTTGTTTCAAGAGTGAAAACAAAGAGAGTTTATTTGCTTTAAAAGTTTAAGCAGAAGAACACAAAAATCCTACACCATAATAAAGCTATGATTCTAGCTATTATAATCCCACCAAGTGTTAGAGACTAAAATTATTCAAGGACTTACTTCTAGGTGAACTCCAGAAAGTTTAAATCATCAACAAAGGTATGTTTAGAATTATTCTAATATTTTGATTCAGTTTAAATGATGTGTTTATCATATTGAGAAATTTGATTTCTTTTTTCGCTGCCAAATTTGTATGTATAACATGTTTATTACATTATGATAAACACATTACACATACATTCACCCTAGAATAATAATATTCAACATAAGGATCAGTCTATGGAGTAATCAACACACAAATCTCCTAAAACGAATATAGACATAGTTATCACGTTGCCCGAATCATTTCCAGTGAAACCCAGATAATTATCCACAATTGATGGTGATGACGTCGACATCTGCCATATAAGTAATGAATTAGACGAGCTAACCTCCTTGACATTTTTGTATCTAGAGGACAACATGACCAAACATATCAGGCCACTATATGTGGAGGTTGACCTAAACAGGGTCCTATGCAAGAGGATCCTGATTGATGATGGATCCAGAGTCAACATTTTACCCATGCAAATGTTAAAGAGGTTGGGCATTAATAAGAGTGACTTAGAGCACTTTGAGGTCATCATGATAGATTTTGTAGGCCATGGAAACCCTAGCTGATGGGTTCATTTCCATCAAGCTAAAAGTCAGCCATATTGAAAAGGAAGAGCCATTCTAAGTAGTCAATTTACTAAGTGACTAAACGTCCTCATAGGGCGATAAATTTGAGAGAGATGAGTAAGTGGCATCGACAGCACTGTACAATCCCAATGTTACCACTATTGTGCTCAAACGGGATGTAGAGTGGCATAGCTCAAAGATGGCCAAATGAGACACATAAGTAATCAAGGGCGATTTAGCCCATCCCTCAATGGTCAAAACCGACCAACCCTTAATCTATTTTTTCATGAATAAGCAACGTACACTCGCTTTAGCCAAATGTATTATGAGGATGAGACTTTAGACCCACAATTTAGCGAAGAATTAAAGCCAACCCCAGTAAAATTAGACAATCACAACACTCAAAGTCGATTAAAAGAATTTAACTTAAGGGCAAAAAAACACTATAGGCTAATTTTTATTAATGAAGAATTAGATCCATCTTACGAGGCTAAGCTATTGGCAATTAAGGAATGTAAGGATTGTTTTGCATGGGACTATACATGCCTAGCATCAATAGGGATTTGGTCGAGCATAGCTTACTGATCAAAGATGAATTTTGGCCATACAAGCAGAACATGAGAAGAATGCTGGAGAAATCGAAGATAAGATAGTAGGCAAAATAAAAAGACTCCTTAGTGCATGTTTTATTCGACCAGCCAGTTATATTGAGTGGTTGTCTATTGTCATCCTAATAATTAAAAAGAATGATAAATTGAGACTTTGCATAGACTTCCATAACCTCAACTTGGCGACCTCGAAAGAATGATGCTAATTGCTGATATATTAGTCAACGCAGTTACTTGTCATCACATTTTGAGCTTCATAGATGGGCATTTTGGGTATAATTAGATATTTATAAAGAAGGCCGACGTTCATAAAACTGCATTCAGATGCCTTGAGGCGATCGACACTTATGATTAGATAGTAATACCCTTTGGATTGAAGAACATCGACGAAACCTACTAACGGGCCATTAATGCCATCTTTCATGACATGATCGGTTGGTTTTTAGAGGTCTACATCAATAACGGCGTGATTAAATCGACATCCTATGATCAACATTTGGCCGATCTATAGACAGCCTTTCAAAGCATACGTTTACACTAACTTAAGATGAACCATTTGAAATATGCATTTGGTATATTGGCTGGACATTTTCTTGAATTCTTAGTACACCAAAGGGGGGGTGGAGATGGACCCTAATAATGCATGGGTGATCAGGGAAGCTCCTTCACTAAGAACCAAGAAGAACTACAACAGTTGATCGGCAAGATAAATTTTTTGAGGAGATTCATTTCAAATTTTGTTGAACGATTACATCTTGGTCACCCCTAATGTAATTGAAAATTGGTGAAGAGTTCAAGTAGGCCACCGACCATAAAAAAGTTTTCAAGGAAATCAAAAAGTACTTGACAGGCCCATTAGTCATGGTGCCCCCTAAGCCCGGTTAACCTTTGCTTCTTTATATTTCTAATGCGCATGAATCGATCAAAAAATTGTTAGCATAAGAATAGGACGGTGTTGAAAAAGTCGTATACTACCTCAGCAGGGTTTTAATGATGCTGTAATTAGATATACAACTGTTGAAAAGTTGTGTTTGGCCTTGTTCTTTTTATGCTGCAAACTAAGGTACTACTTATTACCCACAACGGTACATGTAATCGGCCAGATAGACATCATCAAGTATCTACTATCCAAGCCTTTCTTAAGAAATCAACTGGAAAAATGAGCGATTGCATTACCAGAGTTTAGCCTTAATATGTTTCTCAAAAAGCAGTTAAAGCATAGGCTTTAGCTGATTTCTTAGCTGATCATCCCAAACCTCATAAAGAGATAATTGATCATGAAATTGGCACAATGACCACAAGCTAGAAACTTTGATTCGACGGTTCGAGGACTAACCAAACTACAAGGCCAAGAATCGTCCTAGTATCCCCCACAGGAATAAAAGTAAAGATATCATTTTTCTTGAATTTTTCATGCACTAATAATCAAGTTGAGTATGAAGCGTTGATAATTAGGCTTGAAATACTTATAGAAATAGGGATAAAAGAAATTGAAGTCTGAGGCAATTCATTGCTGTTAATCAAACAAGTGACTGAAGAATATTGTTACAAGGCCAATTTGTTGGTCCTATACTATAACAAGGAAAAATACCTTATCCGAGGTTTTTGTTTAGCCTCAGTCGAGTACTCGAAAAGAACAAACAATGTTGAGGCTAATGATCTTGCACATGGGGCATCAAGGTTCAAACAGACAATAGAAAAAATTCCTTTAATCTATAGACTGCAATCATATCTATCAACTACGGGTTTACTTTAGTAACTTATCATTAGGTTGACTTGAATGAGGATTGAGGGAATGACTTGATCACCTATATGAACAACTTAACCAAATAAGTAGACCAAAAAATTAGAGTTGTTGCCCTAAAATTTATGCGTTTTGCAGGAGAGTTATTCAGAAGAGCCTTCATTGATAAATTACTAAGGTGTATCGGCTCAAAATAATCAATACTTGTAATGGCAGAGGCTCATGAAGGATTAGCTAGAGCCTATATTAACAGATGATTAATGAAGAAAGCAATTTTAAAAATCAATTTTTGGTGGCCGACCATTAAATGTGATTACCATAACTATGCCTTAAGTTATCAAGAGTGCCAGAAGTATGGGTCAATACAGATCATTCTAGCCCACGGAATGCAGGCAGTGATTAGACTATAGCTATTCAAAGGATAGGCTATGGAAATAATTGAAAACATTTACGCAGTAATCAAAGCGTCATGCATTCATCCTTATGATGACTGACTATTTCACAAAGTGGGTAGAGGCCATCCTATTAAAAATGGTTAATTAACAATCGGTCATAAAATTCATAAATAAGAACATTATTTATAGACATGGACTTCTGAATCAATTACGACCGACCAAGGGACGGTCTTCATAGGGGAAAAGATTATCAATTTCTCAAAGGAATTCGACTTCAAATTAATTCACAGCACCTCTTATTTCATGTAATCAAATTGCCATGCTGAGTCAACAAATAAAGCCATCATCCTGAGTTTAAAGAAGGTGATCTCAGATAGTCCAAGGACATGGCACGAGAAACTGCCAGAGGTTTTGTGGGCAAAAAAGTACAACCCAAAGATCGTTACTGGCATATCGCCTTATCAGCTAGTATAACGAAGCCATAGTCCTAATGAAGCTTACTGGAAGCCTCTACGGAGGTGATTTCAAAGTAGTTTATATCTTGAGCAATTTCAAGATGCCATAACAGAGGAGACAGATGAGTTGACGAGCATCACCTTAAAGCCCTAAATTGCCTTAAGGTCTAGAAGAAGAAGGTCAAAATAGCTTATAACAAGATGGCTAAGATTAAAACCTTTAGTCAACATGACCTTGCATAAAAGGTGATACTCCTAAAAGGCTCAAAGTAAAATAGCTTTAAAATGTACAGTGCCAATTAGGAAGGACGGTTCAAGGTGGCTAGGATTCTCAGTAAGGGGGTATATTTACTGAGCGAGCTGAATGGAGAACTATATAACAAGTCTATCAATGGGAAATTTTTGAAACTATATCAACTGAGCATATAGGAGGAGATCGATAAAGCCACTTTATAGAGGTAAGAAGTATCACGTAAGCTGGCCGATTTATAGAAGGTTTCATGTGTTTGTTATAAAGGTCAATGTTGCTAGGTCAATTTTATGTAAATCTTTAATTATATAATGGAAAGCCAATTTAAGTTTTTTGGTTCGTGGAATGACATATTGGTCAATTACATAAAAAGATATACCAAAGCATAAATTGAACAGGAAACAAAAAAGATAACTCAAAAAATTAGATTCATTCACTAAAAAGGTATTACTAAAGGAGGGCTCCTAGGCCGATTACATTTTATCTAAAATTAAGTAAAAATCAGATACACTAAAGTCAATCGCCTTCACATTTGCTTCAGCTTTAGGCACAAGTGTACCCTTCAACTTCAGCTGCTTTTTCAGTTCACTGTTTTTCTGGTAGAGCTCTAGGACTTTTTTGCTCAAATCTAAAGAGCAGGTCGTTTTTTCTGCCTCATCCTCTTTGAGCTTGGCCAAGGTGCTCTTCAGCTCCTCTATCTTCTGCTTGGCCATATTTTGATCTTCAGACATAAATTCGACCTCTAGATGGTCTTATGATGCCTTTTGTCCCGATTCTTTCTCCGCTTCTTTAACTATCTGCATGGTGATTGCTTCTTCTCCACAATTGATGTAAATGTAGCTACAAAATTGTCTATTTGTGTCTTCAAATTGATCGACACATGGTCGCTTGTAATATAGTTGGATAGGAATTTTAGCTTCCAATTCACCTTAAGTTCATTAATTATTTTCTTGACTTTATCTTGGGTAGTCAAGAGGCAAGTAGAAGAAGCAGATGTGGAAGACTCATCATCAGATTCCTCATCACTAGACGATTTCACCATTAAGGTCGATAGAACATCCAAAGCTGAAGTCGCGTCGCCTAGGGTAGGCTTCTTTAGAGCAGGTTTATGAAAAGTTGAAACCAAGGAGCATTAAGAGCCGAATGTGATTCATTAATAGAAATGTAGGTTTGAGTAGGGATGTGAGAAGGTGACTCATTTACAGGCATCATGCTAGGCTGCTCGATAGTAGAAAGATATGGGAGACCAGTCTACTGGAGTATACACGGCTGTAACATCTAATTGTAAAAAGAGGTCAATTTCGAGGGGTGACTTAAAGTGGATGATTTTTATTCTAACAGATTTTTTTATGGTTGTTTGAATGAAATAGTAGCTTAAATTAGAGATTGAAGCCAAAGAATGGTATTTGAAATTTTTTAAGGCGATTCACACTTTGACTCACTTCGTGAGAGGAGCAAGATCTTATGCAGTGAATGGTGAAGCGTCAAGACTTGTATGGATCGCTTATGTATTAGGATATAAAATGTTAGATATAAAACGCAAGTGGAAAAAAGGGAGAAAAAGTATTTACAATACCTTGTCAGCACGTATTGCCAACGATCCTAACTGATTCAGGGTCAAGGATAGGTTTTTTTATAATCCTCAAGATAGAAATCGATCCAAGTAGGCTAATTCTCCTTTTAGTAGGAATATCTTTGGAAATGCTAAATTTAGCTTTCGAAATTGGGGGCCTAAGATCCATAAATGTGGTCGATCGAAGAATACCTTACTAAACTAGGGGCTACCGGATAAAGTTTGGCATTCTACGGTCGACCATCTATGTTTCAGAAGGAGCTTTTGCCTCATTTGGTGACACAACCATTTCATTTCTTCTATATTATTACAAATGTACTTAAAGTGATAAATATAATTGAAATTGAAAATATCCTAGATTAGCTTACCATGAGTTGTCTTGCGCCCGACCTGCACAGTAGCACCATGGTTAGAGTCCTCAAAATGGTGACGTGATAATACTTCCTCTATGTATAAATTAAAAAATTGCTCGACCACTCTTCCTCAATAGGTATCAAACATATTCATACGGTTAGGGGATACAAGAAAATTTACTAGTTGGTTCAACCTTAGAAGCGTATAGGACACTTTGAAAGTTTTCTTTACGTAGAAAGACTCTCTAAAAACTACTCTATGCCTAAATTTTTGGTTTGTAGAAAAAAGGTTGGGGTAAAGGACAACTTGAACTAGGCTGAATTGGCGGTTTACCCAATAAAGGTGATAAGTCTCTGTCCCATATTTTTTGTTCAAGCCAGCACCAATGGTCACCTCATGATGTAAATCTCAGGCTATTAGACAATTTGCCTAAGATTTATGCTACATTTCATCATAAGAGATCTTTCCGGTTGAATAATTTTGGCCTTTATAAGATTGTTTGGCCCACTTAGGGCCAAAAAAGGCCAACCTAAGATGACAGAATAACCTATCATCTAAGGAAAAAGTATTGATATAAAAGAAAAAGAAATCCCTATAGTTCAGATCCTTTAGCTGCCATTGAATGAGCCAATGAGTGTAACAACTAAACTGATGTTCATCAGGCTAAGGTGTTACCTCAAAGAAAGAAGGAAAGTAAGACGATATCCAAAAGTAGAGAATCAATAAGGGACCTCCAGCATTTAGAAAGGTCGTCTCATCCTTCGAAGGCAAAAATTCAAAGGGACTCCTATATAGATTGGAAAGAAAGAAAAGGCCCAGTGTAAGTGATTTGCCAGCAGCAAAGGGAATAACAACTTTGGTATATTTTCTAGTAATCTTCTGAGAAGGGGGACATAAGGTGTATTTACTTACTTTTACGGCCATAAGACTTCTTGAAATACAATCTTAGAGCTTCAAGATATACAACTCCAATATGAGCTGATAGATCCTATACTATGCACACTAGTCTCCTTGAGCATCAAACCATACCCAATGATACCCAAAGGTCAGACCATGAAAAGTATTTAACATGCGTGGAATCAAAGCATAGTGGATCACTTATAAGTCTATCATAGTGCTCAAGTTAAAGGACCACGAATACTACTCAACTCGAAAAAACCTTTTATTGATGGCTCTATGAGATGTTTATTAGAGGTCCTCGTGAGTCTATTCAATATCCAATCTTTATCGAATACCTATATGCCTATACAAGCTTGCACTAAGCTTGCAGTATGCAAAGACTAACTATCTGAATAATTTAGATATAGATATACACTATCCAGAAGATATATTAATCAAATCGTGTCAGCAACTATAGATCAGGAATGATGTTTTTGAGAATATACTGCATAATGACATTTCTTAGAATCATTTGCAACTCCTTGTAACTATGTCATTACTAATATATTCTTAAGTCTTTGTTCTATTTCAAACAAGGTTCTAACTCTTAGAATGCTAACTCTTAGCACTGACCTAAGCACTTTTTTATTAGATCTAAACTTCTTTAGATCTACAATGTCTGAAAAATAATAAGCTTAGTACCATGTAATAAAATATTAACGCTTTATTAAAATGTTTATTGTATAAATATTCATACGAAATGGAATGACACGAAAGATCCATCTCCAACAAATCTCACTTGCTCTAGTGTCATTCTCGATGATATCTAATACTTATTGACTCCACGTGTTTCTCAAACACCATAGGAGTTAAGGCCTTAGTAAGTGGGCTTGCTACATTATCCATAGAATATACTTTAGATACTATTACATCTCACTTAGCCAAGATTTCTCTAATTATTTGGTATTTCCTCTCCATATGCTTAGACGTTTAGTGTGCCTTAGCTCCTTACCTTGAGTAATTGCTCCATTGTTGTCGCAATATAGTGGGATAGGATCCATTGAACTTGTGATTATTCTGAGCTTTACAACAAACTTGTATATCCATATTTCTTTATTCGTAGCTTCTAAAGCCACAATATATTCAGCGTCTATAGTAGAATCAATCGTGGATGTCTATTTTGCACTCTTTTGACTACCTGTGACACCGTTAAGAAGAAACACATAACCAGATGTAGACTTTCTATCATCTAAATTAGACTAAAAGTATGAATAAGTCTATCCCCTCACTTGTAAGTGTTAGGGTTTGTGCTTATGTGTTATCTTAATTTTGTATGAATATTTTTTATAATATTAATACAATGTATATTTTATTTAATCACAAATTACATTAATTAAATGATATTATGCTTGTAACGTTACATACATTATATGATCTAAAGAGTTCAGATCTGATTCAAAGAGTTCAGATCTGGTTCAAAGAGTTCAGACTGGGGCTAAGAGTTAATAACGCTAAAAGTTGTAAGTGCTAAGAGTTAGCACTATAAAAAGTTAGCAAATTATGAGAGTCAACAAAATTCTAAGAGTTAGAAGCATTTTTTGAAATTGGACAATGACCTAAAAATATAATAGAAATGACATAGTTACAAAGAGTTGTAATAGGTGCTAAGAAATATCATTTTGCAAGTATGTCTCAAATATTAGTTCTTGAGATCTTTTCCAACTTATAGGGAGGGTGTGTCACAGGTATCTCACTCAATTGAGCTTCAGGTTCTGTCATTCTTTCATAAACTTCTATACTTACTTTAGCAACTTTAATCTTTCTATAATCCCCATGATCTATGAGAAACTATTTCTCAAGGAAAGTGACAATACGAGCAACTAACAAGTTTCACTCTTCTAGATTATAAAATTCATATCGTATAAAATATTTGAGATATCCAATGTACTGATACTTGTACCCTTTAGGTGTAAGTTTATTCTGTTGTGTAACTTTTACGTAAGCAAGACAACCTTAAACCTTAACATACTTAAGACTTAGTTTCCTCCTAGTCCATATCTCATACAGAATAGTAGGAACGAGCTTTGATGGAACTTTGTTCAACAAGTTGTAGCGTTTCTAGAGCAAAACCCCATAGTTATTCTAGAAGATCGATAAAGCTCATCATCGATTAGACCATATCTAATAAAGTCTAATTCCTCATTTTCAAAACACCATTGTATTGAGGAGTACCTAGAGGACTATTAATACAACATTTTTATATCTTAAAATTAAGCCCAAGTATATGCTATCGTAACAAGTAATAAAGGGACTTATAAAGTCGGATGTCGAACCCAGACGGATAATTTTTATTTTCTACCAAATACTAAAATTATATATTTCTTGTAATTATTTAGAAAAATCAAATCTTAACTTTGTAATAAATTTAAGTAAAATAAAAGTGTAGAAAATAAATAACACAACTCAAATAAAATAAGAAAATAGCAATATAGAGAAAGCCTAGGGTTAATTACTATCCTTCAATATGTTTTCTAAAGATTAATCCTTTTAATATTTATATCTCTCAATTCTTATTATTGATCAAGACACTAATGTATTCATAAGTCTCTCTCAAGGTCATGCAAGTATATCCTAATTTACCAAATACCTATATTCCTATAGTATTTGTAATAAATTAAGATTTATTAAGAACAAGTCTAATTGACCATATATACCATTAGGTATATTTTTATCCTAATTCAAAACTTGCATATGCAACATTAAATGTTACTCTACAATCATGCATCAAATTATATAGGTCTAAATACAATAATGCCTCTTTTGAGTTTATTAAAGTATTACTAAATCAATCATAATATTGATCAAATATAATGAAGAATTAAGAACAAATAATAAAGAATTGAGTTCAAATAAATATTAAAACAATTCAACAATTAAGCTCACATATTGAGTTCAAGTAATAATCCTAGAAAATATATTTAGCTCATGATAACAAGAGAATTATCGCTTAAAATTAAAATAAACATAATACAACCAAAAACAAACCAATATAGACATCAATTCGCAGTTGGTTTATACACCAAAGATTCACCAATAATATTTTGCTTCCTTGAATTCCTCTTACTTTTCTTTCTAAAATTGCTATTTTTGTATGTGTTGTGACTCTAAGAGCCCTAAGTTGTGTGTTTTTTTAGGTCTGAAATGAGTGGGCTTTATATAGGGATTAATTGGAGTCTTGGAATTGTATTTCTTTTAAGTTTAGAAAAAATTGCATTGATCACCGTTGCAGCAAATACTGTTCATCGCTGGGGCGAAAGTATTGTAGCACGTATACTGTTCACAGAATACTGTAGCGATTACTGTAGGATTGTTACTATATCATTTTATGTTTTGTCTTATTTTTCATATACTTTAATCCCCAATTGCTCAATTGACTCCAAATCTATAAAATGATGTTAAAACATATAAAAAGCCTATATATTTTTATTAAAATGAGCAATTAATCAAGTTAAGAGAGTGAAAATAATTTATATTTATCAAACTCCCCCAAACTTAACTATTTGCTCATCCTCAACCAATGAAAAATAAAATCAAATAAAAAATTCAAAGAGATTATACTTGACTCAAAATAAAAAAAATAAAAAAACATAACATGCTAAGTTGATTTGATGATCATAATCATTGTCTCAAAGGCTGTTGAAATAACATAAATCATAAGGTAAATACATAACTATTAACAATTCTAATTATATTTATTTAGTCCCTCATTCTTCCTCAACCATAATCACCATGTGTGTGTGTGCGCAAGCAACAGCTAAAACCATACTTTGATTTACTTTATACTTTAGTTTGTATAGAAAAGATGATGTCTTGGCATTTGATTTGTATAATGGCACTTTCATAGGCTTGTCTTTACTACATCTCTCCACTAATATAAAAATCACATGTTTAGGGATTTATTTAGGACTTTACTTAGCTTGTAACGTAAGGCTATGGTCAATGTGGGATAAAAGGATAAACAATTTAGGTTAAGTCATACCATGAACACTTAAAATTTACCTAGAAACCTTTTGATCTTCTTTTTATTATATTATCTCTTCCCCCAAACTTATTGTGTTTCTCATCTTTCTTTCCAACTCTTGATCTTCTTTTTTTTCTTTGAAATTATTTTTTAATACCCCTAAACTTAGATTGACAAATACCACCCAAATTTATTTTTTTCATATCACCACAACCTTTTTCTTTTAAGAGTATTTCTAAGCAAATGTAAGGTTTATGGTGTTATGGGTAAATTTTTGGATAAGTAAACTTTACGTCTTGGGCTTGCAATGTGGTTAAACCAAAGAATGGGTAATTAGGCTCAAAATAGGGAACTAGGGATAGATATATAATTAAGGTAGGTTAAAAGGGCTCAATCGGTCCAAAGATGGCCTAATGTCATTTTTCTATCCATATGTTTCCTAGGATTTGACCTCAAGTGATAATTAAAGACAAGTTCTAGAGTATCGGTCTTTCGAGAATGTGGTGTACTCTCTAAAGCATAAGTATCTCTAAGTAATAGTTATAACTATTCATGCTTATAAAGTGCTAAAAAAGAATGGTGATTATAAATAAGGTTAACTTATTCCTAAACTTAGATAACCAAAATTATCTCAAGTATCTATCATTCCCTACAGATTTGTGAAAAATAAATTCAGCTATGTATTCTTTGTCTTATCATAGACTAATGATCATCTTAAAAACCTAACAAAAATTAAGAAAAAAAAATGATGTATAAGACAACCATTCAATTCATGCAGCAAAAATAAACACAAGAATGTGTTTTCCACTCCCAAACTTAATTTAGACATTGTCCCCAATGTCAAAAAATAAAGACTTGAGAGTACGAGACTTTCTTGGTAAATAAAATGTAAGCCATGTAGTGTTGTTGTATATTGATATGAATACGGTCTTTTGCTCTAGATGCTTGCAAATGCTCGTGCTACTTTCCTTGAGAGTTTGACTTGCTAATTTATACCTAAAAAAGAAAATAAAATAAAGTAACCAAATAGAAATTAAATAAATATATAAATAAAAATTACTTGGGTTGCTTCCCAAGAAGCACTTGATTTAGTATCGTCGGCTTGACGTCTTCTTTCTTGACTTATAGAGGATCAAACTGCATGTCAGTAGTATTGTGCCTGTGAAACTTTAATCTATGTCTAATAACATTGGTATTCCTCTTCTTTGACTTTCATAGCCCTATAAAAAAATTTGTAGACACAATCCCACCCTCTTTGATTTGAGCCTTACCGAAAATATTTTAATCTTAGACCGAAATATTGCACCTCATTTGCCATTATCAATCTTCTTCTTCATTATCTTGTCATGCCCTTTCTTTTTCTTTAACTTGCACAGCTTTGTATGAGTTTATAGTTAAAGGGCTTTCAATAGTTTTACTTTAGGAGGTGGTAGTGGATCTTCTAGAATTACCATATCAACCATAAAATATTGAGAGATATTATTAAAAAATTATTTATGCTTAAGGTTCTTCTCTTGAAATCCTTGTAGGAAATGTAGCATTGGAATGTATGGACTACCTTTGCTTTGAAGTACTACTAATTTCTTTTCTAGCGCTGGGGCGTATATCACCTTGTGCTGGGGTGCCTAGCACCTGGCTCTGCAGTGCTAGGGCCTGGAAGACCTAGCACTGTGGCGCCAGCTACACAGCGCTAGAGCACTGGAACAAACATTTCCAAAGCCTTGGCACTGGGTACTTATGGCCAGGCACTCCGGTGCTCCCTACCTTCGGTATACATATTCAACAACTTAAAATGCACCGTTTGAGCACTGAAACATCACCAATAACAATGTTGTCTTAGGTATCATTTCCAAACATCATTATGCTTCAAATCTAAATACTAACATATTCATGAATATCACAATATATTCATCATCATGCTTAAACATCAAACATCACCATGTTGAAATTAAACATCATCAAGTTGTTCATACCATACTTAAACATCAAACATCACATGTTGAAATTTAAACATTATCAAGTTGTTCATTATCATGCTTAAACATCAAACATCACCATGTTGAAATTTAAACATTATCAAGTTGTTCAAATATACAACATCACCATGTAAACATATTGAACAACAAGAATTATCACATACTCAATTTAGCATGCTCTGATACCATTTGATGGAAATCGAGTGTGTGATATACGAGTGTATACACAATTTTAAAATTACTACACACAGCGGAAGCATGTTAACATATACACCCAATTTAACATATTTAACCACATATATTATATATATGCTCAAGTATAACTATTATACAACAATTGTGTACATAAAATTAAAATGTAAAGAACACTTACCTAATGAAGGTAGCTTTACAAAATCTTTAAGTCCTTTAACAATCCAATTGAAGAGCTCACCTCGAAGTGAATTGTTGAATATTCTAGTCCATAATGGTTTGGTGGGACTATGGACCTAAAATGGTAGCTTTAGAATTTCAAAAAACTTGTATTCAAACTCTTTGAATACATATAATTGTTTCATAAATATGAATATGGTTTAACCATCCGTGAAAGGAGAGGAAGATGAAGTTTTATTTTATTCTTGTTAGTAACAATTTACTAACACAACAAGAATCATTTTTCTCTTTTGTCATTCACCATTTTTAAGCATGTAGAAAAAGAAAAACAAAATTAACTTCACCCTCTATTCTTTCAACTCTTTGAAGAAAAAACAAGACCAAACTTGTCTCTCTCCCTCCTTCCAATTTCTTGTTGGCCGAATTTTACTTCATCCAAGAATGAAAATCCTTCATTTGTTTTGTTTCAATTTTTTTACCATAAAAAATTTAATTGATTTCATCATTTTCATAATGGATGAAACATTATCATATTAAAGGAAGTGGTCCATCAATTTTAATTATTGGTCTCCCACTCAAGATTAATTTATTAAGCACTAGAATAATAGCTAATTAAATTAATCTTTATCTAACAAATATAATTACTTTTATTATGTTAGGTAAATAAATGACCAACATCTAGGGCCCTCATTATATTAAAAATACAATGGCCATGCTCAATATATTATCATATTATCTAATAATATAATAATAATATCTAATTTAATTATTCAAAATAAATTTGAATAATTACTTTTTACCTTACTAGTTTTTACTAACAAGATTAAATGGTAAAACTAAGGTAAAATCAAATCATGTACCAAATTGTGCCACTTGTTAACATCTTATGAATTAATAACTCTTGTTAATTAATTCAATGATGTACTTAACAATTAAGTCTTGACAAATGCACATCCCGAGGGATCTCGAAACAATTATTCTATTTTGCTAGAATTTATTAGATCAAATTATTCAATCCAGTCTGCTACCCCAGTGCACAATGAGTACACTTTATATTGTGAGACTCTCTAGGTCTACGCCTAATTTGTCATATGGAGTTCCTCTATACGTCCGTGAATGATGTCCCCCACACACGTTATGGATATTGCAAATTAGTATGTTAGACCATGCAAGTTGAGGTTGTTACATATTTGTATAATCCCTTCATCATATATATCCTATAAGAGCAGAGATATAGATCATCACTGTCAAATCTCTATTTACTTAACCATCAACTTATCTCTAGATTTATATTTTCTTAAACAATATCAACAAACACTTTTATGATATTGTTTATCCCTTCGGAATATATTTTTTTAGGTTTATACTTGTGGCCACAAGACTTTCTGAAATACAATCTCGGAGCATTAGGATATACAACCCACTCATATGAGCTTATGGATCTTATATCTACGCACACCAAACTCCATGAGCATTAGACCATACCTAGTAACACACAATAGTCAAACTATAAAAAGTCTCTGACATGTGTTAAACCAATGTATGGTGGATCACTTACAAGCCCACCATGGCGCTCAAGTCAAAGGACTATAAATACTACTCAACTCGGAAGACCTTTCATTGATAGCTTTATGAGATGTCTATTAGAGGTCTTTATGAGTCTGTTCAATATCTAGTCCTTACTGAATACCTGTATGTTTATACGAGCTTTCACTAAGCTCATAGTTTGCTAAGACTATCCATCTGGACCATCCAGATATAAACATACACTAATATATATTAATGGGTTCCACCAATAGACCCACATCGATGAAATTAGATTAGGAACATCATGTTTGAGAACATACTTGCAGAATGACATTTCTTAGCACCATCTGTAACTCTTTGCAGCTATGTCATTATTAATATATTCTCAGGTCATTGTCCCATTTCAGACAAGGCTTTAACTGTTTAGATTTCGCTAATTCTATTAATTCTCTAACTCTTAGCATCACTAACTCTTAGTACTTTTAACTATTAGCGTTGCTAACTCTTAGCACTGATTTAAACTCCTTTAGATCATATTTGAACTTCTTCAGATCGTACAATGTCTAAAACGTTACAAGCATCTTACCATTTATTATAAATAATATTAACGATTTTATTAGAAATGATAATTGTATAAATACTATCATTAACTATTTATACATAATGGGATGGCACGTAAGCATAAATTTCAACAAACTCCCACTTGCTCTAGTGTCATTCAAGATGGTCTTTAATATCTATTGACTCTAAGTGTTTCTTAAACATTTTAGAGTTAAGGCTTTAGAAAGTGGGTCCGCTATAATCTGTACAAATGTTTCCTAGATTTTCTTACATCTCCATAAGCCAATATACTTTTAATTATATGGTATCTCGGCTTAAGCAGTTACCTCATTAACATTGCATTTTAGTGTGATAGGATTCATTGAGCTTAGAACTTATTTAGAGCTCTGCAATTTAACTTGAATATCCATAAAACATTTCTTTGTAGGCTTCTCAAGCTCCAACAAATTCTATCTTTACGGTAGAACCCAAATGTGGACATTTGAATTTCACTTATTCTACAAGATATGGTACCGTTGATAAGAATACATAATTAGATGTAGATTATCTATCATCCGAATCAAAGTTTTAGTCTCATTTGTAAGCACTTTCTTTATAAATTAGAAACTTATCCTTTATACTTTTCAAGTATTACTTGGATATGTTTCACGACCATTTGATGGTCGTTACCTAGATCAAACTAATGTCGGCTCATAACACTTATAGCCATCAAAATCCAGGACTCGTACATAATACAGTATACATCAAGTTACCTCTAGCTGATGTATATTATATGTTAGACACTTTAACTATTTCATTTTCTACTTAAGGATACTTTCTCTTAGAAAAATGAATATCATGTCTAAAAGATACATTAACTATCTCCTAGTTATTGAAATTGCACCTTTTTCAGGACTTAGTCTATGTACGAAGATTTAGAGAGTCCTATCTACTTCCTAACTTTATCTGTATAAAGCTTTATACCTAGTATGTAGAAAGCCTCTGCTAAATCTTTCATGAAGAAGTTCTTACTCAGTTAACTCTTAACTGACTGACTTGCAACATACCATTGTCATTTATGACAATGAGTATGTTATATATATATAGAATTAGAAAGATAATTTATGCTCCCACTACCCTTTCTGAATACATATGTTTTCTCTTAGTTCTTAATGAAACCAGACTCTCTGATTACTTCATCAAAACAAAGAGTTTAACATACTACAATATCCAACAAAATTCAAATTAACTTTAGCATGTTTATTGGTGAAAGGTTTCCTCATAATCGATCCTAGACTGTTAAGGGTAACCTTTTACACCAATTGGGCTTTTAAAAGTTTTTACCTCTTTTTGGGCCTATGCTTCCATGCGTAAACTCTTTTACAACCAATAACAACAATTCTTGTAGGAAGCATAACCAAGTTCTAGACTTTCTTGCCATGCTTAAAGTTAATCTTGAATTTTCTAGTATTTTTCAATTT
The DNA here is from genome assembly GCA_946807835.1 of Ailanthus altissimus. NCBI lineage: Eukaryota > Viridiplantae > Streptophyta > Magnoliopsida > Sapindales > Simaroubaceae > Ailanthus > Ailanthus altissimus. Next base: position 10,549,138 of record OX327684.1, read on the forward strand.
TTCTAAACGATGTCAAACATCGTTTTACTATAAGTTATAGGATCATTTTTCTTCAACTAAGAAAAACATCAAAAAACACCTTTTAGATATGTAATATACCTAATAGGTAGCCTTCATATCCATATTTCACTTACGGGAAAATGTGTTAAAGGGTTTTCACTCAATTGATTTTTAAGTTCCATTTTTGGTTCATATTTCATTCTAATTGAATTTACAAAATTCAATCTTTTTACAATCTCCAAAACTCATGAGAAACCATTTCTCTGAGAAAAAAAAATACTATCAATGAATAAGTTTCGTTCCTTTGGATTATTGAACTAAAATCCCATTGAATATTTCGGATATCTTTTGAACCGACACTTATACCCCTTGGGTCTAAGTATATCCTATTGCATAACTCTTATGCAAATAGAATAACCCTAAATCTTAACATACTTAAGATTTAGTTTCCTTTCACTCCATATCTCATATATAGTAGAATGAACAACTTATAATGGAACTTTGTTCAATAAGTGAGTAGTAATTTCCTGAGCATAACTCATTAGATACATTAGAAAATCGGTAAAGCTTAATATCGATTGGACCATATCTAATAAATTCTGATTTCTCCACTTCAAAACATATTTATATTAAGGAGTATCTGGAGAACTATATTGAGCTAGAATCTCATTCTTCTTTAAATAATTTGTGAATTTACTGTTTATGTATAAACAGCTTCGTTCTAGTCAAAGGTGTTCAACATATATATATATATATATATAGGTTTATTTCATTTACTTCTAGTCAAAATTCTTTAAACACTTCAAAAATTTGTCGACCTATGTTTTTCTAGAAACACATGTCTGTGTCGTGACAAATCACAATAAAGACATCGAAGTATTAAAATTTACTAGTGGCAGTGTGATTCATTAGATCGTATATATCAATATTATTAGTTCTAATGAATCAATGGCCCAGTGTCCAACACCAGTAAAAGAATTTAGTCAACTTCTCTCGAATACAGGATTTATAAATTGGATAAGGTTCTATGGTGAGATCAAGTATTTGACCATCCTTAACCAGACGGGATAGTCATCTCATGGTTACTTGACTTAATAACTTATGCCACAATTCGTCATTATTCAAAGTTTCTAAACTACTATATGTTCTATTCACTTAGACATTTTTATGTATATATTGTTGTATGTCATATATAATGGTAATTTAATTGACTGACATTCAGTTAGCAAAATATTATCATTATCTTATAACATGAAGAATTATTCTTAATGTATGTATGATAACCCCATTTGTCTAACATAAACAGCGATATATTTCACCTAATTATTCTTGGCACAAAATAACAACAATACAACATAAAACTTTATACTAGAATGGAGAAGTGACTTAAAAGTCCTAACAGCTACCATGTTTAGGTAATCTTCATTTCTTACGTGCAGCTGTACTTCTCATTTCATTATTTCATAGTATTGCTTAAATTATGCAACATCTTGCAGATGTGAGAAGGGCATAGGATATCTCATATCCCTACACTTATTCACATCACTAGCATATGAAATGTCAATTATCGGTAAACAGATATCTAAGAGGTTTATCTTTTCTAAGTAAAGTTTATTTAAATAGTAACTTTTACTATTTTAAGCCTTATTAATAATAGAAACACTTTTCATTGTTAATTACTCTCTATATTTGTTTTAAATATATAAAATAAATTTCAGATGAAGTATTACATTACTTGTACATCTCATGTACATATGCTCCTATTGAAGATCATTAGATAGGTCAGGATATATAATTTGACTTTCAAATTATTCTTAATCTTTTTCTAATAATCTATTGTCTCTTCTCAAAAGACATTATCAAAAACACCTCTTATATTATTTATTGATCTATTATATAACTGAATATTTTTTTATTAAACTAGAACAATTCTTAGATTTATAAGCAAGTCTTAATGTTCATCGGTACCTTATAGATTATGAGCTTAATCAAGTATACAAATCAGGTGTTCATAGTCATCTTATCTCTATAAGTTATTTATCTTATCACTATAAGATAAATTAGAGATGTATAGCGGAACATTTTTAATCGTTAATAAATAATTATTTAGATCATGGATATAACTTTTATACATTTTTAACCTAAAGGCGCCCTTCCACTACTTTACATAATTCCCTAAATCTTTCAAAAGGAAAAACGATAGTTTAATCTTTTAAACTGTATATCAGAAAGTGGACCTCATTAGCATTTTACTCCAACCGAACACTGTAGCAATCTAGGCCTTTGTAAACCCAAAAGGTAGACAATTCTTGTCAATTGTATTTCATACAACTCTTCCTACTAATCCTAAATACACATTATCTACACACTTTACCGATCTAAGATGACTGTATTTCAGATCAATTTGTCAATTATCAAATATATGTTACCGATACTACCCGTACACTGTAGCGATCTAGGATAGTATTTTCGCATATATTTGCCTCATCTTATGTTTAACCGGCATAGCTAGAATCACCCTGACCAATCCCTCACACTGTAGCGATCTTAGGAGTGACCGAAATGACTGGTCTAATACCGTATTGACAAGGCGAATCATTATATAATATTATCTTATAATATCATACTATTCAATCTAATTAAGAGAGATTTAAAATTTTAATTATTATTATATTATTAAATAACTAATAATAATAATAACTTTTCATATCTCATACGAATCTAATTCATAATTATAATATTTATTTACGTAAGCACAATTAACCCTCACCAAAAGGGCTCTCATTGTGTTTACCAACACAGAAAAAAATGATCCCGGTTTATAACACAATCTAATAACTCTTATCATTGTATCTCATAAACCCCCAACAATAATTTTGTCTTCAGTATCATTTCCAAACATCATTATGCTTCAATTGTAAACACTAACATGTTCAAGAATATCATAATATGTTCATCATCATGCTTAAACATCAAACATCACATATTGAAATTTAAACATCATCAGGTTGTTCATCATCATGCTTAAACATCAAACATCACCATGTTGAAATTTAAACATTATCAAATTGTTCACATATAAAACATTACCACGTAAACATATTGAACAACAAGAATGATCACATAGTCAATTTAGCCTGCTCTGATACCATTTGATGGAAATTGAGTGTGTGACATACGAGTGTATATGTAATTTTAAAAATTAATACTCATAGCGAAAGCATGTTAACATACACCCAATTTAACAAATTTAACCACATATCTGAACTCCCTCAGATCATACAATGTCTGAAACGTTACAAGTATCTTATCATTTATTATAAATAATATTAATGATTTTATTAGAAATAATAATTGTATAAATACTATCATTAAATATTTATACATAATGGGATGGCACGTAAGCATAAATCCCAACAATAAATACCCATTTATTATATGTGTTTGTAATTATTCTTGGGGTTGTTCTCTCTATTGCCACTGATAATTATTGGTTACCATCTCCTAAAAAAGGTTATATGCATCATCAGTTGACTTGTTCATTAGAGCTCCCCCTGTTACGACATCTATAATGATCTCAATTGCCCCATTAAGCCATTATAGAACGTCTACACAAGTAACCACTTTAGAATCCCATGATGTGGACATCTCTTCAACATATCTTTATACCACTCCTATGCTTCATAAAGTATTTTTGAGTCGTACTACATGAAAGAAGTGATGTCATTCCTCATCCTTGCTGTCTTGGTCGGTGGAAAGAATTTGGATAGAAATTTCTAGTCCAAGTCATCCTATGTTGTAATTGATCTTAATGGTAGTGACATCAGGCAATCCTTCGCCTTATCTCGAAGTGAAAAAGAAAATAGTCTTAATCGTACTCCATCATTTGAGACTTCATTATATTTGAACAAATCACAAATCTCTAGAAAATTTATGATATGGTCATTTGGATCATCGCATAGATGTCCACTAAAATGAATTGAGACTTACAACATTTAGATTATTTCTGGTTGAATTTCAAAGTAATTAGCATTTATTGTTGGGTTGAATGCTGCTAATCATAGGGATTAAAAAATCTCTCAAAGATCTATGCTCTCTCTCTTACTGCTAAAACTAAAATTGATAAACTATGATATAGCTGTGAAAGGTATCCTTAAAAAAAAAACAAATTGAATTAAAATGCAACTATAAAAACAAGGACTTATATGAAAAATAAAAATATTTGAATTAAAAACAAGAACAATTGGTATTAATATTGGTGAAAATAAAATATTATCCCTAGCAACTGACTGACATTCAGTTAACAAAATATTATCATTATCATATAAACATAAAGAACTATTCTTAATGTATGTATGATAACCCTCTCTGTCTAACAGAGAGCGACATATTTTGCCTTGTTATTCATGGTATAAAATAACAACAATACAACATAAGGCTTTTACTAGAATGGAGAAGTGACTTAAAAGTCCTAACAGCTACCACATATAGGTAATCTCTATTTCCTACGTGTAGTTGTACTTCTCATTTTCTCTTTTTCTAGTATTCCTTAAATTATGCAACATCTTGCATATGTGAGAATGATAGGCGATATCCCATATCCCTATGCCTTTACACATCGTTTGCATATGAAATGTCATTTATTGGTAAACAGGTATCTAAGAGTTTTATCTTTTCTAAGTTAAGGTTCTTTGAATAATAACTCTTATTATTAAAACATTACTAATAATGGAAACACTTTCCATTGCATAACATTCTCTATATTTGTCATAGATATATAAAATAAAATTCAGATGAAGCATTATACTATTTGTACATCTCATGTGCATATGCTCCCACTGAAGATCATTAGATAGGTCAGGATATATAATTTGACTTTCAAATTATTCTTAATCCTTTTCTGATAATCTACTGTCTCTTCTCAAAAGACATTATCAGAAACACCTCTTATATTATCTATTGATCTTTTATATATCTATATATTTATTTTAATCTAGAACAATTCTTAGATTATAAGCAAGTCTTAATAATTTTTGCTACCTTATAGATTACGTGCTTAATCAAGTATATTAACGGGTTGCTCATAGTCTTCTTATCTCTATAAGTTACTTATCTTATCACTATAAGATAAAATTTTGGAGATGTTTAGCAGAATATTTCTAATCGTTAATAAATAACGCTTTAGATTATGGATATAACTTTTATATAATTTTTAATCTAAAGACGCCATCCCACTGCTTTACATAATTCCTTAAATCTCTCAAAAGGAAAAACGACAATTTAATCTTTTAAACTGTACAACGGGAAGTAGACCCCATTGGCATTTTACTCTAGCCGCACACTTTAGCGATCTTGGCCTTTGTAAACCCAAAAGGTAGACAACTCTTGCCAATTGTATCTCATACAACTCTTATTACTGATCCTAAATACACATTATCCGCACACTTTAGCGATCTAAGATAATTGTATTTTAGATTAACTTCTCAACCATCAAATATATGTTACCGATACTATCCGCACACTTTAGCGATCTAAGATAGTATTTTCGCATATATTTGTCTCATCTCATGTTTTAACCGGCATAGCCTGAATCACCCCGACCAATCCCTCACACTTTAGCGATCTTAGGAGTGACCGAAATGACCCGTCTAATACCGTATTGATAAGGCGGATCATTGTATAATATTATCTCATAATATAATACTTATTCAATCTAATTAAGAGAGATTTAATTTTTAATTATTATTTTATTAATAAATTAATAATAATAAGAATAATAACAACTTTTCGCATCTTATACGAATCTAATTCATAATTACAAAATTTATTTACGTAAGCACAACTAACCCTCATCAATAGGGCTCCCATTGTGTTTAACAACGTAAACAAATTATTTGTAATTTTAATACAATAATATAACACTTATAATTGTATTAAATATTCTATTTGCAAAAATTATAAATACAAGTATTATGTTTGGAATGATTAGCATTAGGTTCTAACATTATACAATATTCTGAAAAAAAAAAAAAATTATTTTTAATTTTTTTTTTTTTTACTTTTTTTTTTTTTTGCTGAGCACCGCGGCGCTCAAGTCAGAATCTCAGCGCTGCAGCGCCCAGATTTGGGCGCCGCGGCGCTGGACGCGGTAACAGTGTTCCGACCCTTCGGACACTGTTTTTCGCCCCCAATTTTTACTATTTTCTCATGGGCATCATTTCCAAACATCATCATACTTCAATTCTAAACACTAACATATTCAATAATACAACAATATGTTCATCATCATGCTTAAAATCAAACACCACCATGTTCAAATTTAAACATCATCAAATTGTTTAAATATACAACATCATCATGTTAACATATTCAAACAACAAGAATAATCACATACTCAATTTAACATGCTCTGATACCATTTAATAAAAATAATATTAACAATTTTATTAGAAATAATAATTGTATAAATACAATCACTATATATTTATACATTATGGGATGGCATGTAAGCACAAATCCCAATAGCAACAGCACCAAAAACTTGATGTGATATTTTTATATCTTAAAATTAAGCGCAAGTATACACTATCGTAACAAGTAATAAATGGACTTATAAAGTCGAATGTCGAACCCACATGGATAATTTTTATTTTTTACCAAGTACTAAAATTATATCTTTCTTGTAATTATTCAAAAACATCAAATATTAATTTTACAATAAATATAAGTAAAATAAAAGTGCAGAAAATAAATGACACAATTCAAATAGAATAAAAACATAGCAATATAAAAAAAGCCTATGGTTAATTACTATCCTTCAATATGTTTTCTAAAGATCAATCCTTTTAATATTTATATGTCTCAATTCTTATTATTGGTCAAGACACTAATATATTCAGAAGTCTCTCTCAAGGTCATGTAAACATATCATAATTTATCAAATACCTATATTTTTATGGTACTTGTAATAAATTAATATTCATTAAGAACAACTCTTATTGACCATACATGCCAACTAGGTATATTCTTATCCTAATTCAAAACTTGCATATGCAACATTGATTATTACTCTATAATCATGCATCAAATTATATAGGTCTAAATATAATGATGCCTCTTTCGAATTTATTAAAGTATTATCAAATCAATCATAATATTGATCAAATATAATGAAGCATTAAGAACAAATAATGAAGAATTGATTTCAAATAAATATTAAAAAAATCCAACAATTAAGCTCACTTATTGAATTCAAGTAATAACTCTAGAAAATAAATTTTGGCTCATGATAACAAAAGAATTATGGTTAAAAAATAAAATAAATATAATACCACCAAAACAAATCAATATAGACATGAATTAGCAGTTGGTTCATATGCTAAAGAGCCCAATAATATCTTGCTTCCTTGAATTCCCTTTTCTTCTCTCTAAAATTGCTCTTTTTTTATGTGTTGTGGCTCTAAGAGCCCTAAGTTGTGTATTTTTTTAGGTCTGAAATGAGTGGGCTTTATATAGAGATTGATTAGAGTCTTAGAGTTCTATTTCTTTTAGGTTTAAGAAAACTCACATTGTTTACAGCTGTAATGAACACTATTCATCACTAGGGCAAAAGTATTGTAGCATGTGTACTGTTCACAGAATACTATAGCGATTACTGTAGGATTGTTACTGTAGCATTTTATGTTTTACCTTATTTTCTTAGATTTTCATCCCCAATTGCTCAATTAACTCCAAACCTATAAAATGATATTAAAACATATAAAAAGCCTCATTTTTTTTAATTAAAATTAGCAATTAATTAAGTTAAGGGAGTGAAAATAATAGATATGATTTATTCTTATCAACTGTATTGAGCAAGAACCCAATTCGCCTTCAAATAATTTGTGAATTCACTACTCATGTATTCACCCCCTCAATCTGATTAAAGGCATTTAATATACATATCGGTTTGTTTCTCTACCTCTAGTTGAAACTCTTTGAACACTTCAATAGTTCTGGTTTGTGTTTCATTAGAAACACATGTTCGTACGTGATAATATATTGGTAAAGATAATGAAGTATCAAAACCCTCCCATGGTGGTGTGATTCATTAGACTGCATACATCACTACGTATTAGTTCTAATAAATCAGTGGTCTGGTGTCCAACACCTACAAAAAGGAGTTTTAGTCATCTTCTTTGAATACAAAATTCAAAACCTAGATAGGTTCCTATGGTAAGATCAGTTATCTGACCATTTTTAACCAGACAGGTTAAGTGTTTCACACTTATATAATCTAATCTCATTGCCACAATTTCTTATTATTCAAAGTTTCTGAACTACTACTTTTTGTTTACTTGTGCATTCAAGACATTTCCTGTTGTATCTAAAATATAATGATCATTCATCAAGTGACATTCAACTAATAAAACATGATAACCTTTAGTGTCCAGTATTGGAAGTGATATAATGTTTCTTATAATTTTCGGCACAAAATAACATTTATATAACAAAATAGTCTATGGTAAGGGAAAAATAACTCAAAATGTCCAATAGCTTCGACCTATAAGAAATCCTCATTTTTAATACAAAGTTGTATTTCTCCACTCCATAGCACCCTAACTTCCCTTAGATCCTGTAACATATTGCAGATGTTATAAGGACAGGTGATATCTAATACCCACATAGTAGTAGCATTAAATGCTAATGAAATGTCAATGATAAGTAAATGTATAAGTGAGAGGTTCTTCTTGACTTTAGAAAAGTACCTTGGACAATTATGCTTCTAATATTCGTTCTTACCGTAATTGAAAAACTTTCCTTTCCTTTTGTTCTTCTCTTATGATTTGGATATCACTTGTCTTTGAGGACTCGTATGTGCTATCTACTTCTACTTCTTCCAACCTTTAGAATTCTAAAAATCCTTCGAGGAAGAAGATGAAACACCACTTTGAATGTAAATGCCTGCACTTTCTTTATTTATGTTCTCTTAAGTTGTCTTTAGCATAGTGTCTAGCTAAATATAAATGGGAGTTATCCCTTGCATATTAAAGTTCATGATGAACTATACAAATAACCTCGATAAAGACTGGAGAATTAAAATATTCCTCAAATTATTGTTCAAAGTAATATTCATAGTCTTTAATTTCTCAATGTACGAGATCATCTTAAGAACATGGTGACTAACTGGATTACCCTCGGTTAATCTAAACTGAAAGAGTGTCTTGGAAACCCTATATAGGCCAACCTATAGTCTATCACTAAACAGTTCCTTTAGATTGAGCATAATATTACTTACACTATCCATGTGCACATGCTCTCTCCACAGTTTAGTAGACATCGAGGCCAGTATTTATGATTTGACTCTTAAATCATCATCCATCCATTTCTGACATGTCTCAATCTCTTCCAAGTTAGCTTTATCAGAAATACTTCTGAGCATCTTCTGATTAATGATATATCCAAGTTTCTTCGAATCTAAAATAATTCTAAGATTCATAAGCCAGTTAGAGTAATATTTGGTACCCTTCATTTGGTGTACATATGAGAACAAAAGGATTATTTGAAGCCATTTTATCTTCATAAGACAAAAAAAAAAGATGTTAGTAGAACATTTGAAATTGTTAAAAGATAATGCTTTAAATTTTGGATATAACTAGTATATGTTTTGAATCTAAAGGCACCCTCCCACTACTTTACATATTCCCTTTAATCTTTCAAATGAGAGAATGAGAGTTCAAACACTTTAAACTTTACAGTGTAAAGTAGACCCAATTGACATTTTACTCCAACCTCACGCTTTAGTAATATTGGTCTTTATAAACTGAAAAGGTAGATAGATAACTCTTGTCAATTGCATCTCATGTAACTCTTACCACTGATCCTAAACACACCTTATCCTCACGCTTTAACAAATTTGGGTAAGTATGTTTTAGATTAACATGTTAATAATCAAATATAAGTTACTGATACTACCCTTATGCTTTAACAATATTAGACAATACATTCGCTTATATTTGTCTCATCTCATATTTAACTAGCATAGTCCAAATCATACTGACCAATCCATCAGGCTTTAGCAATATTAGAAAAACCCAAGGTAACCCGTCTAACACTATATTGACAAGACAGACCATGCATAATATTTTCTCAAAATGAAATATATTTTCAATTTGATTAAGAGATATTTTGAAAAACTATCCGTATTTCATGAGGATATAATTTTCAATCAAACATTTATTTTATGTAAGCACAACTAACGCTCACAAGTAAAGCTTTTATTATGGTTAATAGCGCAAACAAATGACCATAGTATATATGACAATGATATAACAGTTATATGAAATAATATAAACATCACATGCAAAAGAATTCAAAATATAGTGAATGCCCTGAATGCCCCAAGGTTACAATTTGTCACCGCTCCTAAGTTATCATATAACACCCTAGTGTGATAAAATGCAATGCTCTCGAATCAATTACAGTACCCAAAATTCCCCAGCACCAAAAATGCAACACTATAGAGGTCAACCTAGTGTCACAAATTCCCTAGCGTTAGACACATGTCACCTCAACGTTTATTCTAAAACCTTGAACACCTAACACCTCTGCAATGTGCATGCAACTCCTCGGCATTCCCTCAAATAATGACGTGATTCTGCCATTTCAACACTTTAAAAATGTAGTATCCATTGTTTCTAGGTATCCTAAACACCATAAAACACACTATTATAACCTAAAACAACACACAATATGTTCTGATGCCATTGTGGGAGTGTGCTAAGAGTGCATCCATATGATAGTGTATCCATTCAAAAAATTAATGCATGTCATATATATTTGCACAGCATAATTGAAATATAATTTCCTATTCAACAAATACACAGTTAATGTAAATCAATTACGTTAACAAACTTAGAAACTTATCCTTAAAGATATTCAGAGAAGATTCAATTTTTATAGCTCACCTTGAAGTGAATTCTTGAGCAATTCTAGTCTTCAATAGTTAATAGGATTGGAGTAGCTAGAATAGCAGCCTTGTTAAAATTTATAACAAGAATATTTCTGTTTCTCACTTAAATGGTCTTGGCCGAAAATAGCTTAAGCGAGTCCAAAAATGTAACTTTTGCATATTTTCACTCTTATGGTCGAATTACACTTTTGGGGACTAATTTGCAACATTTGCAAATTATTTCTCCTTTGCCCAATTAATAGCTGAGACTTGGTCCAATCAAATCCTTTGCATGAAAATGCCAACACTTTTCAACCTATTGCTATGCATCCATGCCATGTGTCAAGCATCTTTTCCATGCATGACGACATTTGTCACATAAATAGTCATGTATTATGCCATGTGTCAAATTTTATTAGTTAACTGATAAGGGCGTAAAAGTACTAGTATTATTTATACTTAAAATTTTTATTTTACTCCAAATCATAACTATTTGGCTATTTAATTGTGGTTTTTGGTTATAAATAGATGTACGACAAAAAATGTGACGTATAAGAACAAACGGGAGGTGAATCAGACGTCAAACGAAGAAGTTACGCTCAAAATACGAAAGGGGCACCAGAGTTGGGCGCCGCGACGCCCACAACCCAGTGCCGTGACGCTAGTGGGGGTGAACTGTGTTGGGAATAGTATTCTGCTACAGTACCCCGGGAACAATATTTTGCTACAGTAACTCGTAAGCAGTATTTTGAAGACAAAAACCTTAAGAGAGAGGGAGAAAAAGAGAGAAAATAGGCAAAAATTTAGAGAGAGAATTTACAACACAAATCAAAGATCAAAGCTAAAGATTAAAGAACTAAGATCAAGATTCAAGCTTCAAGTCAAGATTGAGGGAGAAGCACATCAATGAGTCACTTTGATTAGTTTTTCTTCTCTTTCTTTATTATTATATTCTTGTTCTTGTTGATCTTTATGAATTGGTTTGATACTTTTGGTTTTATGATGAGTTAATTTGTTCATCTAAGGTTAGACTATGTAAACCTAGTATGGATTTGGATTGTGTTAATTTTTAGTTTATAAACTTGGTACATTCAATTGATTCATTCTATCTTGTGTTTAATGCTTTCATTATACCTGATCAAAAATTTGGATGATTGAGGAACCATGATGAACTCGACGGAGGGATTCATGTGTTTAGCCTAGGGTAGTTTGATGCATGATCATAGGGTAACAACTATGAGTTCCATCTAGGATAGACATATACCTAGGTGTCATGTATGGTATAATTTAAACTTGACCTTAATGAATTACATTCTGATTTGATTACCATAGACATATAGGTGATTGTTTGAATGTGTAATATAGTCACTTGACCATCGACAGAGGCTTGCGATGAGATTAGTGTCCAAACTAATCAATTGGTATTAAGGGATTAACTAAATAGTTAATGAGTCCAATGAAATACTAGGGGACGAGTCAAAACCCTAGATTATCTTTATTTGTGAATTCTACTCTTTGTTTTTGTTTAGTTAATTGATAGAAATAGATTAGTTAAATAAATTTCAGATTGTGATTTTCTGAATAAAAGTTAAGTAGATATAGTTTTAGTACTTGATTTATAGAATTAGATTGCATAGTCCCTGTGGGATCGATATCTGGACTTAAAATTCTATATTACTTGATATGATAGCGTGCACTTGCGCTTAGCTACTATAGCACAACAATCATTAACCACTTTAAGTAATAAAATATAGGCTTAACACTTAAACCTTATCACGTGTGCCTCCCAAGAAATCTTGAAATAAATCATACTTTTTGAAATATTTCTGAATCAAACTATTCGACCCAATCCATTACCCCAGTGCTAAACGAATACACTTCATATTATGAGACTCTCTAGGTTCACTCTCATTTTTCTTACGAAGCTTTTCCATAAGTTCATAAACAATGCCCTATACACACAATACATATATTTTAAGATGGTGTATTAAACCATAGTAGTTGAGGTTAACCATATACATATAATCCCTTCATCACCTATATCCTCAAAGATTAGAGATATAGATCATCACTGTCAAATTTCTATATGCTTGACTGTGAAATTATCTCTAGATTTGTATTCCTATAAATAATATCCGCAAACAGATTTACAATATTGTTTACCTTATGGAAAGCTTTTTTTTTTAGGTTTACTGTTATTACTATAAGACGTCCTCAAATACAATCTTAGAGCATCAGGATATACAACTCACCCATATGAGTTAATAGATTATATATCTACGCACACCAAACTGTTGAAGCTGGTGCTTATGTGCCATTCTAATATTGTATGAATATTAATTATTTAATATTTATATAATACAAATTTGAATAAAAATTGTTAATATTATAATTATATGGTATAATGATCGTAATATTTCAGACATTGTATATTTTAAAGGAGCTCAGATTTGGTGTAAAGAATTTTAGATCAGTACTAAGAGTTAGCAGACCTGATAGTTATAAATGCTAAGAGTTAGCAGGCTATAAGAGTCAGCTATATATGAGAAGTTAAAGCCTTGTCTAAAACAGACAAAGACCTAAGAATATATTAGTAATGATATAGTTACAAAGAGTTGCAATAGGTGCTAGGAAATATTATTTTGCAATTATGTTCTCAAACACTATTTCTTGATCTATTTTTATCAATGCAGGTCTGTTAGTGAATCTCTTTATGTAGATTAGCATATGTCTATATCTGCATGGTACAGATAGTTGTTCTTAGATAACCATGAGCTTAGAGCTCACAGAGGCATGCAGGTATTCAGTCGGAACTAGATACTAAATAGACTCACGAGGACCTCTAATAGACATCCTATAAAGCCATCAATGGAGGGTTTTCTCGAGCTGAGTAATATTCGCAGTCCTTTGACCTGAGCACCACAATTGGCTTGTGAATGATCCATCATGCTTTGATTCTATGCATGTTAAAGACTTTTCATAGTTTGCCTGCTAGGTGTTGCTAGATATAATCCGATGCTTATAGAGTATGGTGTACGTAGATATGGGATTTGTTAACTCATATGGGTGAGTTGTATATCATGATTCTCCAAGAATTGTATTTCAAAAAGTCTTTTGGCCAAAAGCATAAACCCTAAAAAAGAGTTTTCTGTAAGGTTAAACAATATCATAAAGGAGTTTACGGATATTGTTTTATAGAAATATAAATCTATAGATAAGTTCATGGATGTGTTTATGGAGATTTGACAGTGCTGATCTATGTCTCCGCACATCTAGGATATAATTGATGGAAGGATTATACGTATACGTTATAACCTCAATATATATAGTTTAACACGCTGATTTGTAATATCTATGACGTATCCATAGGGCATTGTTTACAGACTCATAGAATAGTTCCATTTGATGAATCGGACATAGAGTTAAGGAGTCCCACAATATGAAGTGTACTTGTTGTGCATTGGGGTAACGTACCAAACTAAATTGTTCAATCCAGTAAATTCTAGTAAAAATCCAATATTTTGTTCATGATACCTCGGGTTGTGCATGTGTCAATACTTAATAGTTTAGTACATTAATTAGTTAACAATTATTGTTGACCAATTAAATGTTGACATATGACGTATAATTAGCCTTCAGTTAAGTTGACTCAAGTGTGTAGTAGGTGATACCTACTTTGGGTTAACTTGGTAACCAAGTTAAAGGCTTAAAGGTAATTTCACTTAATTGATTATTTAATTGTTAAATAATCAAGATATTTATTTATTTAAAGTTAAAGAAATATTTAACTTAACTATAGTTAAAAATTAACAGCATGGTTAGGTTAAACTAGATATTTATATTTACTTAATTGTTAAGTAAATTCTAACTCAATTAAGGTTAATTGTTAACTATAGTTTTGTTAGATACTTGATGACTAAGTAAATTTTAACCTAACTAAGATTAATTATTATTTATGGTTAAGTTATATACTTGATGGCCAAGTAAAGTTAATTGTTAGCTAATGTTAAATAAAAGTGAAATGTGAGTTAAATGAAACAAATATTATTTTAATGAATTTGGAATTCATTTTGGCTAATGGTTACAAAAAGTGGCCGGCCATTTCTTTACCTTTATGAAAGGGAAGAATTCATTTTTGATGAATTTGATTACAAGGGTGATCTTTTTGGCATATGGCATGGATGACAATGGTGAGAGAAAAATAAAGAACAAAAGTTGTTCTCTTTTCTTCATTAAAAACCATTCATTTTTCTTCTTTAAGTGGCCGCCCACAATTAAGCTCAATGCATTGGTTTTGTTGTTCAAGTGTTGAACAAAAAAACAAAACAATCCATGCCCTTGAAATAATTGCCTAAGTTAAAGAGTTTAGCTTAAGAAATGGTTTAAGTGTTAAACCAGTGCTGAAATTAAAGCTACTATTTTAGCCATTCAAGCCCACCTTTGTTAATTGCTCAAATTGCCAATAGGTATATTTCAAGCGGAACTATAGCATAATTTATTCCAAAACTTGTGAGGTGAATTCTCAATTTATTTGATTTCATTATTATAATGAGATAAAATTTATTGTGTTCATTGTTTTAGAAAATTGGATTTTCAGCTTCCACTGCATATATTTATGCATGGATTATATATATGTAAATTTTTTATGTAATAAACATGCACCACATGTACAACCATATGGTATTAATCATCACCAACATAGAATTCATGAACATTAGACTATACCCAACAACACCCAAAGGTTGGATTAAGAAAAGCTTATGACAAGTATGAAATCAAATCATAGTGGATCACTTATACGTCCACCTTAACACTGATAAGGCGTAATTGTATAAACTATTTTATCTTCCTAACTTGATATTTGTTCAATTTATCTCAATAATTGGGCTATTTATGCGTATTAATGTTGTTTTATAGGTTGAAGCATTATCGGAGCAAAAATACCGGAAAACGGACGCAAATCGGAGCATTAGAGATAAAAATACGGAGGAGGCACTGTTTGCTACAGCTACAACTACAGTACACTGTAGCAACAGTGCAGCGCCGCAGCGCTGGATTTTAGCGCCGCGGCGCCAATTGCAGAAAGTGAGCGCCGCGGCATTGAATCGCAGCGCCGCGGCGCTGAATTCTGGGCTTTTCTTTGGGGCATTTTTGTCCTCTTTTTGCAACCCTACCTATATAAACACCCATTGTTTAGCCAAAGAGAGAAGAGGAGCAAAGGGGCAGTTGAGAGCACGAAAAGAAACACTTCATTTGGGTCTTGGAAGCAAGAATCAACAACAAGAGGCAAAAATCAAGGGGAAGAAGAAGAATTTCTGCATTTTGGAGGAAGAACATCACCATTGCATCAAGGGAAATTTCTTCTTCTCTTCAAATTCGTATTTGTTGTTGATTCCAACATGTATAATGATGTTGTTAGATGCTCTAAACTTATATTTTCAATTATGAACTAAGTTTTATTGCTAGGATTACAATGTGAACTCAATATGTAGCTTGGATTGATTATTTTCCCTTATTTATCATATTGGTATGGAATTGTTCAATTTGTTCTATGCTAAATGCTTCTAATTACATGAAAATGTATTAGATTGATTAGGGAACCTTAATGAACTTGACAAAGGAAATTTTGTGTTGGCCATGGATAAATTGATGTATGATCATGGTGTAAAAGGCATGAGTTTCATATGAGATAGACATATACTCATAGGCATATATGACCATTTAGAGAATTTGAACTTAATGAATCTTATTTCAATTTGATTATCATAGACATATAGATAGTTAATTGAATGAGATATACTCACTTGACCTGCAAAAGAGGCTTGTGAGGATATTAGAGTTCTTGGTTGACATTCATATTGATAGTTCTAAGGGGAGTAGTTGGATTCAAGTGAAGTATTGAGGGATTATTGTAATCCTAGGTATCTGAGTATTTGTGCTATCACAATTGTTCTCCTTGCTCAATTCTTGTAATTATTATTATTTCTTGTTTAGTTAGTTTAGATATTAAAACCATTAAATTGCCAATAGCTTTAATAAGAATAGGAGAACATAATTTTAGTACTTAGCAAGTAATAACAATTCCCCGTGGGATCGACACTCTACTTATCATATATTACTTGTTGCGATAACGTGCACTTGCGTTAGTTTGTGTTATAGAAATCACACAACAAACACTCAGGTCAAAAGATCACAAATACTATTCAACTCGAGAAGACCCTCAATTGATGGCTCTATGAGATTTCTATTAGAGGTCATTGTGAGTTTGTTCAGTACCCAGTCCTTACTGAATACCTGCATGCCTAAACAAGATTTCTCTAAGCTTACTATTTGCTAAGAATAACTATCTAGCTAATCCAAATATAGGCATACACTAATCACGAAGGTATATTAATCGACTTGTGTCGGTAACCATAGATAAAAAATGATGATTTCAAGAATATATTACATAATGACATTTCTTAACACCATTTACAACTCTTTGGAACTATGTTATTACTAATATATTCTCAAGTCTTTGTCTCATTCCAAATAAGATTCTAATTCTTAGAATGCTAATTCTTAGCACTAACCTAAGCACCTTTAAATTTATAATGTCTGAAAGTAGCAAGCTCAGTACTATATACTAAAATATTCATGATTTATTGAAATGTTCATTGTATAAATATTGAACAATAAATATTCATACAAAATGGAATGGCATGTAAGCACCATCTCCAACACTTTGTTCTTTCAGTACCACTGCATAGATTGTTGGGGTTAAATCCTCAAACTTCAATATTGAGTTTCAAATCTAATGGTGGGGAGGATGTCGACATTAAGCTTAGGTATACCTAACTCCCTTCCCAAGAAGGACAAGAATTTTGGTTACATGTTTAGCCTATATATTTGTTACATAATAGATGAGAACAACATGTGTATAGCTTAAAGATTAACTCTTAGAGATGAGAACAATACGTGTATAGTTAACAAGAGCAAGGAATCATATTCATTAAGAATTTCCAAACATAAGGCAATCATATCATTACCAATAATATCCTAATGATGTTAGAAAAAAGGCAACTTGAAAACCATATGATCCGAGAGCTTTTTTAGGATCCATAGAAAATAATGCTTAGTGGATTTCAACACCAATGAATAGAGCATCCAAAACACTTGTCATAGAGGAAGACAAGTGTGGTTGGAGAGCATATAGAGGAAGACAAGTATAGTTGTTTACTAATATAAGAGGTTTTGTTTAATTAAGTATCTATATCTTTAAAGGATTGAGATTAAATAAGTATTCTTGAGCCTATATAAAGACCTTATCTCATTATAATCATTATTACATTTATATTCAATACATGGCTTTTCAACTTTTTATCTCTCAATTTAGTTTATTTTTGTTCTTATTCAACCTAGGATTTATATCATTGCTTGTTAATCTTTTTATAGCCCAATTGTTAGAGTTTTGCTTATTATTTTTTGCGAAGCAATCTAAACTCTATAATCTACTTGCTATTTTGCAGCCCAGGTTTACTCTAAGCCTTGCTCGCTATTAGTTGAAATTGGCATTGTCTTGCTTAACTACTACTCATCTCAGTT
Organism: Ailanthus altissimus; assembly: GCA_946807835.1. NCBI lineage: Eukaryota > Viridiplantae > Streptophyta > Magnoliopsida > Sapindales > Simaroubaceae > Ailanthus > Ailanthus altissimus. The sequence goes on from OX327684.1 coordinate 10,567,652, forward strand.
ATCTGAGAATTCGAGAACTCATCATTCTAGCAGGACACTGGACATACACGAATCCAATTCCTTATTTTTTTATTTGTAAACATCTTTTTGGCACGCTCGGTAGGACATCAATTTTTATATGCCAGTAACAACTAGATCGATGATGAAAAATCCTAATATCAATCCTGGAAAGAATGTTATTGAACCATCTAGCATGGCTAATAAAGGACAGGAATCGTCCATAACCCTACCTCATGTCAAAACCCATTAAATTCTGCACTTGAAGAAGTAAGTCTAGTTAATGTCAAAGAAGATCTATTGAATCAATAGTTGGATGAGACCCAAAGATATCCTCTTCCATATCTCAGATCATTCTCTACGATCGACATTCAAAGGTTGGTCTTCAAATCTCTTTGAAAAATCAACAGCTCGGTACAATGCTCACAAATCAGATGGTCGCAGTCTTTCAACCACTCATAGAAGATAATTAGAATATCAACAAAAGTATTCTAAAGAATCTAGAGTCCACGAGGAAAAACCAGACTGAGCTCATAGCTCTTCTTTAAGGCCAACCTAACCCTGAATCTCTAGGAGCCTTGAAGATGGTAAAATCATAGTCGGTCGACCTACCATATCATTCGGTTAATATTTTAAAGCGACATGAGAATGTTTTGTCTATAAACTCACAGGTCTAACAAAGCCAACCCAGACAGATTTTCAATTATGAATTAGTTGAAAATATGACCAACGTGGGGAGCTTACACTAACTGGCTCAACAAGTATAAGCACAATTCATCCAAAACCCATCTAGGTTGATACAGTTTCTTTTTGTAGAACTACAAAGACTAGCCAATCATTCTGGCATTGAAATTAACAGAAACATGTTGGTTAAAGCACTACAAAACATGGGGGTTAACCTTAAGCTGATGGCTCATGCATCTTATAAAATGCCTTAGCCCTACAGTATCGATTCACTTTTTCCCTTTCCAAAGGGATTTAAGATTCATAAATTCTTTTATTTTTTGAGAGAAGAGAATATAACCACATTCGATCGCATTTCAAACTTCAAAGTACAATGTGGTGAAGCCAACTCATCTCTATTTTTGAAGTTGAGACTATTCTGCAACTCCTCGACGAAGACTTCTTTTACCTGGTACACTAACTTGATGCCAAAGTCAATTACTAGTTAGGAATAGATGGAAGATTGATGCTGACAGGACCCGACCCGAGACCCTCTACTATAGATCCTAGCGGCCCTGCCGGGCACCCCGACGGAAGTTCCTCCGAACCTAACTGGGTAAGTTAAGAAATTCCGCGAGGCGAACCCCTTTTTAAATCTTGTTACTACCAAGAAGATCTAGTAATATACATGAAAACGACATCTTAGTTTTAAAAACAAACGGACAGAGTTTCCCCTGTTTTTTGGAAAATCCATATAAACCTGCAAAGAAATTTCACTTCTAATTCCAACCCATCTCAATTCTACCAATTCGGACCTCCGGTCCTTTTCAAATCAAATCCAACACAACTCAATTATTTCGTGTAAATCACAAAATAAGCATAATCATAAAAAGTAAAAACGATCATCATAAACTGGAAATCTCTTCTTCTTGATTCAACACATACTTACAAATATACATGCCTACAACGATTATGCATAAAGTAAAGAGTGCTATTAGCACATTTACATATACAAAAATTATCTTTGGATTCGGCCCACTACTCGGCGATAGGAGAATCAGCAGCTTGCGTTCCGAGACCTGTACTTGGGAAAGGGGTTTAAAATATAAAACATAAAACGAGTGAGCTAAAGGAGCTCAGTGAGTGTAAATGAGAATTCAATTACAAGATTATTATACAAAGATAACAATTTCTAAAGTACATGTAGAAATTATGCTTCTAAAACGGATGTAAAGTTGTAAAACGGTTTCTAATATCATATGCTAATGAAATCTTGCCGAGCGAGTTTTATCTACATCTTTGGAAAACTATATTCAGAATCTGTATAACATAATAACTGCTGTGTGCATATAAATGCATAAATGCTATTGGTAAATCGAAAATTAGTAAAATTCTCGCTCGGCCATTTTCTTTCTAAGCTGTACCAATGGTAACCCTAAAGCTCTATACCTACAAAGTGACTCAACTAGCACCGCATACGTGAGTAGGTCACGGGGCACCTCAACTAGCAGCACCCACAGTGACATCTCAAGACATCTCACTGGCTACGCAGCGGAATCCTACATTGCATGCATATAGCGAGACAATATCCCGTACACATAGAGCGACTCACATGACTCGACATCCCGACTACCCGAAGTTAATGACACACCCCCAAGACCTACCCATGTGCACGGGATATACCGGCCGGGTCTAATACAATCATCACCACTATAATCTGAGGGTACCAATGGCCTTAAAACAAATGCAGAAATTTTAAAACTGTTTCACAAATCGATCATGTAAAAGCATGTCTATGAATATATCAAAATCATAAATCATGTTTATGCATCGAAAGCTCATAAAACATACATAGTCATTGTGCGAAAACATAATAACCGAAAAGTAAAAGAAATGACAGATTTCCACTCACAACCGCTCCGCGCTCAATTTCGCTCCCAATTCCTGCTCCCGTTAACGCTCTCGGCTATCCTCACCTACGCGCCATAAATGACATTTAGAACCAAATCGAACACTAGAATCTCATTTAACTACTAAATGCCCTAATCGGCATACAAAGCCCGAATGTAAACTACTTCCCGATTTTAGTTACGGAGCCATAATGGAAACTAACTCACCATCCGGCGCCATGAAAATTATTGAACATCTTATAATTTGATTGGACATACTTGCCCTAAACCTTTCCAACATGGACAATTATGTTCCATTTTCTTCATTTTTGGGTTTTTTCATCAACCATATTCATTCAATTCACAATATGCATCATTTACACACAACAATTCAATCAAAACACCACTCAATTCCTAACTTCCCTAAAGTGGCAGAATTTCACCCTAGGTTCCAACACATTCCTTTTCTCAATTTCTTGTTCCAATTACAACAAAATCATGCCAATTTCATTCTAAAGCCCTAATTACAATCAATTGAAATCTCTACAACAAAATCACCAAAAACCCTAATTCCCACTTTGCCAATTTCTTCAAATTGATGACTCCTTCAAGCTCCAAACTAGAATTCAACTCAATCTAAGCCAAGAATACACATAAGAACATCAATTAACACATTCTTGAATTCTCACTTATCAAACTCATAAAAGATGCTTTTCTTACCTCTTTTTCTTGAATTTCCACTAATAGAGACTTCAATTGAGCTTAGGGATTGGTTTGTAACCTTAATTTGGCTTGATTACACATGAAAAATCATGAAAAAAAAACTTGAATAGTCACTGTAGCAGCACCCCCTTTGAAGCTCGAATTTCTCTCTTTTTTTTGGCTAAGTGTTGGTTTTGATCTCTCTTCAAATTTCTACACACTTCTAACATATATATAGTGCTCCCTCAATTTACCATTTTGCCCCTCAACTTACTTAAAACTTCTAATTTGCCATTAGTTAAAAACTAATTATGTAATTAGTTCATTTGTAACTATTTAGTTAGAATAGTTCAAAGAACTAACTAGAACTTCCAACTTGGCAATCCATGAGATTTCTTCTAATTGGTCCATTCTCTAATATATGGATTATGTTTCTCAACAAAGGCTTGTTCCATTCATAACCCTTAAATGGAAATTCATGTAGTAAATTAGAATTTTCTTTTCCAAGCCAATAGAGAAAAATTCTAAAAATATTCTAGGGTCATCCGGCGCACCGATCGAGTGTGAAATTACCAAATTAGGTCTAATATCTCTCACGTGCACTATAAAGGGAATATTTCTAATAGGGTTAAAATTGAGTAACCCTACGGTGTCTTATTTGTTCTATACCGAAATCTAGGCGCCAATACTACTAATAGGGATTGGATATTACAGATGCTATATTTCTATATCTTAAAATTGAGTGCAAGTATACATTATCTTATACAAGTAATAAAGGGACAAAAGAGTTGGATATTGAACCCACAGGGACAATATATTCTTTTTAACCAAGTATTAAAATTATGTTTTTCTAGTAATTATTCAAAAAAATAAAAATCTAAGAACGAATTTAGAAAATATAAAAGCAATGAAATAATGTAAAGAGATTTAGATGATAACAATATAGAGAAAACCTATGGTTAATACTATCCCTCAATATATTTTCCAATGATAAAGCCTCTAATATTTAATTCCCTTAGTTCTTGTTATTGATTAAGACACTAATGTATCCATAAGCCTCTTCCAAGGTCATGCAAGTATACCTTAATTTACCAAATACCTATATTCTTATGGTACTTGTAATAAATTAAGATTCATTAAGATTAAATCTTATTGATCATACATGCCAATTAGGTATATTCTATCCTAATTTAAAACTTGCATATAGAATATTGAATGTTACTCTACAAGCATATATCAAATTACCAAGGTCTAAATATAATGATTCCTTTTTTGATTTTATCAAAAATATTACCAATTCATTCACCATATATTAGCCAGATATATTGAAGCATTAAAAATAAGTAAATTGAATAACAAAGAACTAAGTTTATTAAATATTAGAAAGATTAGACAATTAAGCGCACATATTGAGTTTAAATATTTACCCTAGAAAGAAAATTTAGTTCATGGCTATAAGAGAAGAGCGGTAAAAATAATAAGAAATCATGATACAATCAATAGCAAACCGATATAGACGTAAAATTGCTCCTGATTGCCCTGCTAAAAGGCTCTTGATGTCAAAGAACACCTTGAATCTCTCTATATGGATGCTTCAATTAAGCTCCAATTACTCTCTAAGACTTGTGTTGTTATTGATTGTTACCTTGAACACCTTGAATCTCTCTATATTGTTATCATCTAAATCTCTTTACATTGTTTCATTGCTTTTATATTTTCTAAATTCGTTCTTAGATTTTTAATTCCCTTAGTTCTTGTTATTGATTAAGACACTAATGTATCCATAAGCCTCTTCCAAGGTCATGCAAGTATACCTTAATTTACCAAATACCTATATTCTTATGGTACTTGTAATAAATTAAGATTCATTAAGATTAAATCTTATTGATCATACATGCCAATTAGGTATATTCTATCCTAATTTAAAACTTGCATATAGAATATTGAATGTTACTCTACAAGCATATATCAAATTACCAAGGTCTAAATATAATGATTCCTTTTTTGATTTTATCAAAAATATTACCAATTCATTCACCATATATTAGCCAGATATATTGAAGCATTAAAAATAAGTAAATTGAATAACAAAGAACTAAGTTTATTAAATATTAGAAAGATTATACAATTAAGCGCACATATTGAGTTTAAATATTTACCCTAGAAAGAAAATTTAGTTCATGGCTATAAGAGAAGAGCGGTAAAAATAATAAGAAATCATGATACAATCAATAGCAAACCGATATAGACGTAAAATTGCTCCTGATTGCCCTGCTAAAAGGCTCTTGATGTCAAAGAACACCTTGAATCTCTCTATATGGATGCTTCAATTAAGCTCCAATTACTCTCTAAGACTTGTGTTGTGTATTCTTGACGTTCTTGGATGCTCTCTAAAGACTGGAGACGAGTGGCCTTTTATAAGGATTGATATGAGCTTGAGAGCTCCAATTCTTGTTGGGCTAGGAATCGCACTATCGCTGAGGCGCTATGTTGCTGTCGTTGAGGCACTATGTGTAAATGGCTATATCACTGAAGTGATGAAGTTTTAGTGCTGGAGCACTGGGCTGTCATTGGCGCAATGGCGAGGTAGCGCTAAGGTGATGAACTGCAACTTAAACAAGTCATTTTTTATTTTCTTAATTGATCACTGTTTCAGCGGTGGGGCAAAAATCCTTGTTGTGCTGGGACTTTAAATTTTGTTCAAGTCCTTATCAATAACAATAATGCCTATAAATAGCCATTTATTCTCATAAAATATTAAAATATAAGAAAATATATGACAAATATGCCCTTATAAAAGATAAATTCAATTTAAATTTTATCGGCCACCACCAAAGGTTACCTTAGCCGCTCTAGCTCAAGACATACAGATGCTAGGATAATCGATCTCCAAGTACATAAGTTGATTCAAGAAGCTTAGATCATGGTGATAAACTCAAATCGATGAAGCCAATTGCGTCTTCATGATGGTGAGAAGAATGTTCTTTTCCGTGAGGGAACATTTTGAAAGGCATCAGTTTAGGTATTAATATGAATTAGCCATAAGGACAATAAACTATGAACAACTCCTAATGAAAAAGAACCAAAAGAAGGCGTCTTCTAAGAGGACCTATTACAAGAGCTAACTACATGTGGTGGCTATATAAGTCAAGTCAAAAGTTGACTATAATGACTCAGATTCAAAAGAATAGGTCTGTTTGGCAAAGATCATGAAATTGGGTCCATACAAGTGCCCAGTACTTAAGAAGTTGACTTCAAATAAAGAGAAGAATAAGTTTAGCAAGAATACTCAAATAGCCAAAGAGTATTCCTTCAACTTGAAGAAAGCCGATGAGATATTTAATTGACTTTTGAAAGATAACCAGATCAAGCTTTTAAAGGGCACACTATATAGCCATTCGACTAAAAAGCTGGCAAAGACTACTGTAAGTAGTTGGGAGTGCTTATGTGTCATCCCATTTATATTAATATTTTATTTTATAATACTTTTACATTTTATTTTATTAAATCGCTAATTTCATTAATTAAATGGTACAGTGCTTGTTATGCTATAGATATTATATGATCTGAAGGAGTTCAAATTTGACCTAAAATAGTTTAGACCAGCGCTGAAGGTTAGCAACGCAAAGAATTATAATTGCTAATAGTTACCACTACTAAGAGTTAGTAGGTTATAAAAGTCAGCAAAATTTAAGAGTTAGGTCCTTGTCTATAACTTAGCAACATATGTTGTTAGCAACATAGACCCGAGAGTACATCAGTAACAACATAGTTGTAAGGAGTTGCAATAGGTGCTAAGAAATGTTATTATGCATGTGTATTCTCAAATACTATGTTCTTGATCTCATTCACCGATATGGGTCTATCAGTGAAACCCTTAATTATAGATCAGTATACAACTATATCTAGATGGTCTATATTGTGTTCTTAGCTGACCATGGGCTTTCCAGAAGCTAGTATAGTATATGGGTATTTAGTGAGGACTGAATACAGAACAGACTCAACAAGGACCCAAATAGACATCCCATGAAGCCGTCAATGGTAGGTCCTTTTGAGTTAAGTAGTGTATGTGGTCCTTTGACTTGAGTGCCATGGTGGGCTTGTGAGTAATCCACTATACTTTAGTTCCATATATGTCAGAGATCTTTCATGGTCTTTTTAACGTGTTTTAGGGTGTATGCATGTGATTATGTACATGTTGAAAAACTAAACACATGTATCATATACACGAATTTTGTAGCGAAAGTAAACATGTAATCAATATGTACACATTAACTTAAATTCTTAACAACTTAAGATTATGGAAAACATACCTTTGAAGACCTCCGGTGAAGATTTCAAATCTGAATTTCTTAGCTCCAACTTTGAGCTCACCTTGAACTGCACTTTCGTTCAATTCTAGTTCACAACAATCCGGTGGGATTGTGAAGCTAAAATAGCAGCAATTTAATCTCTAGCAACAAGGTTTATGTTACTTGAAAGAAATATAAGAAGAATTTATTTTTCTCTCTCTAGTTTTTCTCACAACTCTTTGTTCAATGAAAAACTCTCAAAAACCAAACTCTTCTTTATTCTCTCTCTACTTGCGTGAATTTTGATTTACACTTATTCATCCAAATGAAATCCAACCATTTTTAGTGCTCTTAACACTTCATAAGTTCTTCACCAAAATTAGATTAAGTGGGCAACTGCCAAAAATAATTTTTTGTGGCCATTTTAATGGTCTAATAAAATTGACCATTAATTCTATAAAATAGTGCTCCACTTAATTTAATTTGTGTTTCTCGAATTAGGTATTTCTTTTATTTAAGAATAAAATAACAAATAAATAAAAATGATACTTTATTTATTTAATTATTTAAAAACTATTTGAATAATTAATATTTACCTTATTTGATTTTACTAATAAAGTTAATAGGTAAATTCATGATAAAATAATTCATAGAACAAAATTGTGCCACTTGTTAACATCTAATTAGTTAACAACTCTTGTCAACTAATTAAATGATATACTTAACATTTAAGTCTAGACAAATGCACAACCCGAGGAACTTGAAACATATGTTCAATATGCTAGAATTTCTAGGATGGAACTGTTCAATACATTATGCTGCCCCAGTGCATAACAAGTACATTATCCATGCCTAAATTGTCATATGGAACTCTTCCATACGTCCGTGAACGATGCTCCACACACACATTACGGATATTACAAAGCGCTGCATTAGACCATACAAGCTGAGGTTATAACATATTCATATAATCCCTTCATTGTTTATATCCAAGTAAAGCGGAGATATAGATCAACACTGTCAAATCTCCATATGCCTGACTGAAAGGTTATCTATAGAATTTTATTTAATAAATAATATTCCTAAACACTTTTGTAATATTATTTATCCCTAGGGTTAAACTCTTTTTTCGGGAATTACTGCTTATGGCCATAAGACTTTCTGAAATATAATTTTAGAGCATTAGTATATAATACTCTCCCAAATGAGCTGATGGATCCTATATCTACGCACACCAGACTCTATGAGCATCGGACCATACCCAACGACACGCAATGGTCAGATCATGAAAGGTTTCTGACATGTGTGGAACCAAAGTATAGTGGATCACTTACAGGCCCACCGTGGCACTCAGGTCAAAGAATCACGAATACTACTCAACTCGAAAGACCCTCTGTTGATGGCTTTATGGGATGTCTATTAGAGATATTTTTAAGTCTGTTCAGTATTCAGCCCTTACTGAATACATGTATGTCTATACGAGCTTCCACTAAACTCATGGTTTGCTAAGACTAGCCATCTGAACCATCCAAATATAGACATACACCAATCTATAATTTTATTAAGGTATTCACTGATAGACTAGTATCAGTAAAGATAGATTAGGAATATAATATTTGAGAACATATTTGCATAATGACTTTTCTTAGCACTATTTGCAACTCTTTGCAACTGCGTCATTACTAATATATTTTCAGGTCTTTATCCTATTTTAGACAAGGCTTTAACTCTTTAGATATCGCTGACACTTATAACCTAATAACTCTTATCAGGGCTAACTCTTAGCATTTAAAACTCTCAGCATTGCTAATTCTTGGCACTAATCTAAACTTATTTAGACCCGATTTGAACTCTTTTAGATCTTGCAATGTCTAAAACATTACACGTATCTTACCATATATAAAACATAATTAGCGATTTAATAAAATGATAATACTAGTATAAATATTAAGCAAATATTCATACATAAACGGATGACATGTAAGCACAAATTCCAACAACTCCCACTTGCTTTAGTGTTATTCATGATGGTATCTAATACCCATTAACTCCATATGTCTTTCAAATACTTTTGGATTTAGTGTTTTGGTAAGTGGGTCCGCTACATTATTTATAGAATCTATTCTACAAACTATTATATCTCCTCAGGCCAAGATTTCTCTAATGATATGGTATTTCCTTTCCACATGCTTAGAATTTTGGTGTGCTCTCTACTCTATAGCTTGTGCAATGGCTCTATTGTTGTCGTAAAATAATGGTATAGGATCTATTGCACTTGAAACTATTCCAAGTTTAGCGACAAATTTGCTTATCCATACTGTTTGACAGGACCCGCCCCAAGACCCTCTACTGTAGGTCCAGCGGCCCTGCCGAGCACCTCAATGGAAGTTCCTCATAATATAACTAGGTAAGTTGAGAAATTTCCGCAAGGCGAACCCCTTTTTAGTTCTTACTACTATTAAGAAAATCTTGTAATATACATGAAAATGACATCTTAATTTTTTAAAAAAATGGGTAGAGTTTCTCCTATTTTTCAGAAAATCCATATAAAACCTGTAAAGAAATTTTACTTCTATTTCAAATACTTCTCAAAACTACCAATTCGGACCTCCAGTCCTTTCCAAATCAAATGCAACACAACTCAATAGTTTCATTTGAATCCCAAAATGAGCATACTCATAAAAAGCAAAAACGATCATCGTAATATCGAAATCTCTTCTTGTTGGTTCAAAATATACATAAAAATATACATGCCTACAACTACTATACATAAAATAAGGGGTGCTATTTAGCACATTTACATATACAAAAATGATCCTCAGATTTGGCCCACTACTCGACAATAGGAGAATCAGCAACTTGCGTATCGAGACCTGCACTTGGGAAGGGTTTAGAAAACATAAAACACAAAACGAGTGAGCTAAAAGAGCTCAGTGAGTGTAATTAAGATTTTAAATAAAATAACATTATACATAGATAGCAAATTCTAAAGTACATGCATAAATCATGCTTCTGAAACTGATGTAAAGCTGTAAAATGGTTTCTAATATCATATGCCGATGAAATCTTACCGAGCGGGTTTTATCTACATCTTTGGAAAGCAATATCTAAAATCTGTATAACATAATAACTGTCATATGCATATAAACGCATAAATGCTATCGATAAATCGAAAACTAGTAAAGTCCTTGCCCGGTCATTTTCTTTCTAAACTGTACCAATGGTAACCCTAAAGCTCTATACTCACGTAGTGACTCAACTAGCACCGCACACGTGAGTAGGTCACGAGGCACCTCAACTAGCAGCACCCACAGTAACATCTCAAGACATCTCACTGGCTATGCAGCAGAATCCTACATCGCATACATATAGCGAGACAATACCCTGTACATATAGAGCGACTCACATGACTCGACATCCCTACTTCCCGGAGTTAGTTACACACCCCCAAGACTTGCCCATATGCACAAGATATACCGGCCGGGTCTAATATAATCACCACCACTATAATCTGAGGGTATCAATGGCCTTTAAAATAAATACAGAAATTTTAAAATTATTTCTTAAACCGAACATGTAAATGCATATCTATGGATATATATCAAGATCATAAATCATGTTTATGCATTGAAAACTCATAAAACATATATTTTCAGTATGCGGAAACATAATAAACGAAAAATAACAGAAAAAATAGATTTTCACTCACAATCGGTCCGAGCTCAATTTTGCTTTGGATTTCTGCTCCCGTTACCGCTCTCGATTTTCTTCACCTATGCGCCATAAAAGACATTTAGAACCAAATCAAATGCTAGAATCTCATTTAACTACCAAATGCCCTAATCGGCATACAAAGTCCGGATGCATACTACTTCCCGATTGTTAATTTACGGAGTCATTTAATCTAATCTAACTCATCACCCGACGCCTTGAAAATTATTAAACGCCTTATAACTTGGTTGGACATAATTGCTCTTCACCTTTCCAAAATGGACAATTATATCCCATTTTCTTCATTTTTGGTTTTTCCATCAACCATATACATTCAACTTACATAATGCATCATTTACACACAACAGCTCAATCAAAACACCACTCAATCCCTAACTTCCCTAAAGTGGCAGAATTTCACCCTATGTTCTCAATTTCTTGTTCCAATTACATCAAAATCAAGCCAACTTTATTCTAATTGCCTAATTACAACCAATTGAAGTCTCTACATTCAAATCACCCAAAACCCTAATTCTTACCTTGCCAATTTCTTCAAATTGATGACTCCTTCAAGCTCTACACTAGAATTCAACTCAATCTAAACCAATAATACACACAAGAACATCAATTGAAGCATTATTTAAAGCTCACTTATCAAACTCATAAAACAATGCTTTTCTACCTCTTTTTCTTAAATTTCTACTAATGGAGACTTCAATTGAGCTTAGAGATTGGTATGTAACCTTATTTTGGCTTGATTAAGCATGAAAAATCATGAAAAAAAAACTTGAAAGGTCACTGTAGTAGCACCACCCTTCAAGCTCGAATTTGCTCTCTTTTACTCTAAGTGTTTGCTTTTTGATCACTTGAAAATTCTACACACTTCCAACATATATATAGTGCTCCTTCAATTGAACATTTTGCCTTTCAACTTACTTAAAATTACTAATTTTCCATTAGGTGAAAACTAATTATGTAATTAGTTCATTTGTAACTATCTAGTTAGAATAGTCCAAAGAACTAACTAGAATTTCCAACTTGGCAATCCATGAGATTTCTTCTAATTGGTCCATTCTCTAATATATGGACTATGTTTCTCAATAAAGGCTTGTTCCATACATCACCCTTAAATAGAAATTGATGTAGTAAATTAGAAATTTCCTTTTCAAGCCAATAGAGAAAAATTCCAAAAATATTCTAGGGTCTTCCTGCACTCCGATCGAGTGTGAAATTACCAAATTAGGCCTAATATCTCTCAAGCGCACTATAAAGAAAATATTTCTAATAGGGTTAAAATCGAGTAACCCTACGGTGTCTTATTTGCTCTATACCGAAATTTAGGCACCAATACTACTAATAGGGATTGGATATTACACTTTCTTTTGCTGCTTCTAAGGCTACAATATATTCTGCCTCTGTTGTGGAATCAGGTGTGGATGACTGTTTGTTGCTCTTCCAACTAACTACAACACTGTTAAGAATGAATACATATCCAGATGTAGACTTTCTATATTTAGATCAGACTAGAAGTCTGAATCTGTGTATCCTCTCACTTGTAAGTCACTTTCTCTATATATTATAAACTTGTCCTTAGTACCTTTTAGATACTTGAAGATATGTTTCACAGCCATCCAATGGCCTTTACCTGGATCAGACTAATACCAGCTTGTAACACTTACAGCCTCACTGATGTTAGGTCTCATACACATCATGATATACATCAAGCTTCCTATAGCTGATGCATATGGTATGTTAGATATTCTAACCTTTTAATCTTTACTTTGAGGACACATCTTCCTCGAAAGATGAACGCCATGTCTAAAATGTATATTAACTATCTTACAGTTACTGAAATTATACCTTTCCAAGATATTATCTATGTATGATGATTGAGAGAGTCCTATAAGCCTTATAGCTCTATCTCTAAAAAATTTATACCTAGTATATAGAAAGCCTCTCCCAAATCCTTCATAGAGAAATTCTTACTAAGGTAGCCTTTTAACTGACTGTAACATAGTAACATCATTTTCAATAATGAGTAGGTCATCCACATAAAGAATCAAAAAACTACCATGCTCCCACTGCTTATTTTATACACACAAGATTCGTCTTCGTTCTTGATAAAACCAAAACAAAGATTCCAACTTCGAGAAGCCTACTTAAGTCCATAAATAGACTTCTTCAGCTTGCATACTAAACTAGAAGTTTGGCTAAATGTAAAACCTTTAAGTTGTTCTATATAGATTTTTTCTTCAAGATATCCATTTAACAACGTCGTTTTAACATCCATTTGCCAAATTTTATAGTCATAATATATAGCCATTGCCAGTAAAATTCAAATTCACTTAAGCATCACTACTGGTGAGAAGGTTTCCTCATAATCGATCTCAAATCACTGAGTATAACCTTTCACCACCAGTCTAGCCCTGAAAGTGTCTACTTTTCCATCTGGCCCATACTTTCGCTTATAAATCCATTTACAACCGATAGGATCAATTCCTTCAGAAAGCTCAACCAATTCCCAAACTTGATTTTGATGCATTGAGTCAATCTCAGATTTTATGGCCTCTTGTCATTTTTCTGAACCAATCTCCAACATATCCTCTTTATAAGTTAAATTATCCTTTTCTTCAATCAAGAAAACACCAAGAGTACCTTCAAGTATTGAACCATACCTTTCAGATGACCTTAATATCCTTTCTGACCTATGTGAAGGGTGTGTTAAAGGTATTCTGCTCAATTGAACCTGAGGTTCCATTATTAGTTCATTTACATCCTGATTGATTTCATCTAACTCAATCTTTGTACAATGTCCATAATCTATGAGAAACTATTTCTCTAAAAAAGTGGCATTTCGAGCAACGAACACATTTTGTTCCTCAGGATCATAGAACTGGTATCCCATTGAATTCTTAGGATACCCAATGAACTGATACTTATATCCTTTAGGTGCAAGTTTATCCTGTTGTGTAACTTTTACACAAGCAGGACATCCTCAAATCTTAACATATTTAAGAATCAGTTTCCTTCCATTCCATATATCATTAGGAGTAGAAGGAACAACTTTTAATAGAACTCTATTCAATATATGAGTAGCAGTTTCTAGAGCATAGCCCCATAGATATTCAGGAAGATCAATGAAGCTCATCATTGATCGGACCATATCTAATAAAGTTCGATTCCTCCTCTTCGAAACACTATTGTGTTGTGGAGTACCTAGAGGACTATATTGAGCGAGAATCCCATTCTCCTTTACATAATCCAAAAATTCACTGCTCATATGTTCACCGCCTCAATCTAATGAAAGGCATTTGATATACATTTCGGTTTGTTTCTCTACTTCAATTTGAAACTCTTTGAACTTTTCAAAAGTTTCTGACTTGTGTTTTATATAAAATACGTATCCAAATCGTGATAGATCATTGATAAAGATTACGAAGTATTGAAATCGACTGAGTGCAGTGTGATGCATTGGACCACATACATCACTATGTATATGTTCCAACAAATCAGTGGCGTAGTATCCAACACCAATAAATTGAGCTTTGGTCATTTTCCCTTGAATACAAAATTCACAAATTATATAAGGCTCTATGGTTAGATCAGGTATCTGACCATCCTTAACCAGACGAGTTAGGTGTTTTACACCTATATGACCTAATCTCATATGTCACAATTCTGTATCATTTAAAGTTCTTGATTTATTATCAACATTTCCTGCTGTATCCAATATATAATGGCCATCAATCAACTGCATTCAGCTAATAAAATATTATCCAAATTATACAAATATAAGGAATGGTTTCATACATATATATGATATCACTCACTATCAAATACATGAATGAAAATAATTTTGCAGATAATATTTGACACATAATAATAATACAAAACAATTTATTACATGGAAGAAGTAATTAAATCATCTAATAGCCTCGACTTGTAAGAAATCTTTATTTTCAACATGAAGCTATACTTCTCCAGGCTATAATAGTCTAACTTCCTTCAGTGCCTGTAACACACTGCAGATATGAGAAGGACAAGCAATATCTAATACCTAACCAGTATTAGAATCAAATGCTAAAAAAATGTCAATGATAGGCAAGTGCATACCTGAGGAGCTCTTCTTAATGGTGGCAAGTGATGCGATATTTCTATATCATAAATTAAGTGCAAGTATACACTATCGTATGCAAGTAATAAAGAGACTAAATAAGTCGGATGTCGAACCCACAGGGATAATGTTTTCTTTTTAACCAATTACTAAAATTATATCTTCCTAATAATTATTCAGAAAAATAAAAATTCAAGAATGAATGTAGAAAATATAAAAGTAAAAACACAATGCAATGAGATTTAAAGATAACAACGTAGAGAAAACCTAGGATTAATATTATCCCTCAATATGCTTTTTAATGATTAATCCTCTAATATTTAACTCACTTAGTCTTTATTATTGATCAAGACACTAATGTATTCACAAGCCTCTTCCAAGGTCATGCAAGTATACCTTAATTTACCAAATACCTATATTCCTATGGTACTTGTAATAAATTAAGATTCATTAAGATTAGGTCTTATTGATCATACATGCCAATTAGGTATATTCCTATCCTAAGTTGAAACTTGCATATGCAACATTGAACGTTACTCTACAATCATGCATCAAATTACTTAGGTCTCAATATTATGATTCCTCTTCCGAGTTTATCAATAATATTACCAATTCATTCACCATATATTGGCCAGATATATTGAAGCATTAAACACAAGTAATTTAAATAATAAAAGACTAAGTTTATTAAATACTAAAAGATATGACAATTAAGCACACATATTGAGTTCAAATATTAACCCTAGAAAACAAGTTTAGCTCATGGCTACAAGAGAACAGCAGTAAAAATAATTATAAATCATGATACAATTATTAGCAAACCGATATAGACGTCGAATTGCTCTTAATTGCGCTACCTAGGAACTCTTGATGCCGAAGAACGTCTTGTATCTCTCTCTAAAGTTGCTTCAATTAAGCTTCTATTGCTCTCTAAGACTCGTGCTCTGTATTCTTGGTGCTCTTGGGTCGTCTTGGATTCATCCTTGAAGGTTGGGAACGAGTGGCTTTATATAGGGATTGATATGAGCTTGAAAATCTCAATTCTCGTCGGACTAGGACTCGCACTACCGCTGGCGCGCTATGCAGTTGTCGCTGGGGCGACGCGTGAAAAAACTATTACCGCTGGAGCGGTGGGATCTTGGCGCTGGGGCGCTGCATGAAAATGGCTTTACCGCTGGAGCGGTATATTGATAGCGCTGGGGCGCTGTCTCGTCGTTGGGGCGGTGACTGTATGGCGCTGGGGCGCTAGACGCGACTTAAGCAGGTCATTTTTCTTATTTCGATTACTATTTCAGCGCTGGGGCGAAAATCCTTGTGGCGCTGGGGCGATGGACACATACTTTGAAAACTTTGCATTTTAGTCCCTGTTTTCGTTCAAGCCCCTATAAATAACAATAATGCACATAAATAGCCATCTATTCTCATAAAACCATAAAATATCAATAATAAAAACATGAGAAAATATATGACAAATTTGCCCTTATCAGCAAGGTATTTTGGGCAGTTTTACTTTCAATGCTCATCCTCATTGTAATGGAAATATTTTTCTTTTACTTTGTTCTTATATTGGGGCTTGGACATGTATTGCTTTTGAGGACCCATTTTGGGTGCATACTTTGCTTTATTTTTATTCTTCCTTTTGAACTTTCTGTAATTCTTTAGGATAGAAGATAAAGCACCCTGAACATAGAGGGTCGTGCCCCTTTTGCTCATGTCCTCTTAAGCTATTTTCAGTATGTTATGCAGATCAACATAAGTAGGGGTTAATAATTGCATATTAAAGTTCATTATGAACTATGCAAATAACCCTAGAAGTGATTGGAGAATCAAACTATTCTCCAATGTATTACTCAGTGAGATATCTATAGTTTCTAACCTCTCAATATGAGATATGATTTTGAGGACATGGGGACTTACTGGACTGCCCTAGGGTAGTCTAGCTTGAAAGAGAGATTTGGCAACCATGTATATTTCAACTTGAGGTCGATCACCAAATAACTCATTCAGGTGAAGCATTACACTCACAGCACTGTCCATGTGGACATGCTCTCTTTGGAGCTCTATAGACATTGAGACGAAAATGTACGATTTAACTTTCAAATCGTCATCCAACCATTTTTTATATGTCTTCTTTTCTTCCGAAGCAGGCGCTAATCAATTACATATCCAAACTTCTCAGAATCTAGAACTATTATGTGATTCATAAGAAAGTCAATATAATTTTCTGCACCTTTGAGTTTGTGCGTGTAAAGGATGCGAACTAGTGGGTTGCTTGAAGCCATTTGATCTTGACAAAATAAAAGAAAAGATGTTAACGGAATATTTCAATCGCTAATAAATAACATTTTAGATCATGGGTATAACAGTTTTACATTTTTTAATCTAAAAAGTGCCCTCCCACTGTTTTACATAATCCCTTTAATCTCTTAAATGAGAAAACGATAGTTTTATATTCTTTAAATTATACAGTGAGAAGTGGCTCCCATTGGCATTTTACTTTAGCCTCACGTTGTAGCAATATTGGCATTTGTAAACCCAAAAAGTAGACAAATCTTATCAATTGCATCTAATGCAACTCTTTTGACTAATCCTAAATACACATTATTCGAATACTGTAGCAATATTGGATAACTGTATTCCAGATTAACTTGTCTATCATCAAATTTATGCTACTAGTATAGCCCTCACATTGTAGCAATATTGGATAATACGTTCGCATATATTTACCTCATCTCATGTTTAATCAGTTGATGAACACATGAAAATGTATATTTATTAAGAGATTCAATCACCATTTAATGTCACTAATTTTGGCATTTTTGTATTTTTTTATTTTAGCTTGAAATAAAGTATTCTCCTTAAATTGTGATTAATGAATGTTATTCGTACAGGTTTAGGTAAAACGGACATAACTCTGAATGTAGAAATTAAAATGAAGAAATTATTAAACTTGGAGTAACATGACTTAATCTTACACAAACTTGAAGAACAGTTGAAAAGCCAAATCCAACATTTTATAGGCCAAAATTGGGATACAACAGAATTGGATTACAACTTTCGCTCAACTTGACCCACCTTATATATTTGGACTGTATTTCACAAAATACGTACCCAATTGGTATAATTCTTAAGGATGTGAAATATTAACTCAATTATCATCAACTCTTATGTTGATGGTAAAGTCCAAATCAGCCTTTATCATAGACCAAATTGTATTGCAAGTGGGTAAAAGGGTTGTTGGCTGAAATCTGACATTTCTTTGGCATTTTGCCCATATCTCATTGGACACTCATCCAATTTGCATGAACCTAGTGCCTATGGAAATACGAGACAAGATGCTACAACTTTCATGTCGGCCAAAAAGGCTACATCAGTCATTTACATTATCAAAAAGGTACTTTGAGTGGGTGAATGAGTGGTTGGCCTAAATTATTGAAGATTGAAGTTACACTTAACATATTTCCATTCATTGTCTATATAAGGACACTCTTAGGACATTTTTAACATTAGATAATTCTCTCTTATTTTATTCTTATTAACATGCATTGTAATCTAGGCTAGAGTTGTTGGCAAGGCTAAGAGATAAACTTTTATATGTAATAAATCTATTTCTATACTTTGATTCTTTGTCAAGAGCTACAAATGTTTATGCCTAAACACTTATCTAGTATTTTTCTATAATCTAGAGGTTATAATTCTCATGTTTCATATATTTTCAGTCGTGCTTTCTTTATATGATCTTGTTGAATTATAATTGTTATTGGTTACAATGTTTTACATGTTAATCTTTTACTGCAATATTGTTAATTGATATATTGTCGATCTTAGATAATATGTAAAGACAATAATTGTTTGATATTCAAGTTGATCTTTTACTACAATATTGTCAAAATGATATATTGTCAATCTTAGATAACTTATATAAATGAACATGGTTTGTGTTAATGTTTGCAAAGAGTTTAGTCATATCAAATACATGTGATCAAATGTGCTATATTTTACATATCTTCCGATTGATTGTTTGGGATATGAAACTTTCAATTGAGTTATAAATATTGAATCAAAGTGTAGAGTAGATTTATAAAGCATAATTGTGATTCTCGAAGCTTTGCTTGCATCATCATAAGATATTTTTCTCAATTCATAGACAATTCTATCTCATCCACTTAGACTAATTAATTCATTTTCTCATTTGCTACTGTTTTAATATTACTTCACCAACCTATTTTCCCTAAAGCTTCCTCGTAGGATCGACACCTCAATCTAAACTGCGATAGTCGCATTACATTTAGAGCGTAAACAAAATTTGGTGTTGTTGCAAGGGAGGCACACTAAGCAAAAGTAGGTTGTGTTTATCAATTCTAAAGCGGTAACTTTGTACATTTTCCATTTTTTGTAAAATCTTAGTTTTATTTCCTTTGTTGTAATTCATTTCATTGTTCATGGTTGGTTCTACCACCTAATTTATTTTATTTTCTTTAGTAAATTTGTTATATTTATATTATTTTAATAGCTAATTTTACCATCTAACTTATTTCATTTTCTTTTATTTATTTATTGTACTTCGCACTTTTTTTATTTATTTATCTCACTTTATTTTTTTTTATTTATTATTGCACTTTTTTTTTAAAGTTAATTCATCGTATTTTATTTTATTTTAATGGCTGGTTCTACAGCTTAACTTAGTTTATTATTTTTATTTATTGCACTTTATTTATTTATTGCACTTTAGTTTATTTATTGTACTTTATTTATTTATTGCACTTTATTTTCTTTTATTTATTTATTGCATTTTTTTTTCTTTAGTTAATATGTTGTATTTTATTTTAATGGCTGGTTCAAATGCCTAACTTTTTATTTATTTACTTATTGTACTTTTTTTATTTATTGTACTTTTTTTATTTTAATTATTTTATTTTATTTATTTATTGTACTTTGCATTTAATTTTCCTTTATTTATTGCATCTTTTTATTCTTTTATTTATTTATTGTATTGTTTTTATCATACTTTATAGCTTATTATTTGTTGTTCATTTACTGTATTTTATATTTATATTTCATTGTTAATATTACTACCTAACTCATTTATATTTCCTGTGTTTTATTTCACTTCTTAATTTTCTTTGAGCATTTTTTTCATTAAAAAAAAAAGAGAGAGTAAAAACAAATAAAAGTTTTAGGATGTATGCATCGACTTAAAGACAAACGAGAAAGATTTGTGAGAGAAGTAGAACTAGAACCACCACCACAATTTGTAAGGGAAGAGAATTCACCATCTAGTTCATCTTGTAATTCTAACACAATGAGCCAACACGAGGATAACCCTATTAGAACTCTAAAAGATTACTTGCATCCTACTTGCATAGCCACACCATCATGCATTATATTTCCACCTAACACACCACATTGGAATGATATAACTTTTGCCAAGTTTTCATGGTCTAGATAATGAACGTCCTTATATACATATTAGGGAATTTGAAGAGGTAATTGCCACCTTCCATAACCAATCCAAAGCCATAGACACTGTTAGGCTTAAATTTTTTCCTTTTTCTTTAAAAGACAAAGCAAAGAGTTGGCTATACTCTTTGAGGCCAAGGTCTATAGGAACTTGGACAGAAATGACCGAAGAAATTTTCAATAAATACCTCCCACAATACAAAACTAATGGCCTAAAAAGACAAATTTCTTCATTCTCCTAAAAAGACAGTGAAACCTTGTATCAAGCTTGGGAAAGGTTTAAAGAGTTGCTAAATCTGTGCTCTCACCATAAGTATAAAAATTGGCGCTTGGTTAGTTATTTTCATGAGGGACTCACAATTAAAGAGTGCCAATTTGTTGAGATGATGTGTAATGGGGAGTTTCTTCACAAAGATCTTAGGGAAGCCATGGAATTCCTTAATGACTTAGCCAAAAAAGTCCATACATAGACTAGACTTAGTACTACTGAAAGCACAAATAGGTCATGACCTAGTGGAGTTTTTCATCTTAGGGAAGAGGATAACCTTAAAGCCCAGTTAGAGGTCTTAACTAGGGAATTAGAGGCCTTGAAAACCAAAGATAGAAAGGTCACCCGTACGGTTGCTAGAGTTGAGTCACATGATATTTTTTTTGTCTGTAGAGGAGCAAAACACTTAGCTTAGGATTGCCCAATTTATAGTGAGATGAGAGGGATATATGAGGAACAATGTAATGCCCTAGGGATATACAAGAAGCCTTATTAACCCTACTTTGAAACCTATAATCCTAACTAGAGAAACCACCCAAATCTTAGTTGGAAATTTGACCAATAAGCCAACAACCATTGGAAGCAAGAACAACAAGCACCTAAGTCTTATAGTACACCTCAATATAATGCACAACCAGCTAGAAGTCCTTTAGAGAATACATTACAAGCATTTATCGAGGCACAAAGTAAGACTAATAAAAAATTTGAAACAATTCTTGCACAGGTGGTAGACGAAAACAAAGAAATTAAGAGTCAAATCACTAAGCCGACCAGTGCCTTAACTGTACAAGAGCGAGGTAAGTTTCCATCTCAACCTCAATCAAATCCAAAAGGATAATTCATGGCGCAACCTTCTACTTCTGATTCATAAAATCTCAAAGAAGTTAATGCCATTACTACTCGAAGTGGTAAGATTGTGAGTGAGTCTACTTCAAAAACTAACACATCTACGAGTAGTAAAGACGCCCCCTTTAAAAAAGAGGCCAAAATGGAAAAAGAGCCCAAAAATAAGTTTTCAATCCTTGTGCTTTTTCCTCAAGCTCTTCGACCTGTTGAAAAAAATTTAAAAATTCAAGGTGAGATTTAAGAATATTTGAAACAAGTTAAGATTAAGCGCATTTGAACATAGCTCGAATCACCTCGACCAATCCCTTACATTGTAGCAACATTGGGAAAGATCGAAGTGAATCGTCTAATACCGTACTAACAA
Organism: Ailanthus altissimus; assembly: GCA_946807835.1. Lineage (NCBI taxonomy): Eukaryota > Viridiplantae > Streptophyta > Magnoliopsida > Sapindales > Simaroubaceae > Ailanthus > Ailanthus altissimus. The sequence goes on from OX327684.1 coordinate 10,589,958, forward strand.
GATGGATCATTATATAATATTATCTCATAATATAATATTATTTAATCTGATTTAGAGAGATTTATTTATTTATTTATTATTATTTATTTATCATATATAATTATTATAATTATTATTACCACAATAATTATAATAAATTTTCACATCTCATACGAATCTAATTCGTAATTAGAATATTTGTTTATGCAATCACAACTAACCCCACCAATAGAGCTCCCATTGTAATTAATAAGTATAAACAAATATATATTACATTTAATACAATGATATAACAATTATAATTGTATTAAATGAACCTCACATGCAAAAATTTCAAATTAGAGTATATTATCCAGAATGATCAACGTTAAAAGTTGAACGTTATAGCATTATATAATATAATGCTTAAAAACAATTATTTCTCTTTTGTTTTTGTTCTTCAACCTAAAACATCATGGGTTTCTAACTTATAAATGCCCCGACGTTCAGCACTTGAACGCCCTTGCGTTCATCATTAAGAACACCCCAGTATTAAACACTTAAACGTCCCGCTTTTAACACTTAAATGCCCCGACGTTCTGTCCTTCCAACGTCTTTATGTCAAAAATCATAATGCCTCAGCATTATATAAACAAAGCCCACGCATTAAGCAACAAACGCTCCTGCGTTTAGTGCTGAATGTCGCAGCGTTCATGTTAATACATGAACGCCCCAGCGTTAGGTTCCTGACGTCGCAGCGTTTTTTGATAGAAACTATTTTTTCTACACTTCAAAATGCAATTTTTACTATTTCTAGGCATTTTAAATATTTCATATAACACTCCAACAACCCAGAAACATAATAAACATGCTCTTATACCACTTGTTAACGTGTTTTAAGGTGTATATATGTGATTGTGTACAAGTTGAAAAACTAAACGTATGTATCATATACACGAATGTTGCAGTGGAATTAATCATGTAATCACATATACACATTAACTTAAATTCTTAACAATGTAAGATCATGGAAAACATACCTTTTAAGACCTCCGGTGAAGATTTCAAATTCGAATTTCTTAGCTCCAACTTTGAGCTCACCTTGAAGTGCACTTTTGTTCAATTCTAGTTCATAATAATCCGGTGAGATTGTGAAGCTAGAATAACAGTAGTTTAATCTCCATCAATAAGGTTTATGTTACTTGAAAGAAAAATAAGAGGAATTTATTTTTCCTTCTCGCTAGTTTTTCTAACAACTCTTTATCCAATGAAAAACTCTCAAAAATCAAACTCTTCTTTATTCTCTCTTTACTTGCACAAATTTTAATTTACACTTATTCATCCAAATTAAATCCAACTATTTTTAGTGCTCTCAACACTTTATAAGTTCTCCACCAAAATTAGATTAAGTGGCCAACTACCAAAAATAATTTTTGGTGGCCATTTTAATGGTCTAATAAAATTGACCATTAATTTTACAAAATGATGCTTCACTTAATTTAATTTATGTTTCTCGAATTAGGTCTGTCTTCTATTTAGGAATAAAATAACAAATAAATAAAAATTATATTTGATTTATTTAAATAATATTTATTTATTTATTTAAAAACTATTTGAATAATTAATATTTACCTTATTTGATTTTACTAACAAAGTTAATGGGTAAATTCATGGTACAACAATTCATGGAACAAAATTGTGCCACTTGTTAGCATCTAATTAGTTAACAACTCTTGTCAACTAATTAAATGATATACTTAACATTTAAGTCTAGACAAGTGCACAACCCGAGGAATCTTGAAACATATTTTCGATTTGCTGAAATTTCTAGGATGGAACTGTTCAATACATTATGCTGCTCTAGTGCACAATGAGTACATTATCCATGCCCGAATTGTCATATGGAACTCTTCTATATATTCGTAAATGATGCTCCACATACACATTACGGATATTACAAAGTGGCGCGTTAGACTATACAAGCTGAGGTTATAACATATTCATATAATCCCTCCATCATTTATATCTAAGTAGAGCGGAGATATAGATCAACACCATCAAATCTCCATATACCCGACCAAAAGCTTATCTCTAGAATTGTATTTCAATAAATAATATTCTCAAATACTTTTGTAATATTATTTATCCCTACAGTTAAACTTTTTTCCCAAGAATTACTACTTATGACCATAAGACTTTCTGAAATATAATTTTAGAGCATTAGGATATAACACTCTCCCAAATGAGCTGATGGATCCCATATCTACGCACACCAGACTCCATAAGCATCGGACTATACCCAGCGACACACAGTGGTCAGATCATGAAAGGTTTCTGACATGTGTGGAACCAAAGTATAGTGGATCACTCACAGGCCTACCGTGGTACTCAGGTCAAAGGATCACGAATACTACTTAACTCGAAAGACCCCCATTGACAGCTTTATAGGATATCTATTGGAGATCTTTGTAAGTCTATTCAGTATTCAGTCCTTACTGAATACATGTATGTCTACACGAGCTTCCACTAAACTCATAGTTTACTAAGACTAACCATCCAAATATAGCCATACACCAATCTATATATTTATTAAGGTATTCACTGATAGACCAGCATCAGTGAAAATAGATCAGGAACATAATATTTGAGAACATATTTGCATAATGACATTTTCTAACACTATTTACAACTCTTTGTAACTACATCATTACTAATATATTCTCAGGTCTTTGTCCCATTTCAGACAAGGCTCCAACATTTTAGATATCGTTGACTATTATAACCTGATAACTCTTATCAGTGCGAACTCTTAACATTTGTAACTTCAGCGATGCTAATTCTTAGCACTAATCTAAACTCATTTAGACCAGATCTAAACTCTTTCAGATCATACAATGTCTGAAACATTACAAGCATCTTACCATATATAAAATATTATTAGCAATTTAATGAAATGATAATACTAGTATAAATATTAAACAAATATTCATACATAAAAGAATGGCACGTAAGAACCAATGCTAACAGGTTTGACCGTTATAGGTTGCTGGGTGTGGTTTAATAGTCGTGGAGTTCGATATATGCAGATATGGGATCTGTCAGCTTACATAAGTAAGTTGTATATCTGGATACTCTGAGACTGTATCTCAAAAAGACTTAAGGCCATAAGCAATAAACCCAGAAAAAGAGTTTCCCACAAGGGTTAAACAATATCGTAAAAGTATTTGTGTATATTATTTATTGAGATACATGTCTAAAGTTATGTTCACGAATGAGTGCATAGGAATTTACGGTGTTGATCTATATCCTTGCTCCTCTAAGATATAAATGGTGGAAGGATTATACATATGCGCAATGACCTCAACTTGAATGGTCTACTATGATGATTTATAATATCCATGATGTGTGCGTAGGATATCGATCACGGAGTTACGGAATAGTTTTGAAAAATTAAGCGTGGACCTAGGGAGTCTCGTAACATGAAGTGTACACATGCACTGGGGCAACATATCGGATTGAGTAGTTTAATCCAATAAATTTCAGCAGATTCGACATTTGCTTCAGTACCCTCAGGATGTACACGTGTCAAGTCTTAAATATTAAGTGCATCAATTAATTAACAATAGTTGTTGGCCAATAGGATGATAACATGTGACACATTATAGGCCAATTATTATTTGACTTAAAAATTATCAAAATGACCTTACTTGTTGGATAAGCAAGATCCTCATTTTATTCATTAAATTATTTATTGAATAAAATAAATATAATAATAATATTTTATATTATTATTTTAATCAAGTTAAACAATTATTGTTTATTACATTATACATGTGTTTTATTTGTTTTAATATGATTAAAATAAAGAGATGAAGCATGCATGCATGCATGGCTCATGAAATTGGTGGGACCAAGATGTATTAAACAAGCAAGTGAAGAAATGTTTTCTTCAAATTGCTTTGTCTCGCTTGGCCAATACTCATTCATTGTATATATGCATTTGATTTGTTTAATGTAAACATATCAAATACAAATGTAAATGAGCAAGTCAATGGTGGGACCAAAATATGTAATACAAGAAATAAAAATGTTTCACTTTGGTTGCACAATCTGGCCCAGTGCATCTCTGTTGCTTTTGTTTTAATTTTGTTTAGTGTAAACAATTATAAACAAAAACAAATGGTAAGTGTTTCCATACTTGTGGGCCATTGCTTGCTTGTTAGAGGGAAAATGGAATGAAGCAAATAAAAGAGCAAAAGTTACTCATTTGAAAAGAGTTTTTTTTCGGCCAATTAAAAGAGAGAGAATGAAGTCCTTTTTTCAAGTGTTGAAAACGGTTCAAGAAAAAGATCATATTCTTCCCTTTTCTCTCTAAGTGATCCAGCCACATACCATGCAAATGATATAATTGTTTTTATGTTTCAAGTGTTGAAACAAAATAAACAACATTTATAACTTTATAGTAACCACAACAAGCTTAAGAGTTAAGCATTTTGGTTTAAGAGTTAAACCCTTTATTGGAATCAAGTTACCATTCTAGATATTCCAAGCCCACCAAGTTGGGAGCTAGAATTCACAACAAGCGTATTTCAAGGCGACATTCAGGTAATAAAAAGACTAAAAGCTTGCTAATGTAATTTTCATCAATCCCTTGTAATTTCAATAATGAGATAATATGAAAAACATATGTGTTTATCATTTAGGAAATTAGATTTTTGAATTTTCGTTGCACACAAATATGTATATGATGCATGTTTTGTAATGATGAACACAATCCTATAGGTATGCACCCTAGGATAATCAACACTAACACATAATTCATGGTGACACAGTACAAACAATTATATTGTGTTTAGAAATGAGATTCAAAGGCTGATCACAGAAGGCTAACTTACTTTAATTCAAAAGGAAAAGCCCTTATTATTGAAACCGATCCTTTCCCCATAACATGTATAAATGTTGTTATACAATCTGTAAGAAGGGAAGTCTTAAAGAAGGGATCCTCGGCTCAAATTTAACCCACTAATAAGCCGAGGATAAAAATCTAAGTGGTAATACTATTACAGAAGCCTTACGAAAAGAGAGGAAAATCATAGTAGAACCAGCTTCTTGTGATCTGTCGACCTTAGAAAAAGCTTGTTCGGTTAACCGTCAATGCCAAACAATGTTTGAAAATGTTATACGTGAATCGACAGTATCAAATGAGAAGGTAACCTTACGTAGCTAAGCACAAGCGCTTGCTATCGTATCAAATAATATAATATTTTAAGTCCAGACATCATTTCAGAACTATACGATCTAATTCTTTTAATCAAGTACTAAAATTATATTTACTTAACTTTTATCCAGAAAACCAAAATCTAAAATTTAATTAGTTAACTTAATTCTATAAAATTTAACTAAACCTAAATAGCAAATAAACAAAGAGTTAAATTTATCAATTGATAAAAATCTAGGGTTTAGACTTATCCCCTAGTACTTCATTAAATTTATTTACCTCTTAGTTAATCCCTAAATATAAATTGATTGGCTAGACTCTAATCTCATCACAAGCCTCTATCGATGATCGAGTGACTATATTACACATTCTAACAATTACCTATATGTCTATAGTAATAAGATAAGAAAGTATTTATTAAGACCAAGTCTAAATCAAACTATACATGCCATTTAGGTATATGTCTATCTTACATGGAACTCGTAGTTGTTACCTTATGATCATGCATCAAACTATCATAGGCTAAACACATGAATCCATTCGTCAAGTTCATCACGATTCTTCAATCATTCAAAATATTTGCCAAATCTAATGAAAGTATTAAATACAAAATGGAATAAATCAATTATATGTATTAAGTTTATAAACTAATAATCAATGAAATCCAACTACATGCTATGTTCAAAATTTCTAAGCTTAGAAATAAGAACTTAGGACATGGTGAAATAAAGAGTTCTAGAACTTATCAAGAATAACAACATAAAAATTATAGAAAATTAGAAAGATAAAGAGTTGAAGAGATAAAACTAATTTTTCTACAGTTTTCAATCTTCTAGCCTTCTTAATCCTAAAAATATTACTCTTTCTCACTCTTCTTTCTCTCATTGATTTATCACCTCTCCCAAAATTATGCTATTTTCAACTTTCTTTTAATTACTCTTTTGCAAAGAATTACTCGTTTGGCACTTTTGTAGCCTTTAGGGAAAAGGAATAAGCAGCTTATATAGCTCCACATCATTTTTTTGAACTTCCTTTTCCTCCATACTTGATGATGGTGATTTAGATGTGTTATTATATAGGATCTCACCACTCCTCAAGTTTATGGATAGGCATTGCTCTATATTTCTTGGATTTGCTTTGGTGTCATTTGGTAAAGTGCCTTAAAGTCGCTTATTAATAGCTACAGCAAGTTATCCTATTTGAACCTTCAAGTTCTTCAATGATGCTGAAGATTTTGTAGGATTGCATCATTTAACTTTATGTAGCGCATGAGCATGTCTTACAATGATGGTTTCTTTTTTTACAGTGGTTGGTATCTTGGGGGATTTATTAGTCTAGATGACTCCCCTTAGTTGTTACACCAAGCAAAGTTTAGATGATCTCTCCACCTCGAATTTAGAAATTGAACTGTGGGTTAGATTGCTGTTGATTAAAATTTTCCACATAATTCACTGACTCCATGCCCCACCTATTCATATGGTTATCACCATAAAAGTTGCATGTTACTTGTTGAGTTTTAACAGTATTCAATGTATCAAAATTCTTAGATAATGAACTGATCTGTGCTCAAAATACATTGAATACGTAAATCTCATGTATACTAGTGACTCTCTTGGGTGTAACTCTCTCGACTGGTCATTGGTAACTATTAGACACCATCTTCTCTAATAAATTATAAGCCTCATCTATGGACTTATTCATTATAGCTCTTCTAGCAGCAGCATCTACAATGGTCCTTAAATTGCCTACTAGTCAATTATAGAACATTCGAACTAATAGCAACTTAGGAACTCCATGGCGAGGACACTTTCTTAACATGTCTCTGAGCATCCGAATATATAACTCATCGATGTGAGCTGACAGATTTCATATCTATACACAATGAATTTCATAAGCATCGGACCATACCCAGCGGTCACACTATGAAAGATTTGTGACATATGTGAAACCAAAGTATGATGGATTACTTACAAGCCCATTGTGGTACTCAGGTCAAAGGACCACGTATACTACCCAACTCAAGAGAACCTTCCATTGACGGCTTTATGGGATGTCTATTGGGGTCCTCATTGAGTCTATTCAGTGTTCAGCCCTTATTGAACACCTATATGCTATACGAACTTCTAGTAAGTCCATGGTTAGCTAAGAACAACCATCTAGACCATCTAGGTATAGTATACACTAGTCTATGTAAAAGGATTCCACTGATAGACTTGCATCGGTGAATTAAAACTAGGAACATATAATTTGAGAATACACTTGCATAACAACATTTCTTAGCACCTATTGCAACTCTTGCAACTATGTTATTACTAATGTATTCTTAAGTCTTTTGTTGGGTGTGTTGGGCGAATTTACTTAGGGTTCTTGCATGTGGGTTATGTTCATCATACAAACAATATACATATCTCATACATACATGTGCACAGCGGAAGATTGAATACAATGAACACATAAAATAACATTTGATTAAACTGAAATTCGAGATTGAGAAATATCACCTATGAAGCCTTTGGATTAATTTTCTTGAAGTCCACCATGAAATGAATCTTTGATCAATTCTAGCAATCAACAAGGGTGGGTTTGATTGTCTAGAATGGCAGCATCTTAATCCAGCATATGTGTTTAACTCTTAAACATTTTACAAAGTTAAACCATTTAACTTAATTAAATTTGTTTTTCCTTTTATTCAACTCTTGAATAAATAAAACAAATCTTGTTTTTAGTTATTACATTTAGTAGCCATTAATTCAATTTGTTTTGTTGTTCTAACACTTAAAACACAAAACAAACAATTTCAATTTCTCAAAAAAAATTGGCTCCCAAAATGCAAAACCTAAAATCTAAAACATTATGGATTTTCAATTTCATTTCACTTTATATTCAAATGCATTAATTCCAAACTAATTTGAATTTCATTTGCATTTCATTTGGCTTAACCTAACCTTAGTTAACATTTAACCTTAGTTAGATTATTTTAACTTAACCTTTAAGTTAATAAATATTTAATTAATTTAACTATAGTTAACTAACTTAACTATGGTTAGGTTAACCTTTACTTAACCTTTAAGTAAGGTTAACTTAATTAACTATATGATTAACCTTTAATCATAGTTAAATTAAATTATTTATTTAACAATTAAATAAATAAATATTTATTCTTATTATTTAACAATTAAATAATCATAAAGTGAAATTACTATTATATCCTTACTCGGTTACCAAGTTAACCTAAAGTGGGTCCCACCAATTTAACCACATACTTTAGTTAACGTAACCTTAGTAATTGCTGAATTATACTGTATTGAACAATTCAATACGGTACACTGCCCAAGTGCTCAAAGAGTACATTTCATATTGGGACTCTCTAGGTCCACACCCGATTTGTCAAATGGAACTGTTCCATTAATCCGTAATCGATGCCCCACGCACACGTTACGAATATTATAAATCAGCGTGTCAGACCATACAAGTTGAGGTCATAACGTATACGTATAATCCTTCCATCATTTATATCCTGGATGTGCAGGGATATAGATCAGTACCGTCAAATCCCCATTTGCTCATCCATAATCTTATCTCCAGATTCGTATCTCGATAAACAATATATGAAAACACTTTTGCTATATTGTTTAACCCTATGGAAAACTCTTTTCCCGGGTTTATGCTTGTGGCCACAAGACTTTATGAAATACAATCTCGGAGCATCGGATATACAACTTACCTACGTAAGCTGACGGATCCCGTATCTACGCACACCGGACTCCATGAGCATCGGACCATACCCAGCGACACATAGCGGTCAGACCATGAAAGGTCTCTGACATATGTGGAACCAAAGCATGATGGATCACTCACAAGACCACCGTGGCGCTCAGGTCAAAGGACCACGAATACTACTCAACTCGAGAGGACCTTCCTTTGACGGTGTCATAGGATATCTATTGGGGTCCTCATAAGTCTGTTCAGTATCTAGTCCTGACTGGATACCCGCATGCCTATACAAGCTCTAAGCTCATGGTCAGCTAAGAACAACCATCTGAACCAGTCAGATATAGACATACACTAATCTATGTAAAGTGAATCACCGATAGACCCGCATTAGTGATTATAGATCAGGAACATTATCTTTGAGACATACTTACATAATGATATTTCTTAACTCCTATTGCAACTCTTTACAATTATATCATTACAAGTATACTCTCAGGTCTTTGTCCCATTATAGACAAGGTTCTAACTCTTTAGACCTCGCTGACTCTTATAACCTGCTAACTCTTAACAGTGCTAACTTTTAGCATTTATAACTCTCAGCTTTGCTAACTATTAGTTCTGATCTAAACTCCTTTAGACCAGATCTGAACTCTTTCAGATCAAACAATGTCTCTAATGTTACAAGCATTATACCATATTAATATGATATTAACAATCTTTATTCGAAATGTTTATTGTATAAATATTAACAATTAATATTCATACAATATTGGAATGGCACGTGAGCACCAGCTCCAACATCTTTGTACTATCACAGACAAGATTCTAACCTTTAGACTTCACTGATTAATATAACATGCTAACTCTTTAGCATTTATAGTTTTCAGTAATGCTAACTCTTGGCATTGATCTAAACTTCTTTAGACCAAATCTGAACTCCTTCAGATCATATAATATCTGTAGCGTCACAAGCATTGAACCATTTAATAATAGTAATTAGCGATTTAACAAATAATAAATTGTAATATTACAAAATAAAATATTCATACAACAATGGGATAGCACGTGAGCACAAATTTCAACACAAAAATCAAATACAAATCAAATTAAGATTAATAGTCTAGAGTTACTATTTATAAGTTACCAATTGAAGGTGGTAAGTCTCTGTCTCTACTTGTAGTTATTAGTCGATGCAATAATAGCCTTATGGTGGAGGTCCTTAGGTGTGAGACAATTAAGGTATGAGTGATGTCAATCGACATCTGAGTCAACCTCACGAGTATTCGTCCACTCAATACCAAAAAGTAAAGGCCTAAACTGATAAAAAGAGTAGTCATCTAAGGAAGAAGTGTTGTAAAAGAAAGAAAAAAATGTCTTCAAAGCAATCCTGCTCTAATTGCCACTAGATAAGCTAATGGGCGTAACATGAAAAATGACCAGGTGGTGGTTGGGAAGTAACTTTGAAAAAATTTGGAAAATAAGCCAACACCTAGAAATACGGGATCCAAAGTGTACCACTTGTATTAGAGAAGGATGTATTGCCTTTGTTAGGCAAGAATTAGAAAATGAATTTATATAAATGGGAGAGAAGAAAAATCCTCGCGTTAATTTTGGGTCATCTACTAGGCGACTACAACTTTGAGATATTCCCTCGTAATTGTTTAGGAAGGGTTGCTCAAGCTATACTTGCACAGGCAAGACAAAAGAAAAGCTACATGTTCTACCTTAGAATGAATGGTCGATTGACTCTTGAATTTAGTCATTAATTTGCTAAAACTAAGCTCAGATTGGCTTATGTCTAAAATGACTTCTTCTATATATATCTCAACGTTATCTCTACTCTATGAACGGATAAATTAAATAAAGAGTTATATAACCAAACCTAAAGCAAAAGACATTACTAGCCCTAGACCAAAAAATAAGTAAAACCGATATAAGACCATTGTGGAGGGAATCTAATATCTAGAGAGTTAGATTAGGTTATAAACATCGGTCGACTTCAAAATAGAGGCAAAATAGGGTTTTAGACAGTTCATGCATCCAATGAATTCAGAAGTCGACTTTAGCCATGACCTAATCGACCTTGAAGTCAACCAAATAGGCATGTTATATGATTAACTAAACCTTATAAGATCATTTCTATAGATAGGAAAGAAATTAAAATAATTAGGAATAATTGAAGAGTTATAGGGACATAGAATGCATTGGGAGGAGTTGGCCTTAAAGAATTGTACCTGATAAATGACTTGCTCATCTTTAATATCCGTTGACTTAGACATGAGAGATAAAGGCGTCTCAGTATCTTTAGTTAATTTTAAATTTATTTGATTGAGCAACAATAGAAGAAGTGATTTGGATGCCATTTTTACTTAGAAAACTACATTAAAAAATTGATAATGAAGTTCAAAATTTGGAATAATCAAGAGTTCAAATATGGAAACTAAAAAGAAAGATCAAAAGGTAAAATTAAAGAAAATTACTATGAATTACTTGAAGATTACAGAAAGAACACTTGAAGAACTTGAAGAATTCTTTGGTGCTTTAGAAATAGGGAGACGTTTGCTTCAGCTAAAAGTGAAAAATGAAATGATTGAAAGTCCCTTTTATAGAAACGCAAGGTGGTAAAAATAAATAGTCATAAAGAAAATGCCAACATACAGGTATTTAATGAAGGCAATGATTGGACAGTTATCAACGAAGGAAATAATGGGATAGTTATTAATAAAAGCAATGATGGAACGGTTACTGACAGTTTGCTAATGATAGTAATGAAGCTAATGAAGAGACGGTTCTTGTAAAGTTTAAAAGTTATTTTAGATCTTCACATAAGGAATATTAGTTTAAGTGAAGAAATATTGGCTTGAACTATTGTAGTCGCCTAAAAATTGATAGTTGAAGAAGCCTAGTTTTGAACTAGAAAGTTTGGTTGATACTTTCATTAAGCCAAAAATTGAAGTCCACAACTAGCATAGTCGATGGTTAAGAATTTATGTTGAAATAGTAGAAATCGACCATAAAGAGTAAGGTGATATTTAAAGTATCTAGAGCTTTAAGACATGATTGAAGGAAATTTTTAGAAAGTCTATTTGGCAATTTTTTACAAAGAACTTTTAGAATGAAAGTTTAGATAATGGGATGAAACTAATTCCAAAAATTAGTAGACAAAAGCAATCGTCATATTGGATCAAAGGAGTGCAATAATGGCGACCTTGATGTGCAGAACGGTAAAGCTCTTCATGAAGGTGATTTTTCAAGGCATTGGACTATCAAGTCTAAATTTGGTTGAGGATTTCAAAGATTACTTTGTAAAGTCAATTTTTCATATGATCTAAAAGAAATATTAATAAAAGTCAACTTTCTTATATAAATTCCTAAAATTATTACATGAAGTCGACTTTTCCATTCGTTGTCTATAGAAAGTGCAATGAAGCCGATTTTGAAGCATATGAAACGTAAGGTTGACTTTATTAGGATACAAGCCTTACAAAACAATTCTTTTTGATCGGCTTGTAGAGGGCATTGTTTATGAAAGCCCAAAATTTACATAAGAGGCCCATTTGTGTTTTTGTGTACTTCAGTCTAAGCCTAGTTTGGAGTTAAGCCCATATTAATGTTTTTACTAATGTAAGAAATTTTGTTTAATTAGGATTCTATATCTTTTATATGATTGTGCTTAAATAAGGATTCCTAAGCCTACATAAAGGCCTTATATCATCGTAATCATCATTACATACATATTCAATACACAGATTTTCAGCATTTTATCTCTCAATTTAGTTTATTTTCATTCTTATTCAACCTATAATCTATATCCTTGTTGATATTTTCATAGCCTAATTGTTAGAGCTTTGCTTGTTCTTCTCCATAAAGAAACCCAAACTTTGCAATCTGCTTGCTATTTTGCAGTGCAGATCTACCAAAGCCATGCTTGCTGTTGATTTAAATTGACATTACCTTGCTTAACTACTACTCAATCTCGGTTCTCTACGAGTTCCAGAACTCATAGTTCTAGCAGGATATTGGACATATATGAATCTAATTCTCTAATTTTTATTAGTGACTAATGATTTAAACTGACCATGAGGCTAATGAGAAGCTCTACATGGTGATTTCAGCTGAAGAGTTAAATGAATTGAATGATGATCAAAGCAAAGAAAATCCAAATGAAAAAGTTGAGAAGTCTAAAATAATTGGTACTAAGTTGAACAAATCAAACCACTGCATCCCAAGTTTAATAAGCCATCATTCTTGTACCACATCTTGAAAAGATAGAAAAACATCAAGCTTTAACAAAACCACCACAACTTTTCAAAACAGTGAGAGAATTTCATTAAAGTCAGCAATCACCGGTAAAGGTAGATAATAGAGGTGTTGTAGTACTATAATTCTTATCTGAATTTCATATCTCTAGATAACGGATTACCATAAAATCCTATCAAACACCAACAAGTAGTAAAGTCCAATAATGAACCAGAAACTGTCGAGATATATGCATTAATATGCCAACTTGAAAAACCTTGAATAGTAGCATCTTTCTAAAATCCAAATCATAAATAGACCACCACTACCACCAATATTATCTATATGAAAATAATAAGAAAAATCAAGACACTTACGTGTTCGCTCAACAAAAAAAAAAACTACAAGTTTAGTTTCCAAGATGAAAACTAAGATGTGGATTTTCACAGAAGTTTTTACAAATTATTTAATATGCAAGGACTCCCCAATCCTCGTAACATTTTAGTATAAGATACTTATTGTTATTACGAAGTTGACTTGTAGCCTCCATTGTTAGAATAATTAAAGAAGTGTCAATTAGAGAAACTAATGAAATTTTCTTGGAATGAGAATCATCCATAGTTTTAGCGTATTTCTTTTAAATGTTAAGTTTTATTATTTTATATATGAATTCACATATTAACGATAATTATATATATTATAAGCTATCTTAAATAAGTGTTAATTTAAGTGATCTATTTGGACTATCTTTATTGCTCTAGAGATATTTAATTCGATGTGACTTGTCATGTGTAAAAACTTAATACTAATTAAATTATGATTGATTGGATTATAGTTAACTTGGTATATAAAAACCTCTTTGAGGGTTGTGGTCCCAAGTCAAATCATTATTTTGTAGGACTCTTCTTTTCTTTTTCATCACAAAGAGAGAACCTCATTAAGTACTACAAAGATTTGATTATGGAATGCGACTATACTATTGGTTCTTATTAAAATGCTACTGATCCTCGCATATAATCATTATGGACTTCTCAGGTATGCTTTTCTCTATATCCATCTTGATAATTTGACATTATGAATTCTATTTATATTTATATCTAACAAGTAGTATCAGAGCAAAAATCATGTTAAATTATTAGGATTATTCATATATATACATATATATTCATATTTGAATATCTTTTTCCTATATGGCTTGTTAAGGTAGAGATATTACATGTATGAAGTTTACATACTTGCATAATTTTTTTCAAAACAAGAATTGATTTGTAGTTTTCATTGTACTTTAAGGGTTCAAATTTAATTAAAGGTTATTGATTTGAATAATTAAGGATGAAAACATCAAAATTCGGCTTCAATTTGGGATTTTTCATGTTTTTTTATGAATCTAAATTTTTTCATATTTGTATGGATTGTCATAGCACTACAATACAGTGTTGTGATGACAAGGTCGTGGCCTGGTATTGTAACGCCATTCTATACAAAAAGTGGGCACTGCAGTGCTTGGTCTAGTAGTAGCTAGATGCCGCAGCGCTAAGGTGTCGAGACTAAAGAGTGGTCAACATTTAGGATATTTCAGTTACTTTTGGGAGAATTAGGTCAACTAGACCCGATTCATGAAGATCGACCAAAAAATTTACCCATTTGAATTTGACCCAACAGTCATTGACGCTATTTTGGACCATTAGCAGTGTTGTAACCATAGCAGCCTTGGCGCCACGGTGCCACTCTAATACATAAAGAAAAACTAAAGTTTTCTCTTGATAGAATTCTAGTTGTTTTTCTTTGTACAACTTGTTTTATATTTCGAAATAAATTGATTAAAATAACATCTTACCAAAGTAACCTTTGTTATTTGTACAACTTGTTTTATATTTTGAAATAAATTGATTAAAATAACATCTTACCAAAGTAACCTTTATTATTTGTTTTGGGATATTAAGATAAATATGTTACTATTTATATAAAAATTAATCGGCTTAAAGGAAGATTATTTTTTGGTCAAACTATAGGTATATTTGCGATAATAAATATGTAATAATTATCAAGTTTTCCATGCATACAATAAGTCAGTCTAAAGAAAGACTTATTGTTGATAAGATTTATTATCAATATTTGATTACTGCATTGAGAGTATCACTTATAGTTGATATTTCTATTCAAAGACTAAATATCAATGTAGTGCTAAGTATCTCGTTAAAGAGCCCAAATTTATATGTTTACTTATGTCATGACATGATTATTAATTGTAACCTTATTGTCTTTTGCAAGTTCTCTGTTTAGTTTCATTTCTATATCTACATATATAAATTTCATCCATTTATTTTATGGCACAAACTTTAAAAATTGAAAAGAGAGCATTATAATTGTTCTCGGTTGTATGGATCTTGACCTTGCACTTTGGATAGAACGACCTCTTACTCTCACCTATATAAGTTCCATTGAGAATAAAAGAGGCTTAAAGTAGTGTGATCATTCTAATCGATTGTCTCTTATGATCATAAAATATGACATTCTGAAAACTTTTAGGGGTAATATTTCTTATGAGACAATGCTAAGAACTTCTTTCAAAAAATTAAAAAGCATTTTGCTTAAAATAAAAAGGATGAAACTAGTACGCTACTATCTAAACTTATTTCAACTAGGTATAAAGAAAAAAGGAATATAAGAAAATACATCATAGAGATGTCTAATTTCGCTTCTAAACTAAAGGCACTAGAGTTAGAGCTGTCTAATGACTTGCTCATGCATCCAGCTCTAAGTTTACTTCCTGTATAATATAGTCAATTTAAAGTAAGTTACAACATCTAAAAGGATGAATGGACTATTAATGAGCTTATTTCACATTATATGCAAGAAAAAGATAGATTAAAGAGAGAAAAGATTGAAAGTGCTAATTTAGTAAGTACTTCTTAAAATAAAGTTATCAATAAGAAAAGAAAAAAGAATTAAAAAAAAACTATAATAGGGACTTCACAGAATAATCTATAAAAAAACAAATTAGGTCATTACTTGTTTCTTCTGCAAAAATGTTATACAAGTGAAGAAGAATTGTCTTAAGTACATCATATGATGTCTAAATAAAGATACACTTCTCAACATGTAAATTAACTTTAGAATTGTTTGTTCTAAAGTTAATTTAGCTTTTGTACCCAAAAGCACGTGGTAGGTAGATATAGGTGCAATTACTCACATAAGTGTGACTATACAGGATTATTTTAGGAATCGGCTGCCAATTGATGTTGAAAGATTCATCTATGTAAGAAATGATTAAGGCTCTTATAAAGGTTATAAGATTGTTTAGATTATAATTAGAGATTGGATGTTATTTGAATTTAGATGAGAGTTATTATGTACTGTCATTTAGATGGAACTTAATTTTTATTTCTAGTTTGGACAAATCAGGATATTTTTGTTTAAAACAATAAATTTAGTCTTTATTAACATTCAAATCTTGTTGGTACTGGTTCTCTGATTGATAATCTTTATAAATTAGATACTCATGCCTCCTTTAATGAATCTTTGCATGTTAATAAATATGGTATAAATAAAAATTAACTTAAGAGAACTTTACTATAATATGGCACAAACATTTATGACATATCTCCAAATAGAGAATAGAAATACTTGTGTTAGATGGGATTCTTGATTATCTTAACTTAATAGATTTTAAAGTTCGTATTAAGTGCTTTAAGAGAAAACAAACAAATAAAAAGGTAGGTGCCAACAGAAGCTCCAATGTCTTAGAACTAATACTTACTGATATTTGTGGACTATTCCCTACAGCTTCTTAAAATGACCAATAGTATTTTATTACGTTCATTAGTGACTATTCTCATCATAAGTACCTTTTACTTGATTTATGAGAAGTCTCAAATTTTGAAAGTGTTTAAGATTTACAAAGTTGGAGTTGAAAATCAACTTAGTAAGAAAATTAAAACTGTCAAATTAGACCATAGTGGTGAATACTATAACAGATATGATGGATTAGATGAACAACGTGTTGGGTTGGGTTGGGCGAATTTAACTTAGGGTTCTTGCATGTGGGTTGTGTTCATCATACAAACAATATACATATCTCATACATACATGTGCACAGCGGAAGATTAAATACAATGAACACAGAAAATAACATTTGATTAAACTGAAATTCGAGATTGAGAAAATCACCAATGAAGCCTTTGGATTAATTTTTTTTGAAGTCCACCATGAAATGAATCTTTGATCAATTCTAGCAATCAACAAGGGTGGGTTTGATTGTCTAGAATGGCAGCATCTTAATCCAGCATTTATGTTTAACTCTTAAACATTTTACAAAGTTAAACTATTTAACTTAATTAAATTTGTTTTTCCTTTTATTCAACTATTGAATAAATAAAACAAATCTTGTTTTTAGTTATTACATTTAGTAACCATTAATTCAATTTGTTTTGTTGTTCTAACACTTAAAACACAAAACAAACAATTTCAATTTCTCAAATTGAATTGGCTCCCAAAATGCAAAACCTAAAATCTAAAACATTTTTCAATTATGAATTTTGAATTTCATTTCACTTTATATACAAATGCATTAATTCCAAACTAATTTGAATTTTATTTGCATTTCATTTGGCTTAACCTAACCTTAGTTAACATTTAACCTTAGTTAGATTATTTTAACTTAACCTTTAAGTTAATAAATATTTAATTAATTTAACCATAGTTAACTAACTTAACTATGGTTAGGTTAACCTTTAAGTAAGGTTAACTTAATTAACTATATGATTAACCTTTAATCATAGTTAAATTAAATTATTTATTTAACAATTAAATAAATAAATATTTATTCTTATTATTTAACAATTAAATAATCATAAAGTGAAATTACTATTATATCCTTACTCGGTTACCAAGTTAACCTAAAGTGGGTCCCACCAATGTAACCACATACTTTAGTTAACGTAACCTTAGTAATTGCTGAATTATACTGTATTGAACAATTCAATACGGTACACTGCCCAAGTGCTCAAAGAGTACATTTCATATTGGGACTCTCTAGGTCTACACCCGATTTGTTAAATGGAACTGTTCCATTAATCCGTAATCGATGCCCCACGCACACGTTACGAATATTACAAATCAGCGTGTCAGACCATACAAGTTGAGGTCATAACGTATACGTATAATCCTTCCATCATTTATATCCTGGATGTGCAGGGATATAGATCAGTACCGTCAAATCCCCATTTGCTCATCCATAATCTTATCTCCAGATTCGTATCTCGATAAACAATATACGCAAACACTTTTGCTATATTGTTTAACCCTATGGGAAACTCTTTTCCCGGGTTTATGCTTGTGGCCACAAGACTTTATGAAATACAATCTCGGAGCATCGGATATACAACTTACCTACGTAAGCTGACGGATCCCGTATCTACGCACACCGGACTCCATGAGCATCGGACCATACCCAGCGACACATAGCGGTCAGACCATGAAAGGTCTCTGACATATGTGGAACCAAAGCATGATGGATCACTCACAAGACCACCGTGGCGCTCAGGTCAAAGGACCACTAATACTACTCAACTCGAGAGGACCTTCCTTTGACGGTGTCATAGGATATCTATTGGGGTCCTCATAAGTCTGTTCAGTATCCAGTCCTGACTGGATACCCGCATGCCTATACAAGCTCTAAGCTCATGGTCAGCTAAGAACAACCATCTGAACCAGTCAGATATAGACATACACTAATCTATATATAGTGAATCACCGATAGACCCGCATTGGTGATTATAGATCAGGAGCATTATCTTTGAGACATACTTACATAATGATATTTCTTAACTCCTATTGCAACTCTTTGCAACTATATCATTACAAGTATACTCTCAGGTCTTTGTCCCATTATAGACAGGGTTCTAACTCTTTAGACCTCGCTGACTCTTATAACCTGCTAACTCTTAACAGTGCTAACTTTTAGCATTTATAACTCCCAACTTTGCTAACTATTAGTTCTGATCTAAACTCCTTTAGACCAGATCTGAACTCTTTCAGATCAAACAATGTCTCTAATGTTACAAGCATTATACCATATTAATATGATATTAACAATCTTTATTCGAAATGTTTATTGTATAAATATTCACAATTAATATTCATACAATATTGGAATGGCACGTGAGCACCAGCTCCAACACAACGTTCAAGACCTTTTGAAAACATTTCTAGATAATTGTGGCATTGTCCCACAATACACAATGCCTAATAAATGAAGCATGGATGGTGTTACTAAGATAAAATTGAACACTTAAAGACATGGTGAGAAGTATAATTAGTCATTCTATTGGAAATTGTGCTTACATGTCATTCCAATCTTGTATGAATATTAATTGTTTAATATTTATATAATAAACATTTTGAATAAAATCGTCAATATTAAATAAAAATGGTAAGATGTTTGTAACATTTTAGACATTGTATGATCTGAAGGAGTTCTAAGATTTATATACCAGTCAGAGAAATTCTTGGCACTTTTGAATTGGTGTGCATCTAGTATACGCACCAAGGGATTTGAAGATGTCATCCTAGAATATTAGGAGATGTTAGTAGAAAATATTATTAAATCGCTAATAATACATTTTAAATAATAGGTATAGCATTTATACATTTTTTAATTTAAAATGCCCTCCCACTGTTTTGCATAATCCATCTAATCTCTTAAAACAAGATAACGATAGTTTAAATTATTTTAAACTATACAGCGGGATGTGGACCCATTGACATTTTACTCGAGCTGCACACTGTAGCGATCTAGGCCTTTGTAAACCCAATAGGTAGACAACTCTTGTCAATTGTATCTCATGCAACTCCTACTCTTGATCCTAAATACACCTTATCCGCACACTGTAGCGATCTAGGGTAAGTGTATTCCAGATTAACTTGTCAATGATCAAATATATGCTACCAGTATTACCTCATCTCAAATTTAACCGGCATAGTCTATATCACATTGACCAAAACCCTTACACTGTAGCGATCTTGGGAAAAATCGATATATTATAGCTAACACTGTATTGATAAGACGGATCAACAATAAAACACTATCTTATAATGTATTTTTGTTCAATCTGATTAAGAGAGAATTTTTTATTCTTTTGTCTTTAATATCACAAAGACTTAATCCCCATCTCACGAGGAGGTAATTCTGAATCAAACATTAATTTTTGTATAAGTATAGCTAACCCCCACCAATAGGGCTCCCATTGTGTTTACCAATATAAAAAAATGATCCTGGTTTATAATACAACATAATAACTCTTATCATTGTATCTCATAAAACTTTACATGATTAAAATAATATTCTAAACAATTTAAAACATAATTAGAGTGAGTGTCATCAGTGTCACGGTGCTGGGTCCACTATATGACAGTACCGGGGGAGCATAGCCCCCGACACTGCAAGGCTCAATAGCCAGCGCTGCGGCGTTAGAGGTCACACCTCCAGCGTTACAGTACCCTGTGCCTAGTGCTGCAGTGCTCAGCGCCTAGCATTGCGGTGCGAATTCTAGAATCAATGCTGAAGTGCCCATCACCTACTGTTGGGGCACCCAGCACCTAGCACTGCAGTGCCAGAGCCTGGAAGCCCGTGTGCTTGGCGCTACAGTACCCAGCGCCTAGCGCTGCGGTGCGAATTCTAGAATCAATACTGAAGCACCCATCACCTACCGCTGGGCACCCTGCACTTGACGCTGCAGTGCCAGGGCCTGGAAGCTTTAGCATCGCAGTGCCATCTACCTAGCGTTGAGGAGTTGGAACACAAATTCGTAGCACCTTGGCGCTGAGCACTTATAGCCACAATACTCCGATGCTCCCCACCTACTGTATACCCATTTCAACAACTTGAAATGCTCCTTTTGAGCATGGGAACATCACCAAAAATAATTTTGCACTCAAAATACCCAATATCAACTCAAAATTGCTCTTATACCATTTTTTGAATGATTTTAAACATAAGATGCATGCATGTGGGTTTGTGTCTATCATTCAAATATAGTATATATATCACATACATATATACGTAGTAGATGAGTGGAATATAAATTACTCAATGATAAACACAAATGAACTTTTACATGTTATCTCATAAATGTAAAATACATCAAGATTGAGAAATAGTATCTTGTCAAGCCTTTGGTATTTGGTCAAACCGGAGTACCCGCCTTGAAGCAACCCATTCACAATTCTAGTTCCTCAACACAGTAGGCTTGGAGAAGCTAAGATAACATCTTTTCCAACAAATGATTCAACTCTTAAATCCTTGTTTCTACCTTGTAGTATGGGTGACCAAAATGAAAGAGGAAAAATGGAGATGATGTGTTTTTGTGTTCTCAACACTTGAGATACTTTTCTAACACTTAGCAAAATTCACTTCTCCTACTCTATCTCTCACTTTAGCCGAATTTTTCACTAATCAATTAAGCAACACATTGCTATTTTATTTGTTTATTATTTTGTTTTCATTTTCTCACCTAATGGCATCCATTATTATGGCCAATGTTTGCCATTAATATTTTGTTTATTATTGTTTAAAATAAACGAAATGAAAACAAAACAAAATGAAAAATCATTTAAATGAACTTGGCCTAAATGTAGGCCAAATGAGAAACAATTTCTCATTATTAAAAAACACTTTCTCATTATTAAGAAACATGTTAAGGCCTACCATTTACAATTGTCACACATTTATTCTTATTATATTATTTAATTAATATTAAACAAATAATTTAATCATATTAAATCATAATAGAAACACATGCCAATTTAAATTAAAAAATAAAATTTTAATATCATATATTATTATTATTATTATTTTATTCAATAAACATTGTAATGAATAAAATAATGATATTATTTTTTCAACAAATAAGGTCATTTTGGTAATTTTTAAGT
Source organism: Ailanthus altissimus (assembly GCA_946807835.1). NCBI lineage: Eukaryota > Viridiplantae > Streptophyta > Magnoliopsida > Sapindales > Simaroubaceae > Ailanthus > Ailanthus altissimus. Next base: position 10,612,021 of record OX327684.1, read on the forward strand.
CAAACAATAATTGGCCAACAATATGCCATGTGTCAACATCTTATTGGTTAACAACTAATTGTTAACTAATTGATGTACTTAACTCTTAAGTCTTGACACGTGCACGATCAGAGGGAGACCAAAGTAAATGTTTGGTCTGCTAGAATTTTTTGGATCGAATTATTCAATTCAGTACGTTGTCTCAATGCACAACGAGTACACTTTATATTGCGGGACTCTCTAGATCCATTCCTAATTTTTCAAACAAAACTATTCAGTGAGTCCAAGATCGATGCCCCACACACACGTCATGGATATTACAAATCATTGCAGTAGACCATACAAGTTGATGTCATGGCACATACGTATAATCCTTCCACCAATTATATCCTGGAAAAGTAGAGATATAGATCACTACAGTCAAATCCCTATATGCTCATCCGTAAACTTATCTCAAGACACGTATCTTAATAAACAATATATGCAAACACTTTTACAATATTATTTAACCCTGTAAGAAATTCTTTTCCTGGGTTTGTTTCTTATGGCCATAAGACTTTCTAAGATACAGTCTTTGAGCATCCAGATATATAACTTATCCATGTGAGCTGAAAAATTCCATATCTGTACACACCAGACTCTATAAACATCAAACCATACCCAGTGACACCCAGCGGTCACACCATGAAATGTCTGTCACATGCGTGAAACCAAAGTATTATGGATCACTTATAAGCTCACCGTGGTACTCAGGTCAAAGGATTATGTATACTATTTAACTCGAGAGGATGTTCCATTGATGACTTCATAGGATGTCTATTAGGGTCCTCATTGAGTCTATTCAGTATTCAGTCCTTACCAAACACCTGTATGCCATACGAACTTTCAGTAAGTCCATGGTTAGCTAAGAACAACCATTTAGACCATCTAGGTATAATATACACTGGTATATGTAAAAGGATTCCACCGATAGACCTGCATCGGTGAATTAAGACTTTGAGAATAGACTTACATAATAATATTTCTTAGCACCTATTGCAACTCTTACAACTATGTTATTACTAATGTATTCTCAAGTCTTTGTACCGTTATAGACAAGATTCTAACTTTTAGACTTTGTTGATTAATATAACATGCTAACTTTTTAGCATTTATAGTTTTCAGTGATGCTAACTCTTGGTATTGATCTAAACTTTTTTAAACCAAATTTGAACTCTTTATGATCATATAATGTCTGTAGCATCACAAACATTGAACCATTTAATGTAGACCTCTGATAGACATCCCATAAAAGCCGTCAATTGAGAGTTTTCTCGAGTTGAGTAGTATTCAGGGTCTTTTTTCTTGAACACCATGGTGGACTTATGAGTTATTCACCTTACTTAGGTTCCACACATGTTTGAGACCTTTTATGGTGTGACTGTTGGGTGTTCTTGGGTATAGATATGGGATCCGTCGCTCATATGAGTAAGTTATATATCCTGATGCTTCGAGATTATATTTCAGGAAGTCTTGTGGCTACAAGCATAAACCCTAGAAAATATATTTTGAAGGGATAAACAATATCATAAAAGAGTTTGTACATATTGTTTATAGAAATATAAATTTGAAGATAAGTTCACAATTGAGCAAATAGAGAATTGACGGTGATGATATATATCTCTGCTCTTTCAGGATATAAATGACAGACGAATTATACGAATATGCTAGAACCTTAACTTGTATGGTCTAACGCGTCACTTTGTAATATCTATAACCTGTGTATGGGGCATTATTCACAGATATATGAAGGACCTCCATATGAAAATTGGGCACGGATCTAGAGAGTTTCACAATATAAAGTGCACTCGTTGTGCACTAGGATTTCAGAATATCTCGATATGTACATTAGCTTATGGTTGTTTAATTAACAATTGTTATTAATTAAAGTATGTGTGACAAGTGACTTAATGAAATTAAACCTTAAATGAACAAATAATAAAAGTTAAAGTATATATATAATAATACAAATTATTTGCATTATTTTGTAGACAAACATGTATGAGATGGGGACCATCTCATTTAATTATGCAAAGTATAAATATTGCATTCAAAAGATGGCTTTTACTTTTGGCCAAAAATTCTCACTAGAAAAGAAAGAGAATTGGTTTCTCTTCTTTGCTTGATTTTCATTCAACTATCATGAACAAATGAGGCCATTTATTTTGACTTTTATTTATTAAGTGCTGTTGTATTAAGATTAAATAATGCAAAATATTTGCATTATTTTAATAATAAAGAAACATGAGCACATGGCTTGTAAGATCAATGATTTAACAATTAAAATAAAATAAGTTATTTTGTTTATTGATTGAAAGTGGCAGCTCACTATTTTACATGACAAACCATCATGTGATGCCAAAAAGAGATGTCTAATGATAGGTTCAGCATGTGTGAAATAATTGAGGAAGTGGAGCACTTGAGAAAATTATTTCAAACAAGTGTGTTAACCACTTCAAATGGATAAGGTTTTCACATTCTCTACACTTAGGCATTCGGCCAAGTGAGGCAATGAGAGAGAGAGTATTGTTTTTTTCTCTCAAGTGTTGATAGACAAAAAACAACTTCATCTTCCTCTTCTCTAGTGGAAATCCTGTCATTAAAAAAAAATTGTTTCAACTTTGCAAGAGTTACAAAGTTCTTCAAATAACAATTTCTATTTCCTATATAAATAAATTAAATTGATTAAAGAGTTAACCAAAGAATTAAAATGTTTAAGAGTTAAACACAAAATTGCTAGAAATCCTACAAATTTTATAAGCTACCATTCTAAAGCTAAAATACCCACCTTGATTTTGGCCTAGAATTATTCAAGGATATACTTCATGGTGAGCTCTTCACTTGAAAAATGAAAGACTTGAAGTTTTTGAAAGCTACCTTCATTAGGTAAGTGTTCATCATTTATGATTTTGTATAATAATTATATTTGTACATGTATGTAATATATGCTATAAATGTGTGTAATTTGTTAATATACTTCTGTTGCCTGTTGTAATATGTGAAATTGCATATACACTCATATCATCACACACTCAACTCAACAAATGGTATTAGAACATGTTAATTTAAGTTTGTGATATATAATAATGTTTAAATTTGAGCATAGAGATGTTTCAAATTTAATCATGTTGATGTTTGTAATTTTAAACAAAGTTATGTTTAAATTTCCTTAATATATTGATGTTGATAAAATAAAAAAATGATTATGATGATATTTGATTCTTAACTTGGTGATGATTATAAGTCAAATATATTGTTGAATATTTTGACAAATGATGTTATATATATTTGAACAACATGTGATATTATATATATATATATATATTAATATGATGATATTTGACTGTTAACATGGTGATGGTTATAAGTTAAATATGTTGTTGAATATTTTGACATATAATGTTATATTTATTTGAACAACATGTTACGTTATATATATATATATATTAACATGGTGAAATTTGATTTTTAACATGGTAATATTTATAAATTAAATATGTTGAATATTTTGACATTTGATGTTATATATATTTGAACAACATATTGATGTTTAAAATATTAAACATAGTAAAATTTTAAATTTAATCATATTGATATTTAAAATTTAGATATAGTGATGTTTAAAATTAAACATGATGATGTTTAATATTTAAATATAGTGATGTTTAATATGTAAACAAGTAGATATTTAAATAGTTAAATATGATAATGTTCAAAATTGAACATATTGATGTTTAAAATTTAAACATGATGATGTTTGAAATGTGATGTACATTTAATACAATTATAACTATTATATTATTGTATTAAAAACTGTAAATCATTTATTTACATTGTTAACCATAATAGGAGCCCTATTGGCAGGGGTTAGTTGTAAATATGTTAATTATAAATTAGATTCGTATAAGATGCGAAAATTTATTATAATTATTAATAATAATTTTTTTAAAATTAAATTAAAATCTCTTTTAATCAGATTGAATTGTATTTTTTCAATACAATGATCCTTCTTGTCAATACGATGTTAGACGGGTTACTTCGGTCTTTCCTAATATTGCTACAATATGAGGGATAGATTGAAGTGATTTGGGCTACGCTGGTTAAACATAAGATAAGACAAATATATGCGAACGCATTACCCAATATTACTACAACATGAGGGTAATACTAATAACATATATTTGATGATTGACAAGTTAATTTAAAATACATTTATCTAATATTGCTACAGTGTGAGGATAGGTGTATTTAGGATCAGTGGTAAGAATTACAAGAGATGCAATTGACAAGAGTTGTCTACCTTTTAGGTTTACAAAGGCCAATATTGCTACAACGTGAGGTTGGAGTAAAATGTCAATAGGATCCACTTCTCACTATAAAGTTTAGAACGTTTAAACTTTTGTTTTCCCATATAAGAGATTAAGGGGATCATATAAAGTAGTGGGAGGGCATCTTTAGATTAAAAAATGTATAAAAGTTATACCAATGACCTAAAGCATTATTAATTAACAATTAAATTTTTTTCGCTAAACATCTCATATTTTATCTTATAATGATAAGATTAGTTTCTTATAGAGATAAGATGACTATAAGCAACCCATTAATATACTTGATCTAAGCACACAAACTATATTGTATCGATAGTTATTTAGACATGCTTATGATTTTAATAATTGTTCTAGATTAATAAAAATATCAAAATATATCATTGATCAAAAGATAATATAAGAGGCCTTTTCTGATAATGTCTCTTAAGAAGAGACAGAAGCTTATTAGAAAATGTTTAGAAATAATTTAAAAGTCAAATCTTATATCCTGGCCTATCTAATGATCTTTAGTGGGAGCATATGCACATTAGATGTACAAGTAGTATTATGCATATTCTGAAATTTAGTTAATATATCTAAACCATATATAGAGAATAATTACAATGAAAAGTATTTTCATTATAGTAAGCGTTATTGTTCTAGGAACCCTAATTTAGAAAAGATAGACTTCTTAGATATCTGTTTACAAATCAATGACATTTCATATGCATATGATTTAAAGAAGTATAGAGGTATTAGATACCGTTTATCCTTCTCATATTTGCAAGGTTTTCCATGATTTAAGTAATGCTAGAACATTATGAAAAGAGAAGTACAACTTCACGTAAGGAATGGACATTACCTAGTCCTAGTAGCTATTAGGACTTTTAAGTCACTTCTCCGTTCTACTAAAAGCATTATATTATATAATTGTTATTTTGTACCAAACATTATTATGCAATATACATCACTCCCTGTATTAGACAGAGAAGATTATCATGAATACCTTAGGAATAGTTTTTTTATATTTATATGATAATGATATTCTTTTGCTAACTGAGTGTCAATTAATTAATGACCATTATATCTTATATACCATAAGAAATGCATAAAAATGTCTAGGTGAACGAAATAAATAATAGTTCAGGAACTTTGAATAATAACGAATTGTCATAAATGATTAAGTCATGTAGGTGTGAGACGACTATCCTGTCTAGTTAAGATGGTCAAATACTTGATCTCACCATAGAATCTTGTCTAGTTTATGAATCCCTGTATTTAATGGAAGTTGTCCAAATTCTTTTATAGATGTTGAACACTGGGCCACTGATTCATTAGAATTACATAATGATGTATATGATTTAATGAATTATATTACCACTGGTGGATTTCAATACTTCGTTGTCTTTATCGTGCTTTGTCACGATATGGACATGTGTTTTTAAGAAACATAGGTCGAAAAAAGTTTTGAAGTGTTCAAAGAATTTCGACTAGAAGTAAATAAACAAACCACTATGTATATTGAACACCTTCAATCAGATCGAAGCTGTTTATATATAAATAGTAAATTCATAGATTATTTAAAGAAGAATGAGATTCTAGCTCAATATTGCTCACTTGGTACTCTTAAACACAAATGCTTTTTAAAGTGGAGAAACCAAACTTTATTAGATATGGTCTGACCAATCTTTAAAACTATCTATAGGGTTATGTTCTAAAAATTGCTACTCACTTATTAAACAAAGTTCCATCATAAGTCATTCCTTCTATTACATATGAGACATGGATTGAAAGAAAACTGAGTCTTAAGTATGTTAACATTTAGGGTTATCCTACTTCGATTAGAGTTACACAATAGGACAAACTTGTACCCAAGTGGTATAAATATCGGTTCATTACGTACTTCAAGCAATGTATGAGATATCGGTTCTATAATTCAGAGGAACGAAATGTGCTCGTTGCTCATAATGCCACTTTCTAGAGAAATAACTTCTCATGGGCCATAGGGATTATAGAAAGATTGAACTTCATAAAGTCAATCAGGATGAAAATGAACCAATGACGGAACCTAAAAGTCAATTGCGTGAAATACCTCTAACACACTTTCCCTATAGTGTATATGTTCAAAAAGGGCAGTAGGAGCATAATTGTCTTTCTAGTTCTCTCTATCTATGACATACTTATTGTCATAAATGACATTGGTATGTTGTAAGTCAGTCAGTAATAGTTATCTAAGTAAGAACTTCTTCATAAAAGATTTGGAAAAGACTTCATATATACTATGTATAAAGCTTTATAAAGATAGAGTTAAGAAGCTGATAGAACTCTTTAAATCAACATACATAGACGACGTCCTGAAAATGTACAATTTTAGTAACTGTATGATAGTTAACATACCTTTCAAACATGATGTTCATCTTTCTAAGAGGAAGTGTCCTCTAGAAGAAAATGAAAGGCTTAATATGTCTAGCATACCATATGAATCAGTTTCGATCAGCTAAAGGTAGCTCGATGTGTACTATATAATGTAGAGACCTTAATCTTGATGGTTGTAAGTGTTACAAGTCGGTATTAGTCTGATCTAGGCAACGATCATTGAATGATCGTGAAACATATCCAGTTATACTTGAGAGGTACAAAGGATAAGTTTCTAACTTATGAAAAAAGTTATTTATAAATGAAAGAACACATAGACGTAAACTTCCAATTTGATCTAGATGATAAAAGAAACTACATTTGGTCATTTTCTTCTCAACAGTACCATAACTAGTTGAATGAGTGCTATCCAAATGTCCACATTTATTTCTACCTTAGAGGTACAATATGTTGTGGCTTGAGAAGCCTACAAAGAACATTTTATGGATATTCAAGATAATCGCAGAGCTCAGAATAAGTTCTGAGCTCAATTAATCCTATCATACTATAATGCAACAATAATAGAGTAGTTGCTCAAGCAAAGAAAGCATAAAATACATCAAAAATCTAATCACATGAATTCCCAATACCATATTATTAGAAGTATCTTGGCTATTAGAGATATAAAAGAATTTAGAAAACATCCTTTTATATTATAACAGACCCACTATTTAAAGCCTAACTCCTAAAGTGTTTAAAAAACACGCAGAGTCAATAAATATTAAATACCATTATGAATAGCATTAGAGCAAGTGGGAGTTGTTGGAATTTGTACTTACGTGCCATCCCATTATGTATAAATATTTAATTATAATATTTATACAATTATCATTTCTAATAAAATCGTTAAATATTATTAATTATTAATGGTGAGATGCTTGTAACATTTCAGATATTGCATGATCTAAAGGAGTTTTGATTAATGCTAAAAGTTATAAATGTTAAGAGTTAGTAGGTTATAAGAGTTAGCAAAATCTAAGGAGTTGGAACCTTGTCTGAAATAGGACAAAGACCAACTAATATACTAGCAATGACGTAAATGCAAAGAGTTACAGATTATACTAGGAAATATCATTATGCAAGTATGTTCTTACTATGTTACTGTCTAATTTTACCAATACGAGTCTATCGGTAAAACTAAATAACATAGATTAGTGTATGTCTATATCTAGATAGTCTAGATGGTTAGTCTTAGCAAACCATGAGCTTAGTGGAAGATCGCATAGAATTGAAGGTATTCAGTAAGGATTAGGTAATGAACAGACTCCTAAAGACCTCAAATAGACATCTTATAAAGCTGTCAATGGAAGGTCTTCTGAGTTGAGTAGTATTCATGATCCTTTGACCTGAGCGCTACGATAGGCTTGTAACTGATCAACCATACTTTGGTTTCACACATGTCAAAAACCTTTCATGGTTTGATTGTTAGGTGTCGCTGGGTATGGTTTGATGCTCATGGAGTCTGGTGTGTCTAGATATAGGATGTGTCAGCTCATATGAGTTAGTTATATATCCTGATTACCGAGATTATATTTAAGAAAATCTTGTTAACACAAGCATATTTGTACATGTATGTAATATATGTAAATATATATACATAGACGAATGTAATTTGTTAATATACTTCTGTTGCATGTTGTAATTTTTGAAATTGCACATACACTTATATCATCAGACACTTCACTCAATAGAATGGACTATACAAATATGTATTAATCTCAGCTTGTATAGTTCAACGCATCGTCTTGTAGTATCTATAACATGTGTCCTTGGGGCATCGTTTACGAACTAACAAAAGAGTTTCATAAGACAAACAGATGTGAATCTAAAGAATCTCATAATATGAAGTGTACTCATTCAGCACTAGGGTAGCGCATTGGGTCGAATAGTTCGATCTAAAAAAATTTCATAAAGTAAGAATTATTTCAAAATCTCTGAATAAGCACATTAGCTTAAATGTTAAGCTTAGGATTATTTAATTAATATTGATGTTAATTAGATAATTTATGCATTAGAGGTGGCATGATTAAATGTTAATTATATTATCACTTGTCTTGTAAGTGGACAAGTGTCCATTGTGTGAAGTCAACGTAGATAAAAATGCAAATAGTTTGCATCTGTGTTGATTTGTGATTTGGCCGAATAAAAGGAAATTGAAAGGCGATGACTAAATGTTTGACAAAATTGAAATCAAAGTGCCACAATTTTTCTTGCTGAGAACATGTATGTATGAGATGATAACTAAATTAAAATTATTATGTTAGTAAAATGAAAGCAAAGTGTTAGACATTTATTTGGCTGAATGAAAAGAGTAAAAGTTAGTCTATTAGTTTCAATTTATTTTTAGCAACAATACTCTTCAGCCGCCTTTTAATCAAATTGCCACCATTTCATATTTTAAGGACAAATGTCCTTTAAGCTAACAAAAGATAATAAGTTTGTGTTTCTATTACCAACTGTTGGTAATTCTAATTGAAACATATGACTAAGCTAAATAGTATTTGCTTTAGTTGCATTCGGCCACCACTTCATGCTTAACAAATTACCACTACTTGTTTTACTATTTGGCCAAGTTAAGCACCATGACACTAAGCAATTGTTGAAGCATGAAATGGTAACTTAAAGACCTTGTCATGCTTAAACATAATAAAGGGTATTAATATGATTAAAATTGGCCTAAAATGGTGGCAACATTTTCCATATAAAAGAGATTGTAGTATTGTCACAAGTAAGTCTTAAGCAATTACAATTATAAGTTAATTACAATTGTAAATCAGTAAAGTCTTAGTCAAATAGGCCGAGAGATATATAAAAGCAAAGAGTTGCTTTAATATAATTCCAGGTAAGAAATTGAAGGCTGTCATTCTAGCTCTATAATCCAATTAGATGTTGCGGACTAGAATTGCTCGCAAAAATACTTCAAGGTGAACTCTAGTAATATAACTATGTTGAATTATCTTCAAGGGTAATTTCTAGTCCCATTAGTGTAATGATACTTAAATTCAGTATGTGTATATTGCAATAGGAAATTAAATTTTTTTTCTGCTTCATTAATTTGTATGTGAGACATATAGATAAAATAAAATTTGAATTGTAATATATATACTTGCACCCTACAAACAGCACACTAACAAAATAGTATCAGAGCGCATGTTTGTGTGCTGTATGGATTAATTAGAGTGATTGTGGTGTCATTGAAATTATTCCAGAGCTGTTGGTGATGCATTTTAAGTGTTGAAAATGCAGAAACTAGGGTGGTGACCCCAGCGCTGCAACGTTTGAGGGCTAATGCTGCAGCGTTGCAAGGCTAGTGCCACAACATTGGAAACTATGCCTTTTGTGCCACAACGCTGTGGGGTTGGCGCCATGTTGTTGAGGGCTAGGCCTCTAAAGCTGCAGCACTGATAGCTCGACGGTGTAGTTCTGGTCACACTATTTACTCCAATATTTTTTTAAATTGTTTAAAATGCATGTGATGTTTATTTATGAAATATATAATTGTTATAATATTGCCATATAAACTGTAAAAAAAATTATTTTGTGCTGATAACCACAAAATAAGCCATACTAGTTGGGGTTAGTTGCACTTGCACAAAAATAAATGAGTGATAAAGAATCACATTCTCATGAGATGGGGACAAGTGTTTAATGATAAAAAATATCACTTAATCAGATTGAATAGTTTTTTAATTTGAGATAATGTTACACATTGGTCTGTCTTTCCAATACGGTATTAGACAAGTTATATCGATTGTTTCCAAGATACCTTAAGTGTAAAGGATTTGGTTGAAGTGATTTGGACTATACTAGTTAAATATGAGATGAGACAAATATATATGAAAGTATTATCCTAGATCACTGAAGTGTGCGGGTAATATTGATAACATATATTTGATAATTGACTAGTTAATCTGGAATACACTTAACTTAGATTGCTAAAGTGTGTGGATAAGTTGTATTTAGGATCAAGGGTAAGAGTTACATGAGATGTAATGACACGAGTTGTCTACTTTTTGGGTTTACAAAAGCCAAGATCGCTAAAGAATGCGGCTAAAGTAAAATGTCAATTAAGTCCACTTCTCGCTATACAGTTTAAAAAGGGTTTAAACTATCATTTTTCCCTTTAAGAGATTTAAAGTATTATGTAAAGCAGTAAGAGGGCATCTTTAGATTAAAAAATGTATAAAATTTATACCCATGATCTAAAGCATTACATATTAACGATTAAAAATATTTCATTACACATATTCTATTTTATTTTATAGAGATAAGATTAGTATGAGTAATCTGTTAGTATACTTAATTTAGGCACACCTACTATAGGGTATTGATAAATATTTTGACTTGCCAATGAATCTGAGAATAGTTTTAGATTTAGAAAAACTTGGATATATCATTCATCAGAGGATAATAATGAGACATTTATGATAATATCTCTTTGGAAGAGGTGAAAATTTATCAAAAATAGATTAATATTGATTTGAGAATCAAATCATTCATCCCCACCTCGATATCTTGTGATCTTTAATGGGAGCATGTGCACATGAGATGTGCAAGTAATATCATACTCTGTTTGAAATTTATTTTATATACCTAAACCATAGATAGAGAATAATCACAATGAAATATGTTTCCACTTTGGTGAGGTTTGAAATAGTAAATGTTACTATTTAATGTACCTTACCTTAGGAAAGATAAATCCCTTAGATATCTATTTACCAATCATACACATTTCATTAGGGTCTGAGATACCACATATCGTTCTTATATCTGTAAATTGTTACATAATTTAAGGAATGCTAAAAAGCTATGAAATGAGAAGTACAGCTTCATGTAAAAAATAAAGATTTCTTAGACGTGGTAGCTATTAGGACTTTTAAGTCACTTCTCAATTCTTGTAAAAAGGATAATATTGTATAATTACTATTTTGTACCAAACATTATTAAGAGAATCATATCACTCCCTGTAGTAAATAAAGAGGGTTATTATGAATACCAAACATTATTAAGCGAATCATATCATGAATACATTACAAATAGTTCCTTTAAATATAATGTTTTGCTAACTGAGTTTCAGTTAATGAATGATTGTTATATCTTTAATGCAATGAAAAATGTTTAGGTGGAGAAAACAAATAGTGGTTCAAGAACTTTGAGTAATAATAAATTATAGGACATAAGATTAGGTTATGTAGACATGAGACGACTATTCCGTTTAATTAAGGATAGGCAGATACTTGATCTGAGTATAAAACCTTGGCCAGTTTATGAATCCTGCATTTGAGGAAAAATGACCAAATACTTATGTAAGTATTGGACACCAGTCTACTGATTTATTGGAACTGATATATAGTGATGTACATGGTCTAATAAATTATACTACCACTAGGTGGATTTCGATACTTCATTATCTTTATCGTGATTTTTTGCAATACGGACATTTATTTTTTTTAAACATAGGTAAAAGAGTTTTGAAGTGTTCAAAGAGTTCTGACTAGAAGTTGAGGAAAATAACACTTATGTTTGTACAATTTCTTCGATTAGATCAAGAAAGTTTATACATGAGTAGCAAATTCATATATTATTTAAAGGGGAATATAATTCTTACTCAATATAGTTCTCTAGGTTCTTCTCAACATAAAGGTATTTTAGAGAGGATGATTCAAACTTTATTAGATATGGTTTGATCAATATTGAGCTTCACACTCTATGGGTTGTGCCCTAGAAACTACTAATCACTTATTAAACTTTAAACTCAATCGAGTGAGATACCTTTAACACACTCTTCTCGTAGGTCAGAAAGAATATCAAAGACTGCCTATAAAGTATTCTTGATACCTGAAGGTACCTTTGGGGCTTTTTTAATTGAAGAAAAAGATCATTTGACTTATATAAAGGCGATGTTGGACATCAATTCACGAAATAGCAAGATGCTATAAAATCTAAATTTGACTTTATGTATTACAATCAAATCTGGGACTTGGTTGTGCTTTCTGTAGGACTATCCTATTTGTTACAAATAAGTTTGCACAGTAGAAGTGTAGGCTTGATATCGAGGTAAAGAACTTCAAAGTCGGATTTGTGATAAAAGGTTATACTCAGAGATCTGTGATTGGTTACGAGGAAACCTCTTTTACTAGTAACCATTCTTATAAGTCAATTCAAATTTTGTTAGCTATTGTAATTGTAAACATGTGTGGGACCCACCAACACCTTAGTCCACCAGTTGAATGACACTTCAGAGCCACTGGCATCCCAACACACAATTCTCAGATTACCTGAGCCCCCAAGGAATCTAACCCCTGCTCCTATCTCCATGGAGGCCTTATAGGCCTCCATAGAGATAGGGGCAGGGATTAGATTCTTTAGGGGCGTAGGTAACCTAAGGGGATTATGTGGGTGCGCCGGTGGCTCTGAGGTGTCATTCAGTTGTTGGACCAATGATTTAGTAGGCCTTACATAAGTCTTACAGTAACATATTATGATCTTGAGGTTTTGTAGATTGATATAGAGATGAAATTTCGAAATGTATATCTTGACCAAGAGATATGCATGAAACAACCTAAGGTTTTGCATTCAACTTGCCTTATAATCTGATATACAAACTAAAGAAGTCCAAGCGGATTTAAGAAGTTTTTTTAAAGCTAGAATCTTCGTTTTAACAAGAAAATCAAAGAGTCTGGTTTTATCAAGAATGAAGAGAAAGTGTGTGTATTTAAAAATGGTAGTGGAAGCATAATTATCTTTTTAGTCCTCTACATGGAAGACATACTTAATGTTGGAAATGACGTTAGTATGTTGCAAGTCAATCAGTTAAGAGTTATCTGAGTAAGAATTCTCTATGAAAGATTTAAGATAGCCTTTTTATATACTAACTATAAAGTGTTATAGAGATAAAGTTAGGAGGTGGATAGGATTATCTCATTCTTTGTACATCGACTATGTCCTAAAAAGGTATAAATTAATTAATTGTAAGATAGCTAATGTACCTTTCAGACGTGGCATTTAGCTTACTAAGAAGAAGTGTCCTCGACAAGAAAATGAAATCATTAGAGTGTCGAACATACTATATACATCAACTGGAGGTAGCTTAATATATACCATGTTATGTACAAAACTCATATCTGGATGGCTATAAGCGTTACGAGTTGGTATCAGTCTGATCTAGGTAATGACTATTAGATGGCCGTGAAATATATATGAAATACCTAATAGGTGTAAAGAATAAGTTTCTGAATAATGGAGAAAGTTTCTTAAATATTAGATATACTAACTTGGACTTCCAATCTAGTCCGGATGATAGAAAGTCTACATTTATTTTTTACAGTTAGCTAAGAGTGAAATTTAAATATCCATAGTTGGTTAAGTTAACTAAAGTATATTGTTAAATGGTGAGACCCACTTTAGATTAACTTAGTAACCTAGTAAGGACATAAATGTAATTTTACTTAATGATTATTTTATTGTTAAATAATTCAATTAAATATTTATTTATTTAATAGTTAACCTAGTAAGGACATCTTTTTCTCCAGTGGAAACCCTAATTCCACATATTTCACCCCCGCCGTTTCCTCTCTTTCCTAGCCCACCGTCAGTATAAGTTCAGCCACGAGTTACGGTGGCTGGGCAACTGTTCGTGGTGGGTTGAGCTGGTCGGCGTTGTCTGAAGCCGCTGATCTCTTCTTGGTGTCAATCATCAACTAGAAGCGTGGCTGAAATTAAACCGACGGTGGGCTAGGAAAGAGAGGAAGCGACGAGGGTGAAATATGTGGAATTAGGGTTTTCACTAGAAAATATCACATAGGCCCTCCTTGTTATAAATAATTCTACTTTTGGTCAAGAAGTTTGCATTCTGCACAAATAGACCCTTAAAAGTTTATCAATTGTATAAATAGACCCTAATAAAATTATTTTATTTCACTCAGCCCCCTCTAAGACTTGGGTAATCATAGTTTGGCTAGAGAACTTTAAGACATTTGTTAATAGGTTCCCAAATTTGATCAAAATTTATTTTGGGACTAATTTTTGGTATTTGTAAATTCAAATTTAGCCCAAACTCATTTTTAATCTTGGTCCAATTTTATAGAATTTTATTTGGGCTATTTTATTAAAATTATTGGGTCTAAAAATATTTGTATTTAAATATTTTTAAGAAGACCCAAAAAACTTTTAAGCCTAAAATATGCCAAATTTATTTTAAAAATAAGTGGACCAAAGAAAATTAAGAAACCTAAAATTCAAGTCCATAAAAGGAGACAAGTAAGAAGAGGTAATATTATAAAAGAGCCCAAGTTGACTTCAAGGAAGACTTTGAAAAATTTAGACTTAGTTTTAATATTTTTTTCTTAGGAAAAGCCATGAATTATGGGTTATTTATTTATCTAGTTAATTGATTGGATGAATAACATGTCATATAGATTAAGAGTGCCATATTCACATGTCCATACATAAAATATATCATTTTGTATGACATTAATTTTCTAATGAGATTAGGATAAGATTATTGTCATATTGTTTAATATTATATTAATTTATTATTTGACGTGACCTTATTAATTATTTTATGAAAATAAAATTAGATATTAATGAGTAGAACGTCATTTTATAAATTAGTTAAAAACTCTAAGAATTAAAATATTGAGTGAGAGAGGGCTTTAGGCATAAAGCCCATGGCCTCCAATATTGGTCCTATAGTAAGGTAGATTAATGCTTATAGAGGGTATTAATCAGAATTGGTTACTAGATAGGACTTCCTTAAAGGATAAGATCCAATATAGGACTCTTGCGAAACTGACTATCCTACGGTGGCTTTTCTAATTAAAAAATATAAAGAATTGAAATAATGGTTGTATACTCAACTTAGGTTGATTGATATCCTTCCTACAGAGTTTTTGTCAATTAAATCTAAGGGCTAAAGAATCGGTAGTTTATTATTATTTGATATGAGATATCTAAATAATAATAGTAAATTAGTATAATACTAGTCTAATTTATGACAGATACGACCACCCTACGAAGGTGTAATCTGAATGACAATTAGATTACGGATGCATAATGTAGTTAAAGAGCTCTATATAAATGCATTTTATGCATTCATACAAAAGTTTCACATGCTATTAGATAATATATGCTTACGTATGAATTTATTTTTCAGAATCATATCTTCATTTAGCCCACCAGCATCCATCCTAAACCAAAATAAGTAAACCAAAAATAATTATGTGGATTGGGAAAGGAACTTAGATATTGAACTCACAGTTGAAAAACACAAATATGTCATAACTGATAAATGCACTCAAAAACTAATGAAAATACACCCCAAGATGAAATAGATGCTTACAATAGCTCATTTACTAAAAGTCCATCTTCATCTTTTGGTCACAATCTTAGAAGAAAGAATAGTAAGAAGAAGCCAAAGAAAGCATCTAATTCAGGATTTGTGCAAATTCATAAAAAGGTAATAAGGCCGATAGAAAAATATTTTCAATGTGGCATTAAAGAGCATTGAAAGAGAAACTATCATTTAGTTAAGTTTTCAATAGTTAAAAGGACAGCTTCACCTTTTAGTAATATTCTTTTCATTGAGACATGTTTAGTGGTTGACTTTACAGATTCTTGGATAAAAGATTTTGAAGCTACTAATCATATTTGCAATTAGTTGAAAGAGTTCTAGGAAACTAACTCATTTAATGAATGAGAGATTGGTCTTGGGCTAGGAAATAACGCAACTGTTGCAACCAAGGTAATCAGAGTTGTTCAACTTTATTTTGATGATTTTAGGACTTAAGTATTAGATGATTGTTTGTTAGTGCCAGAACTCAAACGTAATTTAATTTCAATTAGTTATTTGAAAAAATTTGGTTATTGTGTTATTTTTTACTAAACTGTGGTAATCAAAAGAACTAAGTCATTTATATATTCTGGTACACTACTTAACAATCTATACTACATATATCCTAAAATCAACTTACTGCATGACATAGAATTGAATAATGAATCTAATCACCATAAGAGGATTAAAGTGACTCCCACTAATTAAACGTATCTATGGCATCTACGTCTTGGTCATATTAGTCTAGATAGGATCCAAAGACTGGTCAAAGATGGGCCTTTGAATTCATTAGATATTGAACCATTACCAATATGCGAATTCAATATAGAAGGCAAAATGACCAGAAGGCCCCTTAATACTAAAGGTAATAGAGCCATTAAAATGTTAGAATTAGTGCATTCTGATGTGTGTGGGCCTATAAAGACACAAGCTAAGGGAGGTTATTAATATTTTATCACTTTCATTGATGATCATTCTAGATTCGGCTATGTGTACCTAATATACCATAAGTTTGAGGCGTTTGATAAATTCAAAGAGTTTCAAGCAGAAGTTGAAAGGCAATTGATCGAGGTGGTGAATACCTCTATAGTGAGTTCATGACCTATTTGTTAGACAGTGGGATATTATCTCAGTTGACTGCACCAGGGTCACTCCAAAAAATGGTATAGCAAAAAGGAGAAATATAAGTCTTTTTGAAATGGTGAGGTGAATGATGAGTTATTCAACTTTACTCATCTTGTTCTAGGGTTATGCCTTAGAAACAGCCATTGTCTTCTTAACTTAATTCCATCTAAGTCAGTCCCTAAAACACCTCTGGTAGAGGCAGCTGAGGCTAAGGTTATCTTAATAGAGAGCTGGATCTTTGTACTCAAATTTAATGTGAAAGAGCTTGAGGGATAAGTAAGGTTTCTTTAAAAGGAGAATAGTTTCCTTCAAGAGGCAGACGAAGAGATGGAAGAAATGCTTGAGTTCTCAAAGCTTTGTGTTATCGAGGAGATCTCGAAACTCTGAATAAATTGGTGGACCTATTTAAGAGTTGGTATGCTGACTAAGATCTCTCTTGGGTAAACAAGCTATTTGTTGGCTCTGAAAGTGCTGGTAAATAGATCGTGATGCCTAAGGTTGGTATCACTACTGCTTAGGTAGCCAAGGATGTGTTAAAAGTGCTTACTAAGTACATGCATGTGAAAATGTATTTATTGAATCACTAATGCATGTCATACATCCATTTACACAACAGAATTGAAATTTAATTTCCTATTCAACAAACACATGCTGAATTCAAGTTTGTTACACTGACAAACTCAAAATACTCACCCTTGAAGCCTTTGATGAAGATTCAAATTTAGAGCTCACCTTGAAGTGATCTCTTGAGAAATTATAGCCCTTAACTTTGGTGGGTTTGCAAGAGCTAGAATGATAGCATTAATTTCTAAAAGATCAAATTCATTCAACTCTTGAACTTATTTCTTTCTCAATTTTGGCTAAGATGTAAAATAGGAATTTTATGCAACAATTGAATTCTTTTCTATATATATGGCCTAAATAAACAAATGGGGACCTCTTTGAAACTTTTGCAAAATTTATTTCCCTTATGCAATGAACACTTGACACTTGTTCTTTATACTGTAGAGAATTATATATACATTGATGTATGCATGTGCAACTATGTTTATTATATAAAATACGTATCTCATACATATTTGGCATAGCGGAACATCTAAAGCATACAATCAACACAAAAAAGACATATTAATCAAATTAATATATCAAAAGTAAAGTTGAGAAATCACCAGAACGTGTAACGTTTTACACGTAAATAGGAATCTGCCCGAATTCTTACTCGTAGGCAGCTCTAGTCACTAACTTAGTAGGCTTGGCGAGCTAGAATAGCAGTACCTTAATCCAGTACAGGATTAACTCTTTAATCCCTAAAATGGCCGATTGTTTATGTTTTTCCTTTTCTCTAAAAGGAAACAAAAATGTAATTGAAGCAAGAGAGGCAACAATTGCTCAAAACCCTCTCCTTCACTTCTGTCCCGTAAAACACACATATATATCTCATTATAATATAATAATAATATTATTATATAATAAAATAAAGAAATTTAGCCATAAAAGGCAATAATATTAAAAAATATTATATATATATAAATATGCATGACAAATATCATGCAATAAAAAATATTTAATATTATTAATTAATATAATATTATATAATAATATATTTAAATGAGATATTATGATTATTTAACAATTAAATAATTATAATATGAAATGACTATTTTGCCCCTCATAAATAGTTACCAAGTATACCCTTTAGCGGGTCCTATTAAATCTCACACTTGGATAAACTTAACCGAGAGTCCACAATGCGCTACACATCATTATACAATTAGTGAATAACAATTATTGACTAATTGTTGTATTTAACGCTTAAACATGGATACGCACGCATTCCCATGATAATGTTGGATATTACTAGATTAAACAATTTAATCCAGTACTCTGCCCCAATGCACAACGAGTACACTTCACTCCATGTCACGGAACTCCCTAAGACCACGCTCAATTCATCAAATGGAACTATTCCATAAGTTCATGAGTAATGCCCTACGTACATGTCACAGATATTAGAAATCAGAGTGTTGAACCATACAAGTTAAGGTTATAATGCATATGTATAGTCCTTCCATCATATATATATATAGGATGTGCGGGGACATAAATCAATACCATCAAATTCCCATGTGCTCATCCATAAACTTATTGTTGTCGGGGATCTTAATACACGTGGGTGTATTGCCTAAATATATATCAAAGACATATTTAAGTCTGACGGAAGCGTGAAATTTATAATAAATAAAATATATTAATCGCATTAGTACATTTATAGGGTAGAGAACTCACCTCAACGTGTAACGTTATACATGTAATTTTTTAGAGTCCACAAAGAGACCAACTCGACCCATTTAGAGGTATGCTAAAAGGTCACTGCTTAATTAAGTCTGAGTTTCCATCCTTGGTTTATTGATTTATAGATTGACTTCATCAAGTTCAATCTTTCTATAATTACCACAATCCATGAGAAACTCTTTCTTTAGAATAGTGGTATACCAAGAAACGAACACACTTCGCTTCTCTAAATCATAGAACTAGTATCCTATTGAATCATAGGATACACAATGAACCTATACTTGTACCTCTTGGGTGCTAGTTTATCCTGCTAAGTAACTCTTATAAAAAAAGATACCCTGCAGTGTAACTCTTACGTAAGCAGGACAACCCCAAGTCTTAACTTACTTAAGATACGGTTTCCTTCCTTTTTGTATCTTATACAGAATGGAAAGAACAGTTTCTAATAGAACTATACTTAATAAGCAGTTGTATTTGGAGCATATTTTCATAGATATAGATCAGTAACACTTATTATTAATCGGACCATATCTAATAAAGTCTGATTCCTCGTTTCCTATACATTGTTATATTATGGATCACCTAGAGGATTATAATGAGTGAGAATCTCATTCTTCCTTAAACAAACAGAAATATTTGTTATTAATGTACTCACTACCTCGACTGATAACTCCTATTACTGCATCTCATAAATCTACACATGCAAAATTAATTTTGAAATACTATTAAAAAATACTGTAGCTATGAACAGTAAAAATACTGTTCAAGTGAATAGTACACTGTTGTGGCACTGAATTGCATTGCTGCAGTGCTTGGAGGTCGAACCCCAGAGCCGCAGCACCAGCCCCCTAGCGCTGCAGCGCCCAGTACTTTTTCTTTGGCATACTTGTTTTAATACTTGAAACGCGCCATTTACACTGGGCTTTTTGCATCCATTCACTCAAATAACATCCAAATATATCCCAAATGGCTCTGATACTATTTTGTTGTCGGAGATCTTAATACATGCAAGTGTATGCATGTGCAATTGTATTTATTGCCTAAATATATATAAATACATATTTAAGTCTGACGGAAGCGTGAAATTTGCAATAAACACAATAAATAAAATATATTAATCGTATTAATATATTTATAGAATAGAGAACTCGCCTCAACATGTAATGTTATACACGTAATTGTTCAGAGTCCGCATGGAGACCAACTCGAGGACAATTCTAGTCACTAACACGGTGGGCTTGGTGAGCTAGAATAGCAGCCTTATACGTAGCACTGGCTTTAACTCTTAAACCCTAAAATGGTCGGTGTGTGTTTATATCCTTTTCTCCAAAAGGATAAGAAATAGAGAATTTGAAGCAATCCATCATTGCTTCAAATGGAAGCATAGAGGAAAATGAAACAATTTCATTTTTTCCTTTTTCCTTTTTTTTTCTTTCTTCTTCTCTTCTTCCTTCTTATCCATTTCTTCATTATTTCTCTCGGCCAAAACACACATTTTTCACACAATTTTCTTTTTCTCTCTCTCTATATATATCTAATATAATAATATAATATATAACATAATAATAATATAATAATAATAATAAAATAATATTAATAGGTACCAACTATTTGGCACCCAAAATATAATATTATTATATATATAATATCTTATAAAAAATATAATATAATATAAAAATATATTATATAATATAATAAGAGAGATATTTTAATTATTTAACAATTAAATAATCAAAGTGTGATATGACCATTTTGCCCTTCATGAATAGTTACCAAGTCTACCCTCTAGTGGGTCCCACCAAACCCGCACTTGGGTAAACTTAACCGAGGGTTCACAATGCGCCACGGGTCATTATACAATTAGTAAATAACAACTATTGATTAATTATTATATTTAACACTCAAATACAGACATGCACGTATTCCCGTGATATTGTTAGATTAAACATTTTAATCTGGCACGCTGCCCCCAATGCACAACGAATACACTCCATATCGCAGGACTTAGGTCCTACACCCGATTCGTCAAATAGAACTATTCTATAAGTCCGTGAGTAGTGCCCCACGCACACGTCACGAGTAAACAAATCAGCGGGTTGAACCATGCGAGCTGAGGTTACAACGCATACGTATAGTCCTTCCGTCATGATATCCTAGATGTGCGGGGATATAGATTATCACCGTCAAATCCCCTAGTGCTCATCCATATCTTATCTTTAGACTTGTATCTCATTGAACAATATATGCAAACCTTTTTGCCATATTGTTCCACCCTATTAGAACTATTTCTCGGGATTAATGCTTGTGGCCATAAGACTTTCTGAGATACAATCTCGAAGCATCTGAATATCAAACTTCCTATTGATAAGGCGTAATTGTATAAACTATTTTATCTTCCTAACTTGATATTTGTTCAAATTATCTCAATAATTGGGCTATTTATGCATATTAATGTTGTTTGATAGGTTGAAGCATTATCGGAGCAAAAATACCGGAAAACGGACGCAAATCGGAGCATTAGAGATAGAAATACGAATGGAGGCACTGTTGCTACAGTGTCACTGTAGCAACAGTGCAGCGCCGCAGCGCTGGATTTCAGCGCCGATTGCAGAAACTGAGTGCCGCAGCGCCAAATCGCAGCCGCGGCGCCGGGACCTGGCAACAAGTTTTGACAGGTTCCTGAAAATCAGGAAACCCAAAAGCAACCCAAAATGCGCCCTAATTCCGTGCTCTTACCTATTTAATTGCTCAAAACTTACATTTTGGGAGAGGACTCCAGCTGGGACAGCAGCTGGAAACACAAAGAAACACCTAACTTCTAAGTTTGAAGAAATCAAAGAGGAGGGAAGCAAGCTTCAACAACAAAGGCATTTGACAGGGATGTCTTCTTTGCTTTGATTCTTTACTTGTTGTAAGATGTTTAGTTTACATGTATTGATGGAATTAGCTTCAAGATTGTGTAGTTTAATGATGAGCTAATTTCGTTCATCTAGGATTACATCCTTGAACTCATTATGTGATTGATTTTAGTTCTCTCTTTTATGGTATTAATTCAGCTTTTGATATATTCATTGTGCTTGTGCTTAATGCTATTTGATTACTTGGCCAGTGGTTAAATTGATCTAGAAATGCTTAAATAAACTTGACAAAGGCATTTAGGTATTTAGTCTTAAGCATATTGATGCATGATCATAGTGTAGTACACTTGAGTTTCATATGAGATAGACATATACTCATAAGGCATGTATGGCTCATAAAACTTGTGCTTAATGAATTTTGTTCAATTTATTTATCATAGACATATAGATATTTGATTGGATGGAATAGATTCACTTGACCTGCAAAAGAGGCTTGTGATGTGTTGAGTGTTTTGGTCAATATATCAAGTTGAGAACCAATAAACATCAAAGAGATTCTGCTGAATTTATTTGCATAATGGGGGATAGTTTGTAATCCTAGGATTTCTCATATTGAATTTAACTTGTTGGTAATTTAGTTTATCACTTAGCATCATTAAGTTGTTCTTTTACTTGAGTAGTTTAATCTCATACATTAAATCATTTTCTGGATAATAGTAGAAAGACACCATTTCAGTACTTAAACTAGAAAAGATAAATCATTCTCTGTGGGAACGATACTCTACACATCACTTTATTACTTGTTGCGATACGTGCACTTGCGTTAGTTTGTGTTATAGAAATCACACAACACCTATACAAGCTGACGGATCCCATATCTATACACACCGAACTCCATAAGCATCGGACCATACCCAGCGACACCCAACGGTCACACTATGAAAGGTCTATGGCATGTGTGGAACCAAAGTATGATGGATCACTTACAAGTCCACCGTGCCACTCAGGTCAAAGGACCAGGTATACTACTCAACTCGAGAGAACCCTCTGTTGACGGCTTATATAGGATGTCTATCAGAGGCTCTCGTGAGTCAATCCTATATCCAGTCCTAACTGGATACCCATATGTCAATATGAGCTCTAAGCTCACGGTCAGCTAGGAACGTCCATTTATACCCTATAGGTACGACATATGCTGATCTATATATAAAGGTATCCACTAATAGACCCGCATTGGCAGAAATAGATCAGGGATAATTATTCGAGAACATACTTGCGCAACTTACATTTTCTAGCACTCTATTACAACTCTTGCAACTATGCAGTCCCTGGTATATTCCCAGGTCTATATCCTATTACAGACAATGCTCCAACTCTTGGATATGCTGAGTATTATAACCACCTAACCCTTAGCTGTGCTAACATTTAGCATTTATATCTCTCAGCATAGTTAACTATGAGCCCTTATCTAAACTCCTTTAGATTTGATCCGAACTCCTTTATATCTACAATGTCTGTAATGTTACATTGCATAGTACCATATTAATGAGTATTAGCGATTTAATGGGAATGTACACTTGTATTAATACACAAGTATATGTACATTGAGGGATGGCACATAAGCACCCACCCTAACACTTATCTCTAGAATAGTATCTCACTAAACAACATAAGCAAACTCTTTACTATATTGTTAACCCTGTGGAAACTCATTTCTCGGGTAAATTGCTTATAACCATAAGACTTTCTTGAGATACTAGCTTGGAGCATATAGATATATCACTTCTTATATGAGCTGATGGATTTTATATCTACACACATCGGACTTTATAAACATCGGACCATACCCAGCAACACCCATCGGTTAGACCATGAAAGGTCTCTGACATGCATAGAACCAAAGTATGGTTGATCACTCACAAACCCACCGTGGTATTCAGGTTAAAGGACCACGTATACTACTCAACTTGAGAGGACCTTTCATTGACGGCAACATAGGAATGACCATCTGTACCCTATAGATATAGACATACACTGATCTATATGAATTAATGAGATCTACCAACAGACTATGTCAGTAGAAATAGATCAGGAACAATATATTTAAGAACATGCTTGTATAATGATATATCCTAGTAACCCATTGCAACTCTTGCAACTATATCATTATAAGCGTATTATGAGGTCTTTGTCCAGTTATAGACAATGTTCCAACTCTTGAAATATTTGCTAACTCTTAGCATTGGTCTTAACTTCTTTAGACCCTATCTGAACTCCTTCAGATAATACAGAGTCTGTAGTGTAACAAGCACTAAACCATATTATTAAGAAGTAATTAGCGATATAACAAAATATACTCTGCATAGATATCAAATATTTATACAAAACTGGGATGGCACATAGGCACAACCCTAACACATACAACCCATACATCAAGAGAATTATCCCATTACATTTACCACTTGTCATGCTTTCGTTTCCATGCAAAGTTTCATTTGTCAAATAAATGCCCATACATCATCCTATATGTCAGCTTATTCTCAGTTAACCACTTTAACTAAGAATATATAAGTTTAACACTTAAACCTATACATGTGTTTTTTGAGAAATCATAAAAAAAATCATGTTTTTCAAAAAAAAATTGGATCGAGTCATTTGACCTAGTTCGCTACCCCAATGCTCAACGAGTATACTTCATATTGTGAGACTCTATAGGCTTACACCTGTTTGTCTAATATACAATTCCCAACATACAATTTATGGATAATATACAATGGCGTATTGAATTATACAAGTTAAGCTCAACCTTATATGTATAATTTTTTTGTCATGTATATCCTAAAAGAGTAAGAGATATAGATCATCACCATCAAATCTCTATATGATCGACTGTGAACTTTGTTAGGGTCGGTGCTTACGTGCCATCCCTGAATGTACATATACTTATGTATTTATACAAGCATACATTCCTATTAAATCGCTAATACCTATAAATATGGTATTATGCAATGTAACGTTACAGACATTCTACGATCTGAAGGAGTTCAGATAAGATCTAAAGGAGTTTAGATACGGGCTCATAGTTAGCCACGCTGAGAGATATAAATGCTAAATGTTAGCATAGCTAAGTGTTAGCTGGTTATAATACTCAGCGAAGATCCAAGAGTTGGAACCTTGTCTGTAATGAGACATAGACCTGAGAATATACTAGTAACTACATAGTTACAAGGGTTGCAATCGTGTGCAAAGAAATACTAATTATGCAATTTATTGTTGATCAGACTTTACCGTAAGGTAATTCTGATAACACTTCTTTAGAGGAATAAACAGAGGGAGTGTGACCCTCTTTGCTTAGCGTGCTTTACCTTTTACTCCAAGTATATCTGGTGAAACCAGATGTGTGAGGAGAAGAAGATGTGGCAGATACCCAAGATAAATTCTCAGAGGCAACATTTATCCAAAGATCAACAAGAGAGTAATGTAGATGGAAAGTGTTTCCACTACAGGAAGGTTGGGTATTGGAAATCAATTACTATAGAAAACTTATAATTACT
Source organism: Ailanthus altissimus (assembly GCA_946807835.1). NCBI lineage: Eukaryota > Viridiplantae > Streptophyta > Magnoliopsida > Sapindales > Simaroubaceae > Ailanthus > Ailanthus altissimus. The sequence goes on from OX327684.1 coordinate 10,637,921, forward strand.
AGGAAGACTCTCATAGGTTTGTGTATGATACATAGATATTTTTAAGGCATATGAAGCCAGTTCAAGCTAGGTATAAAATACTGTACGTCTCTCTCATGTCTGCAATACGTTGTAGGTATTGGGAGAGACTTCTTGCAGGTCCAATTTGTTGGGCAGCTTGACTTATTTCTTGTATGCAATACAACAGTTGTATTGCATAATAACTATAGTGTTTTATGAGCTGAATGTTAGTTAGTAAATAGTCATTTTATATAATTGGAAATGTCTACAAATTAGAATCCTTAAATGATATGGAGTTGTGGTATATGAGTTTAGGTTATATAAGCGTGAGATGCTTATCTGTCTGGTCAAGGATGGTTGGATTTCTAATCTCACTATAAAAACTTAACTAGTTTATGAATAATATATTCACGGAGATGACTAAACATACCAGAATGTACGTCACATCTTTTCGATTAGATCGAGCAAGTGAATACATCAATAACAAATTTTTCCCTTTGTTTAAGGAAGAATGATATTCTCACTCATTATAGTCCTCTGATAATCTATAACATAATGATGTTTAGGAGTGAGGAATTGGACTTTATTAGATATGGTCTGATTGATAATGAGTGTTACCGCTCTATATCTGTGAGAATATGCTTCAAATACAGCTGCTTATTAAGTAGAGTTCCATTAGAAGCTGTTCCTTCTATTCCGTATGTGATAAAGGAAGAAAGGAAGGAAGTCGTCCCTTAAATATGTTAAGTATTAGAGTTGTCATGCTTACATAAAAGTTACGTAGCAGGGTATCTTATTTTGTAATAGTTACTTAACAAGATAGACAACACCCGAGAAGTGCCAGATTAGGTTCATTGTGTATCCTGTGAATTCAATAGGATACTAGTTCTATGATTCAGATAAGCGAAGTGTGTTCGTTTCTCACTATACCATTATTCTAGAGGAAGAGTTTCTCATGGATCATGGCAATCATAAAAAGATTAAACTTGGCGAATTCAATCTAATCAATGAACTAAGGATGGAAAAACTCAGGCTCAATTAAGCAATGACCTTTTAGCACATCTCTAAATGGGTCAGAAGGGATATCTAGATCAACCTTTAAGTATGGTTGATGCCTGAAGGTGAACTTGGAGTTTTCTTGGTAGAAAAAAATAGCCATTTGACTTACAGGGAGACAATGTCAAACATCGATTCGGGAAACGGCAAGAAGCTAAGAAAACAAAATTGACTCTATGCATCAGAATCAAGTCCAAGACTTGGTTATGCTATCTATGGGAATTCTTCTCATTGGTTGTAAAGAGTTTACAAAGTTGTAGTGGGAGCCAGATGGAAGCTAGAGACTTTCTAGGATCTATATTGGTTCTAGAAAGGTAATCCTTAATATTGGGGATCAATTAAGAGGAAACCTTTGAACCAATATTAATGTTAAATTCAATTAGTATGTTATTGGCTCTTACAACACATTGTAACTTTGAAGTTTGAAAGATGGATGTAAGGATGGCATGCCAAAATGGATACCTCGAGTAAGAGATATTCATAGAATATCCTGAAGATTTTACATCTAGCTAGACTTCTAGTCTAGTGTGCATGAAAGGTCAGTGGAAGCATGACAGTCTTCTTGATGCTCTTTGTTGATCACATACTGGTCATTGGGAATGATGTCAATATGTTTTAATCGGTCAGAAGTAACCCATAAGTATTTCTCCATAAAGGATTTGAGATAGGCTTCCTTTATACTAGGTATAAAGCTTTATAGAGATAGAGCTAGGAAGCTGATATGACTCTCCCAAATCATTTCACATCAATAGACCTGGTGTTCATCTTTCGATAAAAGTATATCTTCAAATGAAAGATGAAGTAGTTAGAGAGTCTAACACACCATATATGTCAACTCACTAGAGCTTAATGTATGCTATGATGTGTTTGAGACCAAAGATCAGTTTGGCTGTAAGAGTTATGGGCAGGTTTCAGCCTGAATTAGGTGACTGCCACTTGTTGGTAGTCAAACATATCCTGAGGTACCTTAAGGGTACAAAGGATAAGTTACTCAAATATGAAGAAAGTGATTTACAAATGAAAAGACACACAGAGTCAGACTTTTAGTTTGACCTAGATGATAGAGAGTCTATATCTGGGAATGTGCTCATTCTCATTAGTATTAAATGAGTTGGAATCGCACCGAATTGGGATTCACTGCTTATTTATTTTGGGCGCAGTGGAAGCAGTGGTGAGGATTCGTAGGTTTATCGCTGGTCTTGAAAGAGTTCCAAGAACAATGGATCTTATCCTATAAGTTTACAATAAAATAAGGCCATTGTACAAGCTAAAGTGCCAAGAGGACACCAGTACTCTAATTATGTTGATAGGAGTCTTACATGACTAGAGGGATCTTGGCTAAAGAAGGTGTGATTATTTGTAGAAGTTTCTATAAATAATTTAGCGGATCCACTTTTAAGGCCACTACTCTAAAAGTGTTTATGAAACACGTAGAGTCGATGTGTATGAGATACCATCAGAAATGGCACTAGAGCAAGTGGTAGATTGTTAGGGTCGATGCTTACGTGCCATTCCTAAATGTACATATACTTATGTATTTATACAAGTGTACATTCTCATTAAATCACTAATACCTATAAATATGGTATCCTGCAATGTAACGTTATAGACAATGTACGATCTGAAGGATTTCAGATCAGATCTAAAAGAGTTTAGATAAGGGCTAATAGTTAGCCATGCTGAGAGATATAACTTGTAAATGTTAGCACAACTAAGTATTAGCTAGTTATAATACTGAGCGAAGATCCAAGAGTTGGAACCTTGTCTGTAATGGGACATAGACCTGAGAATATACTAGTAACTATATAGTTTCAAGAGTTGAAATCGGGTGTCAGAAAATGCTAGTTACACAAGTATGTTCTCGAATAATTGTCCCTGATCTATTTCTACCGATGCGAGTTTATCGGTGCATACCTTTATATATAGATCAGCATATATCGTACCTATATGGTATAGATGGTCGTTCCTAGCCGACCGTGAGCTTGAAGCTCGTATTGACATATGAGTATCCAGTTATGACTAAATATGGGACAAACTCACGAGGGCCTCCGATAGACACCCTATGGAAGCCGTCAACAGAGGGTCATCTCGAGTTGAGTAGTATATGTGGTCCTTTGACCTGAGTGCCACGATGGGCTTATAAGTGATCCACCTTACTTTGGTTCCACACATGTCACAGACCTTTCATGGTGTGACCGCTGGGTATCGCTGGGTATGGTCCAATGCTTATGGAGTCTGGTGTGTACAGATATGGGATTCGTCAGCTCGTGTAGGGTGTTAGATATCTAGATGCTTCAAGATTGTATCTCAGAAAGTCTTGTAGCCACAAGCATTAATCCTTGAAAAGAGTTTCGCCAAGGTGGAACAATATGGCAAAGGCGTTTGCGCATATTGTTCAATGAGATACAAGTTTGGAGATAAGACATGGATGAGCACTAAGGGATTTGACGGTGATAATCTATATCCCTAGCACATCCAGGATATCATGACGGAAGGACTATACGTATGCGTTGTAACCTCAGCTTGTATGGTTCAACGCGCTGATTTGTATATTCGTGACATGTGCGTGGGGCAATGCTCACGGACTTATGGAATAGTTCCATTTGACGAATCGGGCGTAGACCTAGGGAGTTCTACGATATGGAGTATACTCATTGTGCACTGGGGCATTGTGCTAGATTAAATTGTTTAATTTAGCAATATTCAGCACTAATACAAGAATGCGTGTATGTTTGTATTTAACTGTTAAATACAATAATTAGTTAATAATTATTATTTACTAATTGTATAATGACACGTGGTGCATTGTGGACCCTCGGTTGAGTTTACCTAAGTGCGAGTTTGGTGGGACCCACTAGGAGTAGACTTGATAACTATGCATGAAGGGCATAATGGTCATTTTATATATTGATTATTTAATTATTAAATAATCAAAATATCTCAAATAAAATATTATTATATTAAATAAGCTTATTAGTTGTCAAGCATTATTTTTTATTTATTATTTAATATAATAATATTATCTTTTCTATAAAAGGTGGCTTTTTAATATTATAATATATAATAATATTATTATATTATTGTGAGATATATATATATATATGTGAAAGTGTGTGTTTTTGAAAGAAATGAAACAAAGAGAGAAAGAAAGAAATGGAGCCGAGAAAGAAGAAGAAAAAAAAAAGGAAAAGGGAAAAATGAAATTGTTTCAGATTTCTTTATGGCTCCAATTGAAGCAATTATAAATTGCTTCAAATTCTATTTCCTATCCTTTTAAAGAAAATGATGAAAAACACCACCGATCATTTTGGGGATTAAGAGTTAATTCCGTGCTGGATATAGGGCTACTGTTCTAACTCACCAAGCCCATCGAGTTGGTGACTAGAACTGCCCACGGGTTGGTCTCCATGCGAACTCCAGGGAAATACGTGTATAACATTACACGTTGAGATGAGTTCTCTACACCACTAATATATTAATGTGATTAATATATTTATTTTTTGTGTTTATTATACAATTTACGCTTCTGCCGTGTTAAATTCGTATTTGATACATTATTTAGACAATAGACATAATTACACATGCATACACCCACATGTATTAGATCCCCAACAGCAAACTTATCTCTAGATTTTCATTTTTATCAATAATATCCACAAACTCTTTTACGATATTATTTAACCCTACGGAGAACTCTTTTTTGAGGTTTCAACTTATGGCTATAAGACTTTTTAAAATACAATCTCAGAGCATCTATATATACAACTCATCCAAATGAGCTGACGAATCCCATATCTAAGCACACCAGACTCTATGAGTATCAAACTATACCAACAACACCTAGAGGTCGGACAATGAAAGGTCTCTGACATGCATAGAATCAAAGTATAATGGATCACTCACAAGTCTACCATGGTACTCAAGTCAAAAGACCACAAATAATACTCAACTTGATGTTTATTGAAAGTCCTCGTGAGTCTATTCAATACCTAATCCTTATTGAATACCTATATGCCTATACAAGCTTTCGCTGAGCCCACAATTTGCCAAGACTAACCATCTAGACAATCCAAATATAGGCATACACTGATCCAAAAGGTATACCAATCGAGCTATATCGAGAACCAGAGATCGGAAATGATGTTTTTGAGAATTACATAATGACATTTCTTAGCACCATTTGCAACTCCTTGCAACTATGTCATTACTAATATATTCTCGGGTCTTTGTCCCATTTCAAATAAAGTTCCAACTCTTAGAATAATAACTCTTGGTCGTGACCTAAACTCTTTGGATCTATAATGTCTAAAAAGTAACAAGCTTAGTACCATATGATAAAATATTAACAATTTATTTGAAATGTTTATTGTATAAATATTAAACAATAAATATTCATACAAAATAGAATAACACGTAAGCATTCATTGCTTTAGTGCTATTTATAATGATATATGATACTCATCGACTCTACTTGTTTCTCAAATACCCTAGAAGTTAAGGACTTGTGAGTGGATCCATAACATTATCCATAGAATCTACTTTAAATGCTATTACATCCCCTCTAACCAAGATTTCTCTAATTATGTGGTATTCTTCTCCACATGCTTAGACCTTTGGTATGTTATTTGTTCATTGGCTTAAGTAATTGCCACATTTTTGTCACAAAATAGTGAGATAGGGTTTACTGAATTGGGATTATTTCGAGCTCTATGATAAACTTTTATATCCATACAACTTCTTTTGTAGCTTTTGAAGCTGCAATGTATTTTGCCTCCATGGTAAAATCAATTGTGGACACCTGCTTGGAACTCTTCCAATTGACTATGGCACCGTTAAGAATAAACACATCCATATTTCGACTTTCTATCATCCCGATCAGACTAAAAGGCTAGATTAGTGTATCCCCTCACTTGTAAGTCACGCTCTTTATAAATCAGACACTTATCCTTCGTACTGTTAAGGTATTTCACAATCTGTTTCACGGCCTTCCAATAGTCGCTACTTAGATTAGAATGATACCGGCTCGTAACGCATACAACCATACTAATTTCAGGGTCATACATAACATGGTGTACATCAAGCTACATAAAACTGATGTATATTATACGTTAAACATTCTAACACTTTCATCTTCCGTCTAAGGAATAATAAGTATAAAATGGATATTTATTATTTTTCCATTTTAGCTTTGATTATTTCTATTTTTGAGTAATTACAGGCTATTTATGCATACTTATGTTGAAATTGCAGGACAAGAACTTGAATGGTCTAATGAGAAAGAAAAGCAGCAAAAATGAGGTCAAAGAGTGAAAATTTAGAGATAAAAGTGCAGAAAAGAAATGAACGTTGCTACGTTCCAAAAGATAATGCATCAACATTCATTCAAGATGTGGAGATTGAGCGTCATAGTTGGAAAATGAATGCCCCATGGCTGAAGCATAGAACGTCATAATGTTTCTTGGAATTATAACTATTGTGGCATTGATGTGGAGACTACAGCATTCATACATGACAGCTAGGAATGCTGCTGCATTTTAAGGAACAATATCGCGGTGTTACAATTATTTCTTACACTATATAAAGCAACTTTTTTGGATTTTTGTAGGAGATAGAACATTCAACCTTTATTTCATCATCAATGGAGTAAATTATAGGTCCAAAATCACACCTTTTACTATAAAGAAGCACGTTTCTACACTTGGAATTCATTTGAAGATAAATCAACATCATCAATAGAGGCTAACACTTACAAGAGAAGCATCGAAAGCAAGGCTTGGGAAGATCATATGGACTTCATTTCTATATTTATTGATCTAAACTTGGTTGTATCATGTTATCTCTTGTATTTTTGTTATTTGAGCTTCATTAAATTGAACTACGTATACTTTTTCAACTTTGAATGCATGAACTTGGTTTTTATTCATTTTATTAGTACTTAATACTTACATTTGACCTAGCCAATCTTATATATAAACTTTGGATTCATTGACAGAAACTTGAAAAATGCATCTCATTGAATAGCCTAGGACAGAATGATGTATGATTTTAGAGTAACATCTACAAGTTTTCATTAATATAGAAATATACCTAATTGACATGCATGGTTAATACAACTTGGACTTAATGAATTTCACTTAATCTTGGTATCATAGAAATATAGGTATTAGATTTAGTGAGGTATAATTACCTGACCATCAGAAGAAACTTGCGATGAGCCTAGTGTTGTGACCAATAATTAACCAAAGAATTGACATTTAAAGTATATCCACAACAAACACAGGTTAAGGGATAGCTACACATCCTAGACATTAATTATCATTAATAGTATTAGAATTTGTTATTTACATACTTAGTTGTTAATTTAGTGTTTGTTTTATTTTCAATTGAATTAATTTTTTCGAATAAAAATAGGAGAATCAATTTTAGTACTTGAATAGAGCAAACCACTTAGTTCTCGTGGGTTCGACACCCTTCACACTTTATTACTTATTAGCGATAGCTTGCACTTATGTTGGTTAGGTTTGCTTATCATTTCCTATCACTATACACATATAATGAATCATACATTTAAGCATAGTAGCTTAGAAACCCAAACACAATAATCCAAACAAAAAATTTTTGGCGCTGCTGCTAGAGACAATTGTTACTTTGTTTTATTTCAATACTAATTTATAAGGGCATATTTGTCATATATTTTCTCATGTTTTTATTTTGATATTTTATTGTTTTATAAGAATAGATTGCTATTTATGTGCATTAGTGCTATTTATTCAAAATATGGACCTATCGCCCTAGCGCTGGAACAGTGATCGAAATAAGAAAATAAAAAAAGATAACCTGTTTAAGTCGCGACTGGCGCCCCAGTGCCAGACCTTCATCGCACCAGCGACAGGCCAGCGCCATATCGTCACCGTGCCAACACCTCATCGCTCAAGTGGTGAGCCAGCGACAGTAGCTCAGTGCCCCAACAGTAGTGCGAGTTCTAATTCGACGAGAATTGAGATTTTCAAGCTCATATCAATCCCTATAAAAAGCCACTCGTCCTCGGACTTTAAAGAACACCCAAGAGCAATTCAAGAACACCAAAAATACAGAGTACAAGTCTTAGAGAGCAATTAGAGATTAATTGAAGCAATCATAGAGAGAGATTCAAGACGTTCTTTGGCATCAAGAGTATCTTAGGCAGTGCAATTAAGAGCTATTCGACGTCTATATCGGTTTGCTATTGATTGTATCATAATTTCTTATTATTTTTATTACTGTTCTCTTGTAGCCATGAACTAAATTTTCTTTCTAGGGTTAATACTTGAACTCAATATGTGCGCTTAATTTCTATATCTTTTTAATATTTAATAAACTTAGTTCTTTGTTATTCAAATTACTTGTTCTTAATGCTTCAATATATCTTGCCAATATATGGTGAATGAATTAGTAATATTTTTTATAAACTCAGAAGAGGAATCATTATATTCAGATCTAGGTAATTTGATGCATGATTGTAGTGTAACATTTAATGTTGCATATGCAAGTTTTAACTTAGGATAAGAATATACCTAATTGGTATGTATGATCTATAAGACTTAATATTAATGAATCTTAATTTATTACTAGTACCATGGAATATAGGTATTTGGTAAATTAAGATATACTTGCATGACCTTAGAAGAAGCTTGTGAATACATTTATGTCTTGATCAATAAAAAAGACTAAATGAATTAAATATTAAAGGACTAATCATTAGAAAGCATAATGAGGGATAATATTAATCCTAGGTTTTCTCTATATTGCTATCACCTAATTCTCTTTACATTATGTCATTGCTTTTATATTTTCTAATTCATTCTTAGATTTTTATTTTTCTGAATAATTAATAGAAATACATAATTTTAGTACTTAGTTAAAAAAAGTAGGAATTAACCATGTGGGTTCGACATCCGACTTATTAAGTCCCTTTATTACTTGTATATGATAGTGTATTCTTTTACTTAATTTTAAGATATACAAAATATCGCATCACTAATACCAGTTTATTTTGTTTTAATTCCGATTATTATTTTTTTCTTGTTTAATTCTTAGTTTTACATTGTGTTTTTAGGTTGATATTCTAGTGTATACAAAGGGCTCATAGTCTTGATTTGACTGCTTTAGACCTTGAAATTAAGAGAATGCTTAGAAGGATTTGTCGAGAGTAATCATAAAGGGCTAATATAGAGAATCAAGGCGATGAACCTACACCTTTGAAGAATAATTAGAGAACTTTGAGAGCGTATACATTACCATTGGTAGATGGAATTAATTCAAGCAATTGAAGGCCTACCATCAATGTAAACAATTTTGAGATCAAGTCTAATGCCATTCAAATGCTTAAGGACTCGGTTCAGTTTCGGGAACTTCTATAAGATGGTCTAAATGAGTACATCATAAACTTCTTGGAAATTTATGACACCTTCAAATTCAATGGAGTTTCAGATGATGCTATCAGATGAAGGTTGTTTCCATTTTTCTTGAGGGATAAGGCCAAAAGTTAGTTGATGTCGTTGCCATCTGGATCAATTATTACTTGGATGATTTGGCACGTAAGTTCTTAGCTAAATTCTTCCCATATACCAAGACTACTAAGATAAGGAACGACATTACATTTTTTGTTAACATGACCAAGAATCATTGTATAAAGCTTGGGAAAGGTTTAAGGATATACTGAGGAAGTGCTCACATCATGGAGTTCCTAAATGGATATTAGTATAGGCTTTGTACAATGGGCTTATGGGTCAGTTGAGGACTATTATGGATGCAGCAGTTAAAGGTGCTTTGATGAATAAATCTACTGATGATGGTTATGATTTATTGGAAGAAATGGCAACTAATAGGTACCAGTAGCTAGCTAAGAAGGTGAACCTAAAAAAGGCAGCTAGGGTACATAAGATAGATGCTCTAACATCTTTAACAGCTCAGGTTAACCTTCTTACCAAGAAGGTGGATGCTTTAGGAGTGAATTTAGTAAAAAGCCAACCAATTACTTATAACTTATGTAGGGACAATCATTTTAAAGGTCATTACATGGAGGTAACTCAATATGTGGGGTCCAACAAAAATTAAAACAACACTAACTCCAACTACTATAACCTAAAATAGAGGAACCACCTGGATTCCAAGCTAAACATTCCACTTAGATTGGATTCTCTACTAGTGTAACAATCACAAGAAAATAAGCCATCATTGGAAGACTTGCTTATTCAGTACATGAGCAAGACTAATAGGTTATTGCTGAGCCAAACAACTTCTCTTAGAACCTTAGAGACACAAGTGAGACAGTTAACTTTATCAATCAACAGTAATCTACAAGCTACTCTACCAAGTAGCACTAAGATCAACCCTAGAGGTGAAAATGAGCAATGTAATGTAGTCACTTTAAGGAGTGGCAAAGAGGTGCAATCTAGTGCAGTGCAACCTTTAAAACAACAAGCTATACAAGTAGTAGACATGGGTAAATCTAAAGAAGAAAAACAGAAAACTCAGCTCCATAAACAAAAGAAAATAGATAAAGGGAGACCAGCACAACCATAGAGGTAGATTACATCCCATCATTTTTCCCTCAAAAATTGCAAAAGAAGAAGCTTAGCAAGCAGTTTTACTAGTTTATTGAGGTATTCAAGAAGTTGCACATTAATATCCCATTTACTGAAGAACTTGATCAGATGCCTAGCTATGTAAAGTTTATGAATGACATACTTTCTATGAAGAGGAAGCTAGATGATCATGAGAATATAACTTTGACAAAACAATGTAGTGCTATCATATAAAAGAAGCTACCTCAAAATTTGAAAGGCCATATGAGCTTTATCATACCTTATACCATTGGAAATCAGTATTTTAGGAAAGCTTTGTATGATTTGGGTGCAAGCATCAATCTCATACCTTTGTCAGTCTATAACAAGGTGGGATTGGTTGTAGCCAAGTGATGTATACTATAGTAGTTAAGCACAAGCGCAACCTATCTATATAGGATTTTAAGTTTATATATCATTCCCACATGGACTATGTGATCTATTTCTATCAACCAATTACCAAAATTATGTCACTTAACTTTTATCCAGAAAATCAAATCTGTAACTTAATTAATTAACCTAGATCTATCAATTAAACTAGAACTAAATATCAATCAAACAAATAGAAGAATTCACCAATTGATAACAACTTAGGGTTTTGACTTATCCCCTAATATTACGCATTCTAACAATCACCTATATGTCTATAGTAATCATAACAGAATATAATACATTAAGACCAAGTCTAAATAATACCATACATGCCATTTAGGTATATGTCTGTCTTACATAAAACTCATAGTTATTACTCTATGATTATGCATCAAACTATCCTAGGCTAAACACATGAATCACTTTGTCAAGTTCATCATTGTTCATCAATCATTCATAATATTGGCCAGATATAATGAAAGCATTAAGCAAAAGATAGAATGAATCAATTGTACATATTAAATTTATAAACTATGAATTAACAAAATCTAATTACATACTGGGTTCAAAAGCCTAATCCTAGAAATAAAAACTTAGGTCATGATGAAATAAGAAGTTCTAGATCTTATCAAAAATAACATCATGAAAATCATAGAAAACTAGAAAGATAAAGAGTTGAAGAGATAAAACTATTTTTTTTTTTGCAGTCTTCAATCTTCTAGTCTTTTTTATCCTCCAAAAATTACTCTTCTCTATCCTCTTCTCTACTCTTGATTCTTTGAATTAGGATTTTTGGTCTTTTAGTTATGGGTTTATATCTTCAAATTATGGTAAAACATTAAATACAAGTCAGATTAAGTTTACCGTTCACGAGTACTATTTATGTAGTGTTACAGCGTTGGATTTTGGGTGCTAAGGTGTAGTACATATAGTTTTAGGCCTTGCAGCTCTCATTTTTGGGCACTGTGGCACCAATATTATAGCAAAATTACTGTATTAAAATACTGTGGGTTTTTTTTCCTGTAGTAATTTTGATGTTTTTGGATTATTTTCATTCCAATTTGCTCCATCAACTTAAAACCTACAAAATAACAATAAAGTACATGAAAAGCCAAATAATCTTAATTTCAAAGATTAAATATTAAGTTTTGAAGATGGAAAATTTAGACCTAATTAACTCTTATCACCAAGCCTACTAAGTTACTCTTTAACTTGCAAACCATTCACTTACTTATCTAAAATGAGTGATTGAGGATGTGCTAGTTAAGGTAGACAAGTTTATCTTTCCGACAGAGTGTATAGTTGTTGACATAGAGGAAGATAGAGAGATACCTATCATCTTGGGTTGACCATTCCTTGTAATCGAAAGAACATCGATTGATGTGCAAAAGGAGAGTTGACTATAAGGGTCAAAAATAAGGAGATGACCTTTAATGTGTTCAATGCTATATAATATCCAAGTGAGGAAAATGATTAGTTTGAGGTAGATGACATTGAGAAAGAGGTAGAGAGAAATTTTAGAGTGAATGTTATTAAAGATCCTATTGAGAATGTAATTATTCACAAAGACGATGTGGAGACCATTGAAGAAAATGAGTATGTAAAGGCATTAGGAGCTAAACACACTCTTGGGTATATGAGACCTAAAATTGAACCACGGGAGAAATTAGAGATGAAGGAGTTAAAATTTAAGCCATCTTTAGAGAAGCCACCCACTCTTGAGATCAAGCTACTATCTAGTCATTTATGGTATGCTTATCTCAGTGATTCTTCTACACTTCTTGTTATTATGTCAGCTGATCTTGATGAGATTCAGGAAGAAAAATTTCTAAGAGTACTCTGTAAGCATAAGAGAGCATTGCTCTCTAAGACTTATGTTGTGTGTTCTTGATGTTCTTGGATGATCTCTAAAGGCTAGGGATGAGTGGCCTTTTACAGGATTAAATTTAGCTTGAAATCTCCAATTCTTGATGGGTCAGGAATTAGGTTATTGTTAGGGCATTATGTTGTTGTCACTGGGGCAATGCGTATAAAAGGCCATATCGTTAAACAAGTTTTTTTTCTGATTTTCTTATTTTAATCACTGTTTCAGCACTGAGGCAAAATTTCATCTAGCCCTGGGGCGAAAATTAATGTAGCGCTGAGTCGACAGGTCCATATTTTAAAAGTTTTCATTTGAGTCCCTATAAATAACAATAATGAACATAAATAGCCATTTATTCTCATAAAATAATAAAGTATCAAGATAAAAACATGAGAAAATAAATGAAAAATATGCCTTTACTAAGCATTCGATTAGACTATAGCTGACATTCAACCTATAAGTCCATCATTTTGTATGAACAAAATTTTGCTTAAAGAAAATCACAAGCCCACTATTAAGCAATAAAAAATGTTAAATCCAGTAATGAAATAGGTGATTATAAAGAAAATTATCAAGTAATCAAATGTGGGAATCATTTACCCCATCTCAAATAGTTATTAGATTAGTTTGGTACATGATAAATATAAATTATATCTATTAATTTTACTTCCTTAACTTGATTAATTGCTCATTTTAATAAAAATATTAGGCTTTTTATATGTTTTATTGTTATTTTATAGGTTTGGAGTCAATGGAGCAATTGAAGATGAAAATCTAAGAAAAACAAGGCAAAACATAAAATGCTACAGTATCGCTGAAGTATTCTGCGAATAGTTATTTTTCTACAGTATTTCACTGAAGTGATGAACAGTATTTTGCCTCAATGCTAAAGAAAATAGTGCGATTTTTCATAAACCTAAAAGAAATACAACACTAAGACTCCAATCAATCCCTATATAAAGGCCACTCATTTCAAACCTCAAAGAACATACAACTTAAGATTTTTAGAGCCACAACACATAGAAAAAAGAGCAATTTTAAAGAGAGAAGAAAGAGGAATTCAAGGAAACAAGAAATTATTGGCGAATATTTGGTGTATCAACCAACTACGAATTGACGTCTATATTGGTTTGCTTTTAGTGGTATTATGTTTATTTTATTTTTCAGCCATAATTCTCTTGTTACCATTAGCTAAATTTATTTTCTAGGGTTATTATTTGAACTCAATATGTGAGCTTAATTGTTGGATCTTGTTAATATTTATTTGAACTCAATTCTTCATTATTCAAATTATTTATTCTTAATACTTCATTATATCTTATTAATATTATGATAGATTTGGTAATACTTTGATAAACTTGGAAGAGGTATCATTGTATTTAGACCTAGATAATTTGATGTATGATTATAAAGTAACATTCAATGTTGCATATGAAAGTTTTGAATTAGGATAGGAATATACCTAATCGGCATGTATGGTCAATAAGACTTGCTCTTAATGAATCTTAATTTATTACAAGTACCATATGAATATAAGTTTTTGGTAAATTAGGATATACTTGTATGATCTTGGGAAAGACTTGTGAATACATTAATGTCTTGACCAATAACAAGAATTAAGGGATATAAATATTAAAAGGATTAATCTTTAGAAAATATATTGAAGGATAGTAATTAATCTTAGGATTTCTCTATATTGCAATTTTTTTATTTTATTTGAGTTGTGTCATTTATTTTCTGCACTTTTATTTTCTTTAAATTTATTGTAAAATTAAGATTTAATTTTTCTAAATAATTACAAGAATGATAATTTTAGTACTTGGTAGAAAATAAAAATTATTTATGTGGGTCCAATATCTGATTTTATAAATCCCTTTATTACTTGTTATAATAGTGTATGCTTGTACTTGATTTTAAGATAATGAAATATCGCATTATTACAATTTGCGCCAAAGAAAGGAGGTGTCCTTGTAGCAGAGAATGAGAACAATAAGTTGATCCCTACATGTACAGTGACCGAATGGAGAATTTGTATAGACAACCAAAAGCTTAACATGGTAACTAGGAAGGACCATTTCCTTCTTCCATTCCTTGATCAGATGCTTGATAAACTAGCTGGACATGAGTACTACTATTTTCTTGATGGGTACTCCAGCTACAATTAAATTGTAATAGCCTTAGAAGACCAAGAGAAGACCATATTCACATGTCCCTATGGCACATTTAAATTCAAGAGGATGCCATTTTTCTTATGCAATGCACCAGCCATCATTGCGGTGAGATTGGACATTAGAAGCACAATTGTTAGAAATACCTTGCCATTATCAAGAAAAACCCTACAGGTATATGTTTACCTATTATTGACATTTCATTAGCATTTGATACTAGCACTAGTTGGGTATTATATATCGCATATCCTTCTCACATCTATAATATGTTGTAAGGATTGAAGGAAGCTAGATAGCTGCAGCATGGAGAAGTACAGCTCTGTGTTAGAAATGAAGATTTCCTCAAGATTGAAGCTATTGGGACCTTTGAATTACTTCTCCCTTCGGGTTGTAGTATTTTGTTGTATAACTGTTATTTTATACCAAACATTATTAGACAGATCATATCACTCTCTGTACTAGACAGTGAGGGTTATAATGTACTTATAAGGAACTGTTCCTTAAGTTTGTATGATAAAATTAATGTTTTACTAGCTGATTGTTAGTTGATGAATGACCATGACATTTTAGATACAAATGGAAATGTTTTTAATGTACAAGTAAATAATAAAAGAAAAATTTTGGAAATTTTAAATAATACAGAATTGTGGCACATGCAATTAGGTCATATAGGTGTGAGATGCCTAACCCGTCTAATCAAGGATGGTCATATACATGATCTTTTCATAAAACTCTATCTAGTTTAAAAATCATGTATTCAAGGGAAAATGACTAAATCCCCATTTATTGGTGCATGACATCGTGCCAATGATTTGTTGGAACTAATACATAGTGATGTATATAGTCCGATGAATCATGCTGCCATAGGTGGGTTTTGATACTTCATAACTTTTATCAATGATTCATCAAGATACATATATGTGTTTCTAGTGAAACACAAGTTGAAAACTTTTGAAATGTTCAAAGAGTTTTGACTTGAAGTTGAGGAACAAACCTATAAATGTATTAAATTCCTATGATCAGATCAAGGCAATGAATACCTGAGCAGTGAATTCACTAATTATTTGAAAGAGAATGGGATTCTAACTCAATATAACCCTCCAGGTACTCCTCAACACAATGGTGTTTCAGAGATGAGGAATTAGACTTTATTAGATATGGTTTGATCAATGATGAACTTTATTGATCTTCTTGAATATCTTTGGGGTTATGTTCTACAGACTACTGTTCATTTATTGAACAGAGTTTCATCAAAAGCCATTCCTACCACTCCGTATGAGATATGGTCTGGAAGGAAATCAAGTCTTAAATATGTTAAGATTTGGGGTTATCCTACTTATGTAAAAGTTATGCAATTAGACAAACTTGCACCCAGAGGGTATAAGTATCGGTTTATTGGATATCCCAAGCACTCTATAGAAATATTAGTTCTATGATCCCAAGGAATAAAATATGTTTATTGCTCATTATGCTGCTTTTCTAGAAACACAATTTCTGATGGATCATGGAGATTGTAGAAAGGTTATTCTTGATGAAATCAATGAACAACTCAATGAATCAGAGATGGAATCTCTAGTTCAATCGAGTAAGATACCTTTGACACACCCTCCCCCTAAGTCAAAAAGGATCTCGAGACCACCTATAAGATATAAAAGGACGTCTGAAGGTGTCTTTGATATTATTTTAGTTGAAGAAAATGATCATTTGACTGACAGAGAGACGATGTTAGACATTGATTTGGGTAAATGTCTGGATTCTATGAAATCGAGATTGATTCTATGTATGACAACCAAGTCTGGCACTTAGTTCAATTTCCCAAAGGAATTATTCCTATTGGTTGTAAATGGATTTACAAGCGGAAACGTATCGGTAGAGACCTTCAAGGCTCGATTAGTAGCAAAATGTTATACTTAAAAATCTGAAATATATTATGAAGAGACTTTTTCACCAGTAACTATGCTAAAATCAATTAGGATATTATTGGCTATTGCTGCATATTATGATTATGAAATCTGACAAATGGATGTAAAGACGACTTTTTTGAATGGATATCTTAAAGAAGTGATTTATATGGAATAGCCTAAAAGTTTTACATCCGAGAATTCTAATCTAGTGTGTAAATTAAAAAAATCCATTTATGGGCTTAAACAGGCCTCTCAAAACTACAATCTTTATTTTGATAAAGTAATTAGAGGGTCTGGTTTTATCAAAAATAAAGATGAAGTATATGTGTATAAAAGGGTCAGTATAAACATGATTGTCTTTTTTGTCCTCTATATGGATGACATACTCATTATTGAAAATGATATTGGTATGTTATAATCAGTCAAAATTTATTCGAGTAAGAACTTCTCCATGAAGGATTTAGGAGAGGCTTCCTATATACTAGGTATTAAACTTTATAGAGATAGAGTTAGGAGGTTGATCGGACTCTCTCAATCTTCGTACATAAACAATATTTTAGAAAAGTATAACTTTAGTAATTGTAAGATAGTTAAAGTACCTTTCAAACATAACATTCATCTTTCTAATAAGATGTGTCCTAAAAAAGAAGATGAAAGAGTTAGAATGTCTAGCATACCTTATGCATTAGCTGTAGCAAGCATAATGTACACAATTTTATATAAAAGACCTGACATCAGTATGGCTATAAGTGTTACAAGCTGGTATCAGTGTGATCCAGAAAATGACCATTGGATGGCCGTGAAACATATTCTCAAATACCTTAAAGGTACAAAGGATATGTTCCTAATTTATAGAGATAGTGACTTACATGTGAGAAGATATACTAATTTAGACTTTCAATTTAATCCAAATGATAGAAAGTTTATATCTGGTTTTGTATTTCTTCTCAATAGTGTCACTGTTAGTTGGAAAAGTGTAAAATAAGGATCTACAGTTGATTCAGCCATAGAAGCAGAATATAATGCATCTTCAAAAGCTGCAAAAGAAATAGTATGTATACGTAAGTTTATTATAGAGTTGGGAGTTATCCCAAGTATAGTGGATCTTATCCCATTATATTGTGATAACAATAGAGCAGTTGCCCAAGCCAAGGAACCCAGGGCACACCAAAAGTCTAATAATGTGAAACAAAAATACCATATAATTAAAGAGATCTTGGCTAGAGGGGATGTAATAGTATCTAGAGTAAATTCTAGTGAAAATATAGCGAACTCACTTACTAAGGCCTTAACTCCCAAAGTGTTCTTAAAATATTCGGAGTTAATTTGTATTAGATATCATTCTAAATGGCACTAGAGCAAGTGGGAGTTGTTAGAGTTAAAACTCAAGCGTCATTCTAATTTTGTATAAACCTTATTTATATTTATACAACATAATTTTTATAGATCATTATTTTATTATATGGTAATAATCTTGTTCTTTCCATACAGTTTACATTAATACTAAGAATTAGTATTTCTAAGAGTTAGAAACTAGTATGACTTAGGACAAAGACCTGAGAATATTTATTGTAATGACATAGTTGCAAGTAGTTACAAATAGTGTTAAGAAATGATATTATGTAGTATATTCTCCAAATTGGTTACTAGTCATAGGGTTTAACAATATAGGTCGATTGTTAAAACTGAAACGACTAGTGTATATTTATATCTGAAACGATGGGACGGTTAATCTTAACAAACCCTAAGCTTAGTGGAAGCATATATAGGTATACAAGTGTTAAATAGGGACTTGACACTGAACAGACTCATTAAGATATCTAATACACATTCTATAAAACTGTTAATGGATGGTCTTCTTGAGTTGAGTAATATTTGTGGTCCTCTGATCCGAGCGCCAGGTAGGCTTATGAGTGATCCATCATACTTAGATTTCACACATAATAAAAACCTTTTATGGTCTGACTTCTGGGTGTTGTTGGATATGGTCTGATGCTCATAGAGTCTGGTGTGTGTTAATATGGAACTTGTCAGCTCATATGGTTGGGTCGTATATCCTGATACTTCGAGATTATATTTTAGAAAGTCTTTTCGCCAAAAGTATTTAACCAGAAAATGTTTCCATAAGGTAAAACATTATTGCAAAAGAGCTTGCGGATATTGTTTATTAAAATGAAAATCTGAGGATAAGTTTAAGGTAGAGCAGATGGAAACATAACATATATCTGCAAGAACGATTTCAAATATTTTTGTATCTATTTTAATTTAGCAATAAGATGGTATAAGAAAAATACCTCAATCGCAAATTTTCACAGATGTTTTCTATTAACACTAGCAAATCTTCCACGTTGTATCTCCCACTAATGGATCACTTATGTAGGCAAGTTGATAGATTATAGAAGATCTAATTTTGTGTTCTTAATTTTTCTCTCTAGAAAAATTTAGCCCAAAAGAAGTACTAATAAAGAATATGTAAAAGTGGTTCTAAAACCCATTTTTATAGTATATATAGAATGATTCAAATAAGACCATTGTATACAATATACAAATAGACCGCACTTATAGTTTATCAAAATGAAGTTTCCTTCTTCATCCAGACTAAGGACAAGTTTAGATTATTACACTTAAACTTAATCCTCTTGTATATAACTATTATATACTAAATTTAAGGTTACATATAATAATCAAAGAATTTTATGATATTTGAATAAAAACAATAATAATTACAAATATAATATTGAATGAATAATTTTTATTAATTATTTTCAGCAATATCCAAATATAAAAATTCATGCTTTTAGGGTACACTTCCAACAATCTCCCACTTGCCCTAAAGTATGTGAGATATGTCTCGTATCCCTAGACTCTATAAGTGACTCTCAAAACTAGTAGTGGAAAGAGTTTTTGTAAAAGGATCAACATGGTTATTTAATGACTTGATCTTTCTTTACAATGATATATCAATAGTGAACGATCTCCCTGATCACATAGTATTTACTTTCTATGTGCTTGCCTCTTTTGTGCTTCTTGGCTCTTTGGAATTCGCCACTACACTGCTATTATTACAATAAAGCGTGAGGGGTTTATCCATATCTGGAACAACTTCGAGATCCAATAAGAATTTTTAGAACTATACTACTTCTTTACTGCTTCACAAGCCACTATATATTCAACTTCCATGGTTGAATTAGCAATACATGATTGTTTTATGCTTCTCCACACAATAGCTCCACCACAAAGAGTGAACACTGATTCAGAAGTTAATTTTTAAGAATTTAAGTCAGATTGAAAATCAAAATTAATGTATCTGATTGGGATCAAATCCTTATCAGAATAGACAAGCATATAGTTTCTCGTTATTCGTAGATACTTGAGAATATGCTTTACTACAACCCAGTGATCATATCCTGGATGAATTAATACCATCTAACTATACTCACTAAATAGTAAATATCGATCCTAATACACAACATGGCATACATTAGGCTATCTACTCTAGAGGCATAGGATACATTCCCAATGAAATGAATATCATTAACGCAAAGAACTAAGAAAACCACTTTACCCTCATTGATGCGCTTGTACACACAAGTTTCATCAATATTTTGCTTAAAGCCATAAGATTTGATAGCTTGATCAAATCTTATATTCTAAAATCTAGATGCTTACTTAAGCCTATAAATAAAGCTCTACAACTTGCAAACCTTTTACTCTTGATCTTATACTATGAATCCCTCTGGCTGAACCATGTAAATGGTTTCATCAAGATTACCATTCAGAAAAGCAGTCTTGATGTCTATTTTCCAAATCTCGTAATCTAAACAAGCAGCAATGGATAAAAAAATGCGAATGGAATTTAGCATGGCTACTGATGAGAAAGTCTCCTCATAGTCAACTCCTTATTTTTGGGTATAACCCTTTTTCATTAGCCTTGCTTTGAAAGTTTCCACTTTTCCATCTACTCCTCTTTTCCTTTATAAACCCGTTTGCACCCAATGGGTATAAAGCCTTCGAGTAGATCTATAAACTTCCAAACCGAGTTAGAGTGCATTGACTCTATCCCGAGATTCATAGCCTCAAGCCATTTCTCTTTGTCAAAATTTTTTATTGCTTGTTTATATGTCAATGAATCGCTTACACTATCATCAGAGATTGCAACTTTTACTTCTTTAATTAAAATGTAACGTTTAGGTGTTCTTACTACCCTCTCACTGTGCCTAAGTAACAGTGGTGTATTCTGATGAGTAGGCATAGCTTGTTGACTTTGGGATCCAACAATAATTATTGTTTGTTGAGGTCTAACCTCATCGTAAAATAGTTCATCGATAACAACTTTACTTCAAGGTATATGATCTCTTATTTAATTATCTTCAAGAAAAGTAGCATTTGTCGATACAAATACTTTATTATCTTGAGTGTTATAAAAGAAACCACCTCTTGTCTCTTTTGGGTAGCCTACAAATAGGCATAATTATGAACATGGTTCCAACTTCCGATCTTTCCTTTTAGTACGTGTGATGGACACCTCTATATGTGAAAGTGTCGCAAAGAAGGCTTGCTACCATTCCACAACTCTAAAGGGTATTTTAGGGATTGACTTAGATGGCACTAAGGTAGCACATACGATCAAACAGTTCAATATAAGAGAATTTTGAATAAGTAGGATTTAGTTTTAGTATCTCTCGGGAATAACACATGTCAAATTCTAACTGTTAGATTCGACACATGTCAAAATATAATTGGTGTACCATAACACTCTATGCATTTTGTTTAATTAACACTTTGACGAGTGTATGACACTTGTTATGATTTTATTTAAATTATGCATAATGTCAATTTATTAAATTAAATGCATAAATGTTATGCATTTGAATTTGAATTTGAATTTGAAAAATTATTGGATTGATTATGAGAATCAAAATGTATTTAACATATGTTTCTTAAAATAATCAAATATTGGCACATTAGTTTGTAGTCATTTTAACTTATAAAAACTTATATTGCTAATGATAATTTTATAATAGACTTATGCATTCTTTCAAAGACTAAATGGGAGGTAAAGAAAAACATAAATGCATAATTGTTATGCATTTTCAATAAAAGAGTTGGTGAACTCTTGGCTTTTGTGTTTTTGAACAAAATAAAATAAAAACAAATATGTTAAGGTGTGTATGATATACGTAATATAAAAAATAAGAGAAAGATATATATATATATATATATATATATAGAGAGAGAGAGAGAGAGAGTTATTTTGGCTAATTTTGAGAGTTCTGGCTAAGTGTTAGAAAATTGTTCTCTCTTTGAGAAAGAAGAAAACTACTAACACTTGAGAGGAACCAAAAAATCCTACAAGATTATAATAAGTTACCATTCTAGAATCAAAATACTGTTGACGGGGATCTAATACATGTGAGTGTATGTATGTGTTATTGTGCCTATTGCCTAAAATACGTATCATATACATATTATACGTCGCGGAAGCGTGTAAATTAAATATTAAATACAATAAATAAATATATTCATCACATTTATTTATTAATAGGGTAGAGAACTTACCTCAACATGTAACGTTATATACGTATTTTCTTGGAGTCTACATGGAGACCAACTAGTGGGCAGTTCTAGTCACCAACACGGTGGGCTTAGTGAGCTAGAACAGCGGCCCTATATCCAACACTGAGTTTAACTCTTAAACCCCAAAATAATTGGGTGTGTGTTTATATCATTTTCTCTAAAAGGATAAAGAAATAGAGATTTTGAAACTATTCACAATTGCTCCAATTAGAATCATAAAAAAAATGAAATAATTTCTATTTTTTTTTCTTTCTTCTCTCAACCATTTCTTCTTCTTTTTCTCTTCTCCATTTCCTTCTCTTCTCACGGCAACAAAACACACACCAATTCTCTTAACAATTTCACACATCTCTCATTATATATATATATATATATATATCTAATAAAAAAATAATAATATAAAATATTATATAATAATAATAATATAATTTCACACACCACCTTTATATGGTCCGATACTTATAGAGTCTGGTGTGTACAGATATGAGATCCGTTAGCTCGTATAGGGAGTTAGATATCCAGATGCTTTGAGGTTATATCTCAAAATATCTTGTGACCACGAGTATTAATCTCGAGAAATAGTTCTGCCAGAGTAGAACAATATGACAAAGGAGTTTACACATATTGTTCCGTGAGATACGAGTCTGGAGATAATACATGGACGAGCACTAGAGGATTTGTCGGAGATAATCTATATCCCTGCACATCTAGGATATCATGATGGAAGGACTATACATATGCGTTGTAACCTCAACTTGCATGATTCAATGCGCTAATTTGTATATCTGTGACGTGTTCGTGGGGCATTGCTCACAGACTCTTAGAATAGTTCTATTTGACGAATCGAACGTAGACCTAGGGAGTCCCGCGATATGAAGTGTACTCATTGTGCATTGGGGCAGCGTTCCAGATTAAAGTGTTTAATCCAGCAATATTCAGTACTACCACGGAAATACGTGCGTATTTGTATTTAAGTGTTAAATACAACAATTAGTCAATAATTATTATTTACTAATTGTATAATGACACGTGGCGCATTGTGGACCCTCGATTGAGTTTACGCAAGTGTGGGATTTAGTGGGCCCACTAGAGGCTAGACTTGGTAACTATTTACGATGGGTAAAATGGTCATTTCACACTTTAATTAATTAATAGTTAAATAATCAAAATATTTCTCATTATTATATTATATTATATAAAATTATATTATATTATATATATTAATATTTTATTTTGGGTGCTAAATAGTTAGCACCCATTATGATTATTATATTATTATTTATATTATACAATATATTATATTAATATTTTATTATATATATTAGATATATAAAGAGAGAGATGTGCGTGAATTGTTGGAAAGATGGGTGCCAAGAAAGAACAAAAATGGAATGGAGAAAAAAGGAAAAGAGGAAGAAGAAAATAAGAAGAAGAAGAAGAAAAAGGGAGAAAAAAAAAATGAAATTGTTTAATTTTTTCTTATGATTCCATTTGAAGTAATGGTGGATTGCTTCAAACTTTTCATTTCTTAAATATATTAGTCTTCTGCTGTGTATAACGTTATACGTTGAGGTGAGTTCTCAATTTTACTAATATATTAATGTGATTAATATATTTAATTATTGTGTTTATGATTTAATTTTGACGCTTTCGCCACGTATAATATGTATGTGATACGTATTTTAGGCAATAAATACAATTGTACATGCATATACCCACATATATTAGATCCCCAGCCACAATACTATCCTCCACAATTCCATCATTCAAGAGCTGAGGTTTAGCCTCGAGGCAGATGATTTCCCCAACATCCACCAGACGATTGCAGACCACCACTATCAAACTTTCTGTGAGACACCAACACTTCGGGTAGTGCCTATAGTCAAGGAGTTCTACATAAACACCCAACAACACATTAGCCATAACGTGACAGCTTAGGGTAGAATGTTGCCATTTGATCATAGCACAATCAACTAGTTCTATGGGTTACTAATCGATGTGCCAGATGACTATCCAATGATCCGGCGCAAGGAAGACTACGACCATGTCATCCAAACTTAATGTGAGCCTAACACTGAACCACATCTTAAAACTTGCTAATCCATTTTAGATCCAATGCCCTAACCAAGGATGGCAAGGCTAGGTACACCTTCATCTGCTGACGTCACAAAGCTGTAGGTAGTGCTTTTGTTTTTTTGCCATCATGAAAGGGCGGGCCATTAAGATTGGGTATATATTATAGGAGGAGATCTTGGCCTACTCTAGACTAGCCAAGAATAGCTTGTGTCCCCCTTCTTTGATGAGAGCACTTTGTGGCCACGTCAAATTCTAATTGTGTTGTTCGTAGGGTACAAGTGTATATATTACAATTTTTTATTTTAATAACTTCATGTCACACATACCATTTAAGATAGTGAAAATGGAAATCTAATTACCTATTATAATATACATATACTGAATTTAAGTCTCATTATACTAATGAGATTAGAAATTCCCCTCAAAATCAATTTGGGTAGTTTTAGTTTTCAAAGTTCACCTTGAAGCGATCCCGTGAGCAATTGTAGTCTGCATCATTTGATGGGATTGCGGAGCTAGAATGGTAGCTGATGAACACTTGAAATTACACATTTAATAAGAGTTTTACATGATTGTTTTGTATTACTAGTGTATTTAATTTTCTTAACTTAAGTATGTTTACAATATTGTACTTAATTATCTTATAACTGTTTTGTGGCAGGTTCGGTAAAATAGGCATAACTTTCTACCTAAAGATCCAATTGAGGTGATTCTTAATCCTGTGCAGAGCTGACTCAATGGGCTAACATATTGTATTTCACAAAGCATTGGAAATTCGAGTGTTTAGAGGGTGAAAATTGGCCTAGAACAGAATTGATCTGCAGTACAGGCCCAGTTTGAACAGTTATCAGTATTTGGCCCATAACTATAGAAATACGTATCTAATACGTATGAGATCACTCAATTTGGAAAGATAAGAGCCTTATCTACAACTTTTATGTTTTGAGTGACAGCTAATTCGGATTACATCAATTCCAAATTGGATAATCAAGTGGGTGCCCAAGTGATAATGAATGCAAATTATTTTGCCACCATTCTTGACTTTCATCAACCAAGTGGTTCCCTCCAAATTTGTCTCGATTTATCCATGTTTTTCTATAAATAGGTGGCTTGTTTATGCCTAAAGAATGTAATTAGAAAGTTAGAATTTAGTTCAAAATATTTTTCCTTTGTATCCATTTCCTTGTACTATTATTTCTCTTGTTTACTATTAAGTCATGTTATTTCTTCTTCCATTTCTTTTCTTTTCATTTAGTTTTATTATGTCCAAATAATTTTGTTTAAGCTAAGGTGAAAGGGTGAAGCTCTTGGCAAGGTAATAAGATATGTTTAATATTTATTCATGAATTTAATGCTTCATTTTTAAGTTATGTAAATTTATATATGATGTATTTATTTTGTTTGTAGAATTAATACCATTTCTTCTAAAGTGGTGATTCTTGATTTATTATTGACAAACTTAATACTTGGCACAATAAATTATTGAAACCATTTACAAGTCTTGGTTTATATAACCTTTCTTGTAAAGTGGGAGTCTTAATTTATTGTAGACAAATATAAAGATTGGCATAATAAATACTTGAACCCATTTATAAGATTTGGTGTATAATAATTGAAAGAAATAAATACTAATCAATATATAAATGATAATGAACTTTAATTGCTATATTTTCCGGTTGGAACCTCCTTTGTGTGAGGATTCCAATTGAGTTATAAAAAAAATAAAAAGTTAAATATATTCTTACTTCTTATGCCAAGAGTGAATCCCCGTAACCTTAGCTTTTTATTTGAATTGGTTAATTGAAATAATATTTACAAACATCTTATACTGCATTAATTATCTTTAAAGTGTTTATAATTTGTAATTTTAATTCTACTTCCCTGTGGATCGACCCCGTTCTCATCGGGTTATTTATTACTTCGACAATCCTGCACTTGGGAATAACTTCTATATTCTGGACGTGTCAAGTTTTTGGCGCCGTTGCCGGGGAGGTAACGTTAATATTTTGTTTTGTTATTGTTTGTTTGTTTATTTTATTTTCATGGAAGGCTGAGCCTCCTACTCGTTATTTATTATTCGTTTTTTTTATTTTTATTTTTATTTTTATTTTTTTCATGGAAGGCCGAGCCTCCTAACGTACTTTATTATTATTCTGTTTTTATTTTCGCGGAAGGCTGAGCCTCCTACTCTTTATTTCGTTTATTTATTATTTTTTACATTTTATTTTAGTTTTTTTTTTTTTTTTTTTTTTTTTTTTTTTTTAATTTTCATGAAAGGCCGAGCCTCCTAACGTACTTTACTTTATTTATTATTCGCCTTTTATTTTAGCTTTTTATTTTAATGGAAGGCTAAGCCTCCTACTATTTATTTATTAACTTTTTATTATATAATTTAACATCACTAATCTAACTTCTAATTATTTATCTTTATTTTGCTTTTAGTTTTACATATTTTATTTAATTGTGTGTAATATTTTATTTTATTTACCTGTGTTTAATATTTTATTTGTATTATTGTTATTGTATTTTGTTTTGTTTCTTTTTATGAGCGGTTGGTTTCGAGATCCTAATTCTCATCGTTTAGTAAAAGGTAATTTCAAAACTTCCTTTGATAATTTGTTAAATTCTCCTTCATCTTCTCATTCTTCACCAAGTAACACCATGAGCGAAAATCAAATTGAGGGACTCATAGACCCAGGGGACAATCAGTCCCAACATAATAACCATAACCGACCTAGGACACTTAGAGACTATATGAACCCTACACGAACCGGTGCACCATCTTGCTTAATTTTTCCACCGGATGCAACGCATTTTAATTTTAAGCCAGGCATTATCCAACTTTTACCCACTTTTCATGGCTTAGATGCAGAGAACCCTTATCTACATCTAAGAGAATTTGAAGAAGTGTGTAACACGTATAATGATCAAAATTGTAGCATGAACACAATTCGACTTAAGCTTTTCCCTTTTTCTTTAAAAGATAAAGCTAAAACATGGCTACAAAACCTTAGGCCAGGATCCATTTCTTTATGGGACGAGATGCAACAACAATTCCTGAAAAAGTTTTTTCCCTCCCATAGAACAAATTCTTTCAAAAGACAAATCACCACTTTTGCCCAAAAATCAGGAGAGACCCTTTACCAATGTTGGGAAAGGTATAAAGAATTACTTAATACCTGTCCCCATCATGGTTTTGAAACATGGAGAGTAGTCTCAAATTTCTATGAGGGCTTAACACCCCAAGTTAGGCAAATGGTAGAAATGATGTGTAATGGAACATTTGAGGAAAAAGACCCAGAAGAGGCAATGAACTATCTTGACTTACTAGCAGAAAATGCTCAAAATTGGGACACTGCGGGTACCTGTGAGGCACCTAGCAAAAATCAAACCACTACATCTAGTGGGGGTATATATCATCTTAAGGAAGACCATGACCTTCAAGCCAAATTAGCATCCCTTGCTAGAAAAGTCGAAACCTTAGAAATGAAAAAGAGTGGTCAAATAAAATCTGTTCAAGAAATTGTGTGTCACATTTGTGAAACCCATGATCACCCTACCAATGATTGCCCAACTTTGCCTGCATTTAGGGAATGTCTCCATGAACAAGCCAATGTTTTAAACACGTTCAAACGGTCAAACAATAACCCATATTCACAAAACTATAATCCTGGATGGCGAAATCACCCGAATTTTAGTTGGAGGAATGACACTCAAGCACAGGCTTCGCAACCACCTTTCCAACCACACCAAAACTTTCAAAATCATCAAGGTTATGCACCATATGTCCCACCTCCTAGGAAAAATCTTGAAGAAACCTTGCATACATTCATTGAAAAACAAGAGTCTGTTAATTCTCAAAATGCTCAAACATTTGCTGATTTGAAAGATACTCTTGCTAAATTTGCATCTGCACTGAACATTCATGAGAAAGGAAAATTTCCTTCTCAACCACAGCCAAACCCCAAAGGACAACATAACTCAAATGCATGTAGTTCAGGAAGCCAACACATGGATCAAGTTAAAGCAGTTATCACTCTTCGGAGTGGTAAAATTGTTGAAAAAGAAATTCCTGAACCTCATGAGAGCGATGAATCAATCTCTAAGGGCAAGGAAA
Organism: Ailanthus altissimus; assembly: GCA_946807835.1. Taxonomy (NCBI): domain Eukaryota; kingdom Viridiplantae; phylum Streptophyta; class Magnoliopsida; order Sapindales; family Simaroubaceae; genus Ailanthus; species Ailanthus altissimus. The sequence goes on from OX327684.1 coordinate 10,666,660, forward strand.
GTGTTGAACCTACACTTAATGAAGAAAATACCAAACCTTCACCTCTACCCCCATTTCCTCATGCATTACGCAATACTAAGAAGATGAATTACAATCCTGAAATTTTTGAAATCTTCAAACAGGTAAAAGTTAATATTCCTTTACTGGATGCTATTAAACAGGTTCCATCTTATGCAAAAATTTTGAAAGACTTATGCACAGTAAAAAGAAAACTGAATGTGAAAAAGAAAGCATTTTTAGCTGAACAAGTAAGTGCCATTCTTCAAAACAATAATTCTTTGAAATATAAAGACCCTGGTTGTCCTACAATTTCATGTATTATTGGAAGTCATAAAATTGAACAAGCCTTACTTGATCTTGGTGCTAGTGTGAATTTATTGCCATATTCAGTTTATCAGCAGCTCAATCTCGGGGAGTTAAAATCAACATCTGTAACTCTTTTACTTGCTGATAGATCAATAAAAGTACCAAGAGGGACAGTGGAGGATGTCTTAGTTCAAGTTGATAAATTCATATATCCTGTGGATTTTATCGTCTTGGACACAGAACCTGTCAAAGGATGTAATCCGATACCTGTTATTTTAGGTCGTCCATTTTTAGCAACTTCTAACGCTTTGATTAATTGCAGGAATGGAGTAATGAAGCTTTCATTTGGAAACATGACACTTAAACTCAATGTTTTTAATATGTGTAAGCAACCATATGAAGAGGAGGATGAAAGTGAAGAAGGTGACATGATTGAAACGATTGTGGAGGATCATATTCAAAAAGGGAGTTCTACCGATCCCTTAGAAATGTGTTTAATAAATTCATTTGAGTCAAATATACAATTAGATCCTGAAATCTCTGACATATGTTCTTTACTTGACTGTGCACAGGTGATTGAAAATAAAAGATGGAAACTAAAGTTTGAAGAATTGGGAGAAAATGAGGATAAAAAGAACGAAATTTTAAAGTTGGAGTTAAAACCTCTGCCTGAAGGACTGAAATATGCATTTCTTGGAGAGAAACAAACTTACCCAGTGGTAATCGCTTCTACACTCACAAGTGAACAAGAAGATAAGTTGATTGAATTATTGAAAATGCATAAAAATGCAATTGGGTGGACTTTAAAAGACATAAATGGTATTAATCCTTTGATTTGCACACATAGAATACACCTAGAGGATAATGCCAAAACTTCCCAACAACCTCAAAGGAGATTAAATCCACATATGAAAGAGGTAGTGAGAGCTGAAGTTCTCAAATTACTTGAAGTAGGAATTATCTATCCGATCTCAGATAGTAAGTGGGTAAGTCCTACTCAGGTAGTACCAAAAAAATCTGGAATCACAGTCATTGAAAATGAAAAAGGTGAGTTAATACCAACTCGAGTCTCATCTAGTTGGAGGATGTGCATAGATTATAGAAAATTGAACTTGGCCACTAGAAAAGACCATTTTCCTTTACCATTCCTTGATCAGATTATAGAAAGAGTAGCAGGACATCCCTACTATTGCTTTCTAGATGGTTACTCTGGCTATTATCAAATTCCTATAGCACTAGAAGACCAAGAAAAGACTACATTCACATGTCCTTTTGGAACCTTTGCTTTTAGAAGAATGCCCTTTGGACTTTGTAATGCCCCAGCAACATTTCAGAGATGTATGTTAAGCATTTTTAGTGACATGATTGAGCATTATTTAGAAGTTTTCATGGATGATTTAACTGTGTTTGGAAATTCTTTTGATAATTGTCTTGAAAACTTAGAAAAGGTCTTAAAAAGATGTGAAGAAAAGAGTCTTGTATTGAACTGGGAAAAATGTCACTACATGGTTACTTCTGGAATTGTTTTGGGACATATAGTATCTTCTAAAGGAATTGAAGTGGATAAGGCAAAAGTCGAACTCATTACACATTTGCCTCCACCAAAAACAGTCAGAGAAGTCCGATCCTTTTTAGGACATGCTGGATTCTATAGGAGGTTCATAAAAAACTTTAGTGCTATATCTAAACCTCTTTGTAACCTCTTAGCAAAAGATGTATCATTTAAGTGGACTCAAGAGTGTCAAAATTCATTTGAAAAATTAATCGGCCTCTTAACATCTGCTCCTATCATACAATCTCCTGACTGGTCTTTACCTTTTGAGCTCATGTGTGATGCTAGTGACTACGCTGTTGGTGCTGTATTAGGACAAAGAAAGGAAGGTAAATCCTATGTAATTTATTACGCGAGTAGAACTTTAAACAGTGCACAAATGAATTACACAACAACTGAAAAAGAACTACTTGCTGTAATATTTGCATTAGACAAATTTCGTTCTTACTTAATTGGTTCTTCAACTATTGTATTTACTGACCATGCTGCTGTAAGGTACTTAATGTCAAAACAAGATGCAAAACCAAGACTGATTCGATGGATTCTATTGCTTCAAGAATTTATTATCACTATCAAGGATAAGAAGGGAGCTGAAAATGTTGTTGCAGATCACTTATCAAGACTCACACCAGATTCATCAACAGAAATAACACCTATTAATGATTCTTTTCCCGATGAATTTTTATTTTCTACTGTTACAATGCCCTGGTATGCTAATATTGTTAATTTTCTTGTAACAGGAGAAATGCCACCTCAATGGAATGCTCAAGACAAAAGAAAATTTTTAACGGAGGTGAAAAAGTTTTATTGGGATGATCCTTATCTCTTTAAATATTGTCGTGATCAAATATTTCGAAGATGCATACCCGACAATGAGGTAAATAAAGTTATTGAATTTTGTCATTCTGAAGCATGTGGGGGACATTTCTCATCAAAGAAAACAGCTGCAAAAATCTTACAGTGTGGATTTTATTGGCCCACTTTATTTAAAGATACACATGCATTTTGTGTAACTTGTGAAAATTGTCAAAAGTTGGGATCAATTTCAAAACGAAACATGATGCCTTTGAACCCCATTCTTGTTATTGAAATCTTTGATTGTTGGGGGATAGATTTCATGGGACCATTTCCGTTATCATTTGGATTTACGTATATCTTAGTTGCAGTAGATTATGTCTCAAAATGGATTGAGGCTATTCCATGTCGACATAATGACCATAAAACAGTCATGAAATTTTTGAAAGAAAATATCTTAAGTCGATTTGGAATCCCTCGAGCCATTATAAGTGATGGGGGTAAGCATTTTTGTAATAGACCATTTGAAACATTAATGAAAAAATATGGTATTACTCATAAAGTTGCCACCCCTTATCATCCTCAGACAAGTGGACAAGTTGAATTAGCAAATAGGGAGATAAAACAAATTTTAGAAAAAACTGTAAACCCAAATCGCAAAGATTGGTCTTTAAGACTAAATGATGCACTGTGGGCTTATAGAACTGCTTTTAAAACTTCATTGGGTATGTCTCCCTATAGGATAGTTTATGGAAAACCTTGTCACTTACCTGTGGAACTTGAGCATAAAGCCTACTGGGCTATTAAAACTTTCAATGAAAATCTTGATTCTGCTGGACACATACGTAAATTACAAATAAATGAACTTGAAGAATTGAGAAATGATGCATATGAGAATTCAAAAATTCATAAAGCTAAAATTAAAGCCTTTCATGATAAAAAAATTCAGAGAAAAACATTTGACACTGGTCAGAAGGTTTTGCTTTATAATTCTCGACTTCACATATTCCCTGGAAAATTAAGATCAAGATGGAGTGGCCCTTTTATTGTGAAACATGTGTACCCTTATGGAACAATTGACATTGAAAATCCTAGAAATGGGAATGTGTTTAAGGTAAATGGGCAAAGACTCAAGCCGTTTCTAGAAAACCAAGCTTTTCATGAAGAATTTACGTTCCTGTCGGATCCTTGTTACAAGACTAATTAATCTTTTTTTTATATATTTACATATTTATATATATTTATTCTTCTTCTAACATTTTTTTTTTTTTTACTTGCAGGTTAATTTAGTAGTTTTGTTAAAGTTTTGTTTTGCACCCCGGTTAAGTGGCGGATAACGGTACTCCGTGATATTTCAAATCGGTTTTGTCAGTTTCCCATAATTACTGATATCTTCTCTTCTTCCCCCTTTTCTTAAAAAAAAAAAAAAAATGGATGACATTCTAAAAAATTTGAAAAAGCGTTTTCCCTCATTGCCTCAAAATTCCTTGAAGAAAATTTACCAAGCAAGATGTGAAAGATTAAGGTTATTAATGATTATGAATATACCTGTTGATTTACGTTGGTTAATTGAAGCCAAAGTTAGGTTGACAGGTGAATTTTCAGACTCATTAATTTCCTACATGCCTGGCTTAGGTAAAAGCTCTTTTTCAAAAAAACGAAGAGCAAAACGATTAAATGTTTGTTACAAGTGTGCACGCACGACTTGCAACACACGTTGCCGCACTTTAGGAATGGTGTCTGTAAATCGTGAAGATAAAATTAGGTTCATTAAGGATGGCCTGAGTAAGGAGTCTTTAGATAATATCTTATCGACTCTTGAGACGCATCCTAGTGGATATGTGCATATTGCAATTCATGAATTATGGGACATATTCCTAAAAGAACATGAGCGGTACAGTCTCGGGAATCTGACTTTAAAAGACCCTGTTTGCCAATTTATAAGAAAATTGGATGGGAAGCCTATCCCCGACCCATAGAGGGCGTTTAAGCCGTTACTGGACGTAAAATCAGAGGAAGATGTGAGCCACAATCACAACTACTTGTATATATTTACTATAGCTGTTATTTTTAAATGTTTCATTTCAAACTCAAATGTCTTTTCAATAATCAACCACCTATAATCCTTTTTGAAAATTTTGCATTTTAAGCCGACAACCCATGTGACTTTTCCAGCTAACAAATTGAAAATTGGTAAAAGGTATTGAATCTTGTACTTCAAGCCAATAGCCATGTGATTTAACTTTGCAATACCTTTTGGCTCTATAAATACATTGCATTATTTCTGCATCTTTGTACAAACTCAAAATCATTCAAGAGAGAGGGTGAGTGTAATCATGGAAGGATCATCAACTCGTAAATTCACAAAAATTTGTGTCTTTTGTGGATCCAGCCCTGGAAAAACTAGTGAGTTTATAGAAGCAGCAGAAACCCTTGGTAAGATGTTAGCTGAGCGCAATATTCATTTAGTATATGGGGGAGGTAGTCTTGGATTAATGGGACGTGTGGCAACCGCTGCACAAAATAATGGCAGTCGAGTTTTGGGTATCATACCAAAAGCTCTAACTGTTGGAGACATTGTAGGAAAAACAATTGGGGATGAGTTACAGGTATCATCAATGCATGAACGAATTTCTTTTATGCTTCGTAATGCTGATGCCTTCATAGCTCTACCTGGAGGTTTCGGAACATTGGAGGAAATTTTTCAAATTGTCTCATGGGCACAATTGCAAATCCATAAAAAACCCATTGGTTTGTTAAACGTTGATGGTTTTTATAATGGGTTGTTATCTTTTCTTGACTATGCGATGGAAAAACAATTCGTCTCATCTGCAGCACGACAGATCCTCATTTCTGCTTCAACTGTTGATCAGTTACTCGATGAACTACAAGCTTTTACACCTCTATCTGATCCAACAATGAGTCAGATAGATTGGTATACTGATAACAGTGAAAAGAAACGCAGGATAGATTTGACGCTTCGTTTGTAGCCTATCTATTTCTATGTATTTTTAAGCTTTTTTGTGTGGCTTGTTTTATTTTTTTTTTGTGTGGCTTGTTTTATTTTGTTGCAGGTTTAATTTTCAATAAAAGATGTTTCAGGTGATATCTTCTATATTTTACTCTTTCTATATTTTGACATTGAGGACAATGTCTCAATCTGGTTGGGGGGAGGATAGTTGATATATAATGTTAGTGTTAATTATTTTATTTTGTTGTTGTTATCACTTTGTTATGTAAAAAAAAAAAAAAAATATCATGAATAGCGTGAGTAAAATGTTCATTTATGTATTCTTGAGACGCATTCTAGTTCTAGAATGGCAGAGTAAAGAGTACATTATAAACTTTTGAAACACATTCTAATTAGTTTATTTTTAATGCATTTTATGTATAATTGTTTGTTGCTTAAGTTTTTGGTAACTCTTGCGTAAATAAATTTGTTTTATTATCGATGTATGATTTCAAAATTGTTTAGTTTAAATCACTTTCTCTATTTAGGTTACTAAAGAATAACTTCTGAAATTATTTCTTGAGAACAATACTAAGCCTTGTGGTAAGATGGATGATTCAATATATATAGCCAAGAGAATTTCCATGTTTAAGTATACATATTATTTTCTAAACTCACATATCTTTTGTGAGTGAGTGGAGAGGTTTGAGATAATAGCTTACGAACTTTCATTGATCCTTTGAAATGGTTAATTTTTATTTGGAATGACATTATTTGGGATGATGAATGATTTGGTTGCTTAGCTGAAGGATAAAAAAAAAAAAAAAAAAAAAATTAGAAAAGTATTATGGTGATAAATTGCTCTTATGTTATAATGATTCCTTATGTCTTTCAAAAAAAAAAAGAGTAAACAAATTTAAAAAAAAAAAAAAAAAGAAGTCAATTCAGTTCAATAAAGTCTTCATTCAATTTTAGAAGACTAAAGTCATTAGGAAGCAATCTTATCACCGAATTCTATATTCGTAAGATTCGCATTAAATAATTAAAGTCTTGAAGCTGGCATTTGACAATAATGGTTTGACTCTAAATATTTGATTTTCCTATCTTTGGATCAATGTTAGTTTGTCTGTCTGTCCTTAAATGTAACTTTTTCTTGAGCGATTATCTGTTTTCCAACTCCATGAGTGAAATCCTAAGTCATTAAACAAATTATTTACCTGTAAGGATATGGAGTTGAGGCTTTTACTTGGAACATTTTTAAGGCTATATATGTTGTGGTTTGTGGTAAGAAGGCTTTGGCTTAATTCACACACACACAAAAATATTTTTGGAAGTTATGATTGAAATAACCTTTATAGCGATTGTGATTTTAAAACTGACGTTTTGTTTGAAATACTTAGGTAGTGTTCAAATTTTATTTATGCTCGAATTGCTAGGGACTAGCAATAAGCCAGTTGGGGGGTGTGATGAACACTTGAAATTACACATTTAATAAGAGTTTTACATGATTGTTTTGTATTACTAGTGTATTTAATTTTCTTAACTTAAGTATGTTTACAATATTGTACTTAATTATCTTATAACTGTTTTGTGGCAGGTTCGGTAAAATAGGCATAACTTTCTACCTAAAGATCCAATTGAGGTGATTCTTAATCCTGTGCAGAGCTGACTCAATGGGCTAACATATTGTATTTCACAAAGCATTGGAAATTCGAGTGTTTAGAGGGTGAAAATTGGCCTAGAACAGAATTGATCTGCAGTACAGGCCCAGTTTGAACAGTTATCAGTATTTGGCCCATAACTATAGAAATACGTATCTAATACGTATGAGATCACTCAATTTGGAAAGATAAGAGCCTTATCTACAACTTTTATGTTTTGAGTGACAGCTAATTCGGATTACATCAATTCCAAATTGGATAATCAAGTGGGTGCCCAAGTGATAATGAATGCAAATTATTTTGCCACCATTCTTGACTTTCATCAACCAAGTGGTTCCCTCCAAATTTGTCTCGATTTATCCATGTTTTTCTATAAATAGGTGGCTTGTTTATGCCTAAAGAATGTAATTAGAAAGTTAGAATTTAGTTCAAAATATTTTTCCTTTGTATCCATTTCCTTGTACTATTATTTCTCTTGTTTACTATTAAGTCATGTTATTTCTTCTTCCATTTCTTTTCTTTTCATTTAGTTTTATTATGTCCAAATAATTTTGTTTAAGCTAAGGTGAAAGGGTGAAGCTCTTGGCAAGGTAATAAGATATGTTTAATATTTATTCATGAATTTAATGCTTCATTTTTAAGTTATGTAAATTTATATATGATGTATTTATTTTGTTTGTAGAATTAATACCATTTCTTCTAAAGTGGTGATTCTTGATTTATTATTGACAAACTTAATACTTGGCACAATAAATTATTGAAACCATTTACAAGTCTTGGTTTATATAACCTTTCTTGTAAAGTGGGAGTCTTAATTTATTGTAGACAAATATAAAGATTGGCATAATAAATACTTGAACCCATTTATAAGATTTGGTGTATAATAATTGAAAGAAATAAATACTAATCAATATATAAATGATAATGAACTTTAATTGCTATATTTTCCGGTTGGAACCTCCTTTGTGTGAGGATTCCAATTGAGTTATAAAAAAAATAAAAAGTTAAATATATTCTTACTTCTTATGCCAAGAGTGAATCCCCGTAACCTTAGCTTTTTATTTGAATTGGTTAATTGAAATAATATTTACAAACATCTTATACTGCATTAATTATCTTTAAAGTGTTTATAATTTGTAATTTTAATTCTACTTCCCTGTGGATCGACCCCGTTCTCATCGGGTTATTTATTACTTCGACAATCCTGCACTTGGGAATAACTTCTATATTCTGGACGTGTCAGTAGCATTTAAATTTTAGCAGGATTTGTACATAAGTAACTCTTTGCTTTAAATCTAGCTCTTAGTCAAGTGTAAGAATTAATGCACGCCACTTATCTTGTATAAATTATTTAATTAACATCAAATATTTATTAAATAATCCTAGGCTTAACATTTAAGCTTATGTGCTTCTCGATAGATCTTGAAACAAATTCTGCTTTTCAAAATTTTTCCAGATTGAACTATTCGACCCGGTGTACTACCTCAGTGTTCAACAAGTACACTTCATATTGTGAGACTCCCTAACTTCACACCCGTTTATCTTATGAAACTCTTCCATAAGTCCGTAAATGATACCCCACATGCACGTTATAGATATTACAAGATGAGGCATTGAACCATACAAGCTGAGGTTAATATATATTTTTATAGCCCTTTTATCATTTATATCCTAGAAAAGCGACGACATAGATCATTACCGTCAAGTCTCTATATGCTCTACCGTGAACTTAACTTCAGATTTGTATTTCTATAAACAGTATCTGCAAACACTTTGATGATATTATTTATCACATGGGAAAGTCTTTCTCGGGTTTTATTCTTGTGCCCATAAGATTTCTTAAAATATAATCTCGAAAGATCAAGATATACAACTCACCCATGTGAGATGACGAATCCCATATCTATACACACTAGACTCCATGAGCAACGGACCATGCCTAACAACACCCAGCGGTTAGACTATGAAAGGTCTCTGACATGTGTTGAACCTAAATATGATGGATCTATCACAAGTCCACCATGGTACTTACGTTAAAGGACCACAAATACTACTCAACTCGAGAAGTCTCTTTATTGACGGCTTTGTGGAATGTCTATTAGAGGTCCTTATTAAGTCTGTTCAGTACCCAGTCCTCACTGAATATCCATATACCTATAGAGCTTTCATTAAGCTCATTGTTTGTTAAGACTAACTATATGCACCATCTAGATATAGACATACACTGATTTATATATGATAAGGTCTTCACTGACTGACCCGCATTATTGAAGATAAATCAGGAACATAAAGTTTGAGAACATACTTGCATAATGACATTTTCTATCACTATTTGTAACTCATTGCAACTATGTTATTGCGAATATATTCCCAAGTCTTTATCTCATTTTAGACAATGCTCTAACTCTTTAGATTTTGCTAACTTTTATAACTTGTTAACTCTTAGCAATGTTTACTCTTAGTATTTATAAATCTTAGCATTGCTAACTCTCAGTATTAATCTAAACTCCTTTAGATCAGATGTGAACTCTTTCAGATCATACAATGTCTAAAATATTACTAGCATCTTATTATTTATTATTTAATATTAACGATTTTATTTAAAATATTTATTGTATAAATATTAAACAATTAATATTCATACAATATTAAAATGGCACGTTAGCATTATATCCAACACAGAGATTACTAAGAGGCACATAAGCGCATTATTCATCTACCTAAGCTCATCGACTACAACATAATCTAGTAATTGTGAACTATTAAGAGTTAGAGACAGCTGCAGCAGCAGAGCTTAACAACCACCACCAGTCACTACCAATATGCCTAAGCTCTCTATAGTAGCTCATCAGATAGCCGACTCATCCAGGAGCATGTCAAACTCGGCCAAATTGGCTCGTTTAGATGTTGAAGACCTGAGAAGGGATCTAGCAGTAATACATCAGGAGCTGAGATATTTTAGAGCCTGATAAACCTAGTAGATGCAATTGTGCAAAGTGCAGTAGGGATTCGACATCTCCCACATCTTTTAACCTGCTCCTCCAGCATCAGTACAACAGCCATCACCCAAGAAGATGAGGAGACCCCACTAAAGAATGATATAGGCATCACAACTTCAGATTTGGAGAACATGGCTCGTGACCTGTAGGCACCAAGGGGGTCTTAGTTACTCTTATTTTTGTTATAGGGACAATGCCTTTGTTTAGTTTGGAGGCAGGGAACCAAAAACCTTATTGCCTTGTTTTTGTTCTTTTATATTAGTTATGTTTTCCATTATTAGTTATGTCTTTTATTCTTGTTTTTTATTTATTGCTTTTACTTTTATGTGTTAGTTTTTATATCTTGTAGTAAAAAGAAGCATGAGTAATATAGTTCTTTTCATGTAAAATATTATGTATATCCATGCTTTTATTATGTTGAGTTGTTATGATGAACAATTGTCCATAATGAGTAAAGTATTGATAAACTTAATTTTTAACTTCATAGGAAATAATTTAGACTTGAAACAATTTATACACCAAATACGATACATAATTCAACCCTATTAGTGATCACCAAGTTTTAAACACTTATTAGGCTTGGATTAGTTTAATGTACCTAGAAAAGCTTATACTTGAGTAGTACACCTCAATCTCGATGAATTGACATACTAGAACTAATTTGATTGCAATTCAAGGTAAAATCCTAGGATGTGTGTGAAAATTGAAAGGAAATTAAGCCATGTTTGGATCGTTTGAACCTATCTACCCTACCCTAATTACATTGAACCCTAGTTACCCCATTTGAGTCAAAAATTCCATTTTTCTTGAATAACTATATTATAAGCCTAAGCCATTAGTTAATTACCCCAAACACCCTTAACACTATAGACATGGAGCTTCTTGGAAAATATAAAATTTGTGTAGAGATAAGTAGTATGAAGATGGGAAAATTGCAAAAGAATGGTAATCAAATGCCATATTGAGTGAGTATTGCTCTAAGTTTGGGGGAGTAATATGATTTATTATTTTAATACAAATATACATAGAATTAATTATGTATATATATCTTGAAGTAGCAAATAAGAGATATTTTGGGCAAAAAAAGCCTAAGTTCAGGGGAATTGCAGTGGTGAGATTGGAAAGTTCACAATGGGAAGGTTTTGTGTTCATAGTTTGTAATGAGCTAAAAGTTTGTCTAAATATCCCATCCTGACCCTAACCTTACATTAAAAGCCAATGAAAGTTCTAATTAATCCTTATTCCTCCATATTCCTACATTAGTGGAGAGTTGTATGAAAGACTAGCCTATGGTAGTGTCCTAGACTCAAAATGTGCCGAGACAATATTTTACTGTACAACTCTAAGTTATTAAGCCAATTTAGGTTGGACTTGAGTAATTCTCGCCTAGCACATACACGGTTGATCACTTATATAGAAGAAGAAAAGTTCTTAATTATGGTGTTTGTAGATTGTTAAATACTATTCATTATTTTCGAAGGAGTAAAAGTTGAGTAGGACAATCCTTGAGGCGATTAAGTAATCATTGTGACAAATTGACCATATTGTAGTTATTTTGTATTTAACTTCTTTATATGTGTTTTTAGTATTCACTCTTTGATTTTTTATATTTGGTTATAGTGTTATGTCGAGTCAGTTAGCTCATTGAGTGTGTTTTTCCTTCTCATTGCTCAAGGATGAGCAAATTTCTAAGTTTTAGAGGAGCTTAACAAGCGTAAAACATATATATATTATTTACCCATTTTAGCTTTGATTATTGTTATTTTTGAGTAATTATGGTTTGTTTATGCATATTTTTATTAAAATTACAGGACAAGCACTTGAATAGACTAATGAGAAAGAAAAACAACAAAAATAAGGCCAAATAGTGAAAATTTAAAGATAAAAGTGCAAAAAAAAGAATGAATGCAACTGTGTTCCAAAAGACTGTGCTAGCGTTCATCTAGCAGGATGAACACTTTTATTTTACTTAAATTTATTACAAAATTAATATTTGATTTTTCTGAATAATTACAAGAAAGATATAATTTTAATACTTGATAGAAAATAAAAATTATCCATGTGGGTTTGACATCTAATTTTATAAGTCCTTTTATTACTTTTTATGATAGTGTATAATTGCACTTAGTTTTGTGCTTAAAATATACACAATAATGACATTTCTTAATACTATTTGCAACTCCTTACAATTATGTTGTTATTAATATATTCTCAAGTCTTTGTCCCATTTTAAACAATGTTCTAACGCTTATAATGCTAACTCTTAGTATTAACCTAAACTCCTTTAGATCTACAATGTCTTAAAAGTAACAAGCTTAGTAGCATATAATAAAATATTAACGATTTATTTGAAATGTTTATTATATAAATATTAAACAATAAATATTAATACAAAATAGAATGACATATAAGCACCATCTCTAATAAGATGTTCTCTTTCAAACTCCTAATGAGCTTGCTCTAGTTTCTATTGATGTTTCTTAGGCTAAGAATCCCTCTACTTCTGCTGCTGGTGGAAAGTATCCTCCTGTTGATTGATTTTTAGGTTTTACTTCTTTCCTTTTAGACCTTGTAAAAACCTCTTTTTGGAATAAATGGGAGAACTTTACTTTTTCTTTTACCTCTGTATTTCCAATGGTTTTGTTTATCCATTTTTCTACATGGGAATTTTCCAATTGCTTAATGAGTATTATAAATGTTCTTGTCATTTGATATTTTACTTTAATGTGTTGAATGTGTTTGCAATTCTTTAGCTTTACTTGGTTGTCTTGTTCATGTGAGTGTTGATAATCGTAGGGTGCATACATGTAGGATTGTGTTCATCATTATACAACATGCATCATATACATATTTATGTGCATGCAAAAGTCTGAAAATCTAATTTCTTAAGAGATAAACATAATAAATTTTTATGTTATCTCATAAATAAAATTACAAGGATTTAATGAGAATTATCTTGGCAAGCCTTTAGTCTTTATGTTGCCGGAGTCCCGCCTTGAAATGTGCTTGTTGTGAATTCTAGCTCCCAACTTGGTGGGCTTGGAAAGTCTAGAATGGAAACTTGATTTTAACAAGGGATTTAACTCTTAAACTATTGGCTTAATCTTTAAGCTATAGACTACTACAAGCTATCAATTGTTTTTCTTCAAGTTTAACACTTAAACAATAAAAATATATTTTCTAAAGCATGTAGTAAATTCAGCCATATACTAAGAAAATGAGACTAAGTTTTTTTTGGATGTTCTCAACACTCATTCAATTTCTTCAACTCTTGAAAAAGGGAAACACTTCTCTCTCTCTTCACTTCTTGACTTGGCTGAATTTCACACACCCAAAATGAGCAACACTTTGGTCTTTTATTTGCTTCATTTGCTTTCCCTCCAATTATCAAGCATTGGCCACCACATGGTATAGAAACATTTGCCAAACCCATTTTTCATTTTTTTTGTTTCATTCATTTATAATAAACAAAATGAAAACAAAAGCAAAAAGGATGCACTTGGACGGATTATGCAACCAAAGGGAAACAATTTCCTTTCTTGTAATACATGTTATGGTCCCACCATTCACTTGATCATTTACATTTGTCTTTGATATGTTTACATTAAACAAATCAAAGCCTAACAATGGAGGAGTATTGGCCAAATTGCACAAAGAGAAAAGGAAACAATTTCTTTTTCTCGTATAACACATTTTGGCCCCACTTCTTATAAGCCATGCTTTCATATTTCTATTTATTTATTTTATCAAATTAAATACAAATAAAATATATGCATAATGTAATAAATAATATTTTTTTTGACTTGATTAAAATAATAACATCAAATATCATTATAATTATTTTATTCAATAAATAATTAAATGAATATAATAATAATCTTGCTTGTCCAACAAGTAAAGTCATTTTGGTAATTTATAAGTCAAACAATAATTAGTCTACAATGTGCCGTGTGTCATCATCCTATTGGTCAACAATTATTATTAACTAATTGATGTACTTAACTTTTAAACTTTTAAGTCTGGTACACTACCCCAATGCACAACGAGTATACTTTATATTGCGGTATTCCCTAGGTCTACACCTAATTTATCAAACAAAATTATTCCGTGAGTCCGAGATCAATGTCCTATGCACACGCTACAGATAATATAAATCAGCTCAGTAGACCATACAAGTTGAGGTCATCGTCTATACATTCAATGCTTCTCCTATTTATATCTTGGAGAAGTGGGGATATAAATCATCCCCGTCAAATCCTCATATGCTCATCCATGAATTTATCTCTAGTTTATATCCTGTAGGAAACTATTTTTCTGGATTTATTGCTTATGGCCATAATTCTTTCTCAGATACAGTCTCAGAGCATTTAGATATACGACTTACCTATATGAACTGATAGATCCCATATCTGCACACACCAAACTCTATGAGATCGGACCATACCCAGTGGCACATAGTGGTCAAACCATGAAAGTTCTCTGACATATGTGGCACCAAAGCATGGTGGATCACTCACAAGCCCACCGTGGTACTCAGATCAAAGGACCATGTACACTACTTAACTTTAGAGGACCAATCATTAATGGCTTCATAGAATGTCTATTGGGATCCTCGTTGAGTCTATTCAGTATTCAGTCCTTACTAAATACCCATATGCCATACGAGCTTTCGAGAAGCCCATGGTTAGTTAAGAATAACCATTTAAACCATCTAGATATGATCATACACTGATCTATAATAATGGGTTCCACCGATAAACCCACATCGGTGAATTAGATTAGGAACATAGTGTTTGAGAATACACGTGCATAATAACATTTCTTAGTACTTATGGCAACTTCTTACAACTATGTTATTACTGATGTACTCTTGAGTCTATGTCCTATTACAAACAAGGTCTTAACTTTTAAATTTTGTTGACTTTTATAACCTACTAACTTTTTGTAATACTAACTATTAAAAATTATAATTCTCAGTATTGCTAACCTTTAGCGCTGGTCTAAACTCTTTTAGGCCAGATCTGAACTCTTTCAGATCATACAATGTCTGTAGCATTACAGGCACTGTACCATTTAATTAATGAAATTAGCAAATTTATAAAATGTACTGTATAAATATTATAAAATAAAATATTCATACAAAATGGATGACACGCAAGCACAAATTTCAACAAACTCTCACTTGCTCTAGTGTCATTCATAGTGGTATCTAATACCTATAGATTGCATGTATTTCTCAAACACTTTTTGAGTTAAGGCTTTAGTTAATAGGTTCGCTACATTATTTACAGAGTCAACTCTATAAATTATTACATCTCTCCTAGCCAAGATCTCTCTAATTATGTGGTATTTCCTCTCCACATATTTAGATCTATAGTGTACTTTTGGCTCTTTGGCTTGTGCTATGGATTCGTTATTATCATAAAATAATGGGATAAGATCCATTGAGGTATGGACAATTCCTAGCTCAACGACAAACTTGTGTATCCATACAGCTTCCTTTACTGCCTCAGAGGCTGTAATATATTCTCCTTATGTTGTTGAATCAGTTGTGGATCCCTGTTTAGTGCTCTTCCAACTCACTGTGGCACGTTGAGGATAAACATATATCCAGATGTAGACTTTCTATCATCCAGATTAGACTGAAAGTCTGAATCTGTGTATCTTTTGACTTGTAAGTCACTATATCCATAAATTAGAAACTTGTCCTTTATACCCTTAAGGTATTTAAGAATATGCTTAACTATCATCTGATGGCTGTCACCTGGATCAGATTGATACCAACTAGTAATACTTACAACCATGCTGATGTTAGGTCTAGTATACATTATAGCATACATCATACTGCCTATAGCTGATGCATATGGCATCTTAGATATTTTAACTCTTTTATTTTGTCTGATAAGACATTCTCCTCAAAAAATAAATGCCATGTCTAAAATGTACATTAGTTGTCTTACAGTTAGTAATATTTTACCTTTCTAAGACACTATCAATGTAATGATTGGGAGTCCTATCAGCTTCCTAGCTCTATCTCTATAAAGCTTTATACCAGTATATAGGAAGCCTCTCTCAAATCCTTCACGGAGAAATTCTTGTTTAGATAACTCTTAACTAATTGTAACATACCTATATCATTCTCAATGATTAGTATGTCACCCATAAAGAGAACTAGGAAACCTATCAGGCTCTCACTGACCTTTTGTACACACAAGGTTCCTCTTTATTTTTTTATGAAACCAGACCCTTTGATTGCTTCATCAAAATGAAGATTTCAGCTTCAAGATGCTTAGTTAAGCCTATAAATAGACTTTTTCAACTTGCATACCAGATCTGCAGTTAGGCTGGATGCAAAACCTTCAGGCTGTTCCATGAATATCTCTTCCTTAAGATATCCATTTAGAAACGCTGTCTTTATATCCATCTGCCATATCTCAAAGTCATAATATGCAACAATTGCTAATAAAATTTGTATTGACTTCAACATTGCTACTAATGCAAAGTTTTCCTCATAATTGATCCCAGATTATTGAGCATAACCTTTTACAACTAGTTGGGCCTTAAAGATTTCTACCTTTCCGTTAGGCTTACACTTCCACTTATAAATCCATTTACAATCAATAGAAACTATTCCTTTGAAAAGCTTAACCAAGTTCCAAACTTGATTTTGAGGAATTGAGTCAATTTCGGATTTTATGGCTTCTTGCAATTTTTTTAAGTCGATGCCCAACATCGCCTCTCTTTAGGTTAACAGATCATTTTCTTTAACGAAGAAAACTCCAAGTGCACCTTCAAGCATCTGACCATACCTAGCAACTGGTTTGGACATCCTTTCTGACCTATATAGAGGGTGTGTTAAAGTTATTCTGCTGGATTGAAATTGAGGTTCCATTTCTAGTTCATCATGGTTTTGATTGACTTCATTAAGCTCAATCTTTCTACAACTTCAACGATCCATGAGAACTCTTTCTTAAGAAAAATGGCATATCAAGAAACAAACACGTTTCGTTCCTCTAGATTATAGAATTGGTATCCTATTGAATTCTTAGGATATCAGATGAACTAGTGCTTCTACCCCTTAGATGCAAGTTTATTGATGCGATATTTCTATATCATAAATTAAGTGCAAGTATACACTATCGTATGCAAGTAATAAAGAGACTAAATAAGTCGGATGTCGAACCCACAGGGATAATGTTTTCTTTTCAACCAATTACTACAATTATATCTTCCTAATAATTATTCAGAAAAATAAAAATTCAAGAATGAGTGCAGAAAATCTAAAAGTAAAAACACTATGCAAAGAGAATAAGAAGATAGCAATGTAGAGAGAACCTAGGATTAATATTATCCCTCAATATACTTTTTAATGATTAATTCTCTAATATTTAACTCACTTAGTCTTTATTATTGATCAAGACACTAATGTATTCACAAGCCTCTTCCAAGGTCATGCAAGTATACCCTAATTTACCAAATACCTATATTCCTATGGTACTTGTAATAAATTAAGATTCATTAAGATTAGGTCTTATTGATCATACATGCCAATTAGGTATATTCCTATCCTAAATTGAAACTTGCATATGCAACATTGAATGTTACTCTACAATCATGCATCAAATTACCTAGGTCTAAATATATTGATTCCTCTTCCGAGTTTATCAAAATATTACCAATTCATTCACCATATATTGGCCAGATATATTGAAGCATTAAACACAAGTAATTTAAATAATAAATGACTAAGTTTATTAAATACTAAAAAGATATGGCAAGTTAAGCGCACATATTGAGTTCAAATATTAACCCTAGAAAATAAGTTTAGCTTATGGCTACAAGAGAACAGCAGTAAAAATAAAAATAAAACATGATACAATTATTAGCAAACCGATATAGACGTCGAATTGCTCTTAATTGCGCTGCCTAGGAACTCTTGATGCCGAAGAACGTCTTGTATCTCTCTCCAAAGTTGCTTCAATTAAGCTCCAATTGCTCTCCAAGACTCGTGCTCTGTATTCTTGATGCTCTTGGGTCGTCTTGGATTCCTCCTTGAAGGTTGGGAACGAGTGGTTTTATATAGGGATTGATACGAGCTTGAAAATCTCAATTCTCGTCGGACTAGGACTCGCACTACCGCTGGCGCGCTATACATCTGTCGCTGGGGCGACGCGTGAAAAAGCTATTACCGCTGGAGCGGTGGGATCGTGGCGCTGGGGCGCTGCATGAAAACGGCTTCACCGCTGGCGCGGTATGTTGATAGCGCTGGGGCGCTGTCTCGTCGCTGGGGCGATGACTATCTGCCGCTGGGGCGCTAGACGCGACTTAAGCAAGTCGTTTTTCTTATTTCGATCACTATTTCAGAGCTGGGGCGAAAATCCTTGTGGCGCTGGGGCGATGGACACATACTTTGAAAACTTTGCATTTTAGTCCCTGTTTTCGCTCCTTTTGCGTTCTTTCTTTAAATTTCGTTCAAGTCCCTATAAATAACAATAATACACATAAATAGCCATCTATTCTCATAAAATCATAAAATATCAATAATAAAAACATGAGAAAATATATGACAAATTTGCCCTTATCATTTATCCTGCTGCGTAACTTTTAAATAAGCAAGATGCCCCAAATCTTAAAATATTTCAGACTTAATTTCTTTCTGTTAACGTGTTTTAGGGTGTATGCATTTAATTGTGTATATGTTGAAAAACTAAACACATGTATCATATACATGAATTTCGCAGCGAAATTAATCATGTAAACAACATATACACATTAACTTAAATTCTTAACAACTTAAGAATACATAAAACATACCTTTGAAGACCTTTGGTGAAGATTTTAAATTCGAATTTCTAGCTCCAACTTTGAGCTCACCTTGAAGTGCACTTTTGTTCAATTCTAGTTCACAACAATTGATAAGGGCAAATTTGTCATATATTTTCTCATGTTTTTATTTTGATATTTTATTGTTTTATAAGAATAGATGGCTATTTATGTGTATTATTGTTATTTATAGGGACTTGAACAAAATTTAAAGAAAGAATACAAAAAGAACGAAAACAGTGACTAAAATGCAAAGTTTTCAAAGTATGAGTCCATCGTCCCAGCGCCATAAGGATTATAGCCTCATCTCTGGAACAGTGATCGAAATAACAAAAATGACCTGTTTAAGTCGCATCTAGAGCCCCAGCACCAGACATTCATCGCGCCAGCGATGGGACAGTGCCCCAGCGCCATTAACCCACTGCTCCAGCGGTGAAGCCTTTTCACGTGTCGCCCCAGCGATAATTGTATAGCGCCTCAGCGGTAGCGCGATTCCTAGTCCGACGAGAATTGAGATTTTCAAGCTCATATCAATCCCTATAAAAAGCCACTCATTCCCAGCCTTCAAGAATCATCCAAGAGCACCCAAGACACATTCAAGAACATCAAGAATACAGCGCACGAGTCTTGCAGAGCAATAAGAATTTAATTGAAGCAACTTTAAAGAGAGATTCAAGGCGTTCTTCGGCATCAAAAATATCTTAGGCAGTGCAATTAAAAGCAATTCGATGTCTATATCAGTTTGCTATTGATTGTATCATGATTTATTATTATTTTTACTGTTGTTCTCTTATAGCCATGAGCTAAATTTATTTTCTAGAGTTAATACTTGAACTCAATATGTATGCTTAATTGTCATATCTTTTTAATATTTAATAAACTTAGTTCTTTGATATTCAAATTACTTGATCTTAATGCTTCAATATATCATGCCAATATATGGTGAATGAGTTGGTAATATTATTGATAAACTCGGAAGAGGAATCATAATATTTAGACCTAGATAATTTGATGCATGATTGTAGAGTAACATTCAATGTTGCATATGTAAGTTTCAATTTAGGATAGGAATATACTTAATTGGCATGTATGATCAATAAGACCTAATCTTAATGAATCTTAATTTATTACAAGTACCATAGGAATATAGGTATTTGGTAAATTAAGGTATACTTGCATGACCTTGGAAGAGGCTTGTGAATACTTTAGTGTCTTGATCAATAACAATGACTAAGGGAGTTAAATATTAGAAGATTAATCATTAGAAAGCATATTGAGGGATAGTATTAATCCTAGGTGTTCTCTATACTGCTATCACTTAAATCTCTTTGCGTTGTGTCGTTGTTTTTATATTTTATACATTCATTCTTAGATTTTTATTTATCTGAATAATTATTAGGAAGATATCATTTTAGTAATTGGTTAAAAAGAAAAAATTATCCCTGTGGGTTCGACATCCGACTTATTTAGTCTCTTTATTACTTGCATACGATAGTGTATAATTGCACTTAATTTTAAGATATAGAATTATCGCATCAACAATCCAGTGGGATTCTGAAGCTAGAATAGCAACAATTTAATCTCCAACAACAAGGTTAATCTTACTTGAAAGAAAAATAAGAGCAATTTATTTTTCTTTCTCTCTAGTTTTTCTCACAACTCTTTGTTCAATGAAAAACTCTCAAAAACCAAACTCTTCTTTTTTCCTCTCAACAGTTGCACGAATTTGGATTCACCCTTATTCATCAAAATGAAATCCAACCATTTTTAGTGCTCTCTACACTTCACAAGTGCTCCATCAAAATTAGATTAAGTGGTCAACTACAAAAAATAATTTTTGGTGGCCATTTTAATGGTCTAATAAAATTAACCATTAATTCTACAAAATAGTGCTCCACTTAATTTAATTTAGATTTCTCAAATTAGTTATGTCTTTCATTTAGGAATAAAATAACAAATAAATAAAATCATATTTTATTTATTTAAATAATATTTATTTAATTATTCAAAAACTATTTGAATAATTAATATTTACCTTATTTGATTTTACTAGCATGGTTAATAGGTGAATTCATGGTAAAATAATTCATGGAACAAAATTTTGCCACTTGTTAACATCTAATTAGTTAATAACTCTTGTCAACTAATTAAATGATATACTTAACATTTACATCTAGACAAGCGCACAACCCGAGGAATCCTGAAATATATTTTCGATTTGCTAGAATTTCTAGGATGAAACTGTTCAATCCATTATGCTGCCCCAGTGCACGACGAGTACACTTCATATTGTGAGACTCTTTAGGTCCATGCCCGAATTATCATATGAAACTATTTCATACGTCTGTGAACAATGCCCCACACACACGTTACGGATATTACAAAGCGGCACGTTAGACCATACAAGCTGAGGTTATATCATATTCATATAATCTTTCCATCATTTATATCCAGGTAGAGCAGAGATATAGATTTGAATATGGATCAACACCGTCAAATCTCCATATGCCCGACTGAAATCTTATCTATAGAATTGTATTTCAATAAATAATATTCCCAAACACTTTTGTAATATTATTTATCTATATGGTTAAACTCTTTTCTCAAAAATTACTGCTTATTGCCATAAGACTTTCTAAAATATTATCTTAGATCATTAGGATATAATACTCACCCAAATGAGCTGATGGATCCCATATCTATGCACACCAGACTCCATGAATATTAGACCATACCTAGTGACACCCAACGATCAGACCATGAAACGTTTCTGATATATGTGGAACCAAAATATGGTAAATCACTTACAAGCCCACCGTAGTACTCAGGTCAAAGGACCAAGAATACTACTCAACTCGAAAGACCATTCACAAACAGCTTTAAGGGATGTTTATTAGAGATCATTATGAGTTTGTTCAGTATTCAGTCCTTACTGAATACCTGTATCTCTATACGAGCTTCCACTAAACTCATTGTTTGTTAAAACTAACCATCTGGATCATCCAAATAGAGATATACACCGATCTATATATTTATTAAGGTATTCACTGATAAACCAACATCAGTAAAGATAGATTAGGAATATAACATTTGAAAACATATTTACATAATGAAATTTCTTAACACTATTTGCAATTCGTTACAACTACATCATTACTAATATATTCTCAGGTCTTTGTCCTATTTCAGACAAGGCTCTAACTCTTTAGATATCGCTGACTCTTATAACCTGATAACTCTTATCAGTGCTAACTCTTAGCATTTATAACTCTCAATATTGCTAATTCTTAGCACTAATCTAAACTCATTTAGACTAGATATGAACTCTTTCAAATCATACAATATTTGAAACATTACAAGATTCTTACCATAAATAAAATAATTAGCAATTTAATGCAATGACAATACTAATATAAATCTTAAACGAATATTAATACATAAAGGGATGGTATGTAAGCACGAATCCCAACACTTTCCTCTTAGCATCTCATACGAAGTGGTCAAAACAGCTTTAGACGGAACCCTGTTCAATATATGAGCAGTAGTATCAAGAGCATATCCCAATAAATATTCTAAAATATCGGTGAAGCTCATAATTGAATGGACCATGTCCAATAAATTCCAATTCCTCCTTTTCCAAACACCACTGTATTGCGGAGTACCTAGAGGACTATACTGAAAGAGAATCTCATTCTCCTTTAAATAGTAAAAAACTTCACTGCTCATGTACTCATCTTGATCTTATCAAAAGCATTTGACGTACATGTTGGTTTATTTCTCTACCTCAAGTCTGAACTCTTTAAACGTTTCAAAGGTTTCTAACTTATGTTTCATAAGAAACACGTACTTGTATCATGACAAATCATCAATAAAGGTTATAAAGTAACTAAATCCGCCAATTGCACTATGATTCATTATACCGTATACATCACTATGCACTAGTTATAATAAATTAGTGGCACAGTGACCAACACCAATAAAAAGAGATTTAGTCATTTTCTCTTAAATATAAGATTCATAAACTAGGTAAGGTTCTATGATCAGATTGTTGGGATTTGTGCTTACGTGCCATCCCATTATATATAAATATTTAATGATAGTATTTATACAATTATCATTTCTAATAAAATTGTTAATAGTATTTATAATAAATGGTAATATGCTTGTAATGTTTCAGACATTGTATGATCTGAAGGAGTTCAGATATGGTCTAAAAGAGTTTGGATCAGTGCTAAGAGTTAGCACATTAATAGAGTTAGCAAAATCTAAACAGTTAGAGCCTTATCTAAAATGGGACAATGACCTGAGAATATATTTATAATGATATAGCTACAAAGAGTTGTAGATGGTACTAACAAATGTCATTATGCAAATATGTTCTCAAACATGATGTTTTTGATCTAATTTCATTGATGTGGGTCTATCGGTGGAACCCATTAATATAAATTAGAGTATGTCTATATTTGGATGGTCCAGATAGTTAGTCTTAGCAAACTATAAGTTTAGTGGAAGCTCGTATAGATATACAGGTATTCAGTGAGGGCTGGATATTGAACAGACTCACAAAGACCTCTAATAGACATCTCATAAAACCGTCAATGGAAGGTCTTCTGAGTTGAGTAGTATTTGTAGTCCTTTGACCTGAGCGCCATGGTGGGCTTGTGAGTGATCTACCATACTTTGGTTCCACACATGTTAGAGACCTTTCATGGTCTGACCACTGTGTGTCACTGGGTATGGTTCGATGCTTATAGAGTCCGATGTGTATAGATATGGGATCCATCAGCTCATATGAGTAGGTTGTTTATCCTAGTGCTCCAAGATTGTATTTTAGAAAGTCTTGTGGTCACAAGCATAAACCTCAGAAAATATATTCCAAAGGGATAAACAATATCACAAAAGTGTTTGTGGATATTTTTTAAGGAAATATAAATCTGGAGACAAGTTAATGGTTGAGCAAATAGAGATTTGACGGTGATGATCTATATCTCTGCTCTTCTAGAAAAATAAATGATGGAGGGATTATACAAATATGTAATAACCTCAACTTGCATGGTCTAACACACTAATTTGTAATATCCGTAACGTGTGTGTGGGGCATCGTTCATGGATGTATGAAGAAGCTCCATATGACAAATTAGGTATGGACCTAGAGAGTCTCACAATATGAAGTGTACTTATTGAGCACTGGGGTAGTAGACTAGATTGAATAATTCAATCCAATAAATTCCTGCAAAATAGAATAATTGTTTTGGTATCCCTCGGGATATGCATTTGTTAAGACTTAATTGTTAAGTACATCATTGAATTAATTAACAAGAGTTGTTAATTAATAGGATGATTGACAAGTGGCACAATTTGGTCCATGATTTGATTTTACCTTAGTTTTACCATTTAACCTTGGTAGTAAAAATTAGTAAGGTAAAAAGTAATTATTCAAAATTATTTTGAATAATTAAATTAGATATTATTATTATATTATTAGTTAATATGATAATATAAATTAATCATGGCCATTGTATTTTAATATAATTAGATGGCCATTATTCTAGTGCTTAAGAAATAAATTCAAAGTGGAAACCAACAATCAAATTGGTGGAGCACTTGTTTTTGTTTTATCAAAAGATGTTGAATAATAAAAACAAAAGATTAAGCTAACAATTGAAATGAATTCATTCAATTAGTTTTTGTTCTTTCAAGTTTTGAAAATATGAAAAACCTCTCTTCTTCTTCTTCTCTCAATGATGGCTAAAAATGAATGAAAAGATAATGGAGAAAAGATAATTATTTTAGACAAGAGTTGTTCAAAAAATTTATCCTATGAAAATTATTTCTACGAATTAATACAAGAGTTGTATATAAAATATTCATCATCTCCATTTAAGAAACAAGATTGTATTCAAAGAGTTTGAATATATGTTGCTGGAAATTCTAAAAACTAAGCTACAATTCTAGCTCCATAATCCCACCAAACCGTTTTGAACTAGAATTGTTCAACAATTCACTTCAAGGTGAGCTCTTCAATTGAATTGTTGGAGGACTTGAAGATTTTGTAAAGGTACCTTCATTAGGTAAGTGTTCTTTACATTTTAATTTTATGAACACAATTATTCATCACATATAAATTATTGTATAATAGTTATACTTGAGCATATATGTGATATATATGGTTAAATTTGTTAAATTGGGGGTATTTGTTAACATACTTTCGCTGTGTGTTGTAATTTTTAAAATTACATATACATTCATATGTCACACACTCGATTTCCAACACAGATCAAGTATCTGACCTTAACCAGACAGGTTAGACATCTCATGCCTATGTGACCTAATCTCATATGCAAAAGTTTTATATCATTTAAAGTTCCTGAACTACAACTAGTGCTACCCTGTACATTCTTGACATTTCCAGTTGTATCCAAAACATAATGCCCATTAATAAACTAACATTCAACTAACAAAACATCAAACATATCACATAAATATAAGGAATGATTCCTGATATACATATAATACCCTTCACTGTCAAGTACAGAAAATGACATAATCTGTTTGATACAAGAGAGTACAAAATAACAGTTATGCAATACAACAATTTTATTATAAAAGATAATCAAGTCAAAATATCCAACAACCTCGATCTGCAAGAGATCATCATTTTCTACTTGAAGTTGTACTTCTTCCTGTTGTAACCATTTAATTTCTTTCAGACCCTGCAACACATTGTAGATGTGAGAATGAGATGTGATATCTAATATCCATCTTGTACTAGCATCAAATGCTAAAGAAATGTCAATAATGGGTAATCATATACCTATAAGAGTCTTTTTCATAGTAGTAAGATATTTGGGATAGTTCCTTTTCCCAGTACCCATCTTCACTGCAGTGGAAACATTTTACTTTTACTTTTGGCTTCTCTTGTAGTTTGGATATCTGTTGCCACTGAGGACCCATCCTAGGCATTTGCATTACTTTTTTTCTCTTCTTCCCTTTGGACTTCCCAGAAGCCCTCGGGATAGAAGATGAAGCACCTTGAACATAGAGGGTCGCACTCTCTTTACTTATATCATGGGCTGTCTTGAACATATTATATAGATTAACATAGGTTAGGGTCAAACCTTGCATGTTAAGGTTCATGATGAACTGTGCAAATGACCCAGGCAGCGACTAGAGAATTAAATTGTTTCCTAAATTATTATCCAGAGAAATGTTCATGCTCTCAAGCCTTTCAATTAATCTTATCATCTTGAGGACAGAAGGACTCATGGGCTCCCCTCAGAAAGTCTGGCCAGAAAAAGACCTTTGGTGACCTATAAATCTCAACCTAGGGTCGGTCACTAAAGAGCTCCTTCAGATAGAGCATGATGTTGTTTACACTGTCTATATGAACATACTCCTGCTGCAGATCGGTGGTTATAGAGAAAAGTATGTAGGATTTAACCTTTAAATCATCATCCTTCCATTTCTAATATGTCATATTTTCTTCCTCGGTGGCATCCTCAGAAACATCTCTGGCCATTTTTTGGTCAATAATATATCCTAACTTTTCTAAATCCAGAACGATTTTGAGATTTATGTACCAATCAGAAAAGGTATCAGCAACCTTAAGCTGGTATGCATTTAGTATGCGTGCCAAGGGATTACTGAAGGTTATTACTGCTTCATAAGACAACCAAAGAAATAGAAGATGTTAGTGGATATTAAAACATTAAATCACTAATAAAATATTTTTATCATGGGTATAAAACATATATACATTTTTTAATTTAAAACTCCCTCCCACTGTTTTACATGGTCCATTTAATCTCTTAAATAGGATAATGATAGTTTAAACACATTTAAAGTACACAATAGGAAGTAGACTCCATTAGCATTTTACTCAAGTCGCACACTATAACGATCTAGGCCTTTTTAAACCTAACGGGTAGACAACTCTTGTCAATTGCATCTCATGCTCCTAAAAACATCTTATCTAGACATTGTAGCAATTTAGGGTAAGTGTATTCCATATTAACTTATCAATTATCAAATATATGCTATCGGTACTACCCACACACTGTAGCAATATAAGACAATACTTTCACATATATTTGCCTCATCTCATTTTTAACCAGTATATTTTAAATCATACTAACCAAATCCCTCACACTGTAGTGATTTTAAGAAAGACCGATATGATTTAGCTAACACTGTTTTGACAAGATGGATCATCATACAATATTATCTCATAATCTAATACTATTCAATCTGATTAAGAGAGATTTTTAATTTAAAGACTCAATCCCCATCTCATGATGAAGTAATTCTCAATTAGAGATTAATTTCTATTTAAGTATAACTAACCCCCACCAGTAGGGCTCCTATTGTGGTTACCAACACAAAAAATAATTCCGATTTATAATACAACCTAATAACTCTTATCATTGTATCTCATAAACCCTCACATGATTAAAACTAATATTTTTAAACAATTTAAAAATAATATTGAGTGTGTGCTGTCGGCTCCTCAGTGTTGGGTTCACGGCAGTGCAATACTGGGGGCATAGCCCCTAACGCTGCAGTGCTAAGGCCTCTAGTACCAAGCCATTCGACACTCTGATGATCCCCACCTTGGTATACCTATTTCAACACTTAAAATGCACCATTTAAGCACCGAAACTTCACCAACAATAATTTTAACACTTAATTACACCTAAATTCACTAAAAAAATGCTCTGATACCATTTTGTGAGAGTTGATAATCCAAGGGTACATACATGTGGGATTGTATTCATCATTACAAAATATGCATCATAAACATATTTGTACGAATGTAAAAGTTTGAAAATTTAATTTCCTAAGGGATAAACACAATAAATTTTTTATGTTATCTCATAAATGAAATTACAAGTTTAATGACCTTTACCTTGGTAAGCCTCTAGTCTTTGTACTTCTAAAGTCCCGCCTTGAAAAGTCTAGAATGGCAACTTGATTCCAACAAGTAGTTTAACTCTTAAACCGTAAGTTTAACTCTTAAACTATTGGCTTAACATTTAAGCTATCAATTATTTTTGTTCAAGTTTAACACTTAAACAACAAAAATATTTTTTCTAATGCTTATAGTAAATTTGGCCATATACTAAGAAAAGGAGAATAAGGGTTTTTGGATGTTCTCAACACTTACACAATTTCTTCAACTCTTGAAAAAGGGAAACACTTCTCTTTCTCTTTTCACCTTTTGACTTGGCCGAATTTCACACACCTAAAATGAGCAATACTTTGGTCTTTTATTTAGTTCATTTGCTTTTCCTCCAATTATCAAGCATTGGCCCCCACATGGTATGGTAACATTTGCCATACCCATTTATCATTATTTTTGTTTCATTTATTTGCAATAAACAAAAGCAAAAAGGATGCACTTGGATGGATTATGTAAGCAAAGGGAAACAATTTCCTTTCTTATATTTCACATTATAGTCTTATCATTCACTTGATCATTTGCATTTATCTTTGATATGTTTACATTAAACAAATCAAAGCCTAACAATGGAGGAGGAGTTGCACAAAAAGAAGAGGAAACAATTTCCTTTTCTTGTATAACACCTTTTGGCCCCACTTCTTACAAGCCATGCTTTAGTGTTTCTATTTGTTTATGTAATCAAATTAAATACAAATAAAACACATGCATAATGTAATAAATAATATTTGTTTGACTTGATTAAAATAATAATATAAATATCATTATAATTATTTGATTCAATAAATAATTTAATGAACATAATAATGAACTTGTTTGTCCAACAAGGAAGATCATTTTGGTAATTTCTAAGTCAAACAATAATTGGTCTACAATGTGTCACGTGTCATCATCTTATTAGTCAATAATAAGCGTAAATTATATCTATTATTTTCACTCGCTTAACTTGATTAATTGCCTATTTTAATAAGAATATTAAGTTTTTATATGTTTAATTGTTATTTTGAAGGTTCGGAGTCAATGGAGCAATTGGGAATCAAAATCTAAGAAAAACAAGACAAAACATAAAGGCTACAGTACATAGCTACAGTATTTTATGAACAGTATCCTATGCTACAATGCTGTCAGCCCAGCGATGAACAGTGTTCACGGCAGCGGTGAACAGTGCTATTTTTTCTAATCCTAAAAGAAATACGACTCCAAGACTTCAATCAATCCCTATATAAAGCCACCATTTTAGATCTCAAAGACACACAACTCAAGGCTCTTAGAGTCACAACACATTAAAGAAGAGTAATTTTTAAAGAGAGAAGTAAGGAAAATTCAAGGAAGCAAGAGATTATTGGTAAATCTTTGACATATCAACCAACTGCAAATTGACGTCTATATTGTTTACTTTTTGTTGTATCATGTTTATTTTATTTTTTTGCCATAATTCTCTTATTAGCATGAGTTAAATTTATTTTCTAGGGTTATTACTTGAACTCAATATGTGAGTTTAATTGTTTGATCTTTTTAATATTTATTTGCACTCAATTCTTCATTATTCAAATTATTTGTTCTTAATGCTTCATTATATCTAATCAATATTGTGATTGAATTGATAATACTTTGATAAACTTGAAAGAGGCATTATTGTATTTAGACCTAGATAATTTGACGCATAATTGTAGGGTAACATTCAATGTTGCATATACAAGTTTTGAATTAGGATAAGAATATACCTAATTGACATGTATAGTCAATAAGACTTGTTCTTAATAAATCTCAATTTATTAGAAGTACCATAGGAATATAGGTATTTGGTAAATTAAGATATACTTGCATGACCTTAGAAGAGGCTTGTGAATACATTAGTGTCTTGACCATTAATAAAAATTAAGGGATATAAATATTAAAAGGATTAATCTTTAGAAACCATATTGAAAGATAGTAATTAATCCTAGGCTTTCTCTATACTGCTATTTTCTTATTTTATTTGAGTTGTGTCATTTATTTTCTGCACTTTTATTTTACTCAAATTTATTGCAAAATTAAGATTTAATTTTTCTGAATAATTATAAGAAAGATATAATTTTAGTACTTGGTAGAAAATAAAAATTATCACTGTAGGTTCGACATCCGACTTTATAAGTCCCTTTATTACTTGTTACGATAGCGTATACTTGCGCTTAATTTTAAGATATCGAAATATCGCATCAGTCAACAACTATTGTTAACTAATTGATGTACTTAACTCTTAAGTCTTGACACGTGCATATCCCAAGGAACACTGAAGCAAATGTCCGGTCTGCTGGAAGTTACTAGATTGAACTATTCAATCTGGTATGATGCTCTGGTACACAACGAGTACACTTCATATTACGGGACTCCCTAAGTCCACACTCAATTTTTCAAATGGAATTATTCCATGAGTTCGAGATTGATACCCCACGCACACATCACGAATATTACAAATCAGCGCAGTGGACCATACAAGTTGAGGTTATCACGCAAACATATAATATTTTTACCATTTATATCTTGGAAGAGTAGGGATATAAATCATCACCGTTAAATTCTCATGCACTTATCCGTGAACTTATCTTCATATACGTATCTCGATAAACAATGTAGGCAAATACATTTGCAATATTGTTTAACCTTGTGGGAAACTCTTTTCTTAGGTTTATTGCTTATGACCATAAGTCTTTCTCATATACAATCTCGTAGCTTTCAGATATAGGGCTCACCTATGTGAGTTAACAGATCTTATATCTACACACACTAAACTCTATGAGTATCGGACCATATCTAATGACACATAGTGATCAGACCATGAAAGGTCTCTGACATATATAAAACCAAAGCATAGTGGATCACTCACAAGCCCACTGTGACACTCAGATCAAAGGACCATATACACTACTCAACTTGAGAGGACCAACCATTGACAGCTTTATGGGATGTCTATTGGGGTTCTTGTTGAGTCTATTTAGTATTCAGTCCTCACTGAATACTCGTATGCCATATGAGCTTCTAATAAGCCCGTGGTTAGTTAAGAACAACCATCTAGATATGGTTTTACACTGATCTATAATAATGAGATTCACCGACAGACCCGCATCGGTGAATTAGATCAAGAACATTGTGTTTGAGAATACACGTGTATAATAATATTTCTTAGCACCTATTGCAACTCCTTATAACTATATTACTTTTTATGTACTCTTACGTCTATGTCCCATTACAGATAAGGTTCTAACTCTTAGATTTTGCTGACTTTTATAACCTACTAACTCTTAGTAGTGCTAACTATTAGCAATATAATTCTCAGCGTTGCTAATCTTTCTTGCTGGTCTAAACTTTTTTAGGTCAGATCTGAATTCTTTCAAATCATAAAATGTCTGTAGTGTTACAAGCACTGTACCATTTAATTAATAAAATTACCAATCTAATCAAATGTACTATATAAATATTATAAAATAATACATTCATACAAAATGGGATGGCACGTAAGCATAAATTTCAATAGTTCAAAACTGATGACTTAAGCTTTAAAGGTGACTTCTTGCATGGTATGATAAAGCTTCTCAGATCTTTGAGCTTTAGAGGTAGCTTTTTTTGTAGGATGGCACTACATTCCTCTGTTAATGCTACGGTCTCAAAGTCATTTATTCTTCTTTTTCTTGATAGGATATCTTAGATAAATTTCACATAACTTGGCATTTGCTTTAGTGTATCTGCAAAAGGAAGATTAATGTGTAATTTCTTAAAAATTTCGAGGAATTTGGAAAATTGTATATCTAATTTTTGCTTTTGTAACCTTTGAGGAAATGGTTGTGGATAATGGTATATTGGCTCTTTTGGTGGCTATGCGTCATTTTCTTCCTTATTGAGTTTTCACCTTTTTTTTGGTGTAATCTTATCTTCTTTAAGTGCTTGTTATGCTGAAGTCATGTTATTTTGTATTTCTTTTCCACTTCTTAATGTGACAACTTTGTAGTGTTCTCATATTTGATTGACTTCAGTGTTGCTTGGTAAGGTTCCTAGAAGGCAATTGTTTATTACTGCAGCCAGTTATCCTACTTGATTTTTCAAGGTTCTAAATAAAGTTGTCTGGCTTTGAAAGAGAGCATCTATTTTCTTCATATATTGTAAGAACATTTCTTCTATATCTAACCTTTTCTCTTACTAGATTTGCGGTTGGAAGCCAAGAGGAGCTTTAGAATATTGTCCTTGATTATTGCTCTATAAAAAGTTAGGGTAATTTCTCCATCCAGGATTGTCAAAATTTGAATTGGGATTATTGCGGTTGAAATTTCCTATATATTGTGCTGTTTTTATGCATTGCTTGTTAATGCAGTTGTCTCTGTAGAAATCACAAGTGACGCATTGACTCTTGACAGCATTAACTCTAATTTGCTTAATTATTTGGTCAAAAGGTTGACTTGGGCAGATAATGTGGTCAATATGTCTACTTCATGTAATTCAACGATCTTTCTTATGGTTGACCTTTTGGTAGGCCATTGATAGGCATTAGATGCCATCTCATCAAGTAGATCATAAGCTTCATCGATGAACTTGTTCATGAGTGCTCCTCCAGTTGCTGCAACTACTATATTTCTGAATTGACTAGCTAATCTATTATAGAATGTTTGTACAAGCAACTACTTTGAGACTCCATGATGAGGGAATTTTCTTTGGATATCTTTATATCTCTCTCATGCCTCATAAAGAGATTCTCCATCTAGTTATAGGAATGATGTGATGTCATTTCTCATCTTGGCAGTTTTGGCAGGTGGAAAGAATTTGGCAAAAAACATTTGTGCAAGATCATCTCATGTAGCTATGGATCCTAATGGAAGTAATAGTAGCCAACTCTTTACTTTGTCTTTCAAGGAAAAGGGAAACAATCGTAGTTAAATTACATCATTGAATACCCCATTGTACTTGAATGTGTCATCAATCTCCAAGAAGTGATGTGTATATTTGGATCGTCATTGGGTAGTCCACTAAATTGTACTGAATCCTTGAGCATTTGAATCGTACTAAGCTTGATCTTGAAGTTGTTAACTTGAATAGTTGGTCTTTGAATGTTTGAATGGATTCCATTGACTAAGGGAATAACATATTCCCTTAATGGTCTTGCTTCATTGTTGAGTGCTATTGGTACATGATTTTGCTCTCTTCTAATTTTTCTTAAAGTTCTTTCAATTTCTAGATCAAATATAATCAAGTCTTCACTTTTTTATCTTCACATGTACCTCAAAAGAAAGAAAGTAAAACTAAATAAAAAATAAAATCTGAAGTAAAAACTAGAAAGATTAGTATTAATATTGACAAAAAAGTAGATAATTATCCCTGGCAACAGCGCCAAAAATTTGATGGGATATTCTTATATCTTAAAATTGGGTGCAAGTATACACTATCGTATGCAAGTAATAAATGGACAAAAGAATTGGATGTCGAACCCACAGGGATAATATCTTTTTTTTAACCAAGTACTAAAATTATGTCTTTCTAGTAATTATTCAGAAAAATAAAAATCTAAGAATGAAATTAGAAAATATAAAAGCAATGAAACAATGCAAATAGATTTGGACGATAGCAATATAGAGAAAATCTAAGGTTAATACTATCCCTCAATATACTTTCTAATGGTTAATCCTCTAATATTTAACTCCCTTAGTTCTTGTTATTGATTAACACACTAATGTATTCACAAACTTATCCCAAGGTCATGCAAGTATACCTTAATTTACCAAATACCTATACTCCTATGGTACTTGTAATAAATTAAGATTCATTAAGTTAAGTCTTATTGATCATACATATCAATTAGGTATATTCCTATCCTAATTTGAAACTTGCATATGCAACATTGAATATTACTCTACAATTATACATTAAATTACCTAGGTCTAAATATAATGATTCTTCTTTCGAGTTTATCAAAATATTACCAATTCATTCACCATATATTGGCTAGATATATTGAAGTATTAAGAACAAGTAAATTGAATAACAAAGAACTAAGTTTATTAAATATTAGAAAGATATAATAATTAAGCGCACATATTGAGTTCAAGTATTAACCTTAGAAAGAAAATTTAGTTCATGGCTACAAGAGAAGAGCGGCAAAAATAATAAGAAATCATGACACAATTAATAGCAAACCAATATAGACATCGAATTGCTCTTGATTGTGCTATCTAAAAAACTCTTGATGCTGAAGAACGCCTTGAAAACCTCTCTATGACTACTTCAATTAAGCTCCAATTATTCTTTAAGACTTGTTTTTTGTGTTCTTAATGTTATTGGATACTCTCTAAAGGCTGGGGATGAGTGGACTTCTATAGGGATTAATTTAAGCTTGAAAACCTCAATTCTTGTCGGAATAGGAATCGTGCTACCGCTGGGAAGGATATATTGGTATCACTGGAGCACTGCGTGTAAAAGGCCATATCACTAGAGCAGTGAAGGTCTAGCACTTGGCTGTCACTAGCGCAATGACGAGTTGGCACTAGGCCGATGAATTGTGACTTAAACATGTCTTGTTTCTGATTTTCTTATTTTAATTATTGTTTCAGCGTTGAGGAGAAAATCCTTGTGGCGCTGGGGCAACAGGTTCATATTTTGAAAATTTTATATTTTAGTCCTTGTTTTTTCTCCTTTATACTTTAAATTTCGTTCAAGTCCTTATAAATAACAATAATGTACATAAATAGCCATTTATTCTTGTAAAATAATAAAATATCAAGATAAAAACAAGAGAAAATGAATGACAAATATGCCCTTATCAACGGTCCAAATAATATTTTTTGGAGCCTTAATGATTATTTCCCTTATAGCTTTTCTATTTGATAATGATGATACTTTTGTATTATGGTGACCATCTTTTATTTTTTTAATTATGGGAAATTACATGAAAAGCATTGTGACTTTCTTTTCTTGTTAGGGATTATGTCTGCTCTGAATTAATCTTGTTCTTAAAAGTGGTCAATCAAAAGTAGTTGTTAAGATTGAACTGAGTAATTATGTAGACGAGGAGGTTCCACTAATGAGGAAAACTAGTAAGGATGCTTCTCCTTAAAATAAGTCATCTTTAGAATATGAGTGCACGTTATTCTTTGCTTTTGAATCTTTTGAGATTGATATTTGTCTATGTTTTTCTTTGTAGATATACACGGTATCGACGGGAGTAGGAAGCATACTCCTTAAAAGGAGCTTTCTTCTCAGCATCTGTTTGCTTAAGGATTTGTTAGGGGTGTTTCTAATCGAGGTTGAATGGACCAGTCAACTACTTTTGGTCTTGGTCATAAGGATTAGCCTACTACCCCTAGTCAAAGTGCTAGTTCTTTAGGGGCTCTTGCCCGAAAACCCCCTTCAGCAGAAGAAAAAAGAAAATGAGTAGTTAACCCTTCTCAATCGAACATTGGCCCTACACTATTAAAAGAGAAACCAGCTAAAGGGATGTTGTTTATAAGCTAATAATAGGAAACCCCTCGACCAAAACTTCGAGTTGTTTATTAGTACCTGATTCCTCTTTTTAAGGAAGTAGAAGATATAATTAGTCCTTTTCAAGCCTATGAAATATGAGACTATGACCATTTCACTACCTTCTACATGTCGTTCGTGAGTGTGATGAAGGTATTTTCCTTGTTTTGTTGTCTCATATGTGTTAGATTCTTCTTTCTTTTCGTGTTTTATGATTTATTTTTTATTTTCAGATAGTGATAGCTTATTGCTCTATCGTAAAGCTATTCTTAGGGAAATGTTTTATGGTTTAAAGACTTTTAATCTTGAAAAGAAGTCAACTAAAGTTAAAAGGCAATACCATCTTAGAAATAGAGTGGCAAAGTCCTTAGAAGAGAAACTTGAGGAAATGTCTACTAGGGCAGCAATGGTTGAGAGTCATGCATCCAAACTTGAAAATCTAAGTAAAATTTATCAAGATAGGGCTACTGAAGGAGTTGCTTCTGCTAACCGCAAGGTTACTGAATTGATAAGGCAGATAAGTACCTAGAAGGTTGAGTGAAATATTTAAAGGAGCTTGTTAAGACTCTTAAGAAGGAATCTACTCGAATGTACGCTTATGTTGAGGAGGCTGAGGCATGCGTTGATAAGGTTGATGATATCGAAGAGCATTCATTTACCTCGGGTGTCATGCAAGGGTTTAAGAGGAATGTTAGCCTTTTTAAATAACACTGCCCTGATATCAACCACCAGTGATTGGATGATGCATTGCATGCCTCAAACTGTAAGGAGGGTGAGGTCGATGACTCTTCTGATACTTTTGATGATCAAGTTTCTCCTCATTCTTAGGTTTTTCTATTATTAACTTTTTTGGTTGTATTCTCTTTTGTAAAAATTCATGATGCTGAATGAGAATTATCTTTTTTGATGTGCATGCTTCATTTTTATCTCCTTTGTCTTTTTATTTTTTCTTAAAGAGTACAATAATGTATTTATGGATAATAGTGTAATATCCAACCCTTATTAGTAGTATTGGTGCCTAGATTTTGGCATAGAGTAATAATGACACCATAGGGTTACTCAATTCTAACCCTATTAGAAATATTTTTTTATAGTGCACGTGAGATATATTAGACCTAATTTGGTAATTTCACACTCGGTCAGAGTGTCGAACGACCCTAGAATATTTTTGAAATTTTTCTCTATTGGCTTGGAAAAGGAAATTTTAATTTACTACATGAATTTCCATTTAAGGGTTATGGATGGAACAAGCCTTTGTTGAGAAACACAATCAATATGTTAGAGAATTGACCAATTAGAGACAATTTCATGGATTGTCAAGTTGGAAGTCTAGTTAGTTCTTTTGACTATTCTAACTAAATAGTTAGAAAGGAACCAATTAAATCCTTCCATTTTAAACTAATGGCAATTTAGAAATTTTGAGTTAGTTAAGGGACAAATTGGACTTTTGAGAGAGCACCATA
Source organism: Ailanthus altissimus (assembly GCA_946807835.1). Taxonomy (NCBI): domain Eukaryota; kingdom Viridiplantae; phylum Streptophyta; class Magnoliopsida; order Sapindales; family Simaroubaceae; genus Ailanthus; species Ailanthus altissimus. The sequence goes on from OX327684.1 coordinate 10,703,644, forward strand.
TAAGGAGGAAGTGTGTAGAATTTTGGCCAAGTTAAAAACAAAGACATTTTAGGTAAAAAGAGAGGAAATTTGGTCAAGGTGAAGGGGTGCTGCTACAATAAAACCCAAAGTGATTTCATGAGTTTTCATACTTGATCAAGCCAAAATAAAGCCAAACACAAGTTTCTAAGATCAATTGAAGCTTCCATTAGTGAAAATCCAAGGAAAAGAGGTAAGAAAAGCATTGTTTTATAGTGATGTATGTGTGAATTTTCAAGATTGCTTCAATTGATGTTCTTGTGTGTATTCTTGATTTAGATTGAGTTGAATTCAAGTGTGGAGCTTAAATGAGTTATCAAATTGAAGAAACTAGTAAGGTAAGAATTAGGGTTTTGGGTGACTTTGATGTAAAAACTTCAATTGGTTGTAATTAGGACATTAGAATGAAATTGACTTAATTTTGATACTATTGGAACAAGAAATTGAGAAAAGAAATGTGCTGGGTGAGTAGGGCAAAATTCGAGCACTTAGGGGATTATAGGGCTTGAGTTGTATTTTGGTAGAATTGTTGTGTATAAATGGTGCCTTATGTAAATTGAATGTATATGCTTGATGAAAAATCAAAAATAAAGAAAATGGGACATAATTATCCATTTTGGCAAGGTAAAGGGAATTATGTCTAACTGAAGTTATAGGGTGTTAAGCAATTTTCTGGGCATAGGATGGTGAATTAGATAAGATTGAACAATTTCGTAAATAAAAATCGAAAAGTAGTATCCATCCAGCCTTTGTATGCCGATTAGAGCGTTTAGTAGTTAAATGAGATTCTAGCATTTGAATTGGTTCTAAATGTCATTTATGGCATGTAAGTGAAGAAAATTGAGACTGGTAACGGGAGCAGAAATCCAGAGTGAAATTGAGCTCGGAGCGGTTGTGAGTAAAACAAATATGTCATTATTTCTGTTTCGTTTAATATGTTTTCGCATATTGAAATTGTATATTTTATGGGCTTTTAATGCATAAACATGATTTACGATTTTGATATATATCCATTGATATGCATTTATATGTTCGGTTTAAGAAACAGTTTTTAAACTGCTACATTAGTTTAAAAGGCCACTAGTACCCTCATATTATAGTGGTGGTGATGGTTTAAGACCCGACCGATATATTTCGTACACATGGACAAGTATTGGGGGGCATGTCACTAACTTCAGGTAGTCAGGTTGCCGAGTCATGTGAGTTGATCTATGTGTACGGGGTATTGTCTCGCTATATGTATGCGATGTAGGATTCCGCTGCATAGTTAATGAGATGTCTTGAGATGTCACAGTGGATGTTGCTAGTTGACACGTCCCATGACCTACTCACGTGTACGGTGCTAGTTGAGTCGCTGCGTGAGTATAGAGCTTTAGGGTTACCATTGGTACAGTTTAGAAAGAAAATGGTCGAGCGAAGGCTTTAATAGTTTTCGATCTACCGATCGTATATTAGGCATTTATATGTACATGCTAATTATTATATCTTACAAATTCTGGATATTATTTTTCAAAGATGTAAATAAACCCTACTCGGCAAGATTTCATCGGCATATGAAGTTAGAAACCATTTTACAGCTTTATACAAGTTTTAGAAGCATGATTTATGCATGTATTTTAGAATTTAATATCTATGTAGAATTTTATTTTATTTAAAATCTTAAATGCACTCACTGAGCTTCTTTAACTCACTCATTTTGTGTTTTATATTTTCTAAACCCCCTTTCTAGGTGTAGGTCTCGGTGCGCAAGCTGCTGATTGTCCTACTGCGAATTAGTGGACCAAATCTAAAGATCATTTTTGTAAATGTAAATGTGCTAAGTAGCACTCTTTTTGCTTTCTGTATAGTAGTTCCAGGCTTGTGTTGCACATATTTTTTTAATAAACAAGAAAAAGTCTCGATATTATAATGATCTTTTCACTTTTTGTTAGTATGCCAGTTTTTTGTTCAAAATGAAATCATTTAGTTGAGTTGGATTTGGTTTTGAAAGGGACCGGAGGTCCTATTTGGCAGTATTAATAAGCGGTTTGAAATATAAGTCATTTCTTTGCGGGTTTTGTATAGGATTTTTAGAAAAATATGGGAAACTTTGCCCCTCTTTTTTAAAAATTTAAGAAGTCATTTCCATATATATTCCAATATTTTCTCAGTAATAGCAAGAACTAAAAAGGGGTTCACCTTATGAAATTTCTCAACTTACATAGATAAATTCTTAGGAACTTCCGTCGGGGTGCCCGACAAGGCCGCTGAGATCTATAGTAGAGGGTGTCAGGTGGGTCCTATCAAATAGTGTTTCAAAAGTTCAACATTCTATGGTTTTTTAAAAACTCTTCCATCGGTGTGCTCGAGCTCACACGCGTTTGCTCAGACTCTTCTAAGTACTTTAGAAAGACATTCTCAGTTGGGTTCAAGGACTCCATCAGTTTAATCATTTATATTTGGCAAGAATTTTCTTAAGACTAGGTCTTCTTATTGGAATTCTCAAGCTCGAACACATTTGTTGTAGTATTGAGTAATCTTCTGCTGATAGACAGCAGTTCAAATTTTGGCTATGTTCCTATTCTGTTTAATGAAGTCTAGGCTTTTTCTCATGAGTTCTTCATTTTTCTTTTGTCAAAAGTTTACGCTATGTGAGTATATATGCCTATCATTGTTGGGATCATGGCTTCATAGGTAAAGGCAATAAAGAAAGGCATTTTTTTTATGGCTACTTTGCTGATAGTTCGTAGAGCTCATAGAACTTTAAGCAACTCACCAACCTAAGCTTTTTTCTTCTCGGTCAATTTCTTTTTTAATAGCTTTTTTATGAGTTTGTTGGAGATTTCTAAATGTCAATTCATCTTTGGATGAGCAAGTGAGGTAAACAGAAGATGAATTCAGATCTGCTTATAAAATTTTTTAAAGTTCTCGCTGTCAAACTATTTATCATGGTCTATGATGATGGTATGAGGTATCCCAAATCTGCAAACTAGATTTTTTTGCATAAAGTCTTGAGTTCTTTTTGTTGTGATGATTACTAAAGGCTTGGCCTCTATCTATTTGGTGAAGTAATCTATGGTGATGATTGCGTATTTGGTTGATCCCCTTTCATAAGGTAGAGGACTAATTAGGTCGAGCCCTCATTGTGTGAAACGCTAGGGCCTATTCATTATTTTTAGATTTTTTGATAGAGCATGGATGTTATTAGTATAATTTTGGCATGTGTTGCATTTTTTAACTAGCTCCTTTGTGTCATTGAACGTAGTAGGCCAATAATACCCCATCTTGAAGGTTTTGTAAGCTAAGGCTTTTACTCTGAAATGGTTTTCGAAAATCCCTTCATGTATTTTGTGGAGCACATAATCAGCTTCGTTAGGTGTCAGCTTCTCAAGTAAGGGAGGAAGTACCCTCATCGATAGAGGATGCCATCGATAATTGTATAACGAGATTCTTAATATCTTAACTATCATGCTTCTTGCTAATTTTGTGGCAAGATTTCTTTTTTAATGAAGTCTCGAATTAGGTCCATCCAATCGAGTTATGGATCAATATGCATAATGTCTTTGGGTTCTCTCATTTCTATACTTGGTCAGGGAATGAATTTGAAGGGCATAAAAACACAGTATTCAGGCTTTTTCTGTTGAAGCTATGCATGCTAAGATATTTGCCTTGTGATTTTCTTCTTTTGGTATCTATTAGATAACTACCTCCTCAAATTATTTTTTTATTATCTCGACTATCTTGAGGTATACGTCCATGTGATCTCTTTAAGCCTTATTTCCTTTATTTGCTTGAATAATGATGAGCTGTGAATCATTCATTACAAGGATTTTCTTAGCCAGAAGTGCATGTGTGACCTATAATCCAATGAGGAGAGCTTCGTATCTAACATCATTGTTAAAGGCTAGGAAGCCACTATATAACGAGTTAATCTCCTTCAAGAATGATAAGAATTACTCTAATCACTCTCTCTTTTGAGTTTAAAGTTTTATTAATAAAAAGTGTCCAGGTAGGGGTGTAGGGGTTTTCTTTTCCTTGAACGTTTGAGGATTCTTCATACAGGGTATCTCTTTAACCTGGTTTCTGTAAGTATATATTATAGTTGATAAGGCCTGTGCTTGTATTGTATCTCGAATTCATTAAGATCGATTGCCTACTTAACGAGATGTCTAGAGAGGTCCAGGTTATGAAGAATCTTCCTAAAGGGCTGATTTATGAGGATGATTATTATATAGGCTTGGAAGTAGGGCAGCAACTTTCGTTCAATTGTGACTAACGCCAAAGCTAGTTTTTCTGTTAGTGAATAACATGTCTCAATATCCAAAAATACTTTGTTAATAAAACAAACTAGTCTCTAGATGTTTCTTTCTTCTCTGACCAATGTTGTGCCTACTGCTCGAGCAAAGACTCTTAAAGAATATGATCAAATGGTCACCTACTCTTAATATAGTGGGGTGGAGTGGTTAAGCTAGGGGGCTAGGTATTCTTTCAGTTTCTGAAAAGCTTCCTCATATTTCGAGGTCCATCTTGTTTTTTCTTTGCTCTTGATAGCCTAAAAAAAATAAAGTATTGTTAGTAGCTTTTGAGATGAAACGACTAAGAGCAGCTATCTAGCCTGTAAGTGTTAGAGTGTGTGGGGCCCACCAACGCTTTGGTACCCAACCAGGCCAGCTCAATGGGTACAAGGACGAACCTCTAAAGGCCTATAAGGCCTCCATGGAGATGGGGGTGGGGGTTCGATTCCCTAGGGGTGCAGGTAACCTGCGGATTGTGTGCTGGGGCGCCAGTAGGTGCTGAGGTGTCAGCCACTGGTTGGGTACCAAAGCGTTGATAGGCCCCACACACTCTAACAAAAAGGTCAGCCTTTTTGTAAGAGTGTATGGGACCCACCAACACCTTGGTCCACCAGCTAGATGACACCTCAGAGCCACTGGCGTCCCACCACACAATAATCAGGTTACCTGCGCCCCCAACCAATGTTATGTTGAACCTGGGATCTCATCCCTTATAAGCCTTTAAGGTTCAATGGTTGTACCCATTGAGCTGGTTTGTTAGGGTATGTGCTTACGCGCCATCCCAGTTTGTATGAATATTTAGTTTGTAATATTTATACAATGCATATTTTATTAAATCGCTGATAACTTTTATTAAATGGTAGTTAAGCTTGTAACATTATAAACATGATATGATCTAAATGAATTCATATCTGGTTTAAAGAAGTTTAGACCATGGCTAAGAGTTAGCAAAACTGATAGTTATAAATGCTAAGTGTTAGCAGGTTATAATAGCCAGCAAGATCTAAAAAGTTAGAACCTAATCTATAATGTAACAAAGACCTGAGAATCTACTAGTAATGAAAAGGTTGCAATAAGTTGTAATACACACTAAGAAAAGTCATTATGGAAGTATCTTCTCAAATAAAGAGTTCCTGATCTACGTTCACTAATGTGGGTCTATCGGTGATACACATAGATTAGTGTATGTCTATAGCTGTATTGTACTGATGGTTATTCTTAGTTAACCATGAGCTTGGTTGAAGTTCATATAGACATACAGGTATTCAGTTGGGACTGGATACTGAACAGACTCAAGAGGACCCCAATAGATATCCTATGTAACCGTCAAAGGAAGGTTCTCTCGAGTTGAGTAGTATTTGTGGTCCTACGACCTGAGCGCCACGGTGAACTTGTGGGAGATCCATCATACTTTGGTTCCACGTATGTCAGAGACCTTTCATGGTCTGACCGTTGCGTGTCGCTGGGTATGGTCCGATGCTCATGGAGTTCGGTGTGCGTAGATATGGAATCCGCCAGCTCACATAGATGGGTTGTATATCTGAACTTTGAGATTGTATCTTGTAAAGTCTTATGGCCGTAAGTAATCTACCTGGGAAAGGAGTTTCCTACAGGTTCGAACATTATAGCAAAAGTGTTTGCGTATATTGTTCATAAAGATACGAATCTGGAGATAATATAGTAATGGATGAAATTATCGGGATTTGACGGTAATGATCTGTATCCCGTTCATCCTGGATATAATGACGGAAGGATTATACGAATATGGAGTAACCTCAACATGTATGGTCTAACGCACTAATTTGTAATATCCGTAACGTGTGCGTGAGGCATCATTAACGGACTTGTGGAATAGTTCCATTTGACGAATCGGGCGTGGACCTAGGGAGTCCCAATATGAAATGTACTCTTTGAGCACTTGGGCAGCGTACCGTATTGAATAGTTCAATACAGTAAAATCCAGCAATTTACTAAGGTTACGTTAACTAAAGTGTATAGTCAAATGGTGGGACCCACTTTAGGTTAACTTAGTAACCGAGTAAGGACATAATTGTAATTTCACTTGATAATTATTTAATTGTTAAATAATTCTAATAAATATTTATTTATTTAATTGTTGAATAAATAATTTATGTTTAACTAAGGTTAAGAGTTAACCATTTAGTTAAATTAGATTAACAATACTTAATGGTTAAGTAAAAGTTAACATAACCATGATTAAGTTAGTTAATTATAGTTAAAATATTTAAATATTCTTTAACTTAACTAAAGTTAAGTGTTAACTATAGTTAGAATATTTAAATGTTAATTTAACCTAACTAAAGTTAAGAGTTAACTAAGATTAGGTTAGGTTAAATACAAATTGAAATTAAGTGAAATTAATTGTAATGAAATGAAATTAATTTTATTTGTATAAATAAGACAAATGTAAATTAAATTGATAAGTCTTTTTTGTTAATTTGATTTTGCAAATTTTGGTCAGCCAATTCAAAGAGAAAAAAGAGAAATTGTTTTCTAAAATATGGATTCAAGAGTTGAATTCATTATTTTCTTTTAAGGCATAAAATCAATTTAGCAAAATAGGTTTTGATTAATTGTTAATCAAAAAGGAAAAATTAATATCATAAGTTTAAGTGGTTAAACTTCTGCCGGATCAAAGGCTGTCATTCTAGATAATCAAACCCACCATTGTTGATTACTAGAATTGATCAAAGACAATATTTTGGTGGACTTCAACAATCTCCATCCAAAGGCTTCAAAGGTTATTCCTCAATTTCGTTTCTGTTAATTCAATTAATATATTTTGATTGTGTTTACTGCAATGTTTTAAGCTTCCGCTGCTTCATTATATGTATGAGATATGTATATATTGTTGTTAAACACAAAATTCACATGCATACACCTAGGGGTGGGCAAAAAACCGAAAAACCGAACCGGACTCGAAAAACTGAACCGAATTGGTCGGTTCGATTCGGTTTTTCTCTTGGTCGGTTCGGTTTTCGGTTTTTTATTTTAAAAACCGAAAAATTCGGTTCGGTTTTCGGTTCGGAAGGCCGAACCGCGAACCGAACCGAAAAAACCGAATTTAAAAAAAAATTAAAAAATTAAAAAAAAAATTAAAAAAAATTAAAAAAAAATTAAAAAAAATTAAAAAAATTATAAAACCGAACCGAACCAAACTGACCCAAACCGAACCGAAAAACCAAAACCCGAACCGAACCGAACCGAACCAGTTCGGTTCGGTTCGGTTTTTGATTTTTCGGTTCGGTTTTCGGTTTTATTTTTCAAAAACCGATCGGCTCGGTTCGGTTTTCGGTTCACACTAAAAACCGAACCGAACCGGATTTGCCCACCCCTACATACACCCATGAATGGACAACTCCCAACAGTAAGCTTATACATTTCCTTGACTATGTTTAAAGACTTTATCTTAAGTACTGCTTGAACCTTTTTTTGATTAGCTTCAATTTCTATTTAGCTTACTAAGAAGCCCAAGTACTTTTCTGATTATTTTTCAAGGTTTAACTTCATGTTGTGTTCGCTTAAGATTAAGAAACTTCCCCTTAGGTCTACATGATCTTCTACGCATTTGAATTTTATAATCACATTGTCAATATAGACTTCTATGCATTTTCTGATTAGTTGTTTGAATAATTTATTAACGAGTCTCTAGTAGGTGGCTCTTACATTTTTTAGCCCCAATGACATGACCTTGTAATAGTATGTCCCTTTATAAGTAATGAATAAGGCTTTTTCTTGATCTCATGGGAACATTTTGATCTAATTGTATCCTAAAAATACATTCATAAAACTGAGGAGGACGTGTCCGGCTATGACATCTACTAGCTGATAGGTTTTTGGCAATGGAAAGCTATCTTTTAGACAAGAATTATTTTGATTTGTAAAGTCCATGCACATTCTTTATTTTCCATTTGCTTTCTTAACCATAATGACATTGGTTAACCATTTGGGATAATAGACTTTTCAATCCGGCCATTAGAAGATTAAGTTTATTTTTTATTAAAGATCTGTCTCTTTTGTTTGACTGGCTTAAAGACAGAAAACTACCAATATATGTAATATAATAGCAAGGTCTCTTCTTGGAATGTTTTCATGTGACAAGGAAAAAATATCTTTGAACTCACTTATTAGGCAGATCAAGTTTTCTTTCATCTTTAGCTTTAGTTGTAAGTATATTTTTACGATCTTCTCATAAGATGTTGGCTAGATAGGTATTAAGAGTAGGTCACCTAGGGTATTTCAGTTTATTCTCCTCTCGTGGGTTTATGGTGGAGACGCTGAAGGTTCTTTTGGATGTGGTTGTATAGTAATTCATAGCTATTTTTTTATCGCCTTTAAGGATTTCTACTCTATCACTACCAAAGAACTTGAGCTTTAGATATTTGATGGACATGGGGAATTTGAATTTCTCATGAAGAGTCTTCCTAACATAACTTTATATGGTATTTCCTAGTCGCCTACCATGAAGTTAATCATCATTATCTTGTTATAGGGTTTTTCCCTATGAAAATTGGCAAGCTTACAACTCTCAATAGCGGTTATAAACCCGTAGATGAGAGTCTGTATATATTTAATCTCAAGATCTTTAATGTCGAGCTTATTAAGAGTTTCTTTGAATTTTATATCAATTCGATAAACACTATACTTTCATTCTAGCTATCTAAATAGTCATGACCAATACATCTTAATAAGGGTAACTTATGTCTTTGGCATGTTCCTCGGTAAACATAATTGGTACTGATTGTACTCGTAGATGTTTAACGGTCAGAGTATTACACGTTACTTGATGTCTTACTAGCAAGTATCGAGAATAATTTTTTCTTTGTCTGTTTGAGTCTTTTACCATTGCCATACCTCTTAAAAAGATCATGGTTATTTCTTGTGTTAGAGAGTTTAGAGTTCTCGATTTTCTCTAACTTGTGATTTTCTTGGTCCGACATCAACTCTGAATATTTTCAGATATCCATTCCTTATTAACCGATCTATTTGAATTTGTAAGTTTGAGCATTTATTATTGGTATGGATGTTGTATTAGTGGAATTTGTACCTTTTATTTTTGTTTCTATGTCTTGGCTATATGAAGATAGGTCTTGGATCTCCGAGCAAACATTTTTCCTTGATGGCCTCAAATATTTCTACTAATAGGGCCGTCATAAGAATATATTTATCTTCATGTATTTTGGCTATACTTAAGGGTAATTTTCTTATTCGTTCCCCTTATTTTCTTAAGGCAAATCTCTTGTGGGAACTTTGCTATTCTTTATAGAGTCTCATCTCTTCGTTTTTTAGCTTTTTTTATTTTAATGGATTTTCTCAGCTCTCACCCTTTTGACTTTTCTCGTTCTTTTGCTTTGACACCCTCTTTGCTACTTCTTCTTTATTTTTGATGTATCAATGGGCTTTTTCATGAGCAATTGTGTAGATAGCAAATGAACTTTTTGATAAAAAGTACCAGAACCAATTTATTCTAAGTCCTTTCAATGTTTATAGTGCCACTGGTAAGTTGAATGCTTCGAGCTGGATCACATTTTTATAGAATGGTTGCATAAAATCCTCTTAAGTTTTTGTTGTGACCTTACTTAAGTTCCCGCAGCTGTTGAGAGTCTTTAGCATTCTCACATGTTCTGAAACAATGTTGGATGAATGTTTTAGTCAATTCACTAAAGAAAGAAACACTTCTTTGTCTCAGATTTCTATACCAAAGAAAAGCTTATCTGTCAAGGTTAACATGGAATAGTCAGAAAATCTGCTTCTATTTGAGATTGGTGATTGACAGCAAGTCAGTCACCTAATCGACGTAATGATGAGGATCTGTTGTGTCTTTTATGTTAGGAGGTTCAACATTTTTAATCCCTACAGTAGCTCAATGTCTCTAAATTTATCAACGAGGGGATATTTTCTCTCCTACTCTATTCTTTTTGGTAAGGATTTTTTTTTTTTTGTTTCTTTATATTCTAAAAGAGCTGGTGCAGTCACTTTTTATTAGGTTTTGAACCTTTTCAACTAGTGGATCTTTGCTCCTAAAATTCAAGCTATGCTATTCACTATACACATTTTCTCCAATTCTGTTAAGAACCTTTCTAACGTCCTCCTCAATTCTATTGTTACTTTTCTTCTTATTCAATAGATCTCTAGTGTCTCCTCTAATCTAACTATTTTCTCTTCAGAATTTCTCGGCCATTCTATGTATGCCTATTATTTCTTCTAGGTTCGTCAATGATGGTCTGAGCATTGTTTCCTTGATGAAGGATTGCCATTATTTTGCCTAAGGAGGTCTAGATCTCCAACCTCTAATTGGTCAAGTGAGTGGTTGTGATTGCTTTGGTGTGATTGCCAACTTGATGGATGACTCTCCTTTTCGAAAGTTTTTTACCAAAACTCTTTTTTCTTTCATATTTGAGTAAATCAAAGAGGATTTTTAGCTTTCTTTGCTATCGAAAGAATGCTTTTTGGAGGTAATATATGTTGTTGTGACTCAGAATTGGGACGAGATTCTTATGATCCTTTTGGATTATTACACTTTTCTAAAAGTTTTACCATAATCTTTTTCAATTCATCCTTTTCTTGTAGTGATTTTCATAATTATTCTTCTAACGCCTCTTGCCAAGCTGGCAATTTTTCCACAAATTTATCAGGTTTCCATAATTCAAGATTATCATCAGGTGATGAGGTTTGTTTGTTGTTTCGTGCGGCCATGGAGCGGATTATAACAATATCGTCTGTCTTTTATATTCTTTGTCAGGTTATTGTTAGCGTTTTTGTTTGCTTCTCACAAACAATACTAAATTATTGATCCTAAAATTTAGTAATTCAAGAATGAACAAGTTAAATTTATTTTCTATCAAGCTTAGGTTTAACGTCAAGGATGGAATAGTACTTAACTGAATCGAATAGCTCTCTCTTCCCTAATATCACATTTAATGATAATCCTACAACTATAAAAAAAGTAAATTGCATTAGAAATGTTCTGACATAAGTACTTAATGTTTAAGCCAATAAGGATCCCAAAAAATAGAATATAGGATAAGAGAATTAGATGAAATTAGATGGCTTTAGCATGTGTGTTTCTAGGATAGTCTTCATTCTTTCATGTATATGATATTAAAGCTAGTAAGAATAATGATCAATGTAATGAGCATAATCATAACTGTCCTTCTTATCTCTTGTGCTAATTTCTTTTTTATTTATAGGTTGGGATGTAGGCTTTTGGATTTAGAAGTCCTATAAACATTCTTTTATAGAATTTTTCTGTTAGAGTTTTTTCTAAAATCACATTGGACCTTTTTTGTTCTAGTAGGACTTGTATCATAATTTTAGAATTTGTTTTATTGATAAAGTTAATCTTATCTACAATTCTTATAAATTAAGTCTTTTTAAAATTTTTCTTTGACTTTTCAGAGTGGTCGGGTTTTGACTTGTGCTTGATATATATTGTTCTTTTATTACGAGTCTGACTAACTAAAGTAGACAAGTTATCACTAATATTTTGACTAATTCGAAGAGAGTGTATATTATTTTCTCTTTGGAGTCTAACCAAACAAAATATGAAATTATGACCAATATTTTAACTAGTTCAAAGAAGATACCCGACCATATTTTTATAGGTTATTCTTTTTAGATCTTGTAATTGAGATCATCTGAACCTTATGGAAGTCTTTGAACTTTGTGAGCCATAGCCTTTAGGCTTTGCAGGCCTAAATTCAAGATGGTACAAATATCAATAAGAAAACTACCTTTAAAATAATTTCATTAAATTTTCATGAAATATGAAAGCCTTTTATGACTGCATTATATGAAAATATTTTTACTTTTATTTTATACATAAATATCTATTTGAGAGAAGAAATCATTGTCCTGTAATTACAAGTAAGGGTGGCACGGTCCGATTCAATTTTTTTTAAAAAAAATTAAACCAAACAGAACCCTTTTTTTGGTTCAATCTGATTCAATTTTTTGGTTTTAAAAATTAAAGATTATTTTATTTTTAAAGTTAACAAAAATTATGTGTGATTAAGTATATATTAATATTTTTAATTATCTAATACATGAATGTTACGTGATAAAAAAATATAATTTTATTAAAAAATTAAAATTTTCAATTCAATTTTTATTTAAAGAAAATCAAACTGAAATTGAAACCAATCAACTAATTTTTTAAAAATAAAAATCGAACGATTTTTTTAATAAAAAAATTAAATTAAATTAAATTTACTTTAATTTTTTTTTAGTTTCTAATTTTATTTGTCATCCCTTTTAACTGCAGGTAAGAATAAAGAAATCCATGCCTGTAATTACAAAAGTGGGCTCCAGAGTCGATTCGGTCCAAAATCGCTCCAGACTAAGAGGAGGTTTCCAAACGCTATAAAATCCCTAAAACCACGGAAAGCCAAACTCGCAACCATCAACAAATCTAACGACAAAAGGAGGAATCGAAAGGGCAAAGACAAGACGAGAGAAGATGATAGAGGTGGTGTTGAACGACCGGCTGGGGAAGAAGGTGCGCGTGAAGTGCAACGACGACGACACGATCGGCGATTTGAAGAAGCTGGTGGCGGCTCAGACCGGGACCCGAGCCGACAAGATTCGGATTCAGAAGTGGTACACGATCTACAAGGACCACATCACTCTAAAGGATTACGAGATCCACGACGGCATGGGCCTCGAGCTCTACTACAGCTAATCCGCTAAATATAGGTGCTTCTGCCATCACTAGGTCTGCCTCGTTTCTTCTTTCGTGGCTGCGTTTTGTTTTAGGTTTATGTTCATGTTAATTTTATGAATTAGGATTCTTTTTTTGCCTACTCTTTCTGTTGGTTGACGTATGGGAATTGATGGATAATTTTTATGATTTGATTTGTGGAATATTAATTGTTACAGACCTTTATTTTTGTGATAAATTATAGGTGGTTGAAACGGTTGCTTTCTGTTTTGTTTGGTTTCGTTGTCTTTTTGTGTTTGACTTTGTGGATTATGATCTTTAAGTTTTGCTTGAGTTTGTATTAATGTTAATTTTGTGAATTAGGGTTTTGATGATATTAGTTTGCTGAGTATTAATTATTACAACTTCATGATACACAAGTAATGGACTAAGAGAGAATGATTAGCTCAAAGTAATAGCAGTTTTTGTGAATTATTTTCTTGATGTGCCTAGCTCATAAATTTATTGAGTAATTGACTAGCTGAAATCCTACCAGAAAAAGGATATTTAACAAGAAGTTAACCTAGTGTTTTATTCTCTATCACTGACGCAGTTCTTGTTATGGAGAACAGGTTTTTCTTTGTCTTGTGTAATAAAACTTGTTTGGTTAACAATTTTCGGAAAAGGTCATGACTAAGACAGTTTATAAAGCATCCTCGTTATTCAGCATACTTATATTTTATTTTCTACCATTCCTAGAAAATAGTTTTGAATGATCATATAAAAGAAGTATCTTTTTTATTTTAATGTATTTTCTTTGAAAAATCTAAGTTAAAAGAGAACTCTAATCTTAGTACTTCAAAACAGTTGTTTTAATGTGAACCGCTATAGGGAAGCTACTAATTCTTGAGAGTAGATTGAAGGCAGAAGAAGCAGGCAAGCATGCTGTAATCTTGGTGTTTTTAATGTAACAAGACATTGACTAATCAAAAAGTGTGCCGGAGTCTGCTGCTTTAATTTATATGTATAAGATTTCAAAGGCCTCCATAATAATATCCAACATTTTTAGCTCCCTATGGATTATTGCTGACCCAAGCTTCCAACTCATTGTATTCCCTTTCATGCTTATTAGAAGTTTGACAAGTACTAGATCAGTTTGCGGGTGGAATTGTTTAATTAGGTTTTGTTAGTGAAGCCATTTGGAGAACTGACAACTACCTGGCTTTTGATATAATTTTCTGACAACATGAAGTTAATAGGTAAAAGGTTGTTTGGACAGAGAATTGATCTACTCTTCAAGTTGAACGGGCCATAGAAAATTGACTTGTCACATGGATGGTTTTTATGGAAGAGCTGGTTGGCAGTTCAATCAGTTCAGTTTCATGTCTTCTTGGGTTGGGCTTTATATGTAAGTCAAGCTTGTAACTGGAAGAATATTTGCTGGTGTGTTCTTCTTATTTAGTTTGTTGCATTGATGCTGGAATCAAGCATTATGTAGTCTTCTTTTGTATGTTCAGTTGGATGAATTTGGCACTCTGATTCCAGTTGTCTTTTTAGTCTATCTTGATATTCGAATCTGTAAGAAAAGAAGAGTGTTTGGATAATGTGGAGGTGTTTCAGGATTTTCATTTTTTAAAATGATTGTCTTTTGGTGGATCTAGCTTCTTTGGTTTGAGAAAGATTCAATGACCTAAGTGGATGGTAAAAGAGCCAAACTATTACCATTATATGATTATGTTGAGTTTGAACTTCTTACTTCGTATTACCATTTTTAGTTTGTTATTTGTGAGATACCATTACTAGTGTGGTTCCAACAGTTCCCTCAAATTTCTTTTATGTATGAGATACATCAAATGTTAGATGCTGCTACATGAGTCTCCCATGGAGGTTATTTAGCTTGGACATTAAGCTGGAATGGATCTTCAAGATCCTTAGGTGGTGGAGAAGGTGATCAGGAAGTTTGAAGCTCTTAGATGAGTGCTAGTTTTGTTCATGTCTGTATTTTATATATCACAATAACCATAAACTCGATTGTTATTTACTGGTTATTAAGAAAATGTTTCGAGTTATGCTTGTACATTGGTTTGGATATGTAGTCTTCATCATCTATTGCAAAATTGTTCTATTCTACTGACCTAAAGTTGGTAGCTAGTAGTATCTTGTCAAATGTTATATGAAGTACCCTTGGCTGCTCAACTTATGAAATTAAATAGCTGCACATAACATATGTGTAGCCTTTGGACTTCTTTTGGAAGCATTACTTGGATTTGTTTATTTCATTTCCATAATTTTGTTTCCAACTCCAAAGGGAGACCAGGTTTTTAAGCATGGCCTGTGTTTTGAAGCTGGAACCTAACCATTTGATAATTTTTGTTTCATTATTCAGGTAAAGTCTTGATTTAATAAGCAAGGCATATTGGAAGATGCGGCTGGGCCAACTTTACTAATACTGTCTTGTCAGATAGAACTTAAAATACTTATGAAAACTTGTAAAAGCTTATTCGTGTTCATATGATATGTGTGGGATCTGCTTATACTATTTAGTCCAAATGGTGTTGGTTCCCCATCTGTAGCAAGGGGTACTGAGATAGCACATGCTTTTTATGATATGTGTGCTTTCAGAACAGGCTGCAACAGATATAGTTCTGGTATTCATAGGTCATAGGATAAGTGTGTGCTTTTCTTTTTGGTTAAATAGGTAAATGATCCATTAGTGATCTGCAGCCTTTTGTTGTACTTCGACTGTCCCATTCACTAC
This sequence comes from Ailanthus altissimus, assembly GCA_946807835.1. Lineage (NCBI taxonomy): Eukaryota > Viridiplantae > Streptophyta > Magnoliopsida > Sapindales > Simaroubaceae > Ailanthus > Ailanthus altissimus. Next base: position 10,719,353 of record OX327684.1, read on the forward strand.
TGGGATTCATTTATGGCAGGTGGATCGAAAAGGTGGTGAGATGAGTTCCTCGTTTCTATTCGAATCAACCACCTATTTGGATGATTGAGTTGCTTCATTTGCATATTTTGAAGTTCTATAGTAAGAGCTTCCATATTAAAATTCGTAATGTGACTAGAATCTCTAGAATAACCTTAATGAAGTGGCTTGCAGGGTGCAATATGTGTTGAGTGATATATGTGCAGATGCATAGCAGGCTTAAGTTCTTGTTCGTTTTCTCTTTGGTCTTCATCTTGTTTCTTAGATTTGGCCTTAGAATGCTTTCAATTTGTATTTTCAAAACAAATTTGGGAAATGTCCCAAAATAACCCTTTTATTTAATTAAAAATCAATTTTAACCTTTTTTATTTTTTATATGTTTAATAGCCAAACATAAAATTTTGGACATTATTACTCGAAGCATTTTTTTCAATGTTCTTATCATTTTTCAAAAATATTTTAAAAGTTTAACCTAAAATTAAGTAGATTAGTAGTTTTTTTTTTTTGGTGGTATTGCGAAGATTGAAAGTTAAAACAATGATTTGAGTGATGAAAAATTAAAAAATGACTCAAAATTGGGAAGTTGTTTTAATTTTTTGATTAATGTAATATTTTTGTAAAAAATAGGTGAAAATGAATAGATTTTAAGTGAAATAGGTTGAAAATGTGTAGATGTGGTTTAAATTGGTTGAAAAATTAGAAAAAAGTGAAAAATTTAGCAAAAATAGTTAAGGAAGATGGTGGAGAATAGTATTTGTCAAGCGTGAAGTCGTGTGCGGATGCGCGTGCCTCTAGGACTTGTGACTTGTGGCACATGCGATTCGTGCGTGAGTGTAAGTCTAAATGAAATAGTGTTCGACTCAAGTGTAATATGTGCTACTCGTGCGCATGCTACGTGCAGTATTATATATATATATTTTAATTTAATTATTAATATTTTATAAAAATTAAAACAAATAATTAAAAATTTGAAAATAATAATTTATAATAATAATAATTATTATTATTTTCAATTTTGATAAAAATTATTATAATAATTAATAATTTGTGAAAAAATAATAACATTTAAAATTTAAAAAAATTGATAATAATTATTTAAATTTCATAAATAATAATTTTTTTTTATAATGCACAAAATATTATAATTATTACAATTTCAAAAAAATAATTATAATTATTATTTGAAAATGGAAAAAAAGATGATTATAATTATTATTTAACAATTTGAGAAAAATAATAATAAATATTTAAAATTTCATAATAATTATTTTAAATCAAAAAAATAAAAATAATAAATATTATTTGAAAATGCAACAAATAATAATTAAATTTTAAAATTCAAAATAATTTATTTTTATAAAATTTAAATTATGGAATAATAATAGTAATAATTAAATATATTAATATTATTTAAAATTTTGAAAAATAATTTAAAATTTAGAAATACAATAATCATTATTTACATTTAAAAAAAAATTAATTTTTTATAATTCGAAAAAAATTATAGTTATTATTTTTGGGATATAATGATAATTTAAAATTTTTTAAAATAATCATTTAAATTCCAAAAAAAGTAATAATTATTTAATGTTTGAAAAAAAAAATAGTATTTAAAATTTCTAAAAAAGTAATAATAAATATTTAAATTCTCAAAACAATATTGACAATCATAATAAATTTATTTTTATTATTTTTAATTATTCGTCATAATATGTTTGTTTGTTCTAAATTGTAGGAATAAATATCTCTAAAGAATACAAAATTTGTCTGCAACTCTATCAATAGCTATGAGTTTGAAGGCGATTACTACTATAAAAATAAGTTGTCTAGGCACTTTTTAAATTTACGACTTACTATTTTTTCAAGCATGTTGGTGCATCAAGTTTTGTTACGATAGATACATACTTTTAAGTTGCACAAGGAACTATGGGTCTTGATTGGTGGTAGGCAGATTCGGTTCTTCCGTAGGAAGTTTGTACTGATTACGGGGTTGCGGACAAAAGATACCTACCTACTCGAGATTTAGAGAGAAAATTACAACTCCGACTGTAGGAGCAATACTGACTAAGTAGAAGATGTTTGACGTACGGGAAATTTAGTCAATGGTACAATGTGATAAACTTTGAGAACGTCGACAATAAAGACGCAGTTAAGATTAGTTTAGTGTATTTGATTCATAAATTGTTGTTACCGCGTGACACCCAAAGTGAGGATCAATACTTTATGCTACGCATTGTGGATGATTTGGATGAATTCAATAATTATCATGGAGAACATAATGTGATCCACCCTCTATCATTCACTTAGCACAGTGTGCCTTGAAAATTTGAACAAAGTAAGAACTGACCATGCAAATAACAAAGATAAATATACTGTGTTAAATTTTTTATTGGCTTTCCTTGGTATGTAAGTTTGGCCTTATTATTGATTCTGAATGTAGTTATATATTATTATCAAATTTCATTTATTGTTCTTAATTAAATGTTAGGTGTGGATATATAAGGCTATACCAGTCTGTGGGGAAGCATTTGCACGTCGAGTTACTGACTGCTTCCTTCATATGTTAAATTGGGTGAGTCGGGAAACTCGACAATTGACAGATATTAAAGAAATGTTTTTGAAGAATGAGTATATATGTTTTGTTTCACTTTATTTCATTATCTATATAATTTTATAATTATTAACTACATAGATTTCAATTGTGATACATAAATTTTAAATTTTTAGTTTTCAAGGCTGTTGTGGTACATCGTAGGCTAGTACCAACAAAACATGAATCTCAGCAAGATGTTATTCAGAGGCTTTCCAACTTGGGGATCCCATCGGGGATTTATGCTAGGGACTTGTTGTATACGGGTCATGTACAACCCTCAATCTGCTAGCAAAGATGTGGATGCTGATGTAGACATGGACGAAGCTGCAAAAGTGTCTAGAGTAATGGTATAAAATTTTTAACAGTTTAACTTAATGTAATTTCTTAGCAACCATAAAAGTAATCACTGAACTTATTTATAACAAAATATAATTATGTTTCTACAGCCTAAACATACTACCACAACGTTTAATGATGTAGTACAGAGGATTAATAAGCTACAAGATCAATTATAAGAGCGGTTAAATGTGGTTAAGACTGAGTTACTGCAACGAAAGAATGATGATTAAAAGTTCATCTTACAAAGAATGGATGGGGTTCAGGACGATATCATGAATGAGATTAAAATGATGATACAATATTTTCAGTTAACATAATTTGAAATGACCTCGTGTAAAACTATAGTAAGGCAACACACACAAAGATTCAAATTTATAAGTTAGTTGACTTGCATATTTTAACTATTATATTTTATTGTTTCAGAATCAATGTGGTATGACTAAAGACGTGCATACTCCAGGCCCAGGCTCTAATCAATAGTAAACTTGTTACGCATTCCAGCCTAACTCTCCCGATTGTATCCAAATTATACTTGATGTAGCTCGAGGTATGAGTAGGTTTGGGTGACAATACAAGCCCGCATATGTTCTGAACACACTATTTACAAATCACCTACCTAGACGAGACAATATAAGAAGAAACTTGAAGACGAAGACCAACCTGACGCAAATGTGAAGGACGAAGAGTTCAATCCAATGCAAGACATAGACTTGACTGTCCATGCATAGTTTAATGCCTGGCTTAAGACTCCTAATGTTCTTGCACGTTTACTAAGAATTGATACTGACCCAAAGTTCTTTACGTAGATTTTACAAGATTAACTTGATGACTTTGTAAGTACATTAGTAATTAATTATGTTGTTTTTTATTATTTGAGACATTGTAACCAAATTATTTTGCAGCATATCAATGAGTATTTAAACTTCATTCGTTAGTGCCAATGCATCAATAAAGAGGCATTTCCCTAATGTTGCACGATTATGAACACATACTTCTTTGTGAGTTTGTTCATTCCTCTTTACGTTACACTTTCGACCTTAACATGTAGTTATATTTTAGTGTTCTTATAAATGCAGGAGTCCTGTAAATTCATAGATAAAAAATGTGATGGTTCATTCGTGAACATTATTTGGGACTCTTCATTTCTTGCATATGGATGGGGACAAAGACAAGGCTTACTGATGAGAAACCATAGGCGTGTGTTGACAAGGTAATATTTACAAAATATTAAATATAATCGGTTTTTTTTTAAATGTTACCTTGCTCTAGCATAATATTCTTTTATATGTAAATCTACATCTTGGTTAATTACAAACAGTAACATTGGGTTGTGACGGAGGTCAACTTGGTACAAAGGAAGGTGACAATATATAATTATGGCATAAAAAGGATACGTTGAATGGGTGTTGAAAGTGCATATAGTACCTTTGTACATGTTAGTCCTATATTATGTGACAGCATATAGAATCCATGATTTTAGACTTGATTTAAGGGGTGATGATTTGTCATTCTTTGATATAGTTACAGTAAGGGAGGGTGTGGCACAACAAAGAATTAGGAAAGGGGATTGTGAGGTATATATATGTATGTTTATTAAGTTTTTAATGCTGGACATGCCTTTGGAATTTAGACCCGACCATGGCCTATTTTTTAGAGAAAAGATGGTCATATCTTTGTGGACACATGCACGTAAATAAGAAGTATAATTTATTTTGGTATCATTTATATTACGTATTAACTTATTTATATATATATATATTTATTTATATAGCAAATTTCAGCACATTAAAATTAATCTTTCACAATTGGAAACTAACAATAGGTACATATAATATAACATGTTAAATATTGAAATCACATATAAGATTCAAATTTAAATTGTAAAAATAAGATGACAGTAGAAAATATTAATTGCTACACAACGCAACAGGATTTCGACACGTACGATTATGTCCATGCTGTTTACATCGACTGTACACATTCCTTGTCGGTTTTTCCCCTTGTGATAGAATCCGTCTGGTCCTACGCCTCTTTGATTGTTGACGTACGATGGAAGGTTGGATGTTGGAATCTCTTAACTTATCAGGAACAATCCAATCTAACTTATGACCAATCGAATTTACTGATTCGCTATATACACATAATAAGCTCTCGAACGTGTAATAGGCTGAACACAAATTTTGATAATTTAAATTAGTTTGCTTGCATACCGTGAGAGCATGACCATAAGGTAGCTGACGAAACTCAAACTTTCGACAGCTACATGGCTTATGGACAATGTCCACTATTCTATTTTGAAGTCCAGCATTGACAACAAACCATGCATTATTTACAAGATGAATTGTCATGCTGATAAGGCGTAATTGTATAAACTATTTTATCTTCCTAACTTGATATTTGTTCAATTTATCTCAATAATTGGGCTATTTATGCGTATTAATGTTGTTTTATAGGTTGAAGCATTATCGGAGCAAAAATACCGGAAAACGGACGCAAATTGGAGCATTAGAGATAAAAATACGAATGGAGGCACTGTTGCTACAGTGGCACTGTGCTACAGTACCACTGTTTGCTACAGTGCAGCGCCGCAGCACTGGATTTCAGCGCCGCGGCGCCGATTGCAGAAAGTGAGCGCCGCAGCGCCAAATCGCGGCGCTGGGACCTGGACAACAAATTGTGACAGGTTCCTGAAAATCAGGAAACCCAAAAGTAGCCCAAAATGCGCCCTAATTCCGTGCTCTTACCTATTTATTTGCTCAAAACTTACATTTTGAGAGAGGACTCCAGCTGGGACAGCAGCTGGAAACACAAAGAAACATCTAACTTCTAAGTTTGGAGAAATCAAAGAGGAGGGAAGCAAGCTTCAACAACAAAGGCATTTGACAGGGATGTCTTCTTTGCTTTGATTCTTTACTTGTTGTAAGATGTTTAGTTTACATGTATTGATGGAATTAGCTTCAAGATTGTGTAGTTTAATGATGAGCTAATTTCGTTCATCTAGGATTACATCCTTGAACTCATTATGTGATTGATTTTAGTTCTCTCTTTTATGGTATTAATTCAGCTTTTGATATATTCATTGTGCTTGTGCTTAATGCTATTTGATTACTTGGCCAGTGGTTAAATTGATCTAGAAATGCTTAAATAAACTTGACAAAGGCATTTAGGTATTTAGTCTTAAGCATATTGATGCATGATCATAGTGTAGTACACTTGAGTTTCATATGAGATAGACATATACTCATAAGGCATGTATGGCTCATAAAACTTGTGCTTAATGAATTTTGTTCAATTTATTTATCATAGACATATAGATATTTGATTGGATGGAATAGATTCACTTGACCTGCAAAAGAGGCTTGAGATGTGTTGAGTGTTTTGGTCAATATATCAAGTTGAGAACCAATAAACATCAAAGAGATTCTGCTGAATTTATTTGCATAATGGGGGATAGTTTGTAATCCTAGGATTTCTCATATTGAATATAATTTGTTGGTAATTTAGTTTATCACTTAGCATAATTAAGTTGTTCTTTTACTTGAGTAGTTTAATCATCATACATTAAATTATTTTCTGGATAATAGTAGAAAGACACCATTTCGGTACTTAAACTAGAAAAGATAAATCATTCTCTGTGGGATCGACACTCTACTTATCATATATTACTTGTTGCGACAACGTGCACTTGCGCTAATTTGTGTTATAGAAATCACACAACACATGCGACTAGACTTATCATTATGTTTCAAAACCTTATTATGCACCCAACTCGTTAGGCCGGATGTCATAACTTTTGCTGTCTCCCTTTACTAACGAAACTAGTTTTGCATTATCTCCCAAATCCACTCAACTAAGGCGGTGATAGTAAGCTTACGTGCTTCTTTTGCAACTACATTTATGCTCTCTGCAATGTTGGTAGTCATAATATCATATCTTCTAAAAGCTTCGATTGATCTCACCCATTTCAAAAAATCGACGTCTTTCAAGTACTTTACAGCCTCGGGTTTCATCTCTCACATCTTATTCATTTGCTCTTGAAAGTCCGCAATGCCATATGCCTTTGTAGTAATAAAATAAAAAGCCATAAAATTTCCTTTCTTACTATTTTCCAAAGGTATCTTATATATTCTAATCAAATTTCACTTCAAGTGGTAAATACAGATCCCATGATAGGCATTGGGAAACACCTATCGAATAGCCTTCTAAATATTTGTCTGTCGATCGGAGACGAAACCAATATCATCAATGTCACCATTAACACCATGGAGTTTGGCCATAAACCGTGTCCAAGAAGAATCATTCTCTAAATCAACAATCCCCATGCTAAAGAAAATATTTGATTGTTTCCATCTTTGCATATAGCCACAAACATTATTCCTAGATACAGACCTTTTAAAAATGTTCCATTAACTGCAATAACTAGTTTGATGGATGACTGAAATCCCTTGATCCATAGATCCAATGCTAAAACAAATATTTAAAATTATTGCAATCATCTATCATATGAGTAACCGTACCTGGGTTTTGTTGTTCTAACACGTAGCAGTATGTTGGGACTAATCTAAACGAAGCCTTTGGAGAGCCACCTATCAACCTGTATGCGTGCTCCTTAGATTGCCTGGCAGTGGAATACGTTATCTGAAGTCCAAACTTTTCTCGTATATCGGCTTGCATCTCTTTAGGTGTGTAAAATCTACTGACTGATGCAAACTTATTTTTGATATAATTGCCAATAATCTGACTCTTCGCTTGCTGGTGACCATACGTAATCAATATAGGTGACATGTGTGAACCTCATCAATCCTACGCATAATGAAATGTTGCCTCGCCTCCGTTGACACTGCATGTACTCGGTATTTACATCTCTCATCATCGCATTTTGCCTCAAATCAATCTCTAATAGACATTGACACTTTAAAACTCTAATTACCTTTCAATGCCAACATGCTAATAGCCTCATAAAGTTCATGTTTGCTATCATACAACCTTCTAACAAACATATCCCTAATTCTGGAACAAGATATCTTATTTGATACCACCGAATTCGATAGTGGTATTAGAGGAAGAAACTTAGAAGGGTTTTCTACTTCAACTTCATTTCCTCTTCTAGTTGAAGCATATGCCTGTGCATCCTCATTAAGGGATGTATTCGAAACAAAACAATGCTCGTCATCCTGAACTTCATCCAGTCCTTCATCTTCTTCCACATCATCAGTAATTTTAATACCATCGACGTCATTCTCTATTTCATTATCGAAGTGAGTATATGTTGGGTCTTTATTAAACATAGGCAGAAAATAATCATGATAGTCACTGATGGTATTTGTGAAATGCACAAAAGTTAGCATTGTTGGAGCTGTGCACGGTGGTTGATTTTGAATGGGCATCTGAGGATTTTCTTCACATGTAGGAGCTCTAGGTTCCAATGTTACACATATAGGACATAATGATCTTCTATTGATCCCCTTAAAAAATAGAATATTGTTGTCGTCTCTAATCTCAATTAGTCTTAACTTATATCCATAGAAAATTTTATTAACACCCTATGCTCTGCATTATCAACTCCTTGTACAAAACACAACTTATTTAATAACTCTTCATAATTGACATTTTTTGGAACCACAATACCCAAGTTACCAAATTCAATATATCTCTCTTCTCCATCACTAAAGCTCTTTCATCTTCATCCGAAGAGTACATAAATTGACTTATATTCTATATCACCTGTAACAAAAGAAAAATTATTAATATAACATTAAATTAATTAATTAAATTAATTCTGTAAATTAGTGAGGCCTGCGCGAGGCCTTGCACACAACTCTGTTATATGCATGCCTATGCGAGCCACGAAACATTATTGTGTGCGGTCATGCGGTAGCTGTGTCGTTCGATGGCCTTGCGGCGCAAGGCCATCAGGAAAGCTCTCCCCTGCGCCTTACATGCTTGGCGTGAGGATTTCTAGTTTTTTCATCGGATTCAACTTTTTTGCGCCATTTTTCATCTTTTTACGATCGTTTTCAACCAAATCTACTTATTCTCAACTCATACTATCCAAATCTACTATTTATTTCTTATTTCTTAGAAAACAAAACAACATAAAATAATAAAGAAGTTAAAAATGTACCTTTCTCTAAATTTCACCTCTCTAATACTGTTTTTAGGCTTTAAATATTATAAAATTACAATGCAAATATTTGATTTATTGCTTTTGAAGATAACATTTGAGTAGTTTTTTTTAAAAAAATGATGATTTGGGAGAGTGTGAGAGAGTTTAAAAATAATGCAGTCCAAAAACATTTTTTGTAATTAATAAAATTTAGATTTTAAGTTAATGGTTATAAAACATTTTTATTTCTAAAATAGGTTATTTTGAAACATTTTCTAAAAAATTTTCAAATTGCTAAATTGGGCAACACATCTCCGTACTCTTGTATTTAACAAATCATATGGGTAAAGGTCGAATGACAATGGATGGAGGATTTATACTCTTGTTTGTCAGAGCTTGTCAATTCATTCAACTAGAAACCAGAAATTAACAGATCATACGGGGAAAGGTTAAATGACATGGATGGAGGATTTCTTGGCCTTTAAATTTAACTAACGAGTAGAATGAGTTCTTCCAATTTGCCCTGGAGTTTTAATTCATATATTTTGCTGTTGAATGACCAATGATCCTCGTCCTTGGAATTATTCTTTTATTATTTAGGACTTAATCAATATCAACAACCACGCTTAGTTGACCAACCCAATCCCAATGCCATGTCAATTATTGAACATTTTAATTGGTGCGTTTTGAATATTAATCCATTCAACATTCATAATATTATAAAATACTTAATTATAGATTATCACCATACATAAAATAATGATACAACAATTGAAAAAATAAGTTATTGAAAACACATTTTTTTAAGCTATTAACATTCGTTTGAGATATTGCCGTTAATTGATCATCACAGTGGATTAAAAGCTAATATTTTTTTTTTATAACCTAAGTTGATAGTTTTAGTAGCTTTAATGAGACAAATTGTACTATTCTCAAAAGTGAGTTTAGGTTAGATAAGAAGCCTAATTTGTATATACAAAATTAAGGTGCTTGTCACTCAATTGAGTTTTTACACAAAAGCTACTACAGTCTAATTTAAAAGTGATCACTAATTTATTGAACTAATTAACCAATAGATTAATGTAAGACTACATTCTATGAGACTTAATTAGTTCGATCCTTCTTATTTTGTATAATGAGTTTTTCTAAGCTTCAGTGATTTCAACAATGGGTTGTGGTGGTTGATCTTCACACGGAGCCATATCCATGTCCACTATTCCCAAAGCGAACTCCATATCCGATCTCCATCTCTTATACTTTGACCCATTCAAAATCTCAATTGTAGCGTTATTTTTGTTCATAGATAAAATGCTTATATAAGTATAAGTAATTCAATATATATAAGAATCAATTATATTATCATAACTCCCATTTGGGAAGGTATATAATAAACAACTATTCTTTAAGCATGAAGAGCAACAAAATAAAGAAACTTTATAAATCTAAAAGGCCACCCTCTTTAGACAGATCGACTTTTAAACCTACATATTTTCTTCAACAATAATAAAATAAATAATCCCTTATTCTCTTTGGGAAAATAAATTAATCAAATTATTTATCTCATACAACATTCTCCATACTACTTAAATTAATTTACTTAATAACCCCTTTTAGGAAGACGATTGTACTAATTAATCTAAAAAAATTTCCATCAACAAAATAGGAACTCAATAAAAAAAAAATTCTTGCAAACTTTGATGATTAAACTACTTTGGTGAAATAACCTCAATAATTTACAAGCAACGCTTCAAAATTAAAAAAGAATTAAATAATATCAACCAACACAATAGTGCATATTAATGACATATATGCATGTGATTGAAATAAAATAAAGTACGTTACAAAATGTACTTTCAATGATCAACAATTTAATCATAGTTGCATAATTTTAAACAACAAATTTGTGATACGATTTTAAACAATATTGTACTTGTTTATGCAACTAAAATAACTAGGAGAGTATACTAGAAAAAAATTCAATCTAGAGAGAGTGAATATTATTCTCTTATTCAATAAATATTAAAATAATTTATGGTAAGTTTTTTAAAAAAATATTACAAATTTGTTTTTTCTCCTAACTAAAACATATAAATGGTAACAATTAGCTAAAAATTATTTTGTCCTTAAAATATAAAATAAATTATTTAGAAAATTAGGAAATGAAAAATGGAGATCAACAAAAAAAAAAGAGTCGAAATGGGCCTCGGATTAGACCGCACACGCCTATGCCTTGCAAGGCTCAATTGAAGGTCATTTTCAACCTCCAACTGGGTCGGTTGGGTCTACAATTCATCTTTCCGACCCAGTTTTGACCGACAACTTAAAACACCATTAGAACATGTATTTTTGGCTAGATTTTTAAGGCTTTTATAGATAACTTCAATTCTAACATGTCTAGACCTTTTAGTGTCTAAAATAACAAGAAAAAACATGATAGATTTTAAGAACAAGATTCGTATTTGTACCATTAATGTCCAATTCAATATTTTATGATTTCACAACAATTGAGTCAAAATCTTAGATGAGTTTTGATCTCCATGCAACTTCTAATCTTTCCAGAACAATTAATTATACAAAAACACTCTCAATCTTGCTCAATTTTGAAAAAGAAATTTGGGTCTTTATAAGGTTTATTCTGTTTGTGGCTAAAATTTAAAATTTACAATTCTCATAAATTATACAACCAAATTAAACATATAATGCAACAATTTAAAGTTTGAATAAAAACAAATATAAAGCCCTATGTTTTCACGATCAATTAAAAATTAAAACCACATGAAATCATGACATCAATATTCAACTGAAAATAATAAAAAATAATTTCTTTTTAATTTTCAATTGTAGATCTTAAATCATGGATATTGACTCTGATACCACATATTAAATATTAATCCAATCAACATCCAAAATATTACAAGATACTTAATTATGGATTAACACTATCCATAAATAAAAGGACACAATAATTGAAATTTTTTTTTACTGAAAACGTACTTGTTTGAGTAATTACTATTAATTAATTATAACAGCAAATTAAACACTAGTCTTCCTCTCTACGACCTAAATTAATAGTTTTAGTAGCCCTTAATAAGAAAGAATGTAGTTAAAAGTGTGTTTAGATTAGAGAGAGGACCTAAGTTTTATATACAAAATTAGAGTTTTTTATTGGGCCCTTCCATAACGGATTTCAATAGACTCAAAAGCTCAGCTAAGAATAACCATCTAGGTATAGTATACACTGGTCTATGTAAAAGGATTCCGCCGTTAGACTTGCATCGGTGAATTTTAGACCAGGAACATTTAATTTGAGAATAGACTTGCATAACAACATTTCTTAGCCCCTATTGCAACTCTTACAACTATGTTATTACTAATGTATTCTTAGGTCTTTGTACCGTCACAGACAAGATTCTAACACTTAGACTTCACTGATTAATATAACATGCTAACTCTTTAGCATTTTCAGTGTTGTTAACTCTTAGCATTGATCTAACCTACTTTAGACCAAATCTGAACCCTTTTAGATCATATAATATCTGTAGCATCACAAGCATTGAACCATCGATTTAACAAATAATGAACTGAATAAATATTATAAAATAAAATATTCATACAACAATGGGATGGTACGTGAGCACAAATCCCAACAAACTTGCCCTTTAAAAGAGTTTAGAAAGAAGGGAGAGAGTTTGGTTTTCTAGAGAGAGAAGATGAATTTCAAATTTTTACCTAAAGTCCCCTGCTTTTTTTGTATTTTAGAGTCTTAACTTGAGCTTGGAGGGTGCCATCTTGAGAATTCCCTTAAAAGGTGACATGTGAGAAAATACTAGTGCCAAACAGTCCTCATCATGAGGGATATTTTAGAGATTTTCACTTGAAGGGACACGTGAGTTATTTTAGTCTTATCTGACATCTAGAGTACTAGGTATATACTATTTGGCTGCTTCTGAACCTGTTAGCTCGGAGTTGGTGTGGATTGAGTAGCCTTGAGGGGCATTGAGGGGTTTTTAACACTATTCCCTTATATTCGGCGGGAACAGTACTGAACTGTTCATATGCTGCAGATAACCTCTGATTGCAGTGTTAATGGCATTAGTTGTGGTCTGGGCAATGAGCATTGCTGATGTGACATTCGGTGATTTGCTCCAAGGAAAGTTTCTTATCTCATCTTATCTCCTAGGTCTAACAGCTATCTGAGGTGACTCCTAAGTGCTTCTATTGGATCTTGTTGGTAACATGGCGTGTACTTGCTTAGGCAAACGTGGCATTTGTCTATTAGGCCTTTGGAGATTTTTCTCCTAACCTTATCTTTAGGTCAGATAGTTAGAGTACTCCTCTAATAGGTCAGATGCTAATGGCATGGCAAAACTTGAGTGGTGTTGATGTAGACTATCAATAGGCCTATGCTAATATGGCAAGTGCCGGAATTTGGGTGACGTGTTCTTTGTTACCATAATTGAATGGTGACATATGGCATGGCATAAGTCCCTCTACATGAGTTTCATAGGACAAGTTATGGAGACCTAAGTGCCTTGAACTGGGCTCAGTCCCACCGAGGCAATCTTCTCTAAGTCAAGTATTTAGGAGACTTAGGGCTTAAGTGCTGGAATGGGCTCCACTTAGCTAAGCTAAGTGTCATTATTTTTTTTCCCAATAAATACATTGTGTTTAAATTTTAAAGATGGTGTATTTTATATATATATATATATAGTAATATTATCAATAAGATAAAATAAGACCATCACAAAGAAGAAAAAATACCTTGTCAAAAGAGAAAGATATTTCTAAAATTTACAAAAGAAAAATAGATACTTCTAATAAATAGTCAAATGTATTTTGTGTATATTATGTAGTATTTAACTCAACAGGAGAGGAAGGAAGATATTTGAAGCATTGAAGAAAAGGGATTTTTTTAAATGCAGTGTAAAGTAGAAATAGGATGCTTGAGAAGAAAGGGATTTCGTAATTCAAAAAACACGAGCAAAACCGAGTATTGTGCCACAACGGTCGATGGAAATACATAAAATATTTTCATTGGGATTTGAATGGTTAGAAAGATTTGGTATTATTGATATGGGTTAGCTCAAAATGATAGGATTTTAACCATGATTAAAAGGCTTGCAAGTCAAAACCTTGAAAAATATGAAGTAGCTAATGAGGTTATTAATGAAGTTGCACGAGGCAGACAAAGATTCGTGAGTCAAGGAATGCTCCTCTGCTCTACTCTGCCATTGCCAACTTTCCTCTCTTTGCATCTGTCCTAGCAACCCCACCTTAGCTTCACACATCAAATACATTGTTTATTTATTATAACACTTTGAGTTTGACTAGGAAACAAAGAAATTAAAAGCAACGTTAATAGCAATTTTTAGGGCACGTGAACCGAGTGAGAACGTGCACCATTATTGCCTTCTGGGATCTTGATCCCCCGATCACTTGTTCTTCACCTCAACTCAAATTCCATTTTTGCTTCTTTCTATTTTCTTTTAAAGTATAGTTGGGAGTCTTGTGTTATTTTTATTTTTATAAAGTTTTTATTTACCCTTTTTAAGTGTGAGGCTAGCCGTTACTTTACAAAGTTAAGTTGAATTGATCCATTCATCTTAATATGATTTAATTTCAAATAGTTTTGAGCTAAAATTACTTGAGTTCACTTGAACTTTTAAAGTCATATGGATACTTCTCATTTCAGTTTGATTTAAATAAATTCAAATACCATATAGACTTTTCACTTTTCTAATTTAAAAAGCGTAATATTCGTACTTTAATGCACAAAATCTGTACCCTTGAACATCACATTTGTTACTTGTAATATTTCAAATCTCGTATTCCCACGTTGTAAAAATTTTCATTTGCATGTTAAGTTGCAGTTACACATTTAATGAGTTTCCTATTACGTGCCCCATTTGTTTTGTTTAAATTTTGGGGGGGTGTGAGAACTGAAAAGGATAGTTTTGAATTGGGGTTGCCTTTTTTTTTTTTTAACGGTAGTAAAGATGGCTCATGTTTTATGACAACAAAACGAGATTTTATTAAGTGGAATGAGATAAATGTTATGACATGAGATAAAAAAAAGCGTTGAATATGATAGAGCAAGTCATAAGAGAACGAGAACTCGATCGTTGCAAGAGGACTCTCAAAGAATTAGAGCTAAGCTGTGTTTCATTTTAACGAACGAGATCCAAGAAAATTCATAAATACTTATTCACAAGTCAACACAGGAAGATATATCAGATTTCCGACAATTGGGAATTGGAAATCTTCAACATGAAAAAACTCCCTTCAGTGTTTTGTTATAAAAAAAAAATTCATCTACTTTTGCCATTGATATTTGATATCAATGAAACCAAATTGCATTGAAACAGACATTGAACATGGAATATCGAACCCAACTAGCTGGTGCTTCTTCTTCTTTATCTAAGTCAACTCACCATCACCATCACAATTGTCGACACTATAAAACGTGTAATACGTTTGTTTTTCTGAAGATGTAAAAATAAAATGGTTACGGATTTCAAAGGCATCCGATGTAATGAGATTGTATAGGAATACTATTTGAGGTTGTAATGTAAAACATATTGAACAAATTTATCAACCTTGATCGGTATGAGTACTATCTTTCAAGGATGAACCTATTCAATGAAGAATATATTGAACGAATTTACAAGGCAGAGGAAAGCCACTGTGTAGTCTCATAAAGTCTCGTATGAAACTTAAGCTCTATTTTTTTTTTTTTTTGTGCTTCTATTTTAACTTTTAAAACACGCCAACGAAAGTGTTCAATAATACATTAACTACGAGTTCAACTCAAAATTTTAGGGTGCCTCCTATTTAACTTTAAAATGTTGGAAATTTTTTGTTACATGTAGGTTAATATTACTTGAGTTTTTTATTTTATAAAATGGGTTAATGAGTAGTTGATTAATTCATTAATCTAATAAATTAGTGATTATTTTTAATTAGGTTGTAGCAGCTTTTCTATAAAAACTAGTTGAGTGACAAAAAAATTTACTTTTTTTTTTTATTTTGCATAAAAAATGTCAAATTAGAAAGTATACTCTTAATTTCATTAATGACCCTTGAAGTTTGATTATTGAATTTTGATTGCTCACGAATGAATGCTTGCAACGTATCCTCAAGAGTTTTTATATTTGATGAGTGATATAGAAGATGATTTGAAGGCTTTTGATGAGTTGTATTTGAGTATTGTTATCATTATGTATTTTGAGAAAGTTAATGAAAAACTTAAGTCTCATTTAGTAATTAGTACAAATTTCTTTTGTCTTTTTACTCAAAATACGTGAGTTGATACTTTTGAGATATTGGATTGAAAATTAGCAAAGATTTTTTATACCAAAATAAAAAAGATCATAATACATAAATAAAAGCAAATAAAAAAGAATAAAACTTTTAATTACATGGGGTGTATCACAACCACCATAGCATTTGTTAATCAAACTTTTCTCCAACGTTTTGCAAGTGCTCAAATAAGCTATAAATTCTTTGATTTTTTTGTATGAATTTTTAGATTGACGATTAATAAAATAATAATAAATGAGACAAACTTATGTTTAAATTTTTTTTCTTCCTTTCTTAATTTTGTAATAAAAAAAAAAATTAGTATAAGTTAGACGTATAATCTTTCTGTCATGATATTTTAGATGTGCGGGCATATAGTTTATTACCATCAAATTTCCTAGTGATTGTTGTGTGATTTTTATAACACAAACTAACGCAAGTGCACATTATCGCAACAAGTAATAAAGTGATGAGTGAGTATCATTCCCACGAGGATTGTATCCTAAATTAATGCTAAGTACTACGATGTTAGCAACCTAACTTTATTTAGGCTAATCTAAATGGCAGGGTGAGTTATTGAATTAAAAGCAACTAAAAACTAATTAGCTAGATAAATAAAGGAAAAGAGATATCTATGGCAATGGGGCTCTAGAGACTTGATTTCCCTATATTGTTCCTATGGTCTTTGTCATTAGTAATCAACAACCAATTTATGCATTCATTAATCCAGGGTGTATGATTAATCTCATTCCATCTTTCGAGTTCGAATGAGATATTATGCATACATATTCAAGTTGATATGTCTATCTAACTTGTTTACATAGACATGCATTACGAAACCCTTAAATGACTACCCCAAGGATTAATTTCATTATCATTGTCACTTTATCAAATGAAATTCTAGACATAATGACACACCCTAAAGAGTTTGGCCTGTCACGCTTATCAAACACTTTAAAACGGAGAGCACCACATGTGACCCTAGGCATAATAGCACACCCAAAGAGTTTGTGCCTGTTACGCATTTAATCAAACACTTGGAGTGCACCTCATGCAAATCCTAAGGAAAACCAAAAAGATTACCTAGGTGTTATTGGCCTTTCAACTCAATAGCAACCTAAAGCTATGTTTCTCTCAAATCCTATAAATGGATCAATCTCTTTCAAGCATAAATCCATACATTCACAACAACCAATTCATTTTCCAATCAATCGGAAGCATTAAGCATAAAGAAACATAAATGAATTACACGAATTTATACTAAATCATCCAAACATAATATAAATAAAACTACATCAATCCTTAGAATCAAGTTTAATCACATAAAAATTCAACCATAACTAAAATTATCCAACCATCCATAGATACAACTCATTAAAAGTAATATTCATAATTAAAATTAAAACAAATGATAAAAACAAAGAAAAGGAAAGGGAAAACCGAATTTGGGATGTCTCCAAGGTTTCAATTCTTCAATTGTCTTCAATGATGCACATGAAACTTTGAAGACATCATTTCTTCTCCTTCAATTCGAGCTCAAGCCTTTTCCTTCTTCCAATTTCGTGCCTCTACTCCCCCTCCCTTCTGCTTTGACTAAACAATGAGTGTTTATATAAGTAGGTGTTTCTTTTAAAGTGTCAAAGATATTTGGAACATCACATGAGAAAATGGACGCAAATGGGAGCATTAGAGATAAAAATGCAAATGGAGGCACTGTTTGCTACAGTGCAATACCAGGACATTCATTTTAGCGCTGGGGCATTCAATGCCGCAGCGCCAATTCCAGAAAGTGAGCGCCGCAGCATTGAATCCCAATGCTACGGCACTGAGACCTGGACAGCAAAAGTTGACAGGATGCTGAAAATCAGAAAGTCCAAAAGCAACAAGTAATATATGATGAGAAAAGTGTCGATCCCACAGAGAATGATTTGTCTTTTCTAGTTTAAGTACTCTAATGGTGTCTTTCTACTATTATCCAGAAAATGATTTAATGTATGATATTAAACTACTCAAGTAAAAGAACAACTTAATTATGCTAAGTGATAAACTAAATTGCCAACAAGTTAAATTCAATATGAGAAATCCTAGGATTACAAACTATCCCCCATTATAAACATAAATTCAGCAGAATCTCTTTCAGGTCTATTGGTTCTCAACTTGATATATTGACCAAAACACTCAACACATTACAAGCCTCTTTTGCAAGTCAAAAGAATATATTATATCCAATCAAATATCTATATGTCTATGATAAATAAATTGAACAAAATTCATTAAGCACAAGTTTTATGAGCCATACATGCCTTATGAGTATATGTCTATCTCATATGAAACTCAAGTGTACTATACTATGATCATGCATCAATATGCTTAAGACTGAATACCTAAATGCCTTTGTCAAGTTTATTTAAGTATTTCTAGATCAATTTAACTACTGGCCAAGTAATCAAATAGCATTAAACACAAGCACAATGAATATATCAAAAGCTGAATTAATACCATAAAAGAGAGAGCTAAAATCAATTACATAATGGGTTTAAGGATGTAATCCTAGATTAATGAAATTAGCTCATCATTAAACTACATAATGTTGAAGCTAATTCCATCAATACATGCAAACAAAACATCTTACAATAAGTAAAAGATCAAAGCAAAGAAGACATCCCTGTCAAATGTCTTTGATGTTAAATCTTGCTTTCCTCCTCTTTGATTTCTCCAAACTTAGAAGTTAGGTGTTTCTTTTGTGTTTCCAGCTGCTGTCCCAGCTGGAGTCTCCCTTCTAAATGTAAGTTTTGTGCAAATATATAGGTGAGAGCACGAAATTAGGGTGCACTTAGGGTTGCTTTTGGACTTTCTGATTTTCAGCATCTTGTCAACTTTTGCTGTCCAGGTCTCAGTGCCGCGGTATTGGGATTCAATGCCGCGGCGCTCACTTTTTGGAATTGGCGTCGCGGCATTGAATGCCCCGGCGCTCAAATGAATGCCTTGGTATTGCACTGTAGCAAACAGTGCCTCCATTTGCATTTTTATCTCTAATGCTCCCATTTGCGTCCATTTTCTCGTGTGATGTTCCAAATGTCTTTGAACCTAAAATTCATAAAGAAAGTGCACAAATACAAACAATTTGAGGTCTAAATGAGCAAATATTAATCTTAGGAGTATCAAAATATTATATGAAATATGTATTATCAAACTCCTCTAAACTTAAAAGTTTTGCTTGCCCTCAAGTAAAGACAAATCAAAAGCATTGCCTGAAAAATGAGAGTACATTATGGGTTTAGTAATGATCATCACTAGATGTCAGAGTTTGCATTAATTCTATAAATCCCAAAACCTTTAAATACCATGATTAAACAACTTTTAATCGTCATGCCTTTCTTACCCTACAAGTGATAACTTGGTATGTGTGTGTGTGTATAATTGCTATTGACAATTAAATGCACCCGGAATGGTTTATGCCTACAAGACAAGATATGGTCTCATTTTTTTTTTTTATATCAACACTCCATAGGCATGCCTTTCATATCACTCTCCACTAATGTAGGAACAAATATGATTAAAAATTAAATAGGACTTTATTAAGCTTGTAATGTATGGTTAGGGTAAAGGTAGGATAATGTGGGTTCATTTTTGGCTCAAATCACACCATAAACATACATTGCCATTGAATCATCAAAGCCTTCATCTCATTCCAAAGGATACCCCCAAACTTAATTTGAAACTTCCTTTGTTGCTTCTTATTAACACATTTTTTTTTATTTCCTTTTTTTTTCTTTTTTTTAAAGCATTCCAAATCACTATGCCTCTAACCTTAGAAATTTTCAACCTTTTGGAACAAACACAAACGTAACTTCTATGCTTATGGTGTGAGGGATGGTGATGATGGAATATGTATTTAATTTAAGGTATTATTATAGTTAACAACGAAAGACGGTCATTAGGCTCAAAATAGGTGACTATGGATAAATATATATCGGTAGGCTCGAAAGGCTCAAACGATCCAAACATGGCCTAAAATCACTTCCTTAATCATGTATGTCCTAGAATTTCGCTTCAAGTGATAATCAAACAAGTTCTAGAGTGTGTTTGTTTGAGACCTTTTGTGTTCTTGTTGTGCATAAACTTTCTCTAGGTTAGCAACTAACTTATCAATCCAACTACGTGCTCAATGTGTTTCAAGTAATCACAAGTAAAATAAGATTATCACATCAGATTATTCAATTGCTAATGATGATATTTATTGATTTCTAGGGTTTTATAGTTTATGCAACAGTTTTATCATTGACCCATACCCATATGCACTTTTTTTTTTTGAATATAAACACAACTCAAAATAGAATTAAAAACAGATTAAATGGGAAAGTGTTTCCCTGTCCCCCAAACTTACTATCCGACATGTCCTCATGGTAAAACAAAAAGACAAATAAGACAAAAAGCATAGAAATACTCCCCTGAAATAGAGTCCGGGCTTTAGTCATCATCTGTTGCTGTCACATCCTCATCTTTGCTATTTCTGTCAGCATCTGCATCCTCAGGGTCGATGCCATCATTAGCATCATCATTCAACTCAGCTGGTGGTGGCGCAGTCTAAACTGGATGCTGTGAGAGTGAGGAAATATCTATTCCAAAATGGGCTGCTTGTATAGCAACCCACTGAGCACACCATTGTTGATGGGCAATGAACTACTGCTAATGTGCCTCTATCTACCGCTCAATTTCATCCAACCAAAATTGTACTGCCTCCGGATTAGAAGAGGAAGATGCCTGCGATGATGGTCGCGTAGGTGCCCTGGACCTATGCCCACCTTGGCCACAATAAGCGTGCACGGTGGTAATCGTGCTAGAGGTTATAGCTTAGCCAGGATGTAATATCTCCTCCGAAGGACTCCACTTGACTCCAGCTTGAGCACATAATGCTGTAATTAGAGAAAAACAGTATATCCCGAGCTTGCTGCTTTCACTGCAATGAAGAATACTATTCTTGATCACTCGCCCAACATCAATAGATTTTCCTATCATTATGGCATATAACAAGACTGCACGTTGCTTGTTTACACTGCTGAAATGTTTGATAGGCATTAGTCGTGCCCCAATAAAATAATGCCATGTTTTCTCATCCTTGCCCATGTATTTTACTAAGAAAGATATCGGAAGAGGACCACCCATTTTCCATTCTGCCTCGGTGGAGCATAACTGTCTAATGATTTCCTCATAATTCGGCTCTCGTAGCATCTTGTGAAAATCATCATCCCCAATTGATGGCGTTTTAAGGAATTTATTGATGCCGGCACTGTCAATAGCCACCTGCTTACCTCTCACATATACCAGCAAATTTGAATGTTCCTGAATATTCGCATAAAATGCTCGCACAATTGGTAGTACAGCCTCTCCCGGCTGAGTGCACAATTTCTTCCATCCCCTAGATTCAATGACTCTTGCTACACTGGGATAACTTCCCTCTAAAAGGTTAAAGCCTCGCTCAGGAATAGCCGATCGCTTCACAATCGATTGAGCATAACGTTCAGATGCTTCTAAGGAGACAAACTTGCTGCTGTCAAAACTAGGTGATGCCATTTTGGTGGTTTTCATTTTCTTAGGGCCATTTTGCTAAGAACACCAATTTGTCAACTAAAACCCCTCCACTAATCTCCTTAATTGTCACAAGTCCACACTCCAATCAAATTTGCTAAAAATTTCTACACATAGAATAACGAATTAAGTCTTCACAATTCCAACACAATGCCAACACAAATCCAACATAATTTCAATATAATTCCAACACAATTCCAACACAAATCCAACACAATGCCATTATAATTCCAACACAATTCCAACACAAATCCAACATAATGCCATTATAATTCCAACATAATTCCAACACAATGCCAACATAAATCCAACATAATTCCAACACAATTCCAACACAATTCCATTCAAGATTTCAAGGTTAAACACAAAGCTTTCATTTTAGTATTCACAAATTGATCCAACAATTGCATAATGGAAGTAGAATAAAGAAAGAATCAATGTGAAATAAGAGATTAGAGACAAGATTGTTTACCATGTGAGATTAATCCACCGAAATTTGAGATTGGTGTGACTTTGTCAATTTGTGTGGAAAATGCAATTTGATGGAATTTGTGATGATGAAGTGTGTGAAATGATGTTTAGAGTGTGTTTTGATGTTGCTTTTAAGCTGAAAATTTAATGGGTAAGGTAGGATTTGAGATTGTAAATTGGGGTGGGTTGAGAAAGTCTAGGGTTAGCAAGAGAGAGAGTGAGCTTGAGAAAAGGGAAAAAATTAGGGCAAATGCCCCCCCCTTTTTTTTTGTTGTCCCCGCTGCAGCGCCGCAGCGCTGGCGCCTGGGAAATTCCCAGGTGCCAGCGCTGCAACACTGGAAGTGACGCCGCGGGGCTCAATTTGAGTGCCGCGGCGCTCGTTCCTTTCAAATGTTTTTTTTTTAAAACTGAAAATAATAAATGCCAATACTAATGCAACACATATTTACCTTAGGTTGCCTCCCAAACAGCGCCTGCTTTTTCATCTCTGGCTAGACGTTATGCTTGTAAATCACTCTGATTCCACAAACATAATGGAGGTACTTTGACGGTTGAAATCTCCTCCATAGTAATGCTTAAGACATTGGCCATTCACCTTAAAAGTTATTCCTTTTTCTTCATCTTCAACATCAACAGCTCCGTGTGGGTATACTTTAGCTACTCTAAATGGACCAGACCATCTAGATTTGAGCTTCCGGGGGAATAGCTTGAGTCAGGAATTAAACAATAATACCTGCTGATTGGTTTCAAATGAGTGCTGTGTTATTCTTTTGTCATGCCATCTTTTCACCTTTTCTTTGTAAAGCTTGGCGTTCTCATATGCTTGTAGCCAAAATTCATCCAATTCATTTAGTTGCAGCATTCTTTTCTCTCAAATTGCTGGCAAGTCAAAATTTAATGACTTGATTGCCCAATAGGCCTTATGTTCTAACTTCACAAGTAAATGACATGATTTGCCAAATATCAACTGATATGGTGACGTACCAATGGGCATTTTGTATGCTGTAAGATATGCCCAGATTGCGTCATCAAGCCTTATTGCCCAATCCTTGCAATTTGGCTTGACTACCTTCTCAAGGATTCTCTTCACTTCTCGATTGGAAACCTCAGCTTGTCCATTTGTTTGTGGATGATAGGCAGTGGCGATCTTGTGTTTAACTCCATATTTCTGAAGCAGTGCGGAGAATGATTTATTACAAAAATGCGATCCCTCGTCATTGATAATTGCACGTGGTGTACCGAAACAGGTGAGTATATTCTTTCTCAGAAATCGCAACACCACCTTTGCATCATTAGTTGGCAAGGCAACTGCTTCGACCCACTTGGACACATAATCAACAGCTAATAAAATGTATTTTTGACCATTTGATGGAATGAATGGTCCCATGAAGTCAATCCCCCAAACATCAAAACTTTCAACTTCTAATATGTTTTGCAGAGGCATTTCTTGCTTTTTTGATATGCTTCCTACTCTTTGGCACCTGTCACATCTTAAAACAAAAAAATGTGCATCTTTAAATAAAGAAGGCCAATAAAAACCAGATTGCAATACCTTTGAAGCTGTTTTGTCTCCGTGAAAATGTCCAGCATAATCGGATGAATGATAATGCATGAGTATGTCTTCAGTTTCTTCCTCTGGCACACATCTTCGAATCATTTGGTCTGCACATTGCTTAACTAAAAGGGGTTCATCCCAGAAATATGATTTGACATCATGCAGGAACTTCTTCTTCTGCTGGTAACTCAAGTCCGGAGGAAGGATTCCGCTGGCCAAGTAGTTGACATAATCTGCATACCATGGTAGATTGAGGTTTTCTACTAACCAGAGTTGCTCATCAGGAAAGGAATCATTAATTAATGTCTCATCATCAATTTGTTGTCCACCCTCTAAGCGAGATAAATGGTCTACAACCTGATTTTCTGAACCTTTCTTGTCCTTGATTTCCAAATTAAATTCTTAAAGCAATAGCACCCATCTGATCAGTCTTGGTTTCGCCTCTTTCTTGCTAATCAAATACTTGATAACAGAATGATCTGTAAAGACTGTCACCTTAACACCAATTAAATATGCTCTGCACTTATCAAAGGCAAATACAACAGCCAACAACTCTTTCTCAGTAGTGGTATAATTGTTCTGAGCATCATTCAAAGTTTTGCTTGCATAATAAATGGTGTGGAAAACCTTGTTTTTGCGTTGCCCCAATACTGCACCTACTGCAATATCACTAGTGTCACACATTACTTCGAAGGGCATGGTCCAATCTGGTGCGACAATGACTGGGGTTGAAATAAGCTTCCTTTTCAACACCTCAAATGCATCATTACATGCTTGATCAAAGATGAAATTTGCATCCTTCTCCAACAAGCTACACAAAGGCTTAGAAATTTTTGAAAAGTCTTTTATGAATCTTCTATAAAAGCCTGCATGACCAAGGAAACTTCTTACTCCCTTAACATTTGCTGGTGGTGGTAACTTCTCAATGGCTTCAATTTTTGCTCTGTCAACTTCTATTCCTCTTGAAGAGATCTTATGTCCCAAGACAATCCCCTCATTCACCATGAAGTGGCACTTTTCCCAATTCAGTACCAAGTTGGTTTCTTCGCATCTCTGTAGCACAACTGCTAAGTTCTTCAAACATACGTCAAACGAATCCCTAAAAATTGAGAAATTGTCCATAAACACTTCCAAGAACTGTTCCACAATATCAGAAAAGATTGCTATCATGCATCGTTGAAACGTTACGGGTGCGTTGCATAATCTGAAAGGCATCATTCGGAATGCAAATATACCGTATGGACAAGTGAAGGTAGTCTTTTCTTGATCTTCTGGAGCTATAGCTATCTGATTGTAGCCAGAATAGCCATCCAAAAAGCAGTAAAATTCATGCCCTAAAAGTCTATCCAGCATTTGATCGATGAAGGGCAATGGAAAATGATCCTTCCTTGTGGCTTTGTTCCACTTTCTGTAATCCATACACACTCTCCATCCAGTTACTGTACGTGTTGAAAGTAGTTCATTGCTTGAATTAGCTATGACAGTGACTCCACCCTTCTTTGGTACACATTAAATTGGACTTACCCATGAGCTGTCAGAAATTGGGTAAATAATTCCTGCATCAAGCCACTTAATAATCTCTTTCTTTACTACTTCTTTCATCACTGGGTTCAGCCTTCTTTTGTACTCAATCGAAGATATTTCCTCATCTTCTAACAATATCTTATGCATACAGAATAAAGGACTGATTCCTTTGATGTCTGCAATTGTCCATCCCAATGCCTTCTTGTACTTCCACAGTATTCTAAGCAACTTCTCTTCTTGTGTTTCATTCAATGTAGCATATATTATTACAGGAAGTGTTGAGGATGGACCGAGGAATGCATACCGTAAATGGTTAGGCAAGGGTTTGAGCTCAAGTGTTGGCGGTTTTTCTGTCGAAGGTTTGGTTCTTGCTTCCATATTTTTTTGATTCTTTAAGCACTTCAAATTTGAAACTCTTGTGCTCTTGGTGGGGTGTAGAATTCAAAGCATTGAGATACTCCAGTGCTCCCTGATCTTCCACTTCATTCCCATTCATGACTGCATTTTCTAGAGAGTCTTGGTTGGAGTAGTTGTTGCAAATCCTTTGAATCTCTCTGTTAATAATGTTGATGCAGTAACATTCATCTGCTTCTTTGGGAAATTTCATAGCTTTGAACACATTAAACGTCACCTCTTCATCTTGCACTCTCATAGTAAGTTCTCTCTTTTGGACATCAATCAAAGTTCTACCGGTAGCTAAGAAAGGTCTTCCTAAAATGATTGAAATTTCAAGATCCTCTTCCATGTCCAACACAATGAAGTCAGCTGGGAATATAAATTTATCTACCTTAACTAACACATCTTCAATCACACCTTTAAGGTATGTGAGTGAACGATCTGTAGGTTGTAAAGTAACATTTGTAGGCTTGGCTTCCCCCAATCCTAGCTGGTTGTAGATAGATAAAGGCATCAAATTTATACTGGCCCCTAGGTCACATAAAGCTTTACCAAAATACCAGTTTTCAATTGTGTATGGAATGGTGAAACTTCTGGATCCTTGAGCTTTGGAGGTAATTTTTTCTGCAATATTACACTACATTCTTCTGTCAACGCTACAATTTCATACTCGTCCAGCTTCTTTTTCCTTGAAAGAATGTCCTTCATGAATTTAACATAGCTAGGCATTTGCTCTAATGCATCTGCAAATGGTATGTTAATGTGCAGTTTCTTAAAAATTTCCAGAAACTTTGTAAACTGCTTCTCTTGCTTTTGCTTCTGTAGTCGCTAAGGAAATGGTGGTGGTCTGTAAGGCTGCACCTTCTCTTTCTGTATAACCTTTTCTTTTGCTGCACTATCTTCTTGTTTTTCATTCCCAATTGCAGAATTTTCTACACTTTCTGTATTTGCAGAATTTTCTGCATTTGCTGATGGTTTAGGTCTTTCTACAATATTTTGCATTTCTTTACCGCTTCTCAACGTTACTGTTTTGCATTGCTCTCTATCACCTTTTGGATTAACTTCTGTGTTACTCGGTAGCGAGCCTTGAGGACGGTTGTTCATTACAGAAGCTAATTGACCAACTTGGTTTTCTAAAGTGCGAAGAGATGCTGATTGGCTTTGCAAAAGTTGGTCAGTTTGCCTTATGTATTGAATTAACAATTCCTCAACACCAGGTTTCTTTTCTTACTGAAATTGTTGCTGCTGCCACTGCATTTGAAATCCGGGTGGATTCATGGATTTTGAGGATTGCCCTTGGTTATTATTACTCCAAGAAAAATTTGGATGATTCCTCCACCCTGGATTATAACAATTCGAGTTAGGATTATGTTGCTGCTGATTGTAACTCCCCATATATTGTGCTGTCTCCATGCATAGACCATTTTAGTGATTATCTCCACAAAAATCACAAGTTCGTGGTTGGCTTTTTACTACATTGACTCCAAGTGTATCCATCTTCTTAGCCAACAAACTAACTTGTGCTGTCAAAAACGTGAGTGCATCAATTTCATGCACACCAACAACTTTTCTAGGATTCACTCTTTCAGATGGCCATTGGTAGCTGTTAGAGGCCATTGGTAGCTGTTGGAGGCCATTTCTTCCAACAAGTCATATGCCACATCTGTGGACTTGCTTATTGACACCCCTCCAGCTGCTGCATCTACAATCGTTCTTAAATGTCTCACCAATCCAATATAAAATGTTTGCACCAATAACCATTTGAGAACTCTATGATGTGGACACTTTCTCAGCATATCCTTAAATCTCTCCCATGATTCATACAATGATTCTGACTCATGCTGTACAAAAGTGGTAATATCATTACGCATTTTTGCAGTTTTGGCTGGTGGAAAGAACTTGGCTAAGAACTTTTGTGCCAAATCATCCCATGTTGTTATTGAACCAGATGGTGATGATATTAACCAACTTTTTGCTTTGTCTCTCAAGGAGAATGGAACCAACCTGAGTCTTATGGCATCATCTGACATGCTATTTTATTTGAATGTGTCACAAATTTCTAAAAAATTTGTGATATGCTCATTGGGATCATCATTCGGGAAGCCACTGAACTGCACTGATTCTTTAAGCATTTGAATAGTCCCTGGCTTGATTTCAAAATTATTAGCATTGATATTTGGCCTGCGAATGCTTGAGTGTATGCCATTCACCCAAGGAACTGCATAATCTCTTAAAGCTCTTGGCTCTGCACAAACATTCTGGTTTTGCCCTTCCATGTTAGTCCTTTGGTTCTGGTCTCGGCGTAATCTTCTTAGTGTCCTCTCAATTTCAGGATCAAAGTATGCTAGATCAACGCTCTTGGAACGTCTTATACACACCTGAAATTTCTACAAACAAGAACAAAAATCTGAATTAACAGGAGAAAAGACTTATATCAGTATTAAAATAAAAAATAATTTCAGTCCCTGGCAAATGAAGACAATTAAAGAATAGAAACCTTGGAGACATCCCAAATTCGGTTTTCATTTTTCTTTTCTTTGTTTTTATCATTTGTTTTAATTTCAATTATGAATATTACTTTTAATGAGTTGTATCTATGGATGGCTGGATAATTTTTTAGTTATTGTTGAATTTTTATGTGATTAAACTTGATTCTAAGGATTGATGTAGTTTTATTTATATTATGTTTGGATGATTTAGTATAAATTCGTGTAATTCATTTATGTTTCTTTATGCTTAATGCTTCCGATTGATTGGAAAATGAATTGGTTGTTGTGAATGTATGGATTTATGCTTGAAAGAGATTGATCCATTTATAAGATTTGGGAGAAACATAGCTTTAGGTTGCTATTGAGTTGAAAGGCCAATAACACCTAGGTAATCTTTTTGGTTTTCCTTAGGATTTGCATGAGGTGCACTCCAAGTGTTTGATTAAATGCGTAACAGGCGCAAACTCTTTGGGTGTGCTATTATGCCTAGGGTCACATGTGGTGCTCTCCGTTTTAAAGTATTTGATAAGCGTGACAGGCCAAACTCTTTAGGGTGTGCCATTATGTCTAGAATTTCATTTGCTAAAAGTGACAGTGGTAATGAAGTTAATCCTTAGGGTAGTAATTTAAGGGTAGCTTAATGCGTGTATAAATAACGGGTTAGATAGACATATCAACTTGACTATGTATGCATAGTATCTCATTCGAACTCGAAAGATGGAATGAGATTAGTCTTAAGCCATTAATTAATGAATTGAACGAATTTTCTAAATAGGAAGAACATAGGAAGAATAGAATGAAATCAATGCTTTAGGATCCCATTTGTATAGAATTCGCCATATCGCAAGATTATCATTTTGTTGTAGATTGTAGGTTCTAGGCCTTAATGGAACTTTATTGAACTTTATGTGTTGAAGTTGCTATGTGATTAATGGTTATCTTGTGTTATTCGTTTATGCTTTTTATACACTTCATGCTTCTAATTGCATTGAAAAATAGATTGGATGAATTAAACATTTGGGTTATGTACTTGACAAAGTTTAATCCATATGTCGATCTTAAAAAGCGTAGCTTTGAGTTTGTTAAGTTGAGAGACATATGAACTTAGGTAATCATCATGATCTTCCTTAGGATTTGCATGAGGTGCACTCCAAGTGTTTGATTAAATGCGTGACAAGCGCAAACTCTTTGGGGTGTGCTATTATGCCTAGGGTTACATGTGGTGCTCTCCGTTTTAAAGTGTTTGATAAGCGTGACAGGCCAAACTCTTTAGGGTGTGTCATTATGTCTAGAATTTCATTTGATAAAGTGACAGTGATAATGAAATTAATCCTTGGGGTAGTTATTTAAGGGTTGCGTAATGCATGTCTATGTAAACAAGTTAGATAGACATATCAACTTGAATATGTATGCATAGTATCTCATTCGAACTCGAAAGATGGAATGGGATTAATCATACACCCTGAATTAATGAATGCAGAAATTGGTTGTTGATTACTAATGACAAAGACCATAAGAACAATATAGGGAAATCAAGTCTCTAGAGCCCCATTGCCATAAATATCTCTTTTCCTTTATTTATCTAGCTAATTAGTTTTTAGTTGCTTTTAATTCAATAACTCATACTGCCATTTAGATTAGCCTAAATAAAGTTAGGTTGCCAACATCGTAGTACTTAGCATTAATTTAGGACACAATCCTCGTGGGAATGATACTCACTCATCACTTTATTACTTGTTGCGATAATGTGCACTTGCGTTAGTGCTCAAATAGCTTCATTTGCATCCGGTTTCTGGTATTTTTGCTCCGATAGTGCTTAAACCTATAAAACAATATTAATATGCATAAATAGCCAAATTATTAGGATAAATTGAACAAATATCAAGTTAAGAGGATAAAATAGTTTACACAATTACGTCTTATCAGTGATCATCCATTTCTTATCTCCAAACTCATATCTCACAGAACAATATGTGCAAACTCATTTGCCATATTGTTCTACCCTGGCGAAACTCTTTCCCGGGATTAATACTTATGGCCACAAGATTTTTTGAGATACAGCCTCGAAGCATCTGGATATCAAACTCCCTATGCGAGCTGACGGGTCCCATATCTGTACACATCGGACTCCATAAGGATTTGACCATACCCGGCGGTTATACCATAAAGGTTTGTGACATACGTGAAACTAAAGTATGATGGATCACTTACAAGCCCACCGTGGCACTCAGGTCAAAGGACCACGTATACTACTCAACTCGAGAGGACCATCCATTAACGGCTTACATAGGGTGTCTATCGGAGGCCCTCGTGAGTCTATCTCATATCCAATCCTAACTGGATACCCATATGTCAATACGAGCTCCAAGTTCACTGTCGGCTAAGAACGACCATCTATACCTTATAGGTACGACATATGTTGATCTATATATAAAGGTATCCACCGACAGACCTGCATTGGCATAAATAGATCAGGGACAATTATTCGAGACATACTTGTGCAACTAGCATTTTTACACCCAATTGCAACTCTTGTAACTATGCAGTTACTAGTATATTCCCAAGTCTATGTCCTATTACAGACAAGGCTCCAACTCTTAGATCTCCTGAGTATTATAACCAGCTAACACTTAGTTGTGCTAACATTTAGCATTTATATCTCTCAGCATAGCTAACTATGAGCCCTTATCTAAACTTCTTTAGATCTGACCTGAACTCCTTCAGATCTACAATGTCTATAACGTTACATTGTATAATACCATATGAATGGGTATTAGCGATTTAATGGGAATGTACATTTGTATAAATACACAAGTATATATATATATATTCAGGGATGACACATAAGCACCGACCCTAACAGTATCACCATAATATCACAAATTAACATGACACTATAAAAAGCCAATTATCAATGTACTATTGCATCTAATGTACACTTGTATAAATACACAAGTATATATACATTCAGGGATGACACGTAAGCACCAACCCTAACAGTATCACCACAATATCACAAATTAACATGACACTATAAAAAGCCAATTATCAATGTACTATTGCATCTAATTACACCATAAATCAATAGCTATTTTCTCCCTGAAAATTGGTCCGATCTCTGGTCTAAAGTCCAAACTAGCCCTAACATTAGAAATTCTATAAATTTACAAGTGCAGACCCCATAATCACCACTGTCAACTGTTTATTGAGACACTCAATTCTTTAATCATACAACATCGTAAGGCGAAAAATCTTGAGCCACGTCACTCCTCATTGATAAAAATTGGGTCTGATTGAGATACATAGGCATCATCTTGCTTAAGCATGTTACTTGTCCCTCAATCTCGAACTCTTTGATTTCTTATGAATAAGATTCGTATAGGGCATAGGGTTCATTTGTACTGGTCTAGATTGCCATCCATACATGTTTACCCCATTTCCCACCAATTACCACATTAACACTGCCCATTTGCTAACAAGCCTACTCGACCTTTGGCTAATAGTCGATCTATATTTAGTAATCAAGAACATATACGACTGGCTATTAATCACTTGAGGAAACCTGTACAACATATATGAGTTATAAGAAAATCAAAAGCCATAATCAAATTAGAAACCATAAATTCATAAATAATTTACCTTATTCTTGAACACGCCCATACATAAATCAAAATTTTGTAGTAATTATCTAATCATTCGAATATCCTCCATCATCTCTTCTTTATCCTTTTATTGCTACTCTTGCAAGTTGAAGGACACCTCGCACATCTTCTCCATCATCTCTTCTTTATCCTATCATTACTGCTCTCACTAGTTAGCATACCCCTATCGCATCTCCTTCCTCAACTCGCTAACCTCACCATATAATGCATCAAATCATTTCTGATAGTATTCATGAAGATATATCGACAATGCTATACGTTGTTGGAATTGGCTGTTAAATTTGAAGAATAAATAAATTTGGGTGATATCTAATTATAAGTTTGGTTGACATATGTTTATAGAAGTATATTATACCAAATATGGTTCCTGTTCTCCAACTATATAAACCTTTTCATCACGATCACCTGAAACTAATGTAGTGTCATTTAAAAATATACGTTAAACAAAAAAATTCTTAATGTATGTAATTACATCTATATATGTTTAACTAAAGAATGAAATAACCACCACCAATGTTATTTTTAAGAAATAGAGTAGTAGTGATCACATAATTATAACAAGTGAAAATTTTTGTGTTTGTACTTTAGGGTGAATGTTATATACTTATAGATTATGATTTAATTTTGCTATTGGGCTGATTTGTAAAATGTTCAAATTTATTTTAAGGACCAAAATGAAATACTAAGAAAAAACTAGAGGTTAGTTTGAGAAAAAGAGCAAGTGGTAAATTTTATTGATAATTCTCAGTAGGAGGCTAAATGAAAATTGGCAAAACATATGTATACACTTTATTCTCTATAACCCTCATTTTGCCGACCCTCTCTATTTCTCCAAAGAGAGAAAAAAAAAAAGAAGAAGAAAAAGAATTGGGTTTTAAGGATTTTCATAAGAGGTATCTACTAACTATTTCTCTCATTTTTTTAGGTTATTATATGATTTGGTTGAGTTGTGATTTCTGGAAATTATACAAGATTTCATGATAGTTTCATGGAAATTAGTAATAATTGTATGATAAGAGTAGGCATCACACATGAGCTGTAGTTGTGTTTTCTTGACAATATGCCGTAAATTTTATAATATTTTGTAGGCTGATTTAAACTCTGAAATTATGAATGGTTCAATTAGACATGTATGTGGACATTAAAAACTTTGAATCGTTTCAAAATTTAAAGAATGTTATTTTTAGTGATTTTTCTAAAATGACCATGAAATTTATGAGAATCCTTTATTTTTGCAGTATGATCAAATGACGAAGTAAATTTGATGTATCAAATGATATTAGAAAATTATGACTTTTTGAAAACTGCTATATGTATATTTCTAGTATATCATATCCAAAAATTTGTCCTTTAAAGCCTTGGTTTCGATTTGTTATGATTTTTTTAAAGAAACTAGTCTTAATGCAGGATTTAGCTTACAGATTCTGAAATCTGTAGAATAAATTCGTTTTAAAATACTATTTGTGTGAATTAAGACATGCATAATTTATTATGCACTATAATATGTGTCATGAGTAATTTTAAGGTAATTTCATAATTTTTGAACAATTATATAATTTTATGAAATTCAGATACTAAAGGCTGCTCAATAGAATTTTTTGATTTGATCAATTTAAGGACTTAGATTTAAGGATGATTAAGACTTGGATTTTAAGGGGGATAAAATCTAATTTACTTGATTTGATGATGATTTATGTCTTGAGAGCAATAAATCTTGATTCTATGGTGAATGGATACTGTTTTATATATGAGAAAAATCCGTTAGGTGATATCTATCGAAATCTAAAGGTTTTAGAAAAATCCCTTATAGATTAATTATGATCCAATTTCAGGTTTATATTACTTTATAGTTTAAATTGTTAATTATTCGAGAATCACCTATAAAGACTTTGAAAATTACCGAACTGAAGTCCACCATGAAGCGTACTATAATATCTGATCCCTACTAGTAGTATAGGTGCCTAAATTTTGGTATAAAACGATAAAGACACTGTAGGGTTACCAGATTCCAACCCTATTAGAAATATTTTTTTATGGTGCGTGTGAGAGGTATTAAACTTAAATTGGTAATTTCACAGTCGATCAAAGTGTCGGACGGTCATGGAATATTTTTGGAATTTTTTTCTATTAACTTAGAAAAGAAAATTTTAATTTAATACATGAATTTCTAAGTGTTATGCATGGAACAAGCCTTTGTTAAGAAACACAATCCATGTATTAGAAAATGGACCAATTAGAGACAAGTTGATGGATTGCCAAGTTGGAAGTCTAGTTAGTTCCTTTGACTATTCTAACTAAATAGTTAGAAATGAACCAATTAATGCTTCCATTTTTTACCAATGGCAATTTAAAATTTTAGGGTTAGTTGAGGGGTAAATTTGACTTTTAGAAGAGCAATATATAAGGATGAAGTGTGTAGAAATTTAGCTAAGCAAAAGCAAAACATATTAGAGCAAAAGAGGAGAGAATTCGGCCAATGTGATAATGTGCTGCTACAGTAAAACCCAAGGCTTTATCATGATTTTTCATGTATGATCAAGTTAAAATAAAGCCAAATACAAGTTCCTAAGATCAATTGAAGCTTCAATTTGTGAAAATTCAAGAAAAAGATATAAGAAAAGCATTATTTGGTAGTGGTGATGTGTGAATTTTTCAAGATTACTCAATTAATGTTTTTGTGTGAATTATTGATTTAGATTGAGTTGAATTCAAGTGTGGAGCTTAAAGAACTCATCAAAGTAAAGGAATTAGTAAGGTAAGAATTAGAGTTTTGTATGATTTTATTGTAGAAACTTTAATTGGATGTTATTAGAGCATTAGAATTAAATTGGCTTGATTTGGATGTTATTGGAACAATAAATTGAGAAAAGAAATGTGTTGGGTGGAGAATGGTATATTCGACCACTTAGGAAATTTTAGGGTTTGAGTTGTGCTTTGATTAAATTGTCGTGTATAAATGATTCCTTGTATCAATTGGATGTATATGGTTGATGGAAAATCAAAAATAAAGAAAATATGACATAATTGTCCATTTTAGTAAGGTGAAGGGCAATTATGTCCAACCAAAATTTAAAAGGTGTTAAACAATTATTATGATTTCAGATGGTGAATTAAACAAGATTAAATAAGATTGAATGACTTTATAAATGAAAAATGGAAAGTAGAGGCCATCCGAGCTTTGTAAGCCAATTAGGGCGTTTACTAGTTTAAGTGTAATTTTAGCATTGATAAAGGTTATAAATGTCATTTGTGGCATGTAGGTGAAGAAAACCGAGAGCGGTAAAAAGGAAAAAATATTTCGGAGAAGAATTAAGTTTGGAGCGATTGGTGAGTGAAAATCTGTAATTATTTACCTTTCGTCTAATAGGTTTTCGCATATTTGAATAATTATGTTTTATGTGATCTTAAATGCTTAAATATGATTTACAGTTTTTATATACTATTATCATCATAAATTTCTACGTTCAGTTGAAAAAATAGTTTTTAAAGTTATTAAATCAGTTTTCAAAGGCCATTAGTACCCTCAGATTGTATATAGTGTTGTGATAGTTTAAGACCCACCCGATATATCCCGTACGCATGGGCAAGTATTGAGGGGCATGTAACTAACTCTGGGTAGTCGGGTTGTCATGTCATGTAAGTCGCTCTATGTGTACGAGGTATTGTCTCGCTATATGTAGGCAATGTAGGATTCCACTGCATAGTCAGTGATGTCTTTAGATGTCACAGTAGGTGTTGCTAGTTTAGACGCCTTATGACCTACTCACATTGTGCGGTGCTAGTTTAGTCGTTGCATGAGTATAGAGCTTTAGGGTTACCATTGGTACAATTTAAAAAGAAAATGGCCGAGCGAGGGTGTTAATAGTTTTGAGTTATTGAACGCATATCATGTATTTATATGTGTACATGTTAGTTATTATGTTTATAGACTCTGAGAATTGTTTATAGATATTATTAATAAAAACCGCTCAGCAAAATTCTATCAGCATATGATTTTAGAAACTATTTTATAGTTCTATTATGGTTTTAGAAGCATGTTTTAGACCGTTTTCAGAATTTAATATTTATACAGAATTTTATTTTTACTGAAAATCTTAAATGCACCCACTAAGCTCCTTTAGCTCACCCGTTTTGTAATTTATGTTTTCTGAACACCCCTCCAAGTACAGGCCTCGATGCGCAAGTCGCTGATTCTCCTACGGTAAATTAGTGAGCCAAGACAGACGATCATTTTGTAAATGTAAATGTACTGAGTAAAAAGTTTTGATTTTTTGCATAATAGTTATAGACTTTGTGCATATTGTATATATGTTTCAAACAAATAAGAAATGTTTTGGTAATACAGTGACAGTTTTTACTTTTTCTTAGTAAGTTAATTTTGTGATTGAAATGAAATTATTGTGGGGAGCTGGATTTGATTTGGGAAGGACCGCATGTCCTATTTAGAAGTTGAGAAAACTATTTGATTAAAAGTATGATCTTTATTGCTAGTTTTGCTTTTTGAATTTTCAGAAAAACAGAGGAAACTCTGTCCGTTTTTTTAAAACATTTGGTAAATTATCTTCACAAATATTCCAGGATTTAGTTAATAATAATAAGAATTAAAAAGGGTTCGCCTTACAGAATTTATCAGTTTTGATAGTTAGACTCTGAGGAACTTCCATTAGGATGCTCAGCGAGGCCCACCGGGATCTACAGTTGAGGGTCTCGGGGCGGGTCTTATCACATACTCATTGGCAATTCTAAGATCCAACTAGGGTAGACTTGGATTGCTAGAATAGCAGTTTTAATTTTCAGCAATGTGTTTAACTCTTAAACATAATGTTGATTAACTCTTAATCACCTTGGTTAACTCTTAACAAATAGCTTAAACTCTTCAAGCTTGGGATTATGGTTAAACACTTTAACCATTTGTTTAACTCTTTAAACATTATGATTAAGGCAATTGAATGGTTTTGTTTATGTTTAACTCTTAAACACAATTAGTGATTAACTTTTAATCACTTTGGTTAACTCTTAACAATTTGTTTAACTCCTTAAACATTGTGATCAAAGCAATGAAATGGTTTTGTTTATTCAACTCTTGAATTACGAAACATGACCTTCAAGCTTGATCATCCATGGCTACCTTTTGGACGATGAAGATGATAAATAGTGCTTCAATAATTGAAACACAAAAGCACTCATCTCACTCTCTTATCGTCGAACCAAAAGGCACCCAAAATGAAGATAAAATTCTTCATTTTATAAGTCACAAATCGACTCCAATTATGTAGCCAACACTTGCCCCCACCAAGTATGGTGAAGCATTTTCAAGCCATTTCGATGATGTTCAAATTACTATAAACAAATAAAAGGCATGTGCTTGAATTTAATATTAAAGCTTTTGTAGACTTTTCAACACAAAACAATTTTGTATTGTTAACAAATGAGTGTTGTCGATTTTCTCAAATAAAATTGAAACTACTTTTTTTTCATTTTGTTTATTAAATACAATAGTCAAACATATTGCCCCTACTTTGTCTCAAATGGCATGCCTATATGTTTTTTCCTTTTAATATATTGAAAAAAAATAATTTTATTTCCTTGTTGAAAAATAATGGCCGAATGTGTGCAAAAACAAATGAAACAATTTTATTTGTTATCACGTTTTCCTCTTTAATAGTCAAAGACACCATGCCCTACCATTTGTGTCTTTCTTTTATTTGTTTAATAACAAATAAACATGAGCCATTTATTACATATTTTATTTTATATTAATCATTATATAAAATAAAACATGTAATTAATTTATTACAATAAAAAATTGTTTGACTCAAAATATATTATTAGTAACAATTATTAATACTTTTATTTATTCAAAATATTTTTGAATAAATAAATGATTTTACTTTTCTCACAACTAGGGTTATTTTTATAATTATAAAGTCAAACAATAAATGGCTTATAATGTGCCACGTGTCATCATTCCATTGGTCAACAACTATTATTAACCGATTAATCTACTTAACTCTTAAGTCTTGACACATTCACATCCTGAGGGAATCCTGAAATAAATATCCAGGTTTGTTGGAACTTACTGGATTAAACGATTCAACCCGGTATGCTGCCTTAGTGCACAACGAGTACACTTCATATTATGGGACTCCCTAAGTCCACGCCCGATTTATCAAATAGAACTATTTCATGAGTCCGTGATCGATGCTCTATACACACATCACGGATATTATAAATCAGTGTGTTAGATCATATAAGTTGAGGTCATAACATATTCATTTAATCCTTTCATCACCTATATCTTGGATGAGCGGAGATATAGATCACCACTGTTAAATCTCCATGTGCTCATCCATGAACTCATCTCCAGATTTGTATCTCGATAATTAATATACGCAAACACCTTTGCGATATTTTTCAATCCTTCAAAAAACTCTTTTCTCGGGTTTCATATCTATGCATACTAGACTCTGTGAGCATCGGACTATACCCAGCGACACATAACGGTCAGACCATAAAAGTTCTCTAACATACGTGGAACCAAAGCATGGTGGATCACTCACAAGCCTATCGTGGCACTCAAGTCAAAGGATCACGAATACTACTCAACTCAAGAGGACTCACTATTAACGGCTTCATAGGATGTCTATTGGGTTCCACATTAGTCTGTTCAATACCTATATACTTATATGAGCTTTGGTAAGCTCATGCTCAGCTAAGAACTGTTGTGATATGGTGTGTGATGTATATAGATATATATAATTTCAAAAAATTAAATACGCAACGGAAGTATTCATACATATTATACAATATGTAGTATTCATAGTATTCATACATATTCAAGCATGTATAATCATTCAAGTACATATATATCTCATATATATATTTCATGCATGATATAAAATGAATAACAAATAAATAACCTACCCGGATATGAAGGTAGCTTTACAATTCTTCAAGAACTCCAAGCTTCAATTTGTTGAGCTCACCTTGAAGTGTTCCCTTGCACAATTCTAGTTCACAACTAAATCCGGTGGAATTGTGAAGCTAGAATGGCAGCCTTGAATTTTCAGCAAATGATTGTTTTAACACTTAAACAATTTGTGTATATGAATGATTACTACCAAGAGATAAGAAGAATTAAGAGATTTCTTTTGTTCTTTACAACTCTTTATGTTGAACATTGGTAAGCCTTTGTATTTTCTCTCAACACTTTGAAAGAAACACTTAGGAAAATACTCTCAATTCTCTCTTCTTTCACCTTGAACGAAATTCACACTATCTCTTACTCAAATTGAACTCTTTCAATTCTTTCTTAAGTGCAAAGAATGATTTCTCTTAGTGCTCCACCACCACTTAACCATGTTTGCCATTATAAACATTAATCTATTATATTTTTCACTCACCAATTTGATTCAACCATTTAAATCAATTTCTAGAGAGTAAATGGCATTTAATCAATGTTAAGTGGTTTTACCACTTTCTTAGTGCATCATTTAAGAATTACTAAGTGGTCAACATTCCTTATTATTAATAACAAGTGCATTCTCCATTAGTAAATGGTGTTTGCCACTTATTCCAATTAATAATAATAATTTGATTAATATATAAAATATTAATAATTCAAAACTATTTTGAATATTTACATTTACCATATATGTATTTACCAAGCAAGGTAAATAGGTAAATACATGGTAAATAATTTATGGAGCAAGATTATGTCACTTGTCAAATTCTTATTGGTTAACAACTCTTGTAAACCAATAATGTATTTTACCTTCAATTATTGACAAGTGAATAATAAAAGGAACCTTGAATCATTTTTCATTTCTGGAAATTGTTGGATCAATTGTTCAATCCGATTCGCTGCCCCAGTACACAACGAGTACACTCCATATTGTGAGATTCTCTAGGTCCATGCCCGATTTGTCATATGAAACTATTTCACACGTCTGTGAACAATGTCCCACACACATGTTACAGATATTACAAAACGACACATTAGACCATACAATTTGAGGTTATAACATATTCGTATAATCCTTCCATCATAAATATCCTAAAAGAGCGGAGATATAGATCAACACCGTCAAGTCTCCATGTGCTCAACCATTAACTTATCTCTAGATTTGTATTTCAATAAATAATATCCGTAAACACTTTCACGATATCATTTTCCCAAGAAATTCTTGGATGTCTGCTTATGGCCATAAAACTTTCTGAAATACAATCTTGGAGTTGCAGGATATTTTACTCACCCAATTGAGTTGATGGATCCCATATTTGTACACACCGAACTCCATTAGCATCGGACCATACCCAGCGACACCCAGCAGTCA
Source organism: Ailanthus altissimus (assembly GCA_946807835.1). Classification (NCBI taxonomy): domain Eukaryota; kingdom Viridiplantae; phylum Streptophyta; class Magnoliopsida; order Sapindales; family Simaroubaceae; genus Ailanthus; species Ailanthus altissimus. The sequence goes on from OX327684.1 coordinate 10,759,730, forward strand.
GACCATGAAAGGTATCTAACATGTGTGGAACTAAAGTATGATGGATCATTAACAAGTCCACCGTGGCACTCAGGTTTAAGGACCACGAATACTACTCAACTCGAAAGATCCTCCATTGACGGCTTTATGGGATGTCTATTGGAGATCTTTGTGAGTCTGTTCAATATTCAGTCCTTACTGAATACTTGTATCTCTATACGAGTTTCCACTAAACTCATGGTCTGCTAAGACTAACCATCTGAACTATCCAGATATAGACATACACTGATCTATATATATATATATATATTAAGATCTTCACTAACAGACCCGCATTAGTGAAGGTAGATCAGGAACATTAAATTTAAGAATATATTTGCATAACAACATTTCTTAGCACCATTTGCAACCCATTGCAACTATGTCATTATTAATATATTCTTAGGTCTTTGTCTCATTTCAGACAAGGCTCTAACTCTTTAGATTTTACTAACTCTTAGTTCTGATCTAAACTCCTTTAGATCAGATCTGAACTCCTTTAGATCAGATCTGAACTCCTTCAGATCATACAATGTCTAAAACGTTACAAGCATCTTACCATATTTATAAATAAAATAATTAGTGATATATTGAAATCATAAATGTATAAACATAAAGCAAATATTTATACATAAAAGGGATGGCACGTAAGCACAAATCCCAACAAGAACATCCATTTATATCACACAGATATAGCATACATTGATCTATATAAAATGGATTCACCGATAGACCCACACTCATGAAAGTAGATTAGGAACATAGTATTTGAGAACATACTTGCATAATGACATTTTCTAACACTTATTGCAACTCTTTGCAACTATATCATTACTGGTATGCCCTCAGGTCCTTATCCCGTTATAGACAAAACTCAAACTTTTTAGATTTTACTGATTATTATAATCTGCTAACTCTTAGTAGTGCTAACTCTTAGCATTTATAACTCTCAATTGTTAACTTGTAGCCCTAGTCTAAACTCTTTTAGGCCAGATCTAAACTCCTTTAGATCATATAATGTCTGTAGCGTAATAAGCATTATATCATTTATTATAATATCAACGATTATATATGAAATGTATATTGTATAAATATTAAAAATTAATATTCATACAATATTAGAATAGCATGTAAGCATTAATTCCAACACATATAACATTAGGATCAAACTCATGTCTTGACCACTTGTCAAGTGTCAGTTTAACTAGTCAATCATATGCTTGCAAATTAATTTCTTTGATTTTTTTAAAGATGAATTTTGAACTGGTGTTTATATGTCTCTCTTATTGCACACTATAACAAATTCTTTAAATGTAAACTAGTATTAGAATTTTACCAGAATGCTTACAAAGCTTCCAACAAGCCCTTTTATCTATCACTCATAAATATAAATATCATCTTCTTCTCATATCCAATTAAATAAAATAACTTTTCTAGAAAAAGAAACTTTCAAGGCACTCTACTTCACACACAAACACTGTTAATGGAAATATGTCATTATTGGCATCTAGAGCCACAACAGACAACAGAATACCACCAAATTTCCCTTTTAAGTGACATCCATCTAACTTTATAAATGGTCTACAACTATTTAAGAGACCTGCTCTTTGTGCAGTAAAAGCTATAAAATTTCTCTTAAATGATGAGTTGTAGGAATACATTCTAGATTGAGAATTATTTCTGATTGAATAATTGCTACTACATCAAGGTTAGTTTTCATAACCATATGGGCATATTTTTTTAAGTCGGCATAAGACAAATTATTATCCTCATCTAGCATGTCTAAGGTCTTTCTCTTAACTTATATTCTAAGTCTATTCATAGTTATCTTATACTTTTGTAATAGTTCTTGCTTAAGAACTTTAGTTTTGACATCAGACAGTACTCTAACTAAACTTCCAAACTCTTTTGCAATCCATGTTGAGTTAACCTCTATTATTTTGGATCATTTTAGACATGTATGCTTAGGGTTGTGACTATTAACTATTAAAGATACTTCATCTAGTAACCTTCTAGCGTGTATCTTTTAAGGACAACCCTCTAAAGCACATTTAACAGTGACTCTTAAAGGCTCAATTTTTACTCTCTTCAGTGTGAGCCCTTGTTGGATAATGCACTTTAAAAAGCGTCTGTCTAAACTTTTCTATGTTAACAAAATGAATGACCAACATCAAAGAAAATTTGCTCTCTTAGTTTCTCTACCCACACTTTCCCTTGGATCATTATTGACATCTTACAAACTAGGTTCTCATCCTCAGAAAAGCTAATTATAAAACTCTCATCATCTGACTCATACTCTTCCACATCATCATGAACTAAACCTTCAAATAGACCCTATACAAAGCCATCAACAGTACCTTCTTAATTTTCCTCCTTATTAGAGAAATAGAACAAACTCATCTACATCCTCATCTATGTGAAAACCCCTAGTATACTAGGACTAATTTGGGTTGGTCCTCTTAATTGTCCTCCTTATTAAAGAAATGGAACAACTCGTCTACATCCTCATTTATGTGAAAACTCTTATTATACCAGGACTAATTTGGGTTGATGGGTATGTTTCTTGCTCAAGTAGTTGTGTATTAGGCTTAGGTGGGTGTGTTTCCTGCTTTGATAGTTGTGTATTAAGCTTAGGTAAGTGTGTTTGAGACTTAATTAGGTATGTTTTAGGCCCATAGGTCTGTGTTTCAAGCTCATCTACCTATGCTTAGGTGGCATTTGACTATGGGTAGCTCCTTTAAGACCATATTCGATGGTACATGAAAACTGACTCAATGTGTTATCAACCTCCGTTTTATGTTATGGATTCCTAAGCTTTGGATCCTCTAGTAATGGAATATGTATTACATCTAAAGGCATTGCCTTTGTAGTAATATTAATGCTGCCAATCCTTCTAGACCAAAATAACTCACATCAATTTTACGTCTTAATCATCTTCTAATTATAACCTACCCCCAAACTAAGGTAAAATAATTTCTACTTTATATTTCTCACTAGGATCGATTATCCTATTGCTCATAACTTGCATTTTATAATTTAACAAGGACACTCTACTAAACCTATCATGATCTATGTTTAGTAAAATCAACCTCTAACCAAATATACGCATATCAAAGTAAACAACACTATCCTAAAATTAAATTAAAAGTAACACCTTTAGCACCACTAAACACATATTCAAAATGAACAACATCATTAGCACCACCACACACATGCACTTAAATTAGGACATCGCCCATTTATATGTAATTGACGTTTAAAAATATACAAATATCAAATCAGAAACACCACACACGTGCAAACGTTTAGAAAATGCAAATTTATTAGAACCGCCACGCACATGCATAATAATTATGGCTTCATCCATTTAATGCAATTGATCAAATTAAAATCACCACACACATGCAAACGTACATAAATTTACAAAAAAAATTATTTTTACACTTAACACAACACAAATTTACAAAAATTTCATATCTAAAATTAGCACAATATGAAAATAAAACAAATAAGTTTATTGTGTTAAGAAAAAGAAAACAGATTTATAAAAGAAAAATTCATATCTTCTCGTCCATTAAAGCACCCATCAACAAACATCAGGCCACAACGAAAAAAATTCATTATCTTTCTCAACATGTAAATATTATTTAAAAAAAAAAAAATAATTAGGGCTTCACTCATTTACATGCAATTGATCAAATCAAAACCACCACACACATGTAAACGTACACAAGCTTACAAAAAATTTATTTTTTACACTTAGCACAGCCCACAAGTTAAACAAACACTTCATATTTAAATTAGCACAGTACAATAATAAAATAATCGAGTTTATTGTGTTAAGAAAATGAAAATAGGTTCATAAAAAAATTTAAGTTTTCTTCTGTTCTTAAAGCACCCATCAACAGACATCAAGCCACATAACGAAAAGAATTTCATTATCCTTCTCAGTATGCAGTTATTGTTTTAAAAAAGATAACATGCAACCACTCAAAACTCCTTAAAACAGTTTTGTGCTAAAAAAAAACTAACTTGAGTTTGTTTCTGGGGGCGTTCAGTATCTCTTCAAGGTGACTCCTCAATCGTCTCCAACATGGCTTTCACAATGATAGTCCAAATGTTGAGATTGAGTGCCATTTCGTTTCAAGGTTAGATGGATTACCTAGGCTGAATAAAAAATTTAACTGCCTTTCTCCACGTTAATTCTAATAAAAATTCTCTAACAGTATTATTAAAATTAAGTTTTACTTCATATTATTCATTATAATATACCTTTTACTATGAAATATCCTCGGTTAGTAGGGATTTTGTATTTGATATAACTGGTAATCAAAATTTGAGGAGATATTAACATCCAATCATCTTAAGACCCGGTAGGCTTTTTGCAAACTTCCCGGCATGATCCTAACTAAAACATCCCAGAATCTCTGGAGTCTGTTCTGTTACTGTTACAGGATCCAAGTTTCATTACATTGGCTTAGTATTTTACCATTCAAAGTTGAGATTTTGTCACCAATTTAACAACTTGTTAAGACCTAAATTTTAACTGGCTAATAGCAATTAGGTGAAGTATAGCCATGCAGTTCTAGTCTTTTTTAAATAATATGGGCAAGAAGATGAACCACAAGTTGTCTTGTCTTTACTGTAAGTGGTATGAAAATCTATCAAAACGGCTAAAAGCAAATAGTTGAGTACAAAAAAGTTTCAACCTAGCTTGGCTCTAGACAATTTTTTTTGCTTTGTTTACGGTGCCTTGTCTAGCATTTCTGATCTTTAATAAAAAGAATCAGTGGAAGCTAATCCAGAAGAGAGAATGTAAGACAAGTCATACATTCTAAAAACAATAAATAAATAAATGAAAATACAAGTCATAAAATTGTAATTTTTGCAGAAGAATGATCTTCTAGACGACACAGCACAATCATATATATTTTATCTTGTTAATTTACAACTTCAATTTCTATTTATGAGACACTGCGAAATTGCACCACATTTGCAATTGCTCACCATGATGGGCGGTATTGCTCAGTAGACCATTACAAGTAGGAGTGGGCGTGTGTCCCGACTCGATCAGTACCATTCGACCTAAAAATATTGGGTCAAGATAGGACAGGTCCTATAATCGGGATAGAACCGGGACAAAAAATATGAGTCCCGGTCCAGTCGGGATGAGACTTGATTCAGCTCGGGTTATTCCCGAATTGAATCAATTTTATTTTATTTTTAAATGTAATCAAAATAGCGTCGTTTCTGAAAATTAAAACGACGCCATTTTAATAAGCAAAAAAACAAAGGAAACGATATATCAAATATCGAAAACATATTTCATTTCCATTTCAAAAGCTTCACAAAATTTTCAGCACCGTTTACTATTCTTCCACCATTGTTGTCGTTGCTGTTCCGCCATTCTACTGTCGTCGTTCTACCACTGCTGCCTGCCGCCATTCTACCACTGCTGCCTGCCGCCATTCTACCACTGCTGCCTGCCGCCATTCTACCGCTGCTGTCGCCTGCCGCTGTGTGACCTGCACTGCTGCCTGCAGCCTGTCGCTGCGTGACCTGCACTGTGACCTACCGCTATTCTGCCGGTTCTATTTCATGTACGCGCGTTGCTGTGCCATTCTACTGTTCCCATCCGTCGTTCTGCGCTGTCGTCGTTGCTGTTCTGCCAATGCTATTTCACATCCACACGTTATTGTGCTATTCTACTGTTTCGCGTTCGCCGTTCTTTGCTGCCACCTGCTACCGTCTTCCACACTCGTCGCCGGTCGCCTACCACTTATCGTCGTTGCTGCTGTCTGTGTTCATTGAAGAAGGTGATATTTTTAAATCCTATGTTAAATTTTCAGTTTCAAGTTTAAGTTTTACCAATTAATCTTTATGATATGTTATGCTTTATGAATTATGATAACTTGATAAGGATTTATTTTTTAGGGCTTTTTGTTTAGATGGTTATATTGTTTTAAGACTTGGTTTAATTCTTGAGAAATTGCAAAATCGTTTAGGTTCTAGAATATTTAACTTCATGTATTTCACATTCTGTGGTTTACATTGTGGGAAATAAGACTTTTGTTTGCATTCCGATTAATATTTACATGTTGCATTAATTTATTTTTGCGTGAAAGATTCAAATTAATCTTGGTTAATCATTATATATTATTATACTATTATATTACAGATGAGTCGTAATTCAACTTCAAAAAATATTATGAATATTTGGGGATCTCATCATAACGATACACAATGCAGCGTCGACAATGTAGATGCATTGTTACCTCTACATCCTAATACTAAAAAGAAAACAAGATCAATGGTGTAGAGTTACTTCACCCCGTGCAAGGACATAACAGATAAGTTGCAGTGCAATTACTATAGAAAATTATATGCGTGTAATTCAATAAAAGATAGAACAAATGGTATGCGAAAATACTTACGGGTATGTAAGAAGGTTCCACGTTCATTGTTGGATGATAGACAAACAATATTTGGTAGAGAACCCATAGGAGGAGAAGAGGGAAATAGTAGTAATGTTGTGCCTAGATGATGGAGTCAAGAAGCATGTCGAGATGCAGTTGTAAACATGGTGATTATAGATGAATTGTCATTCAGTTTTGTAAAGAATGATGGGTACCAATATTTTTGCAGTGTATCATGTCCTATATTTGATGTTCCGTCACGTAGAACTATAACCAAAGACGTAGTATAACTATTTGCTAAGGAGAAAGCCATGCTAAAAAGTCTATTTAGTGTAACTGGACAACGAGTGCGCTTGACAACTGATCTTTGAACTTCCGTTTTTAATCAAAGCTATATGGTTGTTACTGCCTACTTCATAGATTCGGATTGAAAGTTACATAGGAAAATTTTGAGTTTCTCTTCGATGTCATCCCATAAAGGGAATGACATTGGCAAGCAACTTGAATGTTGCTTGTTGGATTGGAGTATAGAGAAAGTGTTTACCATTATAGTTGATAACGCAAGTACCAATGACGTTGCCGTCAATTATTTTAAGAAGAGACTGAAGAGTTGGAAAAATGAAGCACTAATATTGAATAGTGAGTTTATGCATGTGCGTTGTTGTGCGCATATTTTGAATTTAATTGTGACTGATGGGTTAAAGGATTTGCATGAGAGCATTATTTCTATAAGTAATGCTGTGAAATATATGAGATCTTTAATAGTAAGAGTTTAAAGTTTTAAAAGTTTTGTGCAAAGAGAAAGAATTGATTATAAAAGGAGTGTAGTATTACATATGCCAACGAGGTGAAATTCCACTTATTTGATGTTGACGACTGCATTAAAATTTGCAAAAGTGTTTGATCAAATGGCAGAAGAGGATGAGTCATATGAGAGTTATATTTCTAGATGATGAAAATGGAAAGAAGAGATATGGGCCACCAATTATTACGGATTGGGAGAATATTGAACGGTTTGTGAAGTTTCTAAAAACTTTTTATGATTTCACGTTAAAATTTAGTGCTTCAATTTCTGTGACATCTAATATTTGTTTCAGCGAGATTTGTAAGATTAATTCCAATTTAGAAAAATTAAGTTGGAGTGAAAATGTCTCTTTGCCCGACATGGCTAGCAAGATGCAAGCAAAATATAATAAATATTGAGAATCTATGGAGAAAATAAATAAATTGTTGATACTTGCTGTAGTGTTTGATCTAAGACGCAAGATGCAATTTGTTGAATTTTATTTTTAGGTTTTTATATGGTGATGACAGTGCCAGAGTCGAAGACATTAAGAGAATAAGTAAAGAATTATTATATAAGCTTTACAAAGCCTATAATACATTGTATTGTAGAGCGGTTGATGGGCCAAATAGTAGTGTTGGTAGTGTTGGTGGGTCTGGGAGTGGAGTTGGGAGTAGCACTAGCATGTATGGGTCACAGTCACAACAGTCTGGCCCATCAAGTTTATATTCAGACGTAATACAGTTTGATGTGGGGGCTGATGACTATTGAAAAAAATCCGTGGGGTGTGTAGATGACGAAATGAATTTGGCTGAATCCAATGAAGTGAATAAATACCTGATGCAGACAGTTGAGAATCTCAAAAATCAACGTTTTGATATTTTGAGTTGGTGGAAGGTAAATTCTTTGAGGTATCTAATGTTGGCACAAATAGCTTGGGATATACTTGCTATTCATGTATCTACTATGGCCTCTAAGTCGGCTTTTAGTATTAAGGGACGTGTTCTAGATTCATTCCGCTGTTCATTAACTCCAAAGGTGGTTGAGAATTTAATATGCACACAAAATTGAATTAGAGCTTCACTTTTGCTAAATAGACCGAAAAAAGAAGAATTTTTAGAAGATATTGAATTTTATAATAAAGTCGAAGCATGTAAAAAAATATTATTCTACTATTTTATTATTTGTCTTTTTGAATTTTTTCTATTTTTTCTATTATTTCTTAATGTTTTATGTTTTTATAATGCGAAAATTATTTTCTTATTTCTTTCATGTAGAATTTGCACATGTTATGCAATTATCACCTTCACATCATTAAAATTACCAAGAGGTTACTTACGTTACTTGTGGTTAATTCAATTTTAAAGTAATTATTTAATAGTTCAATTAAATCAATAAATATAAGTTATTAAGTTTTATATTGTAATTTATAATATTTAATGTTTGTTATTCTTTTGTTTTGCAAATTAATGAAGAATATAAATTTTAATGACATTTTTGTATTGTAATTCGTAATATTTAATGTTTATTATACTTATGAACTTAATGTATTTATTACCTAAATGTTACACTTTATTTTTATTTTGTAAAGATGTTGGCAATTTAACTTGATTTATATTAGCCATTAAAATTATTTTAGACCTATTGATTTAGTTGGCAATGGGCCATTGTGAAATACATTATAATATGGATGAATTGATTTGATATGGTGAATATTGAAGTATTAATTTTGTGCAAGTATATGTTTATGGGAATGTTCAACTTTTAGGAGAGGTTCTGTCGAAATTTTTTTTTCAGATAATAAAAGTTAACATAATTAAAATTGAAATTAGACTTAAATTTGAATTTGAAATCATAACACTTAATTAATTAATGTCACTATCACGTTATAATTTGCTAAATTAAAATTATAATATTTATGATTTAACATAATAGACGTTAAAATTGAAATTATAACGTAATAGCCGTTAAAATCTATTAGAATTAAAGTTAATAATTATATTAATGATAGAAAATTAAGTCAATAAATTTTTTTATTAAAGTCTAAAAGAATACAAAACTACAATTTTTTAGGTTTAAAATATAAATTTATAGCAACGAGAATCATGAATTACAAATTAACCTAAAAAATTAAACGAATTTATAAAATTTTAATAAATTTTATAAATTTTAAATAAATTAGGGACATGGGCGAAATTTGCCCATGTCCAGGTCAAGCCTGTGTCCCGACCTGATCCGAAAATATTTTCATTCGAAACAGATTTATCTGTCCCAAATAGGACCCAAGACCGGTCAGGTCGGTCCCGAACTTGACCCGATCCCGGGTTACCCACCCCTAATTACAAGTAATTTGCACTCTGACAGATTTTGCTTCTTAGGCAGATATTCTCATAGAGCCTCTTTTCACAAGAAGCATTTATCACCGACTCTTAACATTTTGCAGAGAGGTTTTCCCATTCATGCATATACTTCTTATTTCAAAGAGAAAAAGCAAATAAAACAAAGTGTAAACTTGAATCTGTATTAAAAAACATTTAATTATAATATTCTAAAGAATAATATTACACATTTTAAGTTTGTATTCCAAGTAATAATTTATCAAATAATTATTAGGTGTAATAAATAATTTTGTAATTTATACCATTTCACCACCCAATAATTGTTTGACATATCGTTACTTAAGATACAACTTGAAATGTGTATTATTCTATTCTAAAATTGGATGAAGTGGACTTCTCCAACAACACCCAGAAAGATGAAAAAGAAAACTACCTTGCAAAAATCAAAATGAAGATTTTGAGTTCTGTACAATTTAACAAAGACTAGACTTCTATCTTACTAAGTTGTCGCTGCCTGAATCTGTAAGAATAGTTAGCCTTCTTGCCGTCTTCAAAAACTCACTGCCACAACCATTGAAATACAGAAACATATCAGACTTGCTTGATATGTTAAACATGAAAAGGATTACAAATACAAATAGAACGGCCAAAAGAGAGAAAATGAAGTTACCCGAAGGGTTCATCTCCGGTGTGTTTAACAGAACCTGCTGCATCCCGGTACAGCACATTGCTAAGCATCTCTGAGCTCTCTATGCCAAACATGTTGGCTAGCTTTCCATACAGCTCCTCATATGACCCTAGGACAGAGAGATCAAGGGTTCGACCCACATCCTCCAATTCCATGAAAACCTTGCAATGATCGGTCCCCAAACCAAGATCAGATTTTTGTGGATCTTTGCGCCAAGGAGATCCTTCATCAGAAGAGTTTTCCAATGGACCATTCTGATGTACAGCAGAACCCAAGCCGTCAGAAGATATTGTTGTCTTCTCTGGGTTCCCATCTGATAAACTGTTTCCAATTGTCTCACCAGAGCAGCTTTGAGAACTATTTTGCTGCGGAAGAATGACTTGACCAAACAATAAGATGTGGGGTGTCTTCATTTCACTGTTGTCCTTAAAACTCTGGGTAGGATTTCCCATAGTCAGCAAGCAAGATATATTTTCACTATTTCTGTTTTCATTCATAAAACTGCAACTGGGGATTCTTGCAGGCCTTGTTGTATGTTCAAGCTGCTGAAATCCAAGTGGAAACAGACCTGACTGCAGCTTGTTGAAGTGGAGATCTGATGAAGATAGTCCATATTGAGCATGCCTGGCTCCCTGTATGCCTGCAGGAATATTGTCCGAAATACAACTTAAGGGGCTGCTAGTCATGAGGGGGTTTCTGGAAAATGATGGCATTGGAAGTTGGTTAACTAAGGAAAACTCTGGGTGTTCCGGAAGCCGCAACTTTTTCGTCGGAGGTGAGAAGGGGGAGAGGTGAATGGCTGGTATGTTTGATACCAATTCAACTAACCATGGGCTAACACGCTTCACGTTCTGAAGTAGATCCGGCTCATCCCATGCAACCTGGAAGATATTTAAAGCAAAACACAAGAACGAATATCATTTCATGCAAAGTACTCTTTGAAACAACCTATGTCTGTTTAGTGCAAACAGCTATCTGTCACTAACCAATTGCTACCAGCACAAAAGGGTTCTGTGTTCATGGAGAAATGTCAACTGATTATATGTATCTAAGAGAGTAAAACCCAGAAATGGACTTCAGATAGCACATCCATGGCAACTGCCTTTCCAGGATTCACTTGGATTTGGACATGCTAAAATTAAAATTTTGAAAAATGCACCATATTTCAGATTCAAGTATCAAGAAACAGATCAATACAGCATTTTACTGTAATGAAATTCAGATTTAAAAGAGGAAAAAGCACATCAAACTTTCAGTAAAAATAATTAAAAAACAAAAGAAATAATATAGAGGACTTAAAAAGTACCTGAAGAAGTCGCCATGGCGAATTAGCCCAACGAATTGGATCCGCAACCTGAACACAAGATATGGTTCCCATGAACCAACTGATCCGGGATGAATCCTCAGTTTCAAAAGCCATTTTAAACCTCATCCCAGAACACCACTGGATTTGCATTGCAGCTCTGACAGCTGAGACCTTCACAACGAACTCCGGAGTGCTTGCACGTGGATAGTAAATGACCTCAAAGGATTGGCTATTGGCCGCAAGATTAGCAGCTTCAGCAACAGACTCAGCCCTGACTCTTCCCCTCAAATCACCAGCAGAATTTCTCCTCGATAACTTATTCTCATCCTCCCTCATATAGGCCGAATAGCCCCCAAATGGAAAGCCACAATTTCCACCACCTGAGTTCCACCCACCTGAATAATCAGATCCACCAACAATTCCTCCTTTCTTAGCCCTTCGAATTCCAACACAGAGATCCCCATTCTCCGCTCTCAGAAAAACTATAGAATCCCCTGCAACAAGCTTCTTCTGGTTCACAAAATTACTCCACCCAGTCGTCAAAAGATGACGACGAGGAGTCCCCCTGTAAATATGCCTAAACTTCCATACTTCACCATGCACATCCTTTGCAAGAATGGTTTGAACAGGAGGTTCTGCACTATAATCCAACCTCGGAAATATAGTCTCAGCGCAATAGCGCGGAACAGAGAACCCCCCACCATTATTTGCATCAGATTGTGTCAAAGTCTTAGCAAAAGAAGCCGGCTTTTCACCACACTCTTTAATCCCTCCATTACCATCAAAACCCACATCCTCAAAATCATCAAAGCCATTGGTTTTTGAAGGAATCAGCCTAATTTTTGCATAAACCTCGTCAGTTTCAGTATCTGCCATATACCTTATGGCAGTTAATCGACACGGGATCATTGGAGGGATGTTAAAATTTGACAATTCTACATTTCCTTTGGCATGTTCTAAGTGTCCCTGAGGAAAATAAATGACTTTAGAGTTAATTGGTGGCATTTGAACCATACCACCAGCACAGGCATGCCATAATTGTGAATCTAAGCAGCTTTCCCCAGTTGGGTTCTTCTTCAATGAGTCTTTCGCTGAATCCATCACTGTAATCATTGCTCAATTATAGGCTTCCAAGCATAAAAATTCCTCCTTTTCTTTGCTAGCTACTGTGTTTAACCACGATACTGCCAGAATATGAATAAAAATACAAACTTGTCAGATATATTACCAAATAACATATAAACCGATGAAGAAAAATTAAATTTTGTGGGTTACAAATTCATCAAGATAAATGAATCATAAACAAAATAATATTTTTCTTCAAGTTTTTCTACAATCAATCAAAGAAAACCAAAATCCCCTTAAAAATCAAACAAGAGAAAACAAGTTACAAAATCTATTTACCTTGTTTATCAAACAAAACTCTGCAAAAAGAAAGAAGAATCAGACTGATGTATTGAGAAGAAGTAACATATTTCACCAAAAAGGAAAAACCAAAACTTGTCCTGAACACTTTGGGCTCAGGGAGTAAGAGAGAGAGAGAGATGGAGTGTTTTAATAAAGTGGGTGAAGAGTGAAGAGTTTTTTTTTTATAAAAAAAAAACTGTTTAGAAGAGTGAAAGGTGGTACAAGGGGTGATGCTTCGTTTGGTTTTGCCGACCAGACCAGACTCTAAAACTGTTGTTAAAACAAAACATGCCAAGTGAAAACAAATGTAAAAGTGTTTTGTTTTTTCTTGATCTTTTTTTTTTATTTTTTTTATTTTTATAGAGTTGTGTTCGCTTTTACGATGGTTTTGGATCGCATAAGTCCACTGCTAGAGCCAAGCTCAGGTGATGTTACCTCATCTTCTAACAAGACGAAAATTTCTAATCTTTTACATCTCCAACACGCGCTTCATTCCTTCCCCTACCTTCACGTCTCAAAATTGTTATTTGATTAATTTATGTTAATTACATGAATTTCTTTTTGTGTTTTCCTATTCAATAATAAATTTTTAATTCTTTTTTCAAGTATCAGAAGTAATATTAAATTTATAATAGCTCACAGTTCTTCTATTTTATATTATACATCAATTAGATTATTACAAGTTTTATGTTTTATATTATAAATTTAACATAATTTTAGATTCCATTGGCGTCATTTTAATAAAAATTAATCGATTATATGATTTAATTTTTACTTGAATATTTTTAATTATATGTTATTTATATATATGTATTGTTTTGAATTTGTTGTTTTTGTTAAAATACGAATGAGTACAAAGAGTACATTTTCTTCTGGTACTTGAATTTATATGTTACGATTTTCAGAATTTTTAGTTATATAGTGACATTGTCGTACACCATACTAGATCGTTTATCATTCGTCAAATCTCATCTACATTGACCACAAGTGTTTTTCACGCGATAGAAAGAGCGATTGGGAGTGGGTGACGTGATAAATTCCCTCATAATCATAAAAGAAGGATCCAAATAATAAAATAAAGAAAACACAGAATTTAATTAACAATTTTTTGTTTTGACTCAGGATTATTAAAAGTGGTACGTTAATCTTTTAAAAAAAAAGAGTTGTAGTTAATTAAAAAATTCAGATAATAGTCCGAAAAAAGAGATTTTGGTTTGATCTCCTGAGATCTTTAAGAAATCGCGAGTTTTATGTAATGCTCTGAAATCAAGGCGAAATTAACCAGTTACATTTGACCACAGTTAAAGTTTCATCTAGCCTGAGGGCCTAACTCTACGGAACTAACCACGGTTAATTTTTTAACTAATCGTGGTTAACTAACAATAGTCCATGTTCATTGGTCAACACCGAGACTCTTCTGTTACTCGTTGTTAAGTGCGCCCTAAGTTTTGGGTCGGGACAAGATTTGGTCCGATTAATATGGCACAAAGACAAGGGCAAAACAAAGAAAAGAAAATTTGTATTCATGGAGTTACAAATGTACCCTTCACAGTTTTATATTTTTTTTAAGAACCACAGTTTTATAATTATAATCACCAAAGTCTAACAATTTTTAAAAATAATTAAAAACCTCTAAATGTTAAAAATAAATAATAAAATAATAACTCATATATTAAAATAACTCTAAAAACTTATTACAACAATTCTGTAAAAAATTAAAATGTATTATGATGGGGCATCACGTGTTTATAAGTGAGGAGGGTGGAATCCACTGACCCCCAACCGCCTCACCGCTTTTAACACTCTCCTTTGAATTTTATAATTTTTGTTGTATTATACATTACTAAGAATAAACCTAATTGGACAAAAATCTAAGTAAAAATAAAATACAACTCTATAATATATAGTGATAGTGAACGTGTTCAATACTGTCTTATTAAAAACCTTACCAGTAAAATTTAGTAGGATAAAACTTATTCGAAAGAAAAAAAGAACAGTGCACATTTGTAAATGATGTAAGTTAAGTTCTTAATTTTTATGTTAAGTTCTTGACTTATTTTATTTTATGCCATTTACTTTACATGTTTATTTATATTTAAATATTATTTTTATTGTATTTATATTATTGTATAATATAATTCTTATAACAATGCACTGTGGTTGCTATTTATTGAATCTTTCATATTAAATAATAAAGATAAATATTTTGTATCAGTTATCTTGTGTTTATATTCAATATTATGTTTATTATTTTAAATTAGAATATTATATCTATAACCTGAAGCTTGCTGATAAGGGCATATTTGTTATTTATTTTTTATATTTTTATTTTAATATTTTATTATTTTACGAGAATAAATGGCTATTTATGTGCAACTTTAAGCTTGTTGATAAGAGCAAAAATAAATATTAAAGTGCAAAATTTTCAAAATATGGCTTTACTGCCCTAGCGTTAGAACCCGAGACAAAATAAGAAAATAGAAAAAAATGACTTGTTGAAGTCGCATATTTTCGCCCTAGCGCTAGCTAGTCATCGCTCCAACAATGGCCTAACGTCCCAGTACTATGTTCTCACCACTCCAGTAATACGGCTTTTTGCACATGGCGCCCTAGTGACATTATGATTCTTAACCCGACAAGAATAAGATATTTCAAGCTTAAATCAATTCCTATAAAAGGTCACTCATCCTCAGCCTTTAAAGATCATCCAAGAGCATCAATAAGACCCAACACAAGTCTTAGAGAACAATAGGAGTATAATTAAAGCATCTATAGAGAGGAATTCAATGCGTTCTTCGGCATCAAGAGTTTCTTAGGCAGTGCAATCAAGAGTAATTAGATGTTTATATCGATTTGCTATTGATTGTATCATGATTTCTTATTTTTTTTTCGCTATTCTCTTATAGCCATGAACTAAATTTTTTTTCTAGGGTTAATACTTAAACTCAATATGTGTGCTTAATTGCTATATCTTTCTAATATTTAATAAACTTAGTTCTTTATTATTCAAATCATTTGTTCTTAATGCTTCAATATATCTAGCCAATATATGGTGAATGAATTGATAATATTTTAATAAACTCAAAAGAGAAATCATTATATTTAAACCTAGGTAATTTGATACATGATTGTAGAGTAATATTCAATGTTGCACATGCAAGTTTCAAATTAGGATATGAATATACCTAATTGGCAAGTATGATCAATAAAACTTAATCTTAATAAATCTTAATTTATTATAAGTAGTATAGGAATATAAGTATTCGGTAAATTAAGGTATAACTGCATGGCCTTGAGAGAGGGTATTGAATATATTAGTATCTTGATCAATAACAATGACTAAATGAATTAAATATTAAAGGATAAATCATTAGAAAGTATATTGAGAGATAATATTAACCTTTAGTGTTCTCTATATTGCTATTACATTATGTCATTGCTTTTATATTTTCTAAATTCATTCTTAGATTTTATGTTTCTGAATAATTACTATAAAGACATAATTTTAGTAATTGGTTAAAAAGAAGATATTATTTTTGTGAGTTCTACATCCGACTCTTTTGTCCTTTTATTACTTGCATATGATAGTATATACTTACACTCAATTATAAGATATAGAAATATCGCATTACTTGCAGAACAAATCAATAAGTGAAAACTTAATATTCTAATAATTGATATTATTAATTCAAAACTTAAAATTCTATATTAGAACCTGAAGTTCCATATCAGAAATTTTAAATTTATTTTCTTTAATTTAATTACTATCAAAATATGAAATGTTATGTCTCTTCATTATATCAATATATGAGAGGCTATACCTCTTCATTACTATTGTAATATGGGAGCCTATGCCTCATCGTTACTATTGTAATATGGAAGGTTATGTCTCTTCATCGCTATTAAAATATGGAAGGCTATGCCTACTCATTACTACTAATACATGGAAAGCCCTGCCTCCTAATTATTATTATTATTATTATTTTATGCATATGGATGGTCATTCCTCCTAAATATTAATTTTGATATTTATGTTTTACATTATGAATTTGTTAAATAATATTTATGTTCATTATACAATTTTTAATCCCCTTCCTTCGTATCCAAATGCCCTTGAAAGTTTTTTTTTAACAAATTTACAAATCCTTACATCTGATGCCTTTGAAAAATAATTACCTATCATTGATATTAGATGCTAAGATGCACCTCCAAGCTAATAGTTTAGAAAAGACAATTGAAAAAAAAAATGACATGTCCCTGCAAGACAAATCAAGAGCTATGATTTCTTCCATCACCGTATACATGAAAGCTTAAAAACTTAATTTTTGAAGGCCCACAGATCCTCTGAGAAAATCTAAAAGAAAGATATGATTATTAGATATATGTATTCCTTTTAAGAGCAAGACATGAGTGGATAAATCTAAAATTGTATAATTTTACAATTGTTGCTAAATATAATTTTACTTTGTTCACAATCATCTCACAATTAAAATTGTATGGTGAAAACATTACAGCTAAAGACATATTAAAAAAAATATTCTCTATTTTTCATGCTTATAATGTTGTTCTCATTATATCGATTAAACTAAGGTGTATATATATGTATTTGTGTTCATTGTTCAAAATACGTATCTCATAGCGAAATAATTAAAATATACAATAAACACAATTAATATATTAATCAAATTAATATATATTAAGGGTTGAAAATTCATCGATTGTAACTTTTCTCAAAAGTTGCTTAGAAGTGAGTTTAGAGTGCAACTCATTCACAATTCTAGTCACCAACTAAGTGGGCTTGGTAAGGTAGAACAACAACTCCAAATCTAACACTAAGTTTTAACACTTTAAACCCTAAAAAATTTGTTATTCCCTTAATCAACTATTTGATCAATAAAACAAATTCTTATATTGTTGTAATTAATAGTCAATAAAGACTAGTAACCAAATCAATTTTAATACTTTAAATTAATTCTCAAAAGGATCAAAATCCCTTTTTGTTTTTCTCAATTTTGGGCGGCCACCTTTTTAAAACCAAATAACAATAATTTTTTTTTTATTTCACAAATTTGCTTCTCACGTTGCGTACACACACACGTATATATATATATATCTAATACATAATATAATAATATTAAATATACATATACTTGGCCACCAAGTATATATATATTAATATTATAATTAAATAATATAATATAATATTATATAATAATAAGATATTTTGATTATTTAATTATTAAAGAATTAATGTGTGAAATTACCATTTTATCATTTTATATAGTTATCAAGTATATCTCCTAGTGGGTCCTACTATACCTCATACTTGGGTAAACTCAACCAATGGCTCACAATGCGCCACATATCAATGTACAATTAGTACACAATAATTGTTAACTAATTAATGTATTTAACACTTAAATATAAATACACACATATCCTGTGGTCATGCTGGATATTACTAAACTAAATATTTAATCCACTACGCTGTCCCAGTGCATAATAAGTATATTCCGTATTGTGGGACTCCCTAGTTCCACGCCCAATTCGTCAAATGAAACTATTTCATGAGTCTATGAACGATGCCCCACGCACACGTCACAGATATTGCAAATCAGCGCATTAAACTATACAAGGTAAAGTCATAACGCATACGTATAATCCTTCTGTCATCTATATCCTGGATGTGCTGGGATATATATTAGCACCATCAAATTCTCATAAGCTTATATCTCAAGACTTGTATCTCATTAAACAATATATGTAAACTCTTTACTATATTATTTAACCCTATGAAAACTCATTTCTTAAGTTTATTGCTTATGGCCATAAGACTTTCTAAAATACAATATCAAAACATTTAGATATATAACTCCTTATAAGAGCTGACGGATATATATCTTTACACACCGAACTCTATAATTATCGGACCATACTTAGCAACACCCAACGGTCAGACCATAAAAAGTCTCTGACATGCGTGGAACCAAAGTATGGTGAATCATGTACAAACCCACCATGATGCTCAAGTCAGAGGACTAGATATACTACTTAACTTGAGGGGGCCTTCTATTGATGGCTACATAGGATGTCTATTAAGGTCCTCATGAGTTTGTTCTTTATTCAGTCCTTACTGAATACCTGTATGCCTATATAAGCTCCTAACTCCAAGCTCATTGTCAGCTAGGAACAACCATTTATACCATAAGATATAGACATATATTGATCTTATATGAAAAGGTATTCACCGACAGATCTGCATCGGTAAAAAAAGATCAGGAACATAATGTTTGAGAATATACTTGCATAATGACATTTTCTAACACCTGATTGCAACTCTTGCAACTGTGTCATTACTAATATATCCTTAGGTCTTTGTCCCATTACAGACAAGATTCCAACTCCTTGGAGTTCACTAATCCTTATAACTTACTAACTCTTAGTAGTCATAATTCTCAGTGTTACTAAATCTTAGTGTTGATCTAAACTTTTTTACACCAGATCTGAACTCTTTCGGATCATACAATGTTTTTAGTGTTACAAGCATTATACCATATAATAAAATATAATTGATAAGGCGTAATTATATAAACTATTTTATCTTCCTAACTTGATATTTGTTCAATTTATCTCAATAATTGGGCTATTTATGCGTATTAATGTTGTTTTATAGGTTGAAGCATTATCGGAGCAAAAATACCGAAAAACGGACGCAAATGGGAGCATTAGAGATAAAAATACGAATGGAGGCACTGTTGCTACAGTGGCACTGTGCTACAGTACCACTGTAGCAACAGTGCAGCGCCGCAGCACTGGATTTCAGCGCCGCGGCGCCGATTGCAGAAAGTGAGCGCCGCAGCGCCAAATCGCAGCGCCGCGGCGCTGGGACCTGGACAACAAATTGTGACAGGTTCCTGAAAATCAGGAAACCCAAAAGCAGCCCAAAATGCGCCCTAATTCCGTGCTCTTACCTATTTATTTGCTCAAAACTTACATTTTGAGAGAGGACTCCAGCTGGGACAGCAGCTGGAAACACAAAGAAACATCTAACTTCTAAGTTTGGAGAAATCAAAGAGGAGGGAAGCAAGCTTCAACAACAAAGGCATTTGACAGGGATGTCTTCTTTGCTTTGATTCTTTACTTGTTGTAAGATGTTTAGTTTACATGTATTGATGGAATTAGCTTCAAGATTGTGTAGTTTAATGATGAGCTAATTTCGTTCATCTAGGATTACATCCTTGAACTCATTATGTGATTGATTTTAGTTCTCTCTTTTATGGTATTAATTCAGCTTTTGATATATTCATTGTGCTTGTGCTTAATGCTATTTGATTACTTGGCCAGTGGTTAAATTGATCTAGAAATGCTTAAATAAACTTGACAAAGGCATTTAGGTATTTAGTCTTAAGCATATTGATGCATGATCATAGTGTAGTACACTTGAGTTTCATATGAGATAGACATATACTCATAAGGCATGTATGGCTCATAAAACTTGTGCTTAATGAATTTTGTTCAATTTATTTATCATAGACATATAGATATTTGATTGGATGGAATAGATTCACTTGACCTGCAAAAGAGGCTTGAGATGTGTTGAGTGTTTTGGTCAATATATCAAGTTGAGAACCAATAAACATCAAAGAGATTCTGCTGAATTTATTTGCATAATGGGGGATAGTTTGTAATCCTAGGATTTCTCATATTGAATATAATTTGTTGGTAATTTAGTTTATCACTTAGCATAATTAAGTTGTTCTTTTACTTGAGTAGTTTAATCATCAT
Source organism: Ailanthus altissimus (assembly GCA_946807835.1). Classification (NCBI taxonomy): domain Eukaryota; kingdom Viridiplantae; phylum Streptophyta; class Magnoliopsida; order Sapindales; family Simaroubaceae; genus Ailanthus; species Ailanthus altissimus. The sequence continues at coordinate 10,780,473 of OX327684.1, forward strand.
ACATTAAATCATTTTCTGGATAATAGTAGAAAAACACCATTTCGGTACTTAAACTAGAAAAGATAAATCATTCTCTGTGGGATCGACACTCTACTTATCATATATTACTTGTTGCGACAACGTGCACTTGCGCTAATTTGTGTTATAGAAATCACACAACAATAATCAGCAATTTAATAAAATGTTCATCGTATAAATATCAAATATTCATACAAATAATGATGGCACGTAAACACAACCATAATAGTTCTATAGTAATAGTTTTCTGAGTATTAATACTAAGAATTAATCTCATGTCTTCTACTTGCTGAATAAAATTATATACTCTTATTAAAAAATCAAGAATCATGTCTAGCTAGTTCTTAACTATTCCTATAAATGATTGTAAATACTCATAACAACATTGGACATGGTCGTAGATGAGGAAAAGAGTACGATTATCGCCCTTTTGGTATCCATAAATACCAAGAATAGAGGAACACTAAAAAGAGGAGAAAAATACTAAGATAAAGACAATAATGTAAAGAATAAATGCCTTAAGTATTAAGAAAATTCTTATTATTGATATGTTGTGTTATAAGGCATTTATTAAGGCAGAGGTAAAGACTATGTAGACAAATTTTATGATGACTTAAGATATGCAGATCTTACTTATATAGATATCTCTAATTTCTCGGAGGATAAAGAATGGAACATTAATATTAAGCTTTTATTAATATTTTCATGTTAGGTCTTTTTGTATGAAATATAACTTTTGTAATTTATCATCTTAATATCAACCATAAAGTTTTATTTAATATAAGGAATGACTTTTAGAGATAAATTATCCACTTTAGAGAGAAAAGTTGAGGATACTTGTTTGGCTGATAGTGCAACTATACACATTATCTTTTGAGATAAAAAATATTGCAGGAAAAATGAATACTATACTAGATCCTGCAGATACGATTAAAGGCTCTAGAAAGAGCAATGATCTTATTAACAAGTGAAAAAAAATTATATATAATTGAAGTTTTATACGCAAACAAATTCAGAAGAATTCTACTTAGTTTTAAAAATATTCACTAAAATAGATATTACATTGAGACTTGAGTGAGAATATCTCTACACTACTTCAACATCTTAGATAAGAAATGCATACTTGAAGAACTTCATGTCTTATTATTTGGTTTGCAATATACAGTCATAAATTCAATTGAAAACTATATAATAATGAACTAGAAGTTTAGTGATCTAAAAATATTTATGCTATGGCATGACCACTGTTTACGCTCAAAATATAACACGGCTATCGCAGTATATATTGAGGTGTCGATCCCACGAGGAAGCTCTTGGAAAAATAGGTTGGTGAAGTAAAATATTAAAGAGGTAGCAAAGGATAAAATTAATTGATAAGATAGAATTGTCTATGAATTGAGGAAAATATCTTATGATGATTTAAGCAAGGCTTTGAGAATCACAATTATGCTTTATAAATCTACTCTATACTTTGATTCAATGCTTATAACTCAATTGAAAGTTTCACATCCCAAACAATCAATCGGAAGATATGTAAAATATAGTACATTTGATAACACATGTATTTGATGTAATTAAACTCTTTGCAAGCATTAGCACACATCATGTTCATTTATACAAGTTATCTAAGATCGACAATATATCATTTTGACAATATTGCAGTAAAAGATCAACTTGAATATCAAACATTTATTGCCCTTACATGTTATCCAAGATGACAATACTGCAGTAAAAGATTAACATATAAGACAATGTAACTAGTAACAATTATAGTTTACCAAGAATCACATAAGAAACGCATGACTGAACTTATATGAGACATAAGAATTATAATCTCTGGATTATAGAAAATATAATAGATAAGAGTTTAATCAAAACCAAACTTACAAATATTTGTAGCTCTTTGCAAATCAAAGCATAGAAGTAGATTTATTACACATAAAAGTTCATCTCTTAGCCTTGCCAAGAACTCTAACCTAAATTACAATATATGTTAATGAAAAGAAAAGAAGAGAGAATTATCTATTTTTAAAAACGTCCTAAGTGTCTCCTTATATAGGCAATGAATGGACATATGTCATGGATGACATCAATCTTCAATAATTTTAAGCCAATAACTCGTTTATCTACTTGCAGCACATTTTTGATAATATAAATGATCGATTTAGCTTCTACAACCGACATGAAAGTTGTAGAATTTTGACTCTTCTTTCTATAGGCACCAATTTCATGTAAATTGGATGAGTATCCAATGAAATATGAGCAAAATTCCAAAGATACATCAGAATTCAGCCAACAACCATTTTACCCACTTGCAATGCGATTTGGTCCATGATAATGGCTGGTTTGGACTTTATCATCAACATATGAGTTGTTGATAGTTAAGTCAGAAATTCACAGCTTTAAGAATTATACCAATTGAGTATGTATTTTGTGAGATACGGTCAAAATACATGAGTTGGGTTAAGCTGGGCAGGAGTTGTAGCCCGATTCTATTGTATCTCAATTTTTGGCCCATAACATGTTAGATTTGGCTTTTCCACTATTCTTCAAATTTGTGTAAGATTGAGTCATGTTGCACCAGGTTCAAGAATTTCTTCATTTTGATTTCTACATTGAGAGTTATGTCAATTTTACCTAAACCTGTTTAAATAACATTCATTAATCACAATTTAAGGAGAACACTTTATTTCAAGCTAAAAATATAGAAAATACTAAAATTAGTGACATTAAATGGTGATTGAATCTCTTAACAACATGCATTTTCATGTGTTCATCAACCACCTTGGGCATCCAGGATCAACTACGATGCATAAAATCATTGAAAATTCTCATAGATATCTATTAAAAAACTTGAAGATTCAATTGTCTAATGAGAATATTTGTGCCACTTGCTCATAAGTAAAACTTATAGTTAGACTATCCACTTTTAAGATTGGTCTAGAATTTTTATTATGTTTGCAAATGATTCAAAGAAGATATTTGTGAACCAATTAATTAACCAAGTGGACCTGTTTTTCTATTTTATAATTTTAATTGATGCATCTACACGATGGTTATATGTTTATTTACTGTTTACATGAAATATTGTATTCGCTAGATTACTAGCACATATCATTAGATTGAGTGTACAATTTTTATATTATTGTATTAAAACTATATGTTTAAATAATGTTAACGAATTTACATCTAAAATATTTGATGACTATTATCATTAGTTGGAATCGATGTAAAATATCTTATGCCACATATTCACACAAAAATAGTTAGCAAAATTAATTACAACTATATCACCCCACAATGCACTAAGATAGGATCTTAACATCGCCTAGAAATTTATGTCAGTTTTAACTCACCATCAATTATAAAATATCTTGAACCTCTTGAGAGTGATCTATTTACCACATAATTTATAGATTGTCATTATTGATGAGATAATATTCCTACCATTAGGGAGAGAAAAAATATCTCATGAAGTAAGGTATTAACTTTCTTGAAAAAATACCACAATGTTTTATTTGAATCCTTGTATAAAAATAATGTGAAAATAAGGTGCGAAGGATTATTTATTTTTACAAATGAATTACCAAGTGCATTTACAGATACATCAAAAGTAATCAAGTAATATATACTAGCTACTACTAACCTGGGTGATTATTTTTATAGAACAATCTAATCAAGAGGTAGTTAATGTTGTATGCTAGAAGAGTGGCAAATCACTTGGTTTAAAAAAAATATTATTTCGCAGAAGAAGAAAGTGAAAAATCAAGATTCTATTGAAAATGATGCTCAAACTAATAAATTCACATTCTTTAAATTACTAACCTCAAAAGAATTAATAATCCCTAAAAAGACACAAGCCCCTGAAGAGATATAAGTCTGTTAAAAGATAAAAGTTCCTAAAGAGACATAAGTTCATGAAGAAATACAAGTATATAAAGAGACATATGTCCTTGGGGAAATAAAAATCATAGAAGAGACATTAGTCCTAGAAAGAAGTGGGGGGGTGTAGAATCCACATTCTCCCAACTACCTCACTGCTTACAACACTCCCCTTTAAACTCTACCACTTCTATTATATTTTACATTGTTAAAAAAAAATCTAATTGGACAAAAATTTAAACAAAAATAAAATACAACTCTATAATATATAGTGGTAGTGAATATACTAATAACGTGTTATAAATAAATAATAAAATGATAATTTAAATATTTGAACACCTCTAAAAAATATTAAAATGGTTCTAAAAAATTTTAAAATGGATTATGATACCGCTAAGAAATATAAAAAGATTTGAAAAGGTATGATATCTCTAAGAAATATAAAAAGATTTGAAAAGGTATGATACCTCACCACTTACAATACTAAACTCCTCTTTTTAGCCATCTTACCCTTATCATTTTACAAAAAAATGAAAGTAGACTCCTGAGCCGAGCAACAAATGAGTTTTATTTTGAATATATTTTAACAAATCTCTAATCGGTAAATATCAATACTTAAAAACAAAAATTAAACACTAATAGACTATTTTTCAAATAAGTTATATTCTATTATTTTTAAGACTGAATACAAAAGGATAAATAAACTTTGTCTATTCATGTAACATAGTGGTAAATTAAAATGGTAGGTTTATCATTATATCATTGTGATTTGGTGATTAAAGCAAGATTTGAGTTTGGATTAGGGAATGTAACATGGAAATTTGATGGTGACTTTGGTATAATGTGATAATAATATTAGGTGCACGAAGAAACCAAAACAATTGGGCTTTTGACTATGACCTTGGTCGGACTAGTTTAGGGACATTTTCTAAAATGCTAATTTTGTAAGACAACTTTGAAAAGATTGATGGTGTCAAATGGTTAATACGTTAATTTGGTTCAATTAAAGTTTAATCATTATAGTTCATAATGATTTTAGTTTTCTAATTTTGGTGATTGATTAAATTAAGCTTATATGCCAAAATTAGATGACGAATCCGGTATAAGTAATCTTTCATCAATGTAATATTTTGTAAATAATTTCTAAAAGATTGAAGAAATGATTATTCCCTAAATGGACCTCCTTTGAAATAATATGAGTAAGCGTGTGGCACAACAATTTGGAGGATCCGATATTACTGTAGATCAATATTAGAAATAAATATCCAATCAAAATTGGCGTTATAACTACATCACTTGAATTTATTATATATCATTGTCCAAGGATTTGATTGCTTGATATGGACAATACAACAATAATTTAATGACCACTTAAAATAATGTTATATTTCAAACACAAACAAAGATATTTTATATTCACTCAAAAATTTATTTTTTAATAAAAAAACACAATTTTTTGTTAAAAAAAAACTCTTCCTTTAATTGCTTAAACTTTTTTAAATATTGGTAATAAATAATTCTCGTTGCTTTTTTGTTCAATGTTTTTTAAAATATGTCATCAAACATGTTTTGGAATTTAAATTATTATGTAATAAAAAAATTATGCTTATAAATATTATCAATCATTAACCCAAAAAAAAAAAGTTATTAAAAGAAGACTTGGTAGATTTTTGTTCCTTTATATCATGTATTGAAATAGAAAAAATTATAGTGTATCATTTTAGTTATATAATGCTTTCTCCACTTTCTCTTATGATCAAAGATTAGAAAGAAAAAGGATCAAATTTATAAAGGCAAAAAATATTCAAGAGAATCTAATAATAATAATTTGTATTTCCAGAGCATTTGGAAAGTGACCATTGAACAAGACATAATAGGGCTACAAATAGACATGAATGGATAAGAGGCAAAACAATTGAAAACAAAAACATTGAAAACGACCACATTTTTTTCCCCTTGTCTTTGCTCCATTTTTGCCACACCTCTTCTCCAACAAACTCTTTCAATTAATTAACTTCTTTCCAAGTGACTTCTCATCTCATCAAAGATAGTTGTTAGCTGAGTGGCTCTTCTTCTTTCTCTATAATACAATTTTCATTAAAAAAAAAAAGGATCATTGATAATTTTGTTCTTTTTTCAATTTTACTTGGACTTTACATCCCACCAAAACCTACCCTACATTTAATAGATTGTCTTGTGGTTGTCCTTAACATGGGCCTTTGATTAAGACCAATTTGGACAACAACAATAGAAAAATAAAATGTCAATTATGTATTTATTATTGATATGAATGTTTAAAAGTATACGAAGAATTCAACTGTTAAAACTGTAGTGTTTTCTTTCTATGACCTTATAAAATAGAATGGGTTGTTTTAGATGTGAAGTTATTGTAAGAGTAAATGTTAAAATTATCTCCCAGGTTAATTTAAGTCCTTACATTTTGTGAAAAATGAATTAAATGATTAATGTTTATGTTTGTAGGTTAATCTACATGGTGGTAAATTTTCGTTTATTTATGTGAATTGTTTAGATTGGTGAGAGTGAGTTGCTTTTGAAGAATTCAATTATCTTGTTAATTTTTTTTTTCATTTGAAATATAATATAGCTGGTGGTTGAAAATAAATTTTTTTTTTAATAAAATAAACGTAGCGAAAGTCAAATCATTTTATTTATAATTATATGTATAGGGATAGAAGGTTACCTCAATTTTTTATTATAAAAAATTTTGAATTGACTGACTGCAATCTTCTCTAGTATCCTCAATCTTCAAACTCAACGCGTGTGAGCACGTGATCTTTCTTTATATCTAAAAATACTAATATCTAGATTTGAGAGAACGGTAATAATTAAATTATTTTTTCATGTAAGAATATGTAAAAAGAAATTTTCTAGTTATGATTGTAGTTGTTATTTTTTTTACTACTTCATACCTCCTATATATATAGAAATCTCTCTTGGGTATTTAGAATTCGATTAGTATTAGGAAATTAAAATTTGATTATGATTTGAGCTAGTAGAAGGACTGCAAGACCCATGAGCTTCTTAATTTCAACTTAAAAGGTCTAGTCCTTATTATCTCATAATACACCAATTCTTCTAAATTAACCATAGGCTATTCCACTAAAACCCAATGGCTATACTCTAGTAACCCATGTTATAAAGTAAAAGCTCATTTAATTAAAACTCTTTTTAATTAAATTGGACTTGGTCTTTAGACCAATAATAACCACTTAATTGACCATCTAATTGATGTCCATAATTAAAGTTAGGCCATGAAAAAAATATCTTATCTCTTTAATTACTTATTTGCCCTTAAGTCACTGAATGCTCTAATGATCACTTTTAATATATATATTTATAAATAAATTTACAAATAAATATTATTATTGAATAAATAATTTATTTAATAAACTGTGGGTACAGATTCTAATGATCAAGTACTATAAACAGTTTAGGTAGACATTAATTATTAGATTCTATCTTACAAATATATGTTTTTACGACCCATGAAATTATATCTCTAAGCTATCGAGATTTTGACCATTTATATGAATCTCACTCTATGATAACTCAAAAGATACAATGCATGAATGTAAGTTTAATACCTACTCGGGATTAAGATTAATCAAACTTATTAAAACTTTTGTAAAGTAAGATATAAGACATTTAGTTAACCAGATCAAAATTCATCCATGTTATAAAGTAAAAGCTCATTTAATTAAAACTCTTTTTAATTAAATTGGACTTGGTCTTTAGACCAATAATAACCACTTAATTGACCATCTAATTGATGTCCATAATTAAAGTTAGGCCATGAAAAAAATATCTTATCTCTTTAATTACTTATTTGCCCTTAAGTCACTGAATGCTCTAATGATCACTTTTAATATATATATTTATAAATAAATTTACAAATAAATATTATTATTGAATAAATAATTTATTTAATAAACTGTGGGTACAGATTCTAATGATCAAGTACTATAAACAGTTTAGGTAGACATTAATTATTAGATTCTATCTTACAAATATATGTTTTTACGACCCATGAAATTATATCTCTAAGCTATCGAGATTTTGACCATTTATATGAATCTCACTCTATGATAACTCAAAAGATACAATGCATGAATGTAAGTTTAATACCTACTCGGGATTAAGATTAATCAAACTTATTAAAACTTTTGTAAAGTAAGATATAAGACATTTAGTTAACCAGATCAAAATTCATAGTAGTCTTATTCAATGAAATATATACCTTAGTTTTTCTACTCGAAGTCCCTACTTCAATGCTCAAGGCAAATCATTCACTTTAAAAAGTAGAAAAACTACAACCTTACATAATGAAATGCCATTTTTCATTAATGATTATGAACTAAATTTAATTTATGAAGAACTTGTGATCTATACCCTCTGTATTATAATCATATGCCTAATACAAAGATCACATACTTTACAAATATAGGCTCATCAACAAATGCTCAATTATATATATGAATAAACTTTAGTAATCTAATAAAATATTGTTAACAATCTCTCACTTTCCCTAAAGCATGTCGGGCATCTGTCGAACTCCCATATCATATATATGAGTTTTAAAATACTTTGTTGGCAATGATTTGGCGAATGGATCAGCTAGATTTTCTGCTGATGCAATCTTAGATACTATAACTTCACCATTTTGCACATAACTCTCTTACCAAACATTATTTTCTCTCAATGTGTTTTCTTCTCTTGTGGTATTCGATTCCTTAGACTGTGCTACGGCCTTGCTATTATGTTAATAAATAACAATAAGCATCTTAGCACTAGGTACCACTTCAAGTTCTATAAAGAACTTGCAGAGCCATACAGCCTTTTTTGTAGCTTCTGACATAGCTACATATTCAACTTCCATGGTAGAGTCTGCGATGCATGATTGCTTTATACTCCTCTAACTTATAGCTCCACCACCTAAAGTAAACATATATCCTGAGATAGAGCTCCAAGCATCTTTATTTGCTTAGAAATCTGAATCTGTATACTCAATAGGTATAAGATCCTTACTAGAATACACGAGCATATAATCTTTCGTTCTCCGAAGATACTTAAATATATGCTTTATTGCAGTCCAGTGTTCTGGTCCTGGATTAGAATGATATCTGCTGACCATGCCGACTGCATAACAAATATCTGGTTTAGTACATAGCATTGCATACATGAGACTTCCTACTACTAATACATAAGGAATTCCTCTTATGTGATCTATCTCTTCAGGAGTTTTGGGACACTGATTATTGGATAGATCAATTCCATGTCTAAAAGGAAGTGATCCCTTTTTGGATTCATGCATAGCATACCTAAACATAATTTTGTCTATATATGCAGTTTGAGATAAAGCTAACATCTTATTTTTACGATCTCACAATAACTTAATTCCAAGGATATAACTAGCTTTACCTAAGTCCTTCATTCAAATTGGTTTGATAACTAAATTTTAACTGATGATAGCGCTCTTCCATAATTTTCAATGAGTAGTATATCATCTACATACAAGACTATAAAAACCACAAACCGTCCATCTATCTTCTTGTAAACTAAGGTTCATCAGGATTTTGATCAAAACCAAACAATTTGATTGCTTAATCAAATTTGATGTTCCATGATCTAGATGCTTGTTTAAGCCCAAAGATAGATTTTTATAATTTACAAACCATATGCTCTTGGCCTATAGTTATAAAACTATTTGGTTGTATCATATAGATACTTTCTTCAAGATTGTCATTAAAAAAGGTAGTCTTGACATCTATTTGCCAAATATTATAATTAAGATTTTTTTTAATAGATAAGAGAATTCTAATAGATTTAAGCATGGCTACTGGCGAAAAGGTCTCTCATAATCGATACATTCTTTCTGAGTGTACCATTTAGCAATAAGCCTAGCTTTGAAGGATTCTACCATATCATCTACCCCCCTCTTTGTCTTGTAAACCCATTTACACCCTATAGGTTTTATCCCTTTGGGTTTCTCTATAAATTCCTAGACTTTATTGGAATACATGAAATTAATTTCTAATTTTATAGCTTTTATGCCAATGGCTTTCATCTTTATCAACCATTGCTTCATTATAGCTAGTGGGATCTAGTTCATGCTCATTAGAGACTGCCTGAAATGACTCTCCAATTAATATGTACCTAGTTGGATGTCTAATAATCCTCTCACTGTGACGAAGTACTGGTGGTTGCTGTTCTGTAACTGGCTCTAGTTGGTTATTATGATCTAGATTGGGAATTAACTCATTTAATATATTAGGCACAATATTAGAGTTCCTAGATAACTCATTAAGAATTATCTTACTCATAGACTTGAAGTTTTTCATATAGTCTTCTTCAAGAAAGATTGCATTAGTGCTAACTAATACTTTCTTATCTTGAGAACTATAAAAAAGACTTCCTATTATTACTTTAGGATAACTAACAAACAGACAAACTTTTAACTTAGATTCCAACTTGTCTGTCTTCCCTTTTAACATATGAGCTGGATAACCCTATATATATATGTGACGTAAACTTGGTTTACGTCCTATCCTCATTTCTAGAGGTGTTTTAGGAACTAAATTAGATGGAATTAAGTTAAGAATATACATAGCTATTCCTAAGGCATAACCCTAAAACAAGATGTGTAAAGTTGAATAACTCATCATTGGCATCACCATTTCAAGAAGAGTTTTATTTCTCTTTTCTGTTACACCATTTTGCTGGAGTTACCCTAGTGCAGTCAACTGAGATAATATCCTATTCTCTAACAAATAGGTCATGAACTCACTATAGAGGTATTTACCACATCAATCAAATCAAAGTGCTTTTATGTGTTTTCCTAATTACCTTTCCACTTCTGCTTAAAACTCCTTAAATTTATCAAACACCTCAGACTTGTAACATATTAGGTACACATAACCGAATCTAGAATGATCATCAATGAAAATGATGAAATATTCATAACCTCCCATAACTTGTGTGCTTATGGGCCCACACACGTCAGAGTGCACTAATTCTAATATTTCAATGGCTCTATTACCTTTAGTATTAGAGGGTCTTTTGGTTATTTTGTCTTCTATACAGGATTCGCAGACTAGTAATGGTTCAATATGTAATGAACCCAAAGGTCCATCTTTGACTAGTCTTTGGATCCTATTTAAACTAATATGACTAAGACGTAGATGCCATAGATATGTTTGATTAGTAGGAGTCACTTTAATCCTCTTATGGTGATTAGATTTATTATTCAATTCTGTGTCATGCAGTGAGTTAATTTTAGGATATATGCAGTATAGAACATATAAACGACTTATTTCTTTTGATCACCACAGTTGAGCCAAAAATAACGGAATAACCAAATTTATTTAAATAACTAACTGAAATCAAATTACGTTTGAGTTTCGACACTAACAAACAATCAACTAATACTAAAGTCCTAAAATCATCAAAATAAAGTTGAACAACTCCCACTGCCTTGGCTGCAATAGTTACACCATTTCCTAGCCTTATACTGATCTCCAATTAACTGAGTTGTCTAGTTTTCTAGAACCCTGCTATGAATTACAAATATGATTGGTGGCTCCAGAATCTACTATCCAGGAATCAATAGAATCAATTATTAAACATATCTCAATGAAAATAATTTTACCTAAAGTAGAAGCTGCCCCTTTTGCTATTGAAAGCTTTGCTAAGTGAACTGTATAATTGCTCTTCCAATGCCCTTTAACACCACATTGAAAATATTTTCTGACAGGACCCACCCCGAGACCCTTTATTGTAGATTCCAGCTGCCCCACCAGGCACCCTGACGGAAGTTCCTCATAATTTAACTGGGTAAGTTGAGAAATTTTGCGAGGCGAACCCCTTTTTAGTTCTTGCTATTACTGAAAAAATCTTAGAATATACATGGAAATGACATCTTAATTTTTTTATAAAAAAAACGAGCAGAGTTTCCTCGATTTTTCTTTAAAATCCAATACAAAACTTACAAAGAAATTACACTTCTATTTCAAACACTTCTCAATACTACCAAATAGGACCTCCGGTTCTTTCTAACATCAATCTAGCTCAACTCAATAATTTCATTAAAATCACAAAACTGGCACACTCATAAAAAAGTAAAACCGATCATCATAATATCGAAACCTCTTCATGTTTGTCCAAAACATATGTACAAATACACATGCCTATAACTACTATGCAGAAAGTAAAAAGAGTGCTATTTAGCACATTTACATGTACAAAATGATCTTTAGATTTGGTCCACTAATTAGCAGCTTGTGTACCGAGACCTGCACCTGAGAAGGGGGTTTAGAAAATATAAAACAAAAAACGAGTGAGCTAAAAGAGCTCAGTAAGTGCATTTAGATTTTGAATTAAAATAAAATTATGTATAAATATTAAATTCTAAAAGACATGCATAATTCATGTTTCTAAAACTTGTATATAGCTGTAAAATGGTTTCTAACATCATATGTCGATAAAATCTTGCCAAGCGGGTATTATTTATATCTTCGAAAAATAATATCTAAAATTTGTACAACATAATAACTAGTATGTGCATATAAACGCATAATATGCAATCGGTAGATCGAAAACTAGTAAAGTTCTCGCTCGATCATTTTCTTTCTAAACTGTACCAATGGTAACCCTAAAGCTCTATACTCACGCAGCGACTCAACTAGCACCGTACACTTGAGTAGGTCATAGGGCACCTCAACTAGCAGCATCCACAGTGACATTTCAAGACATCTTACTGGCTATGTAGCGGAATCCTACATCGCCTACATATAGCGAGACAATACCCCATACATATAGAACGACTCACATGACTCGACAATCCGACTTCTCGGAGTTAGTGACACACCCCCAATACCTGCCCATGTGTATGGGATATACCAGCTGGGTCTAATACTATCACTACCACTATAATCTGAGGGTACCAATGGCCTTTAAAACAAATGTAGTAATTTTAAAGCTGTTTCTTAAACCGAACATGTAAAAGCATATCTATGGATATATATATATCAAAATCATAAATCATATTTTTGCATTAAAAAGCACATAAAATATACATTTTTATTATGCGGAAACATAATAAACGAAAGATAAAAATGATGACAGAGTTTCACTCACAACCATTCCGAGCTCAATTTCGCTCCGGATTTCTGCTCCCATTACCGGTCTCGATTTTCTTCACTTACACGCCATAAATGACATTTAGAATAATTCAAACTCTAGAATCTCATTTAATTACTAAACGCCCTAATCGGCATACAAAGTCTGGATGGATACTACTTTGCGATTTTTATTTACGGAGTCATTTAATCTAATCTAACTCATCATCCGACGCCTTGAAAATTACTTAACACCCTATAACTTTGGTTGGACATAATTGCCCTTCACCTTACTGAAATGGACAATTATGCCCCATTTCTTCATTTTTGATTTTTCCATCAACCATATCCATTCAATTTACATAAGGCACCATTTATACACCACAATTCAACCACAACACAACTTAACCCTAACTTCCTTAAAGTGGAAGAATTTCACCCTATGTTCCAACACATTTCATTTCTCAGTTTCGTGTTCCAATTGCATCAAAATTAAGCCAATTTCATTCTAATACCCTAATTATAACCAATTGAAGTCTCTACATCAACGTCACCGAAAACCCTAATTTTTACCTTGCCAATTTCTTCAATTTGATGACTCCTTCAAGCTCCACACTAGAATTCAACTCAATCTAGACCAAGAATACATATAAGAACATCAATTGAAGCAATCTTGAAAGTTCACATATCAACCTCACAAAACAATGCTTTTCTTATCTCTTTTTCTTGGATTTTCACTAATGGAGGCTTCAATTGATCTTAGAAACTTATAATTGACCTTATTTTAGCTTGATTAAGCATGAAAAATCATGAAAAAAATTTAAAATTTCATTGTAGCCGCCTATCCTTTCTCTTGTCCGAATTTTGCTTCTCTTGCTATAAGATGTTTGCTTTTTTCTCTCATGAAATTTCTACACACTTCTACTATATATATAGAGCTCCCCCAATTGTCTAATTTGCCCCTCAACTTACTCTATATTTCTAATTTTTCATTGGTTGGAAACTAAGTATGTAATTGGTTTCTTTGCAACTATTTAGTTAGAATAGTCAAAAGAATTCCCAACTTGACAATCCATGAAATTGTCTCTAATTGGTCCATTCTCTAATATATGGATTGTGTTTCTCAACAAAGGCTTGTTCCATACATAACCCTTAAATGAAAATTCATGAAGTAAATTAAAATTTCCTTTTCCAAGCCAATAGAGAAAATTTCCAAAAATATTCTAGGGTCGTCCGACGCTCCGACCGAATGTGAAATTATTAAATTTGCTCTAATATCTCTTATGCGCACGATCGAAAAAAAATATTTCTAATAGGGTTAGAAGCTGGTAACCCTACAGTGTCTTCATTACTCTATACCAAAATCTAGGCACCAATACTAATAATAAGGATTCGATATTACATTTTTCTATGGGTTTCTTAACCTTTTATTGAATTTACACAGAAGTTGAGTTAGATGCTCTCTTTGGCTTATTCTTTTTCTTCTTACTACATTTTCCCTTAGGATTGGGACCAGAAGAGAAAGATGGGCCCTTAGTCAAATGAACACTTAGTCTAGGTTTCATTATGGCCTTAGCAATTCTAAGTTGATTCATTAGCTCAGTTAATGAAAAATTCAACTGATTCATTGACATATATAACAAAAAAGTCTAAAATGAGGGTGCTAAGATATTTAGGACCATCTCGACCTTAGATTAGCCAGTGTATTCCCTACCCAAATTCTTAACTTGTTGAAACAGTGCTATCATTGGCAACATGTGATCTTGCACAGGAGTTCCTTTGGCTTGCCTTGTATTCATGATTTTTTTCAAAGCAGCTTGCCTCAGAATGCTATTTTTATCAACAAACATCTCTAAAAGGATAAAAATCATATCAACAGCCGTTTCCATAGTCTCATGCTCCTTTGCTAGAGTGCTAGATAAAGAAGCTAATATATAACATCTGGTCATTTCATTAAACTGTTGCCACTTATTATAAGCATCTTTTTTAGCTTGAGATGCCTTTTCATTAGGTTCAGGAGGGCATTTTTCAGTTAAGACATATTTATAATTTTCAGCTGTGAAAACAATGTCTAAGTTCCTCTTCCAATCCACATAAATATTTCTGGATAACTTAGTTTGGTTAAGGATGGATGCTAGTGGGTTGAATAAAGACATGATTCTGAAAAAATAAATTCATAAATAAGCATACATTATTTGAAAGCTTGTGTGACTTTTGCATGAATACATGAAATGCATTTACCTAGAACTCTTTAACTACATTATACATCAGTAATCTAATTTTCATTTAGAATACGCTTCCGTAGGGTGGTTGTATCCGTCATGAATCAGACTAGTACCATACTAATTTATTATTATTATTTTTATCTAGATATCTCATATCAAATAATAATAAACTACCGATTCTTTAGCCCTTAGATTTAATTGACAAGAATTCCGTAGAGAGGATATCAATCAACCTAAGTTGAGTATATAACCATTATTTCAATCCTTTATATTTTCCAATTAAAAAAGCCACTATAGGGTAGTCATTTTCGCATGAGTCCTATATTGGATCTTATCATTTAGGAAAGTCCTATCTAGTAACCAGTTCTGATTAATACCCTCCGTAGGGAGCTCATAAGATTTGAGGTAAGGTATTAATCTACCTTACTATCGGACCAATAATAGAGGCCATGAGCTTTATGCCTAAAGCCCTCTCTCACTCAATATTTTAATTCTTAGAGTTTTTAATTAATTTATAACATGATGTTCTACTCATTAATATTTAATTTTATTTTCATAAATAATTAATAAGGTCACGTTAAATAATAAATTAATATAATATTAAAAAATATGACAATAATCTTATTCTAACTCATTAGAACATTAATGTCATACAAAATGATATATTTTATGCATGGACATGTGAATGTGACACCCTTAATCTATATGACATGTTATTCATCCAATCAATTAACTAGATAAATAAATAACCCTATAATTCATGACTTTTCCTAGGAAGTAGAACATTAAAAACTAAGTCTAAGTTCTTTAAAGTCTTCCTTGAAGACAACTTGGGCTCTTCCATAATGTTACCTCCTCTTACTTGTCTCCTTTTATGGGCTTAGATTTTAGGCTTCTTAATTTTCTTTCGTCCACTTATTTTAAAAATAAATTGGACATATTTTAGGCTTAAAATTTCTTTGGGCCTTCTTAAAAAAATTTATATAAAATATTTTTAGATCCAATAATTTTAATAAAATAGCACAAATAAAATTTTAAAAAATTGAACCAAAATTAAAAGAAGTTTGGACTAACTTTGAATTTACAAATACCAAAAATTAATCCAAAAATGAATTTGGGTTAAATTTAAGACCTATTTGCAAATATCTCAAAGTTTCCTAGCCAAAGTTTGATTACCCAATACCTGGACGGGATGAATGAAAATAAAAATTCTGTTAGGGCTTATTTGCACAAGTAACAAACTTTTAATGGTCAATTTGTAATATATGCAAACTTGACTAGACCAAAACAAAATTAATTAAACAAGGAGGGTGCTAAGTGATATTATTTAGATTAAACCCTAATTCCATCACAATTTTACACAGTGTCGCTCCTATCTTTCCCAGCCCTTCACTGCCCACGTTTCCAGCCGCCAAGATGATACCGCAAGTTTTAGATTGTATCGGCCATCTTACCCTGCTGCGAACAGTTGGTCATGCCTTCCAAAATCGCCGCATGGATAGCCAAAATTCGTTGCTTCATTGTTGTCAAAAGGGAGAACCGTTAGCCATGATCTTTATTAATCGTCAACTAGACTCCAGCCGTCGCTTTTGACGCTGCAGGTGGCACGCATGTTGCTGCCAAAATTGATGGTAGCCTGCATGGCCAACGTTGCTGCGGCTCTTCATTGTCTCTTTCTTCGTGTTCATTTTTTTTTTTAATTTACAACAAAAATAATTAAAAAGATACATATTCTTTAGATTATAAATAAAAACCCTAAGCCATTTATTTGGCTTATAAAGAAATCTAAATAATCACCAAGAATTAATCTAACCAATAGGGGAAATTGTGATATTATTTCACCACCCCCTCTTGTTACAATTCCCAAGAAAAAATACAAATAAATATCTAACCATGAATTATTGGGCAGAACCGTTCATCATATAATTAATAAAAATAACGATATAGATTAGTATACAATTGGTGCCACAATAAACAATTACTACCATACACAAAATAAATTATACATGTAATATGAAACAAAGAGGCTCTAATACCAGTTGCTGGGTAGTAAATAATTTTTTTTTGCTTAATAAAATAAACGCAGTAGAAGCCAGATAATCTTGTTCATAATCACATGTATAGGGATAGAAGATTACCTCAATTCCTTGTTATAGCAAATCTTGAATTGACTTGCTGCAATCTTCTCTAATATCCTCAATCTTCAAACTTAATGTGTGTGGGTACGTGGATCTTTCTTAATCTCTAAAAATACTAATACCCAAATCTGAGAGAATGGTAATAATTAAATTCTTTTTCCACGTAAGAATACGTAAAAAGAAGTTTTTTGGTTATGGTTGTAGTTATTGTTTCCTTTACTACTCCATACCTCCCATATATATAACCATGAATTTAGAACCTCCCATATACTAATACCCATGGGCTTCCTAGCTTCAACTTAAAAGTCCTCGTCGTTATTATCTCATAATACACCAATTCTTTTAAGTTAACACAAGGCTATTTCACTAAAAGCCAAAGACTATACTCTAGTAACCCATGTTATAAAGTAAAGTTCATTTAATTAAAACTCCTTTTAATTAAATTGGGCTTGGTCTTTAGACCAATAATAACCACTTAATTGGCCCTCTAATTGATGTCTATAATTAAAGCTAAGCCATGAAAAAAATGTCTTGCCTCTTTAATTACTTATTTGCCTATAAGTCACTGAATGCTCTAATGATCATTTTTAATATGTCTATATTTGTAAATAAATTTACAAATAAATATTATTATTCAATAAATAATTTATTGAATAATCTATAGTCACAGATTCTAATGATAAAGTACTGCAAATAACTTAGGTGGACATTAATTATTAGATTCCATCTTGCAAATATATGTTCCTACGACCCATGAAATTATATCTCTAAGTTATCGAGGTTTTAACCGTTTGTATGGATCTCAATCTGTGATAACTCAATAGATACAAAGCATGAATGTAAGTTCATTACCTGCCCAGGATTAAGATCAATCAAGCTTATTAAAGCTTTTGTGAATTACAATCTACGACATTTAGTTAACCAGATCGAAATTCATAGTAGTCCCATTCAATATAACATATACACTAGTTTTCTACTCAAGGTCTCTACTTCAATGATCAAGATAAATCATTCACTTTAAGAAGTAGAAAAACTACAACCTTGGATAATGAAATGCTCTTTTTCATTAATGGCTGTGAACTAGATTTAATTTATAAAGAACTTGTGAACTATACCCTCTGTATTAGCATCATATGCCTAATACATAGATCACATAGTTTATAAATCTGGGCTCATCAACGTATGCTCAATTATATATATGAATAAATTTTATTAATCTAATAAAATATTATTACACATACTTTAAGAGCATAAAATAACATAAAATATGTAACAATCATCTCAATTTTAAAAGAAAAAAGACACATTACAATCATAAATCAAAACTTATATTGGATTGAATTACAATCAAACAACTCTAATAATAAGTAATAAGGCTACTAAGTGAATTTTGAAAACAAAATACACAAAAAAGCTTATAAATAAAAGCTTTCAACAATCATAAAATGGTAACACTGTTGGGTGGTGGCAAAACCAGCCTGTGTCCACTATACTTATTTTAAGTGGCAGTCCACATTAGAAAAGGCTCAATTCCATATAATAAAGAATTTAGGTCCACAAAATAGATCTAATGATTAGGTAACCTGACCCATTTATGGACCTTATAAATGGGTTATGTAAGTCAAGGTGAGGTAGGAACAGATTAAACTTATTGTTATATTCAAATTATGCTTAATTAATTATTATTTTGCATGAAGAATGATTTTTTACAAGTAGGATTTTATAATGCTAGATTTAATTAACGCAGATTAATTGAGTGTAGATGCTCATGCATACTTTGAATAAGATTAGAACTCGTGCAATATAAATAGAGTCGATTTATTCGCAAATAATTCATTCATTAATAACTGATTGATTTAAATTCAATTTGTTCATATAAAAAACATTACATCATGCTTGTCTTTGTAAAACACTCCCCACATACAAAACACCTTATTCTTTAGATAAATACTAAGTTGAGCGTTAAAGTATTTTTTTTTTTTTGCAGGTGGATGGTACATTTCTATAACTCTAAGAAGTAAGCAAGGGTAAGAGAATCATTGACGTGAAGGTTCCAAAGCCAAGAACTTGATAGGGGTTAATTAGGTATAATATTTTTATATTTCAAACTTAATATTTATTTGTCTAAATTAGAATTAGTTAGCTTTTTATGTGTTTTATTATTATTTTGTAGGATTGGAGTTAATGGGACAAATAGGAATGAAAATTTAATGATTACAAGGCAAAAACTAAATGTGCTATAGTAATTATGAGCAGTAACATACGAACAGTAATGTGCTATAGTAATTTGCTAAAGTATCATACTACAATAGTGCTACAGCATTGCGGTGCCTAAGAAGTCTCCATAAGAAGCTATTTTCCAGGTCTGAGCATCGTGGTACTCAGCACCCAATGTCGCGGCACCTGTGCGACAACAAAAATACCTCCTCAAAAGTTCTATTTCGACTTGGATTCGCAGACCCTCGCTCTTAAAGTTTCGTAAAGTTATAAAAGCACTATTTCTTAGCCAAAACATAGGAGAGAAAAAATTTAGGGAAACAATTCACAACAAAAAATCAAGAGATTAAAGCCAAGATTAAAAATTCAAGATCAAGATCAAGCTTCAAGTCAATAAAGAGAGAAAAGCAACCGAAGCCGTCTTCTTGATTATTTTTTCTACTCTTCTCTTATCATTATATTTTTGTTCTTAATGTTATTTATAGATTGGAATATACTCTTGGTTTAGTGATGAGTTAAACTTATTTGATTTAGCCTTAGACTTTTGAACCTAGTATATAGCTAAATTTTTATTAATGCCTAGTTTATGAACTTAATACATGTAATTGATTAATTCCATCTTATGTTTAATGCTTTTATGATATCTGACCAATATTTTGAATGATTGAGGAACCATGGTGAACTTGACGGATGGATTTATGTGTTTAGCCTAAGATAGTTTGATACATGATTATAGGGTACACAACTATGAGTTTCATATAAGATAGACATATACGTGGATGACATGTATGATATGATTTAGACTTAGTCTTAATGAATTATATTCTATTCTAATTATCATAGATAAATAGGTAGTTGTTAGAATGCGTAATATAGTCACTTGACTATCGATAAAGGCTTGTGATGAGATTAAAGTCTAGCTAATCAATTTATATTAAGCGATTAATAAATTCAATGACATACTAGGGGATAAGTCGAAACCCTAGATTGTTATTAATTTGTGAATTCAACTCTTTATTTATTTGTTATTTAGGTTTAGTTTAATTTGATAGAATTAGGTTGATTAATTGAATTTTATATTTTGGTTTTTTTGAATAAAATTTAAGTATATTTAATTTTAGTAATATATTGAAGAATTAGATCGTATAATCCCTGTGGGAATAATACTTGGACTTAAAATCCTATATTACTTAATACAATAGCATATACTTGCACTTAGCTATTGTAGCACACATTAAGTTTTTGATGCAGTTGTCGGGGACTATTCTATCTACTCTTAGATTAATACTAATACCAAACTACTTACTTTTAATTCAGTTGTTATTATTTTATTTTATTTTCTTCTTTTTACTTTGATTTTGTTTTTATTTTGCTTTGATAATTCATGCAAAGGAAAAAAAAAGTGCTAACTTGACTTCTTTTGATCCTAAGATTGAAAGAACTTTGCATAGACTTCAACGTGAATACCAGCAAACTTTAAACATGGAGGAGAATAATGATCATATCAACAATCTAGTATTTGATCCTATGATACCATAAAGAGCATTAAAAGAGTATGCAGTCTCCACTGTAAATGGTGTTCAATCTAGTATTTGGCAACCAACGGTCAACATAAACAACTTTGAGATCAAGCCAAGTATGATTTAGATGCTAGAAGAGTCTGTATAGTTCAACAGAGCTCCCAATGACGACCCTAACATGCATATCATAAATTTCTAAGAAATTTGTGATACTTTCAAGTACAATAGAGTCTTAAACGATGTCATCCAACTTAGATTATTCCCTGTCTCCTTAAGGGATAAAGCCAAGAGTTGGTTGATGTCTTGCCATCAAGATCCCTATCGACATATGATGATCTAGCGCAGGAGTTTCTAACCAAGTTCTTCTCACTAGCAAGGATAGCAGAGATGAGGAATGACATCACTTTATTTATTCAAATAGATGATAAATCGTTATATAAGGTATATGAGCACTTTAAGAACATGTTGAGGAAATGTCCTCATTATTGAGTCCATAAATGGCTATTAGTCTAAACATTCTATAATGAAATAATAGGCCATTTGAGGACCATTGTTAATGTTGCTGCTGGAAAGGCTTTGATGAAAAAGTCCACATATGATGCATATGATCTATTGGAGGAGATGGCGTCAAACAATTACCAATGGCCAGCAAAGAGCGTTACACCTAGGAGAATCACCCGTGTGCATGAGATTGACATATTCAATAAATTGGTAGTGCAAATCAATATATTATCTAAGAAGATTGATGCATTAAATGTTGTCAAAACCCAACAAAATACTTGTGATGTTTTTGGTAATAACTATATGAATAGGCAGTGCATAAAGTTAAAAAATTATGTAGGCAATTTTAATCGACAGCAACCTAACCCACAATAAAATTTCTATAATCTAGAGTGGAGAAATCATCCAAACTTCTTTTGGCATAACAATCAAGGGGAGTCATCTAGACCACTTATTCCCCTAAGATTCTAGCCACCGCAAGAGAAGAAGCCATCATTGGAATACATGTTTATGGATTATATGAAATCAAATGATGCCATTATACAGAATCATTCAACAATCTTGAAGAACTTAGAGGTTTAAATGGGACAACTTGCTGCAGCTATTATTAGTGACCTTAAGGCACTCTACCAAGCGATACCGAAGTAAATCTAAGAGAAAATATAGAGTAATGCCAAGCCATTAACTTGAGAAGTGGAAGAATCCTACAAGATAAAATATCCAAACCACCACCATCAAGTGTGAATGAGAAGGAGAAAATGGCAAAACAAGAAGAAGTGCAGCTATATAGACCATATATACCTTTTCTCTAAAAGCTTTAGAGGCACAAACCAAGTGTAGAAACTGAAAATATGCAGTAAAGTAGTCCAATAAGTGTAGAAATGAAATATGGATGGCAAAAAAGTGCAAAACATTATGTAGAACAAAGTGCAGAAACTGATATATAAGTGTAGAAAAGTGACAACTCAGCAGAAAATACCAGTATAAATGTGCAAAATCAATCCATGCAATCATGCATTCCACCCCACCATTCCCTCAAAGGTTGCAAAAGAAGAAATTAGATAAGCAGTTTTCTAAATTTCTTAAAAAATTTAAGAAATTACATACTAATCTTCATTTTGCAGATGCATTGGAACAAATGCCTAGCTACGTCAAGTTTATAAAGAGCATCCTTTTAAAGAATATGAGACTAGAGGATTATAAGACCATAGTATTAATAGAGGAATATAGTGTCATCCTTCAGAAGAAGCTACCTCTTATGCTCAAGGATTTTGGAAGCTTTACCATCCCGTGCTCTGTTGGCAATCATAATCTTGGTAAAGTGCTTTGTGATCTTAGAGTTAGTATTAATCTCATGCCCCTATCCATTTACAATAAGTTAGGTTTAAGAGAAGCAATAACCATCAATGTTACAC
Source organism: Ailanthus altissimus (assembly GCA_946807835.1). Lineage (NCBI taxonomy): Eukaryota > Viridiplantae > Streptophyta > Magnoliopsida > Sapindales > Simaroubaceae > Ailanthus > Ailanthus altissimus. The sequence continues at coordinate 10,803,523 of OX327684.1, forward strand.
TCATTCTTGCTGATTAATCTCTCGCCTACTCGAAGGGAATCATAGAGGACATGCTAGTAAAGGTGGACAAATTCATTTTTCTTGCAGATTTTATCATTCTAGACATAGAAGAAGACAAGAGGATTCATATTATCCTTGGAAGAACCTTTATAGCCACAGGATGAACAATCATAGCTGTTCACAAAATGGAGTTAACAATGAGAGTACAAGATGACACTATCACTTTTAAAGTCTGCAAGAAGATCAAGTTACCATCTGAGAGTAAAGACTGCTGTAGCATTAATATAGTGAACCCAAATGTTGAATAGCTAAAAAACATGGAGATAGTGGATCCTCATATTTGAAAGAAGACATTGAAGTATAAAAGAAAGAGAAAGAAGAAGAGAGAGTAGCATTTTGAAGAGAGGATAAAAGAGAATGGCACAAGAGAACCACTTCCTCGGTCTAAGATTAAAGTCTTTCTAGAGAAGTGCGAGGAGATTGAGGCAAAAGTTATTGCCCAAAGTCTAATTGAAAAGATATAGAAGCCAAAGGAGAGGAGAGTCAGCAAGCCCATATACAAGGATGCTTTCACCATCACCTTTGATCTACTATAAGAATAGAAAGAGTCCCGTCAAGTCGACGATGCTAAATCAAGTGCTTCTTGGGAGGCAACCCAAGTAATTTTTATTTTGGATTTTCTTTAGTTTCAGCTATAGTTATTATAGTTTATTTTTCTTGTTAGGAATAAAACAAGTCAAGCATTCAAAGAAGTAGCATGAACATTTGCAAGAGTTGGGAGCAAAGAAAACTGTAATAATATTTATTAGAATACAACGCTACAATGTTTCGACTTCATTTACCAGAGGATTTTTCTTACTTTTAAGTTTATTTTTTGACATTGGGGACAATGCCTAATTTAAGTTTAGAGATGGGAAATACTTTCTTGTATTTATGTTTGCTGCTTATATTGATTAGCTGTCTTATAAGGTAATGTTTTTTAATTATTGTTAAATTTTGGTTAAGAAGATGATCATTAGTCAACAATAAGAAATATAATATAGGATAAATTTATTTTCACAAGTCTCTATAAATGCTTGCAATAACTCTTATATCATGAATCGAGGACTAATTTTAACATTATTTTTTATCACTTATTCTTGAGCACATTGATAATAAGCATGTATTAGTTGAATGTTTTGCTTAGAAATATTTATACTTAGGTAATACACCACAATCTCGAAGACCAATACTTTAAAACTTGCTTGATTACTATTTAAGGTGAAATGTTAGGAAATACATGAATAGCAAAATGACATTAGGCCATCTTTGGACCGCTTGAGCCTTTCTAGCCTACCTTAGATGTATATTTATCCCTAATTACCCTTTTTGAGCCTAATACCCATTTTTTTTTTTCTGTTTAACCACATTACAAGCCTCATGACTTTAAGTTTATTTATCCTAAAATGACCTGTAACATTATAAACCTTGAGTTTACTTAGATATTTTCTTAAAAGAAAAATGGTTATGGATGTTTGAGAAAGAGATACTAAAATGAAAAGTAATAAGTCTTGAAAGTACTTAGTAATCTAAGTTTAGGGATACATCTAAAAAAAAGAGACAAGTCTTTAAAGCACAATACCCCTAACTTAAGAAAAAGAAGAAATTCCTTGCAAAAGAGTGATTAAAAGAAAGATGGAAATATCATAAGTTTGGGGAGTAAATAAATCAAGGAGAAAAGAAATCAAGAGGTTTTTAGGTAAAGTTTAAGTGTTCATGATGTGATGTGATTTGATTTGAACTTCACATATATATATATAGATATTTATAAATATATATATCTTTACATCCTACATTGACCTTAGCCTTACGTTATAAGCTAATTAAACTCATAAATAAATCCCCAGACATGTGTCTTTCTACATTAGTGGAGAGTAGTATGGAAAGTAAGCTTATGGTTGTGTTAATATAAATTGAAATATGTCGAGACGTCATTTTTATGTGCTAACTTAAGTTATTGAGTAAATCCAAGTTTAATTCAACTATTTACTTACTTATTACACACACATATACAAGTGATCAACTGTAGAGGAGAATGAAGAACTTGATGAATGGTATCATGGGTTGTTGAGAGTTGTTTATTGATTTTTGAAAAGACTTGTGCCATTTTAACAGCGCTTGAGATAATGAAGATAATCGTATAATCAATTGAGCTTGTTTTTAAGTTTTAGTTATTTTATTTAGAGTGAATAAATTGTGAATGTTAGTTTTTATTTTGCTCGTGGATGAGCAAAATCTTAAGTATATGAGTATTTTATAGCGGTTAATTAGGTATAATATTTTCACATTCCAATCTTAATATTTGTTCGTTTAAATTAGGTTTGGTTGGTGTTTTATGTAATTTATAATTTTTTTGTAGGTTTGGAGTTAATGAAAAATGACAAGACCTGCCCTAAGACCTTCTACTGTAGATCCCCCCACCGGGCACCCCAAATGAAGCTCCTCAGAATCTCACTATCAAAACTAAAAACTTTCGTGAGGGGAACCGTTTTCTATTTCTTGCTCATACCAACTAAATCCTGGAATATTTGTGAAGATATTTTACCAAAATAAAAAACAAACGGACAGAGTTTCATCTATTTTTTTTCTTCTGAAAATCTCAATACAAAACTTGCAAGAAAATTACACTTCTATTTCAAATAGTTTCTCAACTTCCAAATAAGACCTACGGTCTATTTCAAAACCAAATCCAAACTCAACCCAACAATTTCATTATAATTACAAAATTAACATACTAATAAAAACTAAAACTATCACCATAATACCAAAACTTCTTCTTATTTGTTTAAAACATATTTACATTATGCACAAGTCTATAACTAATATGCAAAAATCAAAATGTTGTACTTAGCACATTTACATTTACAAAATAATTGTTAGACTTGGCCCACTAATTAGTTGTAGGAGAATAAGCAACTTGCGCAGTGAGGCATGCACCTAGAAGGAGGTTTAGAAAACATAAAATACAAAACGGGTAAGCTAAAGAAGCTCAATGAGTGCATTTAAGATTTTTAGTGAAAATAAAATAAAATTTTGCATAAATAATAAATTCTGAAAAAATGCATAAAACATGCTTCTAAAACTATTATAAAACTGTAAAATAATTTCTAACGTCATATGTTGATAAAATCTTGCAGCGGGTTTTATTTATATCTTCTGTAAACAATATCCAGAATCTGTAAAATATAATAACTAACAGGTACACATATAAATACGTAATGTGTGTCGATAGGTCAAAAAAGTATTAAAACCCTCGCACGGTTATTTTCTTTCTAAATTGCACCAATGGTAACCCTAAAGCTCTATACTCACGTAGCGACTAAACTAGCACCGCACAACGTAAGTAGGTCACAGGGTATCTAAACTAGCAACACCCGCTGTGACATCTAAAGATATCTCACTGTCTATGTAGCGGAATCCTATATCGCCCACATATAGCGAGATAATACCATGTACACATCTCTTTTCTTAATTTCTTATTCCAATGACATCAAAATCAAGCCAATTTAATTCTCATGCCCTAATAACATCCAATTGAAGTTTTTACAATAAAATCACACTAAACCCTAATTCTTACCTTACTAATTCCTTTACTTTGATGACTCTTTTAAGCTCCACACTTGAATTCAACTCAACCTAAATCAAGAATTCCTACAAAAACATCAATTGAAGCAATCTTGAAAATTCACACATCATCATTACTAAACAATGTTTTTCTTACCTCTTTTCCTTGGATTTTCACTAATGAAAGCTTTAATTGATCTTAGAAACTTGTGTTTGGCTTTATTTTAACTTGATCAAGCATGAAAACTCATAAAAAAACATTGGGTTTTAGTGTAGCAGCACTTTCCCTCTCATGGCCAAATTCCTCTCATTTTGCTCTAAACATATTATGTTTTTACTTAGCCAAATTCTAGACACTTCACTCTTATATAGTGCTCTCCCAAAAGTTTAATTTACCCCTTAACTAATTCTAAATTTCTAAATTTCCATTAGTTTAGAATGAAAGTATTTAATTGGTTATTTTCTAACTATTTAGTTAGAATAGTCAAAGGAACTAACTAGATCTCCAACTTGGCAATCCATGACCTTGTCGCTAATTGGTCCATTTTTTAATATATAGATTGTGTTTCTTAACAAAGGCTTGTTCCATGCATAACCGTTAAATGAAAATTCATGTATTAAATTAAAATTTTCTTTTCCATGCCAATAGAGAAAAATTCCAAAAATATTTCATGATGGTCCGACGCTCCAACCGAGTGTGAAATTTCTAATTCAGGTCTAATACCTCTCATGCGCACCATAAAACAATATTCCTAGTAGGGTTGGAATGGGGTAACCCTACAGTGTCTTTATCGCTTTATACCTAAATATAAGCACCCATACTACTAATAGGATCAGATATTACAATTTCGTCCTCGAAATTGAAACCATACCTGTCTCGAAGAGGTAGGGATGTTGTACTCGCATTTGATCTTGACGTTCACATGTGGCATTTTCTACTCTATGGTTCATCCATAACACCTTCACCAAGGAAATGTTTTTATTATGAAGCACCTGCTCATTTTGGTCTAGAATTTGCACAGGCTTCTCTTCGTAGGTTAAATTCTCGTTCAGTTCTATTGATTATTTCCTTAGGATGTGCGAAGGATCTCCTAAGTAATTACGAAGCATGGAAACGTGAAACACATCATGGATTCTGGCCAAACCTTTCGGTAACCGTAAACGATATGCTACCTCTCCAACTCTTTCAACTATCTCATACGACCCAATGTATTGGGACTAAATTTTCCTCGCTTTTTGAATCTTTATATTCCTTTCCATGGCGATATCTTCAGAAAGACTTTATCATCAACCTGGAACTCCAACTCTCTTCTCCTATTATCTGCATAACTCTTCTGTCTATCATTTGCTATTTTCAATCTCTGCCTGATAACTTGAATCTTTTTTGAAGTAATATGGACAATTTCTGAACCAACAAGCTTCCTATCACTAACCTCATCCCAACGAACTGGAGTTCTATACTTTCTTCCATACAATGCTTCCTATGGTGCCATCCCGATGCTGGCATAGTAGTTATTATTGTAAGCGAACTCCATCAATGACAGATGAGTATCCCAGCTCCCTTTAAACTCTATAACACATACCCTAAGCATATCCTCGAGTATCTAAATTGTCCGCTCAGACTAGCTATCCATCTGTGGATGAAAGACGGTACTAAAATTCAATTTAGTATCTAGAGCTTTCTATAAGCTGGGCTAAAATCGGGAAGTAAATCTCGGATCTCTATCTGACACTATAGATACTGGAGTGCCATGAAGTCGTACCACCTCATCTACATATAAGTGAACCAATTTATCCAAGGAATAATTACTTCTGATAGGTAGGAAGTAGGCAGATTTTGTTAGTCTATCAATAATTACCCATATCGCGTTATTGCCTCTTTGGCTATGAGGAAGTCTTACCACGAAATCTATTGTTATCTTCTCTCATTTCGATTTAGGGATTGGAAGGGGTTGTAAGAGTACTGCAGGTTTCTAAAGTTCAGCCTTTACCTATTGGCAAGTTAGGCCTCTGAAGACAAATTCGACTATATCTTTCTTCATGCATTTCCACTAGTAATGCTCCTTCAAGGTACGGTACATTTGTTTTCTCCCTGGATGTATAGCATATACAGAACAATGATCTTTTTCCATAATCTCTCTTCTTAACTCATTCACATCCGGTACATATAATCTCTGACCCAAGGTTACTACTGTTAGATAATTTATGTTATTTTATGCCCCTAAAGCATGTGTAATAATATTTTATTAGATTAACAAAGTTTATTCATACATATAATTGAGCATACATTGATGAGCCTATATTTATAAAGTATGTGATTTATATATTAGGCATATGATGCTAATATAGAGGGTATAGATCACAAGTTCTTTATAAATTAAATCATGTTCACAACCACTAATAAAAAAAAGGGCATTTCATTATGTAAGGTTATAATTTTTCTGCTTCTTATAGTGGATGATTTACCTTGATCATAGTAGAGAAACTAATGTATATGATACATTGAACATGACTACAGTGAATTTTGATCTTGTTAACTAAATGTCGTAGATCTTAATTCACAAAAACTTTAATAAGCTTGATTAATCTTAATCCTGAGCAGGTAATGAACTTACATTCATGCGTTGTATCTTTTGAGTTATCACAGAGTGAGATCTATATAAATGGTCAAAACCTCGATAGCTTGGAGATATAATTTCATAGGTCGTAAGAACATATATTTGCAAGATGGAATCTAATAATTAATGTTCACCTAAGATGTTTGCAGTACTTGATCTTTAGAATCTGTGGCCACAGTTTATTCAATAAATTATTTATTGAATAATAATATTTATTTGTAAATTTGTTTACAAATATAGATATATTAAAAGTGATCATTAGGCATTCAGTTACTTAGGGGCAAATAAGTAATTAAAGAGACAAGACATTTTTTTCATGGCCTAACTTTAATTATGGACATTAATTAGATGGTCAATTAAGTAGTTATTATTGGTCTAAGGACCAAGCCCAATTTAATTAAAAAGAGTTTTAATTAAATGGACTTTTTCTTTATAACATAGGTTACTAGAGTACAGCACTTGGGTTTTAGTAGAATAGCTTAGGGTTAATTTAGAAGAATTAGTGTATTATGAGATAATAAAGATTAGGCCTTTTAAGTTGGAGTTAAGCAGCTCATGGGTCTTGCAGTCTCTCTACTAGTTCAAATCCTAATCAAACTTTAATTTCTTAATCCTAATCTAATTCTAAATACCCCAGGGAGATTCTTATATATATATAGGAGGTATGTAATAAGAAAGGCGACCATAACCATAAAGAAAAAAAATTCTTTTACGTATTCTTACATGAAAAGAGAATTTTAGTTAATATCATTTTCTCATATTTGGGTATTAGTGGTTTTAGAGATTAAGAAAGATCCACGCGCCCACACGCGTTGAGTTTGAAGATTGAGGATAGTAAAGAAGATTGTAGCCATTCAATTTAAGATCTGCCATAGTGAGGAATTGAGATACTCTTCTATCCCTATACATGTAATTATGAACATGACGATCTAGTTTCCGCTGCGTTTATTTTTATAAACATAAATTTTTTAATTTATATAACCAACAACTATATCATCCCCGGTCACGAAAAAGTCCTTTCGCTGCCCAGACTCGATTTCACTCTTCAATTTAACTACCTATGGATCTTGAGTTTATAATTCTCTGATCCGATCAACTAATACCAGACCTGAAATATGGTTAATAATGCTCTTGAATCTGACAACTCCATTCTCACACCCAAAGACCTCAATTCTATTAGCTTTGATAGATATGCGACCTTCAGGTAAGCTACTGAGTTGACAGGCTTCCTGCTGAGAGCATCTGCTACTCCATTAGTTTTTCCCGAATGGTACTAAGTGTGTACTTATAATCCTTGATAAACTCTAGCTATCTTCTCTGCCTCATATTTAACTCTTTCTAGGTGAACAAGTACTACAGGCTCTTGTGGTCTGTAAAACTCTTGCAGGGAACTTCATACAAATAATGTCTTTAAATTCTTAGAGCAAAAACTACCACTGCCAGCTCTAGGTCATGTGTGGGATAATTCTGCTCATGCTTCTTCAATTATCGAGAAGCATAGGCTATTACCTTCTCCTTCTGCATCAATACACAACCTAGACCCCACCTGAAAGCATCATAATATATGGTAAATCCATCATTCCCTGACGGAAACGTATGTACTGGGGCTGAGGTCAATATTCTCTTCAACTCATCAAAACTCTGCTGGCATGCCTCTAACTATAGAAACTTCTCTACTTTTCAAGTTAGCTTAGTCAAAGAGGCGGCTATCTTTGAAAATCCCTGTACAAACTTTCTATAGTATCCAGCCAAACCCAAGAAGCTACGAACCTCTGTTACATTTGTGGGTTGTCTTCAATTCACTATGGCTTTAATCTTTTGGAGATCTACAGTTACCCTATCTGCAAAGACAATATGTCTTAAAAATGTAATTTTGTCTAGCCAGAACTAACGTTTACTGAGTTTGGCGTATAATCGATGTTCTCTTAGAGTATGTAAAACAATCCTTAAATGTTCTGTATGCTCTTCCTCATTGCTTGAATAGACCAGTATATTATCAATAAATACATCACAAACTGATCTAAATAGGACCGAAAAATTCGGTTCTAAGATCCATAAAAATAGTTGGGGCATTAATCAACCCAAAAAGCATGACCAAGAATTCATAATACCCGTATCTTGTTTTAAAGGTAGTTTTGGAAACATCTTCCTCCTAAATTTTCAATTGATGATAACTTGACCTCAGATCTATCTTGGAAACTACTCTAGCCCCCTGCAGCTGATCAAACAGATCATCAATTCTCGAAAGTGGATATTGATTACGCATTGTTACTTTATTCACTTCTCTTTAATCAATGAATAATCTCATACTTCCATCTTTCTTCTTTACAAACAAGACTAGTGCCCCCAAGGAGATATACTCGGCCTAATGAAACCCTTATTCACTAACTCTTCCATCTAAACCTTCAATTCTTTCAATTATGAAGGAGACATTCTGTAGAGGGTTTTAGAAATTGGTTTCATTCTAAGGGCTACTTCTATTTGAAACTCTACTTTCCTATCAAGAGGCAATCCTGGAAGATCATTTGGGAACACATCCAAAAATTCTCGAACCACCAAAATATCCTTCAATTTTGTTCCACCATCTCTTACTTCTATGGCAAGGACTAAATATCGCTTACACAACTTCCAGAGCATCTTCTTTGCCCTTATTATGTACACTATACTGGCGAGAAGTATTTTTTGTACTCCACAAAAAATAACTTTAATTTCCCTTGGACTACGCAATTTGACTTCTTTTCGGAAGTAGTCTATCATGGCCTGATATTGGGACAACCAATCCATCTCCAAAATCACATTAAATTCACTGATGACTAGCAAGATCAAGTCCACCGAAAATTCTTGGCCCCTTATACAAATTTTACTACCCCTACATACCTTTTTTGCTACACTAGAGTCTCTAGTAGGAAGAGACACCACCATACTACAATCTAATAACTGTGGCGCTAAACTAGCATTTGCAGCAAACCCCTTAGAAATAAAAGAGTGGGTAGCTCCAAGATATATCGGTATATAAGCATTTTGATCAAAAAATAACATCGTATCTGTCACAATATTTGGGGCCGCATCCGTCTCTTGTTGGGTTACTGTAAATACCCTAGCCTGGGTATGAGGTCTGCCTTGCTGCCCTTCAGATGATCCACCTCGATCGGCTCCTCTACTAGGTTGGCCTAAACTATTGGGCCTTTTGAATTAGGAACCACCTCGACTCTGTCCTCGGCCACCACTGGTTTATCCCAGAGCTGGTGGTCTATCTTCTATCTCACTTCTGGCTCTGATGTTTGGACAATCTCTTATATAATAACCCTCTTGACCATACTTATAGCAACCTGTAGTCCCCTTCCTACAATCCCAGGATGAGCTTTGCCGTATTTGTTACATACTAAAAAATCCTTCCAACTCTCTTTAGTATTCCGGGATCCAGTTGACGGTTGCCTAATGAAAGCTTGACTTGATTGAGCTCCTTGGCTTACTTTTTAACCATTGGACCATATAGATGTCTCCTCCATTCTTACGGATTTACTAGGTCTTCCCCGAGAACTACCTATCCAGCCTATTGTTTTGCTCTACTATTTCGATTTAAGGATGGCTGCCATGCTCTTTTTAACTCAAGTTGCAGCTTCCACTAATGCTTAGTAATGAGTGTGAGCTGCAGATACTACGTAAGCCCTAATCCGAGGATTGAGGCTTACTACAAACCGATTAGCCTTTTGCTCTTTGTTATCAGCTATGAAGAGAACGACATGAAGGAGTTCTGAAAACTTCTTTTCATAATCTGCCACGGAGAGGGAACCTTGTTCTAGCTTTAAAAACTCTTCTATCTTCACATATTTATAACTCTTAGGATATAACTTATCCAGAAATTTCCTTTTAAAAAGTGCCTAAGACACCCCATCAATATTCCTCCTCTGTAAAGCCTTCCACCAATCCTTTGCCCTTTCCTTTAATAGAAATGCTGAGTATAAAACCATTTGTTTGTCCGAACACCCCATAACCTAGAAATTATCTTCATTGTACTCTAACTAGGATAATGACAGGACCTGCCCGGAGACCCTCTATTTTAGATCCCAGTGGCCTTACCGGGCACCCCGACGAAAGTTCCTCAGAATTTAACTGGGTAAGTTAAGAAATTTCGCGAGGCGAACCCCTTTTTATTTCTTGCTATTATTGAGAAAATCTTAGAATATACATGAAAATGAATTCTTAAATTTTAAAAAACAATGGCTAGAGTTTCCCCGTTTTTCTTTAAAATCCAATACAAAACCTATAAAGAAATTTTACTTCTATTTCAAACACTTCTCATTACTACTAAATAAGACCTCCTGTCATTTCCAAAATCAATCCAACTCAACTCATTAATTTTATTTAAATCACAAAACGAGCAAACTCATAAAAAGTAAAAATGATTATCATAATATCAAAATCTCTTCTTGTTACTTCAAAACATACGTACAAATACACATGCCTATAACTACTATGCAGAAAGAAAAAAGGGTGCTATTTAGCACATTTACATTTACAAAAATGATCTTCAGATTTGGCCCACTAATTAGCTATAGGAGAATTAGCAACTTACGTAACGAGACCTGCACCTGGAAAGGGGGTTTAGAAAACATAAAACATAAAACAAGTGAGCTAAAAGAGCTCAGTTAATGCATTAAGATTTCAAATAAAATACAATTCTGCATAGATATTAAATTCTAAAAGACATGCATAAATCATGCTTCTAAAACTTGTATAAAGTTATAAAATGGTTTCTAACATCATATACCGATAAAATCTTGTCGAGCGGGTTTTATTTACATCTTTAGAAAACAATATCCAAAATCTGTACAACATAATAACTAGCATGTACATATAAATGCATATTATGCAATCGGTAGATCGAAAACTATTATATCCCTCGCTCGGCCATTTTCTTTCTAAACTGTACCGATGGTAACCCTAAAGCTCTATACTCACACAGCGACTCAACTAGCACCGTACAGGTAAGTAGGTCACGGGGCGCCTCAACTAGCAGTATCCACAGTGACATCTCAATACATCTCACTGGCTATGCAGCGGAATCCTACATCGCCTACATATAGTAAGATAATACCCTGTACACATAGAGCGACTCACATGACTTGACAACCCGACTTCCTAGAGTTAGTGACACACCCCCCAATACCTACTCATGTGTATGGGATATACCGGCCGGGTCTAATACAATCACCACCACTATAATCTGAGGGTATGAATGGCCTTTGAAATTGATGTAGTAGTTTTTAAGCTATTTCTTAAACTGAACATGTAAATGCATATCCATGGATATATATCGAAATCATAAATCATGTTTATGCATTAAAAATTCATAAAACATACAATCTCATTACGCGAAAACATAATAAGCAAAACATAAACAATGACAGATTTTCACTCACAACTACTCTGAGCTTAGTTTTGCTCTGGATTTCTACTCCCGTTACAAGTCTCGATTTTCTTCACATATACGCCATAAATGAAATTTAGAACTAATTCAAATGCTAGAATCTCATTTAACTACTAAACATCCTAATCAGCATACAAAGCCTGGATGGATACTACTTTTTGCTTTTCAGTTATGACACCATTTAATTTCATTTAATCTAGTTTAATTCACCACCTGAACCCATAAAAATTATTAAACGCCTTATAAATTAGTTGGACAGAAATTGCCATTCACCTTTCCAAAATGGACAATTATGTCTTAGTTTCTTCATTTTGATTTTTTCATCAACCATATACATTTAATATACATAATACACCATTTATACACAGCAATTCAATCATAACACAACTCAACCCTAACTTCTCTAAAGTGGCTGAATTTACATCCACCACTCAACAAATTTCTTTTCATCAATATTTTGTTCCAATTGCATCAAAATCAAGCCAATTTCATTCTAATGCCTTAATTATAACCAATTGAAGTCTCTACATCAAAGTCACCCAAAACTGTAATTCTTACCTTGCCAATTTCTTCAATTTGATGACTCCTTCAAGGTCTACACTAGAATTCAACTCAATCTAAACCAAGAATACACACAAGAATATCAATTGAAGCAATCTTAAAAGTTCACGTATCAACCTTACAAAACAATACTTTTCTTATCTCTTTTTCTTGGATTTTCACTAATGGAGGCTTCAATTGATCTTAGAAACTTGTACTTGACCTTATTTTAACTTGATTAAGCATGAAACATCATGAAAAAAATTGAAATTTCACTGTAGCAGCCCCTCATTTCTCTTGGACGAATTTTGCTTCTCTTTTGCTCTAAGATGTTTTTGCTTTCATCTCTCAAATTTTCTAGACACTTCTACCTTTATATATAGAAATCCCTCAATTGTCTAATTTACCCCTCAACTTGCTCTAAATTTCTAATTTTCCATTAGTTGGAAACTAAGTATGTAATTGGTTCCTTTGCAACTATTTAGTTAGAATAGTCAAAAGAACTAACTAGAATTCCCAACTAGGCAATCCATGAAATTGTGTCTAATTGGTTCATTCTCTAATATATGGATTGTGTTTCTCAACAAAGGCTTGTTCCATATATAACCCTTAAATGGAAATTCATGAAGTAAATTAAAATTTCATTTTTCAAGCCAATAGAGAAAATTCTAAAAATATTCTAGGGTCGTCCGACGCTCCGACCGAATGTGAAATTATCAAATTAGGTCTAATATCTCTCATGCGCACCATAAAAAAAAAATATTTCTAATATGGTTAGAATTAGGTAACCCCACAGTGTCTTTATTATTCTATACCAAAATCTATGTGTCAATACTACTAATAAGGATTGGATATTACAGATAGGGCTCTCTCAGGGTCTCTTGTACCACCATACGGCTTAGTGTCTAAGTTCTTAGCAAGCTCAATAGACATTCTTGTCTCTCTCGGCTACTGAATTATTGCCGCTAGTATCTGGGCCATCTGAGCTATATTTATGTCTCCACCCTCTGACTCGGTAGGCTGAGATGACTCATGAGGGGTCTGAGGCATTAGACGCAATAGATTCCGCAGCTGCTATCCTAGTACATGAGCCCCCACGATGATGCATATTTTATGAGAATTTAATAATGCAAATGGTTATTAAATGCATGAAATTCAATTTAATAAAATTAGAAAAAGTATGCACTTTTAAGAAATCTCATTCTGAAAATAAACCTTATGTAATTGAGAACATAAAGAATCGGGCTCTGATACCACTATGACAGGACCCGCCCTAAGACCCTTTACTATAGATCTCGGGGGGCCCTTCCAAGCATCCTAACAGAAGCTCCTCGGAATCTCACTATGAAAACTGAGAAATTCCGCGAGGTGAACCCTTTTTTATTTTGTTCTCATACCAACTAAATTCCAAAATATTTTTGAAGATATTTTACCAAAGTTTTTAAAAAAATGGACATAGTTTCCTCTGTTTTTTCCTAAACATCCCAATACAAAACCTGCAAGAAAATTACACTTTTATTTCAAATAGTTTCTCAACTTTTAAATAGGACCTCCGATCCTTTTCAAAACCAAATCCAAACTCAACCCAATAATTTCATTATAATTAAAAAATTAACATACTAATAAAAAGTAATACACTATCACCATAATACCAAAACCTCTTCTAGTTTGTTTAAAACATATTTACAATATGCACAAGTCTATAACTACTATGCAAAAATCAAAAGGTGCTACTTTGCACATTTACATTTATAAAATGATCGTCAGACTTGGCCCCCTAATCAGTTGTAGGAGAATCACTAACTTACTCACCGAGGCCTGCACCTGGAGGGGGTTTAAAAAATATAAAATATAAAATACAAAACGAGTAAGCGAAATGAGCTTAATGAGTGCATTTAAGATTTTTAGTAAAAATAAATTAAAATTTTGCATAAATAATAAATTCTGAAAAAATGCATAAAACATGCTTCTAAAACTATTATAAAACTATTAAATGATTTCTAACGCCATATGTTGATAAAATCTTGCCGAGCAGGTTTTATTTATATCTTCTGTAAACAATATTCAGAATCTGTAAAACATAATAACTAACAAGTACACATATAATATCAGACTGTGTGGAGCCCACTAACCCTTTAGCCCAACCAGTGCCGGGATCACCATCACCCACTAGTCAGGCACTGGCGCACCCACACAATCCTTTCAGGTTACTTGCGCCCCCAAGGAATCGACCCCCCGCCCCCATCTCAATGGAGGCCTTATAGCATTTAGAGGTTCTTCCTTATACCCATCAATCTTTAAAGGCCTATAAGGCCTCTATAGAGATGGGGGCGGGGGTTCGAATCCTTGGGGCGCAAGTAATTGAGCTAATTATGTATTAGGATGCTGATGGCTTTAAGGTGTCATCCAACAGATGGACCAAGGAGTTAGTGGGTCTCACACACTCTGACAAAAGGCTGGCCTTTTTTCCAGAGTGTGTGGGGCCCACCCCAACTCTTTGGTGTCCACTCAGGGAAGCTGCAGGCGCCCCAACACACCCAGGCGCAGAACGCACCACCCTTCCTTCGATCCCAGGTTCGAGGGAGGGGAGGTACGTCCTGCGCCTGGGTGTGTTGGGGCACCTATAGCTTCCCCGGGTAGACCCTAAAGAGTTGGGGTAGGCCCCACACACTCTGACAAATAAATACGTAATGTGCGTTCGGTAGCTCAAAAAAATATTAAAACCCTCACTGGGCCATTATTTTTCTAAACTGTACCGATGGTAACCCTAAAACTTTATGCTCACGCAATGACTAAACTAACACCGCACAATGTGAGTATGTCACAGGGCGGCTAAACTAGTAACACCCATTGTGACATCTAAAGATATTTCACTGTCTATGTAGCAAAATCCTACATCGCCTACATATAACGAGATAATACCCTGTACACATAGAGCGACTCATATGACTCGACAACCTGACTTTTCGGAGTTAGTGATACGCCCTCCAATACTTGCCCATACGTACGGGATATACCGGCCTAGTCTTAAACTATCACTACAACTATAAATCTGACGGTACCAATGGCCTTTGAAAACTAATGTAATAGTTTAAAAAAAAACTGTTTTTCAAATGAATGTAGAAATTCATAAATATAACAATATATAAAAGCTATAAATCATATTTAAGCATTTAAGATCACATAAAACATAAATATTCAAATATGTGAAAATATATTAAATGAAAGATATATAATTACAGATTTTTACTCACCAACCGCTCCAAACTCAATTCTTCTCTGGACTTTTACTTCCTTTACTAGTCTCGATTTTCTTCACATACACGCCATAAATGACATTTAGAACCTTTACAAATGCAAAAATTTCACTTAAACTAATAAGCGCCCTAATTGGCTTAAGGCCCGGATGGATTCCACTTTCCAATTTTCATTTACGAAGTCATTCAATCTTATTTAATCATGTTTAGTTCACAATCCAAAGCCATAAAAATTTCTTAATACCTTGTAAATTTGGTTGGACATAATTGACCTTCACTTTACCAAAATAGACAATTATGTCTCATTTACTTCATTTTTTATTTCCCATTAACCATATACATCCAATTGATACAAGAAATCATTTATACACAACAATTAAGCCAAAACATAACTCAAACCCTAAAATCCCTAAAGTAGCCAAAATTTACCCTACTCACCCAACACATCTCATTTCTCAATTTCTTGTTCCAATGATATCCAAATCAAGCCAAATTAATTCTAATGCCCTAATAACATCCAATTGAAGTTTCTACAATAAAATCACACCAAACCCTAATTCTTACCTTACTAATTCCTTTACTTTGATGACTCCTTTAAGCTCCACACTTGAATTCAACTCAATCTAAATCAAGAATTCCAACAAAAACATCAATTGAAGCAATCTTGAAAATTCATACATCATCATTATTAAACAATGCTTTTATTACCCTTTTTCCTTGGATTTTCACTAATGAAAGCTTTAATTGATCTTAGAAACTTGTGTTTGGCTTTATTTTAACTTGATCAAGAATGAAAACTCATGAAAAAACATTGGGTTTTACTGTAGCAGCACTTCCTCTTTCATAACCGAATTCCTCTCTTTTTGCTCTAAACATATTATGTTTTTACTTAGCTAAATTCTAGACACTTCACCCTTATATAGTGCTCTCCCAAAAGTTTAATTTACCTCTTAACTAATTCTAAATTTCTAAATTTCCATTAGTTTAAAATGGAAGTATTTAATTGGTTACTTTCTAACTATTTAGTTAGAATAGTCAAAGGAACTAACTAGACCTCCAACTTGGCAATCTATGAACTTGTCTCTAATTGGTTCATTTTTTAACATATGGATTGTGTTTCTTAACAAAGGCTTGTTCCATGCATAACCCTTAAATGAAAATTCATGTATTAAATTAAAATTTTCTTTCCCAAGCCAATAAAGAAAAATTCCAAAAATATTCCATGATCGTTCAACGCTTCAACCGAGTGCGAAATTACTAATTTAGGTCTAATACCTCACACGCGCACCCTAAAATAAATATTCCTAGTAAGGTTGGAATCAGGTAACCCTACGGTGTCTTTATCACTTTATACCAAAATCTAGGCACCTATATTACTAATAGGGATCAGATATTACAGGGAAAATAGGGATGAAAACCTAATGATTACAAAGAAAAAAAAAGACATTTACTACAATAACTATAAATAGTAACATATGAACAGTGATAGCGCTACATTAAAGTACTACAGTGATGTGGTGCCTAAAACGTCTCCACTAGAAGTTGTTTTCCAAGTTTGAGCGTCGCGGCACTTAGCCCCTAGCACTGCAGCGCTCATGCGATAACAAAAATACCTCTTCAAAGGTCCTATTTTGACTTAGATTCGAAGGCTTTTCCCTAAGGTTTCTTAAAATTATAAAAGCATTATTTTCTAAGCCAAGATATAGACTTTTGGAGAGGAAAAAATTAGGAAAATAATTCACAACACAAAATCAAGAGATAAAAAAAAATTTTAAGATTCAAGATCAAGATCAAGCTTCAAGTCAAGGTAGAGAGAAAAGCAACCCAAGACGGTTCTTGATTAGTTTTTCTTTTATTTTCTTATCATTATGTTCTTGTTTTTGTTGTTATTTATAGATTGGTTTGATAATCTTGGTTTAGTGATGAGTTAAACTTGTTTGATCTAGGGTTAAACTTTTAAACCTAGTGTGTAGTTGGATTTTTGTTAATTCTTAATTTATAAAATTAATACATATAATTTATTCATTCTATCTTATATTTAATCTTTTTATGATATCTGGTCAATATTTTAATTGATTTAGGAACCATGATAAACTCGACGAATGGATTCATTTTTTTAGCCTATGATAGCCTAATGCACGATCTTATGGTAACAGCTATCAGTTCTATGTGGGATAGACATATACCTAGATGATATGTATGCTATTATTTAAACCTAGTCTTAATGAATTCATTCTATTTTGATTACTATAGATATATAGGTAATTGTTAGAATGCATAATATAGTCACTCGACCATCGATATAGGCTTGTGATGAGATTAGAGTCTAGTTAATCAATTTGTATTAAGAGATTAACAAAGAGGTTAATAAATCCAATAAAATACTAGGGGATAAGTCAAAACCCTAAATTGTTATTAATTGGTGAATTCAACTCTTTGTTTATTTGTTATTTATTTTTAGTTTGATTTGATAAAATTAAGTTAAATAATTAAATTTTAGATTTTTATTTTTTTTGAATAAAAATTCAGTAGATATAATTATAGAAGTTGATTAAAGAATTAGATCGTATAGTCTCTGTAGGAACGATACTTGGACTTAAAATTCTATATTACTTGATACGATAGTGTATACTTGCACTTCGCTATTATAGCATACATACTTCAGTACCGCTATCTGTGAGAAAGTTCTAAATAATAAAGCAAACATTTTTGGCACTAAGATATTCAGAAATCAAACATGACAAACCACATAAATTCTTACTACTTAAGGCTTTTAGAAAATAATGAAAATGAAGGTTTGAGTAATATGAACATGATCAACTGGGAAACGAGATCTCCACTAGTATGGCGGAGGTATTAGCTAAGATTCTGAAGCAACTTAAGGAGACTAAGAGGGAAAACTAAGAGTTGAAATATAGACTGATAGTATAGAGGATACAAGGAGTTCAACAATCTTGAGGAAGTGTTTCCCCGTGAGGATATACAAAAGCAAAACTAGAAAGAAAAATTCGTTGAGAATAGAGGAAGGAAAGAAGTCGTAAAGACAATGAGAAGCATAGACAGAGAACAAGACATGTTCATAATTATTAAGGAGGTCGGTGAACTATATAAGAAGGTTGGAAAGACCAAAACCACTAAGGACATAATGTCCTTAGCTCGGAAGGTGAAACAAGATCCTTTTTAAGGAGGCTATAAAGAAAGTGAAAAAGACACTAAAGTTTTTTGTTCTTAACTCTCATATATACAATGGTACTAGAGATTTGGAGGAGTGTATCTTTGACATTAATTCAAAGATGATAGCGCATGAAATGGATAACCCCCTCAAATGTATTACTTTTCCTTGAAGAGATGACCCAAGCATGGCTCTAAATATTGAAAGAGAATTCAATACCCTCTTTTGACAAATTGACTACCCATTTTATCATATAGTATATATGGAATAAAAGAAAAAGAATACAACTTTGTACTTGTTCTTCATAAAGCAAAGGGAGAATGAGTTAATAAGGATCTTCCTAAATAAGTTCAATAGAGAACTCAGTGAGTTGGGAAGCAACAACACAGAGATAGTGGCCCAGATATAGAAGAAGGCACTAATGATATCCATATTTTATTACCGATATCATGTTCAAAAGAACTTCACTTCTATCAAATTGCTCAGTTAGAATTCAAAGCAGTGGATTCGAGAGGAGAAAGACGAAGCTACAATAATGAAAGAGGCTTTCAATAATCAAAAGTGGGAAGGAAGGAATTCCATCCCAGTATGAAAAATTCAAAAAGCGGCTTTCCATTTTCAAATGAGATAAATGACAAAGACAATTTAAGCATTTGATTCCCACTAATACACATACTAAGAAAATTTGGAAAAATTATAAGGATTTCAAAATTTATAGGAAGCCGAAGTTGATCGAGATCCAAAATAATTGATGAGACTAAACCAAACATTATCCCTTCTACAACAAAAAGGGACACAACATCACCACATGCAAATTACTAAGGGTGCACCTATACACCCTCATAAAGAACAAATATCTAGCTGAATTCTAGATAAAGTTAGAACCTAAGAAGACTATAACATTGGAACCAGATAAGGACCTCAAACTAACTGGGGTGGAGGTCACAACAACTGAAGAAATTAGCATCAAGATATTAGACACGATTCAAGGATTGTTATATGACTTTCAATACTGAGAAGAAAAAGAAAACATAAAATAGGATACAAATTAAAAGAGTGAAAATGAGGGCTTGACAGTTATAAAAGGACCACAGATAGTAGGCAAACCAATTGAAGACTTCATGGAAGCACTATCCATGAGAATAGTAGTCAACCATTACTTTGTGGTGGTACTTTATGGCAAACCCCTACAGAGAAAGAGGAAGGATGAAAAATAGAGGCCTTTGTTTAGAAGAACTATTAAAGTTTAGAGGATGGGAGTGAGAAAGACGTCAGCTCTCATTATCATAGAAATTGAGCAAGAATTATGAGAAGTTTCTTTCGCCCAAGAGGATTTGACCGACATAATGCTTTTACACCTCAACCCATTAGTGAAAATGTTGAACATAAGAAAGAATGTTGTTCGACATCTATTTGTCAATGGTGAAAGTAGTGCTAACATTTTATTTTGAGATATAGAGCATTAATAAAAAGACCTTCAAGACGAAGTTCATTGCATTACTAGAAATGAGAGTGCAAGTTAAAGAATTCATTATACTGCCAATAATTGCAGTAGGGAAAAGGCTAGAGATAGATTAGTTACTAATTCATACACTCTCTGCTTATAACACAATGGTGGGATAATTTTAAATCCATTATATGAAGGTTGTCCCTTCCTTCTTACATAAAGTAGTTAGGTACGTATCAGCTAAAAAAAAAGTAATGATGAATTAGTAAAACAGTTTATACTAACTTGGTTAAATTATTAAAAGATAAGAAAGGAATGAAAAAAGCTTCCATGGGAATAGAGAAAAAAGATAAGAAATGAGGAAAGAATGGTAGGCCCAGAACTTCAAGTAACATACATATTCTTTCACTATCACAGGAGGTGACGCCTTTTCAATAGCAACTAAAGGACTTGTAGCCAAAAGCTCTTCCCTAAGAAGAATAACGAATGGAAGAATACACCTCACCCCATACAGAAAAGATAGAAGAAGTACAATTAGACCACTTTGTCATTGACAAGAAAGTACTGCTAAACACCAACATGAATGAGGAGGAAAGAGTAGCAATTATCTACTTATTAAAGAGGAACCAAGAAATCTTTCCTGGTCCTATAGATATAGTTAGAATAGATTCGGAGGTGATAAGCTATAAGCTGAGCATCAAAAGAGGCTACCCTTCAATTAGACAAAGGTAAGAAGATTCACCGTAGAACATAACAAGATCATTAGTAACAAGGTTGACAGATTATTAGAAGTTGGATTCATCCGAGAAGTATATTATCCAGATTGGCTAGCGAATGTGGTAGTCACACCTAAGAAGAATAGAAAGTGGCGAGTTTGCATATACTATACATATCTCAACAAGGCAATACCAAAAGACTTATTCCCACTTTTGAAGATCGATTTGATAGTAGACGCAATAATTGGATATGAAAGTTATCATTCTTGGATGCATAAAGTGGATACAACTAGATCATGATGGATCTAAAAGATGATAAGAAAACTAGCTTTGTGGTTGAGTGGGAAATCTACTACTACAAGGCAATATCGTTCGATCTAAAGAATGTCAGAGCCACATTCCAAAAGCTGACCAAAATCTTTACATAGTGATCAAGAGTAGCAAAAAAGAGGATTATATTGTGAATCTACAAAAAGTGTTTGACATCTTACAAAAATACAAGATATGCTTAAATTCAGTGAAATGCACATTTGGAATCTCATCTAGAACTTTCTCGGGATAAATAGTAAACATGAGAGAAATCAAGGTAGACTTATCACAAGTTCAAGACCTTAGAAACACCACCGTATTTCGAATGCTAAATAAAGTGCAAATATTGATTGGAAGGATCTCAACATTGAACAGGTTCATCCCTAGGATGTACAACAACTACAAATCTTTCTTCCAAGCTATCAAAGTTAAGAATAAGAACTTATGGGCTTTAAAATAGACAAAAGCATTACAAAACTGGAAGGAATACCTAAGGAAGCCACATATGTTCTCCTGTCTAGTTTCTAATAAGACATCACTTTTGTATCTTACAGTTTCTATAATACCAGTCAACACAGTGCTATTGAGAAAAGTAAATAGACAGTAGAAACTGATCTTCTAGATAACTAAGGTATTGATAGGTACTGAGATGAGATACTCCATAGTAGAAAACTCATTCTTGCCTTTGTACAAGATAAGAATAATCTGAGACACTACTTTGGGTATATCCCATTATATGTGTACACTTTCTATCCCCTAAAACATATACTATCAAGGTCTGACATCATAAGAAGGGTCACGAAGATGGCAATGGGACTAATCCACCTAGACATCAAATTCAAATCGAAGACCATGATCAAGGGACAAGTGATGGTTAACTTCTTATTAAAGTGAAAACCCACTATTGAAGATGATACCCTTTCACTAGAACCATCGAAAGCAATGAAACCATGATAGATGCACATAAAATGAATCCTTTAACTAGAGAAAAATAGGACTTAGGATTAGGATCAAAATCCTAAAATGACTCATACTCAAACGCACAGTCAAGCGATGTCATCAACGTTAAACAACAAAGCTAAATATGAGAGACTAATTGAAGGCTTAACAATATCACACCACTAGAATAATGACTACACAATAAAGGAAGAGATGATGAAGAGTTTCCTTTCCAAAGCAAATGAAACCACCCATAAGTTACAAGAGGTTATTATACAGAGAAGTTAGAATATGGAAGTAGATAGGCTGGCAAAAGGAAGTAGAAACAGTAGACCATTGCCCATACAAAATGAGTTTGCTGCATTCTCGAGAAATACCACAACAGAGGAAAAGGCAACACTAAAATATTTAGACATAGAAAACATATAAATCACTTTGCTAATTGGATGACCTCTTATATTAAATTTTTGTAGGACAAGAAGCTTCTCATCAATCAAAAGAAAGCCAAGATGCTCAAGAGAAAATTTAAATATTTGCGTTATTAGAAGGAATGCTATACAGGCAGGTATTCTCAGGTGTTTACTTGCAGTGTGTACTCAAAGAGAAAGGATAAAAGATCCTAGAATAAGTACATAAGGGAATCTATAAAAACCACTCTAGTGGAAGAGCCCTAGCGTAAAAAATTCTGAGACAATGATACTAATGGACCACCATGAAATTAAAAGTATTAAACTGTGAAGAGGTGCCAGAAGCATATTGTGCTTATCTAACTTCCAATAGGGAACCTGCTTCCAGTCTCTAATTCATAGCCTTTTATCCAATAGGGAATGGACATCGTAAGACCCCTACTTTTACCAGCTGAAGGAAAGTAATTTGTCCATCTTACAATGAACTACTTCACAAAATGAGTTGATGTTAAAATTTATGGAAACATAACAGAATTCGAGGTAAAAAAGTTCTTATAGACTAATATCATAACTAGATTCGATATGTTATAGGTACTAGTCTCAAACAATGAGAAGTAATTCGTCAGCTTAATAGCAACCACTTTCTATAATAAATTCAAAATCAAACAAAGATTCTCTTTTTGAAGCAATCCACAAGGGAATGGACTAGACAGAATCACAAGCAAGACCATCTTCACAGTTCTAAGAAAAGAAAAATGTTAGAGGAACTCTAAGAGTCCTCTGAGCATGCAAGATGATAGAAAATTGATGATTCAAAAACTTACCATATGTAATAGTTTATGGAATGAAAGTAGTGCTCCCTATGGAAGCATTCATTCCTACCTTAAAGACTAAGCTAGTGAACTTAGAATTGAACGATGAAGCGTTATCCATAGCCAAGGATTTTATTATTGAAGCATGGGCGTAACATTGCCATTAACAAAAGATGGTTGAAGAAGCAAGTAGATCAAAAATTAGGAAGCATGAAATCAATGAGGGAGACCTAGTATTAAAGGAAGCCCTTAATGTCAATAAAGAGAAGAATGTCAAGAAGTTGACCAAAACCTGGGAAGGTCTCTACAAAGTCATCAAGACATTAGATCATGGAGTATACCTGTAATCAACCATGAAAGGGGAACCCATCCCTATTCCATGGAATATATCCAATTTAAAGAGATTTTATGTGTAAACATCTATTTCAAGATCAATTATTGCTATTAATGAAATGAAATGACGTCATTTTTAATTTTTTGTGTTTCATCATACTTCAAATTTCCTAGGAATATCATATATCCTTGAATCACCTTTCCACCTAACACAAACAAACCAAAAGACTTCTTTAGAAGGGTCGTGTATATTTAGATCACCATTCCGTGAAAGGTCCACTTTTTAAAATTATGATGATTAGACTCGATAACCTAGACATATTTTCTCAAATACATCTAATACAAGCCTAGACATAAGAATTTAAGGGAAAAAGACATTTAGACCCCTAAGGTTTGGGGAAAGAAACATGCAGACTCCTAAAATTTTAAAAATCTCATTTACACCCCTATTAGGTAACAAAATCTTTTATAGTTAACGGGAGAAAGGGTAATTATGGTATTTCAAATTACATCAAAAAAATTGAAGTTAATATATATGGTGTTGCATATCTTGTCATGTCAACCTCAGATTGAATGACTCTTTTGGCGCTAAGAATTAAGGGCTTGTTCATCTTCTTCGTGTGTATACTATCATTTGGACAATAAAGAAACCAAAACACCCAAATGAAAGCAATTGAAAGAAAATAATAGCAACCAAAAGAAAAATAAAGTAAATAAAAGAAAAATAACAAGGATCTGTTCATTTTTCTTATAAGCAATTCACTGGTTCATTGCATACCGTCTATGGTTACCAGACGATCTGGCTAGAATCCATGACGTGTTTCACGTTTCCATGCTTCGCAAGTATTTAGCAGATCCTTCGCACATCCTAAGGGAATAGTCAGTAAAATTAAATGAGAATTTGACCTATAAAGAGAAGCCTGTGCAAATCCTAGATCGAAAAGAGCAAGGGCTTTGTAATAAAAGCATTCCCTTGGTGAAAGTGTTATAGATGAATCATGGAGTAGAAGAAGTTACGTGGAAACGTAAAGATCAAATGCGAGTATAACATCCCCACCTCTTCAAGATAGGTACGATTTAAATTTCGAGGACAAAATTTTTTTTAAGGAGGGGTAAAATTGTAATATTCAATCCCTATTAGTAGTATCGGCGCCTAGATTTCATTATAAAGCAATAAAGTCACCATAGGGTTACCCAATTCTAACCCTATTAGAAATATTGTTTTGTTGTGTGCGTGAGAGATATTATACCTAATTTGATAATTTCACACTCGATCGGAGCATCAGACGACCATAGAATATTTTTGGAATTTTTGTCTATTGGCTTGGAAAATGAAATTTTAATTTGTTACATGGATTTTCATTTAAGGGTTATGTATGGAACAAGCCTTTATTGAAAAACACAATCCATATGTTAGAGAATGGACCAATTAGAG
Source organism: Ailanthus altissimus (assembly GCA_946807835.1). Lineage (NCBI taxonomy): Eukaryota > Viridiplantae > Streptophyta > Magnoliopsida > Sapindales > Simaroubaceae > Ailanthus > Ailanthus altissimus. Next base: position 10,828,542 of record OX327684.1, read on the forward strand.
GCAATTTCATGGATTGTCAAGTTGGGAATTCTAGTTAGTTCCTTTGACTATTCTAACTAGATAGTTACAAAGGAACCAATTATATAGTTTTCAACTAATGGAAAATTAGAAATTTAGAGTAAGTTGAGGGCAAAATTAGACAATTGAGGGAGCACTATATAAAGGTGGAATTGTGTACAATTTTGGAGAGAGGAAAGCAAAAATATTTTAGAGCAAAAGAGAAGCAAAATTCGTTCAAGTGAAGAGGGGTGCTGCTACAGTGAAATATCAAGATTTGTTTCATGATTTTTCATGCTTAATCAAGCTGAAATAAGGCCAAATACAAGTTCTTAAGATCAATTGAAGCCTTCATTAGTGAAAATCCAAGAAAAATAGGTAAGAAAAGCATTATTTTGTGATGATGATATGTGAACTTTCAAGATTGCTTCAATTGATGTTCTTGTGTGTATTCTTGGTTTATATTGAGTTGAATTCTAAATTTCATTTATGGCGTGCAGGTGAAGAAAATCAAGACCAGTAATGGGAGCAGAAATCTGGAGAGAAATTGAGCTCGGAGCGGTAGAGAGTGAAAATCTATTATTTTGTTTATCTTTCATTTATTATGTTTCTGCATAATGAAATTGTATGTTTTATTTGTTTTTAATGCATAAAAATGATTTATGATTTTGATATATATCCATAGATATGTTGTTACATGTTCAGTTTAAGAAACAGTTTTAAAACTACTGCATTAGTTTTAAAAGGCCATTGTACCTTTAGATTACAGTAATGGTGATGGTTTAAGACCCGACAGGTATATCCCATACATATGGGCAGGTTTTGGGGGGTGTGTCACTAACTCCGGGAAGTCGGGTTATCGAGTCATATGAGTTGCTTTATGTGTACGGGGTATTATCTCGCTATATGTATGTGATGTAGGATTTCGCTGCATAGTCAATGAGATGTCTTGAGATGTCACAGTAGGTGTTGCTCGCTGAGATGCCTCGCGACCTACTCACGTGTGCGGTGCTAATTGAGTCACTGCATGAGTATAGAACTTTAGGGTTACCATTGGTATGGTTTCAAAAGAAAATGGCCGAGCGAGGTCTTTAATAGTTTTAGATCTACCAATCGTAATTATGCATTTATATGTACAAGCTAGTTATTATGTTTTAGAGATTTTGGATATTTTTTTTTGAAGATGTAAATAAAACCCGCTCAGCAAGATTTCATCGGCTTATGATGTTAGAAACCATTTTACTGCTTTATACAAGTTTTAAAAACATGAGTTATGCATGTCCTTAGTGTTAGAGTTGGTCCTTACATGCCATCCCTAAATGTACATATACTTGTGTATTTATACAAGTGTACATTCTCATTAAATCGTTAATACCCATTTATATGGTATTTTGCATGTAACGTTGCAGACATTGTAGATCTGAAGAAATTTGAATCAGATCTAAAGAGTTTGGATAAGGGCCCATATTTAGCCACGCTGAGATATATAATTGCTAAATATTAGCATAGTTAAGTGTTAGCTGGTTATAATACTCAGCAGATCCAAGAGTTGGAGCCTTGTCTGTAATGGGACATAGACCTGGGAATATACTAGTAACTGCATAGTTGCAAGAGTTGTAATCGGGTGCGAGGAAATGCAAGTTGTGCAAGTATGTTCTCGTATAATTGTCCCTGATCTATTTCTGTCGATGCAGGTCTGTCGGTGGATACCTTTATATATAGATCAGCACATGTCGTACCTATAGGCTATAGATGGTTGTTCCTAGCCGACCGTGAGCTTGGAGCTTGTATTGACATATAGTATTCAATTAGGGCTGGATATAGGACAGACTCACGAGGGCCTCCGATAGACATTTAATGTAAGCCGTCAACGGAGGGTCCTTTCGAGTTGAGTAGTATACGTGGTCCTTTAATCTGAGTGCCACGGTGGGCTTGTAAGTGATCCACCATACTTTGGTTTCACGCATGTCACAGACCTTTCATGGTGTGATAGCTGGGTTTCGCTGGGTATGATCCGATGCTTATAGAGTCCGGTACATACAGATATGGGATCCGTCAGCTCCCATATGGAGTTTGATATCAAGATGCTTTGAGACTGTATCTTAGAAAGTCTTATGGCCCCAAGCAATTATCCCGAGAAAGAGTTCCGCCAAGGTAGAACAATATGGCAAAGGTGTTTATGCATATTGTTTAGTGAGATACAAGTCTGGAGAAAGGACATGGATGAGCATATGGGGATTTGACGGTAATAATCTATATCCCCGCACATTCAGTATATCATGACAGAAGGACTATACGTATGCGTTGTAACCTCAGCTTGCATGGTTCAACGCGCTGATTTGTATATCCGTGACGTGTGCGTGGGGCATTGCTCACGAACTCATGAAATAGTTCTATTTAACGAATCAGGCGTAGGACCTAAGGAGTCTCGAGATATGGAGTATACTCGTTGTGCACTGGGGCAGCGTGCCAAATTAAATTATTTAATCCAGCAATATTCAGCATTTTCACGGGAATACATACGTGTCTGTATTTAAGTAACAATTAGTTAATAAATATTATTTACTAATTGTATTATGATAAGTAGCGTATTGTGGACCCTCAGTTGAGTTTACCCAAGTGTGAGATGTGATAGGACCCACTACTAAATATCTTTCTTTTTATATTATATAATATATTATTATATATTATATTTATTCATTTATTATATATATTATATTATATTATATATTGTATTATATATTATTATATTTATATTATATTATATATATATATAAAGAAAGAAAGAGAGAAAGTGAGGAGAAGATTTGGCAAAAAATTGGCCAAGAAAAAGAAAGAAATGAAGGAAAAAGGAAGAAGAGAAGAAGAAGAAGAAGAAAAGAAAAAGAAAAGAAAAAAAAGGAAAAATAAAATTCTTTTATTTTCTCTACGCTTCCAATTGGAGCAATTGTGAATTGTTTCAAATCTCCATTTTTTATCCTTTTAGAGAAAATGATATACATTCACTAGCTCACCAAGCCCACCATGTTGGTGATTAGAACTGCACATGGGTTGGTCTCCATGCAAACTCCAGAAAAAATACGTGTATAATGTTACACGTTTTGGTAAATTCTCTAGCCTTCAAATATATTAATGCAATTAATATGTTGTATTTATTGCAAAATTTATACATTTTCGCTGCGTTAGGCAATAGACACAATTGCACATGCATACACCCACACATGCCTAAGATCCGCCGACACTTAGAATTTAAACTCTATGCAGAATGTTATTTTATTTGAAATCTTAAATGCACTCACTAAGCTCCTTTAGCTCACTCGCTTTATATTTTATGTTTTCTAAACCCCTTTTCTAGGTACAGGTCTCGGTAAATAAGCTGCTGATTCTCCTACTACCGATTAATAGGCCAAATCTGAAGATTATTTTTGTAAATGTAAATATGTAAGTAGCACTCTTTTTGCCTTTTGCATAGTAGTATAGGCTTGTGTATTGTAAATATATTTTGAACAAACAAGAAAAGATTTCGATATTGTGATGATCGTTTTACGTTTTACTAGTATGCCAGTTTTTGATCAAAAATAGAATTGTTGAGTTGAGATGGATTTGGTTTTGAAAAGGACCGGACGTCCTATTTAGAGATATTGAGAAGCTATATTGAAATAAAAGTGTAATTCTTTGCAAGTTTTGTATTGAATTTTTAGAAAAACTGGGGAAACTATGCCCCTTTGTTTGGTAAAATTTAAGAAGTTGTTTTCACGTATATTCTAGGATTTTCTTAGTAATAACAAGAACTAAAAAGGGGTTCTCCTTGCGGAATTTCTCAACTTACACAGTTAAACTCAGAGGAACTTCTGTCGGGATGCCCGGTAGCTCCGCTGAGATTTACAGTAGAGGGTCTCAGGGCGGGTCCTGTTAATAGAGCATCAAAAGCACGATAAAAGTCTTATTAGGGCAAGAAAGATCTATTACAATTTTAAAAAAACTTAGATAACAAAATCCTAAAAAGGAATGTTCTCAAGACTTCCAAATCCTAAAAGGATTCTAATGCTACAAGTTAAAGCTATATCCCCACCTTAAAAATAAAGAAGAAATTATAGACTAAGAATCATTGTGATAATAATCATAATCATCATTACTAGAAGTTCCATAAAGGTCTTCGAGATTTAAAATTTCAAGATTATCATCCTTAAGATAACAAAAATACAAAAAATATATATATATATATATTGATCTTCTTATTATTTTTCTCCTTTTCTACTCCTTGTCTTATTATTGTATAAATATAACATAGCAACAGCTTGTACTAATGGTAAGAATCACCAGTCTGGTAGAAAACACTGGAAGAAAAGTTAAGAAATAATAGCAAAAAAGGGATGAACTAAAAAGATGGTGGCAAAACTTGTGGAAAAGTGTAACAACCCAGAAGGGTCACAATAGTCTCATCTAGTTCCCGAGTCACAACGACACTTCTTGTCTCTAAGAAGTGTTCTCCTAATAGTAAGAGAAGTCAAATCCTCCTTAATTTACTTGAGAACAAAAAGGAAAAAGAATTTTGGTAGAACCCTCAGAAAGAGAGAGTCATCCACCAAGTTAAAGATCACGCTAAGAAGATCATAACTACTCCCTTAACAAGTCAAAGGTTAGAGATTCAGACCTTTTTAGGCAAACTAGTACCAATCACGACCTAGAAGGAAATGAAACTCAGAGAATCATGTGTAAGATCAGATGAGACAATGGGCATATATAGGATGCTTGAGAAATCCAAAATAAGAAGAAAAAAGAAAGCCGATCAAAGGAAAAGCTAGAGATATATTGAATAAGAAGGAAATTAAAAGCAAAATCAAGTAGGACGTGAGAAGGTTTCTCAATAAAATTAACGGACATGAGTATAGCAAACAACTCACTTCGTATTTAAAACCAAGGACTCATTAGTCAAAAAGGTTTTAAACCTAGAAGAACGACTATAGTGGCTCCTTAAGAATGGTGGAGACAGAACCTCCCCCATATAAAAAACAACATCATGGGAGAAAATATCTCCTCTCATGGATGAACTTAAGGACATTGAGCTACAAGAGGGATTCAAGTTGCCAAATCTCCTAACTTACAAGAGCGCAATAAATCCTCATCACTATGTTAATCAAATAATTGATCTATTATCGATTATTAAACTCAAACAAAAGTAGATGTGCTAACTATTCCATGTCAATCTTGATGGAAAATCCTCATTTGGTATAAAAGTCTGAGGCAAATGAGTATTTTCTCCTTTAGTGAACTGACTGAGAATTTTATCCTTCATTTTTAAGGAGCTTGCGAGAAGGTGTTGTGTGATTTCTATAACACAAACTAACGCAAGTGCACGTTATCGCAACAAGTAATATATGATAAGTAGAGTGTCGATCCCACGGGGAATTGTTATTACTTGCTAAGTACTAAAATTATGTTCTCCTATTCTTATTAAAGCTATTGGCAATTTAATGGTTTTAATATCTAAACTAACTAAACAAGAAATAATAATAATTACAAGAATTGAGCAAGGAGAACAATTGTGATAGCACAAATACTCAGATACCTAGGATTACAATAATCCCTCAATACTTCACTTGAATCCAACTACTCCCCTTAGAACTATCAATATGAATGTCAACCAAGAACTCTAATATCCTCACAAGCCTCTTTTGCAGGTCAAGTGAGTATATCTCATTCAATTAACTATCTATATTTCTATGATAATCAAATTGAAATAAGATTCATTAAGTTCAAATTCTCTAAATGGTCATATATGCCTATGAGTATATGTCTATCTCATATGAAACTCATGCCTTTTACACCATGATCATACATCAATTTATCCATGGCCAACACAAAATTTCCTTTGTCAAGTTCATTAAGGTTCCCTAATCAATCTAATACATTTTCATGTAATTAGAAGCATTTAGCATAGAACAAATTGAACAATTCCATACCAATATGATAAATAAGGGAAAATAATCAATCCAAGCTGCATATTGAGTTCACATTGTAATCCTAGCAATAAAACTTAGTTCATAATTGAAAATATAAGTTTAGAGCATCTAACAACATCATTATACATGTTGGAATCAACAACAAATACGAATTTGAAGAGAAGAAGAAATTTCCCTTGATGCAATGGTGATGTTCTTCCTCCAAAATGCAGAAATTCTTCTTCTTCCCCTTGATTTTTGCCTCTTGTTGTTGATTTTTGCTTCCAAGACCCAAATGAAGTGTTTATTTTCGTGCTCTCAACTGCCCCTTTGCTCCTCTTCCCTCTTTGGCTAAACAATGGGTGTTTATATAGGTAGGGTTGCAAAAAGAGGACAAAAATGCCCCAAAGAAGTGCCCAGAATTCAGCGCCGCGGCGCTGCGATTCAATGCCGCGGCGCTCACTTTCTGCAATTGGCGCCGCGGCGCTGAAATCCAGCGCTGCGGCGCTGCACTGTTGCTACAGTGGTACTGTAGCAGTACTGTAGCTACAGTGTTACTGTATCGAACAGTGCCTCCTTTCGTATTTTTATCTCTAATGCTCCGATTTGCGTCCGTTTTCCGGTATTTTTGCTCCGATAATGCTTCAACCTATAAAACAACATTAATACGCATAAATAGCCCAATTATTGAGATAAATTGAACAAATATCAAGTTAGGAAGATAAAATAGTTTATACAATTACGCCTTATCAGAAGGTTAGAGACCTTCAATAGCTGCACTAAATATAACAAAGTAATAATGAGAGTCTGATCAATTTTTTACAACTTGAGGCATTTAACCTACCCGTTACACTATAAGCATTGAAAGAATTACTCAAGATAAGCCGGTTCTGGTACTTTCTATTAGGAAGTTTATTTGCTACCTATACAACTCTTTATAAACTAGTCCTTTAATATATAAAAATTAAGGAAGAAGAAGAAGAAGCTACAAATAGGGCAGTTGAAGCAAATTCTAGAGGAAGACCAAAAGAAAAAGAGCTAAGCAAATCCCCTAAGAAGAGAATAACCTGAGAACAAAAAGATAGAACTCCACAAAGAATAGCAAAGTACCTACAAAGAGATCCACCTTAAGAAGGTAATAAGAGGTAAATAAGAAAATCTCCTCCTAAAGTGGCCAAGGTATAAGAAAGTAAGTGTATTCCTACAACAATTTTGTTAGTGGTGATATTCGAGGCTATCAAAGAAAAAGATCTGTTCAAAGAGCCAAAACCTTTCTTAGCACTGCCTAGACATTGAAACAGGTATGTGAGTTCCATCAAAACCACGACCACACCACCAATGAATGATGCATTGGTCGTAACTATTTAGATAGTTAGGATGGAAGTAAACAAAGTGTTCATTGACACAAGGAGCTTGGTGGACATAATATTCAACGAAGCACTCAACTAGCTTAACATTAAGGATCTTAAGATCGACACATATAAATTCCTCTCTATAGAATTAAAGACAGTTGTGTAATGTCATTAAGAGTTGTAAGCTTGCCAATATTCATAGATAGAAAACCTACAATAAAATTATAATGATTAACTTCGTAGTGGTAGACCAATCAATACCTTACAAAGTAATTCTAGGAATGCCCTTTATGATAAACTCTAATGCCGCCGTATCAATCCACTATCTAAAGTTTAAATTCCCTACTGGAGATGGAGTAGGAATTCTCAAGGGTGATTAGAATACAACCAAAAGCTGCTATATGGCCATATCCAGGGGAACTTTTTGCATCATTTCCATAGACCCTAGAGAAGATAAAAAAAATTCAAATCTCTAGAACCAGTGAGAGACCTACTCTCGATACCTGTCCAAACAAACTCTCCTGAAAAGACCATAAAGATAGGCTCATAACTGGAGCCAAAGATGAAAGAAAAATTGATCTCTTTAATAAGAGAGTTCTCAAATATCTTTGCCTAATCACATGAGGATGTGCCAGAGATAGACCTTGCTTTCATATCACATACACTTTCTGTTGATCTATCTTTTAGGCCAATCAAGCAAAAGAGACGTATCTTCAACCAAGAAAGAAATTAGGCTATCATGGTTGAAGTCGAAAAGCTTATAATAGCTGAATTCATTCGAAAAGACCACTACCCAGAATGGTTAGCCAGCATGGTTATGGTTAAAAAAATAAACACAAATTGCAGAATATGTGTGGACTTCACATATCTAAATAAATTTTATCCCAAAGATAACTTTTCCCTATCAATGATCGACCAGTTAGTAGATGCATTGACCGGATGTGCCCTCCTCAGCTTGATGGATGCATTCTCAAGATGCAATTAAGTCAAAGGTTTCCTACCAGATCAAGAGAAGACTTCCATTATCACTCATCAAAGAACTTTTTATTACAATATCATGCCATTCAGTCTTGAAAACATAAGTGCCACTTACCAAATACTTGTCAACAAGTTATTCAAATCCCTGATCGAGAAAATCATTGAAGTATATATATATGACATGACTGCGAAGTCTAAATGAATAAAAAATTGCATAGATGACCTAAAAGAAACTTTTATGATCTTAAGAGAACACAACATGAAGTTAAATCTTGAAAAATGCACTTTTAAGGTCAAATCAGGAAAGTGCTTAGGCTTCATTGTAAGCCAAAGAGGGATAGAAACCAATATGGAGAAAATTTAAGTAGTCTTCAAGATTAAGTCTCCAAGCATAATCAATGAAATATAGAGACTCACAAAATAGATAGCCACTCTTAGCCATTTTATTTCAAAAGCTACTGACAAATGTTTTTAATTTTTTCAAGCTATTAAGAGTAAAGACAAAACAATATGGTCCTTATAATGTGTAGAAGCTTTTTAAAAATTGAAAGAGTATTTAGCTTGACCACTCACTTTATTATGCCAAGAATAAGGGGCCAGTTGATCTTATACTTAAGAGTCTCAGCTCGAGCAATAATTGTAACACTGGTCAAAGAAGAAAAGAATATCTAAAGACCAATCTATTCACTAGAAAAGCATTTAGAGATCCTAAAACCCACTGTTCACCGTAGAAAAGCTACCTTTGGCATTAGTCACAATCAAACAAAAATTACGACCATACTTCAAGCCCATACCATAATTATTTTTACAAACCAGCCCCTAGAAGACTAAAAAGAAAGACCTCAAACCTCCATTATCCTAGGCTACTGGGCCTGACATTCGTGTCCCATATCCCATGTCGAGCTCAGTTCTTCAAACCTAATATGTGGGTTCCATTCACTAGTTTCTAATTCATCTCAATTTGATTCATCTAACTTGGTTTGCATCCCTAGATCAGATTCTGTCTCGAAAATAGCCTTATGGTTTCTAAGCTTTCCATATAATGCCCAACCGTAGATCAGATCCAACAGTTCTTGAAACATCCAACTCAAAGGTGTTTCACTTGATTGAAATAAAAAAAATAGCATATAATCATTAGAGTCCCAAATGATTCTAAAAACACTACATCATAAGGGTTATCTCTAAAAAATAAAATTGATGAAAAAAGCTCAAAATAGGAAGGAGGACTCATTTAATGTAAAAAGATTAATTGACAGAATCCAAGGGCCCTACTACAGGGACTCCTCAACATAACGAGACCTTCAAAAAGTAAAGTCCTTAAGAGAGAAAGGGACAAAGATACAATGAGCAAATAAATCCATCGACCATATTACTACGAACACCTTGCTTAAAAATCATTAAGTTCACCCTTAAGGCTAGTTCCCAATAACTTTCAAATATAAGGAAAAATATAATCTTTGATTTCACATCTTTATCAAGACAATACGTTTTGAGATCAAGTAGAAACATCAGGAAACAAGACTATTTAGATTACTTACCAAAACAACAAAGAATCTCCGAAGATCCAAAATAGAAGAAAATTAATAGCAAACCATAGGAGTACAAAAGTAGAAGAAAATATTTCATTCTTATTCATCCAAAAGAATTTCATTACAGGGCTAAAAAGAAAAAGAAAAGAAATCTTAAAATCACATAGCAGAGGGACCACTTCTACCAGCAGTAAAAGTAGAAGGATCTTCAGCCTGAAGAGCATCTTTAGAGACTAGAGCAGACTCATTAGAAGTCAGAGAATGAACCTCTTTAGTCACTAGAAGAACAGTGGTTCTAATATTAAAAGCCTTGACCTTTTTATCAGCATTTTCCTCTTCAGCAAATATCTTGTCTACCCAAGAGAGATCTAAGTCATCATAATAGCTCTTAAAGAGATCCACCAACTTGGTCAAAGCCTCAGAGACCTCCTCATCAACGCAAGTCTTCAAAGCCTAAAGATTTTCCTTCAACTTCTCATTGGCCCATTGGAAGGAAGTATTCTCCTTTTGAAGAGTCTTCGATTACCCTTTGAGCTCCCTCAACTCAAACTTGATGACAAGAACCTTAATCTCAGTCATGATAGCTTTAGCCTCGAATGGCCCTACCTTTATAGCTGTCTTCACCTCAACATGCTTAATTTTGGCCCAACAAACATTGAACTTGCATTTAAAGGCTCAATATTCTTTTTGGTCTTCTTCAAAGCTTTCTTTCAACTTAGTAGCCTCGACCTCAAAAGTTGTTGAACTTTGAACATCATTCACCACCTTATAAATGTCGTCATAGTGACTAACAGAGGCAACCATCCCCTATAAAAAGAAAAGCCAAGAGATTAACACGTACGAACTCAATAAAAGAAACATTTAACAAGAAAGAGATGCAAATTGTCAAAAAATTACCTCCAAGAAACACCCAAACCTTTGGGCAAGAGATTGAGACCCGCTATATGTCAACAATAAAGCAATGTGTTCCTTAGGCATCGCTCACTTCTTTCTTTCATCAGAGGCACTAAGTGCTTAAGCCTCCCCATCTTCATAAAGGGAAGGTCAAATTAATAAAGCGACCCTAGTTCATGCCTTGACCAGGGTCTTAAAATTAAAGGCCTACTTGGGGTATCCACATCTCTACCTCCCTTACCAGTTTAATGGGAAAATGTATTCATGCTAGGACAAAGGGTGTTCTATCCAGAAGAAGACAAGCTATACCGAATATAGGTTAAAGCTTCATTCTACTTCTTCCCCTGAAAAGTTTTAAAGGCCCCATTCAGCCTCTTCTTAGCACCAAAAGAGCTCTTCAAAGACTCTTTTACAAAACCTTTTCTTGACCATTTTTCTAGTCAAAGTAAGTTCATTAGAAGTCATTGCTTCTTTAATTGTCCTGGAATAGGGGTGATAAGCATGATATTGACATATATTTTGGCTCCGTTTTTGCTTAAAATTATTATTTTTAAGTAATTACATGCTATTTATGCATACGTTTGTTTATTTTGCACGTTAGATAATAAAATAGATGAATTGGAAGGAAGAGCATTAGAAGTATAGCCAAAAAGTGAAATTCAAAGAATGTTTCAAAATAAAGGGATAAATGCCATAGTATTTTATCATCAAAGACACAAGTGTTAACTTTCCAGCGCCTCTGCATTTCTGTAAAAAAATGGATGTTGTGGCATAAAGATAGGAATGAGGCTACATCGATTCCTGAGAATTTTGAAGACAACCAATACTCCCACACTGGTTTAGTGGTGCAGCTACCTTAGAATGCCATTGTGTTCGCACAGTACAGGTGGGAACACCCCAACGTTCTAAGATACAATGTCGCGGTGTAGACTATATTATAAAATTACACTCTTTTGGAATCTTATGGAAAATGGATGTTTCAACTTCAATTCTTTACCACAATGAACTATTTTAAGTAAAAACAATCATTCATTTTTAGTTAAAACAAAGAACAATCAACACTTAGAACCATCTTAGGAGAAGGAAAACACGATCAAGTAGTTGGATAATTCATAAAGAAGACATCTTTGGAGCTTGGACCTTGGAATATCACTAAAATTAAAGGCTTCAAAAGTTTCTACAATAGTTTCTATCCTCTCTTTGACTTATTTACTTTTATTTGAAGTTTATATTTATATTTCTTATTGTTCTTTGTGAAGTCTCCAAGTACTTGATCATTTTTTACTTGCCAACTCATGGCAGGTAAAGCTCAAGTATTGTTGGAAGAAATGGCATGCAACAATAATCAATGGCCCTATGAGAGGTCTATTGTGAAGAAGGTCATCAATGTTTAAATTTGACCCCTTAGTTGCACATTCAGCCTAAGTATCAACATTGGCAACTTAAATTTCTACATTAAATTTTAAAGAGACTTCAACAAGCAATGATCCAACTATAGTAGCAAATGTTTCATATATTAGTGAAATGAGTGACTTGGAACAAGCATAATATATCAACAACCAAAATTTTAATTCCTGAAACAACAACTTGCCTACTTATTATCATCTGAAACTTTTAAATCATGAAAATATTATCTATAGTAATCCAAGAAATGCTTTTTAACCTCTGCTGAAATTTAATCAACAAGTAGCTACGAGGAAGCCATCCATAAAAGATATTTTGAGCATATTTATTACAGAAACTAAAGGTAGATTCAACAAAGATGAGGCCCATCTTGATAGCAATAAAACCCCTCGCACTAATGTGAATGCCAATATGAAGTCTTTAAAGGTGTAAATTGGGCAACTAGCCAACTCAAACATCCAAAAACATTTCTAGTGATATGGAGACAAATCCTAAGGATCATTGCAACGGTATCACTCTTAGAAATGGAAAGGAAGTGGAACTTTTGGAGAAAAAGGTGATTGAAGAAAAAAGGAAGAACTTGTTATGGAACCATCTAAGGTGACTTCTAAACCTAATTCTATTTCTTTCTTGAATAATCCACTCATTATTGCTACTCCTTTGCCACATCCTTAAATGTTTAAGAAGACGAGGTTAGATGCCCAATTTTCTAAATTCTTTGAAGTCTTAAAAAAGATCCATATAAGCATCCCTTTTTGCGGAAGCCTTAAAACAAATGTCCAATTATGTGAAATTTATGAAAGAGGTGATGTCAAAGAAGAAGAGTTTAGAAAATTATGAAACGATGAACTAACAAAAGAGTGTAATGCAATTATCTAAGGGAAGTTACCTTAAAAGTTGAAAGATCCGGGTAGCTTCATTATTCTTTACACTATTGGGGAATTCAATTTTAGAAAGACTTTATGTGGTCTTAAGGCAAGCATCAATTTAATGTCTCTATCTATTTTTGAAAGTTGGGTCTTGGTGAAGTAAAGCTCACTACAATTTCTTTGCAAATGACGAATAGATCTCTCACTTACCCAAGAGGAATTTTTGAAGACATACTTGTAAAAATGGATAAGTTCATTCTTTCAATAGACTTTATTTTGTTGGATATAGAAAAAGACAATGAAGTTTCTATTATTTTAAGGTGACCATTTTTAGCTATCGGTAGAGCCTTCATTGATGTTCAAAATAGGAATCTAACACTCTGGGTTAATGGTGAAGATATGAAGTTCAACAACTACTGCTTCATGCAATTTTTGGATAAGGTAAAATCTTGTAACTGTGTTGATGTTATTAATGAATATGTTCAAAATTTTGCACCTCAAGTAATGTATAAAGACCCTTTGGAGTATTGTATTATAAATTCCAAATTCAGAAAAGAGGTACTTCCACCAACAAAATTTGGTGATGCTAGTTATGAGATGTGTGAAGATCATGTAGATGAAATGCTATTACTTGAAGCTTTGTTTGTTGAGACAAATTCTAATGATCATGTTAATGTTCTTAAGCTAGTATATACTTATGTGAATTCTAAAAAATTGAGGGAGACATCCAGTTCCTTGCAAGATGGGCTTATTTTGAAACAATTACTCGATCATCTTCGCTATGCCTTTTAAGGAGACAACACTACTTTTCAGATGATTATTTTGGCATCCTTGACAAAAGAAGAGGAAGAAAAGTTTCTTGGGGCTTTGAGAAAGTATAAGAGTGCGTTAGATTGGTCCATCTCTGACATTAAAGGGATTAGCCCTACCATTTTTATACACAAGAACTTGATGGAGGAATATTGAGCATTAAGCATTAAAGAATATTGAATTCAACCATTAAAGAATTTATGAAAGCTAATATTTTAAAGCAATTTAATGCCAAGATAATTTTTGCCATCTCTAATAGCTTATAGGTGAGTTCGGTACAAGTTATGCCAAAGAATGGTGGTATAACGGTTATAAAGAATGAGTTTATTCCTTCTAAGATAGTCAAGGGGATGGAGAGTTTGCATTGAAAAGTTGAACAAGGCTACTTGGAAGAAACATTTCTCACTTTCATTCATTGACCAAATGTTAGATCGGTTGGCAAGGTATGACTACTATTGCTTCCTAGATGGCTATGCTAGGTATAACCAAATTGCAATTGCTCTCAAGGACTAAGAGAAGACAACCTTCACATACCCTTACAATATTTTTTCTTTTAGAAGAATGCCTTTTAGTTTGTGTAATGCTCCCATAACTTTTCACATATACATAATGACTTTTTTTTTTTTATTTGGTTGAGGAGATAATGGAGGTTTTCATGGATGATTTTTGTGTCATCTTTTGGTCGTTGCCTTCATAATTTATCTCTTATGTTACAACGATATGAAGACAATAACCTTGTGTTTAATTAAAGAAAATGTCATTCATAGTAAGAGGGGGGAATGTTCTTGGCCATAAAGTTTCATCCAAAGGTATTGAAGTGGAAAGGAAAACAATTTAGTTATAGAAAAGCTTCCTCCACCAGTAAATGTCAAAGGGATCTGAAGTTTTCTAGGCCATATCTATTTTTATAAGAGATTTATAAAGATTTTTTAAAACTAGTCAAGCCTTTTGTAGTTAGTTAAGAAAGATGCTTTATTTGTTTATGATAAAGCTTGCTTGAAGGCTTTTAATATGATTAAAGAGAGATTGATTTCAGCTTCAATTGCGATTGCCCGTAATTGGGATGAATTGTTTGAGATTATGTGTGATGCTAATGACTATACAGTTGGGGTGGTTTTTAGCTAAAGAACGGACAAACAATTTTAGGCTATCTACTATGCAAGTAGAACTCTTAATGACGCCTAAAAGAACCACCACCACAAAAATAAGATGTTGGTGATGGTCTTTGTATGTGATAAGTTTTGATCTTATATCATTGGGCCTAAGGTGATTGTCTTTATGGACCATGCGACCATCTAGTACTTATTTGTTAAAAGGGATGCTAAATCACAGATAATTCAATGGATACTTTAACTTCAAGAATTTGATGTAGAGATTCGTGATAAGAAATAGAGTGAAAATCTTGTTGCAGATCCCTTTCAAGACTAGAGGTGGAAGAAATAAGTGAGGATCCGTGCATAAAGGAAGTCTTTTTGGATGAATCACTTTTCTATGTTAAGGTAATTACAGCTTCCCTAGTTTGTCGATATTGTTAATTTTCTTCCTTGCAATATGTTGCCTCTGAATTTATCTAGCATCAAAAAAAAAAATTTCTCCATGATGCAAAGAGTTATTTATGGGACGAGCCGATATTGTTCAAGAGGTGTTCTGATCAAGTAATTTGAATGTGTGTTCTTGAGGATGAAACTCAAGGTGTTCTCTATCATTTTCATGCATCACCATATGGAGGGCATTTTTGGCACATCTCGAATAGTAGCAAAAGTCTTGCAATTTGATTTTATTGGCCAATACTTTTTCGAGATAATTATACTTATGTCAAGACTTGTAATCGATGTCAACACGTGGGAAACATCTTTAAGTGTCATGAGCTAACTTTGACCAAGATTATGGAAGTGGATATCTTTGATGTATAGGACATTGATTTCATGGGGCCTTTACCTCTTTCATTTAGCCAAAAGTATATTTTGTTAGTAGTCGACTATGTCTCTAAATAGGTGAAAGCCATTACCACTCTGAGGAATGATGCCAATGTAGTCTTGAAATTCCTATACAAGAATATTTTCACAAGATAAGACTCCTCGAGCGATCATTAATGATGAGAGAAATTATTTTTGTAACAAAATGTTCAATGTTCTTTTAGCTAAGTATGGAATAAGGTACAAGGCGGCACTCTTATACCATCCCCAATCAAATGGTCAACCTGAAATTTCCAATTGAGAAGTCAAGCTAATCTTAGAGAATGTGGTGCAAACTAACCAGAACAATTAGGCTTTAAGACCTAACTATGCTTTGTGAGCATATAGAATGACTTTCATGACACCAATTAGCATGTCTCCTTATAGTATGTCACCTACTGGTTAAGTTGGAACATTGAGCATTTTAGGCTATCAACAAGTTAAATTTTAATTTGAGATCATTTGGGGAACAACGATTGTTACAATTGAATGGGTTGGATGAGTTATGGAATGAAGCGTATGATAATGCCTAGATTTATAAGGAATATACCAAGATATGGCATGATAAGTAAATATTGAGATGTAAGTTCCTCCCTCGTCAGCAAGTACTCATCTTCAACTCTCATTTGAAGCTTTTTCTTGGTAAACTAAAATCAAGATTGTCTGGACCATTTAGGATTAAGCAAGTCTTTCATTATGACACTCTTAAAGTTCAAGGTAATGATAAGAGGCTATTCCGTGTCAACAGAAAGACTTAAAAATTATTTTGGAAGTAAAGATCGAATAGTGTAAAAAAAAAACCTCACTTGAAGAACCAAATTGAGCAAAAGAAGGCTAAGTTCAGCTAGAGACTTTAAATCAAGCGATGCTTGGTAGGTAACCTAAGGTAAATTTTATTGCATTTTAGTTTATTCAGTATTTTTGGTTAACTTTTGTGTTTTGATTGTGGTGTTTTGTTGAGAACATGAACAAGGAAAAAATTGAATCAATGCCCCTACGTTAGAATTTCTAGCGCCCCTACATCAATTCCGAAAAGTTTTGATAGGCTTCAATTCCCTTCAACGCTGGAGTGTCCAAGGACAACGCTTCTGTGTTCCCAATATAAACCAATTTTACGGCGTTCACCTTCTAGTGTTACAATTCAACGTTGGGGTGGTCATTTTCCAACACCCTTGCATCAAATCCAGAAAATTCCAAGGGTCCTCAAATGCTAACAACAACCTTGCATTGACAAGAAATGCCCCTACGTCAACTGTTCACTTGGAAGGCCAACCAGTTTCAAGCCAATGCTTTAGTGTTGTAATTAATCAATGCTTTAGTGTTGTAATTAATCAATGCCTTAGTGTTTGTCATTTTCAAAAAATGATTCACCGCCCAAAATTAAAATGCTCCAATGTTTAGCAGTACAATGCAACAACATTCTCAGGCATTAGAATTTATAGAGTCAAATCCTTTAACACCCTTGCGTTCCTAATGTACAACGCTCATACGTTCATACATTATAAACGCAACAACATTCTGAAGACAACACAATTGTGTTCACTCAAAAATTAGATTAAAACACCCACTTTCGCCCATTTCACACTATATAAACCCAAGAACATCTATTTCCTCTCAAATCAACCTTAATCCAAGCTCCAGATTCATAGAAACCAACCTCAAAAACATATTTGCCACCATTCTAACACTACTTTTTGTTAACGTATTTTTAGGTGTATGCATGTGATTTTATACATGTTGAAAACTTAAATATATGTCTCACATATACAATTTGCAGTTACATGAAAACTAAATTATAAACAATTTAAGATTGCTGAAACATACCTTTGAGGAACTTCGATGAAGATTATAAATTTTGGAGCTCACCTTGAAGTCTACCCTTGAACAATTCTAGTCCACAACAATCCGGCGAGATTGTAGAGTTAAAATGATAGCTTTGATTAATTTCCAGCAGCATGTGTTCAAGCTCTTTCAACACATACATATTTATTTTCAAGAAAATAGATTATTTATGCAACTCTTGCATAACACCTTTGAAAACTATATTTCATTGAAACATGTTTTTTATCCAAAAACATTTTTTCCCTTTTCAATTCTCTTATTTTTTTCTTTTTTGCATGACTGGATGATGGAATTAAGAGAGGATTGATCAAATCAATTCTTCTCCATTTTTAGTGGTTAAACTACTTTCATTTTATTTTTGTTTTGATTCTCCACCAAAAAATAATAAATGGCCTACATTTTAATTTTGTTGGCCACCAATGTTTTTTTTTTCTTTTTACTAATGCTTATCCATTGAATAAATTTACAGCACTATTAATCAACACAAATAAATTTGAAAATGACATCTTCATTTTCTTTTATTATTGTGCTAGTGTAATTTAGTTACCCACTTAATAAAAATTAAAACATTTTTAATTTTTATAAGTTTTATAAACTTTACTTCAATGGTGTTCCATCATTCATAATACTATGTTATTATTAATAAGTCATAGTAATAATAATTTATACCCCTATTAACATTTATAATAACAATTAATATATATAATATTTAATTAATTATTCAAAATAATTTTGAATAATTATTTTACCTTATTTATTTTTACTAGCAAGGTTAATAGGTTAATTTAAAGTAAAAATAATTTATAGACCAAATTATGCCTCTTGTCAACATCCCATTAGTTAGCAACTTATGTCAACTAATTATATGATATACTTAACAATTAAGTCTTGACAAACGCACATCCCAAGGGATCTTTAAACAAATATCTGGTTTGCTGGAATTTCCTAGATCAAATTATTGAATCCAGTCCATTACCCTAATGCCTAATGAGTACACTTTATATTGTGAGACTCTCTAGGTCCAGCCCGATTTGTCATATGGAACCCTTCCATACGTCCGTGAATGATGCCCTACACACATGTTATGAATATTACAAAGTAGCACGTTAAACCATACTAGTTGAGGTTATAGCATATACGTATAATCCATCCGTCATTGATATCCTAGAAGAGCGGAGTTATAGATCATCACCATCAAATCTCTTTTTGCCCAACCTTGAATTTTCTCCAGATTTGTATTTGTATAAATAATATTCACAATTACTTTTGTGATATTGTTTAGCCCTATAGAAACTATTCTCAGGGTTTATACTTGTGGCCATAAGATTTCTTGAAATACAATCTCGGAGCATCAGGATATACAACTCACTTATATGAGCTAACGAATCCCATATCTATGCACACCAAAATTCATGAGCATCAGACTATACCCACCGGCACCCAACAGTCAAACCAAAAAGGCTTCTGACATGTGTGAAACTAAAGTATGGTGGATCACTCACAAGGCCATCGTGGCGCTCAAGTTAAAGGACCACGAAATTACTCAACTCGGAAGACCCTCCATTGATGGCTTTATTGTTAGGGTCGGTGCTTATGTGCCATCCCTGAATGTACATATACTTGTGTATCTATATAAGTGTACATTCTCATTAAATCGCTAATACCCTTTATATGGTATTATACATGTAACGTTACAGATATTGTAGATCTGAAGGAGTTCGGATCAGATCTAAATAGTTTAGATAATGGCTCATAGTTAGCTACGCTGAAAGATATAAATGCTAAATGTTAGCACAATTAGGTGTTAACTGGTTATAATACTCAATAGATCCAAGAGTTGAAGCCTTGTCTGTAATGGGATATAGACCTGGGAATATACTAGTAACTGCATAGTTGCAAGAGTTGCAATCAGGTACCAGGAAATGCAAGTTACGCAAGTATGTTCTCGAATAATTGTCCCTGATCTATTTCTGCCGATGTGAGTCTGTCGATAGATACCCTTTTATATATAGATCAGCATATGTCGTACTTATAGGGTATAGATGGTCGTTCCTGACCAACTGTGAGCTTGGAACTCGTATTGACATATGGGTATCCAGTTAGGACTGAATATGGGACAGACTCACGAGGGCCTCTGATAGACACCCAATGTTAGCCGTCAACGGAGGGTCCTCTCGAGTTGAGTAGTATACGTGGTTCTTTGACTTGAGTGCCACGGTGGGCTTGTAAGTGATCCACCATACTTTGGTTCCACGTATGTCACAGACCTTTCATGGTGTGACCGTTGGGTGTCGCTGAGTATAGTCCAATGCTTATGGAGTCCAGTGTATACAGATATGGGATCCGTCAGCTCCCATATGGAGTTTGATATCTAGATGCTTCGAGAATATATCTCAGAAAGTCTTGTGGCCACAAGCAATCATCCTGGAAAAGAGTTTCGTCAGGGTGGAACAATATGGCAAAGGAGTTTACGCATATTATTCATTGAGATACAAGTCTGGAAATAGGACATGGATGAGCACAAGGGGATTTGACGGTGGTAATCTATATCCCCGCACATCCAGGATATCATGACGGAAGGACTATATGTATGCATTATAACCTCGACTTGTATGGTTCAATGCGCTGATTCATATATCTATAACGTGTGCGTGGGGCATAGCTCACAGACTCATGGAATAGTTACATTTGATGAATCGGACGTAGGACCTAGGGAGTCCCGCGATATAGAGTGTACTCGTTGTGCACTGGGGCAGCGAGTCTGATTAAATTGTTTAATCCAGCAATATTTAGCATTACCACGGGAATACGTGCGTGTTTGTATTTAAGTGTTAAATATACCAAATAGTTAATAATTATTATTTACTAATTGAATTAGGACACGTAGCGTATTGTGGACTCTCAGTTGAGTTTACCTAAGTGTGAGATATGATAGGAACCACTAGAGGGTAAACTTGATAACTATTCATAAGGGGCAAAATGATCATTTCTCAGTTTGATTATTTAATAGTTAAATACTCAAAATATCTTTCTTTTTATATTATATATTATATTTATTAATTAAGTATTTATATTATATAACATATTATATTTATTATATTATATTATATTTAAATTATATTATATATGTATATAAAGAAGAAAGAAAGTGAAGTGATAAGAATTTGGCCAAAATTGGCCGAGAGAGAAAGGAGAAAGAAATGGAGGAGAAAGAAAAAAGAAGAATAAAAGACGAAAGAAAAAAAGAAGTAAGAATTTGGCCAAAATTGGCCGAGAGAGAAAAGAGAAAGAAATTGAGAAGAAGAAGAAGAAAGAAAGAAGAATAAAAAAAAATAGGAAAAATAAAATTGTTTCATTTTCTCTACGCTTCCAATTGGAGCAATTATGAATTGCTTCAAATCTCTATTTCTTATCTTTTGGAGAAAATGATATAAATTCACTCCAGTCATTTTAGGGATTAAGAGTTAATCCTAAGCTGAATACAGAACTGCTGTTCTAGCTCACCAATCCCACCATGTTAGTCACTAGAACTGCACGCGAGTTGGTCTCCATGCGGACTTCAAAAAAAATACGTGTATAACGTTACACGTTTTGGTGAGTTCTTTATTCTATTAATATATTAATGTGATTAATATATTTATTTATTGTGTTTATTGCAAAATTTATACATTTCCGCTGCGTTAGGCAATAGACATAATTGCACATGCATACACCCACGTGCCTAAGATCCGCCGACATTTATGAGATGTCTATTGGAGGTCTTTGTGATTCTATTCAATACATTGTCCTCACTGAATACCTGTATCTCTATACAAGCTTCTGCTAAACTTATGGTTTGTTAAGACTAACCATTTAACTTTTAACGTTGCTAACGTTAACACTGATCTAAACTTTTTTATATCAGATCTGAACTCCTTTAGATCATACAATGTCTGAAACGTTACAAGTATCTTACCATTTAATAATTAATAATATTAACTATTTTATTATAAATATTAATTGTATAAATATTATATATAAATGTTTATACATAATAGGATGGCACATAAGCACAAATCCTAACATTTTTAATGGATTAAAACAATAAATCATCACCACAACACCCATTCACAAAAAATTGCCAAAACCTCATATGTATTTTTGAAATGGGACCAACGAAGAGCAGAGCCAGTCTTTGAGGAGCTCGTCTTATGACACCACTTGTTTTGTATCTTAGACTACGATGGATCATTTCCACAACACGATCCTCTGTTAATCCATCATCTCAAATAAAAGTTTTAACTTAGATAAATGAAACTTCCCCAACATAATCTAAATTATCACCAAGCAGCATTATAGACCTTCTGTGAGATGCTAACTATAGGGGTAGTACCGATAATCAGAGAGTTCTAGGGGCTGATCATTTAAACTTTATGTGAGCTGGGCATCGCGTGGAGGACTTCTCACAGCCTACCATTCCACTTCAAATCGAGCACCCAAAACAAGGACGCTAAGGCTTGGTACATGTTTCTTTCTTCGCATATTATACGGTGATGAACACTAGTATTGTCACCAAGCCAAGGTTAGTGTTACTATTTTCCATCATGATCGAAAGGCCAATTATCATCGAGAGAATCCTACAAGAGGATATCTTGGCTTGCTCCAGGCTAGCCAAGAATAGCCTATGTCTGCCATCATTGATCACCGTACTTTACGTTAGGGTTGGAGTCTGTTCAAAGATGCATGAAGACTTAATACATCTGCTAAAGGCCATTGACTTCAGCATGATCCAAAAGTAGTAGAGTGCTAGAGGCAGCAGCCACCTCATCAAGGAACTCAGCAGCCACTACCAATAGCAACCGACCTAGTAACACCCTCCTCATCAGCAGTAGTAAGCTTATCTAAAAGCATATTAACTGTAGGCAGATTGAATTATTTAGAGGCCCAGTTTGACCAGTATAGAGTGAGACTAGTAGTGCTTCACCAGGAGCATATATTGTTTAGAGACTGCCAGCTCTAATGGATTCAGATGTACTAACTGGAGCTAACCATCCCCATCAACCACATCTTGCCACAATAACCATCTCTACTAACTAGAGCCTTCCTAGCACATGAGGACAAAGAGACACTATTGAGAGATGACTTAGGTATCACTACCTCAGAGCTAGAAGACCTTGCCTGAGATCCTTAGCTATTCAGGAAAGTGTTTCAATTCTCATTTTGTTGCTACCATAGGGACCATGTCTATATTTTTATTGGGGATGGGGAAATACTTCTTGTGACTATCTTAGAATTACCTTGTTCTATGTTTTGATTTAGTTTATGTCTTTTATTTCATGTTGTGTTTTTATCTTATGTTGTCTATTTTATATTGTGTTATTTTTAAAAGAAAATCATTAGTATGAGTTATCGTTTACTTTAAAATCTTGTATGTGTTGCCTTGTTTTTCTTTCTTTTGTTAGGTTGTGATAAAGATTACTTATCCATTATGAAAAATTGATTAAATCACTCAGGTTTTCAATTCCCTAGGAAATGGTTATACTTAAAATGATCCATACACCAATAACTAGACAAAATTTAACATTAGTTGTGATCACCAATTTTGAGCACATATGTAAGCTTGTGTTAGTTGAGTTGTGCTTAAAAAAGCCCATACTAAGTAGTACACTTCAGTCTTGATGATCGAGCATACTAGAGCTAGTTTCATTACAACTCCAGGTGAAATCTTTGGAAATAAGTAAGTAAAGAAAAGAAATTAGGCCATTTTTGGACTGTTTTAACTTTTCTGGCCTACCGAAGTATACATTGAACCTTAGTCACCCTATTTGAGGCTGAATCACCCTTCTTATTGAATAACCACATTACAAGCCTAAGCCATGAGTTCAAATACCCTAAACACCCTTAACACTGTGAACATAGAGCTTATTGAAAAATGTCAGGGTTATGTTGAGTTAAAGGGTTGAAAACGTATATCAAAATTTCAAATTTCAAAATTTGGCAAAACAAAAAATACCAAAATCAGTGAGTATAGACTCTAAGTTCAGGGGAGTAATGCTAACCCTTTGCATTCAAAACAAATTTATATCAATAAATAAAAACAAAGTTAAGTGGTAATAATTCAAGTTTGGGGGGAAAGATATAAGGTAACAAGTTTAAATTGGTAGCAAAAAGCGTTTGATGTTCATAGTGTGAAACAATCACAATTTTATCCAAATATCCCACCTTGACCCTAGTCCTATATTACAAGCCAATTAAAGTACTAATTAATCCCTATTTATGTGTATTCCTACATTATTAGAGAGTTGTATAAAAAAGTAGCCTGTAGTGCTTGTTATAAAATGTTATGCCGAGACAATGTTTTTATGTGCAAACTTGAGTTATTAAGCCTATTTAAGGTAGATTCAATTTACATTTACTTACTGCACACACACACGGTTGATCACTTATAGGGAAGAAAGAAAGTGCTTAATTATGGTGCTTATGGATTATTGAAAATTATTCCCAAATCTAAATGAGTTGAAGTTAAGTGAGATAATCCCTGAAGCAAATAAGGGATCATTAATCCAATCCAACTTTGTCATAGCATTCTTAGTTTTTCTTAATTTTGCCTATTTTAATTTTTAGTTTTTGTTTGTTAGTTATTATTTTGAATCTATTTCTCTTTCTCTCTAATTGCTCGACGACTTACAATTATTTAAATTTAGGAAAGTTTAATGAGTATGATATTGACATATATTCTGGCTTCGTTTTTGCTTAGATTATTAATGTTTCAAGTTATTTGTATGTTAGTTGTGCATACATGTGTTGACTTTGCAGGTTAGATGGTGAAATGGTTGAATTGGAAGGAAGAGCATCAAAAGTAAAGCCAAAGAATGGAAATTCAAAAGTAAAGCCAAAAGAAAAGGATGAACACCTTAGCATTTTATCATCAAACGCACCAGTGTTCATCTATTTAGATGAACGTCCTAACATTAACTTACCAACGCCCTTACATTTCTAGAAAAAAAAATGGATGCTATGGCATAACGATAGGAATGAGGCTGTATCGATTCCTGAGAATCCCCAAGACAGCCAACACTTTTATGCTAGTTTAGTAGGTAGCCGCATTAGAATGCCCCAGCATTCGTACAGTATAGCTAGGAATGCCTTAGTGTTTTAAGAAAAAATATTGCAACATTGCCTGTATTATAAAATGACAATCTTTTAGAATCTTATGGAGAAGGGACATTTTATCTTCGATACTTTACAAAAATGGACTCTTCTAAGTCAAAACTCCTTCATTTTTAGTGAAAACAAAGAGCAATCAATACTTGGAACCATCTTGGGAGAAGAAAAACACGGTCAAGTAGTTGGAGACTTCACAAAGGAGATATCTTTAAAGCTTGGACCTTGGAACACCACTAAGATTAAAGGCTTCAAGAGTGTTTATTAGTTTCCATCCTCTCTTTGACTCATTTATTTTTATTTGAAGTTTATATTTGTAGTTTTTGTTGTTTTAAATATGAGTACTTATATGAAACTTTGGATTGTTGCATTTGAGTACTTGATTATAGATAACTAAACTTTATGTTCTAGGGGCTTGATGCAACTCTACTAAGTACTATGTTTTGTATATGTAGTTGATTAATGACTATATTTTGCATTATTCATTTATACTTTTCTAAATTTAATGCTTCTAATCTTATTGGAAAATTGATTAAATGCTTTAAACTTATGAGTTATGTGCTTGAAAAATTGTAACTCTTGTGTTTGATTTGATTAGTATAGCCTTTTATTATACCGAGTTGGGAAACTAATAGAGTTAAGATAACCTCTTAAGGGTAATGTAATGCATGTATTGATGACCAAGTTAGATAGTATACATAGAGTCTTACTTGACACTCCAAGAGGTAATGAGCCTAATGGATTTACAAAAAGTAGTCTTTAATCATTATTACTAAATAACTTAGTAAAGGTAAAGTGAATTCAAGACCCTAAGACCTATGCCATAAGAATCTTCATTCTCCTTGAAAATATGTGACTTCTTGTTAATTTTTGTAATTTTAAGTCAATAATCATTCTAGTGTTTTAATTAGCCTAGATAAAATTAGGTAGTGATGGCCATAGTACTTAGTGTTAATTTAGAAATCAATCATCATGTGACAATACTTTACTCATGGTTTATTACTTGTTCTTGATAGGACCCGCCCTGAGACCCTCTACTGTAGATCCCAGCGGTCCTGTCGGGCCCCAACAGAAGTTCCTCAGAGTCTGACTATCAACGCTGAGAAATTCCACTACGTGAACCCCTAATTAATTCTTGCTATTACTGATAAAATCCTAAATTATTTATGAAAATAATTTACTAAAATTTTAAAAAACAAACGGACATAATTTTCTCTATTTTTTTGAAAATCCAAATATAAAACCTACAAGAAAAATCATATTTCTATATCAAACAACTTTCTCAACTTCCAAATAGGACTTACAGCCCTTTCTAAGTTCAAACCAACTTAACTCAAAATAGTTTCATTCTAATCACATAAAATTAACATATTAATGAAAAGTGAAAACTATCATCAAAATGCTTAAACCACTTCTTAATTATTCAAACATATTTACAATATGCAAAGATATTGTATTTACTATGCAAAAAACCAAAAGGTGCTACTTAGCACATTTTATCTACAAAATATTCTTTAGATTTGGCCTACTAATCAGCAGTCGGAGAATCAGCAACTTACGTACCGAGGCCTGCACCTAAAAATAGGGTTTAGAAAATACAAAACAAGTGAGCTAAAGGAGCTCAGTGAGTGCATTTAAAATTTTTGATAAAATAAAATTCTACATATATAGTAAATACTGAAAAATTGCATAAAACATGCTTTACAAGCTATTATAAAACTATTAAACTACTTTTAAACATTATATGCTGATAAAATCCTGCTGAGCAATTTTTATCAATAATTTATGTAAACAATTGTAAGAATCTGTAAAACATGGTAGCTAACATGCATATATAATATATAAAACACTGATATGGCTATGTCACTCAAAAGTTGCTAAAACTCTCGCTCACCCATTTTCTTTCTAATCTGCGCCACATGGTAACCCTAAAGTTTAATGCTTATGCAGTAACTCGACTAGCACCTTACATGTGAGTAGGTCACAGGGCATCTCAACTAGCAACACCCACTGTGACATTTGAAGATATGAGTAAGTCACGGGAAGTCTCAACTAGCCACATCCTCTGTGACCTCTAAAGACATCTTACTGGCTATCCGGCGAAATTCTACATCGCCTACATATAGCGAGATAATACCTCATACACATAAAGCGACTCACATGACTCGACATCCTGACTCCCCGGAGTTAGTGATACACCCCCCAATACTTGCCCATGCATATGGGATATACCTGGGTACACCGGCCGTTGAAAACTAATTTAATAACTTTAAAACTGTTTTTCAAACTTAACATAGAAATTCATGATTATAACAGTAGATAAAAACTATAAATCATATTTAAACATTTAAGATCATATGAAGCATAAAATTTAAATATGCTAAAACATTTTAAACAAACGATACACAAACCAATTTTTACTCACCGAACGCTTTGAGCTCAAGTTTTTTCTTCAAAATATTTTTTGCTTTTACCGCTCTCTGTTTTCTTCACCTACAAGCCAAAAATGACATTTAAAACCTTTATAAATGCTAAAATTCCATTTAAACTAATAAGTTCCCTAATCGGCTTCCAAAGCCCGGATGATTTTGCTTTCCGATTTACATTAAGAAGCCATTCAATCTTATTTAATCTAGTTTAATTTACCATCCGAAGCCATAAAAATTATTTAACACTTTATAAATTTGGTTGGACATAATTGCCCTTCACCTTACAAAAATGGACAATTTGTCCCATTTTCTTTATTTTTGATTTTTTTCATCAACCATATACATTCAATTTACATAAGGCACCATTTATACACAACAATTCAACCAAAACACAACTCAAGCCCTATAATCCCCTAAGTGGCCGAATTCACCTTCTCCACCAAACACACTTCTTTTCTCAATTTCTTGTTCCAATAGCATCCAAATCAAGCTAATTTAATTCTAATTCCCTAATTACATCCAATTGAAGTTTCTACATCAAAGTCACCCAAAATCCTAATTCTTACCTTATTAATTTATTCAATTTGATGAGTCCTTTAAGCTCCACACTTGAATTCAACTCAATCGAAATGAAGAATTCATACAAGAACATTAATTAAAACCATGATGGAAAATTCATCCTTCACCATTATCAAATAATGCTTTTCTTACCTTTTTTTCCTTGAATTCTCACTATTGGAAGCTTCAATTGATCTTAGGAACTTGTATTTGGCTTTATTTTCGCTTGATCAAGCATGAAAACATCATGAAATAACTTGGTTACTGTAGCAGTGTTTTCCCTCTCTTGGCTGAATTCTCTCTTGTTTTGCTCTAATCTGTTTTGTTTTTCACTTCATCAAAATGCTATACACTTCCGCTTAATATAGTCCCCTCTTAAGTGTCCAATTTGCCCCTCAAGTAACTCTAAATTTCTAAATTGCCATTGGTTAGAAATATAAACATTTAATTAGTTTCTTTGTAACTATTTAGTTAGAATAGTCAAAGGAACTAACTAGACTTCCAACTTAAATATCCATGACCTTATCTCTAATTGGTCCATTGTATAAGACATGAATTGTGTTACTTAACAAAGGCTTGTTCCATGCATAACACTTATATGGAAATTCATGTATGACATTAAAATTTTCTTTTCCAAGCCAATAGAAAAAAATTTCAAAAATATTACATGACCATCTGACACTCCGATCGACTGTGAAATTACCAATTTAGGTCAATACCTCTCACACGCACCATAAAAAATATTTTTAATACGGTTGGAATCTGGTAACCCTACAGTGTCTTTATCGCTTTATACTGAAATCTAGGCACCTGATATTAGAATTTCACCCCTCCTAAAAGAAAATTTCATCCTCGAAATTTAAATCATATCTGTCTCAAAGAGGTGGGGATGTTGTACTCGCATTTGATCTTCACGTTCCTACGTGGCTTCTTTTACTAAATGGTTCATCCATAACACCTTTACCAAGGGAATGCTTTTATTACGAAGTGCTTTCTTTTTTTGGTCTAGAATTTGTATAGGTTTTTCTTTGTAAGTCAGATTTTCGTTCAACTCTACTAACTGTTCCGTTAGGCTGTGTGAAGGATCTACTCAATACTTGCAAAGCATGGAAACGTGAAATATGTCGTGGATTCTAGCTAGTTCTTTCGGCAATCGAAGATGATATGCCACCTCCTAACTCTTTCAACTATCTCATATGGCCCAATGTATCGAGGACTCAACTTTTCTCGCTTCCTAAATCTTAACACTCATTTCTATGGTGATATCTTTAGAAAAACTTTATCACCAACCTGGAACTCTAAGTCTATTCTTTAATTATCTGCGTAACTCTTCTATCTATCATTTGCTATTTTCAACCTCTGCCTAATAACTTGAATCTTTTTTGAAGTAATTTGGACAATGTTTGGGCCGACCACTTTCCTTTTACCTACTTCATCCCAACAAATTAGAGTTCTGTACTTCCTTCCATACAATGCTTTATACGATGCCATCCCGATGCTAGTCTGGTAGCTATTATTGTAGACGAACTCCATCAATGGTAGATGAGTATCTCAGCTCCCCTTAAACTCCATAACATACCCTCTAAGCATATCCTCAAGTATATGAATTGTACACTCAGACTGATCATCCGTCTGTAGATGAAAGGCCGTATTGAAAGTCAATTTAATGCCTAGAGCTTTCTGTAAGTTGGGCCAAAATTGGAAAGTGAACCATGGATCTCTATCTGACACTATGGATACTGGAATGCCATGAAGTCATACCACCTTATCTATGTATAACTGGGCTAATTTATCTAAAGAATAATTGCTTCTGATGGGTAGGAAATGGGTAAATTGCGTCAGTCTATAAAAAATTACCCATATCGCGTCATTGTTTCTTTGTCTTTGTAGAAGTCCTACCATGAAATCTATTGTTATTCTTTCTCATTTCCACTCAGGAATCGAAAAGGGTTGTAAGAGCCCTGTAGGTTTCTGATGCTCGGCCTTTACTTGCTGGCAAGCCAGGCATCTTGAGACAAATTCGACTATATCTTTCTTCATGCCCTTCTATCAGTAATGCTCTTTTAGGGTACAATACATTTTTATGCTCCCTGGATGCATAGCATATACAGAAGAATGAGTTTCTTCTATAATATCTCTTCTTCATCCATTCACATTTGGTACACATAATCTTCGACCTAAAGTTACTATACCATCCCCAGTCACTGAAAAGTTCTTGTGCTGCCTAGATTCGATTTCACCCTTCAATTTAACTACTTGTGGATTTTGAGTTTGTAATTCTCTGATTCGATCAACTAACATTAGACGAATCTGAAATATGGCTAATTGTGCTCCCGAATCTGACAATTCTAATTTTACACCCAAAGACCTCAATTTTATCGGCATTGATAGATATGCGACCTTCAAGTGAGCTATTGAACTAACAGGCTTTCTACTGAGAGCACCTGCTACCACATTAGATTTTTCTAGATGGTACTTAAGTCTGCACTCATAATCCTTGATAAGCTCCAGCCACCTTCTTTGCCTTATATTCAGTTCTTTCTAGGTGAACAAGTACAAGCTCTTGTGGTTTGTAAAAAGTTTACAAGGAACCCCGTATAAATAATGCCTCCAAATTCGTAGAGCAAAAACTACTGCTACCAGTTCTAGATCATGTGTAAGATAATTTTGTTCATGCTTCTTTAATTGTCTGGAAGCATAAGCCATTACTTTCTCTTTATGCTTCAGCGCACAACCTAGACCCTGCCTAAAAGCATCACAATATATAGTAAATTCGTCCTTCTTTGACGAAAGTACAAGCATTGGGGTTGAGGTTAACCTTTTCTTCAACTCATCAAAACTCTGCTGGCATTCTTCCGACCATAAAAACTTCTCTTCTTTCCGGGTTAGTTTAGTCAAAGGAGCGACTATCTTTAAAAATCCCTCTACAAACTTATTATAATACCCAGCCAAACCCAAGAAACTACGGACCCCTGTTACATTCATGGGCTGTCTTTAATTCACTATGGCTTCAATCTTTTGGGGATCTACTATTACCCCTTCTGCAAAGATTACATGTCCCAAAAATGTAACTCTATCTAACCAGAACTGACATTCACTAAGTTTGGCATATAGTCGATACTCCCTTAAGGTTTGTAAAATAATCCTCAGATATTCTGCATGCTCTTCCTCAATGCTTCAACAAACCAGTATATCATCAATAAATACTATCACAAACTGATCTAAATAGGATCGAAAAACTTTATTCATAAGATTCATAAAAGCGGCTAGGGCATTAGTCAGCCCAAAAGGCATGATTAAGAATTCATAATGCCCATATCGTGTCTTAAAGAAGGTCGTCTTAGAAACATCTTTCTCCCAACATTTTAGTTGATGATAGCCTGACGTCAGATCTATCTTGGAAAATACTCTGGCCCTCTGTAGCTAATCAAACAAATTATCAATTCTCGAAAGTGGTTATTGATTACGCACTGTTACTTTATTCAATTCCCTGTAATCAATGCATAATCTCATACTTCCATATTTCTTCTTTACAAACAAAACTGGTGCCCCCCAAAGAGAAGTACTCGACCTGATGAAACCCTTATTCACCAATTCTTCTATCTAAACCTTAAGTTCTTTCAATTATGAAGCCATTCTGTAAGGTGTTTTAGAAATTAGTTTCGTTCTAGGGGCTAATTCTATTTGAATCTCTATTTCTCTATCTAAAGGTAACCCCGGAAGATCATCTAGGAACACATCTGAAAACTCTCTAGCCTTTGGAATGTCCTCTAATTTTATTTCACCATCTCTTACTTCTATTGTATAAACTAGATACATCTAACACAACTTTCGAAGCATCTTTCTTGTCCTCATTGCAAACATCATACTGGCCGGAAGTAATTTTTGTACCCCACAGAAAATGACTTCTGTTCCTCATGAGCTACATAATCTGACTTTTTTTCAAAGAGAATCCACTAAGGCCCGATATTTAGACAACCAATCCATCCCCAAAATCACATCAAAATCAAATTCGCTACAAATTCTTGGCCCTTTAAACTGATTTTACTACCCCTATACACCTTTTTTGCTACAATGGAGTCTCCCGTAGAAAGAGACATTACCACGTTGCAATCTACTAACTGTGACACTATGCTAGCCTTTGTAGCAAACTCCATAGAAATAAAAGAATGGGTCACTCCAAGATCTATCAGTGCATAAACATCTCAATTAAAAATTGACATCGTACCTATGACAATTTTTGGGGCCGCATCTGCCTCCTACTGGGTCACTGCAAATACTCTAGCCTAGGTACATGGCCTGCCTTGCTGCCCTCTAGATGCTCCACCTCGACCGACTCCCCTACTAAACTGGCTTGACCCATTGGGCCCTCTGAATTAAGAACCACCTCTACTCTGTCCTCAGCCACTACTGGTCTGTCCCGGAGCTGGTGGTATATTTTTTGGCTTACTACTAGCTCCAATATTCGATCTCTCATATAATGGCCTTCTTGACCACACTTATAACAACCTGTAGTCCCCTTTCTATAATCTCCCGGATGAGCGTTGCCATATTTGTTACAGAATGAAAAACCCTTCACACTCCCTTTAGTGCTTCAAAATCTGGGTGATAGTTGTTTGACGGAAGCTTGACTTGATTGAGCTCCTTGGCTTTGTTTCTGACTGCTGAACCAAGTAGATTTCTCCTCTGTTAATGTGAATTTATTAGGTCGTCCTCGAGAACCACCTGACTAGCCTTTTTTCTGGCCTTACTATTTCAGTTTAGGAATGGCTGCCATGCTTCTTTCAATTCGAGTTACGGCTTTCACCAAAGCTCCGTACTGAGTATGAGCTGCTGACACTACGTAGGCCTTAATTCGAGGATTGAGGCCCACTGCAAACTGATTAACCTTTTGTTCATCATTATCAACTATAAATGGAACTGCATGGATGAGCTCTTAAAAATTCTTTTCATACTCTACCACGGAGAGGGAACAATGTTCTAACTTGAAAAACTATTCTATCTTCACATTTTTATAACTCTTAGGGTAAAACTTATATAGGAATTCTCTTCTGAACAGCGCCTAAGACACCTAATCTGATTCTTTGTCTTCAAGGCCTTCCACCAACCTTTCGCCCTTTCCTTTAATAAAAATGCTGAGTATGAAACCATCTGTTCTTCAGTATATCCTATAACCTAAAAAACAATTTCATTATTCTCTAACTAGGATAGGGCTCTCTTAGGGTCTCCGGTACCATCATATGGCTTAGCGCCTAATTTCTTGGCACGCTCAATGGATACTCCTGCCTCTCTTAGCTACTAAATCGCTGCAGCTAGCATTTATGCCATCTGAGCTACATTTATGTTTCCACCCTTTGGCTCGACAGGTTAAGATAACTTAGAAGAAGTCTGATGCATAAGAACATTTACCGACTCAGTCACATGTTCCTCTTCAGATGCAATAGCCTCCGCAGCTGCTCTTTTAGTACGTGGACCCCTTCAACGATGTATATTTTCTATAGATTTTAATAATAAAAATGGTTATCTAATACATAAAATTTAATTTAACAAAATTAGAAAATGCATGCACTTTCGAGAATCTCATTCTGAAAATAAACCCTTTTGTAACTGAAAACCTCAAAAACTGGGCTCTGATACAACTCTGACAAGACCAACCCTAAGACCCTCTACTATAGATCCCAGCGACCGTGCCGAGCCCCAGCAAAAGTTCCTCAAAGTCTGAATATCAATGCTGGAGAATTTTGCGAGGCAAACCCCTAATTAATTCTTGCTATTATTGATAAAATCCTGAATTATTTATGAAAATAATTTACCAAAATTTAAATACAAAACAGACAGAGTTTCCTCTATTTTTCAGAAAATCCAAATACAAAACCTACAAGAAAAATCTCACTTCTAATTCAAACAGCTTTCTCAACTTCCAAATAGGACCTCCAGTCCTTTCCAAGTCCAAACTAACTCAACTCAAAATAGTTTCATTCTAATCACATAAAATTAACATATTAATGAAAAGTGAAAACTATCACTAAAATGCTTAAACCACTTCTTAATTGTTCAAACATATTTACAATATGCACAGATATTGTATCTACTATGTAGTAAATCAAAAAGTGCTGCTTAGCACATTTACATTTATAAAATGTTCTTTAGATTTGGCCAACTAATCAGCAGTAGGAGAATCAACAACTTGCGTACCGAGGTCTGCACTTGTAAATGGGGTTTAGAAAACAAAAATACAAAATGAATGAGCTAAAGGAGCTCAGAGAGTGCATTTAATATTTTCGATAAAAAAAAAATTTTGCATAGATAGTAAATACTGAAAAACTGCATAAAACATGCTTCAAAAGCTATTATAAAACAATAAAACTGCTTTTAATTATCATATGCTGATAAAATCCTGCCGAGCGATTTTTATCAATAATTTCTATAAACAATTGCAAGAATCTGTAAAACATGGTAGCTAACATGCATATATAATATATAAAACACTGATATGTGTTATATAACTCAAAAGCTGCTAAAACTCTAGTTTCTTTTTAATCTACGCCACATGGTAACCCTAAAGCTCAATGCTCATGCAGCGACTTGACTAGCACTTTACACATGAGTAGGTCACAGGGCATCTCAACTAGCAATATCCACTGTGACATTTGAAGATATGAGTAAGTCACGAGACATCTCAACTAGCCACATCCTCTGTGACATCTAAAGACATCTCACTGGCTATCCGGCGAAATCCTACATCGCCTACATATAGCGAGATAATACCCCATACACATAAAGCGACTCACATGACTCGACATCCTGACTCCCCGGAGTTAGTGACACACCCCCCAATACTTGCCCATGCGTACGGGATATACCGGGGTATACCGGTCGTTGAAAACTAATTTAAAAACTTTAAAACTGTTTTTCAAACTTAACATAGAAATTCATGATTATGACAGTAGATAAAATCTGTAAATCATATTTTAACATTTAAGATCATATGAAACATAAAATTTAAATATGCTAAAATATTTTAAACGAACGATACACAAACCAATTTTACTCACCGAATGCTTCGAGCTTAATTTGTTTCTTTGAAAAAAAATTTGCTTTTACCGCTCTCGGTTTTCTTCACCTACATGTCAGAAATGACATTTAAAACCTTTATAAATGTTACAATTCCATTTAAACTAATAAGCTCCCTAATTGGCTTTCAAAGCCCGGATGATTCCATTTTTCGATTTACATTACGAAGCCATTCAATCTTATTTAATCTAGTTTAATTCACCATCCAAAGCCATAAAAATTGTTTAACACTTTATAAATTTGGTTAGACATAATTGCTCTTCACCTTACAAAAATGGACAACTTGTCCCATTTTCTTCATTTTTGATTTTTTCATCAACCATATACATTTAATTTACATAAGGCACCATTTATACACAACAATTCAACCAAAACACAACTCAAGCCCTATAATCCCCTAAGTGGCCAAATTCACCTTCTCCACCAAACACACTTCTTTTCTCAATTTCTTGTTCCAATAGCATCTAAATCAAGCTAATTTAATTCTAATTCCCTAATTACATCCAATTGAAGTTTCTACATCAAAGTCACCCAAAACCCTAATTCTTACCTTATTAATTTCTTCAATTTGATGAGTCCTTTAAGCTCCACACATGAATTCAACTCAATCGAAATGAAGAATTCATACAAGAACATTAATTAAAACCATGATGGAAAATTCATCCTTCACCATTATCAAATAGTGCTTTTCTTACCTTTTTTCCTTGAATTCTCACTATTTGAAGCTTCAATTGATCTTAGGAACTTGTATTTGGCTTTATTTTAGCTTGATCAAGCATGGAAACATCATGAAATAACTTGGATACTGTAGCAGTGTCTCCCCTCTCTTGGCCGAATTCTCTCTTGTTTTGCTCTAATATGTTTTGTTTTTCACTTCATCAAAATGCTATACACTTCCGCTTAATATAGTCCCCTCTTAAGTGTCCAATTTTCCCCTCAAGTAATTCTAAATTTCTAAATTGCCATTGGTTAGAAATATAAACATTTAATTAGTTTCTTTGTAACTATTTAGTTAGAATAGTCAAGGGAACTAACTAGACTTCCAACTTGGCAATCCATGAACGTATCTCTAATTGGTCCATTTTATAAGACATGAATTATGTTTCTTAACAAAGGTTTGTTCCATCCATAACACTTATATGAAAATTCATGTGTTAAATTAAAATTTCCTTTTCCAAGCCATTAGAAAAAAATTCCTAAAATATTCCATGACCGTCCAACACCTCTACCGAATGTGAAATAACCAAATTAGGTCTAATACCTCTCACGCGCACCATAAAAAAATAATTTCTAAATCGGTTAAAATCGAATAACCTTACGGTGTCTTCATCGCTATAAACCGAAATCTATATATCTATACTATTAATAAGGATTTGATATTACAATTCCTTGCTCTTACGGTTTAATATTCATGTGTGTTTAATTTCTTTGAACTATGGGCAATATGAGAAAGATGAAACTTATTCTCTCCTCCTATGGCTAAAACCAAATCACAACCACCATTCACTAAAACAACAAAAAAGTCATTCAAAGGTAATAAAAACAAAAACATGAACTAGAAGAGCTTGGTGGGCGAGAAAGATCCTTAGTTAGCCTAGAGTGCCAAATTATCCCAAGAAAATAACTCTCTATAAAGACCACTGTGAGCACGAGCTACTTTAACTCGGTTCTTTTCCTCCTTAGAAAAATGGGATTTTGAAGACCAAAATGTAGCTGAAAAGAAAAAAAAGAGTCATCAATGGGAAAAATAAAAGAAGCAGCATCTCTACTATCACAAAAAAAAACAAGAATAGATGAATAACCTATCCTCGTGAAGATACAAGGGCATGATTGAAGACCATACGAACCTTCATAAACTTGCCCCCATTCTCCTCCAATAAACAATAGAGGTGTTCTGTAAATATACTATGAGTAGGATAAGTGTGTACATTTTAATTATTTAATTTTTCACGTCTCATGCAAAATATAGGTAACAAAATACAAAATACATATCTTATTACATTAATGAGATAAAAAGAGAGCTCACCCTTGAAGCATGCTTTCAACAATTCTAGTCGAGGACGTGGTGAGATTCCTTGAGCTAGAATAATAGCTTTATTTCTCAACAGGATTTGTTGTTGAAGCATCTTTTGCGTCCTATATCTCTCGGCTAATTCACTAACTATTAGTGTATATTAGTAACTCTTACTAAACTTGCTATCTAACTTGATTTGGTCATTTGAACAAGGCTCCTTTATAGTCTTTAATGCCGCCCATCTTGCCAATTAAAACATAATTAGTGTCCTAATTTGTTAAGAATGACAGGGCCTTAATTTTGGCCACTTCATGCTAACAAATTAAGGTTTGTGGCATATTGTATTAGCTGGCCGAATACAAGGAAAATTGGTGGCCAAAAATGCTTCTTAAAGCATTAGTTAATGGCCACCTTATGCTTGCACAAAAGCATAACAAAGCTTTTTTATTTTTTTTCAGTGGCTGAATTGTTTGAAGTATGACAAGGCTTCATGCTTTCAAATGGCCATATATAATTGCCACCACATGCTTCCATATTAAGCAAAACAATGTTTCATGCTTTGGTAAGTTTTCAGATGGTGTCCAATTGCTTGCTAATTAATTGTCATGTGTTATGCCATTACAAGACATTAGCATGACATATGGCAACTGTTGTGTGATATGGTGTGTGATGTGTATAGATGTGTATAATTTCAAAAATTAAATACGCAACGGAAGCATTCATACATATTAAATAATATGTAACATATTCAATCATGTATGATCATTCAAGTACATATATATATCTCATATATATATTTCATGCATGATATAAAATGAATAACAAATAAATAACCTACCCGCATATGAAGGTAGCTTTACAAATCTTCAAGAACTCCAAGCTTCAATTTTGTTGAGCTCACCTTGAAGTGTTCCCTTGCACAATTCTAGTTCACAACTAAATCCGGTGGGATTGTGAAGCTAGAATGGCAACCTTGAATTTCCAGCAAATGATTGTTTTAACACTTAAAACAATTTATCCTTATGATTATTACCAAGAGATGAGAAGAATTGGGTATTTTCTATAGTTCTTTACAACTCTATATGTTGTAGCTTGGTAAGCCTTTGCATTTTCTCTCAACACTTTGAGAAAAACACTTAGGAAAAGCTCTCAATTCTCTCTCTTTTCTCCTAGAACGAATTTCACTCTATCTTACACACATTGAACTCTTTCAATTCTTTCTTAAGTGCAAAGAATGATTTCTCTTAGTGCTCCACCACCACTTAACCATGTTTGCCATTACAAACATTAATCTATCATATTTTTCACTCACCAATTTGATTCAACCAATTGAATCAATTTCTAGAGAGTAAATGGCATTTAATCAATGTTAAGTGGTTTTACCACTTCCTTAGTGCATCATTTAAGAATTACAAAGTGGTAAACTTTCCTTATTATTAATAACAAGTGCATTCTCCATTAGTAAATGGTGTTTGCCACTTATTCCAATTAATAATAAAAATTTGATTAATATATAAAATATTAATAATTCAAAACTATTTTGATTATTTACATTTACCATATATGTATTTACCAAGTAAGGTAAATAGGTAAATACATGGTAAATAATTTATGGAGCAAGATTATGTCACTTGTCAATTTCTTATTAGTTAACAACTCTTGTAAACCAATAATGTGTTTTACCTTCAATTATTGACAAGTGAATAATAAAAGGAACTTAGAAACATTTTTCATTTTGCTGAAAATTGTTGGATTAATTATTCAATCCAATTCGCCGCCCCAGTGCACAACGAGTACACTTCATATTGTGAGACTCTCTAGGTCCATGCTCGATTTGTCATATGAAACTATTTCACACGTCCGTGAACAATGTCCCACACACATGTTACAGATATTACAAAACGGCGCATTAGACCATACAAGTTGAGGATATAACATATTTGTATAATCCTTCCATCATAAATATCCTAGAAGAGCGGAGATATAGATCAACACCGTCAAGTCTCCATGTGCTCAACTATAAACTTATCTCTAGATTTGTATTTCAATAAATAATATCCGTAAACACTTTCACGATATTATTTTCCCAAGAAATTCTTGGATGTCTGCTTATGGCCATAAGACTTTCTGAAATACAATCTTAGAGTTACATGATATTTTACTCATCCAATTGAGTTGATGGATCCCATATCTGTACACACCGGACTCCATGAGCATCGGACCATACCCAGCGACACCCAGCGGTCAGACCATGAAAGGTATCTGACATGTGTGGAACCAAAGTATGATGGATCACTCACAAGTCCACCGTGGCACTCAGGTCTAAGGACCACGAATACTACTCAACTCGAAAGATCCTCTATTGACGGCTTTATGGGATGTCTATTGGAGATCTTTGTGAGTCTGTTCAATATTCAGTCCTTACTGAATACTTGTATCTCTATACGAGTTTCCACTAAACTCATGGTCTGCTAAGACTAACCATCTGGACTATCTAGATATAGACATACACTGATCTATATATATATTAAGATCTTCACTAGCAGACCCGCATTAGTGAAGATAGATCAGGAACATTAAATTTAAGAACATATTTGCATAACAGCATTTCTTAGCACCATTTGCAACCCATTGCAACTATGTCATTATTAATATATTCTTAGGTCTTTGTCCCATTTCAGACAAGGCTCTAACTCTTTAGATTTTACTAACTCTTAAGTCTGATCTAAACTCCTTTAGATCAGATCTGAACTCGTTCAGATCATACAATGTCTAAAACGTTACAAGCATCTTACCATATTTATAAATAAAATAATTAGTGATATATTGAAATCATAAATGTATAAACATAAAGCAAATATTTATACATAAAAGGGATGGCACGTAAGCACAAATCCCAACAACTCCCACTTGCTTTAGTGCCATTCATGATGGTATCTTATACCCATTGACTCCTCATGTCTTTCAAATATTTTTGGAGTTAAGGCCTTAGTAAGTGGGTCCGCTACATTATTCATAGAGTCTACTCTACGAACTATTACATCTCCTCTAGCCAAGATTTCTCTTATGATATGGTATTTTCTTTCCACATGCTTAGACTTTTGGTGTGCTCTTGGCTCTTTTGCTTGTGCAATGGCTCCATTTTTATCGCAGAACAATGGTATAGGATCCATTGAACTCGAAACTATTCCAAGTTCAGCGATAAACTTGCGTATCCAAACCGCTTCTTTTGCTGCTTCTGATGCTGCAATATATTCTGCCTCTGTTGTGGAATCAGCGGTTGATGACTGTTTGTTACTCTTCCAACTGACTGCAGCACCATTGAGAATGAATACATATCCAGATGTAGACTTTCTATCATCTAGATCAGATTGAAAATCTGAATCTGTGTATCCTCTCAACACTAGGTCATTTTCTCCATAAATCAAAAACTTGTCCTTAGTACCCTTAAGATATTTTAGGACATGTTTCACTGCC
The DNA here is from genome assembly GCA_946807835.1 of Ailanthus altissimus. Classification (NCBI taxonomy): domain Eukaryota; kingdom Viridiplantae; phylum Streptophyta; class Magnoliopsida; order Sapindales; family Simaroubaceae; genus Ailanthus; species Ailanthus altissimus. The sequence goes on from OX327684.1 coordinate 10,868,809, forward strand.
ATCCAATGGCCTTCGCCTGGATCAGACTGATAGCGGCTTGTAACACTTACAGCCATACTGATATTAGGTATCGTACACATCATGGCATACATCAGACTTCCCACAGCTGATGCATAAGGTATACTAGACATTCTAACCTTTTCATCTTCACTCTGAGGACACATTTTCCTCGAAAGATGAATGCCATGTCTAAAAGGTATGTTAACTGTCTTACAGTTACTGAAACTATACCTTTCCAAGACACTATCTATGTACGATGATTGGGAGAGTCCTATAAGCCTTCTAGTTCTATCTCTATAAAGCTTTATACCTAGTATATAGAAAGCCTCTCCCAAATCCTTCATGGAGAAATTCTTACTTAGGTAACTTTTGACTGATTGCAACATACCAATATCGTTTCCGATAATGAGTATGTCATCCACATATAGAACCAAGAAGACTACCATACTCCCACTACTCTTTTTATACACACATGATTCTTCTTCATTCTTGATGAAACCAAACCCTCTGATTACCTCATCAAAACGAAGATTCCAGCTTCGGGAAGCTTAATTAAGTCCATAGATAGACTTCTTCAGTTTACATATTAGACCAGAAGTTTGGCTGGATGTAAAACCTTTGGGTTGTTCCATATAGATTTCTTCCTCAAGATATCCATTTAAGAACGCTGTTTTCACATCCATTTGCCAAATTTCATAGTCATAATATGCAGCAATTGCTAGTAAAATCTGAATTGACTTAAGCATCGCTACTGGTGAGAAGGTTTCCTCATAGTCGATCCCAGATCGTTGAGTATAACCTTTCGCCACCAATCGGGCTTTGAAAGTCTCCACTTTCCCATCGAGCCCACGCTTCCGCTTGTAGATCCATTTACAACCGATAGGAACAATTCCTTCAGGAAGCTCAACCAAGTCCCAGACTTGATTGTGATGCATAGAGTCAATTTCAGATTTCATGGCCTCTTGCCATTTTCCCGAATCGATGTCCAACATCGCCTCTTTGTAAGTTGAAGGATCATTTTCTTCAATCAAGAAAACATCAAGAGCACATTTAGATATGGAACCATACCTTTCAGGTGGCCTTGATATCCTTTCTGACTTACGTGGAGGGTGTGTCAAAGGTATTCTGCTTGATTGAGCCTGAAGTTCCATTGTTGGTTCATTTTCATTCTGATTGAGTTCATCTAACTCAATCTTTCTACAATCTCCACGATTCAGAAGAAACTTTTTCTCTAGAAAAGTGGCATAACGAGATACAAACATGTTTCGTTCCTCTGGATCATAGAATTGGTATCCCATTGAATTCTTGGGATATCCAATGAACCTGTACTTGTAACCTTTAGGTGCAAGTTTATCCTGTTGCGTAACTTTTACGTATGCAGGACAACCCCAAATCTTAACATATTTAAGACTTGGTTTCCTTCCAGTCCATATCGCATGTGGAGTGGATGGAATGGCTTTTGATGGAACTCTATTCAATAAATGAGCAGCAGTTTCTAGTGCATATCCCCACAGATATTCAGGGAGATCAGTGAAGCTCATCATCGATCGAACCATATCCAATAAAGTCCGATTCCTCCTCTCCGAAACACCATTATGTTGTGGAGTACCTGGAGGACTATACTGAGCGAGAATCCCATTCTCCTTTAAATAATATGAAAATTCACTGCTCATGTATTCACCCCCTCGATCTGATCTAAGGCATTTGATATACATTCCGATTTGTTTCTCTACTTCATTTCGAAACTCTTTGAACTTTTCAAAAGTTTCTGACTTGTGTTTGATAAGAAACACATATCCATATCGTGACAGATCATCGATAAAGATAACAAAGTATCGAAAACCACCCATAGCAGTGTGATTCATTAGACCACATACATCACTATGTATTAGTTCCAATAAATTAGTGGCACGGTGTCCAACACCAATAAATAGAGCCTTGGTCATTTTGCCTTGAATAAAGATTCACAAACTGGATATGATTCTATGGTCAGATCAGGTATCCGACCATCCTTAACCAGACGGGATAGGCGTCTTACCCCTAGATGACCTAATCTCATATGCCACAATTCTGTATCATTTAAAGTTCCCGCACTATTTTTAGCATTCACTTGTACATTCATGACATTTCCTGTTGTATCTAATATGTAATGCCCATTTATCAACTGACATTCAGCTAACAAAACATTATTCAAATCATACAAGCATAAGGAACGATTTCTAACACGCATATGATATCCTTCATTGTCCAATACAGGAATTGAAATAATTTGCCGGATAATGTTTGGCACATAATAACAATTATTCAATACAACAATTTTATTACATGGAAGCATCAAATTGAAACATCCAATAGCCTCGACCTGTAGGAAATCTCCATTTCCAACACGAAGCTGTACTTCTCCTGGTTGTAACTTTTTAACTTCCTTCAGACCCTGCAACACATTGCAGATGTGAAAAGGACAAGCGGTATCTAATACCCAACCAAAGCTAGCATCAAATACTAAGGAAATATCAATAAAAGGCAAGTGTATACCTGATGGTGTCTTCTTAATCATGGCAAGGTACTTTGGGCAGTTTCGCTTCCAATGCCCATCCTCACTGCAATGGAAACATTTTCCACTTGCTTTGTTCTTTCGTGGGTGCTTGGATATGTATTGCTTTCAAGGACCCATTCTAGGTGCATGCATTACTTTCCGTTTATTCTTTCCTTTGGACTTCTTAGAAGTCCTTCGGGTAGATGATGAAGCACCCTGAACATAGAGGACCGAGCCCCCTTTGTTCATGTCCTCCTGAGCAGTTATTAGTATGTTATGCAGTTCAGCATAAGTAGGAGTCAATCCTTGCATATTGTAATTCATTATGAACGGTGCAAATGACCCTAGAAGTGATTGGAGAATCAAGCTATTCCCCAATCCATTGCTCAGTATGAGATCCATGGTCTCTAGTCTCTCAATGTATGAAATCATTTTGAGGACATGAGGACTTACTGGACTGCCCTCGGGTAGTTTAGCTTGAAAAAGCGATTTGGCAACCCTATACATTTCAAATTGAGGTTGGTCAACAAATAACTCTTTCAGGTGGAGCATGATACTCCCAGCATTGTCCATGTGGACATGCTCCCTTTGGAGCTCCGTAGACATAGACCCGAGAATGTACGATTTGACTTTTAAATCGTCATCCAACCATTTCCGATATGTCTCCTTTTCTTCTGGGGAAGCATTATCAGAAATAGCTTGTGGCATGCGCTGATCAATAACATATCCAAGCTTTTCAGAATCTAGAACTATTCTGAGATTCATAAGCCAATTAGCATAATTTTCTGCACCTTTTAGTTGGTGCGCATCAAGGATGCGAGCTAAAGTGTTGTTTGAAGCCATTTGATCTTCACAAGACAAAAGAAAAAGATGTTAGCGGAATATTTCAATCACTAATAAATAACGTTTTAGATTATGGGTATAACAGTTATACAATTTTTAATCTAAAAACGCCCTCCCACTATTTTACGTAATCCCTTTAACCTCTCAAACGGGAAAACGATAGTTTAAGAATTCTTTAAACTATATAGTGAAAAGTGGATCCCTTTGGCATTTACTTCAGCCGCACACTATAGCGATCTAGGCCTTAGTAAACCCAAAAGGTAGACAACTCTTATCAATTGCATCTCATGCAACTCTTAACACTTGATCCTAAACACATCTTATCCGCACACTTTAGCGATCTAGGATAAGTGTATTCCAGATTTACTTATCAATCATTAAATATATGTTATTGTTATTAACCGCACACTTTAGCAATCTAGGGTAATACTTTAACATATATTTATCACATATAATGTTTAAACGATATAGCCCAAGTCACACTAATCAATCCCTCACACTTTAGCGATCTTGGAAAAGAATCGAAGTGACTTGTCTAATACCGTATTGATAAGACGGATCATATTTAACATTATCTCATAATGAAAATATTACAATCTGATTAAGAGAGATTTTATTACATACTCATTTCATCCAAATGAATAATATAGATCATTTATATATAAAGAAATACGCAATCACAATTAACCCCCACCAATAGGGCTTCCATTGTGATTATCAGTGTATTTTAATAATCACATCATGTTATGAAAACTATTGAAGTACAATACAGCAATAAAATAAGTCAAAACATGATAAATAAATTAAAAAAAAATTTCCAAAAACAGTGATGAACGCTGTGGCGCTGAAACACGGGCGCTGCAGCGTTCATAAAATTAATCTGGGCGGGGGGCACCCAGAAGTAAGCGCCGCGGCGCTGGCCAAATAACGGGCTGGCGCTGCAGCGCCATATATCTAGCGCTTCGGCGCTGGCCATAATATCAGCCGGCGCTGCAGTGCCCATATCCTAGCGCCTCAGCGCTCAATTCCAGTATGTGGGCGCCGCAGCGCTCATAGCCTGTCGCCGGGGCGCTGGCCAAAATTAGGCTGGCGCCGCAGCGACCTTAAGCTAGCGCCTCAGCGCTGAATTCTTGTATGTGGGCGCCGCAGTGCTCATAGATTGTCGCCGGGGCACTGGCCAAAATTAGGCTGGCGCCGCAGCGACCGTCAGATAGCGCCTCAGCGCTGGACACTGTTACTGTGTCCGGTGCACTAAAATCAATTTTCTTCTGTTCCGGCACCCAAATCAACCGATTTAAAACATGATCATATATCATATAAAAAATATTAAATACCAACATATCCAAGAATTCATAAAATATCAACATGTTCAATCTTAAACATCAACATGCTTGAAATCAAACATCATCATGTTGTTCATCAATAAAACATCAACATGTTAACTACAACAACATCAAACAGCAAACACCATATCAGCATGCTCTGATACCACTTGTTGTGTGATATGATGTGTGATGTGTATAGATGTGTATAATTTCAAAAATTAAATACGCAACGGAAGTATTCATACATATTAAACAATATGTAACATATTCAATCATATATGATCATTCAAGTACATATATATATCTCATATATATATTTCATGCATGATATAAAATGAATAACAAATAAATAACCTACCCGGATATGAAGGTAGCTTTACAAATCTTCAAGAACTCCAAGCTTTAATTTTGTTGAGCTCACCTTGAAGTGTTCCCTTGCACAATTCTAGTTCACAACTAAATCCGGTGGGATTGTGAAGCTAGAATGGCAACCTTGAATTTCCAGCAAATGATTGTTTTCACACTTAAAACAATTTGTCCTTATGATTACTACCAAGAGATGAGAAGAATTGGGTATTTTCTATAGTTCTTTACAACTCTATATGTTGTAGCTTGGTAAGCCTTTGCATTTTCTCTCAACACTTTGAGAAAAACACTTAGGAAAAGCTCTCAATTCTCTCTCTTTTCTCCTAGAACGAATTTCACTCTATCTTACACACATTGAACTCTTTCAATTCTTTCTTAAGTGCAAAGAATGATTTCTCTTAGTGCTCCACCACCATTTAACCATGTTTGCCATTACAAACATTAATCTATCATATTTTTCACTCACCAATTTGATTCAACCAATTGAATCAATTTCTAGAGAGTAAATGGCATTTAATCAATGTTAAGTGGTTTTACCACTTCCTTAGTGCATCATTTAAGAATTACAAAGTGGTAAACTTTCCTTATTATTAATAACAAGTGCATTCTCCATTAGTAAATGGTGTTTGCCACTTATTCCAATTAATAATAATAATTTGATTAATATATAAAATATTAATAATTCAAAACTATTTTGATTATTTACATTTACCATATATGTATTTACCAAGCAAGGTAAATAGGTAAATACATGGTAAATAATTTATGGAGCAAAGATTATGTCACTTGTCAATTTCTTATTGGTTAACAACTCTTGTAAACCAATAATGTGTTTTACCTTCAATTATTGACAAGTGAATAATAAAAGGAACTTAGAAACATTTTTCATTTTGCTGAAAATTGTTGGATTAATTATTCAATCCAATTCGTTGCCCCAGTGCACAACGAGTACACTTTATATTGTGAGACTCTCTAGGTCCATGCTCGATTTGTCATATGAAACTATTTCACACGTCCGTGAACAATGTCCCACACACATGTTACAGATATTACAAAACGGCGCATTAGACCATACAAGTTGAGGTTATAACATATTCGTATAATCCTTCCATCATAAATATCCTAGAAGAGCGGAGATATAGATCAACACCGTCAAGTCTCCATGTGCTCAACTATAAACTTATCTCTAGATTTGTATTTCAATAAATAATATCCGTAAACACTTTCATGATATTATTTTCCCAAGAAATTCTTGGATGTCTGCTTATGGCCATAAGACTTTCTGAAATACAATCTTAGAGTTACATGATATTTTACTCATCCAATTGAGTTGATGGATCCCATATCTGTACACACCGGACTCCATGAGCATCGGACCATACCCAGCGACACCCAGCGGTCAGACCATGAAAGGTATCTGACATGTGTGGAACCAAAGTATGATGGATTACTCACAAGTCCATCGTGGCACTCAGGTCTAAGGACCACGAATACTACTCAGCTCGAAAGATCCTCCATTGACGGCTTTATGGGATGTCTATTGGAGATCTTTGTGAGTCTGTTCAATATTCAGTCCTTACTGAATACTTGTATCTCTATACGAGTTTCCACTAAACTCATGGTCTGCTAAGACTAACCATCTGGACTATCTAGATATAGACATACACTGATCTATATATATATTAAGATCTTCACTAGCAGACCCGCATTAGTGAAGGTAGATCAGGAACATTAAATTTAAGAACATATTTGCATAACAGCATTTCTTAGCACCATTTGCAACCCATTGCAACTATGTCATTATTAATATATTCTTAGGTCTTTGTCCCATTTCAGACAAGGCTCTAACTCTTTAGATTTTACTAACTCTTAGTTCTGATCTAAACTCCTTTAGATCAGATCTGAACTCGTTCAGATCATACAATGTCTAAAACGTTACAAGCATCTTACCATATTTATAAATAAAATAATTAGTGATATATTGAAATCATAAATGTATAAACATAAAGCAAATATTTATACATAAAAGGGATGGCACGTAAGCACAAATCCCAACAGCAACAACTTAGGGGGTGAACTGGCAAGTCCCATTTGCTACTTGTCAACATCCTAAGCCTAACACTTAAGCCCTGTTAACTTTTCGAGAGACGTTAAAACAATTTCTACTTTTCGAGATCTTCTTAGATCAAACTATTCGATCCAGTGCACTAACCTAGTGCTCAATAAATACAGCTTATATTGTGAGACTCCCTAAGTTCACACTTATTTGTCTTACCAAACTCTTCTGTAAGTCTATAAACGATGCCCCATACATAATTTCAAATGGGAGATTCCAATCCGGTGATTGCATGATAGGAGCGGTGGTGAGTTTGGCAATGAGTGTTCGGAATGCAACGTCTCATGATTTGGTCAGGACAGTATTTGAAAAGATATGGATCATCCCAATAAAAGTTACATACCTCAATCAAGAACTTACGCTTATCTTGTGCACTCCAGTCAGATGAAAGTTCACCACAAACCAAATAATTTACGATATGTGCATACCAAGGTATTTGGCTTATAGCAAAAAGATGTTCATCTGAAAAATCGTCTCGAATGGGTGGCAAATCAGTGGAGTCAGTGAACTCAAGGCGGGATAGATGATCAGCAACAACATTTTCAACGCCTTTCTTATCTTTGATGGTTATATCAAATTCCTGCAAAAGAAGAATCCACCTAATTAAACGGGCTTTAGCATCCTTCTTAGAAAGAAGGTACTTAAGGGCTGCGTGGTCAGTAAAAATAACAATAGGTGAACCAATCAAATAAGAATGAAATTTATCTAAGGCAAAAACAACAGCTAATAGTTCTTTTTCAGTAGTAGTGTAATTCATTTAAGCATCATTCAAAGTCCTACTAGCATAATAAACAACAAAGGGTTTTCCCTCCCTCCGTTGCCCAAGAACTGCTCCTACAGCATAATTACTTGCACCACACATAATTTCAAATGGGAGGTTCCAATCCGGTGATTGCATGATAGGAGCGGTGATGAGTTTGGCAATGAGTGTTCGGAATGCCTCCTCACACTCTTGTGTCCATGTAAATTCTACATCTTTTAGCAAAAGGTTACACAATGGTCTAGATATGGCAGAAAAGTTTTGTATAAACCTTCTGTAAAAGCCAGCGTGTCCAAGAAAGGATCGGACATCTTTTACCGTTTTAGGTGTAGGTAATTTAGAGATTAATTCAATTTTTGCCTTGTCAACCTCTATCCCTCTTTCAGATACAATGTGCCCCAAAACGATTCCTGAATATACCATGAAATGACATTTCTCCCAATTTAGCACAAGTGCTTTTTCTTCACACCTACTCAAAACAGATTTCAAGTTAAGTAGGCATAAATCAAAAGAATTACCAAAAACAGTCAAATCATCCATAAAGACTTCCATGCATTTTTCAACCATATCAGAGAAAATACTCAACATGCAACGTTGGAAAGTAGCTGGTGCATTACATAATCCAAATGGCATTTTACGAAAAGCATAAGTACCAAAAGGGCATGTAAAAGTAGTTTTTTCTTGATCTTCTATAGCTATCTCAATCTGATAATATCCTGAATACCCATCAAGAAAGCAATAAAAAGGATGTCCAGCTACACGTTCTAAAATTTGGTCGATAAAAGGCAATGGAAAATAGTCTTTCCTAGTGGCTGTGTTTAACTTTCTATAATCAATACACATTCTCCAACCACTTACTACCCTAGTTGGAACAGGCATCCCATTCTCATTTTCAACAACAGTAACCCCAGATTTCTTAGGAACTACTTGAGTTGGACTTACCCATTGACTATCAGAAATTGGGTAGATTATACCTGCATCTAATAGTTTCAAGACCTTTTTCTTCACTACTTCTTTCTTCACTACTTCTTTCATTGTTGGGTTAAGTCTTCTTTGTGGGTCTCTACGAGGTTGGGCACCTTCCTCTAAATGAATTCTATGAGAGCATATCAATGGAGAAATACCTTTAATATCAGCTATGGTCCAACCTAGTGCAGACTTATGTTCTTTTAACAATTTTATCAATTTTTCCTCTTGTTCAGCACTAAGTTCAGAAGAAATGATGATAGGAAAGGTATCACCTGGTCCCAAGAATGCGTGTTTCAAACCTTTGGGCAGTGGATAAAGCTCAACTTGTGGTGTCTCGAGGTTTGATGGTTTCGGTCTCTCCCTCTCTCGTGGCAACTCTTCAAAGTGTGGCTGCCAAAATCGAGTCCGTTTATCCTGTGAGTCAAAAATACTAAACACATCAGTTGTTACATCAGGATAATACAATACTTCAAAATCAAAATTGAGAAGGTTTTTCGAAGAATCATAGCCATGATTTTATAAGCTTCCTCCGCTACAAGTGTGTCTATCATATATGAATGATAGCACTCGTCTTCTTCTCGTGGTTGTTTGCCAATGTTGAAAATGTTCACCTCAAGAGTCATATTCCCAAAAGATAATTTCATTAGACCATTTCTGCAATTAATAAGAGCGTTAGCAGTGGCTAGAAAAGGTCTCCCCAAAATAAGAGGGATTTTTGACTCCATGTTAACAACAGAATGAGTATCTAAAACAAGAAAATCAACAGGGTAGTAAAATTTATCAATTTGCAACAAAACATCTTCTACTATTCCCCGTGGTTTCTTGATTGATCGGCCAGCTAATTGTAGGACTACAGATGTTGGTTTAATCTCACCAAGTCCCAACTGCAAGTAAATAGAATAAGGCATTAAATTTACACTTGCTCCTAAGTCCAATAAAGCTTGACCAAACTCATGTGTCCCAATTTGGCAGGAGATTGTGGGACATCCTGGGTCTTTATACTTGGGTGGTGTCTTTTGTTCAATCACTGCACTTACCTGTTCTGCCAAAAATGCAGTTTTCTTCACATGGTGTTTTCTTTTGATAGTACATAAATCCTTGATGACTTTGGCATAAGTTGGAACCTGCTTAATCAAATGTAACAAGGGAAGATTAATTTTAACTTGTTTCAAATGTTCCAAAATCTCACCTTGAATTTCTGAATTTTTCCCAACCGGTCGAAGAGCTTGAGGAAAAGGCACTGGGATTGAAAACTTACCTTCGGGCTCTTTTTCCACTATGGCCTCTTTTTCAAGGGGGGCGTCTTTACTACTCGTAGATGTGTTAATTTCAGGAGTAGGCTCACTTACAATCTTACCACTTCGAGTAGTAATGGCATTGACTTCTTTGAGATTTTGAACATCAGAAGTAGAAGCTTGTGCCATGAATTGTCCTTTCGGATTGGATTGAGGTTGAGATGGAAACTTACCTCGCTCTTGTACAGTTAAGGCACTGATCAACTTTGTGATTTGACTCTTGATTTCTTTGTTTTCGTCCACCACCTGTGCAAGAATTGTTTCAAATTTTTGATTAGTCTTACTTTGTGCCTCCATAAATGCTTGTAATGTATCCTCTAAAGAACTCCTAGTTGGTCATGCATTATATTGAGGTGCAACATAAGACTTGGGTGCTTGTTGTTCTTGTTTCCATTGGTTGTTGGCTTGTTGGTCAGATTTCCAACTGAAATTTGGGTGGTTTCTCCAGCTAGGATTATATGTTTCAGAGTAGGGTGAATAAGGCTTCTTGTACATCCCTAGGGCATTACATTGTTCCTCATATATCCCTCTCATCTCACTATACGTGGGACAATCCTGAGCTAAGTGTTTCGCTCCTCCACAGACAAAACAGACATCGTGTGACTCAACTCTAGCAACCGTGTGGGTGACCCTTCTATCTTTGGTTTTGAAGGCCTCTAACTCCCCAGTTAAGACCTCTAATTGGGCTTTGAGGTTATCCTCTTCCCTAAGATGGAAAACTCCATTGGGTCGTGACCTATTTGTGCTTTCAGTAATGCTAGGTCCAGTCCATGTATGGGCTTTTTCGGCTAAGTCATTAAGGAATTCTATGGCTTCCTCAGGATCTTTGTGAAGGAACTCCCCATTACACATCATCTCAACAAATTGGCGCTCTCTAATTGTGAGTCCCTCATAGAAATAACTAACTAAGCGCCAATTTTCATACCCATGGTGAGGGCACAGATTTAACAACTCTTTAAACATTTCCCATGCTTGATATAAGGTTTCACTGTCTTTTTGGGAGAAGGAAGAAATTTGTCTTTTCAGGCCATTAGTTTTGAGTTGTGGGAAGTATTTATTGAAAAATGCTTGGGTCATTTCTGCCCAAGTTCCTATAGACCTCGGCCTCAAAGAGTATAGCCAACTCTTTGCTTTGTCTTTCAAAGAAAAAGGGAAAAATTTAAGTCTAACAGTGTCTATGGCTTCAGGTTGGCTATGGAAGGTGGCAATTACCTCTTCAAATTTCTTAACATGTACATAAGGATTTTCACTATCTATACCATGAAAAGTGGGAAGAAGTTGTATCATTCCAAGTTTAAAATCCGAATGTGGTGTGTTAGGTGGAAATATAATGCATGATGGTGTGGCTGTGCGAGTAGGATGCAAGTAATCTTTTAGAGTTCTAATGGGGTTTTCTTCGTGTTAGCTCATTGTGTTAGAATTACAAGATGAACTAGAAGGTGAATTCTCTTCACTTACAAATATTGGGGGTGGTTCTAGTTCTAGTTCTAGTTCTCTCACAAATCTTCCCCGTTTGTCTCTAGGTCGATGCATACATCCTAATTTTTTTTTTGTATATATATATATATATATTTTAAGGAAAGAAATGCTTAAGGAAAATTAAGAAGTGGAATAAACACAATAAGAAATAGAAATAAGTTAGGTGGTAAGACCAACCATGAAATATAAATACAATAACTAAACAAAAGACTATAAAGTACGAAAAAAAAAGTACAATAAAAATAAAATACAATAAGTAAATAAATAAAAGGTTAGGCGGTAGAACCGGCCATAAAAAGAAAATACAACATATTAACTAAAGAAAATAAATTGCAATAAATACATAAAAGAAAATGAAAATAAAGTACAATAAAAAAAGTGCAATAAATAAATAGAGTACAATAAGAAATAAAGAAACTAAGTTAGGCGGTAGAACGAGCCACAAAATAAAAAGAAAACACAACAAATTAACTAAAGAAATAAAGTACAATAAATAAATAAAAGAAAGTGAACTAAGTTAGGCGGTAAAACCAGCCATTAAAAAAAAGTACAATAAATAAACTAAAGAAAATAAAGTGCGATAAATAGATAAAAGAAAATAAACTAATTAGGCGGTAAAACCAGCCATTAAGATAATATAAAATATAACAAATTAACTAAAGAAAACAAAATAAATTAGGTGGTAGAACCAACCATGAATAATAAATTACAACAAAGGAAATAAAACTAAGATTTTACAAAGAAAAAAAAAATGTACAAAGTTACCACTTTAGTATTTATAATCGCAACCGACTTTCGCTTAGTGTGCTTCCCCGGCAACGGCGCCAAATTTTTGTTTACGCTCAAAATATAACGCGGCTATCGCAGTATAGATTGAGGTGTCGATCCCACGAGGAAGCTCTTGGCAAAATAGGTCAGTGAAGTAAAATATTAAAGCAGTAGCAAAGGGTTAATTGATTTAAACGGATGAGATAGAATTGTCTATGAATTGAGGAAAATGTCTTATGATGATTTAAGTAAGGCTCTGAGAATCACAATTATGCTTCATAAATCTACTCTATACTTTGATTCGATATTTATAACTCAACTGAAAGTTTCACATCCCAAACAATCAATCGGAAGGTATGTAATATATAGCACATTTGATAACACATGTATTTGATTTAGTTAAACTCTTTGCAAACATTAACACACATCATGTTATTTATACAAGTTATCTAAGATCGACAATATATCATTTTGACAATATTGCAGTAAAAGATTAACTTGAATATCAAACATTTATTGCCCTTACATGTTATCCAAGATCGATAATATATCAAATTGACAATACTGCAGTAAAAGATTAACATATAAAACAATGTAACCAGTAACAATTATAAATCAACATGAATCACATAAGAAAAGCATGACTGAACATATATGAGATATGAGAATTATAACCTCTGGATTATAGAAAATAAAATAGATAAGAGTTTAATCAAAACCAAACTTACAACATTTATACCTCTTGACACCGAATCAAAGTATGGAAGTAGATTTACTACACATAAAAGTTCATCTCTTAGCCTTGCTAGGAACTCTAGCCTAAATTACAATACATGTTAATGATGATAAAAGAAGAGAGAATTATCTATTCATAAAGACGTCCTAAGTGTCTCCTTATATAGGCAATGAATGGACATATGTCATGGATGACATCAATCTTCAATAATTTTAAGCTAATAACTCTTGTATCCATTTACAGCACGTTTTTGATAATGTAAATGATCAATTCAGCTTCTGCCAACGACATGAAAGTTGTAGAATGTTGACTCTTCTTTCCATAGGCACTGATTTCATGCAAATTGGATGAGTATCCAATGAGATATGAGCAAAATTCCAAAGATACATCAGAATTCGGCCAACAACCATTTTACCCACTTGCAATGCGATTTGGTCCATGATAACGGCTGATTTCGACTTTACCATAAACATACGAGTTGTTGATAGTTAAGTCAAAAATTCACAGCTTTAAGAATTATACCAATTGAATACGTATTTTGTGAGATACGGTCCAAATACATGAATTGGGTCAAGCTGGGTAAGAGTTGTAGCCCGATTCTGTTGTATCTCAATTTTTGGCCCATATCATATTGGATTTTGCTTTTCCACTATTCTTCAAATTTGTGTAAGATTGAGTCATGTTGCACCAGGTTCAAGAATTTTTTCATTTCAATTTCTACATTGAGAGTTATGTCTAGTTTACCTAAACCTATCCAAATAACATTCATTAATCACAATTTAAGGAGAACACTTTATTTCGAGCTAAAAATACAGAAAATACTAAAATTAGTGACATTAAATGGTGATTGAATCTCTTAACAACATGCATTTTCATGTGTTCATCAACTCTCAAATTATCATCTACCAATTTCTAATATATCTTAAGCTCTTTTGAAGTAGCTTTATCAGAAATAATTCTAGGCATCTTTTAATCAATGATATATCAAAAGTTCTCTAAATCTAGAACAATTCTGAGATTCATAAGTCAGTCAATAATTTTTGGCATACTTCAATTAGTGTGCATAGAGTATGCGAACCAATAAATTGTTCGAAGCCACTTTATCTTCACAACAAAAAAAGAGATGTTAGCAGAACATTTCAAATTGTTAAAAATAAAATTTTAAATCATAAATATAACTAGTATATGTTTTCAATCTAAAGATGCCATCCTACTACTTTACATATTCCCTTTAATCTCTCAAATAAAAAATGAAAGTTTAAACACTTTAAACTTTTCAATGAGAAGTAGACCTAATTGGCATTTTAGTCCAGCTTCACGCTTTAACAATATTGGATTTTGTAAAACCTAAAAAATAGACAACTCTTATTAATTGCATCTCATCTAACTCATATCTCTGATCCTAAACACACCTCATCCTTATGCTTTAGCAATATTGGGTAAGTGTGTTCTAGATTAACTTGTTAATGATTAAATATAAGTTACTGATACTACCCTTACAATTTAGAAAAATTAGGTAATACGTCACTTATATTTTCCTCATCTTATATTTAGCCAGTATAGTCTAAATCACATCGATCAATCCCTCATGCATTAGTAATAATGGTAAAGACAAAGTGGCTCCTCTAACACTGTATTCATAAGATGGACCATGTGTAACATTTTCTCAAAATGAAATATGTTTTTAATCTGATTAAGAGAGATTTTTTTAAAAACTATCCGTATCTCATGAGGATATGATTCTCAATCAAGCATTTAGTTTATGCAAGCACAACTAACCCTTAATAGTAGGGCTCTTATGACAGGACCCAATCCGAGCCCTCCTCGAGAATCGAGGCAGATCCTGCGATGACATATGACTAACATACTCTTTACTCATACATATAATACAATGAGGCTACCTGCCTCAACAAAAAGTGTACACATATGCTCCACTATACAAAACATATACAAATACACAGACTAAGACACTTATGTAGCTATGCACGTTGGCCAACCTCAAAATGTGATAACTGTATCACACCGCACAAATTCCTGTGACAACCTGGGAAAAATAGGGAAAATAGGAAAAAGGGTGAGCTTGTGGCTCAGTGAGTGGACATAATTTGAAAATATCATATACTTTATATGTATTGTACACGTATAAATCTGTATGATAAAATAATCATAAAACTGTATACTGAGTAATCAATAAACTTGTACTGAAAATATGAACTGTCATAAAATCTGTGCTGAAATTAAAATCATGACATAATACTGGGATCTGAAAATCTGAAAGCGCAACTATCATAAAATCTATTATCAAGCTGAATATATGTAACATAACTCTGGAAACATGTACTACATATATATACTGAAAACCACACCAAACTTGTACCCAGGGAAAATCTGGTCTAACCTGGCGGAGTAACTCACGTACAGGCAGAGCGGGGGATCTAAGCTGGTCTAACCCGGCGGAATGCTGCATCGCTCGGGCAGAGCAAACTAAACTGGTCTAACGCATGCGCAGAGCAACTACATTAAAGGGGAGGGTACGTATATGGTGGTTCAAAAACTACTACAATATAATATCATGACCATAATTATTCTGAAATAATTATTTCTGTACTAAACATAATTATAAACTGTACTATAATAAATTCTAAAACATTTCTGAATATACTAAATAGTATAAATATTTTTCTGTCTAAAATAAATCATAACTAAATTTGATAACGCGTAATTAAATCATAATTAGCCGTATTAAAAACATATAAAATATATATAATTATCCACTCACAAACGTGCGCTAATCCTGAGCTGGGTCTGGATTCTGAGATCTACCCGCTATCGGCACACCTCCTATATCATAGGGTGTAAAAATACATCATTAGTACCGATATGTATTATAAATATTAAAATCTAAATATTCTAATATCGTAAAACTATTATCCGCTAAATCACTGGGTATAATTCTGACTACCCAACTAATTTCCTAAAATTTCCTATTTTCTTTCTTTTTCTTATTTTTCTTTTTCTTTCTCTTTTTCTTCTTCTTTCTTCTCGGTTTCTCTCTTCTTTTCTATTTTTTTTTTCTTCCTTTCCCTTTCTTTTTCTTTTTCCTTTCTTTCTTTTCTTTCTTTTCTCTCTTTTCCCTTCCGGCTTTTGCTTCTTCTTCTCTCGATTTCGGTTGCTTCTTTTCAACGAAGCAAAACAAAACACATATATATATATACAATAAACCCACCGCTTCAATTTCTCCTCTTTTCTTTTCTTTTCTTTTTTTTTTTTGCCACCAAACTTTATATATATACAACACGTGTATTACAATTCCTCCCCTCTTATAAAAATTTCGTCCTCGAAATTCATATACCTCTCTGAAACAAATGAGGATACTGAACTCTCATCTGATTCTCTCGCTCCCATGTAGTCTCTTCCACTGCATGATTCCTCCATAGGACTTTAATTAGCAGTATAGTCTTATTACGTAGTACTTGTTGGCGATAATCCATTATCTGAACAGGTTCCTCATCATAAGTCAAGTCTGTCCTCAACTGAACTGGCTGAGTATCTAGAATGTGAGAAGGGTCAGGTATATACTTCCGCAACATAGAAACATGAAACACATCATGAATGCGTGACAACTCAGGTGGTAATGCTAAGCGGTACGCAACCACACCAACCCTTTCTAGAATCTCATATGGCCCAATATATGTAGGACTTAGTTTTCCCTGTTTCCTAAAACGAAGCACACCCTTCCATGGTGAGATCCGTAAAAAGACTCTGTCTCCTACTGCAAACTCTAGCTGTCTAAGAGTAGAGAAATTTTCCATGTGTGGAGTCTAACTAAACAGGGTAGCCAGGTTATGACTATTATTTTGATCAACTCCGTGAGTTTTGAGTTTGATCAAACAGGGTAGCTAGGTTATGACCAATGTTTTGACCAACTTAAAGAGAGTATATTATTTTTCTCCTTTAAAGTCTCACTTAATAGAGTAATCAACTTACAACCTGTGTTTTGACCAATTCGGAAAGAGTGCCATAATTCAAGGACTTTTTCTGGGCTGATGTTGTCATTGGCTTTTGTGGATCGAGATCTTTTTGCCAAAGTCTTTGAGCTTCGTGGGTTGAAGTCTTCAGGCCTTTTAGGCCTAAATCTGGGGGGAATAAAGGTCCCTCAGTTTTCAATGTTGACTTATTGACACTGGAATGTAGATTAAGGTATTTGTTTTTGAAATACCTTTGATTATGTTTGGCCGTTGTCATTGCTCTATTTTTTGGGTCTTTATGTTCTGAATACTTATTTGTCTAGTGAGATTTGTTTAGCAGATATTTTCTTGGACCACATGTCATGGATGTGTGATTTGTAGGGGTGATTAGACTTCTATTTTGAGTTAGTGCCTTCATTAAATTAATTCTTTGTAATCTCTCAAGAAATTCGCCACTGTCTAACGGTTTTAATGAATGATTACTCCCATTTTATGTATTTTTGGTGATGTGTCATCATTTTAGAGAGCTGATTGTTGATCACACAGTCATGGAACATTTATTAAGGAGATATATCTTTATTTATAGAGATGTTTGGTTTTTAATAGTATTTCGATCTCTTAAGTTTTGAATCAATGGTTTAGATATCTTCTTATAACCGTATATAGATTTGTTGCCCTTTTAGATCTCCACTTTTGATTTTCTATTACTGGTTTTCTTTTAAAGAGAGAGTAACCTTATAGTTCAAATTTGTTTGATCTTTATAACTCGATTTGTTGTGATCTTGCTTCTGAAACCTTTATGCCAGTAAGTGCCTTCTTTTTGGTGTTATCTTTCTTTGTTTATTTTCTTGCATATTTCTTGGTTGAGTGTTTGTTTTTAAGTCTTTATTTGTTGAGTGCTTATTAATGGGTTCTTTTGGGAAATTTTTGATAGAGTGAACCTTGCACTTTGTCTAGGTATAAAATCTATGTCTTCAATGGATGATTCTTATAATGCATTTGTCAAGAGTTAGGGTGACTTAGGAATGACTCAAATGTTTAGAGTAGCACAACTCGGGATGTAGACTATATGAGTACTCAAGGGATTTGAGAACTCGAGTGCAAGTAGGGAGCCTTGCTCAATGAGGGGATGCTGTGGTGCAAATGATCCTAATGATCTTGAGTGAACTTCTAGCAATAGGGTGCCACTTTTGGTTCTTCAAGAGTGTAAGGGGATGTTTGGTCAATCTAGTAGGCTGAAGGAGAAGAAGAAAAAGGTTATGGCTTGGAGTAATGAAGATGCTTTGCTTGAGTTGGATTGTCCTCCCTACCCCCTTCAGGTATAAGTAAGGAGGTTCTTATTGAGTTGAGGAGGAAATTTAAGATCCCTGATTCTGTTTCTTTGAGAGTTCTTCGGGATGTTGAGTTAGTGCACCACCAAAAAAAGAAGTGGCTTTAAATTTGTGGTTTTCTAAGTTAAGGTTAAGGTTTCTATTTCAATCACATTTTATAGATATTTTGTCCCATCTGAATTTAGCTACATGCCAATTGAATTTAAATTCTGGGAGGGTGTTGGTGCAACTTTATGTTATGTGATAGTCCTTTTTTCCTTGAGCTTAGGATGAGTGCTAGTTGATATAAGGGTTTTATTACCTTATAGTTTATGATAGGGAGAAGGGAATTGCCTTTATGAGGGGTTTGCCTTCAAATAATTATGAGTAGAAACTGTTAGAATTTGTACTTACGTGCCATCCCATCTTTGTATGAATATTTTATTTTGATATTTATGCAATATATATTTCATTAAATCGCTAATTATATTTAATATATGGTAAGTTGCTTGTAAAGTTTTAGACACTGTATGATCTGAAAGAGTTCAGATTTAGTCTAAAGGAGCTTAGACCAGTGCTAAATGTTAGCTACACTGAGAGTTATAAATGCTAAAAGTTAGCATCGCTAAGAGTTAGCAGGTTATAAGAATCAACAAAATTTAAAGCGTTAGAGCCTTGTCTGAAATGGGACAAAGACTCGATGATAGATTAGTATGACATAGTTGCAAGGAGTTACAAATAGTCTTAGGAAATGTCATTGTGCAAGTATATTCTCAAACATTATGTTCCTGATCTATCTGTATTGATTCGAGTCTGTCGATGAAGACCTTTCTAAATATAAATTGGTCTATGTCTATATCTGAATGGTTCAGATGGTTAGTCTTAACAAATTATAAGCTTAGTGGAAGTTCGTATAGATATATGGGTATTCAGTAAGGACTGGGTATTGAACAGACTTAATGAGGACCTCTAATAGACATCCCATAAAGCTATCAATAGAGGGCCATCTCAAGTTAAGTAGTATTCGTGGTCCCTTGACCTAAGCACCACGATGGACTTCTGAGTGATCCATCATACTTAGGTTCCACACATGTCAGAGACTTTTTATAGTCTGACCGTTGGGTATCGCTAGGTATGGTCTGATGCTCATAGAGTCTGGTGTGTGTAGATATGTGATATGTTAGCTCACATATGTGAGTTGTATATCCTGATACTCCAAGATTCTATTTCAGAAAATCTTATAGTCATAAGTAATTAACCCAGGAAAGAGTTTTCTATGGAATAAACACTATCATAAAAGTGTTTGTAAATATTATTTATGAGAATACCATTCTAGAGATAAATTTACAGTTGAGCGCATAAATACTTGACGATGAAAATTTATGTCTCCGCTCTTTTAGGATATTGTTTGGTGCTATGTGCATATATGCCACAATATAGGTAAATGTGTGCATTTTAAAAAATTTAAATATTGCACGTCTCACATGAAACTTGGCAGAAATATAATATATTAAAATAATCTCATTACATTAATGAGATTAAGAGACTCATATTCGAAACGTGTTTTGAACAATTCTAGTTGGGGACGTGGTTGGCTTCCTCAAACTAAAATAGTAGCTCCTTATTTCAGAATATTTGAAACAACTCTTGTTTCTAGCTTATTTCTATCTCTAAGAGGAATTGCAATATTTGTAATTATAAGTCTTAACATCCTCTTTTTTTCTTTAATTCACACACCTTATGAAAATAAACAAATAATGCTTTATATAGGAAATTCGGCCGCCTCTATATTCAATTAAAATAATGTAAGTGGCCATTTAGTGTAAGCATGACAAAGCTTACATTCTTGCCAAATCATGCTTTTAGAAATTGCTTGGTGGCTTAATAGCATTCATGGTTGAATTATAAGCATGATTGGTGGCCATTCATATTCCAATTTACTATTTGATAGAAACCACATCATGCTTAACAATAAAAGCATGACAAGGCTTATAAATTCAATTCATTAATAAATAAAAGTGGCCGAATGAATCACAGTTTAATGCCACCTATAGGTTTTATTTTAAGTAATGGCCGAAATGTATAAATCAAATGGGCCATTTTTATACATTATTTTAAAAAGAACACCACTTGCATGTTAAAGAAAAATTCATAACAAGATCAAATGACCACCACGTGAATATTCCTTTGTTTGGCCAAATCAAACAATTCATTTTTAATTTATTAACTATTAACTCTTAATAATTAAACAAGCCAATTATACCATGCCAAGTGTCATACTCAAATAAATTAATGACATGATATATGATATACAATAAAAAGGTTAAAGTGGCAAGTCTCACTTGTCGAGATCCCAAGCTTAACACTTAAGCTCTATGATCTCCTCAAGAGACCCTAAAATAAATAAATGGCTGAATAAAATATATTATGAAACAATAATTATTTCATAACTTTATCCACCAATGCCCAATTTAGTATCCATATAAATTATTAGCATAATTTGAGGTATACACTAAATAGATAAAAGTGTCAAGTCTCATTTGGCACAATCTTGGGTTTAACACTTAAACCTTAACTACTCCCCGAGTGGCCTTGAAATTAATTCATAGATTCTGAAAACTTCTCGGATCTAACAATTCGATCTGGTGCGCTACCCATGTGCTCAACGAGTACACTTCATATAGTAAGACTCCATAGGTTCACACTCATTTTGTCTAATGGAATATTTTTGTAAGTTCATAACTGATGCCCCCCCCCCCCCCCCCTCCCTACACACATTATGGATAATACAAAATAGTGAGTTTAACCATACAAGTTGAGGTTAATCTATATTTGTACAATCTCTCTATCACAAATATCATAGAAGAGTGGAGACATAGATTAACACAGTCGAGTCCCTTATTACTCACCCAAAAACTTATCTCCTCGATTCGTATTCCGATAAATAATATTCACAAAATCCTTTGTGATATTATTTATACCACAGGAAACTTTTTTTTGGTTAAATACTTATGGCCTTAAGACTTCTTGGAATATAACCTTAGAGCATCTGGATATTTAACTCACCCCATAAGAGCTGATGGATCTTATATCTACACACATCAGATTCCATAAGTATCGGACCATACCCAGCGACACTCAGCGGCTAGACTATGAAAGGTCTCTAACATGTGTGTAACCTAAGTATAGTAGATGATGAACACATGAAAATTCTTGTTGTTAAGAGATTCAATCACCATTTAATGTCACTAATTTTAGTATTTTCTGTATTTTTAGCTTGAAATAAAGTGTTCTCCTTAAATTGTGATTAATGAATGTTATTTGGACAGGTTTAGGTAAACTGGACATAACTCTCAATGTAGAAATTGAAATGAAAAAATTCTTGAACCTGGTGCAACATGACTCAATCTTACACAAATTTGAAGAATAGTGGAAAAGCCAAATCTAACATGTTATGGGCCAAAAATTGAGATACAATAGAATCGGGCTACAACTCCTGCCCAGCTTAACCCAACTCATGTATTTTGACCGTATCTCACAAAATACATACTCAATTGGTATAATTCTTAAAGCTGTGAATTTCTGACTTAACTATCAACAACTCATATGTTGATGATAAAGTCCAAACCAGCCATTATCATGGACCAAATCGCATTGCAAGTGGGTAAAATGGTTGTTGGCGGAATTCTGATGTATCTTTGGAATTTTGCTCATATTTCATTGGATACTCATCCAATTTACATGAAATTGGTGCCTATAGAAAGAAGAGTCAAAATTCTACAACTTTCATGTCGGTTGTAGAAGCTAAATCGATCATTTACATTATCAAAAACGTGCTGTAAATGGATACAAGAGTTATTAGCTTAAAATTATTGAAGATTGATGTCATCCATGACATATGTCCATTCATTGCCTATATAAGGAGACACTTAGGACGTCTTTATGAATAGATAATTCTCTCTTCTTTTATCATCATTAACATGTATTGTAATTTAGGCTAGAGTTCCTAGCAAGGCTAAGAGATGAACTTTTATGTGTAGTAAATCTACTTCCATACTTTGATTCGGTGTCAAGAGGTATAAATGTTGTAAGTTTGGTTTTGATTAAACTCTTATCTATTTTATTTTCTATAATCCAGAGGTTATAATTCTCATATCTCATATATGTTCAGTCATGCTTTTCTTATGTGATTCATGTTGATTTATAATTGTTACTGGTTACATTGTTTTATATGTTAATCTTTTACTGCAGTATTGTCAATTTGATATATTATCGATCTTGGATAACATGTAAGGGCAATAAATGTTTGATATTCAAGTTAATCTTTTACTGCAATATTGTCAAAATGATATATTGTCGATCTTAGATAACTTGTATAAATAATATGATGTGTGTTAATGTTTGCAAAGAGTTTAACTAAATCAAATACATGTGTTATCAAATGTGCTATATATTACATACCTTCCGATTGATTGTTTGGGATGTGAAACTTTCAG
Source organism: Ailanthus altissimus (assembly GCA_946807835.1). Taxonomy (NCBI): domain Eukaryota; kingdom Viridiplantae; phylum Streptophyta; class Magnoliopsida; order Sapindales; family Simaroubaceae; genus Ailanthus; species Ailanthus altissimus. The sequence continues at coordinate 10,891,776 of OX327684.1, forward strand.
TTGAGTTATAAATATCAAATCAAAGTATAGAGTAGATTTATAAAGCATAATTGTGATTCTCAGAGCCTTACTTAAATCATCATAAGACATTTTCCTCAATTCATAGACAATTCTATCTCATCCGTTTAAATCAATTAACCATTTGCTACTGCTTTAATATTTTACTTCACTGACCTATTTTGCCAAGAGCTTCCTCGTGGGATCGACACCTCAATCTATACTGCGATAGCCGCGTTATATTTTGAGCGTAAACAAAAATTTGGCGCCGTTGCCGGGGAAGCACACTAAGCGAAAGTCGGTTGCGATTATAAATACTAAAGTGGTAACTTTGTACATTTTTTTTTTCTTTGTAAAATCTTAGTTTTATTTCATTTGTTGTAATTTATTATTCATGGTTGGTTCTACCACCTAATTTATTTTGTTTTCTTTAGTTAATTTGTTATATTTTATATTATCTTAATGGCTGGTTTTACCGCCTAATTAGTTTATTTTCTTTTATCTATTTATTGCACTTTATTTTCTTTAGTTTATTTATTGTACTTTTTTTTAATGGCTGGTTTTACCGCCTAACTTAGTTCACTTTCTTTTATTTATTTATTGTACTTTATTTCTTTAGTTAATTTGTTGTATTTTCTTTTTATTTCGTGGCTGGTTCTACCGCCTAACTTAGTTTCTTTATTTCTTATTGTACTCTATTTATTTATTGCACTTTTTTTATTGTACTTTATTTTCATTTTCTTTTATGTATTTATTGCAATTTATTTTCTTTAGTTAATATGTTGTATTTTCTTTTTATGGCCGGTTCTACCGCCTAACCTTGTATTTATTTACTTATTGTATTTTCTTTTTTATTTATTTATTGTACTTTTTTTTTCGTACTTTATAGTCTTTTGTTTAGTTATTGTATTTATATTTCATGGTTGGTCTTACCACCTAACTTATTTCTATTTCTTGTTGTGTTTATTCTACTTCTTAATTTTCCTTAAGCATTTCTTTCCTTAAAAAAAAAAAAAAAGAAATTTAGGATGTATGCATCGACCTAGAGACAAACGAGGAAGATTTGTGAGAGAACTAGAACTAGAACTAGAACCACCCCTACAATTTGTAAAGAATTCACCTTCTAGTTCATCTTGTAATTCTAACACAATGAGCCAACACGAAGAAAATCCCGTTAGAACTCTAAAAGATTACTTGCATCCTACTCGCACAGCCACACCATCATGCATTATATTTCCACCTAACACACCACATTCGGATTTTAAACCTAGAATGATACAACTTCTTCCCACTTTTCATGGTCTAGATAGTGAAAATCCTTATGTACATGTTAGGGATTTTGAAGAGGTAATTGCCACCTTTCATAGCCAACCTGAAGCCATAGACACTGTTAGACTTAAATTTTTCTCTTTTTCTTTTGAAAGACAAAGCAAAGAGTTGGTTATACTCTTTGAGGCCAAGGTCTATAGGAACTTGGGCAGAAATGACCCAAGCATTTTTCAATAAATACTTCCCACAACACAAAACTAATGGCCTCAAAAGACAAATTTCTTCCTTCTCCCAAAAAGACAGTGAAACCTTATATCAAACATGGGAAAGGTTTAAAGAGTTGCTAAATCTGTGCCCTCACCATGGGTATGAAAATTGGTGCTTGGGTAGTTATTTCTATGAGGGACTCACGATTAGAGAGCGCCAATTTGTTGAGATGATGTGTAATAGGGAGTTCCTTCACAAAGATCCTGAGGAAGCCATAGAATTCCTTAATGACTTAGCCGAAAAAGCCCATACATGGACTGGACCTAGCATTACTGAAAGCACAAATAGGTCACGACCCAATGGAGTTTTCCATCTTAGGGAAGAGGATAACCTCAAAGCCCAATTAGAGGTCTTAACTAGGGAGTTAGAGGCCTTCAAAACCAAAGATAGAAGGGTCACCCACACGGTTGCTAAAGTTGAGTCACACGATGTCTGTTTTGTCTGTGGAGGAGCGAAACACTTAGCTCAGGATTGCCCCACGTATAGTGAGATGAGAGGGATATATGAGGAACAATGTAATGCCCTAGGGATGTACAAGAAGCCTTATTCACCCTACTCTGAAACATATAATCCTAACTGGAGAAACCACCCAAATTTCAGTTGGAAATCTGACCAACAAGCCAACAACCAATGGAAACAAGAACAACAAGCACCCAAGTCTTATGTTGCACCTCAATATAATGCACAACCAACTAGGAGTTCTTTAGAGGATACATTACAAGCATTTATGGAGGCACAAAGTAAGACTAATCAAAAATTTAAAACAATTCTTGCACAGGTGGTGGACGAAAACAAAGAAATCAAGAGTCAAATCACAAAGTTGACCAGTGCCTTAACTGTACAAGAGCGAGGTAAGTTTCCATCTCAACCTCAATCCAATCCGAAAGGACAATTCATGACACAAGCTTCTACTTCTGATGTTCAAAATCTCAAAGAAGTCAATGCCATTACTACTCGAAGTGGTAAGATTGTAAGTGAGCCTACTCCTGAAATTAACACATCTACGAGTAGTAAAGACGCCCCCCCTTGAAAAAGAGGCCATAGTGGAAAAAGAGCCCGAAAGTAAGTTTTCAATCCCAGTGCCTTTTCCTCAAGCTCTTCGACCGGTTGGGAAAAATTCAGAAATTCAAGGTGAGATTTTGGAACATTTGAGACAAGTTAAAATTAATCTTCCCTTGTTACATTTGATTAAGCAGGTTCCAACTTATGCCAAAGTCATCAAGGATTTATGTACTATCAAAAGAAAACACCATGTGAAGAAAACTGCATTTTTGGCAGAACAGGTAAGTGCAGTGATTGAACAAAAGACACCACCCAAGTATAAAGATCCAGGATGTCCTACAATCTCCTGCCAAATTGGGACACATGAGTTTGGTCAAGCTTTATTGGACTTAGGAGCAAGTGTAAATTTAATGCCTTATTCTATTTACTTGCAGTTGGGACTTGGTGAGATTAAACCAACATCTGTAGTCCTACAATTAGCTGACCGATCAATCAAGAAACCACGGGGAATAGTAGAAGATGTTTTGTTGCAAATTGATAAATTTTACTACCCTGTTGATTTTCTTGTTTTAGATACTCATTCTGTTGTTAACATGGAGTCAAAAATCCCTCTTATTTTGGGGAGACCTTTTCTAGCCACTGCTAACGCTCTTATTAATTGCAGAAATGGTCTAATGAAATTATCTTTTGGGAATATGACTCTTGAGGTGAACATTTTCAACATTGGCAAACAACCACGAGAAGAAGACGAGTGCTATCATTCATATATGATAGACACACTTGTAGCGGAGGAAGCTTATAAAATCATGGCTATGATTCTTCGAAAAACCTTCTCAATTTTGATTTTGAAGAATTGTATTATCCTGATGTAACAACTGATGTGTTTAGTATTTTTGACTCACAGGATAAACGGACTCGATTTTGGCAGCCACACTTTGAAGAGTTGCCACGAGAGAGGGAGAGACCGAAACCATCAAACCTCGAGACACCACAAGTTGAGCTTTCTCCACTGCCCAAAGGTTTGAAACACGCATTCTTGGGACCAGGTGATACCTTTCCTATCATCATTTCTTCTGAACTTAGTGCTGAACAAGAGGAAAAATTGATAAAATTGTTAAAAGAACATAAGTCTGCACTAGGTTGGACCATAGCTGATATTAAAGGTATTTCTCCATTGATATGCTCCCATAGAATTCATTTAGAGGAAGGTGCCCAACCTCGTAGAGACCCACAAAGAAGACTTAACCCAACAATGAAAGAAGTAGTGAAGAAAGAAGTAGTGAAGAAAAAGGTCTTGAAACTATTAGATGCAGGTATAATCTACCCAATTTCTGATAGTCAATGGGTAAGTCCAACTCAAGTAGTTCCTAAGAAATCTGGGGTTACTGTTGTTGAAAATGAGAATGGGATACCTGTTCCAACTAGGGTAGTAAGTGGTTGGAGAATGTGTATTGATTATAGAAAGTTAAACACAGCCACTAGGAAAGACTATTTTCCATTGCCTTTTATCGACCAAATTTTAGAACGTGTAGCTGGACATCCTTTTTATTGCTTTCTTGATGGGTATTCAGGGTATTATCAGATTGAGATAGCTATAGAAGATCAAGAAAAAACTACTTTTACATGCCCTTTTGGTACTTATGCTTTTCGTAAAATGCCATTTGGATTATGTAATGCACCAGCTACTTTCCAACGTTGCATGTTGAGTATTTTCTCTGATATGGTTGAAAAATGCATGGAAGTCTTTATGGATGATTTGACTGTTTTTGGTAATTCTTTTGATTTATGCCTACTTAACTTGAAATCTGTTTTGAGTAGGTGTGAAGAAAAAGCACTTGTGCTAAATTGGGAGAAATGTCATTTCATGGTATATTCAGGAATCGTTTTGGGGCACATTGTATCTGAAAGAGGGATAGAGGTTGACAAGGCAAAAATTGAATTAATCTCTAAATTACCTACACCTAAAACGGTAAAAGATGTCCGATCCTTTCTTGGACACGCTGGCTTTTACAGAAGGTTTATACAAAACTTTTCTGCCATATCTAGACCATTGTGTAACCTTTTGCTAAAAGATGTAGAATTTACATGGACACAAGAGTGTGAGGAGGCATTCCGAACACTCATTGCCAAACTCATCACCGCTCCTATCATGCAATCACCGGATTGGAACCTCCCATTTGAAATTATGTGTGGTGCAAGTAATTATGCTGTAGGAGCAGTTCTTGGGCAACGGAGGGAGGGAAAACCCTTTGTTGTTTATTATGCTAGTAGGACTTTGAATGATGCTTAAATGAATTACACTACTACTGAAAAAGAACTATTAGCTGTTGTTTTTGCCTTAGATAAATTTCATTCTTATTTGATTGGTTCACCTATTGTTATTTTTACTGACCACGCAGCCCTTAAGTACCTTCTTTCTAAGAAGGATGCTAAAGCCCGTTTAATTAGGTGGATTCTTCTTTTGCAGGAATTTGATATAACCATCAAAGATAAGAAAGGCGTTGAAAATGTTGTTGCTGATCATCTATCCCGCCTTGAGTTCACTGACTCCACTGATTTGCCACCCATTCGAGATGATTTTTCAGATGAACATCTTTTTGCTATAAGCCAAATACCTTGGTATGCACATATCGTAAATTATTTGGTTTGTGGTGAACTTTCATCTGACTGGAGTGCACAAGATAAGCGTAAGTTCTTGATTGAGGTATGTAACTTTTATTGGGATGATCCATATCTTTTCAAATACTGTCCTGACCAAATCATGAGACGTTGCATTCTTGAAAGTGAAGTTTCTAGTGTCTTAAATTTTTGCCATAGTGCTGCTTGCGGTGGCCATTTTTCTATGAAGAAGACAACTGTGAAAATTTTACAGTGTGGTCCTTATTGGCCTACTTTGTTCAAAGACACTAATAATTTTTGTCGTTCCTGTGAAAGATGTCAAAAGTTAGGTGCTTTATCTCGAAGAAATATGATGCCTCTTAACCCTATTCTTGTTATCGAGATATTTGACTGTTGGGGTATCGATTTTATGGGTCCTTTTCCTTCATCTTTTGGCTATCTTTACATCCTTTTAGCTGTTGACTATGTATCAAAATGGGTGGAGGCTGTAGCTTGTCGTACTAATGATAATACAACTGTGGTAAAATTCTTAAAAGAAAATGTGTTATCTAGGTACGGTACGCCACGTGTCATCATTAGTGACCAAGGAACACATTTTTGTAATCGTACTTTTGAAGCTTTGATGCGCAGGTATGGTGTTCTTCACAAAGTTTCCACTGCATACCATCCACAGACAAATGGACAAGCCGAGCTAGCAAATAGAGAGGTTAAACAGATTTTGGAAAAGACGGTTAACCCGAATCGCAAAGATTGGTCTCTACGCCTTTCTGATGCATTATGGGCATATCGTACTGCATACAAAACCATCTTAGGAATGTCCCCATACCGGCTTGTTTATGGGAAAGCTTGCCATTTACCTGTTGAGCTAGAACATAAAGCTTATTGGGCTGTCAAAGCCCTTAACTTTGATTTTAATGCTGCAGGTCTCCAGAGAAAGTAACAATTGTCAGAAATAGAAGAGCTACGAAATGACGCATATGACAACTCCAGAATTTACAAAGCTAAAATGAAAGTAGCTCATGATAAACAGATCTCAAGAAAACACTTTGAGCCAAATCAACGGGTCTATCTTTATGATTCTCGATTGCATTTACACCCTGGAAAGTTGAGATCTCGATGGACTGGTCCATTTATGGTAAGACATGTTTTTCCTAATGGTGCTGTTGAAATAAAAGACCCCACTGATGGACGGACTTTCAAAGTGAATGGACAGCGGCTAAAAAGCTACGTGGAAAAGGTAAACGACTCTATGTACCTAGGCGAGATCCCTCTTGTAGATCCTGTCTATCGTGATTGATCAGGTTCAATCTATCTGTACCATATTTTATATTTTGTCTATATTTTATCTTTTGACTTTCTATTTTTGCTTTTATTTTCTTGCACATGTTATTTTACTTTATTTTCTTCTTTTTATTTTTTCTTCAGTGTGATTTTATTTCTCGGTCAAGTAGCGGATACGATACTCCGTGACTATTAAAGTCAGTTTCTCAGTTCTCTAAAAACTGTCCCTCAAACTGTGCATTCATCTTTTTTCTTTCTTTCAAAATGGATCGCATTCTTGCCAACCTTAAAAAACGTTTTCCTTCATTTCCTCAAAATGCTCAACTTAAGATTTACAAAGCACGGTGTGAAAGACTAAGGCTATTGGTGTTGGGTAATATCCCTGTGGACCTTCGTTGGTTAATTGAAGCCAAGGTTCGGTTGTCTGGTGAGTTTGAAAATGATTTTATTTCTCATATGCCTGGTCTTGGAAGAAGCTCCTATGCCAAAAGGCGACGAGCAAAAAGGTTACAAGTCTGTCATAAATGTGCTCGATGGAATTGTAATCGGAGTTGTCGTTCTTTAGGATTCGTATCTAGAAATCGAGAAGACAAAATTCAGTTCATTAAGGATGGACTGAGTAAGGAGTCTTTGGATGATATCCTATTGACTCTTGAGACGCATCCCTGTGGGCTCGTGCAACGTGAACTTCTCAATTTATAGAACAAATTCAAAAATGAACATCAACGGTATAGTCTCGGGAATCTGACTCTAAAAGACCCTGTTTGCCAATTTATAATAAAATTGGATGGGAAGCCTATCCCCAACCCATAGAGGGCGTTTAAGCCATTACTGGATGTAAAACCCGAGGAAGATGTGAGCCACAATCACAACTACTTGTAAATACATGTGTTTTAATTTCAAACTTTATTTTATGAATAGTAGGGCTACTCATGTAGATGTCTTAAATTCAAATCTTTTTGTTCAATAATGCATGTGGGTCATTATGTTTAAATTTTTGTGTTTTATTTTTAACTCTCTTTTGACAAACCGTCGGGTTACCATAATAATTGTTATCATTTGGCACTCTATAAATACAGCACCTCAGTTTCTTCATTTTCATATATTGAGATAAAGGTGAGAGTAGATATGGAGGAAACCCAAGTTCGACAATTTCGAAATATATGTGTATTTTGTGGATCTAGTCCTGGGGAGAGTAAAGTGTTCGTAGAAGCAGCAAACAATCTAGGAAAAACATTAGCTGCCAGAAAAATTCATTTGATTTATGGAGGAGGTAGCCTTGGGCTAATGGGGTGTGTGTCAACAGCTGGACATTTAGGAGGAAGTCAAGTTTTAGGTATTATTCCTACAGCTTTGGCCGTGGGAAACCTGACCGAAAAAACAATAGGGGAAGAATTACGAGTCTCATCCATGCATGAACGTATAGCCAGAATGCTTTGCAATGCAGACGCTTTTATTGCTTTACCAGGTGGTTTTGGTACCTTGGAAGAAATTTTTCAAATTGTCTCTTGGGCCCAACTGAATATCCACCGAAAACCCATAGGTTTGTTGAATGTTAATAACTATTTTGATTGCTTACTTTGTTTTCTTGATCAAGCTGTGGAACAGAATTTTATTTCACATTCGGCGCGACAGATCTTGGTTTCTGCTACTGAGGCGGATGAATTGATTAACAAATTACCGGCAGTTACCTACGAACCTGACCCAGCAATAACTCGGATCGATTAGTCAGTGGGCCTTAACAAGCGAAAATTGGATCTGACACTCCGTTTGTAAATTTTTCTTTTTATTTATTTATTTATCAGTACCATCATTTTAGTTTATATTTGCTTAAGTGTCTCTCAGGTTTGTTTCTTTCAAATAACTGGCGTTTCAGGTAATGTCTCCTATACTTTATCTCTTTCTATTTAAACATTGAGGACAATGTTTCATCTGGTTTGGGGGGAGGATAGTAGACATACGTTGCATTTTGCAAAAAAAAAAAAAAAAATTGTGGTCCGACATTTGATTAAAATGACAGAGTAAAGAGTTCATTCTTGAACTCTTGAGACGCATTCTAGGTCAAATTAGAATGGCAGAGTAAGGAGTTTTAGTACTAACTTTTGAAATGCATTTTAACTAACCTTTGTTATTTTGTTTTATATTTCATGCATTGTCGTTTACTGCTTGTAGTCTTGGTAATTCTTGTATAAAGGAATTTGCTTTTCTGCCTAAGTATGATTTCAGAATTGTTTAGGTTGAGTCACTGTTTCTATCTAGGTTACTAAAGAATGACTTCCAAAATATTTTTGAGCACAATGCTAAGCCTTGTGGTAAGATGGATGATTCAATTTATATAGCCAAGAGAATTCCTATGTTTATGTATATATTTTTCTAATCTCACATATCTTTTGTGAGTAAGTGGAAAGGTTGAGAAAACAGCTTATGAACCTTCATTGATCCTTTGAATTGGTTAATTTTTGTTTAGAATGATATTATTTGAATTAAAGGATAAGTTGGTTACATTTGTGCATAATATAATTTGGTGAGAAATCCTTGTAATGCTTCCTTGTATTCTTTAAAAAAAAAAACACAAAAGTACCAAAAACAAGAAAAAAAAAAAGAAAAAAAAGAAGCAATTCAGTTTAATAAAGTCTTCATTCAATTTTAGAAGACAAATACCTTGTAAAATAGTTTTCTCACCAAGTTATAATTGTATTATTCTCACAAGCCAATTAAAGTTCTAAAGTTGGCGTATGATATGAATAATTGATTTTTAAACAAATAATTTTCCTATCTTCGGATCAATGTTAGTTTATATGTCTGTCCTTAAAATTGACTTTTTCTTGAGTGCTTAACTGTTTTCCAACTCAATAAGCAGACATCCAAGAATTTCTTGGGAAAATAATATCATGAAAGTGTTTACGGATATTATTGATGCGATATTTCTATATCATAAATTAAGTGCAAGTATACACTATCGTATGCAAGTAATAAAGAGACTAAATAAGTCGGATGTCGAACCCACAGGGATAATTCTTTCTTTTTAACCAATTACTAAAATTATATCTTCCTAATAATTATTCAGAAAAATAAAAATCTAAGAATGAATGTAAGAAATATAACACAAAAAACACAATGCAATGAGATTTAAAGATATAGCAACGTAGAGAGAACCTAGGATTAATATTATCCCTCAATATGTTTCTAATGATTAACCCTCTAATATTTAACTCACTTAGTCTTTATTATTGATCAAGACACTAATGTATTCACAAGCCTCTTCCAAGGTCATGCAAGTATACCTTAATTTACCAAATACCTATATTCCTATGGTACTTGTAATAAATTAAGATTCATTAAGATTAGGTCTTATTGATCATACATGCCAATTAGGTATATTTCTATCCTAAGTTGAAACTTGCATATGCAACATTGAATGTTACTCTACAATCATGCATCAAATTACCTAGGTCTAAATATTATGATTCCTCTTCCGAGTTTATCAATAATATTACCAACTCATTCACCGTATATTGGCCAGATATATTGAAGCATTAAACACAAGTAATTTAAATAATAAATGACTAAGTTTATTAAATACTAAAAGGATATGGCAATTAAGCACACATATTGAGTTCAAATATTAACCCTAGAAAATAAATTAGCTCATGGCTACAAGAGAACAGCAGTAGAAATAATTATAAAACATGATACAATCAATCGCAAACCGATATAGACGTCGAATTGCTCTTAATTGCGCTGCCTAGGAACTCTTGATGCCGAAGAGCGTCTTGTATCTCTCTCTAAAGATGCTTCAATTAAGCTCCTATTGCTCTCCAAGACTTGTGCTCTGTATTCTTGGTGCTCTTGGGTCGTCTTGGATTCTTTCTTGAAGGTTGGGAACGAGTGGCTTTATATAGGGATTGATATGAGCTTGAAAATCTCAATTCTCGTCGGACTAGGACTCGCACTACCGCTGGCGCGCTATGAATCTGTCGCTGGGGCGACGCGTGAAAAAGCCTTCACCGCTGGAGCGGTGGAATCTTGGCGCTGGGGCGCTGCATGAAAAAGTCTTCACCGCTGGCGCGGTGACTCTCTGGCGCTGGGGCGCTATACGCGACTTAAGCAGGTCGTTTTTCTTATTTCGATCACTATTTCAGCGCTGGGGCGAAAATCCTTGTGGCGCTGGGGCGATGGACACATACTTTGAAAACTTTGCATTTTAGTCCCTGTTTTCGCTCCTTTTGCGTTCTTTCTTTAAATTTCGTTCAAGTCCCTATAAATAACAATAATGCACATAAATAGCCATCTATTCTCGTAAAATCATAAAATATCAATAATAAAAACATGAGAAAATATATGACAAATTTGCCCTTATCAAATTCCCCCAAACTTAAATACTTGCTTGTCCTCAAGCAATACAATAAAACTAAGAGAGAAACAAAGGGTTATACTTGACTCATTTAACAAAATAAAATAAAATATAATAAACTAGTAAGATGATCAAAATCATTGTCTCAAAAGGCTGACGAAATGTATAAATCCATAAGGTAGATAAATAGCTATTAACAATTCTAATTTATCTCCATTTAGTCCCTCATTCTTCCTCATAAATAATCACCATGTGTGTGTGTGCAAGCAGCAAGCAAATAGCGAAAACTATACTTTGATTTACTTTATACTTTAGTTTGTACAGAAAAGATGATGTCTCGGCATTTAATTTGTATAATGACACTTCCATAAGCTTGTCTTTATTACCACTCTCCACTAATGTAGAAAATCACATGTCTAGGGATCTATTTAGGACTTTACTTAGCTTGTAATGTAAGGCTAAGGTCAAGGTGGGATAAAAGGATAAATATATGAAGTTCAATTTACACCATGAACACTTAGATTTTACCTAGAAACCTCTTGATCTTCTTTTCCTTGTATTATTTCTTCCCCCAAACTTATTGTGTTCCCATCCTTCTTTTCAACCTCTCTTTTTTTTCAAAGAATTTCTTCTTTTTCTTAAGTTGGGGGTATTTTTCTTATTCTTTTTTTTTTTTTATTTTTTTTATTTTTGAATACCCCCAAACTTAGATTGACAAATACCACTCAAACTTATTTTTCTCATATCACCGCAACTTTTCCCTTTCAAGAGTATTTCTAAGCAAATGCAAAGTTTATGGTGTTACGGGTAAATTTTTAGATAAGTAAACTTAAAGTCTTGGGCTTGTAATGTGGTTAAACCAAAGAATGGGTAATTAGGCTCAAAATAGGGTACTAGGGATAAATATACAATAAAAGGTAGGCTAGAAAGGCTCAATCGGTCCAAAGATGGCCTAATGTCATTTCCCTATTCATGTGTTTTCTAGAATTTCGCCTCAAGTAGTAATTAAAGACAAGTTCTAGAGTATTGGTCTTCGAGACTGTGGTGTATTCTCTAAAATATAAGTATCTCTAAGTAATAGTCATAACTATTCATGCTTATAAGGTGCTCAAAAAATTGGTGATTATAACTAAGGTCGAACTTGTTCCTAAACTTGAATAATCAAAATTGTCTCAAGTATCTATCATTCCCTATGGATGTGTAAAAATAAATTCAACCATGTATTCTTTTTCTTATCATAGACTAATGATCATCTTATCAAAACCTAATAAAAATGAATTAACTAAGAAAAAATAAGTAACTAAAAAAAAATTTAACCCACAAGAATGACCACCCAAATCATGCAGCAAAATGAACACAAGAAAGTGTTTCCCACCCCCAAACTTAATTTAGACATTGTCCTCAATGTCAAAAATTAAAGAAGTGAAATTAAGAGACTTCCCTGGTTAATTTTCGCTGCCGCGCTGACTCTCCATCGCTGGGGCGACGTTCTGGCGCTGCCGCGGTAATTGTCTATCGCTGCAGCGCTGAAGGCTGATTTCTGCACAGTTACTGGAATTTGCGCTGGCGCGATGTTGCGTGTACCGCGGGGGCGGTGGTGCTCGATTTTCCTGTCGCTGCTGCGCCATGTTATGCCGCTGGAGCGCTGAAATTCTTGGTTTTTTTTTTTTTTTTTTTTTTTTTTAAGATGCTGAAAAAAAAATAAAAAAATGATAATAATAATAATAATACTTTCCTTGGGTTGCCTCCCAAGTAGCGCTTGATTTAACGTCATTGGCTTGACGGGGCTTCCTTTTCTTTTATGGTGGGTCGAAGATGCTGATGGAAGCATTTGTGTAAGTGATCTTGCTGGCTTTCTTCTTTTTCGGCTTCCATATTTTTGCAATTAAACCTTGGGCAGTATCTTTTGCTGCATTCTCCTCATGTCTCTCCGGAAAGACTTTAATCTTAGACCGGGGAGATGGTTCTTCCTTTTCTTTCTCTTTGCTTGCTTCATCGTGATGCTGTTTTTTCTTCTTCTCTCTTGCCTTCCTATGCTTTAATGCTCTTTTTCGGATGTGAGGATCAAATGTCTCTATATCTTTAATTTGCTTAACGCTTGGATGCACCACATTAATGCAGAAACAGTTTTCATTTTCAGCTGGTAATTTGATCTCCTTGAAGACCTTAAAAGTGACTGTATCCTCTTGTACTCTCATGGTCAACTCCCCTTTTTGTACATCAATAATTGTTCTTCTAGTGGCTAGGAAGGGTCTTCCAAGGATGATTGGGATCTCCTTGTCTTCTTCCATATCCAAAACAATGAAATCGACAGGGAAGATGAATTTATCGACCTTAACCAACACATCTTCAATTAATCCCTTAGGATAGGTGAGAGAACGATCTGCTAACTGAAGTGTGATATTTGTTGGTTTGGCTTCTTTCAGTCCCAACTTTTTATACACAGACAATGGCATAAGATTGATGCTAGCTCCCAGATCACAAAGTGCCTTCCCAAAATCATAATTTCCAATTGAGCATGGTATGGTAAAGCTCCCAGGATCTTTGAGCTTTGGAGGTAGCTTCTTTAGAAGGATGGCGCTACACTCTTCTGTTAGGGCCACAGTCTCGAAGTCATCTATTTTTCTCTTCTTTGATAGGATTTCCTTCATAAATTTCACATAGCTCGGCATTTGCTCCAGTGCATCTGCAAAAGGAAGATTAATATGTAATTTCTTAAAAATATCAAGAAATTTAGAAAATTGCTTATCTAGTTTCTTCTTTTGCAGTCTCTGAGGAAATGGAGGTGGTGGAGTGAATGACTGCGTAGGTTGCTTCTGTGGGTTGCTATTGGTATCTTCTGCTGCATTTTCTCTTTTCTGTTCTTGCACTTGAATACCATTTTCTATGCTTTTCTGCGTTTCAGCACTTTTCTCTTGGTTTATGAACTGTTGTAATCTCTGAGGAAATGGTATAGGTGGTCTATATGGTTGCACGTCATCTTGCTGGACCACTGTTTCTTTTTCCTTCTCTATCATCTCTGAAAGCTGTGGTTGAGGAGTGTTGTCATGTAAGACTTTACCACTTCTTAGGGAGATGGCTTGGCATTGTTCTACGCTTCCTTTTGGATTGACTTCGGTGTTGCTTGGTAGAGTTCCTTGAGGACGATTGTTTATTGCTGTAGCAAGTTGCCCTACTTGATTTTCCAAGGCTCTAAGTGAAGCTGCTTGACTTTGGAAGAGTGCATCTGTTTTCTTCATGTATTGCAGGAGCATGTCTTCAATGTCTGGTTTCTTCTCTTGCTGAATTTGTGTTTGGAAGCCAGGAGGAGCTTTGGAATACTGTCCTTGATTATTGTTGCTCCATGAGAAGTTGGGGTGATTTCTCCATCCAGGATTGTAAAAATTTGAGTTAGGATTGTTGCGGTTGAAGTCCCCTACATATTGAGCAGTCTCCATGCATTGTCCATTAGCATGATTGCTTCCACAGAAATCGCAAGTGATGGGTTGACTCTTGATAGCATTAACTCCCAAGTTGCTTAATTGTTTGGTCAAGAGATTGACTTGGGCAGATAATGTAGTCAAAGTGTCCACTTCGTGTAATCCAGCGATCTTTCTTGTGGTTGACCTTTCAGTGGGCCATTGATAGGCATTGGACGCCATCTCATCTAGTAGATCATATGCTTCATCAGTTGATTTGTTCATGAGTGCTCCTCCAGCTGCAGCATCTACTATCGTTCTGAATTGACCGGCTAATCCATTGTAGAATGTTTGTACAAGCAACCACTTTGGAACTCCATGATGAGGACATTTTCTTTGCATATCTTTGTATCTCTCCCATGCCTCATAAAGAGATTCTCCATCTAGTTGTAGGAATGATGTGATGTCGTTCCTCATCTTGGCAGTTTTAGCAGGTGGAAAGAATTTGGCGAGGAACTTTTGTGCAAGATCATCCCATGTTGCTATGGATCCAGATGGAAGTGATAGCAGCCAGCTTTTTGCTTTGTCTCTCAAGGAAAAGGGAAACAATCTTAGACGGATTGCATCATCGGACACCCCATTGTACTTGAATGTATCACATATCTCCAAGAAGTTGATAATGTGCATGTTTGGATCGTCATTAGGTAGTCCACTAAATTGTACCAAATCCTTGAGCATTTGAATCGTGCTTGGCTTGATCTCAAAGTTGTTAGCTTGAACAGTTGGTCTTTGGATGCTTGAATGGATTCCATTGACTAAGGGAACAGCATACTCCCTTAGTGGTCTTCCTTCATTATTGGGTGCAATTGGTACTTGATCTTCCATGGTGTTGACTTGATTTTGCTCTCTTCTAATTCTTCGTAAGGTTCTTTCAATTTCTGGATCAAAAGAAATCAAGTCTTCACTTTTCGATCTTTGCATGTACCTCGTAAGAAAGTAAGTAAAACTAAATTAAGAAAAATAAAAAAAAAATTCTGAAGTAAAAACTAGAAAGATTGGTATTAATATTGGCGAAAAAGTAGTTAATTATCCCCGGCAACGGCGCCAAAAACTTGATGCGATATTTCTATATCATAAATTAAGTGCAAGTATACACTATCGTATGCAAGTAATAAAGAGACTAAATAAGTCGGATGTCGAACCCACAGGGATAATTCTTTCTTTTTAACCAATTACTAAAATTATATCTTCCTAATAATTATTCAGAAAAATAAAAATCTAAGAATGAATGTAAGAAATATAACACAAAAAACACAATGCAATGAGATTTAAAGATATAGCAACGTAGAGAGAACCTAGGATTAATATTATCCCTCAATATGTTTCTAATGATTAACCCTCTAATATTTAACTCACTTAGTCTTTATTATTGATCAAGACACTAATGTATTCACAAGCCTCTTCCAAGGTCATGCAAGTATACCTTAATTTACCAAATACCTATATTCCTATGGTACTTGTAATAAATTAAGATTCATTAAGATTAGGTCTTATTGATCATACATGCCAATTAGGTATATTTCTATCCTAAGTTGAAACTTGCATATGCAACATTGAATGTTACTCTACAATCATGCATCAAATTACCTAGGTCTAAATATTATGATTCCTCTTCCGAGTTTATCAATAATATTACCAACTCATTCACCGTATATTGGCCAGATATATTGAAGCATTAAACACAAGTAATTTAAATAATAAATGACTAAGTTTATTAAATACTAAAAGGATATGGCAATTAAGCACACATATTGAGTTCAAATATTAACCCTAGAAAATAAATTAGCTCATGGCTACAAGAGAACAGCAGTAGAAATAATTATAAAACATGATACAATCAATCGCAAACCGATATAGACGTCGAATTGCTCTTAATTGCGCTGCCTAGGAACTCTTGATGCCGAAGAGCGTCTTGTATCTCTCTCTAAAGATGCTTCAATTAAGCTCCTATTGCTCTCCAAGACTTGTGCTCTGTATTCTTGGTGCTCTTGGGTCGTCTTGGATTCTTTCTTGAAGGTTGGGAACGAGTGGCTTTATATAGGGATTGATATGAGCTTGAAAATCTCAATTCTCGTCGGACTAGGACTCGCACTACCGCTGGCGCGCTATGAATCTGTCGCTGGGGCGACGCGTGAAAAAGCCTTCACCGCTGGAGCGGTGGAATCTTGGCGCTGGGGCGCTGCATGAAAAAGTCTTCACCGCTGGCGCGGTGACTCTCTGGCGCTGGGGCGCTATACGCGACTTAAGCAGGTCGTTTTTCTTATTTCGATCACTATTTCAGCGCTGGGGCGAAAATCCTTGTGGCGCTGGGGCGATGGACACATACTTTGAAAACTTTGCATTTTAGTCCCTGTTTTCGCTCCTTTTGCGTTCTTTCTTTAAATTTCGTTCAAGTCCCTATAAATAACAATAATGCACATAAATAGCCATCTATTCTCGTAAAATCATAAAATATCAATAATAAAAACATGAGAAAATATATGACAAATTTGCCCTTATCAAATTCCCCCAAACTTAAATACTTGCTTGTCCTCAAGCAATACAATAAAACTAAGAGAGAAACAAAGGGTTATACTTGACTCATTTAACAAAATAAAATAAAATATAATAAACTAGTAAGATGATCAAAATCATTGTCTCAAAAGGCTGACGAAATGTATAAATCCATAAGGTAGATAAATAGCTATTAACAATTCTAATTTATCTCCATTTAGTCCCTCATTCTTCCTCATAAATAATCACCATGTGTGTGTGTGCAAGCAGCAAGCAAATAGCGAAAACTATACTTTGATTTACTTTATACTTTAGTTTGTACAGAAAAGATGATGTCTCGGCATTTAATTTGTATAATGACACTTCCATAAGCTTGTCTTTATTACCACTCTCCACTAATGTAGAAAATCACATGTCTAGGGATCTATTTAGGACTTTACTTAGCTTGTAATGTAAGGCTAAGGTCAAGGTGGGATAAAAGGATAAATATATGAAGTTCAATTTACACCATGAACACTTAGATTTTACCTAGAAACCTCTTGATCTTCTTTTCCTTGTATTATTTCTTCCCCCAAACTTATTGTGTTCCCATCCTTCTTTTCAACCTCTCTTTTTTTTCAAAGAATTTCTTCTTTTTCTTAAGTTGGGGGTATTTTTCTTATTCTTTTTTTTTTTTTATTTTTTTTATTTTTGAATACCCCCAAACTTAGATTGACAAATACCACTCAAACTTATTTTTCTCATATCACCGCAACTTTTCCCTTTCAAGAGTATTTCTAAGCAAATGCAAAGTTTATGGTGTTACGGGTAAATTTTTAGATAAGTAAACTTAAAGTCTTGGGCTTGTAATGTGGTTAAACCAAAGAATGGGTAATTAGGCTCAAAATAGGGTACTAGGGATAAATATACAATAAAAGGTAGGCTAGAAAGGCTCAATCGGTCCAAAGATGGCCTAATGTCATTTCCCTATTCATGTGTTTTCTAGAATTTCGCCTCAAGTAGTAATTAAAGACAAGTTCTAGAGTATTGGTCTTCGAGACTGTGGTGTATTCTCTAAAATATAAGTATCTCTAAGTAATAGTCATAACTATTCATGCTTATAAGGTGCTCAAAAAATTGGTGATTATAACTAAGGTCGAACTTGTTCCTAAACTTGAATAATCAAAATTGTCTCAAGTATCTATCATTCCCTATGGATGTGTAAAAATAAATTCAACCATGTATTCTTTTTCTTATCATAGACTAATGATCATCTTATCAAAACCTAATAAAAATGAATTAACTAAGAAAAAATAAGTAACTAAAAAAAAATTTAACCCACAAGAATGACCACCCAAATCATGCAGCAAAATGAACACAAGAAAGTGTTTCCCACCCCCAAACTTAATTTAGACATTGTCCTCAATGTCAAAAATTAAAGAAGTGAAATTAAGAGACTTCCCTGGTTAATTTTCGCTGCCGCGCTGACTCTCCATCGCTGGGGCGACGTTCTGGCGCTGCCGCGGTAATTGTCTATCGCTGCAGCGCTGAAGGCTGATTTCTGCACAGTTACTGGAATTTGCGCTGGCGCGATGTTGCGTGTACCGCGGGGGCGGTGGTGCTCGATTTTCCTGTCGCTGCTGCGCCATGTTATGCCGCTGGAGCGCTGAAATTCTTGGTTTTTTTTTTTTTTTTTTTTTTTTAAGATGCTGAAAAAAAAATAAAAAAATGATAATAATAATAATAATACTTTCCTTGGGTTGCCTCCCAAGTAGCGCTTGATTTAACGTCATTGGCTTGACGGGGCTTCCTTTTCTTTTATGGTGGGTCGAAGATGCTGATGGAAGCATTTGTGTAAGTGATCTTGCTGGCTTTCTTCTTTTTCGGCTTCCATATTTTTGCAATTAAACCTTGGGCAGTATCTTTTGCTGCATTCTCCTCATGTCTCTCCGGAAAGACTTTAATCTTAGACCGGGGAGATGGTTCTTCCTTTTCTTTCTCTTTGCTTGCTTCATCGTGATGCTGCTTTTTCTTCTTCTCTCTTGCCTTCCTATGCTTTAATGCTCTTTTTCGGATGTGAGGATCAAATGTCTCTATATCTTTAATTTGCTTAACGCTTGGATGCACCACATTAATGCAGAAACAGTTTTCATTTTCAGCTGGTAATTTGATCTCCTTGAAGACCTTAAAAGTGACTGTATCCTCTTGTACTCTCATGGTCAACTCCCCTTTTTGTACATCAATAATTGTTCTTCTAGTGGCTAGGAAGGGTCTTCCAAGGATGATTGGGATCTCCTTGTCTTCTTCCATATCCAAAACAATGAAATCGACAGGGAAGATGAATTTATCGACCTTAACCAACACATCTTCAATTAATCCCTTAGGATAGGTGAGAGAACGATCTGCTAACTGAAGTGTGATATTTGTTGGTTTGGCTTCTTTCAGTCCCAACTTTTTATACACAGACAATGGCATAAGATTGATGCTAGCTCCCAGATCACAAAGTGCCTTCCCAAAATCATAATTTCCAATTGAGCATGGTATGGTAAAGCTCCCAGGATCTTTGAGCTTTGGAGGTAGCTTCTTTAGAAGGATGGCGCTACACTCTTCTGTTAGGGCCACAGTCTCGAAGTCATCTATTTTTCTCTTCTTTGATAGGATTTCCTTCATAAATTTCACATAGCTCGGCATTTGCTCCAGTGCATCTGCAAAAGGAAGATTAATATGTAATTTCTTAAAAATATCAAGAAATTTAGAAAATTGCTTATCTAGTTTCTTCTTTTGCAGTCTCTGAGGAAATGGAGGTGGTGGAGTGAATGACTGCGTAGGTTGCTTCTGTGGGTTGCTATTGGTATCTTCTGCTGCATTTTCTCTTTTCTGTTCTTGCACTTGAATACCATTTTCTATGCTTTTCTGCGTTTCAGCACTTTTCTCTTGGTTTATGAACTGTTGTAATCTCTGAGGAAATGGTATAGGTGGTCTATATGGTTGCACGTCATCTTGCTGGACCACTGTTTCTTTTTCCTTCTCTATCATCTCTGAAAGCTGTGGTTGAGGAGTGTTGTCATGTAAGACTTTACCACTTCTTAGGGAGATGGCTTGGCATTGTTCTACGCTTCCTTTTGGATTGACTTCGGTGTTGCTTGGTAGAGTTCCTTGAGGACGATTGTTTATTGCTGTAGCAAGTTGCCCTACTTGATTTTCCAAGGCTCTAAGTGAAGCTGCTTGACTTTGGAAGAGTGCATCTGTTTTCTTCATGTATTGCAGGAGCATGTCTTCAATGTCTGGTTTCTTCTCTTGCTGAATTTGTGTTTGGAAGCCAGGAGGAGCTTTGGAATACTGTCCTTGATTATTGTTGCTCCATGAGAAGTTGGGGTGATTTCTCCATCCAGGATTGTAAAAATTTGAGTTAGGATTGTTGCGGTTGAAGTCCCCTACATATTGAGCAGTCTCCATGCATTGTCCATTAGCATGATTGCTTCCACAGAAATCGCAAGTGATGGGTTGACTCTTGATAGCATTAACTCCCAAGTTGCTTAATTGTTTGGTCAAGAGATTGACTTGGGCAGATAATGTAGTCAAAGTGTCCACTTCGTGTAATCCAACGATCTTTCTTGTGGTTGACCTTTCAGTGGGCCATTGATAGGCATTGGACGCCATCTCATCTAGTAGATCATATGCTTCATCAGTTGATTTGTTCATGAGTGCTCCTCCAGCTGCAGCATCTACTATCGTTCTGAATTGACCGGCTAATCCATTGTAGAATGTTTGTACAAGCAACCACTTTGGAACTCCATGATGAGGACATTTTCTTTGCATATCTTTGTATCTCTCCCATGCCTCATAAAGAGATTCTCCATCTAGTTGTAGGAATGATGTGATGTCGTTCCTCATCTTGGCAGTTTTAGCAGGTGGAAAGAATTTGGCGAGGAACTTTTGTGCAAGATCATCCCATGTTGCTATGGATCCAGATGGAAGTGATAGCAGCCAGCTTTTTGCTTTGTCTCTCAAGGAAAAGGGAAACAATCTTAGACGGATTGCATCATCGGACACCCCATTGTACTTGAATGTATCACATATCTCCAAGAAGTTGATAATGTGCATGTTTGGATCGTCATTAGGTAGTCCACTAAATTGTACCAAATCCTTGAGCATTTGAATCGTGCTTGGCTTGATCTCAAAGTTGTTAGCTTGAACAGTTGGTCTTTGGATGCTTGAATGGATTCCATTGACTAAGGGAACAGCATACTCCCTTAGTGGTCTTCCTTCATTATTGGGTGCAATTGGTACTTGATCTTCCATGGTGTTGACTTGATTTTGCTCTCTTCTAATTCTTCGTAAGGTTCTTTCAATTTCTGGATCAAAAGAAATCAAGTCTTCACTTTTCGATCTTTGCATGTACCTCGTAAGAAAGTAAGTAAAACTAAATTAAGAAAAATAAAAAAAAAATTCTGAAGTAAAAACTAGAAAGATTGGTATTAATATTGGCGAAAAAGTAGTTAATTATCCCCGGCAACGGCGCCAAAAACTTGATGCGATATTTCTATATCATAAATTAAGTGCAAGTATACACTATCGTATGCAAGTAATAAAGAGACTAAATAAGTCGGATGTCGAACCCACAGGGATAATTCTTTCTTTTTAACCAATTACTAAAATTATATCTTCCTAATAATTATTCAGAAAAATAAAAATCTAAGAATGAATGTAAGAAATATAACACAAAAAACACAATGCAATGAGATTTAAAGATATAGCAACGTAGAGAGAACCTAGGATTAATATTATCCCTCAATATGTTTCTAATGATTAACCCTCTAATATTTAACTCACTTAGTCTTTATTATTGATCAAGACACTAATGTATTCACAAGCCTCTTCCAAGGTCATGCAAGTATACCTTAATTTACCAAATACCTATATTCCTATGGTACTTGTAATAAATTAAGATTCATTAAGATTAGGTCTTATTGATCATACATGCCAATTAGGTATATTTCTATCCTAAGTTGAAACTTGCATATGCAACATTGAATGTTACTCTACAATCATGCATCAAATTACCTAGGTCTAAATATTATGATTCCTCTTCCGAGTTTATCAATAATATTACCAACTCATTCACCGTATATTGGCCAGATATATTGAAGCATTAAACACAAGTAATTTAAATAATAAATGACTAAGTTTATTAAATACTAAAAGGATATGGCAATTAAGCACACATATTGAGTTCAAATATTAACCCTAGAAAATAAATTAGCTCATGGCTACAAGAGAACAGCAGTAGAAATAATTATAAAACATGATACAATCAATCGCAAACCGATATAGACGTCGAATTGCTCTTAATTGCGCTGCCTAGGAACTCTTGATGCCGAAGAGCGTCTTGTATCTCTCTCTAAAGATGCTTCAATTAAGCTCTTATTGCTCTCCAAGACTTGTGCTCTGTATTCTTGGTGCTCTTGGGTCGTCTTGGATTCTTTCTTGAAGGTTGGGAACGAGTGGCTTTATATAGGGATTGATATGAGCTTGAAAATCTCAATTCTCGTCGGACTAGGACTCGCACTACCGCTGGCGCGCTATGAATCTGTCGCTGGGGCGACGCGTGAAAAAGCCTTCACCGCTGGAGCGGTGGAATCTTGGCGCTGGGGCGCTGCATGAAAAAGTCTTCACCGCTGGCGCGGTGACTCTCTGGCGCTGGGGCGCTATACGCGACTTAAGCAGGTCGTTTTTCTTATTTCGATCACTATTTCAGCGCTGGGGCGAAAATCCTTGTGGCGCTGGGGCGATGGACACATACTTTGAAAACTTTGCATTTTAGTCCCTGTTTTCGCTCCTTTTGCGTTCTTTCTTTAAATTTCGTTCAAGTCCCTATAAATAACAATAATGCACATAAATAGCCATCTATTCTCGTAAAATCATAAAATATCAATAATAAAAACATGAGAAAATATATGACAAATTTGCCCTTATCAATTATTTATTGAAATACAAATCTAGAGATAAGTTTATAGTTGAGCACATGGAGACTTGACGGTGTTGATCTATATCTCCGCTCTTCTAGGATATTTATGATGGAAGGATTATACGAATATGTTATAACCTCAACTTGTATGGTCTAATGCGCCGTTTTGTAATATCTGTAACATGTGTGTGGGACATTGTTCACGGACGTGTGAAATAGTTTCATATGACAAATCGAGCATGGACCTAGAGAGTCTCACAATATAAAGTGTAGTCGTTGTGCACTGGGGCGACGAATTGGATTGAATAATTAATCCAACAATTTTCAGCAAAATGAAAAATGTTTCTAAGTTCCTTTTATTATTCACTTGTCAATAATTGAAGGTAAAACACATTATTGGTTTACAAGAGTTGTTAACCAATAAGAAATTGACAAGTGACATAATCTTTGCTCCATAAATTATTTACCATGTATTTACCTATTTACCTTGCTTGGTAAATACATATATGGTAAATGTAAATAATCAAAATAGTTTTGAATTATTAATATTTTATATATTAATCAAATTATTATTATTAATTGGAATAAGTGGCAAACACCATTTACTAATGGAGAATGCACTTGTTATTAATAATAAGGAAAGTTTACCACTTTGTAATTCTTAAATGATGCACTAAGGAAGTGGTAAAACCACTTAACATTGATTAAATGCCATTTACTCTCTAGAAATTGATTCAATTGGTTGAATCAAATTGGTGAGTTAAAAATATGATAGATTAATGTTTGTAATGGCAAACATGGTTAAGTGGTGGTGGAGCACTAAGAGAAATCATTCTTTGCACTTAAGAAAGAATTGAAAGAGTTCAATGTGTGTAAGATAGAGTGAAATTCGTTCTAGGAGAAAAGAGAGAGAATTGAGAGCTTTTCCTAAGTGTTTTTCTCAAAGTGTTGAGAGAAAATGCAAAGGCTTACCAAGCTACAACATATAGAGTTGTAAAGAACTATAGAAAATACCCAATTCTTCTCATCTCTTGGTAGTAATCATAAGGACAAATTGTTTTAAGTGTTAAAACAATCATTTGCTGGAAATTCAAGGTTGCCATTCTAGCTTCACAATCCCACCGGATTTAGTTGTGAACTAGAATTGTGCAAGGGAACACTTCAAGGTGAGCTCAACAAAATTAAAGCTTGGAGTTCTTGAAGATTTGTAAAGCTACCTTCATATCCGGGTAGGTTATTTATTTGTTATTCATTTTATATCATGCATGAAATATATATATGAGATATATATATGTACTTGAATGATCATATATGATTGAATATGTTACATATTGTTTAATATGTATGAATACTTCCGTTGCGTATTTAATTTTTGAAATTATACACATCTATACACATCACACATCATATCACACAACAAGTGGTATCAGAGCATGCTGATATGGTGTTTGCTGTTTGATGTTGTTGTAGTTAACATGTTGATGTTTTATTGATGAACAACATGATGATGTTTGATTTCAAGCATGTTGATGTTTAAGATTGAACATGTTGATATTTTATGAATTCTTGGATATGTTGGTATTTAAAATTTTTTATATGATATATGATCATGTTTTAAATCGGTTGATTTGGGTGCCGGAACAGAAGAAAATTGATTTTAGTGCACCGGACACAGTAACAGTGTCCAGCGCTGAGGCGCTATCTGACGGTCACTGCGGCGCCAGCCTAATTTTGGCCAGTGCCCCGGCGACAATCTATGAGCACGCGGCGCCCACATACTAGAATTCAGCGCTGAGGCGCTAGCTTAAGGTCGCTGCGGCGCCAGCCTAATTTTGGCCAGCGCCCCGGCGACAGGCTATGAGCGCTGCGGCGCCCACATACTGGAATTGAGCGCTGAGGCGCTAGGATATGGGCACTGCAGCGCCGGCTGATATTATGGCCAGCGCCGAAGCGCTAGATATATGGCGCTGCAGCGCCAGCTCGTTATTTGGCCAGCGCCGCGGCGCTTACTTCTGGGCGCCCCCCGCCCAGATTAATTTTATGAACGCTGCAGCGCCCGTGTTTCAGCGCCACAGCGTTCATCACTGTTTTTGGAAAAAAAATTTTAATTTATTTATCATGTTTTGACTTATTTTATTGCTGTATTGTACTTCAATAGTTTTCATAACATGATGTGATTATGAAAATACACTGATAATCACAATGGAAGCCCTATTGGTGGGGGTTAATTGTGATTGCGTATTTCTTTATATATAAATGATCTATATTATTCATTTGGATGAAATGAGTATGTAATAAAATCTCTCTTAATCAGATTGTTATATTTTCATTATGAGATAATGTTAAATATGATCCGTCTTATCAATACGGTATTAGACAAGTCACTTCGATTCTTTTCCAAGATCGCTAAAGTGTGAGGGATTGATTGGTGTGACTTGGGCTATATCGTTTAAACATTATATGTGATAAATATATGTTAAAGTATTACCCTAGATTGCTAAAGTGTGCGGTTAATAACAATAACAGAATTTTATTTCACATTCGGCGCGACAGATCTTGGTTTCTGCTACTGAGGCGGATGAATTGATTAACAAATTACCGGCAGTTACCTACGAACCTGACCCAGCAATAACTCGGATCGATTAGTCAGTGGGCCTTAACAAGCGAAAATTGGATCTGACACTCCGTTTGTAAATTTTTCTTTTATTTATTTATTTATCAGTACCATCATTTTAGTTTATATTTGCTTAAGTCTCAGGTTTGTTTCTTTCAAATAACTGGCGTTTCAGGTAATGTCTCCTATACTTTATCTCTTTCTATTTAAACATTGAGGACAATGTTTCATCTGGTTTGGGGGGAGGATAGTAGACATACGTTGCATTTTGCAAAAAAAAAAAAAAAAAAATTGTGGTCCGACATTTGATTAAAATGACAGAGTAAAGAGTTCATTCTTGAACTCTTGAGACGCATTCTAGGTCAAATTAGAATGGCAGAGTAAAGAGTTTTAGTACTAACTTTTGAAATGCATTTTAACTAACCTTTTGTTATTTTGTTTTATATTTCATGCATTGTCGTTTACTACTTGTAATCTTGGTAATTCTTATATAAAGGAATTTGCTTTTCTGCCTAAGTATGATTTCAGAATTATTTAGGTTGAGTCACTGTTTCTATCTAGGTTACTAAAGAATGACTTCCAAAATATTTTTGACCACAATACTAAGCCTTGTGGTAAGATGGATGATTCAATTTATATAGCCAAGAGAATTCTCATGTTTAAGTATATATTTTTCTAATCTCACATATCTTTTGTGAGTAAGTGGAAAGGTTGAGAAAACAGCTTATGAACCTTCATTGATCCTTTGAATTGGTTAATTTTTGTTTAGAATGATATTATTTGAATTAAGGGATAAGTTGGTTGCATTTGTGCATAATATAATTTGGTGAGAAACCTTTGTTGTATTCTTCAAAAAAACACCAAAATACCAAAAACAAGAAAAAAAAAAAAAAGCAATTCAGTTTAATAAAGTCTTCATTCAATTTTAGAAGACAAATATCTTGTAAAATAGTTTTCTCACCAAGATTATAATTGTATTATTCTCACAGGCCAATTAAAGTTCTAAAGTTAGCGTATGATATGAATAATTGATTTTTAAACAAATAATTTTCCTATCTTCGGATCAATGTTAGTTTATATGTCTGTCCTTAAAATTGACTTTTTCTTGAGTGCTTAACTATTTTCCAACTCCATAAGAGAAGTCCTAACCTTTTAAACAGTCATACACCTGTGAGGATATGGAGTTGAGGCTTTTACTTGGAGAAATTCTCAAGGCTATATCTATTGCGGTTTGTGGTTAGATGGTTATGGCTTAGTTCACACACACACAAATTATGGAAGTTGTAATTGAAAAAACCATGATAGCAACAGTGATCTCGAACTGACGTTTTGATTGAAATGCTTAGGTAGTTTTGCATATTCTATTTACGCTTGAATTGCTAGAGACTAGCAATAAGCTGTTTGGGGGCTGTGATGAACACATGAAAATGCATGTTGTTAAGAGATTCAATCACCATTTAATGTCACTAATTTTAGTATTTTCTGTATTTTTAGCTTGAAATAAAGTGTTCTCCTTAAATTGTGATTAATGAATGTTATTTGGATAGGTTTAGGTAAACTGGACATAACTCTCAATGTAGAAATTGAAATGAAGAAATTCTTGAACCTGGTGCAACATGACTCAATCTTACACAAATTTGAAGAATAGTGGAAAAGCCAAATCCAACATGTTATGGGCCAAAAATTGAGATACAACAGAATCGGACAATAACTCTTACCCAGCTTGACCCAACTCACGTATTTGGACTGTATCTCACAAAATACATACTTAATTGGTATAATTCTTGAAGCTGTGAATTTCTGACTTAACTATCAACAACTCGTATGTTTATGGTAAAGTCCAAATCAGCCGTTATCATGGACCAAATCGCATTGCAAGTGGGTAAAATAGTTGTTGGCCGAATTCTGATGTATCTTTGAAATTTTCCTCATATCTCATTGGATACTCATCCAATTTGCATGAAATCAGTGCCTATGGAAAGAAGAGTCAAAATTATACAACTTTCATGTCGGCTGCAGAAGCTGAATTGATCATTTACATTATCAAAAACGTGCTGTAAGTGGATACACAAGTTATTGGCTTAAAATTATTGAAGATTGATGTCATCCATGACATATGTCCATTCATTGCCTATATAAGGAGACCCTTAGGACATTTTTATTAGAGAATTCTCTCTTCTTTTATTCTCATTAACATGTATTGTAATTTAGGCTAGAGTTCCTAGCAAGGCTAAGAGATGAACTTTTATGTGTAGTAAATCTACTTCCATGCTTTGATTCGGTGTCAAGAGCTATAAATGTTGTAAGTTTGATTTTGATTAAACTCTTATCTATTTTATTTTCTATAATCCAGAGGTTATAATTCTCATGTCTCATATATGTTTAGTCATGCTTTTCTTATGTGATTTATGTTGATTTATAATTGTTACTGGTTACATTGTTTTATATGTTAATCTTTTACTGCAGTATTGTCAATTTGATATATTGTCGATCTTGGATAACATGTAAGGGCAATAAATGTTTGATATTCAAGTTAATCTTTTACTGCAATATTGTCAAAATAATATATTGTAGATCTTAGATAACTTGTATAAATAACATGATGTGTGTTAATGCTTTCAAAGAGTTTAACTAAATCAAATACATGTGTTATCAAATGTGCTATATATTACATACCTTCCGATTGATTGTTTGGGATGTGAAACTTTCAGTTGAGTTATAAATATCGAATCAAAGTATAGAGTAGATTTATAAAGCATAATTGTGATTCTCAAAGCCTTGCTTAAATCATCATAAGACATTTTCCTCAATTCATAGATAATTCTATCTCATCCGTTTAAATCAATTAATCCTTTGCTACTGCTTTAATATTTTACTTCACTAACTTATTTTGCCAAGAGCTTCCTCATGGAATCGACATCTCAATCTATACTGCGATAGCCGCGTTATATTTTGAGCGTAAACAAGAGTCAAGTTATACGTCATGTCCTCAATGTTTACTGAACCTTAGAAGGAGCATGTGCATATGGATAGTTTAAGTAGTATTATTCTTCATCTGAATGAGTTTGGTGACAAACTACAGGTTTACCTCTACAGGGTTTTCAAGACACTCTTTCAGGTCAAATTGGTTGAAGAATAGTTTAATTCTCCAGTCTTTATCTGGGTCATTTGTACAATTTATCATGAACACTAATATGCAAAGGTTGACTCCCGAGTATATTGAGCTGCACAATATGTTAAAGACAGCTCAGAAGAATATGAACAAAAATGGTGCACCTCTACCTCAAAGGCTTTTAAAAAGTCTTAGGATAAGAGAAAGAGAAGTAGATACCACATACGGGTCCTTAAAGACAAGTGATAACCAAGTCATAAGAGAAGAACAAAGGTAAAAGAAAGTATTTCCATTGCGGTAAGGATGGACATTGGAAGCGTAATTGTCCGAGGTAACTTGCTACAGTTAAGAAGAATCTCTTAGGCATATGTTTGCCTATCATTGATATTTCATTAGCATTTGAAGCTAGTACTTGGTGGGTGTTAGATATCGCATGTCTTTTTTACATCTGCAATATGTTACAAGGTCTGAAGGAAGTTAAGGTGCTATAGCATGGAGAAATACAACTTCATATTGGAAATGGGAATTTCCTACAGGTCGAGGCTATTGGATATTTTAAGTTATTTCTTCCTTGTGTTAGATTAATTATATTGTATAATTGTTATTTTATGCCAAACATAAGCAGACAGATTATATCCCTTCCTGTGTTGAACACTGAAATTTATCATGTATTTATTCAAAAAATTTCCTTGTATTTATATGATGTAGATAATATTTTATTAGCTGAGTATTTGTTAATGAATAGCTATTAAATTTTAGATAAAACAGAAAATATCTTGAAAGCAAAGGTGAAAAAAAGTAGTAGCTTAGGAACTTTGTATTAGACAAAATTGTAGCATATGAGATTGGGTCATATAGGCATGAGACGCCTAACCCATATGGTACATAGTGATCGATTGAAACTAGTACATAGTGATGCATGTGCTCCAATGAATCACACTATTATGAGTGGATTTCCATATTTCGTTGTCTTTATCAAAGATTTGTCATGACACTGACGTGTTTTTTTATGAAACATATGTCAGAAACTTTGGAACTGTCTAAAGTGTTTATAGGTAGAGAAGCAAATTGGTATGTATATTAAATATCTTCGATGAGATCAAGGCGATGAATATATGAGTAGTAAATTTAAAAATTATTTAGGGAGAATAAAATTCTTACTCAGTATAGTCCTCCATGTAATCCTTAACACAATAGTGTTTCAGAGAGAATGAATTAAAATTTATTAGATATAGTCCAATTGATAATAAGCTTTACCAATCTTCTAGAATATCTATATGGTTATGCTCTAGAAATCGATGCTCAATTATTGAACAGAGCTCTATCAAAAGCTGTTCCTACTACTTCGTATAAGATATAGACTGGGAGGTAACTGAGTCTTAAGTATGTTAAGATTTGGGGTAGTCCTTCCTACGTATAATTTATGCAACATGATAAACTTGTAACTAAAGGGTACAAGTATTAGTTTATTGGATATCCCATACATTTTATGGGATATCAATTCTATGATCCAAATGAACGAATCATGTTCATTGCACATAATGCCACCTTTTTAGAAAAATAATTTCTCATGAACCGTGGGAATTGTAGAAGAATTGAACTTGATAAAGTCAATCAAAATATTTATGAACCAATAATGGAACCTCAGGGTTAATCGAGTGAGATACCTCTGACACCCCCCCCCCCCCCTTGTAAGTCAAAAAGAATCTCAAGGCCACTTGTCAGGTATAGTATGATGCCTGAAGATGCCTTTGAGGTTTTTTGAGTTGAAGAAAAGAATTATTTTACTTATAGAGAGGTGATGTTGGACATTGATTTAGAAAAATAGAAAGGTGCCATGAAATTCGAGATTGATTTTATGCTTGACAAGCAAGTTAGGACTTAGTTGAGCTTCCCAAAGGAATTGTTCCTATTGGTTGTAAATAGGTTTATAAGCAAAAGCATGGGCCCGATGGAAAGATAAAGACCTTTAAAGTCTGACTGTGGCAAAAGATTATACTCATAAATTAGGGATATCTCGAGGAAGAGATATACATAGAGTAGTCTGAAAGATTAACATCCAGCCTAACTTCTAATCTAGTGTACAGGCTGAAAAAGCCCATTTATTAACTTAAACAAGCTTCCTAAAGCTAGAATCTTCATTTTGAGGAAGTAATCAGAGGGTCTAGTTTATAAAAAATGAAGAGGAAGCATGTATGTATAGAAAGTTCAATAGAAGCATGATTGTCTTTCTAGTTTCTACGTGGATGACATACTCATTATTGGAAACAATATTAAGGATGTTGCAGTCAATCAAGAGTTATCTGAGTAAGAACTTCTCCATGAAGGATTTAGGATAGGCTTCTTATATAGTGGAATAAATCTTTCTTAGAAAATGAGCTAAGGGGTTGAGAGGACTCTCTCAATTCTCACATATAAATGTTCTTGAAAGGTATAACTTTAGTAACTGTAAGACATTTAATGTACTTTTCAAATATAGCATTTATCTTTGTAGAAGGATGTGTCCTCAACGGGAAGATGAAAGAGTTAGAATGTCTAACATACCATATGCATAAACTATAAGTAGCTTGATGTACGCTATGTTATGTACAAGACATTATATCAGTATGGCTGTAAATGTTACGACTTAGTATCAGCCTAATCCAAGTAACGACCATTGGATGGCCGTGAAACATATCCAGAAATAATTTAAAGGTGTAAAGAATAAGTTTTGGTTTATAGAGAAAGTGATTTATATATGAGGGGATATACAAATTCATACTTCCAGTCTGATCCAAATGATAGAAAATCTACATCTGGTTATGTGTGTGTTTTTTTTCAACAGTATCATAGTCAATTAGAAAAGTACAAAGTAAGAGTCCACAGCTGATTCTACCATAAAAGTATAATACATTACAGCTTCAAAAGCTGCAATATTGCGATAACAATAAAGTAATTACTCAAACCAATGAGCCAAAGGCACACCAGAAGTCTAAGCATATGGAGAGGAAATACTATATAATTAGAGAAATATTGGCTAGATGAGATATAATAGTATCTTTAGTAAATTCTATAGATAATGTAGCGGACCCACTCTCTAAGGCCTTAACTTCTATGGTGTTTGAGAAATATATGGAGTCGATCAGTATTAGATATCATCGTGAATGGCACTAGAGTAAGTTATAATGTTGGCGATGGTGTTTACTTGCCATTTCATTTTTGTATAAATATTTATTTATGTAATATTTATACAATAAACATTTTAATAAATTGTTAATATTTCATTATGTGGTACTACATTCGTTACTTTTTAGACATTGTAGATCTAAAAGAGTTTAGATCTAATCTAAAGGAGTTTAGGTCAGTACTAAGAGTTAGCATTCTATGAGTTAGAAATTTGTTTGAAATGGGACAAAGATTTAAGAATATATTAGTAACAAAATAGTTACAAGGAGTTGCAAATGATGTTAAGAAATGTTATTATATAGTATGTTCTCGAAAACATCATTCACTTATGTTTACAGATACAGGTCAATCGGTGAACCTTCTAAATTAGTGTATGTTTATATCTGAATTTTTAGCCAGTTGGTCTTAGTAGACCATGGACTTAGTAGAAGCTCTTATAAGCATGTAGGTATTCAGCGAGGACTGGGTACTTAACACACTTATGAAGATCTCATGCAACTGCCAATGGAAGGTCTTCTCAAGTTGAGTAATATTCGTGGTCCTTTAATCTAAGCGCTACAGTAATCTTATAAGTGATCCACCATACTTTGATTTCATACATGTCAAAGACCTCTCATTGTTTGACCTTTGGGTGTTATTAGGTATGGATCGATGCTCATGAAGTCTGGTGTGGGTAGATATGGGATTCGTTAGCTCATATGGGTGAGTTGTATATTCTAATGCTCTAAAATTGTATTTCCAAAGTATTATAGCCATAATCGTAAACCTCAAAAAAAGGTTTTCTGTAAGGTTGAACAATATCGCAAATGTGTTTATGGATATTATTTATAGAAATATAAATCTAAAGATAAGTTCATGGTCTAGGATATAGTATTTAACAGTGATGATCTATATCTCTGCTTTTACAAGATATAGGTGATGAAGGGATTATACATATATGGTTAACCTTAACTTGTATGGTTCAATGCGCCATTTTATAATATCTATAACGTGTGTATGTGTGAGGCATCGTCTATAGACTTATAAAAGAGTTCTGTAAGATAAACAGATGTGAACCTGAAAAGTTTTATAATATGATGTGTACTCGTTGAGCACTAGGGCAGCAGACTAAGTCGAACAGTTCGATCCAAAAAAATTTTAAAAAGCAAAATTTGTTTTAGGATATCTTGAAAAGCACACGTGTTAAGGTTCAAAAGTTAAGCTTATATTTTATTAAGTGGTTAACTAATAAAATTTTGACACATGGCATAATGCTTGACTATTTGTATGACAAATGCCATCGTGCATGAAAAAGTTGCTTGACACATGGTATGGATGCATGGCAATATGTTGACAAGTGTTGTTGGCATTTTCATTCAAAGGATTTGAATAAGCTAGGTGTCAGTAATTGATTGGCCAAAGGAGAAATAGTTTACAAATGTTACAAATTAGTCCCCAAAAGTTTAACAAGACCAATTAATAGTGAAAATAAGCAAAAGTTGCATTTAGACTCCTTTATGCTATTTTTAGCCAAGACCAATGTAGATAGAAACAAATCAATCCTACTGGAAATAATAAGCTACTATTCTAAATCTTCAATCCCAATAGTTATTGGATACTAGAATTGTTTAAGGATTCACTTTAAGGTGGGCTCCAAAAATTAAATCTTCTCTGATAGTTTTCAAAGGTAAGTTTCTGAGTTTGTTAATGTAATTGATTTAAATTAAATGTGTATTTGTTGAATAAAAAATTAGATTTTGATTCCGCTGTGCAAATGTATGTATGACATACATTAATGTTTTCAATGAATACACTATCATATGCATGCACCTTTTAGCACACTCCAACACTAACATCCCCACAATTTGCAAGCCCAAAACATCAATATGTTGGCATTGATATTGATACCTGAACCTGAGTCAAGTTTACTAAACATCATAAAACATTAATAATAGCCTACCACCTAATATGGATAAATATTATGAATCCCCTTCAAACTCACAAGCACATATACAGTCTTAAGTGGATCAATAATATCCAAGCCAACTAAAAGTAGCCCAAAAAAACCCAAGGCCACCAAAAGCAATCCAGACTAACCCAAGCCCACTAGATATAGTCCAAATTGACCCAAGCTAGCCAAAAATAGTCTAAACAAACCCTAACCTATCAGAACCTAGGTTTGATGATGCCCATTGGTCTGATTATAATCGTGAAGGTAACATTTAGTATGAGCAAAATAAGGGTGAAAACATTGGATATGAGCCCCAGAATGATGGATATCATATTAACAGTATTGTGAAAGATGAAGATGGTGTTAATGAGGAGTTGTTATCCAATTGAAGTGGTGATGATTCAATAGATAGGTTGTTATAATCATCTAATAATGATGATCCCAATAGTATAATGGCTTTTAGTATAAACAGAAACCTTCATAAAAGGAGGCCATAAGATTTAAAAAGTTTTTTTGTGGCAAGGAGTTTGAAAATGTACAGAAGTTTAGAAAAGCAATGACAAAGTATTACGTATTTGAGGGGTTTGATATTCACAGAATCAAGATGCAGCTGATTTATATATATATATATATCAATGGTTGAGTCTAGTACCATTTTTTAGGATTCAACAACTTGTTAAAGATCATACATATAATAAGCAATTAATGAACAAAACAGCATCTAACATTTGGATTGCAAAAAAGTTTAAGGCCATTTTAAGGCCAAACCCTAAAGTGTCAATTTAAGCAATGAATGAGTTGAAAATTAAATATGGAGTGCATGCCAATAGTAAGAAAATATATAAGGCCAAGAATAAGGCATTGAAAGGTGTGACTATGAGGCATAAAGAATTTACCAGTTACATCTGATAGATCTTTATTATTTGAAAGGTTTATGGCAAGTTTCTCAGCTCAAAAGAATATAATGTATATGATTTATTGGGTAAATGGATGCAATTAAATGGACTATATAAGAAAGTATTTGATGCGATATTTTTATCTTAAAATTATATAGTGGTGAGTATTCCCGCCTGCCATGAAGGCGACCCAGGTTTGATCCCGACAATGGCGTAAAAACTTGATGTAATATTTTTATATTTTAAAATTAAGTGCAAGTATACACTATCACAAACAAGTAATATAGGGACTCTAGAAGTCAAATGTTGAATCCACAAGAATAATAGTTACTTATACTAAATACTAAAATTATATCTTACTTATAATTATTTAGAAAAAACTAACTTATACTTTTAAGACTAAAATAAAAGGAAATAATTGAACTTAAACTAGTAAAAATATCACAATGCAAGATTTAGGATAAGAAACAATTCTAAAGAAGCCTAGGATTAAAACCTATCCCTCAATATATTTTAAAGTTATATTTTCTTAATATTTAATTCCCTTAGTTATTATTATTAATCAAGACACAAATGTAATTACAAGCCTTTCTCAAAGTCAAACAATAATATCCCAATTTACCAAGTATCTATATCTCTATAGTATTTGTAATAAATTGAAACCCACTAAGGACAAGTCTTATTGATCATATATGCCAATTAGGTATATCTCTATCCTAAATTAAAACTTGTAAATTACTCTACAATCATGGATCAATTTATTATAGTATGAATATAATGATTCCTCTCTCGAGTTTATCAAAATATTACCTAATCAATCATAACATGGGCCAAATGTCATAACACATTAAGCATAAATAAATTGAATAATAATAAACTGAGTTCATTAAATATAAAAGAAAATATTGCAATTAAGCTCTACATATTGAGCTCAAGTGTTAATTCTAGAAAAAAAAATTTAGCTCATAGTGCCAAGAGAAAGAAAATAAAACAGTAATGAAAACATAATTTTAGCAAACCAATATGATCGTTGAAGTGCTATTGCTGAATTGTTTTGCTCCTTTGAATTCTTGATAATTCTTCCTCTTGAATTGTTTACTCAACTCTAATTGCCTTGTATTGTGTGTGATTTCTTGATTATTTGAAGGTTAGGACAAGTAGCCTTTTTATAGGTTTTCTTTGGAGAGTTTAGGCAAAAAATTTGTTACAGTAGGAAAATCTGATTGCCGGGGCACCAGTGTTTTATCGTTGGGGTACTATGTTGTCGAGTCTCTACCACTGTAACGATGGCTACATAACGCTGAGGCGATGGCTGTCGCTAAGGAGATGGTATTCTGGTGCTAAGGTGAAAAATGCGACTAATAAAAATCTTATTTTGGCCTTTCCAATTTGTTTTTGGAGTTGGCGCTAAGGAGCCAAGCCTTGTACCGTTGGAGCACTGGCTCCTATTTTAGAAACTTTGAATTTTTGCCCTAATTTCTTTATATTTGCTCTTTTCTTTGGGGGAATTTTATAATGGCATATTTGTCATTTATTTTCTCATATTTTAATTTTGATATTTTTTATTTTATGAGAATAAATGGCTATTTATGTGCATTTATAGAGATTTGAACAAAATTTAAAGTATAAAGAAGCACAAAACAGGAACTAAAATGCTAACTTTTTAAAATATGAACCTGACGCCTCAGCAGTACATGAATTTTCGCCCTAGTGCTAGAACAGTGATTAAAATAAGAAAATAAAATAAAAAGAGTTTAAGTCGCAGTCCACCACCCCAGCGCTAGCAAGTTACCATGCTAGTAATGACCCAGCGCTCTAGTGCTAGACCTTTACAGCCCCAGCGACACGGCCTTTTACACGCAGGGCCCCAATAACAGTAATATAGCGCCCCAGTGACATGCAATTTCTGACCCGACAAGAATTAGATATTTCAAACTCATTTCTATCCCTATAAAAGGCCATTCATCCCCAGCCTTTAGAGATCATCCAAGAACATCAAGAACACATAACACAAGTCTTAGAGAGCAATTAGAGCTTAATTGAAGCAGTCATAGAAAGAAATTCAAGGCGTTCTTCAGCATTAAGAGTTTCTTAGGAGCACAATCAAGAGCAATTCAACTTCTATATTAGTTTGTTATTAATTGTATCATGATTTCTTATTATTATTTTCGTTGTTCTCTTATAGCCATGAACTAAATTTTCTTTCTAAGGTTAATATTTAAACTCAATATATGCGCTTAATTTTTATATCTTTTTAATATTTAATAAACTTAGTTCAATTTACTTGTTCTTAATGCTTCAATATATATGGCCAATATATGGTGAATGAGTTGGTAATGTTTTGATAAACTCAAAAGAGAAATCATTATATTTAGACCTAAGTAATTTGATGCATGATTGTAAAGTAACATTTAATGTTGCATATGAAAGTTTCAAATTAGGATATAAACATACCTAATTGGCATGTATGATCAATAAGACTTGCTCTTAATAAATCTTAATTTATTACAAGTACCATTAGAATATAGGTATTTGATAAAATAAGGTATACTTGCATGACCTTGGGAGAGGCTGTGAATACATTAGTGTCTTGATCAATAACCAGAAATAAGGGAGTTAAATATTAGATGATTAATCATTAAAAAGCATATTGAGGGATAGTATTAACCTTAGGTTTTATCTATATTACTATCGTCCAAATCTTTTTAGATTGTGTCATTGCTTTTATATTTTCTAAATTCATTCTTAGATTTTTATTTTTCTTGAATAATTACTATAAAGACATAATTTTAGTACTTGGTTAAAAAGATGATATTATCTCTGTGGGTTCGACATCCGACTCTTTTATCTCTTTATTACTTGTATATGATAGTGTATACTTGCACTCAATTTTAAGAAAAAGAATTATTGCGTCAAGTACCTACAAATAAACAATAATACTCATCAATAGCCATTTTTTCTCAATAAAATATCAAATCTCTAAGTAAAAGAAGAATAAATTAAATAACTATTTTACCCTTTATCATTAGGATCAGAGGTAAGAGCCGTATGAGATGTAATTGACAAGAGTTAAACATCGTTTAGGTTTAAAAAGACCAATATCGTTAAAGTGTAAGGTTAGAGTAAAATGTCAATTAGGTTTACTTCTCACTGTAAAGTTTAATGTGCTTAAGCTTTCGTTGTCCCGTTTGAGAGATTGAAGGAAATATGTAAATCAATGGGAGAGTGTCTTTAGATTGAAAATATATTATAGTTATATCCATGATCCAAAGTATTTTAACGATTTGAAATGTTTCACCAACGTCTCTACTTTTATTTTATGAAGATAAGATGGCTTCAACCTATCAGTTGGTACATATACTGGATGCATACCAACTAAAGAATGTTGAAAACTATTTTGATTGGCTTATGAATCTTAGAATAGTTTTAGATTCGACTTGATATGTAATTGATCAAAAAAATGTCTATAGGTATTTCTGATAATGTTACTTCAGAAGAGCTTGAGACATATCAGAAATTGGTGGATAATGATTTAAGAGTCAAGTTATATATTCTTAGCTCGATGTCAACTGAACTTCGAAGAGATTATGTACGCGTGGATAATACAGGTAGTATAATACTACATCTAAAGGAGCTGTTTGGCAACAGACCATAGGTTGAGCTATATCGAGTCATTAAAGAGATCATTTAAATCTCAACTAGCAGAGGACAGTCATGTTAGTCCCCATGTACTTAAAATAATTTTGTACATTGAAAATTGGAGACTATAGATATATCTCTTAACAATAACTTGAGGAATAGTCTAATTCTCCTGTCTCTGTTGGGGTCATTTGTACAGCTTATTATGAACATCAATATGCAAGGGTTGACTCTTATATATTAAGCTGCATAATCTGTTGAATATGATCATGAGGATATGAACAAAAGAGGTACAACCTTATATGTTCAGGGTAGTACTTCATCTTCTACCTTGAAGGCTTCTAGGAAGTCTAAAGGCAAGAACAAGAAAACAATACCACCAATGGGTCTGGAGAGACATGTGATATCCAACCCACATGTGAAAAAGCAAAGGCAAAGGAAAGTGTTTCTATTGTGGTGAGGATAGACATTGGAAACGTAATTTTTTAAACTTTCTTATCTCAGCCAAAAAGAACCCCTCAGATACATGTTTAGCTATCATTGACATTTCATTTGCATTTAATGCTAATACTAGCTAGGCATTAGATATCGCTTGTCCTTCTCACATCTGCACTATGTTACATGGTCTAAGGGAAGTTAGATTATTGTGGCCTAGAGAAATACAGCTTCATATTGAAAATGAATACTTCCTACATGTCAAGGCTATTGAACATTTTGAGTTATTTCTCCCTTATGGTAGATCTATGATATTGTATAATTGTTATTTTGTGTTGAACATTATCAGACAAATTATATCCCTTCCTATGTTGAACACTAAAGGTTATCATATATGTATTATGAATGGTTCCCTATGTTTATATGATGTTGATAATATTTTATTAGTTAAATGTCAGTTGATTCATGGCCATTTTATTTTGGATACAAAAGAAAATGTCTTGAATGCATAACTGAATAATAGAAATAGAACGAAACCTTTTAAATAATATTGAATTGTGGCATATACAATTAGGTCATATAAATGTGAGATGTCTAGCCTATTTAGTTAGGGATGGTCAAATACCTGATCTTACCATAGACCCATATCTAGTTTATGAATCTTATATTCAATGGAAGATGACCAAATCTCCTTTTATAAGTGTTGGATATTAGGCCACTATTTATTGGAACTAATACATAATAAAGTATATGGTCTAATGAATCACACTGCTATGGGAGGGTTTCGATACTTTATTGTCTTTATCGATGATCTGTCTCGATAAGGATACGTGTTTTTGATGAAGCGCAAGTCAGAAACCTTTAAAATGTTCAAAGAATTTTGACTATAGGTAGAGAAACAAATTGGTATGTATATTAAATGTTCAAATAATCACACCGCTATGGGAGGGTTTCGATACTTTATTGTCTTTATCGATGATCTGTCTCGATAAGGATACGTGTTTGTGATGAAGTGCAAGTCAGAAACCTTTGAAATGTTCAAAGAATTTTGACTATAGGTAGAGAAACAAATTGGTATGTATATTAAATGCCTTCGATCAGATCAAGATGGTGAATACATAAGCAGTGAATTCAAAAATTATTTGAAAGAGAATGGAATTCCCACTCAATATAGTTATCCAGATACTCCTGAATACAATGGTGCTTTGGAGAAAAGAAATTGAACTTTATTAGATACGGTTTAATTGATGATGAGCTTTACCATCCTTTTAGAATATCGATAGGGTTATACTCTGGAAATTGATACTCATTTGTTAAACAGAGTTTCATCACAGACCATTTCTACTACTCTATATAATATATAGATTGGAAGAAAACTACGTCTTAAGTATATTAAGATTTGGGTTGTCCTACTTACATAAAGGTTACACAACATGATAAACTTGCACCAAGGAGTACACGGATCAGTTCCTAAAGGAGTAAGAAAACCATAAAATCTGATATTGACTCTATGCATGACAATCAAGTCTTGGACTTGGTTGAGCTTCCTAAAGGTATTATTCTTATTAGTTGTAAATAGGTTTACAAGCGAATGCGTAAGCCCGATAAGAAGTTAGAGACCTTCAAAACCCGACTGATAGCAAAAGGTTATACTTAGATATCTATGACTGATTATGAGAAAACCTTTTCACCAGTAGCCATGCTAAAGTCAATTTGAATTCTGTCGGTTATTGCAGCATATTATAATTTTGAGTTCTAGCAAATGGATGTAAAGACAGCTTTCTTGATGGATATCTCGATGAAGAAATATATATAGAGCAGTCTGAAGGGTTTGCATTCAGCTTGACTTCTAATCTAGTATGTAGGCTGAAGAAGTCCATTTATAGACATAAGCAAGACTCTCGAAGTTGAAATCTTTATTTTTATGAA
The DNA here is from genome assembly GCA_946807835.1 of Ailanthus altissimus. Taxonomy (NCBI): domain Eukaryota; kingdom Viridiplantae; phylum Streptophyta; class Magnoliopsida; order Sapindales; family Simaroubaceae; genus Ailanthus; species Ailanthus altissimus. Next base: position 10,932,183 of record OX327684.1, read on the forward strand.
GTAATTAGAGGGTCTAGTTTTATCAAAAATGAAGAGAAAGTGCATGTGTATAAAAAGGTCAGTGGGAGCATAATTGTCTTTCTAGTTCTCTATATGGATGACATACTCATTATCAAAAATAATATTGGTATGTTATAATCAATCAAGAATTATTTGAGTAAGAACTTCTCTATAAAAGATTTAGGAGAGGCTTCATATATACTAAGCATAAAGCTTTATAAAAAAAGAGTTAAGGGGCTAATAAAACTCTCCCAGTCCTCGTACATAAACATGTTCTTGGAATGCATAACTTCAGTAACTATAAGACATTTAATATACCTTTCAAACATAATTTATCTTTTTAGAATGATGTTCACAACAAAGAGATGAAAGAATTAGAATGTCTAACATACCATATGGATCGGTTGTAGATAGCTTGATATAAGCCATGTTATATACAAGACCTAACATCAGTATAGCTATAAATGTTACGAGCCAGTATTAGTCTGATCTAGGTAACAACTATTGGATGGTCGTAAAACATAGTCTGTAATACCTTAAGGGTACAAAGGATAAGTTTTCGATATATAAAGATAGTGACTTATAGGTGAGGGGATACATTGATTAGACTTTCAGTTTGATCCATATGATAGAAAGTGTACATCTAATTATGTGTTTCTTCTTAATGGTGTTGCTATTAATTAGAATAGTGCAAAACAAGCATCCATAGCTGATTCTATCACAAACACAAAATATATTGCGGCTTCGAAAGTTGCAAAGGAAGAAGTATGGATACGCTAGTTTATTGTAGAGCTATGAATAGTATCAAGTACAATAGATCTTATCCCACTATTTTGAGACAACAATAGAGTAATTACTCAAGCTAAAAAACCAATGGCACACTAAAACTCTAAGCATGTTGAGAGAAAATACCACATAATTACATAGATCTTCGTAAGAAGAAATGTAATAATATCTAGAGTAGATTCTATTAATAATTTAGTGGACCCACTAATTAAGCCTGACTCCTAGATTGTTTGAGAGCCACGTGGAGTTGATGGAGATTAGATATCATCATGAATAGCATTAGAGCAAGTGGGAGATGTTAGAGATAGTGCTTATGTGTCATTCTAATTTGTATGAATATTTGTTTATTAATTCGTAGTATACATTTCAATAAATTGTTAATATTTTATATATGATACTAAGTTTGTTACTTTTTCAGACATTGTAGATCTAAAATATTTAGGTCAGCATTAAGAGTTAGCATTCTAAGAGTTAGATCCTTGTCTGAATTGGGACAAAACCTAAGATTATATTAGTAACGATATAGTTGCAAAGAGTTGCAAATGGTGCTAAAATATGTCATCATACAGTATATTCTTGAAATTTTTTCCTGATCTATGGTTGTCAACATAGGTCAATTGGTATACCTTTCATATCAGTGTATGTCTATATCTGAATTATTTAGACGGTTAGTCTTAGTAGACCATGAGCCTAGTAGAAGCTCGTATAGGCATACAAGTATTCAATAAGGACTAGATACTAAACAGACTCATAAGGACCTGCAACAGACATCCCATAAAGTAGTCAATAGAAAGTCTTCTCGAGTTTATGAGTATTTATAGTCCTTTAACCTGAGCACCACGGTGGGCTTTTAAGTGATCCACCATACTTTGATTTCACTCATATCAAAGACCTTTTATAATTTAACCTTTGGGTGTCGTTGGGTATCATTTAATGTACTTCTATAAATCAAAAACTTGATTAGGATGCTATAGTAGCTAAGCGCAAGTGCACACTATCGTATCAAGTAATATAGGATTTTAAGTCCAGATATCAATCCCACAGGGATTATGCAATCTAATTCTATAAATCAAGTACTAAAATTATACCTACTTAACTTTTATTCAGAAAATCTCAATTTGGAATTTATTTAACTAATCTACTATATTAATTAAATTAAATAAAAGTAAAGAATAGAATTCACAAATAAAGACAATCTAGGGTTTTGACTCGTCCCCTAGTATTTCATTGGACTCATTAACCACTTAGTTAATCTCTTAAGACTAATTAATTGGCTTAGACACTAATCTCATCACAAGCCTCTATCGTTGGTCAAGTGACTATATTACGCATTCTAACGATCACCTATATGTCTATGGTAATCAAATCAGAATGTAATTCATTAAGATCGAGTCTAAATTATACCATACATGCCACATAGGTATATGTTTATCCTAGATGGAACTCATAGTTATTACCCTATGATCATGCATCAAACTACCCTAAGCTAAACACATGAATCCCTCCGTCAAGTTCATTATGGTTCCTCAATCATTCAAAATATTGATCAGGTATAATGAAAGCATTAAACACAAGATAGAATGAATCAATTGCATTTATCAAGTTCATAAACTAAAATTTAACACAATCCAAATCCATACTAGGTTTATATAGTCTAACCCTAGATGAACAAATTAACCATCACAAAACCAAAAGTATTAAACCAATTCATAAATATCAACAAGAACAAGAGCATAATGATAAAGAAATAGAAGAAAAACTAATCAAAGTGACTCCTTGATGTGCTTCTCCCTCAATCTTGACTTGAAGCTTGAATCTTGATCTTGGTTCTTCAATCTTTGACTTTGATCTTTGATTTGTGTTGTGAATTCTCTCTCTAAGTTTTTGCCTTTTTCTCCTCCCTTTTTCTTAGGGTTTTTGGCTTTCTATTTATAGGTTTTTGTCTTCAAAACACTGTTCACTAGTACTGTAGCAAAATATTGTATACGTGTTACTGTGGAAAAATATTGTTCCCTAGATGCTATTCACTGCTTCGAGCACCGCGGCGCTCAGCTACTGACTTGGGCGCCACGACGCTCAGCCCTAGTGCCCTTTCGTATTTTGAGCGTAACTTCTTCGTTTGACGTCCGATTCATCTCCCATTTGTTCTTATGCGTCACATTTTCCATCGTGCATCTATTTATGATTAAAAACCACAATTAAATAGCCAAACAGTTATGATTTAGAGTAAAAAATAAAATTTGGGTACAAATAATAATAGTACTTTTACGCCCCTATTAGGTATCATTTAATATTCTTAGAGTCTGATGAGCATAGCTATGGGTCCATCAGCTTATATGGGTGACTTGTATAGCCTAATGCTCGAAGATTGTTGACACGTCCAGAATATAGAAGTTATTCCCAAGTGCAGGATTGTCGAAGCAATAAATAACCCGATGAGAACGGGGTTGATCCACAGGGAAGTAGAATTAAAATTACAAATTATAAACACTTTAAAGATAATTAATGCAGTATAAGATGTTTGTAAATATTATTTTAATTAACCAATTCAAATAAAAAGCTAAGGTTACGGGGATTCACTCTTGGCATAAGAAGTAAGAATATATTTAACTTTTTATTTTTTTATAACTCAATTGGAATCCTCACACAAAGGAGGTTCCAACCGGAAAATATAGCAATTAAAGTTCATTATCATTTATATATTGATTAGTATTTATTTCTTTCAATTATTATACACCAAATCTTATAAATGGGTTCAAGTATTTATTATGCCAATCTTTATATTTGTCTACAATAAATTAAGACTCCCACTTTACAAGAAAGGTTATATAAACCAAATCTTGTAAATGGTTTCAATAATTTATTGTGCCAAGTATTAAGTTTGTCAATAATAAATCAAGAATCACCACTTTAGAAGAAATGATATTAATTCTACAAACAAAATAAATACATCATATATAAATTTACATAACTTAAAAATGAAGTATTAAATTCATGAATAAATATTAAACATATCTTATTACCTTGCCAAGAGCTTCACCCTTTCACCTTAGCTTAAACAAAATTATTTGGACATAATAAAACTAAATGAAAAGAAAAGAAATGGAAGAAGAAATAACATGACTTAATAGTAAACAAGAGAAATAATAGTACAAGGAAATGGATACAAAGGAAAAGTATTTTGAACTAAATTCTAACTTTCTAATTACATTCTTTAGGCATAAACAAGCCACCTATTTATAGAAAAACATGGATAAATCGAGACAAATTTGGAGGGAACCACTTGGTTGATGAAAGTCAAGAATGGTGGCAAAATAATGTGCATTCATTATCACTTGGGCACCCACTTGATTATCCAATTTGGAATTGATGTGATCCGAATTAGCTGTCACTCAAAACATAAAAGTTGTAGATAAGTCTCTTATCTTTCCAAATTGAGTGATCTCATACGTATTAGATACGTATTTCTATAGTTATGGGCCAAATACTGATAACTGTTCAAACTGGGCCTGTACTGCAGATCAATTCTGTTCTAGGCCAATTTTCACCCTCTAAACACTCGAATTTCCAATGCTTTGTGAAATAAAATATGTTATCCCATTGAGTCAGTTCTGCACAGGATTAAGAATCACCTCAATTGGATCTTTAGGTAGAAATTTATGCCCATTTTACCGAACCTGCCACAAAACAGTTATAAGATAATTAAGTACAATATTGTAAACATACTTAAGTTAAGAAAATTAAATACACTAGTAATACAAAACAATCATGTAAAACTCTTATTAAATGTGTAATTTCAAGTGTTCATCAATTGTATTTGAAGAAATCTTGTGGTCACAAGCATAAACCCTGAAAATGAGTTTCTGCAAGGTTAAACAATATCGCAAAGTGTTTGTGGAAATTGTATATGAAAATATAAATTTGGAGATAAGTCCGTGGTTAAGTAAATAGAAATTTGACGGTGCTAATATATGAGCAAATAGAGATTTAGCGGTGATCATTTATGTCTCTCTTCTTCTGGGATATAAGTGATGGAGGGACTATATAAATATGCTATAACCTCAACTTGTATGGTTCAACGCGTCAATTTTTAATATCCGTAATATGTGTGTGGGGCATTGTTCAAAGACTTATGGAAGAGTTTCATAAGATAAATAAATATAAACCTAGAGAGTCTTATAATATGAAGTGTACTCGTTAAGCATTTTGGGTAGCAGATTAGGTCAAAGAGTTTGATCCGAGAAAGTTTCGAAAAGTAGAATTTATTTCAAGATCTTTCGAAAAGCAAACTTGTCAATGCTTAAGTGTTAAGCTTATTTAATTAGTTAACAATTGTTATTAATCAATTAAATTATAACAAGTGGCTTATAAGTGGCCATTTAAGTGTGGTAAATGGAAATGTAATGGACATGTGTCCACGTAATTAAGTCAAACTATATAAAGTAAAGTGCTTGCATTTTTAATGTTAAGGTTGTATTCATCCAAGAAAACATTATATGCAAAAGTTGCATATTTTGCTTTTTAGTGTTACATATGGCCAATTGAGAGAACAACAGCAAGAGTTGCTGAACAATCAAGTCCTACTGAAAATTTAAGCTACTATTCTAATTTTTTAAGCCTATCTCAGTTAAAGACTAAAATTGCTCACGAATTCACTTTAGGGTGAGATCCCCAAATCATAATTACACCGAAAGTCTTCAAAAATATATTTTCATTAATGTAATAGACTTACATTAAATATGAAATTGTTGAAATAAAAAATAGATTTCACTTTCGCTGCATAATATATGTTGACATCTATTGTATATTTCAATGCTTTCACCATCATATGCACTCATTAGCACATTAATACCAACATATTGGAAGGTCCGTAAACCAGCAGGTCACCCTTCTTTAGAAGTATAGACTGAAAGAAACTCACTCTTAAAGGTACAGAAATTAAGGACTTCCTCAGAAGGGTCGTTTATCTTTGAATTACCCTTCCGTCGAAATATATAAGATGATGTAAATCCTCTCTAAAAGGTCCATTTCGTCCACGTTTGCTTGCGGTTGCTTTCCTCTAAGGCAAAACACCCCCCTACTGATGCATTCTTACATCCCAAAGCTTTGACAGATTGCTTAGCCCTGCTCATCTTCGGCGTACAAGCGTTTGATCAGTGAGCTATTACACACACTTTCAAAGGGGCTACTTCTAGGCAAACCTCCTGGCTGTCTCTGTACCTTTACCTCTTTTATCACTGAGCGGTCATTTAAGGACCTTAGCTGGTGATTCTGGTTGTTTCCCTCTTGACGATGAAGTTTATCCCTCATCGTCTCACTAGCTGACCTTGACCTTAAAGAAGTCCACCTATAAAGGTCTAAAAATCAAGAAAGACTTCCTAAGAATGGTCATGTATCTACAGATCATCCTTCCATGTAAGTGCAAAAGATTACAAAACCTTTCCTTGGAAGGATTGTGAACCTACAAGTCACCCCACCATTAAAAGCATAGATTGACAAGCAATCACTTAACAAATTTCCAAAATTCAAGAAAAGACTTTCTCAAAAAGGTTGTCTATCTATGGATCACTCTTCTGCAAAAACACAAGAACATCAAAATCCTTCCTTAAAAAAAATAAAGACACATAAGTCAACCTTCCCAAAGAACACATCTATAACAAGGACATTATATTTTATAAAAAATTTCTGAATCCAAAGTGAAAAGGAAGCAAAGACTTGGCATTTTTTACACGAATGCATAAGTAACACATCACAAACTAAGAAGCAAGACTTATCATTTTTCATGACTATACAATGGAAATCTCATATGCATGAAAACAATACTCAGTAACTTTTTTCTTGTAAAAAACTTAAGAAAAATCAGAAAGTAAAAAATAATGTACTCATAAATACACAGTAGCAAAAATTTGTCTCTTCATTAAAATCAATATTTTTTTAGGTAAATAATCATCACTTTACAAGTATTTTTTTAGGGTTACAAATGAGAGGCATAAAGAAAGCAACTCTACTGGTCCTTATCAACATCGAATGACTTGTCAAAAAGCTTCATGACTAGGGGTGCCAATGGGGTGGATCTGGATCCTCATACTCTAATGGTGTGAGAATCCCCTTAGCCAACTCATACCTGATATACGTAATTCAGGTTTAGAGTTGGGGATCCCCATGGATACCCCATACCCAATTTTTTTTTAATTTCTTAATAGTCTTTTATTTGTACTAATTTAATTTATGAAATAGTCTTTTACCCCGTACAATTATAATATACAAAAATAAAATGTACACATTACAAGAAAATATAAACTACATCAAGTCTTCAAGTTTTCAACTACTAATTTTAAAATTAATAACACGAATTAAAATCTAAAAATTAATGGTTTCTTTGAACTTTGGTAACTATAACAAAAAGTAAAAGAAATTTTGAGTTAGATGAGTGATGACTAAAAAACTAATAATGATAATAAAATTATTTACCTATTTTGTTTGTTCCTCTTCATATTTTTCAATAAATGAGTTCACTCCAATTTAAAAGTAAGTGTCTAATACTAAATATAAAAAATATAATGTAAGTAAATTTTAAGAATGGAATTAAAAAAATAAAGAAAAGAACTTAAAATAAAAAAATATGAATAAGAATCAAAATTTTAAAATAATATAATGTAAGTAAATTTTATACCTCCAGATTTAGTAAGTAACAAACTTTAATTTGTATAAATAAGTAAAATATTTCTACACTTAAGTTTTTTTTTTTAATCACATATTCGGGTCGGGTTTGGAGAAATTAACTTATCCTAAAAAATAACCCGAATTTAATTTCGGTTTAGAATATTGTACCCAAACCCACCCCATCCTAAAAAAATGCCTAAAATGCAACCTGAATTACTCCCCATTTGGAACGAGTCCCCACAGAGTCCTAACCTCATGGAGAATTATGCCACCTCTATCCACGACGTCTAGGTCTAATTTCAAAGAGCACCTATCCGTAGAGTTATAGTTGATTTATTAGGGCTAATCATTATAAAAGTGTGTGGAGCCCACCCAATACCTTGGGTCCACCAGGGTATCAACTGGTGCACCATTCACACCCCCCGCAAGTAACCTATGCCCCCAACCAATGTCAAACTTGAGATCTCATCCCTTATAGGCCTTTAAGGTTCGATGGTTGTACCCGCAGGTAACCTACGCCCCCAACCAACGTCAAACCTTTTTGTATTTTTTGTTAGTGTGCGAGACTCAACAAAACCTTGGTCCACTAGCTGGATGACACCTCAGAGCCACTGGCATCCCAACACATAATTCGCAAGCTACCTACGCCCCCAACCAATGTCGAACCTAGGATCTCATCCCTTATAAGCTTTTTAAGGTTCGATGATTGTACCCATTGGGCTAGCCAACCTAATGGGTACAAGCACGAACCTCTAAAGGCTTATAAGGCCTCCATGAAATGGAGGCGGGGGTTTAATTCCTTTGGGGTGTATGTAACCTATGAATTGTGTGCTGAGACGCTAGTGGCTCTGAGGTGTTACCCAACTAGTAGACCAAAGAGTTGGTGGGTCCCACATACTCTTACAAAAAGGCGGGCCTTTGTGTAAGAGTGTGTAGAGCCCACTCAACACCTTGGGTCTACCAGGGTATCAACTGACGCACTACTCACACCCCCTGCAGGTTAGCTACACCCTTAACTAATGTCGAACCTGGGATCTCATCCCTTATATGCCTTTAAGGTTCGATGGTTGTACCCATCAAACTGATACCCTGGTGGACCCAATGTGTTACGTAGGCTTCACACACTCTTACAATCGTTATACTACCTTGCAGACTAACCTAAGTACAACATGCATACCCCATCAAAGTCTTTGGTTATCTCCTTGCATACAAAGAGCTTGCTTCGCAACCTGAATTCCTTACGAAAGATCCTAGCAAATGCTACCAGTATTTGATGCTCATAAAACCCTCTGGTAGCATCTAACTTACACTCACACTAGACATTAAAAGCCTCTATGCAGCTTAAGAACTCTCCAAGGATGCTCAAAGCTCACCAGCAACACTCTCTTGCTCTAATGTCTGAACTTCAAATGCCATTAAGGGATCAGCTTTAATACTTATTGGGATTTATGCTTACATGTCATCTTTATGTAAGAATATTTGTTTAATTTTTATACTAGTATTATAATTTCATTAAATCGCTAATCATATTTTATATATGGTAAGATGCTTGTAATATTTCAGACATTGTATGATCTGAAAGAGTTCAGATCTAGTGTAAATGAGTTTAGATCAGTTCTAAGAATTAGCAACGCTGAGAGTTATAAATACTAAGAGTTATCAGGTTATAAGAGTTAACGATATCTAAAAAGTTAGAGTCTTGTCTAAAATGGGACAAATACCTAAGAATATATTAATAATAACGTAGTTGCAAAGAGTTACAAATAGTACAAAAAAATGTCATTATGAAAATATGTTTTCAAATATTATGTTCCTGATCTCTCTTCACTGATGTCGGTCTATCAGTGAATACTTTAATAAATATATAAATCGGTGTATGTCTATATCTGGATGGTCCAGATGGTTAGTCTTAGCTGACCATTAGTTTAGTGAAAGCTCGTATAGAGATACAGGTATTCAATAAAGACTGAATACTGAACATACTCACAAAGACCACCAATAGACATCTCATAAAGCCATCAATTGAGGGTCTTTCGAGTTGAGTAGTATTCATGGTCCTTTGACCTTAGTGCCAAGAGGGGCTTATGAGTGATATACCATACTTTGGTTCCACGCATGCCAGAAACCTTTTCATGGTTTGACCGTTAGGTGTCGCTGGGTATGGTCCGATTCTCATAGAGTCATGTGTGCATAGATATGGGATCTATCAGCAAATTTAGGTGAGTAATAAATATCCTAATACTCTAAGATTGTATTTCAAAAGGTTTTATGGCCATAAATAGTAAATCTCAAGAAAAGAGTTTAACCCTAGGGATAAATAATATCACAAATGTGTTTGCGAATATTATTTATTGAAATATAATTCTAGAGGTAAGCTTTCGATCAAGCATATAGAGATTTAACGGTGTTGATCTATATCTCCATTTTACCTGGATATAAATGATGGAGGGATTATACAAATATGTTATAACCTCAACTTGTATGGTATAACGCGCCACTTTGTAATATCCATAAAGTGTGTGTGGGGTATCATTCACGGATGTATGAAGGAGTTCCATATGACAATTCAAGCATGGACCTAGAGAGTCTCACAATATTAAATGTACTCATTGTACACTGGGGCAGCATTATGGATTGAACAATTCCATCCTACAAATTCCAGCAAACTGAAAATTTATTTATAGGTTCCTCAGGTTGTGCACTTGTCTAGACTTAAATGTTAAGTACATCACTTAATTAGTTGACAAGAGTTGTTAACTAATTAGATGTTAACAAGTGGTACGATTTTGTTCCATAAATTATTTCACCATGAATTGACCCATTAACCATGTTAGTAAAATCAAATAAGGTAAATATTAATTATTCAAATAGTTTTTTAATAATTAAATAATTAAAATATGATTTTTATTTATTTATTATTTTATTCCTAAGTAGAAGACATACCTAAATTAAGAAACATAAATTAAATTAAGTGGAGCACCATTTTATAGAATTAATGGTCAATTTTATTAGACCAAATTATTTTTAATTGTTAGCCACTTAACCTAATTTTGGTGGAGCACTTGTGAAGTGGTTAGAGCACAAAAAATGGTGTGAATTCATTTTGATTAACAAGGGTGAAGTAAAAATTTGTACAAGGTGAGAAGGAATTGAAGAAAGTTTGATTTTTGGAGAATTTTCTTTAAACAAAGAGTTGCGAGAAAAACTAGAGAGAAAGAAAAATAAATTCTTCTTATTTTTCTTTTAAGAAACAAAACTTGTTGCTGAAAATTTAATTGTTGCTATTCTATCTTTACAATTCCACCGAATTGTTGTGAACTAGAATTGAACAATAGTGCACTTCAATGTGAGTTCAAAGTTGGATCTAAAAAAATTTAGAATTGAAATCTTCACTGAAGGTCATCAAATGTATGTTTCTATAATCTTAAGTTGTTAATGATTTAAGTTACATGTGTATATATTGATTACATGATTAACTCTGCTGCAAAATGCATGTATATGATATATGTGTTTAGTTTTTTTAACATATACACAATCATATGCATACACCCTAAAACACATTAACAAGTGGTATCGAAGTATGTTTATTGTGTTTCTGGGTAGTTGGAGTGTTATATGAAGTGTTTAGAATGCCTGAAAACAGTAAAAATTGCATTTTTGAAGTGTTTAAAGTTTAGAAAAATAGTTTTTGTCAAAAAAACTCCACAGCGTTAGGAATCGAACACTAAGGCATTCATGTTAATAATCAGCAGTGAACACAGAAGCGTTCATTGGTGAATGCTAGAGCGTTGGTTATATAACATTGAGGCATTAAGGTTCTTAACATAGAAGCATTTGAAGAGCAGAACGTGGGGCTTTCAAGTGTTGAACGCCATGGAGTTCAACACCAGAGCGTTCCTAATGATGTACGTGGGGACGTTCAAGTGTTGAATGTCGGGGTGTTCATAAGTCAGAAACCCAGACCGCTTAAGGTTGAAGACCAAAAAAAAAATTTTGGAACATTATATTGTATAATACTATAACGTTCAACTTTTAATATTGATCATTCTAAATAATACACTCCAATTTAAAATTGTTGCATGTGAGGTTCATTTAATATAATTATAATTGTTATATCATTGTATTAAATGTAATATATATTTATTTATGCTTATTAATCACAATGGGAGCTCTATTGGTGGGGTTAGTTGTACTTTTATAAACAAATATTCTAATTATAAATTAGATTCCTTTGAGATACAAAAAGTTATTATAATTGTTAATGGTAATGATAATTAAATAAAAATAATCTCTCTAAATGAGATTAAATAATATTGTATTATGAGATAATATTATATAATGATCCATCTTGTCAATACAGTATTAGACAGTTCACTTCGGTCTTTCTCAATATTGCTCAGCGTGAGGGATTGGTTGAGGGAATTCAGGCTATGCCAGTTAAACATGAGATGAGGCAAATATATGGGAATGTATTGCCTAATATTACTACAGCGTGAGAATTATACTAGTAGCATATATTTGATGATTGACAAGTTAATCTGGAACACACTTATCTAATATTGCTACAGCGTAAGGATAAGGTGTATTTAGAATCAGTGATAAGAGTTGTATAAGATGCAATTGACAAGAGTTGTCTACCTTTTGGATTTACAAATGCCAATATTGCTACAGCGTGAGAGTAAAATGCCAATAAGATCCACTTCTCACTGTATGTTTTAAAGAATCTAAAACTATCGATTTTTCATTTGAGAGATTAAATAGATTATGTAAAATAGTGGGAAGGTGTTTTTAGATTAAAAAATATATAACTGTTATACCCATGATCTAAAACGTTATTTATTAGCAATTGAAATATTCCCCTAGCATCTTTCTTTTGTCTTGTCAAGATCAAATGACTTCAAGCAACCTACTAGTTCGTATCCTTAATGTGCACCAACTCAAAGGTGCAAAAAATTATGCTGATTAGCTTATGAATCTCAGAATAGTTCTAGATTCTGAAAAGCTTGGATATATAATTAATCAACGCCTGCCCCGAGTTGTTTCTGATAATACTTCTCCAAAAGAAAATGAGACATATCGAAAATGGTTGGATGACAATTTGAAAGTCAAATCGTACATCTTTGGCTCAATGTCTATGGAGCTCCACATAAAGCATATCCACATGGACAGTGCTGGGAGTATAATGCTCCACCTGAAAGAGTTATTTGATGACCAGCCTCAAGTTGAAATATATAGGGTTGCCAAATCTCTCTTTCAAGCTAGACAACCCGAGGGCAGTCTAGTGAGTCCTCATGTCCTCAAGATCATATCTCATATTGAAAGGTTAGAAATCATGGATATCTCACTGAGCAATACATTAGGGAATAATTTGTTGGAGCTGGTGCTCAAGTGTCATTCCAATATTGTATGAATACTAATTGTTAATACTTATATAATAAATATTTCGAATAAAGATTTTTAATATCATATTAATATGGTATAATGCTTGTAACATTACAGACATTGTTTGATCTGAAAGAGTTCAGATCTGATCTAAATGAGTTTAGATCAGAACTAATAGTTATCAAAGCTGAGAGTTATAAATGCTAAGAGTTAGCACTGTTAATAGTTATCAGGTTATAAGAGTCAGCGAGGTCTAAAGAGTTAGAACCTTGTCTATAATGGAACAAAGACCTGAGAGTATACTTATAATGATATAGTTGCAAAGAGTTGCAATAGGTGTTAAGAAATATCATTATGTAAGTGTGTCTCAAAGATAATGTTCCTAATCTATGATATACTTGCATGACCTTGCAAGAGGCTTGTGAATACATTAGTGTCTTGATCAATAACAAAGACTAAGAGAGTTAAATATTAGAAGGTTAATCATTAGAAAGCATATTGAGGGATAGTATTAATCCTAGGTTTTCTCTATATTGCTATCACTTAAATCTCTTTACATTGTGTTTTTGCCTTTATATTTTATACATTCATTCTTACATTTTTATTTATCTGAATAATTATTAGGAAGATATCATTTTAGTAATTGGTTAAAAAGAAGAAATTATCCCTGTGGGTTTGACATCCGACTATTTAATCCCTTTATTACTTGCATACGATAGTGTATACTTGCACTTAATTTTATGATATAGAAATATCGCATCATATGTCTATATTTAAATAGTCCAGATCGTTAGTCTTAGCAGACCATAAGTTTAGTGGAAGCTCGTATAGAGATATAGGTATTCAGTAAAGACTAAATACTGAACAGACTCACAAAGACCTCCAATAGACATCCCATAAAACCGTCAATTGAGGGTCTTTCAAGTTGAGTTGTATTCCTGGTCCTTTGACCTGAGTGCCACGGTGGGCTTATGAGTGATCTACCATACTTTGGTTCCACATATGTCAGAAACCTTTTCATGGTTTGACCGCTGGGTATGGTTCAATACTCATGGAGTTCAGTGTACATAGATATGGGATCCATCATCTCATTTAGGTGAGTAATATATCCTAATGCTTTAAGATTGTATTTCAAAAAATCTTATGGCCATAAGTAGTAATTCCAGAGAAAATAGTTTAACACTAGAGATAAATTATATCACAAATATGTTTGGAAATATTATTTATTGAAATACAATTCTTGAGATAAGCTTTAGGTCAGGCACAAAGAGATTAAACAGTGTTGATCTATACATCTGTTCTACCCGGATATAAATGGTGGATAGATTATACGAATATGTTATAACCTCAACTTGTATGTTATAACACGCCACTTTGTAATATCCGCAAAGTGTGTGTAGGGCATCATTCACAGACGTATGAAGGAGTTTCATATAACAATTCGGGTGTGGACCTAGAGAATCTCACAATATGAAGTGTACTTATTGTGCACTGGGGCAGCATTATGGATTGAACAATTCCATCATAGAAATTTCAGCAAACTAAAAATATATTTTTATGTTCCTCGGGTTGTGCACTTATCTAGACTTAAATGTTACGTACATCACTTAATTAGTTTACACGAGTCTCACAATATGAAGTGTACTCATTGTATACTGGGGCAGCATTATGGATTGAACAATTTCATCCTACAAATTTCAACAAACTAAAAATATATTTTTGGATTCCTCGGGTTGTGCACTTGTCTAGAATTAAATGTTAAGTACATCACTTAATTAGTTTACAAGAGTTGTTAACTAATTAGATGTTAACAAGTGGCAAAATTTTATTCCATGAATTGACCCATTAACCATGTTAATAAAATCAAATAAGGTAAATATTAATTATTCAAATAGTTTTTGAATAATTAAATAAATATTATTTAAATAAATAAAATATAATTTTTATTTATTTGTTATTTTATTCCTAAATAGAAGACACACCTTATTTTAAATATATAAATTAAATTAAGTTGAGCACCATTTTGCAAAATTAATGATCAATTTTATTAAACCATTAAAAATGGCCACTAAAAATTATTTTTGGTTGTTGGCCACTTAACCTAATTTTGGTGGAGCACTTGTGAAGTGATTAGAGCACAAAAAATGGTGTGAATTCATTTTGATTAACAAGGGTGAAGGAAAAATTCGTGCAAGGTGAGAGGGCATTGAAGAGAAATTGGTTTTTGAAGAGTTTTCTTTTAACAAAAAGTTGTGAGAAAAATTAGAGAGAAAGAAAAATAAATTCTTCTTATTTTTCTTTCAAGAAACAAAATCCTATTGCTAGAAATTTAATTGTTGTTATTCTAGCTTCATAATCCCACCGAATTGTTGTGAACTAGAATTGAACAATAGTGCACTTCAAGGTGAGCTTAAAGTTGGAGCTAAGAAAAATCCAAAATTGAAATCTTCACTAAATGTCATCAAAGGTATGTTTCTATAATCTTAGGTTGTTAATAACTTGAGTTATATGTGTATATGTTGATTACATGCTTAATTCCACTGTAAAATTCGTGTATATGATACATGTGTTTAGTTTTTTTAATATGTACACAATCACATGCATACACCCTAAAACACGTTAACGATAGAATCATAATTGGTAGTTTCTCTCAGCTTGTCGTGCTTCTTCCTTAGCTGAACATTTGTTACGAAGACCTATTCTTGCAACCCACTAATAAAAGATTCTAAAAATCCTTCCAAGAGTTCATAACCTTATTCTTCTCTTCTAGGGAGGTCACCTTGGCCTCATGTTCTAACAGGGAAGATTATAGATCAATCATCTCTTGCATCAAGCTCTCATTGGCCTTTTTCAACTCTGAGATTTTAGCAATCACCTTAATCACCACTTGCCTCAATTCTATAATAATGGTTGGCTCAGCCAAATCAGCATGTAGCCTTTTGTCCTCCTCTTCCATCCACGAGATCGTTCTGAAGGACAAGATTCTTGCCCTCAAAGCAAAAGATTATTCTCAAACGCTTCCTTAGCTCCTCTAACTCATGTTCTAAAGACTTTAAATCATCCTTATATGCCTATAATGTACAAGCACCATCCTGTAAAGTCAGCACATAAACAGTAAGTCAAATATATAACAAACAAATTGTATAAAACATATCCCAAGTCAACACTTACTATAACCATAGAGAAGGAACTATTTCATTCCCAGTTAATGACATTAATCCTTGGCAACAACTCGATATCATCCCTAGTAAAGTTGCTTGACAAAATCACTGTTGCACTCTCTCTGTCGATACAGAGGATGGTGAATTTCCTCATAACATCCAAACTTCTCTTCCAAAAGTGGGGACGAAACTCTTCTATAAACCTAGGCACCCTCCTTGGTTACTGAAGGATGCCGTCACCCCTTAACAAAACCTCTACCCGCTCCCGCTCTTACTTCTGTCCAAAAGGTGGTGCAGTACTCTTCTTTCCTGCTCCTATTCTCAGATGGAGAAGAACCCCTTGAGTCACCTTTAATATTAATCAGCTCCTCTGTGCAAAAAATGGACTATAAAAAAGTTAAGATCAAAACTCCAAGAAAACAAAAACATATATAACTCACCAAGAGGAATGAAGCACTCCATTTAAGGGATCCAAAACTTGATTCATAAGACTCATTAGCTCGTAAAGATTCTATTGTAGTCTTAGGCATGGATCCTTCCTCTTTTACAAGTTCTTTTTGAGCCTTTGAAATTTACTACATGCCTACAAGAAGCTCCGAAGTAGCCTTGGATGCACCCACTAATTCTATTTAGACTTAAGGACTAGCCACTTAGCCTCAGATCTAGCCATGTTCTGAAGAATCGTACCACCACCAATAGACTCGAATTTCTTCTACCTTTTTTAGGGTGAAGCTTTGAAACCAAGGCCTTCAAGTATGTCCTTGGACACCTTCATTCTTTTCTTTTGCATCTTTACTTTTTTAGGACCTTAGTAGAAGAATCCTAGAACCACATCTAAAGATCTTCCATAGAGGTCTGTGACAAAAAGACACAAAAGATTAAAAGAACAACAATCAACTAACTTAGTAAGCCAAAAAAAAGGGAACAATAATTACCATCCTCTGTGAAAGCGACTGAAGTAGTTGACGCCTCTCTAGACCTAACTACTTTAGGAGTATGAACCTCTTGAGAAGGTATAGATGCATCAGTCGTATGAGGAGAAAGAATCAAGTATTCTATGGAAGAACCAGCATCGTAAAAGGATCCAATGAAATAGCATTATCATTAGAAGAATTGCCCTCATCAGTAAGTTCTACACCTACACCAAAGAATGAAAGGTTATTAGAATTGGAAATGAATTGGCAAGTATGAAATTAAGTCTCTCACCTTTCTTAGAGACATAGATGACTTTTACATTAGTAACTATAATAAAAATCACATTAAAAAAATAGAAGAGGTAAGATGTTAGTAAATAAAATTTATGGAAGCAACAAGTGCTCACATATTTTAGGAAAGAACCCACAATAAGCGAACGGGTTGGTGATGGTTTCACTATTGCTATTCCTCTCATCCATTTTCAAAAGGAATAAAATGTCATTGAGAAGGACCTGGTAAAGCAACACATGCATCCAAAACTCTCAGGAATTGAAATTGGGAACCTTTTTCACGAATCAAAGAATATGAGGGGTTAAGTCAAGAGCCCTTCCTTGTAAGTCAAAGTTCATGGTAAGTGGAGTACCTTAAGGTGTCGAGCATGGTTTTGCAATAGTTTCGTGCGGCATAGATGTTTATGGGAGATAGGATCCAGTTAAAAGAATTTCTTAAGAAACCTCTCCCTTTTTAAGATAGAAGAAAGAGTCAAGCTTATCCTCTAGTTGAAATCACTAAAGGACATTACCACTTTATACAAGAAGCCTGGCCTCTTTCAATCATCGTTTACTATCACTACATATTTTTCGAAGCCAGCCTTTTTGTCTTTAAAATCAAAAAATATTTTTCTCTCCCCTTTTGAGGCCTAAACCTAATAATAATTCTTCCTGGAGTAATGTATATTATATATGAGGAAGGTATCATATAGAGTTAGGTCGTATGATGGGAGAGATCATATGGTTTAGGATTACCACATTTTGTAGGAGATGGAAGACATTGGTATGAACTTACAGAGGAGATAGGTCAATCACATATAAAAACTTATGTATAATCAAAGGAAGAAGGAATTGAAAGCACAAAAGGTGCTCTTTAAATATAGGCAGCCATACTACCCTTACAAATGGATATTGTATGGGGTTTACCAAGTAAAAGGTTATGAATATTTACCCCTTTTAGAAATTGAAATGTAGACTTTAATTCGCTGAGGCTGGATGTGTTTACCTCTTCGCCATTTTGTTGTAGGAAGTTTTGATGGCTAAGGTTAGACCCTGGAGGTATGTATCGAGGACAAAAAGAAATAGAGAAAGTTACAAATTTTTTATTTTCAAATTTAGAAAATTTAGGAATGAGAGGGGATAAATAACATGGTCTAATAAATAAGGGGAGAAAATTAAAACCACTCTGTTAAATCAAAAATATTACCCGAATTCGAAAAAACTTGATCACTGGAAACAATAAGGAGCGAGAAACATAATACTTTCAAATGGACACGTGGCGTACGCTGATTGTAAGTGAAGAATCATGCTTAAAAAGCTTTCTATTTGAACCATCACTCTTCTTTACTTATAAGAGGATATCTATTAGGCCTATTATCTAATGACCCAACCAACTCGTGCCTACTGTACTTATTTTTAGTGATAGTCTACATCAGAAAAGGCCCAATTCTATAGAATACAGATTTAGGCCCAAAAAATAGATCTAATGCACTTGATAACTCGACCCACCAATCTATAGACCTCATAAACGGGTTGTGTAAGTTGTGACGAGGCGGAAATATATTAAACTCATTGTTCTATTCAAATTATGCTTAATTAAATGTTATTTTGCATGAAAAATAATTTTTTATAAATAGAAGAATCTCACTTAAATCCTTCTTTTTCATTGATAATTTAATATCAGATTTAATTAATATTGAGTAATTATGTGTGAATGCTCATATATACTTTGAACAAGATTAAAATTCATACAATATAATTATAGTCGATTTGTTCATGAATTATTCATTTATCAATAATTGATTGATTTAGCATCTAATTTATTTATACAATAAACATTACATCTTTGTTATTTTTGCAAAACACACCCTACTCAAAGGTAAGATGAAATATTATTTTTTAAACATATATTAACTTTAGCATTTAGAATTTTTTTTTTTTCTTTAGGAGAATGATAAATTCTCACAAATCTAAGAAATAAGTAAAAGTAAGATGATTATTAATGTGGCGGTTCCAAACCTAGAAACTTTAAATACAAAATTCAAACCTTTTTATACTACGTGAAAAGAAATTAATAGTTGAATTACTTTATACACAATTTATGGAAATATTGTGATAAAAAAAATGAATGCAAATCAACACAACATTTAGCTTTCAGGGTTGGGCCAAATAAATTTCAATTTCTTCTGCCGACAAACATATGGTGCACGGTCCTTTCCATCGATAAGTTGACAAAATTTGTGCATCGCTAGTGGATTGGACGTAACTCCAATCATAATGATACGATATTTTTCATATATTTTATGACTAAATTATTAACGAAACGTGAAACTAATGGATGGTATAAACTGAATTTGAAATATTTGTAGATTTAAACAATAAGAAGTCATTCTATTATATAACCACTTTATTTTATCATTTTCTTACTTTTTAATTGCACAACCCAAAGTTTGTTGATATAAATTTTTAGTTCAAATAACATTGGCATTGAAATTTATTTGTTGAAACTGATGTGGCACAATATATCAATTAAGTAATAATAAAAGGTCCATACAATAAATAAGAACGAGTGATATAATATTAATCTTTTTGTTATTATTTTTAAATATATTATTATCAATATCTTTAAAGTATGACTTAATTATAACAATACTTACTAATTTAAAAAATAGACGTTAATGCTTAATTTTTTATCAAAATAAATACGAATGTCCAATTTCAGTGATTTGTCTTTAAAATTGACAAATTCAAAGGTAATCATGTCTTTTCACCCTTAAATTTTAAAAAAAATAATATTATAATATAATATAATATAACTTTTTAAACAAAAGTAAAAGTAATACAATCAACCAAATGATTAGCTGCATCGACGGCCAAATGGCCATCAGTCCAAAATGGTCTCCTGTTCGAGCAACCATTTGGCCACTTACACCGACGGGTATTTTACCGCCTAGTTCTGGCGACTATAATGGCCGTCAGTTTAGGCTACCAAAATGGCCGCTTAATGACTATAATGGCTGCTTGGTTTAGTGGCCAAATGGCTACCTGTTTCAGGGGCTATTTGGCTGCTTGCACCGATGGTCAAATTGGCCTCTTGGTTCCAACGATCATAATGGCCGCCTGACGAGGTGACCATTTGCCCTTTTAACGTTTTTATTTTTTAAAATTTTTTATTATTTTTCTAATTTATTTTTAAAGATTTTTAAATTTTTTATTTTATTTTTTATTATTTTATTATTATTATATTTAAAAGTCAAACATTAAAATTTGTAAAGTCAACTTCGTTAAACGTATATGGGGCAAAACAGTAAGTTAATACTAATTGATAGAAAATTTGTTGAACTTAACAGAATATTCGTAACGTTTGGACATCAGTGCCTATTTTAGCAAACAAATTAGATATAAACGTCGATTTTTTAAACCTATGAATATTATTGTAATTAAGTTATGCCTCAAGAATATTGATGATAATATCTTTTATTTTTATTCATTTAATTGTATGACAATGCTACATATCTCAAATTAATATCTTAATATTTTCCTTTTAAGTGATTTGTTAATTATTTATTATATGGTGACAAAGTTAATAAATTATTCTGAAAACTATTAATATTTATTATCCAAAGATTATTGACACATCACTCTTTAGACATAAATTTTTAAAGAATTTTTATTAAAAGTAAGAAGAAAGGGCTACAATATCTGCCTTTACAAACTTGAAAAGAGAGGGAGCACTTATGCTATCTACACTGGTTGCTCAGGACTCAAAAGAGCAAATTTTTAAAAAGACAACTAGGCCATAATCCGTATCTAATTGTACCATTGTTTTAGTCGCCAATGCCTCAGTAATATGTGTTGGAAGTGTGTCCTAAAAAGATAATTATTTGTATTTAAATACTGTTAAAAATAATTAATACAGGTTCATTCAATATTATATTTATAATTATGATTGTTTTATTCAAATATCATGAAATTTCTTGATTATTCTATGTAACCTTAAACTTAGTATATAATAGTTATATACGAGAGGATTAAGTTTAAGCGTAATAATATAAACTTGTCCTTAGTCTGAATGAAGACGAAAACTTCATTTATTAGACTATAAGTGCGATCCATTTGTATATTGTATACAATAGTCTTATTCGGATCATTCTATGTAATGACATAAAAAATGGAGGCACTTTGTTTAATGTTGATTATATAGGACTAAGTCACGATAAAATTAATTCTCTATTAATCTCCGTTAGTAAAGAGAATTTATTTTATCACAATATAATCATACATGGATTAATCTTAATCCTGAGTGATTAATGAACTCCTATTCATTGAGTTATGTTTATTAATCTATAAGGAAAAAACTATAAAAGATTTTCAGTCAATTATTATGTATTTTATAAATATAATAAAATAGATAACTGAGAACATTTCTCACAGATATAGAATCTACTCCTTCCGAAAGGAAGTTAGATAAATTTTTCCTTTGATAATTGATTCTGATCTTGAACATTATAAGCGCTCAATTTTCTTTAAGAGTTAAAGAAAATAATAATAATAATAAATTTGTGAATTTCACAAATTAAATGTTCAAAAGAAGATCAATTGGATCAAGGATAAAGATGTAATTAGAGAGGTTAATGGATACTCAACCTAACTCTAATTATGAACACTTGTTGATGATTGATTTATATGAAATAATTATTAAATGGACAAAGATAGTTTTCTGTTTTATAATTTATCTGCAAAATTAAGAGTTCAACTTTATATTTTTAGTGGAGTAATGTAAAGTTAATAAATAAAATTATATTGATTAAAGAGTTTAATCAAATAATTTAATTTATTAGAGCTTAATTTCGTAGGTCCATCAGATCCCCATGTTAGCTCCATAAACACTAAAATTAATTGTTGAATTAATTGTTAGATCTAAAATATTAATTGGCCCAAGTTTAATTTGATTAAACTTATTAGGACTAATTAATTAATTTGATTGGCCCATGTTTAATTTAATTAAACTTATTGGGCTCAATCAATTACGAGCTCAATTCATAATAGCTATGAAATTAAATAAATAATTAGATTATTTGTTTAAATTAAAATAATTAGATAATTATGAATTATCTAAATTATTTAATTAAAGATAATATTATATATTATATTTATCCTTTTAATTATCTAAATTAAAATAATATAAAGATATTATTTTATCATAATCCTATTAGGATTAAGAGTTTATATAATATAAGGATTCTTGTACTATAAAAAAAGGGTTTAGAACTACTTTTACGTATTCTTCATTAGTACTTCTTTTGGGCTAAATTTTTTAGAGAGACAAATTAAGAACACAGAATTAGATCTTCTATAATTTATCAACTCGCTTACACAAGTAGTCCATTTGTGGGAAATACAGTGTGAAAGATTTGCTGGTATTAACAGAAAACATCTATGAAAATTTGCGATTGAGGTATTTTTCTTATACCATCTTGTTGCTAAATTAAAATAATCATAAAAAAAAAATTAAATTGTTCTTGCAATTGGTATCAGAGCTAGGCTTATGTCTATTTTAATTAGCAATTGTAAATTTTATTATATGTTCTTGATGGGTAGGCACATGTTAATGGTTTTTATTTTTTCATGGGATGAATGGTTACAAATGGATTGATGGTGTTGGTAGTTAATTATATGGTCTTTTGGATGTAAAATTGATTAGATCAATTTTTTGTAAGCCATAAAAGGCATAGGAATTTTTTATTTTTTATTTTTGTAATATAAAGAAAATAAGGGCAAAAGATTTGAATTATGACAAGAAGAAAAGGCGCCAACAGCAAGAAGAAAAGAAGAGAAATCGTGCTCTATGACAAGAGATAAAAACAAAAATAAGGCAACAATGGTGTGTTTTGTTTTTTGGAAAAAGAACAAGAAGTGGCTCCTTTAGTCACTGCCAGCTGAGGCCTACCAAAAGGCAGGCCTTTCTAGCTGGGCTAGGCGTGGCCCAAGCCTGCTGAGTAGGCATGGCCTTGGGCCACACCTGTTCTGCATATAACCACAATCACAGGTTAGGCCCATGGCTCTAGCACTGTTTTAAATAGTGCTATGTAGCAACTTAGGCCTGCCAATGGCAAACCCAACAAGGCCCAGCAGAATATTTTTTTTATTATTTATATATAAAAAAAATGTGTGAGATATAATTTTTGAAATAATAAAATACAATTATATTTTATTTGTAGAACAATGGACACTCAAGGAGAAGAAGCTACAAGAAATTTAAGATTGTGTTTTAAATTTTTGCATTTTATTTTCTTTTCTTTTTCTAGAAATTCAAAAGACTTGGTCAACACCGTTGTTTTATATTTTATTTCATTTGATGATTTATATTATAAAATATGTCCATGCATTATAACATGCATTTAGATCTAAGATATGCCTACTCAATGCATTATAATATGCCATGAATACATGTGTCATTTTTTTATTTCTTTACTAAAATAGTTTTAGTTTAGATTTAATAAAATTGACACATAATATACCAATTAGTTATTAAATTTAATTAAAATAGTTTTAATTTATCTAATAAGGAATTTTTTTTAATTAGATTAAAATTAATTACTTTCATAATTGGTATAAATATTGTGAATTAGATTTAAATAGATTAAATTCAATAATTTCACATTGGACTAACTAAGCATATTAGAATAAATAATTTATTAAAAATTATAAGTCTTAGTTATTCATAATAAATTAGATTTTTAGTGTTAAAATCTAGTCATTTATTTTAAGTGTTAATAGGATTAGATTCTAGAAACACTTAGAATGAAACCTAGTGATCAATAATTGACTAGTAGTAATAGTTTTCACTAGTATTATAAAATATAAGATATTTTATAAAATAAAACCCTACAACATAAAATAGTAAGTAGGAGAGGGTTAAATAACAATTTGACCCATAGTCTGCATCGTTAGTTTAACAACATGAGATTTAAGTGACGCCTTATAACTATTTTGTTTTTGTTTTCCCTACAAAAGGTGTCCGTTTGAGTTAATATCAAGGTTAACTTCCAAGAGATAGGATTCCTAGATTTATTTCTAGATTGACCTATCCTACGGCAGTAACTTTGGAGTTAAGTCTATAGAGACCGAAATAATGCGTCACAGTTACATAAATATAAGTATATAGATAATTATATTTAGACTATAATAAATGGTAGTTAATTAATGTAGAAGTTGTGAGATAACTTGAAAAATATTAATTAATTGAGATTGTCTCAGTCTAATTTGAAATTAATTTGACCTACCCTACGGCGGCATATTAATTTCGGTAAATTGGATTATCGTGGTATAGAATTTTTTGCTAGAATTTTTACCTTTATTCTTTTGCATCATGCATCATATTTAAAGTGTTATATCATAATTGTGGTGATATTTGAGTATGAATAATTTAGTTCCTTTGTTTATTATTTTCATCAAAATGACAAATCCCTTGATCACAATATTATCCAATAATAAATTAACCGATGAAAACTTTGTGAAATGAAAAAGTACAATGAACATGGTACTAGTCTGTGAAAACTAAAAATTTATCCTTATTGAACGTTTCTCTCCAAGGCCTGCTCTTAATGCTTCACGAGAAGCTAAGAAGCAATATGATCATTGGCTTAATTCTGATGAAAAAGCTCACTGCTACCTATTATCAAGCATATCTAAAGTGCTTAGGAGTAAGCATGAGAATATAACAATCGCAAAAGAAATGTGGGATTCACTTCAGGCAATGTTTGGGCAGCCTTCTGATAAATTTTGGCATGCTGCGATAAAAGCCGTTATTATGCCAAGATGAAAGATAAAGGAAATGGCTTGTCTGGAGATAAACCTAAAAGCCAAAAGAATAATCATAATAAGAAGAACAATAAGAGCAACATGGTTAAGACAAAAGGAAAATGTTTCCAGTGTCAAAAGAAAGGCCACTTGAAGAGAAAGTGCACCCTCTATCTAAAAATGCTCAAAAAGGAAAAGAAAAGTAAATATGATTTACTTGTTCTTGAAGCATGTTTAGTGGAAGATAATGAATATCCTTGAGTAGTTGACTCTAGGGCCACTAATCATGTTTGTTCTTCTTCACAGATGATTTATTCTTCTCGGACATTAGCAGATGACGAGTTTACGATATGAATAGGTACTGGGGCCGTTGTTTCTGCTAAAGCAATAGGAGTAGTTAAGCTTAAGTTTAAGGATCATTTTTAAATTTTGCAAGACATTTATTATATTCCTGATTTTAAACGAAATTCGATTTCTGTCTCTAAATGTTTACAAAATTATTATTCTATTTCTTTTAATAATAATTCAGTTTTTATTTCTAGAAATGGTTTGAATAGATGTGTCAGTAATTTAGAGAATGGTCTTTATATCATACGGCCAGAAACACAAACACTGCTCAATACTAAAATGTTCAGGTTGAAACAACAAAACTCTAAGAAACAAAATATTTCTCTTGATGATGAAACACTCTTTTGGCACCTTATATTAGGTCATATTAACCTAAATATGATACAACGATTAGTAAAGGATAGACCCCTAAATAGTTTAAGGGTTTGTACTTTACTAGTTTACAAATCTTATTTGGAAGATAAAATAACTAAAAGACCTTTTATTGATAAAAGGCAATAAGGCCCAAGAACCTTTAGAATTAGTACATTTGGATGTATGTGATCCGATTAATGTACAAGCTAGAGAAGGATACGAATATTTCGTCAATTTTATTGATGATTGTTCTCCCTATGGTTATGTATATTTTATGCATAGAAAATCGAAAACATTTGAAAAGTTTAAAGAATTTTGAGTCGAATCCGAGAAACAACTCAATAAACCATTAAAAGTACTTCGATCTAATCGAGGAGGTGAATACTTTGATACTGAATTTGGAGATCACCTAAAAGAGCATGGGATCATATCCCAACTTACAGCTCCGAAAACACCACAATAAAATGGGGTTGTAAAAAGGAAAAATAGAACATTACTAGACAAGAATGATTTAAACCCATTGGGTACAAATGGGTCTATAAAAGAAAAAGAAGAGCAGATAAGAAAGTGAAGACTTTTAAAGTAAGGCTAGTGGCAAATGGTTATACCCAAAAAGAAGAAGTTGACTATGAGAAGACTTTCTCGTCAGTAGCCATGCTAAGATTCGGCAAATGGATGTCAAGACTGCTTTTCTAAATGGTAATCTTGATGAAACCATTTATATGGTTCAACCAGATGGATTCATAGTACAAGATCAAGAGCAAAAGGTTTGCAAGCTATAAAGGTTTATTTATGGGCTTAAAAAAGCATCTATATCTTGGAATATAAGATTTTATCAAGTTATCAAGTCTTATGATTTTGAGCAAAATATTGATGAAGCTTGTGTATACAAGCGCATCAATGAAGGTAAAGTGATTTTCTTAGTTCTTTACGTTTATGATATTCTTCTCGTTGGGAATAATAAAAGAAATATTATTAGATGTAGAGAAATGGCTAGCTAAGCAATTCTAAATAAAAGATTTAGAAAAAGCAAGTTATGTTCTTAGGATCTAACTCATACGAGATCGTAAGAATAAACTCTTAGCTTTGTCTTAATCATCATACATAGATAGGATCCTTGTAAAGTTTTCGATGCAGAATTCTAAAAAATGTAATTTACCTTCTTGCTATGGAATTCACTTGTCTAAGGTACAATGTCCTAAGACACCTTAAAAAGAAGAGGATATGAGACGGATATTATATGCCTTTGCAATGGGCAGCCTAATGTATGCTATGTTGTGTACACTAGACCCGATATTTGCTATTCGATGAGTATAGTCAGCTGGTATCAATCCAATTCAGGATATGATCATTGGGTTGCAGTAAAGCATATTCTCAAGTACCTACGGAGAACAAGAAACTATATACTTGTCTATTCCCGTAAGGATTTGATCTCAATCGAATACACTAATTCTGATTTTTAATTTGATTTAGATTCTTAAAAATCAACATCTGGATCAGTGTTCACTCTTGGTGGTGGAGCCATTGTGTAGAGAAGCATAAGGCAATTATGTATTGCCAATTCAACAATGGAAGTTGAATATGTAGTAGCTTGTGAAGCAACTAAGGAAGCGATATGGCTCCAAAAATTCTTATTGAATCTGAAAGTTGTTCCAGATATGGATAAACCCCTTATGCTTTATATAACGATGCAGTGGCAAATTCTAAAGAGCCAAGAAGTCACAAAATAGGCAAGCACATAAAAAGAAAATATCATCTGATCAGGGAGATTTTTCACCGAAGAGATCTCGCGGTGAAGAAAATCGAGTCATAAAATAACCATACTGATCTTTTTACGAAGACTCTTCATGCTACTAGTTTTGAGAGTCACTTAGAGGGTCTAAAGATACGAGACATATCTCACATGCTTTAGGGTAAGTGGGAGATTGTTGGAAGTATGCCATAAAAGTATAATTATTTGTATTTAGATACTGCTAAAAATAATTAATAGAGGTTATTCATTTAATATTATATTTGCGATTATGATTATTTTATTCAAATATCATGAAATATCATCTAACCTTAAACTTAGTATATAATAGTTATATACGAGAGGATTAAATTTAAGCATAATAATCTAAACTTGTCCTTAGTTTAAATGAAGACGGAAACTTCATTTTAATAGACTATAAGTGTGGTCCATTTATATATTGTATACAATGGTCTTATTCGAATTATTCTATATATTGATGTTGAAAATGGAGATACTTTATATAATGTTGATTATATAGGACTGGATCACGATAAAATTAATTCTCTATTAATCTCTATTAGTAAATAAAATTTATTTTATCACAATATAATTATATATTAATTAATCTTAATCCTAAGTGATTAATAAACTCATATTCATTGAGTTATGTTTATTAATTTACAAGGGAAAGACTGTAAAAGATTTTCAGTCAATTACTAAGTATTTTATAATGTAATAAAATGGATAGTTAAGAACATTTATCACAGATATGGAATCCACTCCTTCCGAAAGAAAGTTAGTTAAATTATTCACTTTATAATTGATTTTGGTCTTGAACATTATGAGCGCTCAATTTTCTTTAAGAGTTAAAGAAAATAATACTAAATTTGTGAATTTCACAAATTAAATATTCAAAAGAGGATCGATGTGGATCAAGGATAAAGATATAATTAGAGAAGTTAACGGACATTCGACCTAACTCTAATTATGAACACTTGGGGATGATTAATCTATATGAAATAATTATTAAATGGACAAAGACAGTTTTTTATTTTATAATTTATCTGCAATCAAAAGTTCAACTTTACATTTTTAGTAGATTAATGTAAAGTTAATAAATAAAATCATACTGATTAAAGAGTTTAATCAAAGAATTTAATTTAATGGAGCTTAATTTTGTAGATCCATCAGGTCCCCATGCTGGCTCCATAAACACTAAAATTGACTATTGAATTAATTATTAGATTTAAAATATTAATTGGCTCAAGTTTAATTTAATTAAATTTATTAAGACTGATTAATTAATTTGATTGGCCTATATTTAATTTGATTAAACTTGTTGGGCTCAATCAATTACGGGCACAATTAATAATAGTTATGGAATTAAATAAATAATTAAATTATTTAATTAAATTAAATAATTAGATAATTATGAATAATCTAAATTATTTAATTAAAGATAATATTAGATATCATATTTATCCTTTTAATTACCTAAATTAAAATAATATAAAGATATTATTTTATCATAATCCTATTATGATTAAGAGTTTAGATAGTATAAGGATTCTTGTACTATAAAAATGAGTTTTAGAACCACTTTTAAGTATTCTTCATTAGTGCTTCTTTTAGGCTAAATATTTCTA
Organism: Ailanthus altissimus; assembly: GCA_946807835.1. Taxonomy (NCBI): domain Eukaryota; kingdom Viridiplantae; phylum Streptophyta; class Magnoliopsida; order Sapindales; family Simaroubaceae; genus Ailanthus; species Ailanthus altissimus. The sequence goes on from OX327684.1 coordinate 10,961,242, forward strand.
GAGAGAAAAATTACGAACACAAAATTAGATCTTCTGCAATTTATCAACTCGCTCACACGAGTAGTCTATTGGTGAGAGATACAGTTTGAAAGATTTGCTAATGTTAATAGAAAACATCCGTAAAAATTCTTGATTGAAATATTTTTCTTATATCATCTTGTTACTAAATTAAAATAGACATAAAAAATTTTTAAATTGTTCCTGCAACATGAACTAAGAAAATGCCATTAATTCGCATTGTTTTAAAGGCCATCATTAAGCCAGTACTCTAATGAATGACCTAACTAAGACCACATTGTCTTTTTTTTTCTTATTAGTAGATGTATCAATACTAGTTTTAAATAACCCACTGAACAAGGAAGACCAATAAAAATCTCGACAATCTTTTGTTTAAGAAATAAAGACATTTGTTCACTAAAAATCATGAATATAACTTTTAGGTTAAAATACTAAAAAAATAATCAAACTCAATATAAGTATGAACCATCTGATTTTAATGGCACCAAATACACCATAAAACGATAACAAAAAGGGTAAATTTAGATATATTATAATGAAATCTTAAACATCTATTGCATCCCATAAGAGTTTTAACCTCTTACAATCCCATAAAGCATGTAAGGTCAAATCTTTTGCAACCAAACAACAAGGACAACATAAATTAATAGGTATTTTATGTCGTGCTAAGTTCATTGTCATAGGGTCTAGTTGTGCTAAGCCTTTCACCAAATAAATAAATAAAATAACTTTAAATGGGACACTAAATTTTTATAATTATTTAATTATTTTTGAGAGATTAACTCAAATTATATAATACTATATTAGTTTGTATAAATGAATTTTATATGTGTTGAATTTTTAAATCATTTTAAAAATTGTGGCTATAAGTGTAATCCAATAATAATTACATCTCTTATTAACATTGGAGTTCCATCCCATCTATCTCCCCTCTTCTAAATAAAAAAATGATAATATAAAATTTAAAATTATAAGTTAGGAAGTGTGATAAATAAACTACAAAATGATTATGGATGACTGAGCCCCTGAGCCCTCGATTGATGATTGACAAGTTAAATTAAACAGTTACAAGACAACTCCGTTCCCGTGTTTTTGTTAAGGGCACTCCATTAAAATCTTACACGTGTTATCACATACTGTGAGATTCTTGTGGGTTAAAATGATAGGACCTAAACCCCACCCGAATCTATCTTTACTTGTGTGACTGTGGCTATACAAGAGGGAGTATTAACACTATTACTCCTGAGGTTTATCTAAACTACATTTTGATAATAATTTTAATTTTTATTACACTATTATTCCTTCTACTTAATCTAAAAATAAAATACTTTTAAAATTATATATTTTTTATTATATAAATAACTCAAATCCAAATAATAGAATTTTTTGTCTTTTAAATTAAGTAGAAGATATAACAGTATAAATAAAATTAAAATATAATTTATGTAAAATCTCATGGGGTAACAATGTTAATATGCCTCTGCAAGACTACAGAATTTTAATCTATTGATCACTAGCTCACTCATATAACTGTTTCATATTCATTGATATATATACAAGTAAAACTTTGTAAAAATATGTGTATCATAATATTGAATATTACAATTTGTTGTCGTCATATTTTTTTTTTAAAATAATCGCCCGATGATGAAGACATTGAAAATGTTTAAATAGAAAGAAATTCTTTTTTTTCCCTAAACTCTATTAGAGAAAAGTTGAAAAAGAAAACTAAGAAGAAAAAAAAGAGAGAGGAATTGATTTTCTTATTATATAGTAGAAAGGAAAAATAAAAATATTTTATTAAAAAAGTGACTGTTAAACTTTTTAAACATTTTTTAATTTTAAAATTATTTAAAAAAACCCCTCCTTCGTTAGTGTATTCCATTTCTTTTGACATAACATTTTTTAAATGGACTAAAATTATAATTTTACCCTTGTGCTTATTTAATTACGAAAAACTGACAATTGCCCTTACTTCTTCTTCCATCTTTGTTTTTCTCTCTCCAAAAACTAAAAACTGAAAGCTCTTTCTTGCTCAAAACCCAAATTCCTCTTTAGCTAAATTCATCCATTCCAAGCTTATGCGAGAGTAATTCAAAAATCAGTAGGAGTATACTTACCTTGCTCTTTCGAGACTGGAGTATTATAAACTATGGTTCCTTGAACAATTGGATCTTGTCGAGATTTGGCAGTTAAGAAAATATTAGTTTCACTTTATGGGTTTCACAGTTCTTATCTCCTTCCTCACATCAACCACCCGTTGAATTTTGCCCCTGTTTGTTTTTCCATTTTTTTCAGTTTCTTTATCCAAATTTTTTTAATAAAACCATTGACTTGTCATTGGTGCTTAAACCAAATAAGAAAATAAAATAAAATAAAATAAAATTTTCTTGTGGCTAGATATGTTATTTCAGTTTGGATGTCTAATGCTATTGCCAAATATATGTAAGATAAGTCCAACTTGCATATCTTATAACTCAAACTCAAATGGGTTCCTCGGTATATGTCATCTGCTCCATGGTATCTCAATTTTGATAAACCTGTAAGTTACGCCATTTCCTTCTTTTGATTTTCATGGGCTACGATGATACAACTATGTACTTAATTAATAGTTCTTTTTTTGTCTTTTGTTTAGAGTTTAAAGCTGATAAATACTGCAAGGGTGCAATGTATAAATAAAAGATTATCTTTAAGGAATTTTGGGTCAATGTATATACATAACTGGTTGATAAATTGTGGTGGTTAAGATAAAGAGAAAAGGAACTTTTTTTATCAATGAATGAAGAAGATCCATGCTGAAGATAAAGAAGGAAGAAGAAGAAGTGCTAAAAAGAAAGAAAACGTCACATCAGGGGATAAGTATCATTTTACTCGTGCCTCTACCAAAAGATCACAAAATATTATACAGCAAAAACAATTTTTCTTCTCACGTTGTGTTATTAAAATGGGCAATATATCACCAATGTAAGCATAATAATATTACAATAAATATTAACCATCAATCAATCACAATAAACACCAAATTTTTACGTGAAAAACTCAATTCGGGAAAAATCACGGGACCGTAGTCCGATATCAACACTTCTACTATGCAATAATAATAGAATTACAATAATGTTCTCTCTAGAATCACCACTAGAGGCTCACCACAACATCAAGAACATTAATCTTGGCTCAATAACAATAAATCTAACAAATTCTCCTTAAATATAAATTTGCTAGATAATGCTAAATCAGAGGCTAAATCGAAAATCGAATCCGATAGAATTGTAGAGCAAGATGTTGGGAACTCACCTTCAAAATTTGAGCAAAATCAGAACCCAAATTGACATCCAATCATCCAATTAAAACCCCAGTTTTATTTTTCTCTTTCTCTCTCGTTCTTCTCTGTTTTTGCTTCTGCTTACTGGAAAATGGCTTCTCGGCCAAAATCAACAAAACCCAAAATGGTGTACTGTGCACTTATGGCAATTTTTAGTCAACTCCCTTCATAGCTAATTACATAGAGGCCCCTAGACCCACATGATGTGGATCTCACCAACAAATCTCCCCCTCCACGTCATGTGAAAGGATCCACTAGACCCGCTTTCCCTTTACAAACTTGAAGCTTCTCCTTGGACAATGATTTAGTCATCATATCCGATCCATTCTCATTTGTATGTATCTTTTCAAGTTGTAACAGTTTTGATTCTAATACGTCACGTACCCAATGATACTTAACATCAATGTGCTTGGATCTTGAGTGGAATGTTGGGTTCTTTGCCAAATGAATGGCACTCTGACTGTCACAGTAAACTATGTAGCTCTCTTGCTTCACACTCAACTCTTGTAGGAACTTCTTCATCCACAAGGTTTCCTTGCAAGCTTCAGTAACTGCAATATACTCAGCCTCTGTAGTAGACAAAGCAACACATTTTTTAAGTCTGGATTGCCATGACACAGCTCCCCCTGCAAAGGTAATCAGGTATCCTGATGTAGACTTCCTAGAATCCACATCTCCTGCCATGTCTGCATCTGTGTACCCATACAACACTGATGCGATATTTCTATATCATAAATTAAGTGCAAGTATACACTATCGTATGCAAGTAATAAAGAGACTAATTAGTCGGATGTCGAACCCACAGGGATAATTCTTTCTTTTTAACCAATTACTAAAATTATATCTTCCTAATAATTATTCAAAAAAATAAAAATCTAAGAATGAATGTAAGAAATATAAAAGTAAAAACACAATGCAAAGAGAATAAGAAGATAGCAATGTAGAGAAAACCTAGGATTAATATTATCCCTCAATATGTTTCTAATGATTAATCCTCTAATATTTAACCCACTTAGTCTTTATTATTGATCAAGACACCAATGTATTCACAAGCCTCTTCCAAGGTCATGCAAGTATACCCTAATTTACCAAATACCTATATTCCTATGGTACTTGTAATAAATTAGGATTCATTAAGATTAGGTCTTATTGATCATACATGCCAATTAGGTATATTCCTATCCTAAATTGAAACTTGCATATGCAACATTGAATGTTACTCTACAATCATGCATCAAATTACCTAGGTCTAAATATTATGATTCCTCTTCCGAGTTTATCAATAATATTACCAACTCATTCACCATATATTGGCCAGATATATTGAAGCATTAAACACAAGTAATTTAAATAATAAATGACTAAGTTTATTAAATACTAAAAAGATATGGCAATTAAGCGCGCATATTGAGTTCAAATATTAACCCTAGAAAATAAATTAGCTCATGGCTACAAGAGAACAGCAGTAAAAATAATTATAAATCATGATACAATTATTAGCAAACCGATATAGACGTCGAATTGCTCTTAATTGCGCTGCCTAGGAACTCTTGATGCCGAAGAACGTCTTGTACTTCTCTCTAAAGTTGCTTCAATTAAGCTCCTATTGCTCTCCAAGACTCGTGCTCTGTATTCTTGGTGCTCTTGGGTCGTCTTGGATTGATTCTTGAAGGTTGGGAACGAGTGGCTTTATATAGGGATTGATATGAGCTTGAAAATCTCAATTCTCGTCGGACTAGGAATCGCACTACCGCTGGCGCGCTATGAATCTGTCGCTGGGGCGACGCGTGAAAAAGCTATTACCGCTGGAGCGGTGGGATCTTGGCGCTGGGGCGCTGCATGAAAACGGCTTCACCGCTGGCGCGGTGACTCTTCGGCGCTGGGGCGCTAGATGCGACTTAAGCAGGTCATTTTTCTAATTTCGATCACTATTCCAACGCTGGGGCTAAAATACTTGTGGCGCGGGGGCGCTGGACTCATAACTTGAAAACTTTGCATTTTAGTCCCTGTTTTCGCTCCTTTTGCGTTCTTTCTTTAAATTTCGTTCAAGTCCCTACAATTAACAATAATGCACATAAATAGCCATCTATTCTCATAAAATAATAAAATATCAATAATAAAAACATGAGAAAATATATGACAAATTTGCCCTTATCAAACACAGATTTATCACCACCAAAACACAAACATGTCTTAGAGGTGCCTCTAAGGTATCTGAAAATCCACTCCACTGCTGTCCAATGCTCTTTGCCAGGATTAGAGAGAAACCGACTAACAACACTAACTGCATGAGCAATATCTGGCCTAGTACAAACCATAGCATACATCAAACTACCAACAGCTGATGCATAAGGCACTGCACCCATTTCTTCCTTTTCTTTCTCACTTGTATGACATTGCTTGGAACTAAGCTTGAAGTGGCCTGCAAGTGGTGAACTAACTGGTTTTGCCTTACTCATGTTGAATCTTTCAAGAACCCTTTCAATGTAGTTTTCTTGAGATAACCATAACTTCCCATTTTTCCTGTCACGGGAGATCTTCATGCCAAGGATTTGTTTAGCCTGTCCTAAATCCTTCATAGCAAATGACTTACCAAGTTCTCTCTTCAATCCTTCAATTTTACTACCATCATGGCCAATAATTAACATATCATCCACATAAAGCAAGAGAATAATGAAATCATTATCTGCAAACCTCTTCATAAAAACACAGTGGTCTGATGTAGTTCTGCTGAAACTATGATTTTCCATGAAAGAATCAAATTTCTTGTACCACTGTCTCGGTGCCTGTTTCAGCCCATACAAACTTTTCTTCAACTTACACACTAAATCTTCCTTGCCTTTGACTCTGAATCCCTCAGGCTGCTCCATGTAGATTTCCTCCTCCAAATCACCATGAAGGAAAGCTGTCTTTACATCAAGCTGCTCAATCTCCAAGTTTAAACTTGCTGCTAAACCAAGGACAACTCGGATAGAAGACATCTTCACTACAGGAGAAAAAATTTCTTCAAAATCAATTCCTTTCTTCTGACCAAACCCTTTCACAACCAACCTAGCCTTATACCTTAGTTGTGAGTTGTTTTCAGTCTTCAGCCTGCAAACCCATTTGTTCTTCAAAGCTCTCTTACCTTTAGGCAGTTTTGCTAACTCATAAGTGTGGTTCTCATGCAAGGATTTTATCTCTTCTTACATAGCCTTAAACCACTCATTCTTGTGCTGGTGAGACATAACTTCCTGGAAGTTTTCAGGTTCTCCCCCGTCTGTAAGCATCACATACTCATGTGGTGGATATTTGGAGGAGTGGTGGCGCTCTCTCATAGATCTTCTTAACTGAGGCTTAACAGGTGGATCAAATGATTCTGAAGGTGCTTGCTCAACCTGTTCTGCTGAACCATCATCATCAACTCTATCATCAAAATCTTCTTGTGTGTCTCCTCCATAATCATCATAAACTACAGGTGGAAGAACTGATCTGGAAGTATCAGGAATAGGAATTTCATCACATTCTTGAGGCTTTTCATCTTTCTCTACCCCATCAACTATCTGATCTTCAAGAAATGTAACATCTCTGCTTCTGATGATTTTCTGACTCACTGGATCCCATAATCTGTACCCAAAGTCTTCATGTGCATAACCCAAAAAGATACACTCCCTAGCCTTATTGTCAAGCTTCGACCTTTCATCTTTTGGAATGTGAACAAATGCCCTGCAACCAAACACTCTTAAGTGCTTATATGAAACATCTTTCCCGGTCCAAACTCTTTCAGGTACATCATCATCCAAAGGAGCTGAAGGAGAAAGGTTAATTAAATCAACTGCAGTACGCATTGCTTCACCCCAAAAGTATTTAGGTAGCTTTGCATCAGAGAGCATACACCTGATTCTTTCTTGAATCGTTCTGTTCATTCTCTCTGCCACACCATTTTGCTGAGGAGTTTTTGGCACGGTCTTCTCAAGTCTGATACCATGGGATCTACAATACTGCTCAAATGGTCCTCTGTACTCACCACCATTGTCTGCCCTTACACATTTCAACTGTCTCCCTGTCCCTCTCTCAACCTTAACATGAAAATCTTTAAAGACATCAAGTACCTGGTCTTTAGATTTCAGAGCAAAAATCCACACTTTTCTAAAACAATCATCAATAAAAGTTACAAAGTAAAGTGCACCTCCACGTGTTCTAGTTTGTATAGTACATACATCAGTGTGTATCAAATCAAGTAAGTTTGCTCTTCTAGATGGATAAAAATTATGAAATACAACTCTATGTGCCTTTCCTGCTAAACAATGATCACAAGGTTTGAGAGACTTACCTGCGAAGCTGGGCAGAAAATTCTTCTTGACTAGAACTTGAAGCCCTTTCTCACTTATGTGGCTAAGCCTTTTATGCCACAACTCAATGTCAGATTCTTTTGCTGCTACATTGACATCTTCTTTTATGAGCTTAACTTCCATAACATAGAGAGTGTTTACCTTCCTTCCTTTAGCTAGAATTATAGAACCTTTGGTGAGCTTCCATTTACCTTCACCAAAGTAGTTGCAATAACCATCATCATCAAGCTTGCCGGTGGAGATCAAATTCAGACGCATTTCTGGAACATGTCTAACATCCTTCAGTAGTAATCTGCTACCAACACTGGACTCCAAGTAAATATCTCCTACTCCCACAATCTTGGATGCACCATCATTTCCCATCCTGACATAGCCAAAATCACCACTAGCGTAGGATGTGAAGAAATCACAATTTGAAGTAACATGAAATGAAGCACCCGAATCAATTACCCAATCACTTGTATGACATGTGAGATTTATGGAGTTTTCATTATAAACAATAGTCATATCCCCATCAGCAACTACTGTATTGCTTACTTGTTCATTTTTCTGTGATTCATCTCTTTCCATAGCCTGTTCCCTTTTCCATATTCTACACTCTCTCTTTATATGCCCAATTTTGTTGCAATGGTAACACTTGACATTTTTCCGTTGAGACTTGGATCTTCCTCTGTAGTTGTTATTACCAGAACTTCTACTTTGGCTTCTTCCACGTCTTTCATGCTTTTCTGTAACAAGTGTTTCTGTCTCAGAAAAACTCATACCTACATTCTTTCTTCTGGCTTCTTCATTTTGCATTCTATCCTTAACCATTTCCACAGTTAGCTTCCCATTTGGCGCTGAATTATTTACTGACACCACCAATGTCTCCCAACTATCCGGTAAGGAACTAAGCAATAACAATGCTTGTAATTCATCATTTAGTGAAATATTCATAGTTGTCAACTGGTTCACTAGGCCTTGAAACTCACTAGTGTGCTCAGCTATACTGCACCCTTCCTTGTATTTTAGATTCACAAGCCTCTTCATTAAATTGGCTTTATTTTGTGGTGTAGGCTGCTCATAAATGGACTCCAATTTTCTCCACATAACATCAGCCTTGGTCTCTTTTGCCACATGGTGAAATACACTCTGATCTATCCATTGCCTAATGGTGCCAACACATTTTCTATGTAATTGGATCCACTCTTTATCACTCATTTTCTCGGGTTTTACAGCATCCCCTTCAATGGGTTCATGTAGGTCTTTTACAAAAAGTAAATCCTCCATTCTAGACTTCCATATAGCATAATTTCATGCCTTCAGTTTAATCATGCATGCAGAATTTTCATCCATTTTAATCAACACAAATTAAGCACTGCACAACCTGACTAGCTCTGATACCACTTTGTTGGGAAAGATCACAAAATACTACACAGCGGAAAACAAATCTTTCTCCCACGTTGTGTTATTAAAATGGGCAATATATTAGCAATGTAAGCACAACAATATTACCACAAACATTAACCATCAATCAATCACAATGAACACCAAATTTTTACGTGAAAAACCCAATTCGGGAAAAACCACGGGACCGTAGTCCGATATCAACACTTCCACTATGCAATAATAATTAGATTACAACAATGTTCTCTCTAGAATCACTACTAGAGGCTCACCACAACATCAAGAACATTAATCTTGACTCAATAACAATAAATCTAATAAATTCTCCTTAAATATAAATTTGCTAGATAATGCTAAATCAGATACTAAATCGAAAATCGAAAATCGAATCAAATAGAATTGTAGAGTAAGATGTTGGGAACTCACCTTCAAAATTTGAGCAAAATCGAAACCCAAATTAACATTCAATCATCCAAAAAAAAAATTAAAATTCTAATTTTATTTTTCTCTTTCTCTCTCATTTTTTTTTATTTTTACTTCTGTTTACTGAAAAATGGTTCGGTCAAAATCAACGAAACCTAAAATAATGTACTGTACATTTATGACAATTTTCAATCTAACTCTTTTTATGATTAATTACATAAAGACCCCTAACACCAATATGTATATACATAACTGGTGGATAAATTGTGGTGGTTAAGATAAAAAGAAAAAGAACTTTTTTTATCAATGAATGAAGAAGATCCATGCTGAAGATAAAGAAGAAAGAAGAAGAAGTGCTAAAAAGAAAGAAAACATCACATCAAGAGATAAGTATCATTTTACCCGTGTCTCTACCAAAAGAAACAATAAACATTAACGAAGATGGGTTTTTTAAATAATTTTAAAATTAAGAAGTATTTAAAACACTCGATCCAAATTGTGAGGTCTAGCAATTATTTTCTCTATTTTTGTATTGATGATAATGGACCCGGTGATAACAACTGAACCAAGGCACAATAGCGATGAATTGAGTAAAAGAATTAATGATAATAAGTTTGAGTAGAGCCACAACATCTTATTAAAATCTTCTATTGCCGCTTTATTATTTGTTCCTACCCAACCGGACACCAATTTTTGTATAAAATATATTTTCTCTAAAAAGAATTATCAACAAAAAAACAACTCTATTGTTTTAAAAAAACATTATAATCATCATCGATTAAGACTGGCATTTACAATTAAGATAGGGATAAGATGATGAGGTGGGTGAGGGTTGTTTTGACATTTTACTGGATTTTACTTTTTATCTTTTGAAAGAGAGATAATTCTTGGACATCAACATATGCCCATGAGCATGAATAGGATGGTGTTGATTGTGTCAATAATTATGGAAGATTACCGTCGTATTGAATAGGGGGAAAATGCATTTAATTTGGTTTGGAGGGCAAATCTCAAATTGTGCATCAGAGTTATTGTCTAAAACTATATGAATGAATAACATTATTTAATAGATTTAATTGTGGAATTGAAAGGAAAATGAATAGGCAAAAGCTGTCAGCAATTAGAGCTCAGATTGGGCCCATTTGACAATTAGATCTTCTTAATTCATATAACAACCCAATAAATAGTATGTGGACAAGCAAGACAATAAATTTATTTAACATGTTTAATGATCAGGCTTCAATGATCTAGTTAATAGTTACTTTCTTAATTTCTTAATTTAGTGGGTTAAAGAGAGTTAACTGCGTATCATTTATATAATAGGTTCACATTCAATATTATGATTGTTACATTTTTGTTATATTCATTATACAATTTTTTAATGAAAGGGAATTTGTATGCTAAAAATGCACATTTAAATTATATATATTTTTGTATAGTTTCAAAACCTTTCGTATCGAGCTTCAAAGCCACGTTTTTTAACATGGAGTAGAATGATTCTATATAACAGTTATATATAAAAATAAAAGTGAGCGAGCTTTGAGAAGAAAACAAATCTAAGAAGAAAGAAGAGTAACACTTTCACCTTACGATAAAAAGGAAGAAGAAAAATTCATAAGCAAAATATTTAACAAGTTTCTTTTAAAAAAAAAAAAAGAAAAGATAATGAAAATAGGGTTTTACAAAGAAATAGAGAAACATAAAGAGGACAAGGAGGAAGGGACTTGTTCTTTTACTGGAAAGGGGAAATGGAGTTCATTGTTCTTAGTTTGGGCTGAGCATGGCCCATTTTGATTTTCATAAATACTCTAATTAGCCTGCTTTGAGAGTTAAGGTCGAAATGCCACAAGCCCATCTTTATTGTCAAACTTGATTGATTAAAATTAATTATAAATATTATTTTTAAAAAAACCACCATTTAATTTAATTATGTGGTTGTCACTTCTCTCCTTAATTTTTTAAGTTAAGAGATTAAGTCGTTAAAGATTTAAGAAAAAAAAAATCATTTGCTCAGTAATTTCGTTTTTTTTTTTTTCAAGTTCTTTAACACAAGTGGGAGGATTTAAACTGACGACGCCCATATTGAAGATAAAAGTGCACGTCAACCTAGTAAATTATAATGATTTATGCTTAAAGATTTAAATTGTTAAAAATTTAAGAAAAAAATTAAAACCACCATATAATTTAACAGTTATTATTTCTCCACCTCATTTTTGTGTACGGTTTCATTGAGAATATAAATCCAATCATATTACTTAATAATATTCAGAGTAAGTGAGAAGACTTGAACCCAACTCTCAAAGTTGAAATGGAGAGATGACAACCAGCAAATCAATAAGCGGTCATGAAAGCTAATTTTACTAACAGTACATAGTGTTGGAATATTTTGCTGGATGGTCCAAATTATTAAACCCAATATATTTGGTTAAAGAGCCGATTAAATCACTTCCGCCCACCACCAACAGCTACTTGGGAACCAACTTAGAATAGAGCATGAATGTAGAAAAATTGGTTATCTATCTTCCACATCTTTGTGAAAAATACAATTTCAGATTAAAAAGCACTCAGGTTTGAATTGCTCTTCAAAAAATATTTTTCAGGTACTTCCGAAACCCACTTTTTAAATATAGGTAATTGATTTAACTAATAAGATCAAGAAATGATATTTTATGTCTTAAATAATTATAGTTAACAAAGTATTTAAAATTAATATTATTAAAATTTGTGCTCACGTGTTATTTTATTGTTGTATAAATATTTTATTTTATAATATTTATATGGTACATCTTTTGTTAAATCGCTAATTATAATCATTAAAATGGCTCAATGTTTGTGACGCTACAGATATTATATGATCTGAAAGAGTTCAAATTTAATTTAAAGAAGTTTATATCAATGCTAAAAATTAGCAACGCTAAGAACTATAAATACTAAAGAGTTAGCATAATCAGTGAAGTTTAAAAGTTAGAACCTTATCTGGAACAGTACAAAGACTTGAGAGTACACTAGTAATAATATAATTGCAAGAGTTACAATAAGTGCTAAAAAATATTATTATGAAAGTCTATTCTCAAATTATATGTTCCTGGTCTTAATTCACCGATGCAGGCCTATCGGTGGAACCTTTTATCATAGACCAATATATATTATACCTAGATAGTTTAGATGGTTGTTCTTAGCTGACCTTGGGCTTACTGGAAGTTCGCATAGCATATAGGTATTCAATAAGTACTGAATACTGAACAGACTCAAAGAGGACCCCAATAGACATCCCATGAAGCCGTCAACGGAATGTCCTCTAGTGTTGAGTAGTATACGTGATCCTTAGACTTAAGTGTCACGGTAGACTTGTAAGTGATCCATTATACTTTGGTTCCACGAATATCATAAACCTTTTATGGTGTGACCGTTAGGTGTTGCTGGGTATAGTTTGATACTTATGAAGTTCGGTGTGTACAAATATAGGATCTGTCAGCTCACATGGATAAGTTACATATCCAAATGCTCCAAAACTATATCTTAGAAAGTCTTATGGTCATAAGCAACTAACCCGAAAAAAATGTTTCCCACAGGGTTAAACAATATTGCAAAGGTATTTGCATATATTGTTTATTAAGATACGTGTCTGGAGATAAGTTCACAGATAAGCACATAAGGATTTGACGGTGATGATCTATATGTTAATGATATGTACGTGTGCACCGTGCTACGAGTAAATATATGTATTTTAAATAATTTAAAAAATAACATATTACGCAGCAGAATTAATAATACACATTAAAATAATCTCATTACACTAATGAGATTATGGGACTCACCCTCAAAGCGTACTTTAAATAATTCTAGTTTAGATATGGTGGTCTTCCTTAAGCTAAAATAATAACTTTCTTTTTCAAAATATTTAAAATAATTTTTTTCAAATTTATTTCAATCTCTCATATTAAATTAAGGTTAACACTTAACATTATGAAACAAAATAATTCATAACTTAACTTATATGTCTCTCGGTTTGCATATTTATATAGACATAGTTGACTTTCATTTAATAAATGAAAAGTGGCTTGATAGCCACTTGGTCACTTGTCATGTTACAATTACTTCCATTTCGGTAGCTAATTTTAGAAGCAATTGGTGGTAATATAGTTTCAATATATTGCCATATTGATGATGATTGAATCAAGTTCAATCTTTGCTTTAATTGCAGAATAAAAATAAATATTTGTCTTTGTTTTAGCCAATCAAATAAAAACATGTTTATTTTTCTTTGTTTCATCTAATGGAAATAGAATAATTATTTTTCTTTGTTCCATCTAATGGAAATAGAACAAATGCAAAAGTGTATTAATCAATTGATTCATACAGACCAAATTGAATAAATAAATTATTTTTTTATTTTTTTTAATTAAAATTTTTATCTATTAATACTTAAATTAGTACTCATATAAATTATTGGTATAATTTGATATATACACTAGGTAGATAAAAAAGTTAAGTCTCACTTGACACAATTTTAAGTTTAACAATAAAACCTTAACTACTCCCCGAGAGACTTTAAAGTAAATGAGTGAATAATTAATTTTATTTAAATAAAATAATAATTATTTTATTTAAATGGTAACTATATCTACCAAATGCCCAATTTAGTACCCATACAAATTATTAGCACAATTTGAGATATACACTAGGTAGATAAAAGTGTCAAATTTTACTTGACACAATTTTAAGTTTAACAATTAAACTTTAGCTACTTCCCGAGATACTCTTAAATAAATTCATATTTTCCAAAACTTCCGAGATCGAACAATTTGATTCGGTGCACTACTCACGTGCTCAACGCGTACACTTCTTATTTTCCAAAACTTCCGAGATCGAACAATTTGATTCGGTGCACTACTCACGTGCTCAACGCGTACACTTCATATAGTGAGACTCCCTAGGCTCACACCTAGTTTGTCTCACGGAACATTTCTGTAAGTCCATAACCGATGCCCCACACACACATGTTATGGATAATACAAAATGGCGAGTTAAACCATACAAGTTGAGATTAATCCATATTCATATAATCCCTCCATCATTAATATCCTGAAAGAGTGGAGACACAGATCAATAGCGTCAAGTCCCCTATTACTCAATCATAAACTTATCTCTTTTGATTCGTATTCCTATATATAAAACGGGATTCCGTCGAAAAAGAACAATGGGACTCCCTTTCTTAAACAATGTTTAGGGTTTGCTGTTAGGTATCATGTTCTGGTTTCGAGATTGAATTATAAAAATATATGCAAATTCATTTGCAATATTATTTACTCCACAGGAAACTCTTTTTCGAGTTAAATGCTTATGGCTATAAGACTTCCTAGAATACAATCTTAGAGCATCTGGATATTTAACTCACTCATATGATCTGACGAATCCCATATCTACATACACCAAACTCCATAAGCATCGGACCATACCCAGCGACACCCAGCGGTCAGGCCATGAAAGGTCTCTAACATGTGTGGAACCCAAGTATGGTGAATCACTCATAAGCCCACCGTGGTGCTCAGGTCTAGGGACTACAAATACTACTCAACTTGAGAAGACCCTCTACTGACGGATTTATAGAAAATCTATTAGAGGTCTTCATTGAGTCTATTTCAGTATCCAGTCCTTACTAAATACATGTATATTTATATGAGTTTCCACTAAGGTCATGGTTTGCTAAGATAAACCATCTGAACTATCCAAATATGGACATACACTGATCTATATAAATCAATTCTATTCGATAAACCCTGCATCGATGGAAATAGATTAGGAACATTTAATTTAAAAATATATTTACACAATGATATTTCTTAGCAACGCTTGCAACTATTTACAACTATGTCATTACAAGTATATTCTCAGGTCTTTGTCCCATTTCAGACAAGGTTCTAACTCTTTAGACTTGATCTAAACTTCTTCAAATCAATACAATATATAAAATATTACAAGCATCTTACCTTAATAAAATTAATTAGTGATTTAATAAAATATTTATTTATTACATAAGTATGAAAATACAATATTCATACAAAATTAGGATGGCACATGAGCACAAATCCCAATAACTCCCACTTGCTCTAGTGCGATTCGTAGTGGTATCTAATACCTAACGATTCCACGTGTTTCTCTAACACCTTTAGAGTTAAGGCCTTAGTGAGTGAGTCCACTACATTAT
The DNA here is from genome assembly GCA_946807835.1 of Ailanthus altissimus. Taxonomy (NCBI): domain Eukaryota; kingdom Viridiplantae; phylum Streptophyta; class Magnoliopsida; order Sapindales; family Simaroubaceae; genus Ailanthus; species Ailanthus altissimus. The sequence continues at coordinate 10,976,930 of OX327684.1, forward strand.
TTACAGAATCAACTCTGTAAAATACAACATCTCCTCGAGCCAAGATCTCTCTAACAATGTGGTATTTTCTCTCCATATATTTAGATCTCTAGTGTGCTCTTGGCTCTTTCGCCTGTGCTATGGCCCCGTTGTTGTCGCAATATAGTAGGATAGGATCCACGGAACTTGGGACTATACCAAGTTCTATGATAAACTTTTTTATCCACATTACCTCTTTTGTTGCTTCTGAAGCTGCAATGTATTCTACCTCTGTGGTAGAATCAGCTGTGGATCCCCATTTGACACTCTTCTAACTTATGGCGGCATCATTGAGAATAAACATATATTCGGATGTACACTGTTTATCATCCGGATCAAACTGAAAGTCTGAATCAGTGTATCCTCTTACCTGTAAGTCATTTTCTTCATATATGAGAAACTTATCATTTGTACCCTTAAGGTATTTAAGGACATGTTTGACTGTCATCCAATGGTTATCACTTGGATCAGACTGGTACCGACTCGTAACATTTATAGCCATACTGATATTAGGTCTCGTACACATCATTGCATACATCAAGCTTCCAACAGCTAATGCATAAAGAATGTTAGACATTTTAACCCTCTCATCTTTCTTCTAATGACACATTTTCCTCGAAAGATGAATGTTATGTCTAAAAAGTATATTAACTATCTTACAATTACTAAAACTATACCTTTTTAAGACACTATCAATGTACGAAGATTGAAAGAGTCCTATGAGCCTCCTAACTCTATCTCTATAAAGTTTTATACCTAGTATATAGGAAGCTTCTCCCAAATTTTTCATGGAGAAATTCTTACTAAGGTAATTTTTTACTGACTGTAACATACCGATATCATTTTCAATGATCAGTATGTCATCTACATAAAGAATTAAGAAGACAACCATGCTCCCACTAACCTTTTTATATACACATACCTCTTCTTCATTTTTTATGAAACTAGACCCTCTGATTACCTCATCAAAATGAAGATTCTAGCTTCCGAAAGCTTGTTTAAGTCCATAAATGGACTTCTTCAGTTTGCATACAAAACCAGAAGAAAGGCTAGATGCAAAATCTTCAGGCCGTTCCAAGAATCTCTCTTCATCGAGATATCTATTCAGGAACGCCGTCTTTATATCCATCTGCCAAATTTTAAAGTCATAGTATGCAGCAATTGCTAATAAAATCCTTATTGACTTAAGCATCGCAACTGGTACAAAAGTTTTCTCAAAATCGATCCCAGATTATTGAGTATAACCTTTTGCTATCAGACGAGCCTTGAAGGTCTCTACCTTTTCATCGGGCCCACGCTTTCACTTGTAAACCCATTTACAACCGATAAGAACTATTTCTTCGGGAAGCTCAACCAAATCTCAAACTTGGTTTTGATACATAGAGCCAATTTTGAATTTCAGGCATCCTGCCATTTTCTTTAATCAATATCCAATATTGCCTCTCTGTAGGTTAAAGGATCATTTTCTTCCATTATGAAAATCTCAGAGGTACCTTCAAGTATCATACCATACCTTTCAGGTTGCCTCGATATTCTTGGTGACCTACGTAGAGGGTGTGTAAAATGTAATTTACTTGATTGAGCCTATAGTTCCATCTCTGGTTCATTTTGATTGAATTCATCAAGATTAATCTTTCTACAATCCCCATGATCTATGAGAAACTGTTTCTCTATAAAAGTGGCATTCCGAGCAACGAACATATTTCGTTCCTCAGGATCATAAAACTGGTATCCTATTGAGTTTATAGGATAACCAATGAACCGATACTTATACCCCCTAGGTACAAGTTTATCCTGTTGTGTAACTTTTACATAAGCAGGACAACCCCAAATCTTAAAATATTTAAGACTTAAATTCTTTCCAGTCCATATCTCATAAGAAGTGGAAAGAACTGCCTTAGACGAAACTCTATTTAATACATGAGCAGCAGTATGTATAGCATAGCCCCAAAAATATTCAGGGAGATCGGTGGAACTCATCATCGATCAGACCATATCTAATAAAGTCTGATTCTTCCTATCCGAAAGACCATTATGTTGGGGTGTAGCTAGAGGACTATACTGAGCGAGAATTCCATTCTCCTTTAAATAATTTAAAAATTCACTGCTTATGTATTCACCGCCTCGATCTGATCGAAGGTATTTGACATACATACCGATTTGTTTCTCTACTTCAAGTCTATATTCCTTGAACTTTTCAAAGGTTTCAGACTTGTGTCTCCTAAGAAACACATAACTATATCGTGACAAATCATCAATAAAGTTTACAAAGTATTGAAATCCACCAATAGCAACGAGATTCATTGGACCACATACATCACTATGTATAAGTTCTAATAAACCAGTAGAACGGTGTCCAACACCAATAAAAGAAGATTTGGTCATCTTTCTTTGAATACATGATTCACAAACTGGATAAGGTTTTATGGTTAAATCAGGTATTCGACCATCCTTAACCAAACGGGATAAGCGTCTAATGCATCTATGACCTAATCTCATATGCTACAATTCTGTTTCATTGAAAGTTCTCAAACTACTTGCTGTGTTTACCTGTACATTCATGACATTTTGTGTTGTATTCAAAACATAATGATCATTAATTAACTAACAATCAGCTATCAAAATATTATGCATATCATATAAACATAAGGAACGATTCTGTATATACATATGATAACCCTCATTATCAAGTACATGAAGGGATATTATTTGTCTTAAAATACAGGATACAAAAAGACAGTTATACAACACTATAGTTCTATTACATGAGATATGTAAAACTAAATATCCCACAGCCTCGACCTGAAGGAAATCTCCATTTTCAACACGAAGCTGAATCTCTCTCAGCTGCAATAGTCTAACTTTCCTTAGACCCTACAACATATTACAGATGTGAGAAAGAAGCAATATCCAATACCCAATCAGAATTAGCATAATATGCTAAAGAAATGTCAATAATAGATAAACATATACCTAAGAGATTCTTCTTTATTGAGGCAAGGTATCTCTGGCAATTTTTCTTCCAGTGTCCTTCCTTACCACAGTGAAAATATTTTCCTTTATCTTTCTTCTGTGGTTTGGCTATGAGTCACCTTTGAGGACCAATCCTGAGTGCCTGCCTCACCTTCTTTTTCTTCTTTCCTTTAGGCTTCCCAGAAGCCCTAGGAATAGAAGATGAAGCACCCTGAACAAAGAAGGAAGATCCTACTTTGTTCATGTCCTATTTTGTTGTCTTCAACATATTATGAAGTTCAGCATAAGACGGGGTCATTCCCTACAAATTAAAATTCATTATGAACTGTCTGAAAGACCCCGGAAGTAACTGGAGAATCAAACTATTCCCCATATTTTTGTTTAGTGTAATATCCATCATCTCCAACTTCTCGATTATAGAAATCATATTGAGGACATGGGGACTGACTGGACTACCCTTAGAAAGTCTACACTGAAAAAGTGATTTAGCAACCATATATGCCTCAATCTGAGGACGGTCGCCAAACAGCTCCTTTAGATGGAGCATAATGTTAAAAGCATCACCCATATGAGCATGCTCTCTTTGTAAAACTGTAGCCTAGAGGCAAAAATATAAGATTTAACTTTTAAATCATCATCCAACCATTTTTTATAAGTCACATTCTCCTCTGGGGTGACTTCATCAGAAATTCCTGTAAGCATACACTGATCTATCACATATCTAATTTTTTCAGAATTGAGAACAATTCTCAGATTCATCAACCAGTCTCTATAGTTTTTAGTGCCTTTAAGTTGGATTGCATCCAATATGCGTGCCAACGGATTAGATGAAGTCATTTTATCTTCATAAGAAAAAATAAGAGATGTTAGCAAAAAATAAATATTTTAATCGCTAATTTTTATTTTAAATTAAGGATATAATCAAAATATACATTTTAAAATCTAAAATATCCTCCCATTGCATTACATAATCCCTTAAATCTCTCAAAAAGGAAAACAAAAAATTTAAACTCTTTAAATTGTGCAGCAGGAAGTAGAACCATTTGACATTTTACTCAGGCCTCACGTTTTAGTAATATTGACCATTGTAAAATCTAAAATGTAGACAACTTTTATCAATTGCATTTTATGCAACTCTTATCACTGATCCTAAATATACCTTATCCTCACACTTTAGCAATATTTGATAAGTGTATTTCAGATTAACTAGTCAATAATCAAATATATATTATTAATACTACCCTCACGCTTTAGCAATATTGGCAATACGTTCGCATATATTTGTCTCATCTTATGTTTAACCGACATAGTCAAAATCACACCGACCAAAACCCTCACGTTTTAGCAAAATTGAGAAACACCAATATGACATGACTAATACCGTATTGACAAGACGGATCAATGTGTAACATTATCTCATAATAATACACATTTAAATTTGACTAAGAGAGATTACTTAATTCTATCCCCATCTCATGGGGTCGTGATACTTAATCACACATTTGTTTTATGCAAACACAATTAATCCCCACCAGTAGAGCTCCCATTGTGATTACCCACACAAACAAATAGCCCACAATATTTATCACATTTATAATGATTATAAATTGCAAAAAAATAAACCATTTATTTTGAAATTCTAAAAAATAAATATTTAAAGTAACCGGCGTAATTAAATTATGCCACGTACACTCTAAATATAAGCACACAACACTTTACTCTGATACCAATTTTGTTGGTGTTGTGTGCGTGTGCACCGTGCTACGAGTAAATATATGTATTTTAAACAATTTAAAAAATAAATATTATGCAGTAAAATTAATAATACACATCAAAATAATCTCGTTACACTAATGAGATTAAGGGACTCACCCTCGAAGTGTGCTTTGAACAATTCTAGTTAGGATGTGGTAGGCTTCCTCAAGATAGAATAATAACTTTCTTTTTCAGAATATTTAAAATAATTTTGTTTCAGATTTATTTCAATCTCTCGGATTAAGGTTAACACTTAACCTTACGAAGCAAAATAATTCAAAACTTAACTTGCATGTCTCTCGGTTTGCATGTATATATAGGCATTGTTGCCTTTCATTTAACAAATGAAAAATGGCTTGATAGCCACTTAGCCAAGCATGATAAATTGCCTTGTCATGCTACAATTACTTTGGCCATTTCGATAACTAATTTTAGAAGCAATTGGTGGCAATCAGTTTCAATATATTGCCATGTTGATGAAGATTGAATCAAATTCAATCTTTGCTTCAATTGTTGAATAAAAACAAATATTTACCTTTATTTTAGCTAATCAAATAAAAACATGTTTTATTTTTCTTTGTTCCATCTAATGGAAATAGAACAAATGTAAAGTGTATGAATCAAATGAATTAATTTATTTGATTCATACAGGCCAAATTGAATAAACAAATCAGTTTTTTTAATTAAAATTTTTATCTATTAATACTTAAATTAGTACTCATATAAATTATTAGTATAATTTGATATATACACTAGGTAGATAAAAAAGTTAAGTCTCACTTGGCACAATTTTAAGTTTAACAATAAAACCTTAGCTACTCCCCGAGAGACTTTAAAGTAAATGAGTGAATAATTAATTTAATTTAAATAAAACAATAATTGTTTTATTTAAATGGTAACTATATCTACCAAATGCCTAATTTAGTACCCATACAAATTATTAGCACAATTTGAGATATACACTAGGTAGATAAAAGTGTCAAGTTTTACTTGGCACAATTTTAAATTTAACAATTAAACCTTAGCTACTCCCCGAGAGACTCTTAAATAAATTCATATTTTTCAAAACTTCCTAGATCGAACAATTTGATTCGGTGCGCTACCCACGTGCTCAACGCGTACACTTCATATAGTGAGACTCCCTAAGCTCACACCTATTTTATCTCACGGAACATTTTTGTAAGTCCATAACCGATGCCTCACATACACATGTTATGGATAATACAAAATGATGAGTTAAACCATACAAGTTGAGGTTAATCCATATTCGTATAATCCCTCCATCATTAATATCCTGAAAGAGTGGAGACATAGATCAATAGCGTCAAGTCCCCTATTACTCAACCATAAACTTATCTCTTTTGATTCATATTCCAATAAATAATATATGCAAATTCATTTGCAATATTATTTATTCCACAGGAAACTCTTTTCTGAGTTAAATGCTTATGGCCATAAGACTTCTTAGAATACAATCTTAGAGCATCTGAATATTTAACTCACTCATATGAGATGACAAATTCCATATCTATACATACCGAACTCCATAAGCATCGGACCATACCCAGCGACACCCAGCAGTCAGACCATGAAAGGTCTCTGATATGTGTGGAACCTAAGTATGGTAGATCACTCATAAGCCCACCGTGGTGCTCAAGTCTAGGGACCACGAATACTACTCAACTCGAGAAAACCCCTCTACTGATGAATTTATGAGAAATCTATTGGAGATCTTCATTGAGTCTAGTTCAGTATCCAGTCCTTACTAAATACATGTATATCTATATGATCTTCCACTAAGCTCATGGTTTGCTAAGATAAACCATATGGACAATCCAAATATGGACATACACTGATCTATATAAATCGATTCCATTCGATAAACCTTGCATCGGTGAAAATAGATCAGAAACATTTAATTTGAGAACATATTTACACAATAATATTTCTTAGCAATGCTTGCAACTATTTGCAACTATGTCATTACAAGTATATTCTCAGGTCTTTGTCCTATTTCAGACAAGATTCTATGTAGTAACCAGTATTCATAACCGGTAAGAATATGTATATTTATATATATAAATATACGTATTTTATTTGTATGTGGGTGATCCCTGATTTATATATTGTTATTAGTAGTGTTTTTATAGGTTAAGGATATACTATTAGTATTGGGTTTATTTGCAAGACTTTGGAATTATTTTAGGGACCAAAATGTTATACTTTGAAAGTTTTGGGGGCAAATTCGTAAATACCAAAAATTAGCCTCTTAGTATAAAAATACACTTTTAAACCCTAATTTACCATTTTTAGGTCGAGCTACCCATTTTAAGAGAGAGAAGAGAGAAATAGAGGAGAGAGAAAGAGGAGAAGAAAAAGAAAAAGAAGAAGAAATTGGAATTTTGAATTTCAAGAGGTATATCATACGTATTTCTCAATTTATTGGTATTAATTAAGTTAATTACTTTAAGTTTTGATTTCTGAAAATATGTATAATTGAGGATTTGTTGTGTATTTCGTAAGATCATATGAGAATTGATGATGATCTATAAGATAGTTTGATAAATCATGATGAATTATGGAATTTCTGCTGGATAACCTCTTGATCTAGGAATTTTATAAATTGTTGTGATTCGATTCTGGTTTTGAATTTTGAGTATATGAAATTAGACATGTTAAGGATCATCTGAGACTTTGAATCGATTGAAAATTCTGGAAATTGAATTTATAGTGAATTTACCAAAATGACCCTGAAATTCTGGAAATTTCCTGTGTAAACAGTATAGTACAGTGAAAAATAATTTTTGTCCTACTGAATGATCTTCAAAAATTATGAATTTGTGGAATATGATAATTTTATATGTATAATATGATATACTCGGAATTGAGAATTTAGATCAATGTGGTTGAAGTGTTATGAATTTCTAAAGTGTATCAGCTCATTGTAATATTTGATTAACAGATTTTTAAAGTTATAGAATAAAATAGTTTTAAAATACTTTTGGCAGTGATTTGGAAGTGAAATATTTATCATGGACTGAGATATGTGTTAAGAGTAATTATGTGGTAGTTTTATAATTTTTGAGTTAGTATATGATTTTATAAAATTGGGATATTGAATACTGTTCAGTAAGTATCTTGATCCTGTCAGGTTTGTAGTTTGGATTTGATGATGTGTATGAAATGGATTGTGTAGGAATTTTGATATAATATTCATATATAGGAAGGATATATGAGTCAATATTAATACATTCTGATTTTGGAGTAATTGGACATCATTTGATGTATTAGAAAATTTTGTTAAGTGTAAGTGGTCAGAATGACAAGTTTTGAGAAATCAAGTATTTAGACCAATTTGATGTGTTAAATGCATTGTGTATAATTTTGTAAGCTATTTAAGTATTTGTGTGAATTTTGAGGCTTATGAAAGGATTGATCTCCATTGATAGGTTAAGGAGATTTAAGCCTTGTAGCTGTAAGTGCTAAGAGGTAAGTATACTAGACTTACTACTGGAATCACAATAAACATAATAATTATTTTGTATGATTTTGTAAATGGGGTTAAGAATATGTTTATAATATGTCAAAGTATATTTTGATATGAAATGTGAATATATGTTTATGAATGTGAGCATTGACATTGAGCATGGACATACATGTGTTTTTGAAAGTGAGCTTTCCAAAATAAGATGCGTTTAACAAAGAAAGCTTTTGAAGTGTAATATGTCCATGAGAAATATTTTGTGATTTGAGGGTACTTGAACTCACTGTTAACTTAGTAGGCATTTTATGTGATTTGTGAAGCCTTTATGTGTGGCCTTTCCTTCGGGATTGGTATATGTTATGTGTTCCGTATGTAGGGAGGATCCTATTGGTACCTAAAGGAAGTGTGAGTCATCACATTCGTGTGGTGGCGTATTGGTACATGTGAGAGGACTCACCGATGATCAGGGTGAGAGTTTGGCTTTTACCTTCGGGCATAAGCGTTATATATGTGTGATTTAAAGACCTCACTTGTACTATTCCTCTCATACGGTATGTCACCTACGAGTGACATTTGGCTCATTATGTGATATGTGATATGTAAGTCCTACTAAGTAGTAGTTGAGTGATGGTATTCCTATTATGTGTTTTGAAAGAATGTGTAAGCGCTTACATGATATGTGATTTGATAAGATTATGATTTTGATTGATCACAGCATATCATACATATGCATTGTGTACATATATGTATTTGTATTTGATATATGAAAAACTAGTATGCTTACTGAGTTTTATACTCATTATAGTTTATGGTGATTTTAGGTAAATAAGGTACATGTGTGCTTAGCGGATTTGGCAAGGCTTCTGCTGTTCCTTGGGTTCCCTAAGTTGTTAGGTTGCTAAGTGTTTCATTTGGAGACACGTGGGATAAGATATTTGATTTGTCCCTAGTGAATAAATACTTATGTATTATTTTATTGTGTGTGGTTGGATTTAGTTTAAGTTTCACCAAGTGTAGTAATGGATTGATTTTAAGTAAGAATTTGCAATGAATATATTCTGGGCTTCCGGTAATAAAGTTGCTACTGGTGACGTAGTAGAGTGTTAATCTCTGAGAAAACTCTGCGTATCTCCGGTTTACTAATTGTCCCAGTCATAATTCAATTACTATAATTCTGAAAGAAATTAAAATGAATGTTTAAGTATTATTGAATGAATGTAAGTGATGTCGTGTGTCAGATCTTTTGGGTCTGGGGCGTGACATTCTAACTCTTTAGACTTGATCTAAACTCTTTCAAATCAATGTATGAAATGTTACAAGCATCTTACCTTAATAAAATTAATTAGCGATTTAATGAAATATTTATTTATTATATAAGTATGAAAATACAATATTCATACAAATTGCAACACTATATCCCCGCTATTCCAGGATATGATTAACGAAAAGATTATACGTATACGCTATGACCTCAACTTGTATGGTCTACTGCGCTGATTTGTAATATCCGTGACTTGTGCATGGGGCATCAATCTCGCACTCACAAAATAGTTATGTTTAACAAATCAGGAGTAGACCTAAAGAGTCCCACAATATGAAGTATACTCGTTGTGTACTTGGGTAGCATACCGGATTAAATGGTTCGATCCAATAAATTTCAACAGACCAGACATTTACTTTAGTCTCCCTCCAGCCGTGCACGTGTCAAGACTTAAGAGTTAAGTACATCAATTAGTTAACAATTAGTTGTTAACCAATAAGATGTTGACACATGACACATTATGGGCCAATTATTATTTAATTTAGAAATTATCAAAATGACCTTATATTTGTTGGACAAATAAGATCATTATTTTATTCATTAAAATGTTTATCGGATAAAATAATAATAATAATATATGATATTATTATTTAAATATAAGTCAAACAATTCATTTTATAATCAAATTGGCATGTGTTTATACCGCGATTTAATATGATTAAATTATTTATTTAATATTGATTAAATGATGAATTAAATACAAATGGATGGCATTTATAAATGGTGGGGCAGACATGCCTTTTACAAATGAGAATGTGTTTCTCATTTGGCCAAGTTCATCCAGATTATTTTTTATTTTGTTTTATTTTTATTTTGTTTATTATAAATAATAATAAATAAAATACTAATGGCAAACATTAACCATGATAATGGAAGCCATTATGTAATAAAATGGGACAAGTGTTGTCCATTGAGAGGAAAAAGAAAAAACAAATAAAAGAGCAAGTTGTTGCTCATTTTAGGAGATGATCATTCGGCCAATGCAATTTTTAGGAGAAAGTAATGTGAAAATTTTGTTAAGTGTTCAGGGAAAACTCTCAAGTATTGAGAGCTTAAAATACACTTCTTCTATTCTTCTTTATTTTGGCCACCTAAACTACAAAGTAGAAACAATGATTCAAGTGTTGAATCCTTTGGTGAAAAAACTGCTATTTTAGCTTCCCCAAGCCCACTGTGTTGAGAAACTAAAATTGTAAACGAGTTGCTTCAAGGCGGGTACTCTGATTCGACAAAAAATCAAAGACTTGTCAAGGTAATAAATTCTCAATCTTTATATAGTTTATATTTATTAGATACATATGAAACTTATTGTGTTTATCATTAAGAAATTAGTATTCCACTTATCCTCTATGCATATATGTATGTGATACGTATACAAATTTGAATGATAGACACGAACCCACATGCATGCACCCTATGTTTAAAATCATTCACAAATATAACTTGTTGTATGTTGTATCCCACTTAACATAGTACATGTTTCCATTATTTATACCTCTCACCCACAAATATAATAGGGTATTTCCACTTTTTTATAAATTGTGAGTTTGCATTTATCTGCACAAAATATATAACATAATACAAGGGATGTTATTTTATAGGTGTTCTAAATAAGCATGGTTAATATAAATTACCTAAAAATAATAATTACATCCACAACCTACTGAATGTTGTATTCCACTTAATGTAGGACATGGTTCCATTTTTTGCATCATTGACCCACATATATAAGAGAGTGTTCCCATTTTTTTATAAATTGTGAGTTCGCATTTATCTTCAAAAATAATATAAGATAATACAGGGGATGATATTTTATGAATGTCCTAAATAATCATGGTTAATATAAAGTACCTAAATAAATAAATAAATAAAAATATATTCACAATTTTATATATGTTGTATCACACTTGAAATTGAAATTAAAATTAAGAATTATAACATTTGGAATTATAACATTTATCATAAATAAAATTAAAATTATAATATTTAATATAAATAAAATTATAATTATAATATTTAACATAATTAAAATTGAAATTAGATTTGAAATATAACATTAAACGTAACTAAAATTTAAATTAGAATTAGAATTATAACATTTAACATAATTAAAATTAAAACATTTAAAGAATTTAAATTTAAATTTTATTTGAAATTGAAATTATTTAACGTAGCTAAAATTGAAATTAGAATTGAAATTGCAACATCCAACGTAATTGAAATTGAATTTAAATTTTGAATTATAAAATTTAACATAAGTGAAATTGAATTTAAATATTGAAATTAGAATTATGATTAATTGAAATTAAAGTTGAATTTAGAATTAGAATTATTTGACGTAATTAAAATTAAAATTGAAATTATTTAATGTAATTAAAATTATAATTATAATTTGAATTATAATTATAATATTTAACGTAAGTGAAATTGAATCTAAAAATTAGAATTAGAATTATAACATTTAACATAATTAAAATTAAAATTAGATTAGGAATTATAACATTTAAAAAAATGAAAATTGATTAGATTTGGAACTAGAATTATTTATTTAACGTGATTAAAATTAAAATTGAAATTATTTAATGTAATTAAAATTAAAATTAGAATTAAAATTATAACATTTAATATAATTAAAATTGAAATTAAATTTAAAATTAGAATTAAAATTATAAACTTTAACGTAACTAAATTAAATTTAAAATTAGAATTAGAATTTTAACATTTAACATTATTGAAATTGAAATTGGATTTAAAATTAGAATTATTTAACGTAATTAAAATTGAAATTAGAATTAGAATTGAAATTATTTGATATAATTAAAATTGAAACTGGTTTTGAAATTAGAATTATAACATTTAACGTATTTGAATTTAAATTTGTAATTATAACATTTAACATAATTGAATATTTGTATAGGGAATTGGAATTAAAATATTTAATATAAGTGAAATTGAATTTAAAATTAGAATTAGAATTAAAATTGAAATTTGAATCAGAATTATAACATTTAACGTAATTAAAATTGAAATTAGATTTGAAATTATAATATTTAACATCATTGAAATTAGATTTTGAATTATAATATTTAACGTAATTGAAATTAAAATTAAATTTTGTATTATAACATTTTATTTAGTTGAGATTGAAATTAGATTTAGATTATAATATTCAACGTAATTGAAAATTGAGATTGGATTTCAAATTATGATATTTAATGCAATTAAATTTAAAAATAGAATTAGAATTGTAACATTTTATATAATTGAAATTGAAATTAGAATTGTAATATTTAATGTAATTGAAATTGAAATTAGAATTATAGAATTTGACGTAATTGCAATTGAAATTGAAATATAAACTTTAACATAATTGAGAATTGAAATGGAAATTATAACATTTAATGTAATTGAAATGGAAATTATAACATTTAATGTAATTGAAATAGAAATAGGATTTGAAGTTGAAATTATTTAACGTAATTAAAATTGAATTATGAATTGAAATTATAACATTTAATGTAATTGAACTTGGATTCGAAATGAAATTATTTAACGTAATTAAAATTAGAATTAGAATTTAAATTATAATAATTAATGTAATTGAAATTGAAATTTGAATTAAAATTATGACATTTAACATAGTTGAAAGTTAAATTGGATTTTTAATTATAATAGTTAACATAATTAAAATTAAAATTTGAATTATAATATTTAACATAATTGAAATTAAATTTGAAATTAGAATTATAATTTAACTTGAAATGAAAATTAAAATTATAACATTTTACGTAACTAAAATTGAATTTAAAATTGGAATTGAAATTATAACCTTTAACGTAATTGAAATTGAATTTGAAATTAGATTTGAAATTATAACATTTAACCTAATTGAATTTGAATTTAAAATTGAATTTGGAATCAAAACATTTAACATAATTGAAATCGAAATTAGAATTAGAATTATAACATTTATCGTTATTAAATTTGAATTTGGAATTGTAACATTTAACGTAATTGAAATTGAAATTTTATTTAGAATTATAATATTTATCTTAATTGAAAATTGAAATTAGAATTTGATTTGAAATTATAACATTTAACATAATTAAAAATTGAATTGAAATTGGAATTATAATATTTAACGTAACTAAAATTAAAATTGAAATTGGAATTGGAATTATAATATTCAACATAATTAAAAATTGGAATTAGAATTATAACATTTAACATAATTGAAATTGAAATTATAATTATTAACATACTTGAAATTAAAAAATATGAATTCGAATTATAACATTTAACGTAACTAAATTAGAATTGAAATTTTAACATTTAATGTAATTAAAATTAAAATTAGAATTAACATTTATCATAATTAAAATTGAAAATTGACGTAAAATTATAATATTTAACGTAATTGAAATCAAATTTAGAATTGAAATTATAATATTTAATGTAATTAAAAATTAAATTAAAATTAAAATTATAACATTTAACATAATTAAAATTAGAATTGAAATTGAAATTATAACATTCAACGTAATTAAAAATTAAAAATTGAAATTAGTATTATAATATTTAACATAATTAAATTTAAATTAGAATTGAAATTATAATTATTAACATAATTAAAATTAAAATATGAATTCGAATTATAATATTTAACGTAACTGAATTGGAATTGAAATTTTAACATTTAACGTAATTGAAATTAATATTTATCATAATTGAAATTAAAAATTAATTTAAAATTATAACATTTAACGTAATTACAATTATAATATTTAACGTAGTTGAAATTAAAATTATAATATTTTATGTAACTAAAATTATAATTATAATTATAATATTTAACGTAATATATTATTTATAATTTATTAATTTAAAAAAAAATGAGGTTTTTGTTAATTATTTAATCTTAAGAGTTTTATTTTATATTTAATGGGGCTTTTGATATTTTTTATTATGACCTATTGTGCAAGTGACCGATCATTCAATTTGAGGCATTAATCTAATCCAATAGCTGAGACTTTTGACTGTACCACACAATCGCGTAGCTTAATCCCTAAACTTAAAACAAGCATATGCAATAAGATTAAATGTCAAAATCAGCGTTACTATTATGAAAGCAACTAAATGATTAATTGATTTTGATGGATATTGGTTTTTATGCTCCATAATAATAGTGATTATTATTGTTCATCATGGGGTTGAAATTTTCCTTTCAATTTGGTAGTGTTTGGTCGCCAAATGCCTGCTAACAACCTGAAGCTATGATTACATTTAACTGTGATTGATTATTTAACCAAATACTAAGTCTGTGAATTAAGTCATCAACCACAGCAAGCAATTGCATTTTGACTCAGGCGTACCAACCTGCTAAATTTTGTAGCCGATTTCAAAATTTTCCAATTAGTAAACTTAGAACGCGTGCTCACTCATTGGTTTAACAAATAAGAAATTTATAATTCAAATCTCGCTTGCAAATGTGACTTGCATATAATATACTTGTACTGTGGAAACGATTTGATTTAGCAAGCAACGTTGTTAGTTATGTCATGAGCGCACAAAAATGTTGATTAACCAAAGTTGAAGTGAAGGATTTCTTGTAACAAAAAGTAGAATCACGAGAGTGAAAGCATTTCTTTAGGTCAAGTGAGGAAGGGGTTCATTTTAATGGATCACTAGCTCTCTATTTGCCCCATTTATTCACTTTAAGCTCTAAGAGTACGAATCAATTTGCACATGTTCTATTGGGAACGAAGAAAAAAGGCAAAACAGCTGTGCATTAAAATGTTATGCAAGGAGTCTGAAACCAGAGAGAAACGAGAGGGGGAAAATAGACCATAAATCATAACAAACTTCTCAAATTGCATTACTCATCTCAGAATTTTTCTACTAACAAATGAACTGCAAAAAGAATTCCCATGAAAGGGAAATAGAAAAAAGAATACAAAAGATAAAATTTTGACCTTAGGGACCTACTCACCACTAAACCCTAAAACTCTACTACCCTTAAGCTTCCTCTTTCTCTCAAATCCCTTCTTCAGTTCTCTCATTACAGTCCTTTTCTACTTGGCTAAAATTTGGTCATCTATTGCTCCTCCTATTCCCCCATTCCATCTCTGTACAAAACACAAATGAACAAAGAAATGAAATAACAGTAAGCAAAATAACATAAGACCGAAAAAAGAGAGGTAATATATTCCCGACTGGGAATATTGCTCTCTGCGTACAACGATCCCTCAGATGTACTCCCTTGCCAGATTGTTATTATTGTTTGGAACCAACTCCGGCACATCTGTCGTCATTGTTTCAGTCCCGGCCATAGCAGTCTTCTCACAGTTCTTGTTTCTCATCTCAAGAACCTTCTTATGGGAATTGGAGTGCAAGGATGGAACAAATGTTGGGCTAGCCGCAGGCCTGTATTCGGGGAAGAGCCTGCCTGACTTGTAACGAACACCACATGCATTGCAAAGGGTTTTTAGCCCCATTGGTCCTGCCCTCCATTGGGGGGTCTTAGTTATCTCACAATGCATGCATTTCCTAACTGCTTGTGTTGCTGCATTTTGAGTACTTTCATCAGAGGAAACTTGAGGAACTGACAATTTGATCTTCCTCTTCTTCTTATACTCCGAGTTGAATTGCTTTGGTATTTTGATCACAAGGCGAGACTCAGCGAAATTCTCAGAATCGGATGAAACCTTGGGGGCAATGAAGGGCTGCTCTGCCTCAGTGATTGACGAAGTTGGAGACACAAGTTGAACTAGAGGACGGGGATTGAACGTTGCAGGACGAGGACGCTTGCTGCGAGCGCGTGCACGCCTTCCGGGGGTAACAGTTTCCGGGCTGCCCACCACAGTTTTCTCCCCTGAGCAAGAGCTGCTGCTCTCGAGAACAGAGACCGGGCTGGCGATCTGGAACTGGTTGTGCTTATTGACCGAGGAAGATTCCGGTTTGTTCACAGTAAGGCTTCCACCAGAGAAGGAATCCTCAACAAAATTTGAAAGCCACTCAAGCTGAACAATGTCTTCATACTGCACGAACAAAGCATAATTTTTTAAAATAAAATCAATTCCCAAATTAAAATAATTGGTTGTTGAACATACGCTAACTATACATGACACATTAAATTAATAATTGTTGGCATACTAAGCAAATCAAGACAAATAACATCTGTATAACACATTTCCTAGTAACATGGCCGATGGCCACCCACGGCCACGTGACTGTCCATTCGATGAATGGAGATCAAGATGGAGTGGCTTCCACCCATTCGCCGACACTAAGAGCCGAATTTACCAAAATGCCCTTACGCAAATAAATAACTAAATTTATGGCCCCGCATGCCACGTATGTAAATTAAATAGACTACAAAAATACACATAGTTGTACGCGGTATATGACATCATCATGGACAAATCCAACGGCTGAGATTAAAATTTAAAACTGAAAACTTACTGGGACGGAGAGCTCGGCGGAGAGGTCAGTGGAGCTATTGTTAGAGAAAACTGAGTCAGAGCCGGGTAATGACTCGGACTGAGTAGTCCAAATACCGGGGAACGAGTTACAATCGCCATTAGACAACACAGCATCGATATCTTCATTCGGGAAGTCAAGTAAATCGTCTATGTGGTCAAAGAAGCTGCCGCAGTCTATCTCGTCCGTGAAGTTTGGTCCAATCATGATTGCTTTGTTAAGTGAATTTTTCCTGAGAAAGTGACAGAAATACATAAAGAAAATGAGATGCAATGCTTAAAGAGGAAATTGAATTTGTTTCCAATTTACACACACACACACACATATATATATATAGTGAGTGCCCTATGTTGAGAAAGTGGACAAGGGGTCAAATAATGGAGGCCGGGCCAGCAAATGAGCCGTGTGGCGCATGTTAGCAAAATGCTACTTATTATGATGATACGTTGAACGGTTCAAGGCTTTAGTGTTTTTCTGTTATATATATATAAAGGGGATAAAAAATGAAAGAAAATATTGCAATTAAATTGTTTCGGGGATCAAAAATGTTTAAATTTGAAACATTTTGGAGTTATCTGGGAATTAAAAAAAAAAAGAGAGCCAAAATTTTATTTTTGTTCGTTCTCCTGGCGGTGCGAACATTGGGGGGCGCCATAAATCAAATGACGTATTTTAGAAAAAGATGGCCCCTTTCTGTGAACGGGTTACAGAGTTCACATTGCAAATGGTTTTGCTTGCAAAAAAGGGATTTTCATAATGTAAAATAACTTAAATTTAACATAAAAATAGTAAATTTTGAACAACTGAAGGCGGGTTTTGAATTGCTTTTCTCTTTTTTCGAAGGAAACTAAGAGGTGGTGAGGACAAAACCTTTGTTAAATTAAGAGCAAAATTGGGTGCCAGAAAAGAGCTTAACTTTGAAGAAGAAGCGAAACCTGCAAGTATGAAAATTCAAGTACAAATATGAGTATATTGGTATAAATATGCAGAATTCCACAAATGTATTCAATTTCTAGAAATAACAACCGGAGGAAAAAAAAAGATGGCAAAAGGAGAGAAGATATCCATTTTTGGCTGTTAAAAAATCAAAGGTTGGTTTTGTCGAGAAAAGCAACTGAGAGTTGTAAAACAAGTAGCTAAGTACGTTTTTGAAGTTAAATTTAGATACAAAATCCTCCGTCAACACCGTAAGGGGTTTCAAAAAACCATGTCAGAGTTCAGAATTGAAAGAAAAAGAAAAGCCCATTGCGTACAAAACAAACCAACCTTGAGGAGCGAATGGCTTAACTAGTTGTCGCTATTTCAGAGACGGAAGAAGAAGAGAAGCAGAGGGTGTCGCTAGGGCGTGCGAGTTAAGTGGAGAAGAAATGGTGTAAATGGTTATGGTTGAGGCCTGATGGAAATGAAAAGAGAGGGGGAGTTAGAGAGGACTAAAAAGGAAGGGAAAGAGAGAAGAGGGAAGAGGGAAGGTAGATGAGTGCTAGCTGTCTTTTACTATCTCCTTCACTGTCTTGATGTTGAAGTCTTCTCTCTCCTATTGGGTCCCACGTTTCTCATTTCTTTTATGAATTTTAAACTCTTTCTATTTGAAATGCACCTTTATATATTTATATATTTGAAAAATAAGATTATTTATTTCAAAATTATAAAAACAATCATCATTTTCGTTCGCCTAAAAATTAATACCATCATCTCAACACCTCAATTACTTTGTCACACTTCATCTTTACCGTTGAATTTCTTGTCTCTATTGCAAGATAAATAAATTTTTATCTTTATTTTATTTTATTAGTATTTTACATAGATTCGGTTTTTATCTGTTTCTATTCATAATTTTACTGAAAATTAAACAAAAACCGACATGCATGAGCATGATAATTCCAAGTTAGATAATACGTAAAGAAAAAAAAAATGAAGATTTGTTACTTTTCTTTTCTTGCCTTTAATTTCACCTTTTTTTTTAACACGAGAAAAATAGAATTTGACCACATGATTTTCACTTCAATAGAAGAATTAGGAATAACAAAATAACTTACAAAATTATTAGAATAAGCTTTAATAAAAAGAATTTGGTATGAATTTGATATATAAAATTAAAATTTATAATGAATTTAGTATGAGTACGAATTTAGTCAAATATGTATAAATATCTAAATGTACATTTATTTTTTATTTAAAAAAAAAATTAATGATGTTGTTTTGATTGTAACTTTAAATAAAAAATTAAAAGAACGATATTTATTTTTTTTAAATTCATTAATTATTTTTACCCCCGCTTGTCATATAAAAGCTGTCTCACAATTTTATCATCTTTAATTTTTTATTTTCACAAAATTATTGATTCATACCTATCAATTTTTTATTATTCTCAAATTGTATATTTTAATTTCTTTTTAATTTTTATTTTACTAACATTATATTACTTAAATAAATTATTTGAATATTTTAAGAGATATGAATTTATTTTTTTGTTTAATATTTTTATTTATTTTCTTTATATGATGGAGATTAATGGTCATTTTATATTTTTTGAATATTTTTTTATATATACTCATTTAATATTTAGTATATTATTAGTTTAGTTAGTTGGCAAATTAAAATTTATATGTAAGATGTATCCTTAAATCTCGAATCAAGTCTAAAAAAAATTAATTAAGTTATTTTATAATTATATTATCTAGTGTATTAATTATTAATGAGTTGTTTTTATTAATTTTTACTTTAAAATGAGTTTAACTTTAATTAGAAGATTTTTATTAAATTTAAATTTATGATATAATTTTAATTACTATATTTTATAACAAAAATTAAAATTTATGTTATAATTTTATATTTTATATTATTTTATTTTATTAACCTCTTTAAATATGTAGATAACTAATTGCCAATCTGTTAAAAAAAAAGTACGTATCCATAGTTTGTTAATAAAATTCTAAAACAGCAATAAATTTAAAAAATAATATTTTATTTTTAAAATAAATACAAATATAAATTTAAAAATATTTATCCCAAACTCAACTTACTATTATTATTCTTCAAACAAATACATTACAAACTTTTTATCACCGGCCATTCAAATGGTTTGTATTATATCTCGGTGTCTCGGATTCTGTAACTTCGAAGACTATGGGGAATAAATAAATGGATTTCACTATTTATAGAGTAAGAGAGAAGATAGCTCTGGGCTTTGTGTCAGGCTTTAACCGCCGTTTGTTTCAGAAACCACACTTTTTTCTTTTTATTTTTACTTTCTTACAATTTAATCCAAAAGTCAGCACCAATAAGCGCTTTTTCCTCAGTAAGTGCTTCTCTAGGCACGTGTGCAACACGGCCAAGAAATCACTTGCACCACTGAGGGTTGGAAAATGATGAGGTTAGGTAATTCATTTGAATTTGAATATTATTACAACTATTTTTGTCAATACGTGAAATACAATGCCAACAAAGAATTTAAATTTTTTCTTGGACATCCGTCAATGGCTCAATCACGATTATAAGACGATGGAAGGGTCCCAATTTAAAGGGTGATAAAGTTATCGCTCTTTGTAGGGGGGTAGGAATTTTTTCGATCCCAAATTTAATTTGTTTTAAAAATTTTGAGTTAAAATAAAAATAAGAATAAAATTGGAACTTGTTTGAAACAGAAAATTTTATTCTAAATGATTCAAGTTAAATTCAAACAAATTTTAAACCCATTCAAAAAAAATTTTAAATTCAAATTTTTTATTTTAAATTTTTTTTTCAAAACGATGTCATTTCGAACGAAAATTTTCGATCCAACCCATCTCGACCTAACCTGTCCTAAAATAAATTATGCCAATTTGTTATCAAATTTTTTTTTTAAAATTCTCGACCCATCCCACCTCAATCTGACCCGACTTGTCTCTAAACAAACTATGCCGATTTGATATCAAAAGAAAAGTCTTAAATTTTTTGACCCAAAGTCAACTTAAAAAGTGTCCTAATAAGGATATTTTTCTCCGTCCTAATTGGATTCGAGAATTATCAAACTCAAGTGGAGCCTGAATTTACCTACTTCTAACCCTTTGATTGCAGACATGATAAGTTTTTCACGCTTAGGTGATTCGCCCCAATTAAGAACATGTGACTTTAATTATATAAATTAATTTAACAATATTTTTTAATATTTGATCATTTGTTTTAATTAACTATTTTAATTTTTTTTCATTTGGTATTATATATTTGCTATAGAATATCTAAGATTATAATTATTAAATATTAAGTAATTGTTTAATTTAATTTTTTTATTTGTTTCTAAATATAATTTTTATTTAATATATCTTTAAATTTATTTTATTTATTAATTGTCTTTATACATAATGCATGAGCAATAAAAGGCTTATTGCGCCAATTGCCTGGCGCGATTAACCTCCTATAGCACCAGGTAATTTAGCATGATAAGTCCATTGTGCCAACAGATTGTTTAGCATGATTTTTTTTTTCTAATTTTCTTCATTTCATAACTTATCAATTTCATTAACATTACACAATGCATTCGCTTCAAATACTTTATTTGTATACAAAATAAATTTAATTTATATATACATATATATCTTTAATAGAATTTAGATTAATACAAAATAACATAAAAAGAAATTTTAATACAAAGAAAGACATCAATCTCATTGTTGTTGCAAAAAAGTCATTATTTCTATTGATCTCTCAGCTTCTCTAAATCTTAAGTGTCTGTGTGTGTTTTTATAAAATTATTATGAAATTTAAATTATAAATAATTTAGAATGGTGAGTCATAAGGTACTTTTGTTATTTTATTAAGTTTGGTTTTAAAAAATAGAAAATCTAGTAGTTAATTAAATTAGATGTTAAGGTCTAAATTTCGGCTTGTATGGGACTCAACCTTAACTAATTGTGTAAGAGAGAAAGGGATATTGGGATGTTCGAGTTTCTTGGGCCTTCTTCCATCAAAGGTTGAGTTAGGGCCATTTTGGTGATAGAGAATCCAAATTCGAGCTGAGAGTGAGTTGAACACCAAACTAGGAGCTAGGCAAGCTGAGGGGACCTAAAGAGCATAGAAAACAGAGGTCAGTGGTTGGCACCGTCGAGGTGACTAGTGACGACCCTTCAACGCTCAAGTCAAGATACCTTACTTGACTTACCTTAAAGAAAGTGTAAAATTTATAGAGAGAAGGTAGAGAGTTTTCTCTTATTAGAGAGAGTACAAATTTTAAATTGTTCCCTATCCCTTTACCACCTTTCACTTTTTTGGAGATAAACTTGAGCTAGAGGGTACCAGTCTAGAGATTTTTCCCTCAATGGCGACAAATGGCGACTATTATTAGAGAACAATCCTTATCATGAGCAGTATTTTAGAGAACTTCACTTAGAGTAGTAAGAAAGTCATTTGACATCCCTTAATGTTTGAAGTATTAGGAATATTGGTGATTGGTTATTTTTTTTTTTTCAGGTCAAGTTGGTGAAACCTAGGAGTTCAATGGATTTTTTGACTTTGTCCCACTGAACTGTCCCACTGAACTCGTCTTATGTTAAACTGTCTACTTACTCCCAGACATCTTATGTTTACTGTGTCAGTAGTGTCATTAGAGAAAGACTATTTGTTGGACTAGATTCCCACCCGACTCTCACCAAACTGTCTTCCACGATAAAACTCTGTGCATAATGACTTAACGTTCGCTCATTGATTCTTTGGAGATTCACTTATCCTATTTTATTTATATTTCTAATAGCTTAAATGACGTGATATTCAGGTGCTCATCTAACGGGTCATGCTATTGACATAGCATGACTTAAGGTGTGCTAACGTATACACCTGCTAGTGGGCTCATACTGACACGACAATACAAACTTCTATGACATCTCCTCTAACATCGAGTGATAACACATCCTTACTCGAATCCACTAGATGGGCTGACTTGTGAATGTCCAAATATTTGAGTTCGAACTTAATCCTACTGTGGTGGCTTACTAGAGCCAGACTGAATATCACCAATTTTTTATCCTCAACATTAGATAATAATCTCAAAAACATATCTATTTTTAAATATATATATCCTATAAAATTAGACATCGCTCAAATTGAGCGTAGAAACTCAAATCAATAGTATTGAATTTGATCTAAGCAAATGTCATAAATCTCTAATCGTTATCGACACTCTTTTAATACTTTTTATTGGGATAAAGACATTTTTATCCCACTAGTTTGACTTAATTTTAAATTTTATCCTACAAGTTTCAGAAAATCCAATTTTATCATTATCCGTTAGTCAGATTCCTTTAATTTTAACACCGAAGGGGTAAAACAGTCACTCTACACAAAACTTTCAAATGGTCTAACACAATACATCCACGTGTCAACCACTGATTTGTCGCTTAAATAATAAAATAAAATAAATAAAAAGAAAGCAGCCGCCGTCGTCGTCGTCAGTAGTCGACCAGCCGCCGTGATCAATTGCGATTCGACTCAAAATTAACATCATTAGACTCAAAATGTTGTGATCTACGTAATGATATGATTTTTTTGTCAATAGAGTACCGTAGATGTGCCAAAAAAAAATGCACTGTGGGAGGCGGCGGCCACCGCCGTTCGTTATTGAACGGTGGGGCAGTGGCGTGCACCACCCTTACCATTAGACAGATTGGAGGCCGATCTGTCCAACTGTGGGTGTGGTGCACGCCACCGCCATCCCGTTCGACGGTGAATGGTGGTGGCCGCCGACAACCACCCCACCGCCAATTGCGTGTAGAACAGTGGGGGGTGGTGCCGGCGGTCACCACCGTTCGTCGTCGAACAAGATGGCGGTGCACACTACCACTCTACCATTCCACGGTGGCGCGCAGTGACCGCAACCCTCCCCTATTTTTGATCTATTTATTGGCCACCTTCTTGTTTTTTTTTGACAAAAACGATTCTACCATTATGTAGATATAAAAAAATGAAATCCAATGACATAAAATTTTATCTATTTTTGTTACTGAAATTCGGCAACTTGTGGTGGCTGGCGACAGCAGTCACCGATTTTGACAGTTTAATTTTATTTATTTTAATTATTTTTTAATATAAAATTTTATTGAATATTAAAATTTGAACCTATTAAAATGTGCCTGTCTTTTTATTTTTAATAACTTATTAATAATTGACACGTATATATTGAATAATGTATTCATATCACTATTTTTAATTAACGTAATAATTAATGATAAATTTATTAATGTATAATAAAAAAAAATTTAATAAAATTTAACAAAATATTACTAATAAATTACGATAAAATTAAATTTTAAAAAAAATTTAAATAAAATTAAAAATTAAGTTAAATTCATAAAATTTATTTATATTAAATTAAATAAAAGACAAAATAAAAATAGCACTAAAACTAGTAAAGATTGTTAAAACTGACAAGATGAATCAAAATAAACAAACTTTTAAGTTTATTCCCTCCCCAAACCCCAAGAATACCAATGAAGAAATGACGTTGGGATTGAAATTTCATTATTTACGGTACAGGTACAAGTAGCTAGCTGTACATGACTGTGACTGCACTCCAATCAAATGCATCATTGATTAATTTTTTACTTTTTAAATTAAAAAGTTCATATTTTTAAATTAATTAATTAATTATTCTTTTAATTATCGCAAGTAATATAATAGCTCAAAAAAAATAAATTTATTTTTTATTAATTTTTTTTATAAAAATAAAAAATCTCATATACTAAAATACTTAAAAATAGAATATCCATACATCTAATAAATAATGATAAAAATTTAAAAATAATTATAATTAAAAAATAATAATATATAATAATGATAAAATAATTTCAAATTATAAAAATAAATACATTAAAATAAATACATTAAAATAAATAATTATTAATAAATAAATAAATTTACTCACAATTTTAATATAATTTTAAATTACAAAATATAATTAAAAATATATTTTTAAAAAAAAATTGCCCCATGTCAACGTGACGCACGTGCCACAGTAGACCCCTCAAGCATGTGCCACACCGCGAGGCACTCGCCATAGTGTGCGCCTCACGGTGTGCGACTCACCCTAAATCCTAATAATGTTAAAAACAATTCTAAATTTAAATAAAAAATTTCAATTTTTTTAAACAATTGACTTATTTATTTAATTAATTTAGTAAAAAATAAAAAGTATCTTTAATTATTTTATTTATTTAATTTTTAAATTAATATAAATATTATTATATAATTTATAAATTTAAAAAATATACATTTATTTTTTTATTATTTATAAATATTAGAATTTAGCGTTCGGAGTTTAAGGGTCACGATTCAAGGTTAATTAGTTTTTATTTTTAGTTATAAATTAATTAAAAATAATTAATTTAAAATAACAAAAAAATTTAAAATATCTTGTAGTGTGCGTTACATACCATATTAATTAATTTAAATTAATTCATTAATTATTTTTTCCTTTTTTGTTATAAATTAATTAAAAACTTAATTATAATTTAATTAAAAAATAAATTGAAAAATAAATATGTGCTTTTTGAAGTTATTATAATATTTATAATAATTTAAAAAATTAAATAAAATAATAAATAGAAAATTTAAAATTATTATTGTAACAAATATTGTTGCGCACTACAGGGTGCTGTGGCGTGCTCTGTTGCGCACTTTCTAGTGCGCACTACAGTAGCTTGTAATAGGACGTGCCACACGATGTATTATTATTAATCTTTTAAGTTTAAAATTATTTTTATAATTTAATATTTTTATGTAAATGATTATTTTTGATTATTTTTTAATTAAATTACTTCATTATAATAAATTAAAAAATATATATTTTTATAAAATATACAAATAATGTTAAAATAGATAAAATATTATATGTTTGATTAATAAAATATAATAATTTTGAGTACAATCAAAATAAAATTTGCACTCAAAAAGAGATTAATTGTGCAAATTTCCTTAAAATCTTTGACTTTGTGGTTAAATTAACTAGTAATGTTATATATATATATTTTAAATCATTTGACATATTAATTTAAAATACTAATTAAAAAGTGTATCGTTAATCTAAATTAAATATTTGAATATTATTTTAACTTCTTTGGGTGAATAAAAAAGTGGGTTCCTCTTCCCAATCATAGAAGCATTGTCCCTCTTATGCCAAGCACCATATCACTTTTGGCCTTTCATCTGGTAAAGAAAAAGTAATAACTTGTCACAGAGAAAGTCACTATTGGCCAAATACTAAGTACTATCAAATTATTAAAATAGTAATATAATTACCCAAAAAATACATTTGAAGTTTTGACACAATTAATGCACTTCAATCCATATTTTACCAATTAAACTAAATTATTACAAATTTCTTATATTATCACACCAAAAATAATAATATAAATCATCAATAGAACTAGTCAGTATCCATTTTTCTAATTACACATTTTTTTATTGGTTTGAGAGGGAGCCTAATGAAAGAAACATATCTAAGTGCGGTACAAGTGTGTTCAAAAACGGAAAGGCTTTAACAGCAAATAAAGGTTATAATTTTGGGTTTAAAAAATGATTTTTAAAGCATTGATATATATATAATAAGAGAAAAAGGTTAGCAAAAGTGACTGCACACCAGCAGCCAATGTTTGGTTTTAACCGCGAAGAAATGATGAGTCTCACTCACATACCCAAATCTCATTTTTCCCCCTTTTAACTAACTTGAGTTGTACTCTTAGGATCAATCCCTTTTAAAATACTCGTTATCTTTATATATATATATATATAAAGAAAAATTGAACAAAAATAAAATATTAATAATAAAAGGAAATCTAATAAAATTTGAAAGTTGTCTTGGTTTCATTTCATTGTTTCTTTTTGATCTAACTTGAGTTGCACTCTTTGAGTCACTTCCTTCTAAAAAACTCTTCTTGAAAAAACAGTTTTTGATAAAAACCCAATAATGTGTTAGGGTTTTCAAGGGGTTAGGCTCCATGCAACTACTCATATTGTGGTGGGATAGTGCCCATATCAAGATAATGGAGGGCCAAAGTTTAGATAGTTTTCTATTTTCTTTGGTAAGTTCAAGTTGATGAGTAAATGAATAATTCAGCTGGTTGACCAATCCAATGCATTTTCATGGCACTTGACACACTCTTCCTGCACCACCACTAGTATTTGGTCAAATAGCAATTGTGTATTTTTAGCTACAATCTTATTCAAAATCAAGAGATTAAAGTGTTTTTTTTTATTGTCAAACATATATTTAGTTAAAATAAACATATAGAGAGACACTTAAAAAAAATCAACACTTAATTGTTGATTAGATCTTCAACATAAACACAAAATTAACATATGTATGTATACATATATATTTTTTATTTCTTCCCTTCAAAGTTAAGGAGAGGAAAGGTATTGTGTCTATCATTGTTGAACAAACGTCCCATGATTATGTAAATGAGTTGAATCTATTGAATTAATTTTAAGAATACGATAATGTGTTAATTTGTGACTACCAATCTTTTATTGACCGGAATTATTATTATTTTTTTTTATAAAAAAAATTGCACACCGACGTTTTGTAATACAAAAACTGTGTGTAATGGGTGTGCCTCAATTATCTATTTTGCATTTTATAATGAAGTTTACAAGTTTGGAGCTTGACAAGTTAGCCGTACATGTCATATTTTGAATCAAGAATATTTTGTGATTCTTCAATCACAAAACAAAATAATTAAATACCTATGAAGAGTAATTCATAATAATACTAATCGACGTCGACCATGTGTCGGCAAGGGAAATGTGAGCATGTTCGCATGTATAATATTTAGATAAATTAGCACATGGGATGTGCCCAACTAGGGAGAACAAGCATTGAATGAAAATTTTGCAACGAAAAAACAATTACTCTGTAATAAATTATGCCGTTGTCGCTTGAATTAGTAGCAAATCCCTTTTAATTATAAATTGACTTAGTTAATTTGATTATCATAAACTCAAATTATATATTTATATCACCAAATTTGTTTACATTAATTTGATTAATTCAAACACTTACAACTCTAAGTTCACAACATTAAGTGTTTAGTTGAACTCTCTCTGTCCTCTAACTAAAGATTGTATCACATGTTGGTTGTCACGTATGTGAGGTTGATGAAGGGAACGACATATAACCTTTCATTTCATTGTAGAATAATGTTATTTACTTTTATCACTATTTTTAAATTAAGTAAAGTACGTCATATAGTTCAAATTTTGTAGCAATTGCCATTGGAATTTATTAAAATTATTGTGATTTTATTTCAATTCTTATAATAATTTTATAAAATTACAATATTAGCTTCATATTCACAAAAATTCCCTCCAAGACTAACTATAGAAAATTTTAAGTGCTACTTTGTTCAACTAATAAATTATTTAGAAGTAGTACAAAAATAATTTGAATACAAATTTTGCTCGTATTAAATTAAGAAATAATTTGTTACATTATTTAATATCTAAAAAGATAAAAGTAAAAAAAAAAGATTTTATCGATTTATAAATTCTTGAAAACCCCGTTTTCAAATGAATTTTTTTTTTAAAAAAGAAAAATATTTTAAACGAGATTGTTGATGTATTTTGAAATTGGGATCAAAATTTACCTTTTAAGACATTTACCCTTGACAATAGCAAAGAAGGGGCATTACAGGAAATTGAGGTCAAAATGACGTGGCATTGCCCTGCGCTGCGCAAGCGCAACAAGCGGAGGAAGGAAGCGGCATGTGCATCGTGCGTGCGGGCAACGCAAGTAAGACTAAGAGCCCAGTTCAAAAGTGGGACCTACTTTTGCACGTTCAAAAACGTGGCGGACATATATTCACCGTGTTACGATGGAGCCCACGCCCAGAGAATAAGAACCTGCTCAACTCCAGCTAAGTGTCACGCCCCAAATATTCTCAAGCAATTACTCGAGTATTTGGCGCGTGACAAGGCCACCAAGAGGGGTTTTGGCCCATGATGTGTTACATGGGTTGAAGATTCTAGAAGGCCCAATGAATTTGGGTTAATGCCACGTGTGTGTGGTAGGTGGGGGAGTTTTCTAAAAAAGGCATATTCCTTTGGATATACTTTGGTAGTTGGCATCTTTTGGAATATTCCTTAGCATATTCTCCTCTTTAGATTTGGACCCTTGGATTAGAGTTAATCCTAGCCGTCCATTGTATATAGCTTTAGCTATAAATAGGTGGAGTTCTCATTTGAGAATCAATCCTCCAAATTGTAGAAATACTCTTAACTTGTAAGTGTATAGCTTTGTAATCTCTCTTTAGTAATAATATTCGAGATCATTCTCTCAAACACTTGGTGTGCTTCTTCTTCATCTCTTTCTTTGGTTATTGGGGTCTTGTAGGCTGCTTAGCACTAGCAAGTGTCTAAGGCCGCACGGTTTCGAGAATTCGGGTCGTGACAAGTGGTATCAGAGCGGGTTCAAAGAAGATGGTGAAGGGAGTTGCTGGATCATCGGGGATTACTGAAGGGAAGGGTAGAGACCCCAAAGCTAGGAGACATGGGAATATTTCGCCAGAAAAGTTCGTTGATCCGAACCATGATCTAGGAGACATGGTTATGAGGCTCGGTGGTGCTGTGAGCAAGGCAACAGATCGCCTTGGGGAGTTGGAGGAGCAAGTCCAGAATGTCGAGGTGGGCCTCGATACTCAAGGTGATGAGCTGCGCTCCCTCATCGAAAGCTCCATTGACGAGCATGCTGTCAAGCAACGGGACTGGATCAAGGCTTTTCAGGAAAAGGTCTACAACACCATGGACAAAGTTCAAGCCCAAGTAGAAGAGCTACGAAAGGGGTTTGAAGGTGTCAAGGAGGATGTGGTGTTGTGCAAGCGAGCGGTCGCTAATGGCGTAGCTACTCAAACTGCGGTGGCTGCACCAAGGGTCGAGGCCCCTAAACCGAAGGAGTTTAGCGGCAGACGGGATGCCAAGGAGCTTGACAACTTCTTTTGGCAAATGGAGAGGTATTTCGGCGCTATGGGCGTGCGGGACGAACACAAGGTAAGTACCGCAACTTTATACCTTTCCGATCATGCAATTCTGTGGTGGCGTAGGAAAAGCGAGGAGATTCGCAAGGGTACCTGCACCATAGACACATGGGAAGAATTGCAACGGGAGTGAAAGCGCCAATTCTATCCGGAGAATGTGGCGCACGACGCTCGCAAGCAGTTGAAGGAGTTGAAACAAACGAAGTCCATTGGGGAGTACGTAGAGGAGTACTCTTTGCTGATGCTGCAAATCCGCAACATGGCCGAGGAGGACTTGTTGTTCAATTTCCTGGACGGGTTACAATCCTGGGCAGCCAATGAGTTGAAGCGGCGTGGAGTGCAGAATATATCCGACGCCCTTACAATGGCGGAGACGCTCATGGATTACCGCAAGGGGGATTCGGGAAAGTCCAGAAATTCTAAACCCAATCACAGCAAGGGTGGGGAAGCCAAGGGGTTTCAGCCTCCGGAGAGCAAGGAGGAGAAAGGCAAACTGCCCAAGTGGAAGGAGCAGAAACGCAACGGCCATAGAGGTAATGGTCCGAAGTCTAACTGTTTTCTCTGCGATGGGGATCATTGGGTGAAGGACTGTCCGAAGAAAAAGGCTTTCAATGCAATGTATGAGGCACAAGAGGAGGGCGGACAGAGCCGTATGGGTTGCATGCAGCTGTTCAATTCCCTCAAAGCCAAGCGGCGTGCAGACGCGCCAACGGGGACGGCGCTCATGTACATTGAAGCCTATGTCAATTGCATCAAGACTCAAGTGTTAGTTGATACGGGGGCTACGCACAACTTCATTAAGCGTGCGGAAGCGGAACGCTTGGGCCTTTATGTAGGGAAAGGAGAGGGATACCTCAAGTCCGTGAATGCAAGAGCCAAGCCGCTAGATGGGGCGGTTCGTGGAGCTGAAATTCACATTGGCAAATGGCACGGTGAGGTAAACTTCTCGGTAGCACCTCTCGATGATTTTGATGTGGTGCTAGGTATGGAGTTCTTACGGCAGTACAATGTGGTGTTACTTCCTCAACACAACTATATGTGTATTTTGGAGGGAGGGCCTCGAATGATACCGACGGTAGACATGCCCAAGGGTGGGCGATCCAAGCCAAACGCCAAGGTCCTTTCCGCCATGCAACTAAGGGTAGATGCTGGGCGCAAAGGAGGGTTACATTCAGCCTCAACAACGGGGGTGGATGATGCGGCAAATGGGGGCAAGGATGAATTACCGAAGGTTGCTGCAGAGGTGCTCGGGGAGCACAATGGGGTCAAGCCTACTGCCATACCGGAAGAACCGCCTTCAAGAGATGTAATTGAGGGCAAGTTGGAGCTTGAGATTACGCTTCCAACTATGGGGTTGACGCCTCCATCGGAGATGGGAGAGTTGCAGGGGCAGCTTGAGGAGTTGTTGGATGCGGGTGTCATCCAAAAGTCCAAGGTGTCACATGATGTGCAGTTTAAGCACAAGGAGTGGGTCAAAGACAAGCAGCGGCGTGTCCAGCATAGTGCGGGGGACTTGGTGATGGAGACGATACTTCCACCACAACGCAAGTCAGCACGCCCACTTCACAAGGGCCTTGATCGTGGGGACGAGGGGCCAATATTGATTGCCAAGAGAGTTGGCAACGTCTCGCATAAGGTGGAGTTACCTTCGAGACTGCGGCAGTGGCGACATCAGGTGCATTCCGCAAGCTGTTGGAAGCAGTACCGTGGAGGTACGGGAGATGCAGTATTTGAGCCACACAACCGGGAACCTTTAGGGATTTCCACACGCCATAACAAAGGGGAGCAACTTAAGACGAGTCTTGAGTACTTTGTCGAGTGGAAAGGGTTGCCGGATGGGAGAGCACGCTTGGGACACGAGAGCGCACAGCCAGAGTTTGCAGAATGGGGTGCGCAAGTTCCGGCGAAGACGCGACGAGGGCGTCGCGTGAATTTGGTGGGGGAGAATGTCACGCCCCAAATATTCTCAAGCAATTACTCGAGTATTTGGCGCGCGACAAGGCCACCAAGAGGGGTTTTGGCCCATGATGTGTTACATGGGTTGAAGATTCTAGAAGGCCCAATGGATTTGGGTTAATGCCACATGTGTGTGGTAGGTGGGGGAGTTTTCTAGAAAAGGCATATTCCTTTGGATATACTTTGGTAGTTGGCATCTTTTGGAATATTCCTTAGCATATTCTCCTCTTTAGATTTGGACCCTTGGATTAGAGTTAATCCTAGCCGTCCATTGTATATAGCTTCAGCTATAAATAGGTGGAGTTCTCATTTGAGAATCAATCCTCCAAATTGTAGAAATACTCTTAGCTTGTAAGTGTATAGCTTTGTAATCTCTCTTTAGTAATAATATTCGAGATCATTCTCTCAAACATTTGGTGTGCTTCTTCTTCATCTCTTTCTTTGGTTATTGGGGTCTTGTAGGCTGCTTAGCACTAGCAAGTGTCTAAGGCCGCACGATTTCGAGAATTCGGGTCGTGACATAAGGAACGCAAGTGTATGTGCTTTAGCTTGTGCTTGTTTCAAACAAACAAAGAGCAGCAGTTTGCAACGTGGGGCCACAGCACGTGACCTTGGGATTCACCATTGCTTACGGTAAGGGGGAATCTTTAAGTTAACGGTCAACTATAAAAATAGTAAAGTATTAAAATATTTTGAATCATGTAATTTTATATGTAATAGGTGTAAAAATATCATTGGTTTATATTTTAAAATAAATAAATAAATATCGTTAACAGTCATTTTTTGAGAATAGTAGAATTAAAAATATTAAATATTATTTTTTATAATTTACATAATAATAAAAAATTTTAAAAAAAATTTAAAGATTGCAAAAATTGTGGAGAGAGCGTCCGCCGATGCCGCTCATCGTCATATGGAGAGCAGTAATTTGCCAAGCCGGCCGACGCCTCTCCTTATCATTTATGGGAGACGACACGAAACTGTCCCACGGGAATTGTGTTTTGTTTTGTTTTTTTGTTTTTATGAAGGAACCCTTTTTTCGTTTTTACCAACCATGATTAGGGAAATATCTACGGCTGAATTATCAATTATAAGAAGTGGGGCCAAGCGAACAATTTTTGGTGGGGCCAATTCGGGTTTGCGACAAAATGTGAACTTTTGTGGGCCATTGCGTCTATGTAGTATTAAGTCCAAAACCAAAGGATTAGTCCTAACTGGAAGAGAATTAAACGTAATTCAAGTGGGGATGATTGATGATTCTTTGAATTAAATATAGAAAAATAAAAGAAAATCTGTGGGTGCTGAGAATTTTTAACCAAAAAAATCCATTAAAGAAACTTCTTTTAGTGTGCAATTCCAATTCTTTCTTTTAATATTTAGATTGAACCTGTAAACTATGCCTATTAATTCAAATTTGATGATTGATTATATAAGATCAAACCTATAAACTGGGCTTATTAATTCAAATTTTATGTTTGATTATATTAGACCAAACCTGTAATCTGTGCTTATTAATTCAAAATTTATGATTGATTTAGCCCATGTTCCTTCTATGGTGATAATTATTTTGGTTATTTCTTCTTTTATATAGAATTTAATGAAACGAAAAATTAAGCTTCTTTTTTTCCTTTTTTTCTTTCAACCAAACGTAGAGTAGAATCTTCATTGGTAAGGAACACTAATCCCATGGATACAAACAAATATTTCAATATAGATATCTTAAAATTAAATACCACAAAATTTCATGAGATCACAACATTCTCTAAATAGAATCCAACTCAAACCTCTATTTCATAAATTGTATCATTTGAGTTTTCCCTTTTAAAACTACAATTAACAAATTTAAAATGGAAAAAAGGGATGATTTGATTGAGATTGTCAAAAGTTTTTTTTTTCTTCCTTTTCTTTTTCCTTCGCTTTTTTTTTAATAAAAAAAATAGATAATTCTTTGCACATACAAAAAAAGCATGACACTATATTTGATTTGACGGCACCTTAGAGGTAGGGGTAAGGATGGCAGAATTCCAACGGGCAGGGGTTGGTGGGGACCATTTCAAATGGAGAAAATTTTAAGTTATAGTTTTAGGATGGAGTAGGTATAAAAAAGACAATTTATTCTTAAATAAAATTGGAATTAAGGTTGGGGATTTGTTTGATTTTTCCGTACTAACTTAAAAATTTTATTTAATAATATAATTTAAAAAATTTAATAATAGTTGTTTTTTCCTTTAAAAGTTAAGAATTAATTTTTATTATTAAAATAAAAAAGAGTTATTTTTTTTAATGTTAATAAAATATAAATATTTAAATTTTTTTATTAAACTTATTTATTTACTATCATATTATAAAATTAAACCGAAGAAGAAGAAACTTATTTGATTGCATTTGGTTTCTTGTTAAGTATTTTATTAATTAATTTATTTATTAAACTAACTTATTATCAAAATAAAACTCTAAATAAAAAGATAAAAAATTTGTTTGTAGAAATTTTATAGTGTTGATATTTTTTTTTAAGAATTTTTTTAATTATCAAATTTTAAAATTTGTGAAAAGAATTTTGAATTTCAAAATAATTCATTTGAGATAATTTTTTTATATATTATAATTATATAGGGTGAAAAATTATTTTATAAAATTAAATTGATACAAATTAAAAAATATTTTAAAAAATAAATTATATTTCATAATTTTTTTTTAAAAAAAATTAATGAGTTTTCATGGTCAAGATCTCGTAGTTGTTGTAGGTATAAGATCTGTTCCTTTTCTATGGTCATGGTTGTAAGTCACGTGTTCTCGTGATCAAGTACCTATCACCTTCTGAAAGGAAAGCGATACTCGGCCCCACACCAACCAACCAAAGCAAATTATAAGTACTGTTGTTAACTAACGAATGCATTCAATACTCTATTTATCATCATAACCACCGTCTTAACTTTCTCAGCAATACACCTAATCACCAACAAATCCCAACATAAAAAAATATTCCATTTCCTTGTTAGCACAAATCCCGGAGCGCCATGTCATCCTACTTACGTAAAAACAAAATGAAACCTGAAAAAAGGCAGTCGGGATTTTAAGTGGCCTCTAATAAAACTGTAAAACACTTGCTCTAATAAAAATTTACCGGGAATAAATTTGGCGTGTCGGTGCCAACACTTGCTGCACCGATTGACCGGGTGTAACAAGTGACAAGACCTGTCACCAGGTTAGTTTACCGGGTACGGAAGGTAGACGGGCCCGAAATCCAAATGCAAAAATGATGAGGTGTATTTTAACGCATCGGCGCGTTAATATTTGACTTTTGTCAATCGTGTCGCTCCGTGTCTTCAACGGTTTTACGTTTCTATCCTTCCGGATTTTCGACCGTTGACATTAGTTTTTTCTGCCTTTTTTTTTTTTTGGTGTAAAAATAGTTTATTGCATTATCCGAATTCCCAAGAAGAAAAAAGGTTTAAAAATGATTATGCAATACAATTATTTTCTTAAAATAATAAACGATGCTCACTTTTAGGTTTTTATTTAGATTTAGCTGATTGGTACAATTTAGACGTTGCACCCTATTTTGTGCATAATTCATTTGACTTTGTTTTAGTGATGATGAAAGTGAGAGCAAATATGTAAATGTTGTATGATATTTATATATAATTAAAACATTTTACCATAATAGTACGATTGGATTGTCCCATCGTGAAAGTGAATTACTTATGATAAATAGAAAAAGACTAAGAGATTCAGGCTTCTAAAGGCAGTGTGCTGGTTGTAGAGAAAGCAGTATGTGATAGTGCCACGTGGTAGATTCTTACTTTTATTAACCAATCATATCGTGATGGTGGCGTGAAAAAGTAAATTTAAAATGTATTATGCATTGGTGACCACCGTTATAAGCGCCGGGAACTGAGAATAGAAACGATGCTCACATGTGAGATTTTAGCTAGAAAATAACATTTACACTATTAAAATAATAAAAACCAAAACAAAAAAAAAATGAAAATGATGAAATGAGGCGACGTGACATGGGTACCTCAATCACATGACACAACGTGGAGACAAACGATCTCGCAAATAACATTGGGGAGTTTTCATAAATAGCTCTTATTAAATATTATTTTTTTTTATCAAGGTCAAAGTTTTTTATTTTTTGTGACTAAAACATAATAATTTTTCATTTTTCTCTCTCTTAAAAAAATTTAAAATTTTCTCTCCTTTAAAATAAAAAAATTGAGTAAAAATATTTAAATTTAGAGTTAAAATGGTGAAACAATAGTAAAAAATAATTATAAATTATCGATAATAGTAAAAACAATAAAAAATAATCAAAAAAGGCCGAAATTTACATTCTGCTGGCTATGCATGAGTTGACCTGCGCACAGTATGCGATGTATAGTGCATAATTTAATAAATTTTATTATTAATTTATTATTTAATTTTATAATGTTATTTTTAGAAAACAAATGACATACTTCTTAAAATTTAAATAATTAATTAAATAAAATTTAAAAATAAATCATCATAAACAAAATAAAAATAAAATTATTGATTATTTATAAAATTAAAATACTTAATTTTCAAAAACTAAAATATAAATATAAAATAAAATTAAATAACTAAAAAATTAAAAAATAACTTTTAAAAATTCAAATAAAGTAATTATTTAAAAGTATACTTTAAATAAAAATAAAAATTTAATTTAAAATAAATTAACAAAAAAATAAAAATTAAATAATTTAAAATTTTAGAAAATTTAAATAGTTTTATTTAAATTATTTAAAATAAATAATTATAATAAATTAATTATTTTTTATTTTAAATTTAACTTTAACTTTTTAAATAATTTATTTATTTAATTTACATAAAAATATTTTATTTTAAACTTTTTTTAATTAATTAATTATTTTATTTAAAGTTTATTTTTTACATTCTGGTAAGGGATTTGAACTATATATATATTTTTTATTAATAGAGAAATATAATACAAACTATTTAAGTAAGTGTAATTTTTTTTTCTTTGAAGGGTAATCTTTTGCAAATTTTTCCTTATTTTATAATTTAAAAAAATAAATAAGTAATCATAATCTTAAAATGATATAATGTTGTTACAAAAAATTAAAAATAAAAATAAATAAATTTTTTAAAAATTACCACGTGTTACAGATCGTGTGTTGTGCAATAATGTGCAACAAACACATAATACGTCTATTTAAATAATGTTTTATAGTTTGTAGTGTATTCTTCCACGAAAATAAAAAACATAGAGATTGAATCTTCTTGTTAAAATGTAAAAAATTAAAATTGAAATAAAATATTAAACTAATTAAATAAAATTAAAAATAATTTTTATATTTAAATTAAATAAATTATTTTAAAAAATAAATTTAAATAAAAATTAATTAATTAATCATAATTTATTTTAAATAATTTAAATTAAAAATATTTAAATTTTTTAAAATTTTAAATTATTTCATTTTGAAAAATTTTTAATTAATTAATTTTGAATTAATTAAAATTAATTAATTTTAAATTAATTATTTTTGAATTAATGAAAATTAATTATTTTTAATAATTAAAACTAATTAATTTTTTAATTTTTATTTAAATTATAGTTTTTAAATAATAATATATTAATTTAAATAAAAATTTATTTTTAATTATTTATTTAAATTATATATATTTTTAAAATTGTTTTTTTAACTTTAATTTTTTATTAATCAGTAAATTTTATTTTATTTAGCTTATGATTTTTTGTTTTTAAATTTCAAGAAGTGTGTCACCTTTTTTTTATTTTTATAAACAACATTATAAAATTAAATAATAAATTAATATTAAAATTTAATATATATAAAAAAAATTAAATTTTGCGTAGTGTGCGCGCATTGTCCATTGCGTGCACAGTTGAGAAAATATAAATTTCGGTCTTTTCTAGCTATTTTTAATCCTTTTTCATCAGATAATTTATAATTATTTTCAATTATTATTTAACAAATTTAACTCTAAATCTAAATATTTTGACTAAATTTTGTTATTTTAGGAGAGAGAGAATTTTAAATTTATGTGAGAGGGATAAAACGGAAAAACTGTTATGTTTTTTGTCATAAAGATTAAAAACTTTGACCTTGGTAAAAAAAAATTTAATAGAGGTCATTTCTGAAAATTTCTCAATAATTGTTGGATTGTCGATTTAAAGACAGTTTTGCCCATGAAGTTAGTGGTGACGCAAAAATATTTTAGGGTAAAAAGGGTAATGAGCCCAAATTATAAGGCATTTAGGGTCTTATTTCTTCGAGGCAATTTGTGGAAGAACATATCATAGTTCCCTACAAAATTTATGGTATATTATTATGGCCATTTCTTAGCACATTCGTGCTTGTGCTTCTAAAATTACTAACCATATTAAGAATTACGTCTTTTTGCTTTCGACGAAAAAAAAATATATTTTAAACAAATTGAAATTTCGATGGCGTCGTTCATATTTCGTTTTTCTATAATATTTCTTTCATATAATAAAAGAAATACATTAATGAACTATAATTGATGGAAGGATGACTTTTGAAATCGAAATTGAATTGTGCATAACTAAAAAAAATTATATAGCCACTATGGTATGGACCGAAATTCTTTATGGGATAAATTTGTTGAATGAATATAGTATACTCGTATGAAAAACAATAATTATATCGATTTCTCAATGCCTTGCCTTGGGCCTTCATCTTTAGATCTCAACCACAAGTTTGCATATTTAAAGTTGAGCAATACTGCCACTGAGAGGCTCTATGCCACTTCCATTTTGTGTTACTCATTTTAAAACAAGATATGATTATTACTAAAATATGTTTAAGATAAAATTGATATATTATGTTAATATCTAATGCTGTAAAATGATCAAAATAAATTATTTTTATATATTAAATTGCATATAGATATAAATTTGTAGAACATGGAATGCCACATATTATTTTGAGACACCCTTAGAGAGTATGAAATTATCTTAAATTTGCATGCTGCAGTCTCATTCATGAAAGCTCCATTCGATGGCACAAGTTTTTGCCAAGATTATTGGATTGGATAGTCACGGAATCAGTACCCCAAATTATATGCACCATTTATGATAATTAAAACACATTATTAAAAAAAAAAGCAAAAAGGAAAAAACAAATATTGAGCACCATCAAGTTACTTGAAGGTTCAAACGTGCTAGAATAATTCACAATCATGAATTGATATGAATACACAATTGATATCAACTTTGCTTCTTGAATAAAAAGAATGTGGGATGCATGTTTTTGTACAAATGAAATGTTCTTGTGGCAATAACTAGGGATCCAACATAAATGGCAAAAATGGCCCTATTGATAATATATCATAAGGAACAAGCAATAGTACTTCCATGGTGAAAATGACAAATATTAAACTATTATATTGTAAAACCTATTAAAAATTATATTTGTCATCCAAGATATGTTATTTTAAATTTATATTAAAGGGATAATGATATTCTTGTCATAGGAATTTAGGTTAACACTTAGTTTTATCTCAATTTTTTAAAATAAATAGTTTTATCCTAATTCGTTAATCAATTTTTATTAATTTGTATAAAAAATTACTTTTAACAACATAATAACATCTTTTGCCATGTTTGGTAAGTTAGTTGTAGATAGTAATTTAAGTGAGAGGACACACGTTACGCTAATATAAGTTTAAAATTTTATTTTATAAATTATAAATAAACAAATAACATCTTCGGTGATCCGCCATTAGTCGTCATTTTTCGGCAATGATAAAGATGATAAAAATTATCAAATTTTACATCATTAAACTCTATTTTTTATGATCCATATAGTGGTGGGTCATTTTTGGCAAAAGAAGACAAGGAGATGACAAAAAATGGCCTAAC
This sequence comes from Ailanthus altissimus, assembly GCA_946807835.1. NCBI lineage: Eukaryota > Viridiplantae > Streptophyta > Magnoliopsida > Sapindales > Simaroubaceae > Ailanthus > Ailanthus altissimus. The sequence continues at coordinate 11,016,799 of OX327684.1, forward strand.
GCTTGCTTTCCACCTTTTTTGCCATCGCCGACCGCTGTCCCCTATTTACCTTTTTGGCAATCTTCTTGTCATCTTTTGCCAAAACTGACTTTACTGTTGTGTAAATCATAAAAAATAGAGTCTAATAATATAAAATTTAATTATTTTAATCATCAGAGTTTGGTGGTTGTCGCCTCAGCGCCATAAGAATTTTTGCATCAGCGTTGGAACAATAATCCAAATAAAAAAATAGAAAAAATGACTTGTTTAAGCCGTAATCTAGCTGTTGGGATTTGTCCTTACGTGCCATCCCAAAATGTATAAATATTTAATGATAGTATTTATACAATTATTATTTCTAATAAAATCGTTAATATTATTTATAATTAAAATGGTAAGATGCTTGTAACGTTTCAAACATTGTATGATCTGAAGGAGTTCAGATTTAGTCTAAAGGAGTTTAGATCAATGCCAAGAGTTAGCAACACTAATAGTTATAAATGCTAAGAGTTAGTGGTACTAAGAGTTAGTAGTGTTAAGAGTTATCATATTCATATAGTTAACGAAATCTAAGGAGTTAGAGCCTTATCTGAAATGGGACAATGACTTGAGAATATATTAGTAATGACATAGCTGCAAGGAGTTACAGATGGTGTTCGGAAATGTCATTATGCAAGTATGTTCTTAAGCGCAATGTTTCTAATCTAATTTCATCGATGCGGGTTTATCGGTGGAGCTCTTAATATAGATTAGTGTATGTCTCTATATCTAGATGATCCAGATGGTTAGTCTTAGCAAATTATGAGCTTAGTGGAAGCTCGTATAAAGATGCAGGTATTCAGTAAGTATTGGATATTGAATACACTCACGAGGACCTCCAATAGATATCTCATAAAGCCGTCAATGGAAGGTCTTCCGAGTTGAGTAGTATTTGTCGTCCTTTGACCTACGGTGGGCTTGTGAGTGATCCACCATACTTTGATTCCATACATGTCAGAAACCTTTCATGGTCTGACTGCTGGGTGTTGCTAGGTATAGTCCGATGCTCATAGAGTTCGGTGTGCGTAGATATGAGATCCATCAGCTCATATGAGTGGGTTGTATATCCTGATACTCCGAGATTATATTTCAAAAAATCTTGTGGCCACAAGCATAAACCTCAGAAAATATATTTCGAAGGACTAAACAATATCACAAAAGTGTTTGTGGATATTGTTTAATGAAATATGAATCTAGAGTTAAGTTCATGGTTGAGCAAATAGAGATTTGATGGTGATGAGCTATATCTCTGCTCTTCAAGGATATAAATTGATGGAAGGATTATACGAATATGCAATAACTTCAACTTGCATGGTTTAACATGTTGATTATAATATCCGTAACGTGTGTGTGGGACATCGTTCCCGGACATATGAAGGAGCTCCATATGACAAATCAGGTGTGAACCTAGAGAGTCTCACAATATTAAGTGTACTCGTTGCGCACTAAGGTAGTGAATTGGATTGAATAATTCGATCCAATAAATTTCAGCAAAATAGAATAATTCTTTCGGGATCCCTCAGGATATGCATTTGTCAAGACTTAATTGTTAAGTACATCATTGAATTAATTAACAAAAGTTGTTAATCAATAAGATGTTAACAAGTAGCACAGTTTGGTCAATGATTTAATTTCACCTTAGTTTTACTATTAACCTTGGTAGTAAAAACTAGAAAGGTAAAAAGTAATTATTCAAAAATTGTTTTGAATAATTAAATTTTATATTTAATTTTATATTATTAGATAATAATAAAATAAGTTTATCATGGCATTGTATTTTTATACAATGAGGGGCCTAGATGTTGGCTATTTATTTACCCATTATAATTAAAGTAATTATATTTATTAGGTAAAGATTAATTTAGGTGGGCACTATTCTAGTGCTTGGTTAAATTAATCCTAAGTAGAAGACCAATAATAAAATTGATGAAGCACTTAATTTTTATTTAATTAAAGTGTTGAATAAACAAAAATGATTTTGGCTAACATTTGAATTGATTCATTCAATTCTTGGGAGAAGAATTCGGCAAGGGTGAAGGAAAAAGAGGTAAGAGAGAATTTTGAGTTTTATTCTTTCAAGTGTTGGAAAATAAACAAACTTCTCTTCATCTCTTTCTCTAATGAATGGCCCAAAATGAATAAATGAAAAATAGAGAAAAAAATAATTATCCTATGAAAATTATTTTTAAGAATTATACAAGAGTTGTATGAAAAATATTTACTATCTCCATTTAAGAAACAAAATTGTATTCAAAAGAGTTTGAATACATGTTACTGGAAATTCTAAAACTAAGCTACCATTCTAGCTCCATAATCCTACCAAACTGTTATAAACTAGAATTGTTCAACAATATATTTCATGGTGAGCTCTTCACTTGAATTGTTGGAAGATTTGAAGAATTTGTAAAGCTACCTTCATTAGGCAAGTGTTTTTATATAATATTTTAATACAATTGTTCATCATGTATATTTTGTATAATAGTTATACTTAACCATATATGTGATATATGTAGTTGATGGTTAATTTATATGTATTTGTTAACATGCTTCTGCTACGTGTAGTAATATTTGAAATTATGTATACACTCGTATGTCACACACTCGTATGTCACACACTCGATCACCAACACTAGCGCCCCAGCGCCAGCTCGCTACCGCATCAGTGACAACCCAGCGCTCCAGCGTCAGGAGTGATAAGGCTTTTTACACGCAGTGCCCCAGCGGTAATGCAATTCCTGACCCGACAAGAATTGAAGATTTCAAGCTCATATCAATCCCTATAAAAGGCTATTCATCCCCAGCCTTTAGAGGGCATTTAAGAACATCAAGAATACACAACACAAGTCTTAGAGAGCAATTGGAGCTTAATTGAAGCAACCATAAAGAGGGATTCAAGGCGTTCTTCGACATCAAGAGTTTCTTAGGCAATGCAATCAAGAGCAATTCGAAGTCTATATCGGTTTGCAATTGATTGTATCATAATTGTTTTATTATTTTTATCGCTATTCTCTTGTAGCTATGAACTAAATTTTTTTTCTAGGGTTAATACTTGAACTCAATATGTGCGCTTAATTGCCTTATCTCTTTTTAATATTTAATAAACTTAATTATTTATTATTCAAGTTACTTGTTCTCAATGCTTCAATATATCTGGAGAATATATAATGAATGAATTGGTAATATTTTGATGAACTCGAAGGAGGAATCATTATATTTAGACCTAGTTAATTTGATGCATGATTGTAGAGTAACATTTAATGTTGCATATGCAAGTTTCAAATTAGGATATGAATATACCTAATTGGCATGTATGATCAATAAGACTTAATCTTAATGAATCTTAATTTATTACAAGTGCCATAGAAATATAGGTATTTGATAAATTAAGGTATACTTGCATGGCCTTAGAAGATGCTTGTGAATACATTAGTGTCTTGATCAATAACAAGAACTCAAAAAAATTAAATATTAGAGGAGTAATCATTAGAAAGCATATTGAGGGATAGTATTAACCCTAGGTTTTCTCTATATTACTACCGTCCAAATCTTTTTACATTGTGTCATTATTTTTATATTTTCTAAATTTATTCTTACATTTTTATTTTTCTAAATAATTACTATAAAGACATAATTTTAGTACTTGGTTAAAAAGTAAAAATTATCCCTGCGGGTTCGACATCCGACTCTTTTGTCCCTTTATTACTTGTATACGATAATGTACACTTGCACTCAATTATAAGATATAAAAATATCGCACCAAATTTTTGGCGCCATTGCTGGGGATAATTATCTACCTTTTTTTTGTCAATATTAATACCAATATTTCTAATTGTTACGTAAGATTTTCTTTTCTTATTTTTTTAAAATTTAGTTTTACTTACTTTCTTTCAAAGTACATACGAAGATCGAAAAGTGAAGACTTGAGTACATTTGATCCAGAAAATGAAAGAACTTTAAGAAGAATTAGAAGAGAGCAAAATCAAGTCAACATCATGTAGATCATGATACAATCAATAACGAACCGATATAGATGTCAAATTACTCTTGATTGCGCTGCTTAAGAAACTCTTGATGCAGAAGAATGCCTTAAATATCTCTCTATAATTGCTTCAATTAAGCTTTAGTTGCTCTCTAAGACTTGTGTTGTGTGTTTTTGATGTTCTTGGATGCTCTCTAAAGGCTGAGGACGAGTAGTCTTTTATATGGATTGATTTGAGCTTGAAAACCTCAATTCTTGTCAGGTCAGGAATCGTACTATCATTGGGGCGCTTTGTTGCTATCGTTAGGGCATTGTGTGTAAAAGATCGTATCATTAGAGCGGTGAGGGTCTAGCTCTAAAGCGCTGGGCTATCGCTGGTGCGATGGTGAGTTGACATTAGGGCGATGAACTGCAACTTAAACAAGTTGTTTTTTTTTTCTGATTTTCTTAATTAATCATTGTTCTAGCGCTGAAGCGAAATTACTTATGGCACTGGGGCTTTAAATTTCGTTTAAGTCTATATAAATAATAATAATACACATAAATAACCATTTATTCTCATAGAATAATAAAATATCAAAAGAAAAAATATGAGAAAACATATGACAAATATGCTGATATCAAAAACCAAATCATTAACTTGCACAAGAACATCCTCAACTACACCCTTAAAATAGGCATTAGATCTATCGGCCAATTGAATCACAATATCAGTTTTATTCAAAGGTCCAAGTTTCAAAGAAGCATATATAGAATATGACATGCCATTAATAGAAGCTCTTAAATCTATCACGGCCTTCTCAAATCTAATGTTACCTATCGTATAAGGATTAGTAATCATACTCGGATCTTTGCACTTCGTAGGGAGTTTTTTTTTTGAATAACTGCAAAAACATTCTTCCCTAATCTTATATTCTCATGTCTTTTAAGTTTATATTTCCTCTTAAAGTTCTTTCATGAATATAGCATAACGAAGTATTTGTTTAATAACATCTAAAAGTAATATATTTACCTTGCATCTAAAAAAAGTCTTATAAAAATCTTTATTTTGCTCATCTTTTCTAAATTCTACTAAAGCTTAAGGAAAATGAGGTACTAGCTTATAATTAGAATGAGGTGGAAACTTATGCTTAGGTACGTCATCGTCATTGGGAACGTTTATATTTGTAACGACATTTTTCTTTGACGATGCAGATGATACCTTTACTGGAATCTCAACCTCTTTACCACTTCTCAAAACGATTGCACTTGCTTTTTCTCTTGGATTTACTATCGTTTGAGAGGGTAATTTTCTCAAACTTTGCAGTTGCCATCTGGCCCATCTGATTGTTGAAACTTTGAATACTAACCTTTCCCTCTTGTTGAAATTGTTTTGTATCTTGTTGAAATTGTAAAGTATTGGTGGCAAGAGACTTGACAATATCTTCTAAAGACATACCAAAATTAGAAGTTTAGCCCAATTATTGTCTAAGGGTATGGCAGTTTATATTGTTGGCAACTTGGGCGGTTTTGAGTCACAAGCTAATTTACTTGTGGATTCCCGTAGCTAAGATTGAGGTGATCCCTCTATCCCAGATTATACGTTCTTGAATATGGATCATACTTCCTTTGCGGTTATTTAGGAAAACTACTCGTTGCATTCATTTGCTCATTGGGCTTCTTTTAAAAAGTTGGGCACATATCAGTTAAATGCCATACTACCGAACAAATCCTACAGGCCTTCGCTCTTTACAAATTACCTATAACCATTTGACGAATAAGAGAAGTTAGACTTGCAATTTGTTGTTCAAAGGAGAAAATATTTAACTTATTAACATGCTTTGATGGAGGATTAAGCCTAGTGTCAAATTATTGAGAATTGGCCACCATATTTGCAATCAAGTTTTTCACAGCCTCAGGAGTTTTATCCACCATAACTCTTCAACTAGTGGCATCAATCATGTTCTTATCAGTGGGTAGAAGGCCCTCATAGAAATACTAGATAAGTAGTTGCTCACTAATTTGATGATGGAGGCAACTTGCACACAATTTCTTAAAATGTTCCCAATATTAAGGTAAGGACTCTTCGTTGTGTTGCTTCACACCACAAATTTCTTTTCGAATATTGGCTGCCCTTGAAGCTGAGAAATATTTCTCTAAAAGCAACCTCTTCATCTCGTTCTATGTGGTAGTACTATTGGAGGGTAGATAATAGAGCAAATCCTTAGTCGAACCCTTTAAAGAAAATATAAAGGCTCTTAATTTAATTTGCTCTTTAGTAAACCCTATAGGTTTCATACTCGTGCATACTATGTGAAGATCTTTTAGATGTATTGGAGGATCTTCACCTGCAAGGCCATAAAAAGTGGGCAAGAGATGTATTAGTTCAAATTTTAATTCAAAAGTAGTAGTAGCATCTAAAGTAGGGAACGTTATACATAAGAGTTGTTGATTCAAATCAGGGGCAGCAAGCTCTTTCAAAGTTTGATTTCCAGCCATGACTTCTTCCCCTTCTAAATCAGAATCACTAGCAAATAAGGAATCAAGAGCTAAATCGTTCTCTTCAAAATTTCTTCGAGCTTTCTCCCTAACCTATGCAAAGTTCTCTCTATTTTTGGATCACACAATAAATCACCTTGATTAGAAGATCAAGTTACAGTCATAAATAATTAAGGAAACTCTAATAAACCATAAAAAGCAAATTAAGAAAAATCTAGAGTAATGAAAATAAATAAAAATTTTACGCTAAAATAAAAACAAAGGTGATTTTTTTTTAAAAAAATTTCAAGAACGAAATAAGGATCACAAGAAGCACAAAAATCAACTAGAATCAAGAAAAAAAGACCAAGGAACAAGTCAATTTGAAGTATTGAAATTAATCAAAAGAAAAAACCTCGGTCTAGGTCAACATCCACCATTAGAATTTTACAAGTGATCATTGATACAAGTATGTATCAATTCACACTTTGAATATTCACTGTTTGAACTATTTTTCTATCTCTTCTTAGTTACAGTTAATCAGAAAATAAACGATCTAATTAACCCTAACTACTAAATAACCCAAGACAAGCACTAAAGATTTAATCTAGTAGCAGCTTTAAAAATTAGGAGATTGATAAAGCTAAACAATACAAGCATAAGTAGTTTCATTTAATTTAGTCGAGTGTTCTTCTTAAGATCTAATAAATTTTGACGCAGCAGATCATTAAAGCTTAGTTGCTTCATAAATTAGAAGGATCAAACAATTACAGATTTGATATCTAATCTAGTTGTGATTGCAACGAATAATAAACTACTACGCCTCATAGTAATTAAATGAGACAATTATGAAAATAGGCATAGAAAAACACCCGATAATGAAAACATAAATTGAATAATAAAAATAAATTAGATCTGACAGTTTTATTGATTCCAAGGCTTCCGTTTCTTTCGACCAATTATAAAAGTTTAACCACGCAAGTCTACGATGAAAGCTTGAAGGAGAAATTAGAGAAGAAATGAGAGAGAGGCGTGTATGAAGTCTGCCATTTTTTCTCATACTTTACACATTATTTATAGTATTAGAAGCCTACAAGAAATCTTAAGAATATTCTAAATATTATCCTAAAATAATAGCATCCAAATATGATTAATTAAGGAAAATATTAAAAATAAAACAAAGTCCTAATATAACTAGGATAGTGGTGTTTTCAACTAGAATTTTCGTGCACCAGATCAGGAATTTCCTAAAATAAACCACGTCAAATCCTTATAGGCTAAGGGATGTTCCAGAATATCAACAGTGCAAGTATAGCAATGTCAATCCCAATTTAGACCCTAATGCAAAAAATATCTCTCAAAATACAAACCATGATAGTTGTAGAATTATTTCTTGGCGTTCTATAGCATCTTGAATCATCTCTATCTAAGCTCAGATCTGAGATTTATTCCCAGATTATGTAGCAATATCGAAACTGTCCAAAATTGCTCAATCATTAACCATCCTTATATGTCCACCTTTTGGAGGATATTCCTCAATGGCAGATTAGTTAGTAATGTAATGGTGTGGGCTTAAAAGTAGGGGCATAGTTTCCTTGCTGCTACCACCAAAGCTAGTATATACTTTTCAGTAGGTTGGTACCTTTTTTTAGCATTGACCAAAGCTTTACTGATGTTAGAGGCAAGCCTCTGGACTCATTCACCTCCCTCTATTACTAGTATTGAGCTGAGTGTAGTTTCAGACACAACTAAGTAAAGGAAAACACGTCATCAGGTCACGGACTAGCAAGTAGGGGAGCTTCTTCTAAGTATTGCTTCAACTTTCTGAAAGCTTGCTCACACTCAGGAGTTCAGGTCATGTTCTTCCCAAATTTTAGGACTTTGAAGAAGAGCTGGCAATGGTCAGTAGCTTTAGAGATGAATCTACTCAGTACAGCTACACATACTACCAAGCTTTGCACGTCCATTACGGTCTTAGGGGGTCTTAATTTCCCTTATTGCTTTGATCTTCTCCGAGTTGGCTTCGATCCCTTTCTGTTGAATGATGAACCCTAAGAATATGCCTTTAGTCATATCAAAGGCGTACTTCTCCGAGTTCAGTTTCATATGGTGCTTCTTCAGTACCTTAAATGTTCTTCTTAGGTCAGATACATGGTTATTAGCAAGTGTAAACTTGGTGATCACGTTATCAATATAGATCTCTAGATTCTTCATAATCTGATCCTTAAAAGGCTTGTTTGCTAGGCATTGGTAGGTAGCTCTAGCAATTTTTAGCCCAAAAGCATTGCCTAGTAGCGGTGTAGGCTCTGTTGGTGATGAAGTTAGTTTTTTTTTTCCATATCCTGGTTATATGGCTCATTCTTTTGGATTGTTTGCAAGATATACTCAGTGGGTTAGATGGTGCTGAGCAATGTTTAAACTTCATTTCTATCCTTTATGGAGTGCTAACCTCATCTATTTCATTGGCTATGAGTACGGTAGTTGTATGGAGGTGAATGTAGAGCTAGTGGTTGTGGTCACCATGATCATTGGATTGGCTTGCATAGCTATGCTTATTTGGGCTTTCAAGCATCCCTACTGTTCTCCGAGCCCAATTAACTTATTTCTCTGTGCACAGTAAATAAGCGGTTGATTGTTCAGTACTAAGTGGAGATACATCAGCTTGGAGACATCCATACAAGATTCACTAGGGAACATGGGATTAGCCCTGTAATTCTAAATGGAGATTTACCGCTTTTGGAGATACATTGGCACACGTTAAGACTCAACCCTTTAGTGCCGACTGAAGATAAACCACTTTGGAGATACAATGGTATACATTGAGGCTCAACCTCAATTGGATGTAATGATACCATAAAAAATTATTTTAAGACATAATCATTTTCGGCATAAAAAATGATCGTCATACACAGATTAGCTTTTGGCATCCTCAAGGCCCTATCCACTGGTGCGGACTAAATGTTTCAGTAGTCGAGTGTAATAACCCTTAGAAAAAATGATTCGTCACAGCAAGTTATTTTTGGCATCCTCAAAGGACCACTCATTGGTGTAAAATGAGGGAGTTCATTATTGGATGTAATAATCCCTTCAAAAATAATTTTAATCCAAAATAATTTTGGCATCCTCAGGGCACTATCCATAAGGTGCAAATTGAGGGTGTTAGAGAATATGAGGCTCAACCCTTTTATAATAGATGGAGATAAACTGCATTGATGCACATTTGGAGGCCTAGGCCTTACCTCAAAGATTGAGTGTAATAACCCTCATAAAAAAGAAAAACTATAGGGATTGTATATTGAGTTTCAACACTGTTATGGAGATTTAACACCGAGTTTTACACAGCTCTAAAGATTCTATATTGACCTTCTATACTGCTCTAGAGATTTGACACTGAGCTCTACATAGTACTAGAGATTCAGCATTGAGCTTTATATAGCTCTGGAGATTCAAATTAGCTCTCTATCATGGACTTCATCAATGTGATACTTTAGAGGACTCAATCCCCATCCTATCAAGTGCATACTTGTAAATCACTTCTACTAAGCTCCTAGTGTCTACCATCACATGAGCGACCTCACTGGTGCCTATTTTTAGTGTGATCATAAGAGCATCATCATGGGGAAACACAACTCCTTGACAAACTTCCTTGGTGAATACAATTGGAGTATATAGGAGAAATGGCTTAGAAGAGGCTATGTGGTTTACATGTATCGATATTCCCTTTATAATGCCTCCTCTAGTCTTGTAGGCGTAGTTCCTCACTACCCTCTTAGAGGTTTTTGCTCTAGTAGGACCTCCTAAGATTACACTGACCTTAGGGTCGTTCTTTGGTATGGGCCTTTCTAGAGCTCCTCATTCACATTCAGGTTTACTTCTTTACTTATTGGCTGACCTGCGCTGAACAATTCTCACCTCATTGAGAAACTCCTTCAGTAGGCCGTTTCTAATCAGGGCCTCAATTTGCTCCCTCAACTTAAAACAGTCAACATTGTTGTGGCCGTACCCTTATAAAAATGACTATACTTCAATTTATTCTTTTGATCTGGGCTATTTTTTCATGGGAGAGGGCTTCTAGAGCCACTTTTTTTTTTTTCAAATGGCGAAAAAAATGTTTTCCTTTGATATGTTCAGTGGGTTATAGGTTTGGAACTGAGAGAACTCCATACTTTATGTAAGCTCAGTTGACTGGGGGGCAACTTCCTTAGTGAGGACTGAGGCCCTGGTATTGGTTCAGCTCTATTGAGTCTTTCTTTGGGCCACGAACTATCTCATCTCTTCTCTTGCCTCTTCATCAGTGACTTCTCATTTATCTAAATCTGCTTCAGGGCTCTAATATAGGCCTCACCATAGGATTTTGGTTTTAAAACCTGGAAAGCAAACCACGACTTCTCGAGCTTGATGTTTTTTTAGAAGTTGAGAGGCTCGTACTCTTCTTGTCTCACATACATCAAGGTGGAAGGACTATTAGGTCTATCACTTGCATACTGGAATTGAAATATAAAAGCTTCTGCTAGCTAGTCAAAGCTACTCACTGAATTTGGCTCTAAGCTTTGTAATCAAGCTCGAGTTATTCTGTACAAAGTGTGAGGAAACATACGGCATATAACATCATTCTCCACTCCTTGTATCAGCATATGGTCCATTTAGTGTACAATTTTAGCTTTTGGGTCACTCTTTCCTTTATAGTTGGTGATTTACGGCATCTTGAACTTTAGAGGCAACTATGCACTCTTGATCCCTTTTGTAAAAGGAGACCTGGCCTCCACTACTAGGATAGGACTAGGGGCAACATCCTTTACCTAGCGAATGTTCTCCAAGTCTCGTTGGAGCATGTTAACTTTCTTTAGAAGCTTGGTTGTGGTGGCACTCACCTCGAAGTCTTCTGCTTCCTTGCGGTCCTAGCACTTGGCGTTGAGGGAGTCCCAAAGGTCACTCTTAGAGGGTTGATTGGGTCCTTTCTCCCATACATTCCTGGATCTGCTTTTAGCAGTTAAGTAAAGCTCTTTGTAAAGTACTATATGGGTATAAGATATCGATTTTCTCTAACTAGCTTGTCCACTCTGTTTAGGCTATCTAGAATAGTGGCTCATGGACTGTTGTAAGTTGAGAGCGGGTAAGAGTAGCCTGGGTTAGCCTACAGATTTCTCTATCCATTCTTCTCCAACCTCTGGTGACATTGGTCATTCTATAGTGTAGTTCTTCAACAAATTATTTAAACTGCTTCTGGGTAACTTGAGTGTCTCCATCAGGTACCCCAAGAGGTGGCCTTGAGGTGTTTCATTGAGCTTGCTTGATAAATATTTGCTCATGCTCTTTTAAATCTTCATCCACTATCTTAATTGGTGGGTTTCTGGCCATGGCCCCCGTATCTTTTAACGTTTCAGACATGGTGAAAGGCTTGTACACACCATTGGCTAGTCAGACTTGGCGTAATGTCTAAAAGTAAGGTATTTCTCAACTTTCCATAGACGGTGCTAGAATATTGTAGGATAATTTTCGGCCTAAGAGAAAGGCCCGACCTCCAACTCAAGTTTAAGTGTGAGAGACGTGGGGGAGTCTGAGTTCTTGGGCCTCCGATTGCCAAAGGTCAAGATTATGATCGTCCTGGTAGTGGACGTCTGAAATGGTGCTGAGAAGTTGCTCAACTCTAAACTGTGGTGGAATTGACTGAGGGCACCTGAGGGGACATGAGAGCACAACATAATAGAGGTCAAGGGTAGACGCTTACTGGGTGGCCTGCAACGAGATTCCAATGCTAAAGTCAGGCAAAAATGCTCTAGAAAGTGTTCTATAAGGTTAACTTGCCCTAAAGAAAGTGAAAAGTCTAGAAAGAAGGTGGAGAATTTAGCTTACTAAAGAGAGAATGTGAATTTCAAAAATATCAATTATCCTTTAGTCTCATTGCATTCTAAAGACTTGATTTGAGTTTGAAGGGTGCTAGCTGGAGAACTCCCATCAAAGGCGACATGTGGCGAGCTACTAGTCGTGAACAGTCTTTGTCATTAGGGGTATTTTGGAGATTTTCACTTGGAGGGACACATGAGTCATTTAATTTTTCCCGATGTCTGCTTGGTTACTTTTGAATCTGTCAGCTTTGAGTCGATGAGGACTGAGGAACTCTGAGGGAGATTGAGGGGTTTCTGACTCTGTCCCTTCTGTATTTAGTGTAAACAGTGCTGAACTGTTTACCTACCACAGATGGCTTCTATCATTAGTGTTAGTGGCATCAGTTGTGTCCAGGACACTGAGTCTTGTTGATGTGGCACTTAATGATTGGCTATTTAGGGATTTTCTTATCCAATATTATCCTCTAGGTCTAACAGTTAGCTAAGGTGGCACCCATGTGCTCCCTTGGTCAGCCCTGTACTGACATGGCATACTCCGATCTAAACTGATGTGGTACGTGCTCATTAAGCCTTTGGAGATTCTCTTATCTAACCTTATTTCTGGGTCGGATAGCTAGGTACTTCTCTAATAGGTTCCGCTAATAACATGGCAAGACCTGAGTGGTGCTGCTATGTGCATTGTTAGTGGGCCTATGCTAACATAGCGGATGCTTGGTCGGCCCTGTACTGACATGGCATGCTCCGATCTAAACTGATGTGGTACGTGCTCATTAGGCATTTGGAGATTCTCTTATCTAACCTTATCTCTAGGTCGGATAGCTAGGTACTTCTCTAATAGGTTCCGCTAATAATATGGCAAGACTTGAGTGGTGCTGATGTGTGCATTGTTAGTGGGCCTATGCTAACATAGCGGATGCTTGAGTTCGGGTGGCCTATCCTCTGATACAGTGACTGAGTGGAGACACTTGACATGGCTTAGGTCCCATTATATAAGCTCAATGGGTCGAGTTTAAGAGACCCAATTGTTATAGTTTGGGCTTAGTTCCACTGAGACAGTTCCTTCTAGGTTGAATACTTAAGCAATTTTGACCCTGAGTATTGAACTGGGCTCCCTAATGTTGAATAAAGTGTAATTATTTTTACCTCTAACAACGTCCTTATAAACTTGAGGTCCAATTTACTTCTTATTATATAGTTGAAATGTAAAAGATATCATTGTCCACTTTAAATTTTTGTACCACACTTTCTTAGCTATACTATTGTACGAATGGATACTGATTCGGTATAAAATAATGGATTGTTGGAACGAGGTAGAGTTTTTGTTGCTGAGATTAATTATACTATAATCTAGTCTTTGATAAATTTGTTTCACTACTCGATTAGGAGCCAATTCCCTTACGTTGATTTAAACAAGTCACTTGAATTGAATGCCTGTGCGACTAATTTTTATTTTACTTCTGTTGAATTGATGCTTTGATCATTTTCCATCTCCATGGTGCATAATAATTAAGCTGATTTTTAATTTAATCCAAGTTCTTGGACACTGCCATTGAAACCTTTCATTCAACAAATGAAATTAACTCATTTCCAAGCGAATAGTTTGTGGATTTACTTTCTGTAGCATCATTAAAATTCAGTTTACCTAATGAAAAATTGCATGATGTTTTCCCTAGAAAATAATGCAACGGCATTTAGGATGACAATCCAAATACTTCTATTCGGTGTTCAAGCTTGTTAATGGGTATGCCCTTAGTTCCTTCCAAATTATTATCACATGGGATGGATACTTTACATTACATTCTCTTGTTATTTTTATCTTATTTTGCAGGCTCTTTAGCTTTGATTGGTGGAGATCATGGTGTCGGCAAAAGTACCCTATTACTGTAGGGTACAAGGTAATGGATTTCCTGCTTACTAATTAGTAATCTGTTTTATTTATTTATTTTCAAGAATTGGATGACAATTTTGTCGTATAGATCTCGCAGGAGTAAGAGAGAGAATATTTGAAGAGTAAGTGATAAATAGATAGAACTAGATAGCAATAATGATAAGGTGCTTTTCTTTTAAATTTCTTTTTGGTTGTTATTGTGCTCATTGTACAATTCATTCATATAGATGCTGAATTTCAGTAAGAAGTATGCTTATTATAAGCAAATATTTGTTTTTGAGTTCGTATACTTTGAATTTTACAATTTTATAATGGAATTGAAATTCATTTTTATGGTTATCCGTGCATTAAATAACTAGATTTTAATTTGGGATGTGATTTAACTAGGGAAAGGACTCCCACTCTGTGCAACCAAAAATGCCGCCTTAGTTTTGTGTACTTCCTCGTAAAGGTGCAAAATTTGGAGCAATTAGGAATGCTTTATTTACTATTTATAATGGCTAATATTTCTTACGTTTCATGGTTGCTCGAAGGGTAATCTTCCATGGAATGTTGCAACAAGTCTTCAAATTGCCTATCTTTGCCTTTATAAAGTATGATGTTTTGAAACATTTGTGTGTGTGTTTAATTGAATTAGACTTTAATTGAATATATCTAGGAAATGGAAATACATGAAGGTGGGGAAAACTAACCTGCCACTGATTCCCATCCGAAAAATAACAAATTTGGTGCATTATATATGCCACTAATTTCTTTGAAGTGGAATTGGGATTCAAATTAGTTTATAACCAAATATATATTTGGTATATTCTTATAAAAGGTAATCCTATATTAGATTTAGAAAAATAATTTTCAATGATTTGGGATCAATTATGAGGAAACCTTTAGATTAATATTGATTCTAAAGTCAATTAGAATGTTATTGATTTTTGCAGCATATTATAACTTTGAGGTTTGACAGATAGATGTAAAGATGACATTCTTGAATGGATACCTTGAGTAAGAGATATTCATGTAACAGTTTGAAAGTTTTACGTCTAGCCAGATTTTTGGTTTGAGGTTTGACAGATAGATGTAAAGATGACATTCCTGAATAGATACCTTGAGTAAGAGATATTTATGGAACAATTTGAAGGTTTTACATCCAACTAAACTTTTGGTCTAGTGTGCAGGCTGAAGAAGTCTATTTATAAGCTTAAATAAGCCTCATGAAGCTAGAATCATTATTTTGATGAGATAATCAGATTGTCTGGTTTCATAAAAAACTAAGAGGAAGCTTGTGTACATGAAAGGTTTGTGGAAGCATGATAGTCTTCTTGATGCTCTTTGTTGATGACATACTGGTCATTGGAAATGATGTCGGTATGTTATAGTCGGTCAAAAGTAACTTGTAAGAATTTCTTAATGAAGGATTTGAGAGAGGTTTCCTTTATACTAGGAATAAAACTTTATAGAGATAAAGTTAGGAAGCTGATAGGACTCTCCCAAATTATTTCACATCAATAACGTCTTAAAAAGGTACAGCTTTATTAATTATAAGATAGTTAACATATCTTTTGGACATGGTGTTCATCTTTTGAGGAGAATGTCTCTTTAGATGAAAGATGAGAGAGTTAAAGTGTCTGATGCACCAGATACATCAGCTCTTGAGTGCTTGATGTATACTATAATGTGTTAGAGACCTGGTATCAGTATGACTGTAAGAGTTATGAGTCAATGACAGTTTGATTCAGGTGACCGCTATTTGATGGTAGTCAAACATATCCTAAGATACCTTGAGGGTACAATGGATAAGTTTTTCTAATATGAAGAAAGTGACTTACAAGTAAGAAGATGCACGGAGTCAGACTTTTTATTTGACTTAGATAATAGAGAGTCAACATTTGGGTATGTGCTCATTCTCATTGGTACTAAGTAAGTTAAAATTGCACCAAATTGAGATCCACTGCTGATTTATTTTAAAAGTAGCGAAGGAGGCAGTGTGGATTCATAGGTTTATTGCATGGCTTGAAATATTTTCAAGACAGATGGATCCTATCCCATAGTTTTGCGAATAAACTAGGCCGTTGTATATGCCAATATGCCAAGATGACATCAGTACTTTAACTATGATGAGAGGAGTCTCACATGACTAGAGGAATCTTGGCGTAGGAAGATGTGATTATTTATAGAAGTGTTCTATAAATAATTTAACAGACCCACTTTTTAAGGCCATGACTCCAAAAATGTTTATGAAACACATGGAGTTAATGTGTATGTGATTCCATCGGGAATGACACTAGAGCAAATGAGAGATTGTTAGCGTTGGTGCTTACGTGCCATCCCTGAATTTACATATACTTATTAGTTATATAAGTGTACATTCCTATTAAATCGCTAATGCCTATTTAAATGGTATTATACAATGTAACATTACAAACATTGTATGATCTGAAAGAGTTCAGATCTGATCTAAAGGAGTTTAGATAAGGGTCCACAGTTAACCACGCTGAGAGATATAAATGCTAAATGTTAGTACGGCTAATAGTTAGCTGGTTATAATACTCAATGAAGATCCAAGAGTTGGAGCCTTATCTATAATGGGAAATAGACCCGGAATATACTAGTAACTGCATAGTTGTAAGAGTTACAACCAGGTGCCAGAAAATATCAATTGTGTAAGTATGTTCTCGAATATTGTCCTTGATCTATTTCTACCGATGCGGGTCTGTCGGTGGATACCTTTATATAGATCAACATATGTTATACATATATGGTATAGATGGTTATTCTTAGCAATCGTGAGCTTGGAGCTCGTATTAACATATGAGTATCTAGTTAGGACTGGATATAGGACAGACTCACGAGGGCGGCCTGTGATAGACACCCTATGTAAGCTGTCAACAGAGGGTCCTCTCGAGTTGAGTAGTACACGTGGTTCTTTGACCTGAGTGCCATGGTGGGCTTGTAAGTGATCCACCATACTTTGGTTCTACGTATGTCACAGACCTTTCATGGTGTGAACGTTGAGTGTTGCTGGGTATGGTCCGATGCTTATGGAGTACGGTGTGTACAGATATAGGATCTGTCAGCTCATATAAGGAGCTAGATATCCAGATGCTTCGATACTGTATCTCTGAAAGTCTTGTGGCCATAAGCATTAATCCCGAAAAAGAGTTTCCACCAGAGTGTAACAATGTGGCAAAGGAGTTTGCACATATTATTCAGTGAAATACAAGTCTGAGGATATGATATGGATGAGCATGTGTGAATTTGACGGTGAAATTCTATATCTTCGCACATCCAGGATATCATGACGGAAGGACTATACATATGCGTTGTAACCTCAACATGTATAGTTTAACGTGCTGATTTGTATTTTTATGACGTGTGCGTGAGGCAATGTTCACGGACTCATGAAATAGTTCCATTTGATGAATCAGACGTGCCTAGGGAGTCCCACGATATGAAGTGTACTCGTTGAGCACTGGGATAGCGTGTCAAATTAAATTGTTTAATCCACTAATATCCAGCACTACCATGGGAATACGTGCGTGTCTGTATTTAAGCGTTAAATATAATAATTAGTCAATAATTTTATTTACTAATTGTATTATGACACGTGACGCACTGTAAACCATCGGTTGAGTTTATTCAAGTGTGGGCATGATAGGACCCACTAGGGGTAGATTTAGTCACTATTTATGAGAGTAAAAATGGTAATTTTACATAATAATTATTTAATTGTTAAATAATTATAAATATCTCATTATTATATATTATAATATATTATTTTATTATATAATATTATTATATTATATAATGACATTTAGTTGTCATCTATTTCTTTATTTTATATTATTATTTATTATAGTAATATTATTTATCCAAAATGGTGGTCAAGTATAATATTTTTTAATATATAATATTATTATTTTAATATAGTGAGATATATATATGTGTGTGTGAAATGTGTGTGAACGGGTGAAGAAATGAAAAATTATTTCTTTGCTTTGAAATAAAAAGACAATTGTTGCCTTGGTTTCAAATTGGTGACCGAATAGCTGAAGGAAGGAGATTTAATCTCTTATAAAATAGCTTCAAGTGTTAAAACTAGTTTATAACTCATCTATACTAAAGGCTACCAAATGTAATAATATAAAAATTTATTTTATTAATCAAAGAGTTGATTAAATTTTATTAATCAAAGAGTTGATTAAAGAAAAATTTGATCAATAAAATAAATTTAAAAGAGTTTAAGTGTTAAACACAGTGTTAGTCTCTAGGCGGACTCCTAGGATACACGTGTAAAATTTTACATGTTTCGGTGATTTTTTAACTATTTAAATATATTTATATGATTAATATATTATTTATTGTGTTTATTGTATTGTTTTAATTATTTCACAACTCTAAATATGTATGAGATACGTATTTTATGCAATAAATATTGTTGTACATACATACACCCACGCATATTTGATCCTCAATAAATATAAATATAAATCTATTACAAAATAGTGATGCATATCTATGCAAAATAGTGATAGATAAGATTCAATGATAAAACCATCATGATGTCATCAATGTTTACTTTATCATTATGTTATTTTCTAAATTATGTGCCATGTCGAAGGTCACATAAGACTACACATTGGTTGCGACGTCACCTATTAAAATTATGTTTCATAAATCCGTGATAGAATATATCTATCAAAAAATTTATCTATCACAAATCTATGATAGAAATGATCTATCACAGATTAGTGAGGCGACTTTAAGTGATAGAATAAATCTATCATAAAACTTCGTCTGTGATAGATATCACCTATCACTATAGCTCTTTTTTAGTAGTGATTGATTAGTTGCATGAAGTTGTCCCAACTTTTTCCTTGCTTATTTTTTTTTAAAATTAAATATTGCATTAAGCTAAATAAGAGAACATTGAGGATAATCCTCTACAACAAGCTGAATAAAAGTTAGTGGAACATTGATTTTATAAATGACTTCTAATTCAAAATTTAATACTAACTTGGCTAAGCTATGAGTTACCTTGTTCACCTCTTGCGGCACAAATATAATTTTAGTTGTACTAAAATATTGCAGGCTATGAATAATATCCGTTATATAAATTAGAGCTCAAGTGCATACTATCGTAGATAAATAGTTTAATGAGAGTAAAGTATCATTTTCATAAACAATTATTATTATTATTTGTTAAGTACTAAAATTGTATCATTCTATACTTATTCAAATAATTAATAATTAAAGTAAACTAATCTCAAACCTAATTAACAAAAAAAAGGCAAAGATAAACTTAAGATAGCAATTATCGAATCACCAATGTGTTATTTAAAAAAAAATTATTGTCTAAAATATACCATGTAGCGAAAAGGTGGGTTTTAAAAAGAAATTTAATGAAAAGCTCTTTTCAATAGCTCATCTAACTATACTAATTTAGGAACTGTACTAGTTTAGAAATTATACCTAGTATGCAAATTTTCAAAAGACGTTTTATGTTAAGATTTATAGGCTTCCACGCTGTATCTCTCACAAAAGAACGACTGGGTGAGTTGATTAAGTGGGAAGAATCTAAGTTGCATTCTCTTTAATTCGTATTTGGGATCTCATCACATGAAAGTAAGAATTCACACTATTTTCTCTCTAAAAAATATTGGCCTAAAGGAAGTATGGAGGCACTAGCAAAAGATCATGAATCTATGTTATATCACTCTATTTATACATCTAATGTATGAATACGATAAGGATAAAAAATAATATATATTCATCCCTAAATTATGCGATAAAATATTTTATTTAATTTAAATAATCTTATTATCAAAATCTAAGTAATCAATGAATAATCATATTATCTGTTAAAAATTGATATAAATAATTTAATTAAATGATAATATTATATATTTATTTGATAAATAAAAATATAATAACTGTTATTTATTCATTTCCAAAACTATTATAAATTGGGCAATTGAGAGAAATAATTAATTGATTCTATTGAATTTAATCAAATTAAAATTGAACCAATTAATATTTTAGATCCAATAATTAATCTCTAATCCATTTTTTGTATTTTATGGAGACAGTATGAGGAACTAATAGACCTACAAAATTAAGCTCTAATAGATTAAATTATTTGAATAAAACTCTCCAATCAATACGATTTTATTTATTAACTTTATATTACTCTATTAAAAATATAAAGTTGAACTCTTAATTTTTGTAGATAATTATAAAAGAAAAATTGTCTTTATCCATTCAATAATCATTTCATACAGATAAATCATCTACAAGGTTTCATAATTAAAGCTAGGTCAAATTCTGTTAGCCTCTCTAATTACATCTTTATTTTTGATCTACATTAATCCTCTTTTGAATATTTAATTTGTAAAAATAACAAATTAATTATCTTATTTAACTCTTAAAGAAAACTGTGCTCATTTTATTCAAGATCAGAATTAATTATCAAGAAAATAACTTTTCTAACTTCTTTTTAGAATGCGTGAACTCTATTTTAATGAGAAATGTTCACAACCATTCATTCCATTACATCTATAAAATACTTAGTGATTGATTGAAACTATTTTACAAACATGCCCTTGTAGATTAATAAATATAACTTAATGAATAGGAATTTATTAATTATTCAGGATTAAGATTAATCCATGCCCTTCTTTTTATTAATGGAGATTAATAGAAAATTAATTTTATCATGGTCCAGTCCTATATAGTCAACATTATATAAAGTATCTCTATTTTCTATGTCAACACATAGAATGATCCGAATGAGACCATTGTCTATAATATATAAATAGACCGCACTTATAGTATATTAAATGAGGTTTTTGTCTTCATTCAGATTAAAGATTAATTTAGATTATTATACTTAAAATAAATCCTCTTATATATAACTATTATATACTAAGTTTAATGTTACATATAATAATCAGGAAATTTCATGATATTTGAATAGTACAATTAAAATTGCAAATATAAAATTGAATGAATAGCCTTTATTATTAATTTCAGCTGTATCTCAATACAAATAATAATGCTTTAAGGCAACACTTCTAACACAATGTTAAATAGGCCAAGGATTATAATTATCTCTCAATACTTCACTTGAATCTTATCACCTCTCTTAATTTATTACATCAACAAGAATTGCTAACCAAGAATCCTAATGTATTCACACGTCTCTTCTGATGATCATGTAAAAATATCTTATATAAGTAATTATCTATATTCCTATGATAATTGACTTAACAAGACTCACTAAGATCATGTTATATATCAGTTATATATGCCATATGAGTATATTCCTATCTCATATGAAACTCATAGCTATTACGCCATGATTATACATTAATATATTCATATTCATATACAAAACTTCATTTTCTAAGTTTGTTTGACTTCTCAAATTAATCTAATTATTGATCAAGTAATTAGAATGCATTAAACATATAATAGAAAGAACAATTCAATATTGACTTTATAAAAATAAGAGAAGATAAAGAATTGAAGTTACATATTGAGTTCAAACTGTAAACCTAGAATATAAATTAGTTCATAGAGAAAAAAATAGGTTTTAGAGCATAATATTGTCAATATTATAGAGAAAAAAACACAACTAAGACATATAAGAAGAAAAAAAGCAAAGAAAATGATGTCATGAAGTCTTAAATCTTCAATCTCTCATTTACCTTATTGTGTATTTTCTTGATTCTCTTAAAGAATTGCTCTAAACTCTCAAAATTGCTTTCTCATGTACTCTCTATGATATTTCTTGATATTGGCTTAATAATCTTCTATTTATAGGCTTTAGTCTTCAAGTTAGTGTAAACTTTGTGTTCTAGGCAGATTAGGGTTTTCAGATTAGGGCACAATCTCCTTCGATTCAGCAATGGCCACATGAACTGCAGGTTTTAATGGCTCCAAGAGGTTAACATTCATCCTTATCATTAGGTATTTGCCAATACATTCTTTAGACATCCCTGTCTATATCCTCCATCTTTCCAATCAAGGATCCCAAATACATGTTTGCTTATGAATTCATCAGGTATAAGGGAAGGCTATAAAAATGTATCCAAAATGATACATGATCAAACATCAAATAAAAAAAATCGGTCGATCTTTTTTGGTACGTCAAACATAATGAGATAGTTATCAAAAGACTATGGACCACGCATGGATCCTTCTCTTGTCAACTTTTGTACAAAAATAAAAAACAAATAGATTTTACCCTGCATGTACCACTTTTATCAAAACATTATTTGTAGTTTTCCTTGCCTATTATAATGGCTTGGTTTGTATATTTTAAGTTTTATGTGTTGGGAATCATATTAAAGTCGGTCTACATATATCAATTAATAGTACATTATTGATTATCTATTTTGTTGCCCATTAAAAGTGATCAAATAAAAATAATTTATGATTGAGCTTTTAGAGCATCTCATATGGCATAGACTTCAATGTGTAGAGATAAGTTGTTTTATTTTATTTTTAAAAATGGGCCAAAATAAAATAAATATTATAAATAATAGGTTTAGGTCCCTAGTCTAAATCTTAACATATTATTCATTCACATGCCATCAGTGAGTAACTGTAGTTTTCTTTCAATAAGGAAAAGGTTTAAACGTGAAAGACTATCAATTCTAATTTTCTACATCTCCATAGATTCAGGTATGCTTCAATTAACTCAGGAAATGAAAGGAGCACATCACTATTATGCTTGGGTGTATGGATCTAGACTATGTAATCCGGATGGAAAAACCTCCCGCCCTTATTGATTGCAGTACTACTGAATAAATGCTACTTTATGAAAAATGAGAGCGTTCTAACCTCATGAGTCTGATGATCATGAAGCACTCTATTCTAGATACCATTAGAGGCGCAATGCTTGAGGAGGAAAATACTAAAACGTTCCTGAGCCAAATAGTGGACCGATTCGCTGCTAATGAAAAGGTCAAAATGAGAACTATTTTGTCTAAGCTCATTTCAATACGATATAAAAGGCAAAGGAAACATAAAGAATTATATTATGGAAATGTCTAATCTTGTTACAAGATTAAGGGCACTAAAGTTAGAGTTGGAGGATGACATTCTCGTGCACTTGATTTTGATTTCTCTTCCCGCACAATACAACTATTTTAAGATTAGTTATAGCATTCAAAAGCAGAAATGGACTCTTTTTTGAGCTCATTGCTCAATGTGTGTAAGAAGAAGAGAGATTGAAACAAGAAAAGATAGAGAGTGCTCATTTAACAATTTCTTCTAATGAAAATGTTGCCAACAAGAAATGGAAAAATGACAATAAAGGGAAAAAAAGCTACGGACTTTAAAACGTTATAGCCTAAGGTGCATAAGAAACAGAATGATGAAACCATCTGTTACTTTTGCAAGAAAGTTGGACATGTAAAGAAGGATTGTTCCAAGTATGCAAAATGGCTCGCCAAAAAGAGTAAACTTCTCAACTTTATTTGTTCAGAAGTTAATTTGGCTTTAGTACCAAGGCACACTTGGTGGATAGATATGGGTGCAACTACTCACATAAGCTTGACTATACAAGGTTGTTTAAGGAATCGACTGCCAACTGATGCTAAAAGATTCATCTATATGGGTGATGGTAGCAAGATTTTTATTAAGGCAATTAGATTTTTTAAATGACAACTAGAATCTGGTTATTATTTGGATTTACATAAGACATTTTATATACCATCATTTAGACGGAATTTGGTTTTTATTTCTTGTTTGGACAAATTCGGTTACTCTTGTTCTTTTAGATATGAAAAATTTAGTCTCTTTCAGAATTCAAACATTATTGGTACCTATTCTTTAGTTGATAATCTATATCAATTGAATCTTCATACCTCATAAATTAGTAAAACCTTGCATGTAAACAATTGTGGTATAAAGCACAAATGAATTAATGAGAATTCTTACATGTTATGGCATAAGTGTTTAGGATACATTTCTAAATAAAGAATTCAAAGGCTTGTGTTAGAAGGAATTCTAAATTCCCTTGATTTTTTAGATTTTAAAAAATGTATTGATTGCTTTAAGGGAAAAAAAATAAATATTAGAAAAGTTGGAACTAATAGGAGTTCAAACGCCTTGGAATTAATTCATACTAATATTTGTGGTCTATAACCCTACGGCTTCTTGGAATGGTTAATAATATTTTATCACTTTCATAGACGAATGTTATCGTTATATATATACTTGATTCAGGAGAAGTCTTAATCATTGGACGTTTTTAAGGCCTTTAAATCTGAAGTTAAAAACCAGTTTGGCAAGAAAATTAAAGCCGTTAAATCTAACCATGATGGTGAGTTCTATGACAGATATGACGAATCGAGTGAACAACAGTAGGCTCTTTTACAAGATATTTATAAGAACGTGGCATCGTTATTCAATACATCATTCTAGGGACTCCAAGTCAAAATAGTGCAGCTAAAAGATGAAATTGGACCCTAAAGGATATGGTTAAAAGTATAATAAACCATTCTTCTTTATTAGAATCCCTTTGGAGTGAAGCCTTAAAACTATAGTGTATATCCTTAATCGAGTTTCAAGTAAAGAAGTAGCTAAAACTCCATATGAGTTATGGATTGGAAAGAAGCATAGTATTAGGCATTTGTATATCTGGGGTTGTCCAGCTGAGGCTAGGCCATACAGGCCAAAGGAAAGAAAGTTAGACTCAAGAAAAATAAACTGCTACTTTATTAGATTTCTTAGTGATTGAGGGGTTTCAAGATTTATGATTCCTCAAGTAGATCATTTTTTGAGACAAAAAATGTTAAATTCATTGAGGATGTTGAATATAATGGGAGTGCTAAACTCAGGAACATTGTATTTAAAAAGTAATATTACTATTCCTAATTTTACAATTGATAATGACTAGGTAATTGCTCCTGTCATTATGTAGGTTGCAATTACAGAAAATTAAGACGTTCCTAAGATACCTTCTACATATATTGAAGAACCTGCTCCTGCTCATATAGAGGAACAACAACAACCTCAATTGAAAGTGCCATTAAAGAGATCTATTAGGGATAGGAGATCAATGATTTTAAATGATTATATCGTGTATCTCCAAGAACGTGAGTTTGATATAGGACTGGAAGATGATCCAATTACTTTTAGTCAAGTCAAATAAAGTGTGAATTCCCAGAAATGGATAGGTGTCATAAAAGATAAGAAGAAATCAATGCAAGAAAATGACATTTAGGATCTTGTCGAATTACCTAAAGGAGCGAAACTAATAGGTTGTAAATGAATTTTTAAAACCAAATGGGATTCAAAAGGCAATGTTGAAAGATATAAGGCACATCTAGTCTCAAAAAGTTTCACTTAAAAGAAAGACATTGATTGCAGAGAGACTTTCTCTTCGGTTTCATCAAAAAACTCTTTCATAATTATTATGACACTTGTAGCTCATTATGATTTAGAGCTACATCAGATGGATGTAAAGATTATGTTTCTTAATGGTAAATTTGAAGAAACTATATACATGCTGCAACAAGAGAACTTTGAATCCAAAGATTCAAATATTTGGTATGCAAATTAAAGAAGTCTATCTATGGTTTAAAGCAAGCATCTGTCAATGGTATTGGAAATTTGATTAAGTGATTACCTCATTTGGTTTTAAGAAAAATACTATTGATAAATGCATTTATCACAAGATTAGTAAGAGCAAATTTATTCTTCTTATCTTATATGTGGATGACATTCTATTGGTAAGCAACGACATATGCTTGTTGTATGAAATCAAGAGATTTCTTTCAAATAATTTTAAAATGAAAGATCTTGGGGATGCTTCTTTTGTGTTAGGCATATAGATTCATCAAGATCGTTCTTATGGTATACTTGACTTATCACAAAAGGCATATATCGATATGGTGCTTAGTAGATTTGACATGAAAAATTATGTGTCTGAAGACATACCCAATGCTAAAGGTGATAAATTTAGTTTGCTTCAAGGCCCAATAAATGAGATTGAGAAGAAAGAGACGAAGAACATCCTTATGTGTTGGCAGTAGGGAGTCTCATGTATAATTAAGTTTGTACACATCCAGATATTATGTATATAGTTGGAATGCTTGGCAGATATCTAAGTAATGCAGGAATAGATCACTGGAGAGCCGTTAAAAAGGTTATACGGTATCTACAGAGAACAAAAGATTACATGCTCATATATTGAAGATTAAATTATTTAAAGATCAATGGGTATTCAAACTTGGATTTTGCTCGTTGTCTCAATAGAAGAAGATCCACTTTAGGTATGTCTTTATGGTTCGAGGAGTTATATCATGAAAGAATGTCAAATAATCACTCATAGCCTCATCCACCATGGAAACATAATTTGTAACTTGCTATGAGGCATCAAACCAAGCCCTATGGCTACAAACTTTTTATCATTAGGCTACAAATTATTAATGGCATTAAGAGACTATTGAGAATAAATTGTGATAATAAAGCCATTGAGTTATATTCTAAGTGCAATAGAAGCCCGTCAAAATCGAAGCATATTGATACAAGTTTCTTGTTGTTAAAGAGAAAGTTCAAAGTCTTCAAGTGTTTATTGAACATATTAGTACAGGCTTAATGATTGCAGATCCGCTTACTAAAGGTGTACCACCTAAGGTGTTTCTTGAGCATGTGGCTTATATGGGTGTGGTTCATCATAATAATATGCTTCTATAGTGAGAGTTTGTTTCTTAATGTTCAATTATAGTTGACATGTTTTTCGACCAGACTAAAGTATTGTTCCTTGTTTATTTATTGCAAACTCTAAAATAAAGTTATATTCTTTTAGTTACAGTTGAGCATAAAGTTTTAAAAGTATATTGTTGAACTCTTTTGAGTCATAAAGTAAGGCCAGTTGAAAATAGACATGTTAAGGGATCACATTACATGAAATTTATATGCTACACATCCATGCTTGATCTATATAATTGATTATATTGATATATGTGACCATTGAAGGGTCTAGTTACAAGAAAGATAACGAAGATCGCTTTGATCCTATATTAGTATAATTGATGGACTAGATTGTTGCTAGGGTTGTGACTACGTGTCATCCCATTTTGTATAAATATTTGATATCTATACAGAGTATATTTTGTTATATCGCTAATTATTTCTTAATAATATGGTTTATTAAAGGAGTTCAGATTCTGTTAATACTATAGTTATATTGCTAATTTTGTTAGGGTTATGTCTATGTGCCATCCTAACGAAGATTGCTTGTTACACTACAAATTCTGAATTATCTGAAGGAGTTCAGATACGGCCTAAAGAAGTTTAGGCCGGTGCTAAGAGTTAGTAAATATTCTAAGAGTTGGAACATTGTTTGTAATGGGACAAAGACCACAGAATATGGTTATAATGATATAGTTGCAAGAGTTGCAATGAGTTGTTAGGATGTGTCATTGTGTAAGCATGTTCTGAAATATATTGTTCTTGATCTATTTTTACTAACGCAAGTCTGTTGGTAGATTCTATTAATTCATATAGATCAGTGTATGTCTATATCAGTAGGGTATAGTTGGTCATTCCTAGTTGACTAGGATCTTGGAGATTGTATAGGTATACGAGTATTCAGTTAGGACTGAGTACTGAACAGACTCTTGAAGACCCTAATAGACATCTTATGTTGCCATCAATGAAAGGTCCTATCGAGTTAAATAGTATACGTAGTCCTCTGACCTGAGTACCACAGTGGGCTTGTGAGTGATTCACTATGCTTTGGTTCCACGCATGTCAGAGACCTTTCATGGTCTGACCGTTAGGTGTCGCTGGGTATGATCCGATGCTCATGGAGTCCGATGCTTGCAGATATGGGATCCATCAGCTCTCATAGGGAGTGATATATCTAGATGCTCCAAGATAGTATCTCAAGAAAGTTTTATAGCCATAAATAGTTAACCCGAAAAAGAGTTTCCACAGGGTTAAACAACATGGCAAAGAGTTTGCTTATATTATTTAATTAGATAGCATTTTGAAGATAGGTTTATGGATGAGTATATAGGGATTTGACGGTGTTGATCTATGTCCCCACACATCCAAGATATATATGATGGAAGGACTATACGTATGCTGATGTGAACCTCACAAAAAAAAAGTGAGACCCGACACTCAATGAGGTTCATTTGCTAAGGATCATTCTAATTTAGATTTTTAGATAAATAAAAACAAGAACCTTGACCCGTTATCTATAAGAGATAAGAACCAGAGGTATAAGAAAATTGTAGACGCCACACTCAAAATAAATGAGAAGTTGCAAGTGATAAGTCTGAAAAAACGCCACAAGATAAATTCTTGATAAGTTCTAATTAAATAGTTCTTTGAAGAACTTAAGAGAAAATCCTCAACATTAATATCATCAATTCTATTTTCGTTCTCCCTCATCTCTCATATATTTATAGAGATATCTTGGGATATCTAGCATTTATTACAACAACTAATGACAACTTACAACTACTACCAATAATTTAGGCATTTGAAATTCCAACACTTATTACAACAATTAATGAAAACTTACAACTACTACCAATAAACTAGACACTTGGAATGCTAGCACTTATTGCAACAATTAATAGTAACTTATAACTAATAACAACTACCAATATTGAGACTTAATATCACATGGGTTGCTGTGCTGTTGTTCCCCATGACACATGGATGTTCAATGGACCCTTGTGATATTTTGGTAACCTAGGTCGCATTATATGCATTGTAACCTTAACTTATATGGTTCAACACGCTGATTTGTAATATTCGTGACGTGTGTGTGGGGCATTGCTCACGGACTTATAGAATAGTTTTATTTGACGAATCGGGTGTGGACCTAGGGAGTCTTGCGATATGGAGTGTACTCGTTGTGCATTAAGGTAATGTACTGAATTAAATTGTTTAATTCAGTAATATCCGGCACTACTATGGGAATACGTGTATCCATGTTTAAGCGTTAAATACAATAATTAGTCAATAATTATTATTCACTAATTGTAAAATGCACGTGGCGCATTGTGAACCCTCTGTTGAGTTTACCTAAGTGTGAAATTTGGTGGAACCCGCTAAGGGGTATACTTGATAACTATTTATGAGAGGCAAAATGGTCATTTCACACTATGATTATTTAATTATTAAATAATCAATATATCTCTATTAGAATATATTATTTTATAATATTATATTATTAATAATATAATATATATAATGCATGACAATTATCATGCATTATAAAATATAATATATTATTTTATTATTATTTTAGTTATTAGTGGCCAAAATAATATTAATATTATATATAATCTTATTGTTTTAAATGTAAATAGAGATATATAAGTGTAGAGAAATGGAAATTGAAAGGGGAGTTAGTGAAAATAAAAATTATTTTCCTTTCCAAGTTTCGTTTTTTCTCTTTAGATAAAAGAAACAATTATTTTTCTTTTGTTTTCATCAATCGTGGGAGAGAAAGAGAAAAATAAATAGAACCAGTCATTTTGGAGTTAAGGGTTAATTTCATGTTGAATTAAGGAGTTGCTGTTCTAACTTTTCAAGTTCACCAAGTTGGTAACTAGAACTATCAATAAGTGTGACTCCGAGCGGACTTCAAAGATATACGTGTAAAACATTACACGTACTAGTAATTTCTCAATTTTACCATTGATATATTAATTTGATTAATATATATTTATGTGTTTATTATATGTTTTAAATGTTCTGCTACGTTAAATATGTATTAGAAACGTATTTTTGCAATAAACATAGTTGCACGTGAATACACCCTTATATTCAATCCCCAATAATTGTTTAGAGATGTTATTTTTATTAAGATGATAAATATTGAGCTCATAAAGTTATTTTGTAACATATAATTATAAAGTGACATATGTGACTCAAGTTGGAGATTGTTGAAAATTATATTAAAGGCCCCTACATATATAAATTAATTATACATTGTTAGCTATTTATTTTGTTGCCCATTAAAAGTGATCAAATAAAATTTATTTATTATTAAGTTTTTAGGGCATCTCACATGGCATAGGCTTCAATTTGTAGAGACATAGTTATTTTATTTTATTTTCATGATGGGCCAAAATAAAATAAAATCCTATAAATAACAAGTTGAGGTCCTCAGTTTAAACCCTAACGTATTATCATTCACATCTCATCAATGAGTAACAACAGTTTGCTCTCAATAAGAAAAAGGTTTAGAAATAGAAGGCTATCAACCCCAATTTTTTGCGTCTCCATAAATTCAAGTACACTTCTTATTTTTTATTTTTTATGATTTAACATGAAATCCTGCATATGGTAATTTTTTTACCAATTAAAATTTTTTTATCCAACATTATGAGTTGTATGTCTCAATTTAAGGTTTGTCTTTTAAAAGGGTGTTAATTTATGCTAGTTATTTTTGGAGGGAGTTCAATTATTTTAGCCAATTTGTTTTAATTTTTTTTTATTTAGTAACAAAGGAGACTGTGTGAGTAAAAATGCCCCCTTAACCACATGTAAATAGTATTCATTTAAAATAAAATAAAATAAGAATATAAAGAATTATGATGCTTAACAATGGAAATTAGAATGCTTATTTATAAAAAAATATAAAAGCGAAAAAGGAAAAAAAAAATTAAAAAAAAAAATAAAAAATCCCTTGCAAGGGAGCTCAGCAAGGGTCGACAGTGCTCGTTGTCACGAGCCGGACGCTTACTATTAATTAAAAAGATTAGCCTATTAGGTAATGTTGTACATTCATTGTTATATACTCAAAATTCACCAAATTTATATTCGATATGAGATGTGACATTCTCTCACACCCAATCATGTGATGCCCTCGTCACGGTGTGGCTCAAATTTAAGAACTAACATGGCCCATATTGTCCATCCCCTGGAGGATATGGGATCCACTACCTACGTGATAATCTCTATTAAAGTTTAAGACACAAGATTTTTATGACTCACTCGGTCTGTATTGTCCATCTCCTTAGAAGTATGGAGGACTCACATCTCATGTGGTAATTTCTATTGGAGCGATTTTGGGAGCTCACATACGAATAAGAATTTGGGTCTACTCTGATACCACTTGTCACGAACTAGGCACTTGCCATTAACCTAAAAGACTAGCCTATTAAATAATACTGTATACTCACCTTTATATACCAAAAATTCACCCAATTTCTATTCGATATAAAACGTGACACCATGCAAGGGTGTTTTAAATTTTATTTATACTTTTAAATTTATTTATATTCTTTTAATGTTTGTATTTTTTAAAATAATAAAAAAGTATTTTTGTGGAATATTTAAAATTGTGTTTAACAAATTTTGTTAAACACAACTTTAAATGCTTGACATTTAAAAATGTATTTAATATTTATTGGAGCACCAAATACAATTTTTTTTGTTGGAATTGTTTATAATGTGTTTGAGAGATGTAGATGATTATGTTTGAAAATGTCTAAAGAAAATAAAAATAAAAGGTTAGGAAATGCTTGACATTTTTGCTAAGTGCTTTGAGGGCGTTCGACAAAAATTATCGAGCGTTGTTTCTCAAATGGGTGTTGTCGAGCACTTTTGCATGGGCACTGGCGTTGTGGAGCACCCATTTAGATGTTTTTAACTTTTTAAAAAAATTTAAATTTAAAACTTTTTTTTAATGTTTTCTAAAATATTTTATATTTTCCAATATTTTAATTTATACTTTTTCAACCACCAAAAGTCGTATTCGATGGTTCTCAACAAATCAAATTATATTTTAAAATCATTAAAAGTTTTAAAATATATATAATATATTAAAAAATATTTTTAATACATTGTTTATATAATTTTGTCGAGCACTAAAGCTATTTTGTTGTAGCTAAAATAATGAAAAATAGGGAGAGTTGATCAAAATAATTAAAACCCATTTTTAACTTTTAGGATTAAAATCCATTTTAAAATACTTAAAATTATAACAAAATTTAAAATATGTAACGATAAAATTGGTTAACTTTAACGTAAAATGATTCTACAATAAAATGACTCATCTTTTCAATAACATTAAGTGTTGGCATAATCATCCAACAAAACTGATAAAAAAATCTGTCTTTTTTTTTTTTAACGTCTTCATGATAATTTGTGGAAGGTTGCTACACATAACACATATTATTGAATTATTGTAGACTAATTGTATTCATACAAGATTTAAATATTTGAATCAAGGTCTAATGATTATCAAATTAGAGAGGTTTATGCATTTTACACAAGGTTTAATGTTAGGACACAAATTTTATATTACTTCAAATAGATTTGAACTATTTGATGTTGAATGTCGTTATGAAGAACAACTTTAATCAACCATTCATAATTTTTATATACATGCATTTTTTCCCACATTTTTTTCTTATAAAAGAAGAATGTGAAGAATGAGGCCATGAACAAAAAATGGGCTTTACAGACCTAAACAGCCCTCCCTCCGAGAGAATGGATGATCACCCTATATTGCTGCCAGTGTCAACTTTTATCAATTGTGAATAACAGGAATCTATACACAAAGCAGCTTTCTTCTTGTAATGGTCTCAACCTCACAAGAACACGATATCTTTGAGAAATAATCATTCTCTTACTAAGGCAGATTTGGAAACATCCAGATTATTCAGTCGACACGCTCCTAGAAGGAATTCGGGGAACTCTTCCTCAGTGTTACCCTGCAAAAGTAATTTTTTTACAATTATATATACAGATTATCTCTAGCCTGTTTTTAGTTTGACGTTGATTGCTTATACTTATAGTTGAAACCTGAGAAGAAAAAGGGTATAGCCCATCTCATTGACAAAATTCACTCAAAGATACATTTTTCAGTGTGCATGAAGTTGATTCATGGTTTAGCTGGTACAAATAATATTAGCCTTTGTAAATAAGAGATTAGGTGATTTTACCTGTATCAAAAATGCCATTTCTATGACCAAATTGTTCAGGTACCCAAGAACAAGACTGACTACCCCTCTTGTCACTGTGGAAGAGCCAACATCTATTTGAAGCTGAAATTTAGACGCATTTTGTATGTTAGTTATAAAAAGGATAATCCTAGGAAATTGTATGCATATAATGGCCATCAGCATTCAGTTCTTAAGTGAACTAGCATCTTAATGGGGAAAGAAAGAGAGAAAAAGAAAATGATAACACATCTGCATTTGTAACTCCAATCTCATGATTAAATAGTGTTGGTAATCTACCGCCAAGTAGTTATTCCCACAACACTAATTGACTTCGAGTGCTTGCCCCACAAGGCATGCTGTCTTCCCAACACTCTGCTTAACTACCCATGATCCCTGAGAAAACAAAATATGAGCAATGTAACAGTGAGCGTCACACCAATTTTTTAATCCAGGTATAAAAGGTTCCTTTGCTTTTTATTGTAATTTTGATTAATACCAACCTTAGAAATGTATGGTATGAGCTTAAATCTTGAGTTTCTGTAGGCATCATCTCCATTTACAAATTTGTGCAGCAAGGGATTGTCTTCCAAAGAAGCGTTTATCATGAAATAAAGTGCCAACCTATATGTGGTCGTACCAGGAACCTGATTTATGGTAGTGCATATTATCATCTGAATATTGATAACATGAAAAAAGATAAGTGGTATCTTGAACTGCACTCGCCTGTATATTAACAGTAAAGGAAAATTCTCGGCCACCTTGCTCTGCATAGGCCTGAATGAAGAAAATCAATCAAATCAGTATATGTAGAATTCATCAAGATGATTATTGACAGTGAACAATCACTCATAAGAGAACTCTGTCATGCAGTAGATCAAACCTGAACAATACCACCAGGACGGCCACCAAGATCATCTTCTCGTTTAATAGATCGTAGCCAATCTGCACCAATCATTTGCATTAAGGTGCCATCTGCTTTGTCCTGAGGGAAACACAGTCCAGTTCAAAGATTGAAGAAGTCAAGACGTATGTTTTAGAAATGGCAATTGTTGATATCTAAATAATATTCAAGTTCTTGGCTACTCATCAAAGGAGTCTTACATCAATATTGTTGAAAATATTCCTGAGGTATCAACTTAAGAGTAAGGGTGGAGTAGCTCAAAGACTGTAATAAAGGATCTCATTGATGTCAATGCAAAGTATAACAATCATTCCCCAACTGTTTTGGTTGGTTCTTTAACATTAACAAATTTTCATGTGAACCAATCTTAACTAGGAATGTTGCAGATTCGATGTCCTATTTTAATCTCAAATTCCTAATTTATTTTCAGAAATAGTTAGAATTGACATAATACCTTTCGATGTTCTCTCAAATAATTTTCTCCGCGTATCAAAAATGAAGAAGGATCAGCTACAGCCCAGCAGCAAGGTGAAGTAAAACTTGTGTCTTATTGAAGAGTGGCTCCATAGGACCACAATATCTCATCTTCACTTGGCTGCTCTTGCAACTCTGTGTAACCCCTTTTCTGAACTGAGAATAAGGAAATTCGGCACATTTCTTAATTAAAGTGCATACTTAAACAAAGCCATTATATGCATACATTAATCAATCATCTTAAAGAAGATCTTTCGATACCATAACAGAACTTACCAGCAGCAGCTGTTGATAATTTGGACTGAGGCACACTGCACATTTTAGAAGATGCCGAAAACAATGTTAGTGAAGAATAACTTGCACTTTTGAATCACATAACACTTCAACATACTAAAACATAAACTTGTATCATGTGATTAACACAGAAGTCCTCTGGAATTAATATCATACTACTGCATCTTATATTTAAATTACAGAAGGTGGTAGCAAGATGGCTATCTGAAATTTCATGAAATACCCAGAGGCTCCCAATAATGGAAAAAAGTAAAGTGCATTATGGTTAATTTGATTAAAATTTCTAGAAAGACTTACCTTGTCTCAAGATCAACAATAAAAGAATGAAACAAAATGCGCGATTCCAGATTGAGCCTAACAATCTTCTAACAAATATAAAAAATCACATGATCTCACGACCGGACTTTCTGGGTGCACTTTTGATAAGATAAGTACTTTGAGAGGAAAATGCAACACAAAAAACCACATCTCCCAAGTCTGAGAAGTATAACAAGTTTAAGAAGGAAGAATGCCTAACAGATTCTTGAATTCAACATATTCCTAAATTTATGAAAGAAGTATATGATGCAGCATGGAACTGATGCAAGATGTCCTTCTAAACTAAGAATTTCTAGAATAATTGACGCCCAGTTTCTATCCTATATCTGTATACCACCATTGCGTTGTATTGTACTAATTTCCTCTCCTACACAAATATTAACATGCATTATAGAATGACAGTGATTTGAGCTATCACTCAGTCTTGTCATTGAGGTTTGTTAGCAGAAGACTGCATGTCGGTCAGAAATCAATGACCAAAATGTTTCTGAAACCAGTATACTGTAATCTGGATGACATATAAAACTACTTCAGCATAAATAGCAAAAAGAGAACATATATAGATAATAACTGTGCCAAAACGACTTTCTGCAGGTAAGACATATATGCAACTTGAGAGTCTTTGTTCAACAAAGCAGCAACTACCTTTCCAAGGATGGTTGAGGTAAGACATAAAAAAAACCAAGTTTTCTAAATCAAGCAACTACTTCTGGAAAGTAAGAGACAGTCTTTGCAAACAGTTAGTACTGAAGTTCTGGACTGACTTCTAAAGATCACTCATTTTCCAGTTGATCAGATGATCCATTGGATGGTTCAGGAACATCGAAGAACTCATCAGAGGCATCATTAAGGCCCATTAAACTTGTGCATCCAGAACATGGTCTTTCTGAGTTATCTATGAGAAGATCATCCTTCTCAGTCTTTCTTGTTTCTGTTGGGTGTTGAACTTCAATGATAGGATCCTCTTCACTTCTAGGAAATTGAATGCCTTGGGATGATTCAATATTTTGAGAGATTTCAATATTTCTTGCATCATTAAGGCCCATTAAACTTGTGCATCCAGAACATGGTCTTTCTGAGTTATCTATGAGAAGATCATCCTTCTCAGTCTTTATTGTTTCTGTTGGGTGTTGAACTTCAATGATAGGATCCTCTTCACTTCTAGGAAATTGAATGCCTTGGGATGATTCAATATTTTGAGAGATTTCAATATTTCTTGCTGATTCTCTTAATAAAAATTCAGAAGGACTATTCCAGCTTCGGATCTAAACATCTCCCTTAGAGCTGAGGATTGCAAAATCATAGATATGAGTAAATATGTATATCTAATTGTAGAAAGGATTAAAAAATTAGAAGTTTTAATTCTTCTTATTTCCTAGAACGGTACCTGCAACTCTCTCAAGCATACAAATGGTTATGGATCTTGTTGAAGATGGATGTAGATATAATTTCCAAAACTTCCTATCAACAGCAAGCATGTGTTTTACAATTGACTTTGCTTGGTCACTAGGAGTTGTTACAAATCCTCCACCTGAATGCATAGATTGTAAAATGAGGGTGTACATTACTTGAAAAATACAAGTGAAGAGAACAGCTGGATAGGCTTCGCAATAGACATTTCTTTTTGCATCTTGCCATAACCTATTTGTGTAATCCCATCTTGTTAGCATCTGGAAACTTAATCCTTCAACTCCAAGAAATCAATCAGGTGTTTTAAATCAAATTTACACCAACAAACTATTTGACTGGTAAAGTGAACGAAATAACTGGTTTATGCGGAGGCATCTGAAGGCTAGAAACATAAACTGTTAACTTTGATGTAAATTATTATCAGTATAGCACCTAAGCATGAACAGAGAAGCAGAGATTCATACTAAGAAACATAGGTCAATCCAACCACATAATCTCTAATTCCTCGCTAATGTACACTATCTCTTATGTATTCAACACACAACAAATCTCTGCAGAATAGGGTTCAGTTTGTTGACCAGGTTGCTCTTGAAGAAGAAATCTCTTGACATCGTGTTGGGACACAACAGACATAAATGCACAACATATTGCACAATATATAAAAGCTAACCCTTTGAAAATCCTTTGATAATGCCTCCATTCAGTGACCCTTATCAGAAAATTTGATAAAAATTCAAGAGAAGATAGTCTAAATCCATATAAAATGCATACATTGTTCATCTGCATATTATGCTGAGCATGGAAATCGAAGTGGAAATAGTACTCTTTCTACACTAGATATGATCACTAATCATGAAGTTGGCAAATTAAAAGAATAGACTTCACTTTCAAATTCCAAGCAATTTTGAGAAAACAAGATGAAAGAAAGTATATAAGGATTGCATGTCACAAATATTAGTGTGCATAACCATAAAAGAGATGAGGAAGTAGGAACATGTTCCTTTGAGAACATAGTCTAAATCCAATATAAAATGCATACATTGTTCATCTGCATGGTTATGCTGAGCATGGAAATCAAAGTGGAAAGAATACTCTCATGAAGTTGGAAAATTAAAAGAATAGGCTTCACTTTCAAATTCCAAGCATATTTCAGAAAACAAGATGAAATAAAGTATATAACAAGGATTGCATGTCACAACTATTAGTGCACATAACTGTAAAAGAGATGAGGAAGTAGGAACATGTTCCTTCTATAATGATGACCTTGAATCAACCAGAAATACTAAGAAGTGAATGGATATATTAAATTTCCAAAAGAATAGGCATACATTACTTTAAGGCAAGCACGAACGTAGCCTTTCTGTGGTGGACAGTTCTTGTGAAGCACGGAATGATAAAGAATTACTGTAAAAGAACCAGATAAAGAAGGTTAGCATTAGCCAATAATGCTTTGAAGCTTCATGGCATACTGAAATTTCCATCAGAAAAGAAGTACCACATGTGCCATCATCCTCTCTCCTCCAGTAACGATGCACCAGCAAATCCCTCTGTTTCATCCCCCTACAAATAGTATGGGTAAGAGCACAAATTATAAGTGAATTCTATTCAATGAGGTTCCGGGCCTGACCAAGGAAGCCAATCACTGTATAACATGTTGTGAATAATATCTGCGTGACTATCAATGTGCTCAACTACACTGCCCCGATAGAAACAGAAGTCTCATCTGGAAGATACTTGGTAGATCAACTTCTCTCATGAGAACAGATCATTGTTGGAAAGAAAATAAAAATGACCTAGGTGTTAAAAAAAAAGACGCAGTTTGGTGAATCTTTTCATTTAAAAATCATGACTAAGTTCGTCTGCAAGGCAACAGGAAGCATAAAAGGACTTAAACAAAGTAAAACTTAATCAATCATGAACTTCATCAAGCTTTTCAAGATTTATAATGTAAAAATTGATATAAAATACACAAATAAATGTTTAATAAACGACAGCCTTATCATGGATACTTTGTAATTTAAAAATTGATGGAAGGGAATTACTTATATGAGGTCATAAGGGGAGGCCAAGTTGACCGATTGCAGCACTGATAGTGTGATACCTAAAACTTTTGAGTGCCAGACAGGTGCAAGAATGTTTACTAAAAGAGGTCGAATATTGCCAGATATTTGTCAAGACAGAAATGTGGAAAATTGAGCAGTTTAATCTGGGATCTCTTACATTGATGAGTCTTGTACTGTGGAGAAAGAAACTATAAAATACTTGTAAACATGTTACCACCGATATAATGAGATTATGATTGTTGCCTTTCCATGATATTAGAACTTCAACTCTAGAAAATGATTTAACATTCCAGCAATCATACTCAGATCTTGAGGCACCAAGTGACAAAAGTGTTCGGAAAATTGCCTCTGAAGTTCCATAAACCACACCAACTGCTATTTTGCTGGATGATCATCCCAATATTGAGAACAGAAACATTTCCTGTTTTTATTTTTTATTTCTACTTTTTCCAAAAAAGCAAAGATATGAAAATATGCCACAAATAATTACTGAGCCAAGAAAGCCACCTACCCTTCCACGGGAATCCCAATCTTTTGCTTCCTTGAAAAGCCGCAGCCATGTACAAAATGTTCTCAGTATACACGCACTTATCCACTTTGCATACAGGCAATGAATTTAAAAGTCTTTCCATTTTGACAGCCAAAAATTTTCTATGGTGAAGGAGCAATAACATCAGATGACATTACATGTGAGCGGATGGATGACCCGACAGTCCAGTCATCAGAGTATTTACGTGCTGACCTTTTGGAACACCTAGAAGAATAAAATTTAATAAGAAAAAGGTGAAAAACAAATCCAATGGAAAACTTGTAAAATTCAAAGCGAATGAGTAATTTCACAGTGGAAAAAATAATGATTTCACTGTACTAAGAACTGCCTCATATTCTATTAAAACAGAAGAAGCTAGTGAAATCCATGGTCAGTAATCAGACAGTTTAACTTGATTTTTTTAGGAAACCATTTCTAGACTACTGGATAATGAGTGATCTAGAGAATCATGCAAATGCTGGTAATAGATACTGGATTCTTACTCATGTACGGAGGAAACCATGAGAAGCCAAACTTCTCAATCAGGAGAGTGTCAGATAGACAAATAAACAATCCTTATCCGTCCCAATTAAGGAAATCCAATTCTCCAAATGATTAACTTCTTGCCTGAGATGTCAA
The DNA here is from genome assembly GCA_946807835.1 of Ailanthus altissimus. Lineage (NCBI taxonomy): Eukaryota > Viridiplantae > Streptophyta > Magnoliopsida > Sapindales > Simaroubaceae > Ailanthus > Ailanthus altissimus. Next base: position 11,056,544 of record OX327684.1, read on the forward strand.
ATCTCACAATCCTGAAACAAGATGCTATATGAGATGATTTACTTACAGTTACAATGATCTCCTACGGATGTGATATTACTAAATTATTATAATAGGTGTAGTATGCAAATTATCTCTAAATCTTTGTACACAACACAATATATAGAAAATCTTGTTCCCCAGGCATTTCAACATGTCTGATATTCTTGAAAATCCAAAAATCTTGCAAAAAGTAAAATGACTGATGAGATGAGAACAGAAAGCACAGTCCAAAAAACTTTTCCACTAAATTTAATGCTCTGAGGCAACTTCTATACCTTAAAGATGGCCATCTCTTTTCGGATACAGCCACACAATTATCTGCTGGGCATGGGCACTCCTGGAAATACACTTTTATATGAGGCTTCCACCATTAGAAAAGCATTGTATTAGAAGGGGAAGGCTGCGAGTTAACAGTTGTCAACCTTCATTGCAGCATCGTGTGAGGACCGAATCCATTTTGCTGCCTCCTCCGGACTACTTGCTCCCAACTATAAAAATTGTTATTTCAGAGCTAATGAACTAATAAATGATAACATTATGCACATATCTATAATCTCCATACCTTTAGCCGTTCATTGTGATCTAAGGAATTGTAAAGGTTGAAAATGAACAATACCTGTACATAGTAAAAAAAATGTATGGAGATTAAATTGAGAAAAAAAGATACATAACATTTGAGCCATCACTACCAAGAAAGATGTACAGGATTTGAACAACATACTTCTCTATAAATGCTCTCTCTTCCATTGTCTGTGACCAGAATGCAGGAATGTATCATCGCACTGTTAACTGGCTCCTGGTAGAAAAAAACATTTCATATTCCATGTAACTAATTATCATTATCTTCAGCAATCTTTGCAGAAGAGTAAAATTAGGCAGCTACAAATAACAAAGAGGAAATCTGGAAAACATTTTCCATTTTCTCACACTTTGACCATAAAAAAAAAGATTTTTTATCAACAGACTTATTGATTATAAACTTTTAAAAAACACAATATAACCATTATATATCCCATCTATAAACTACTCCCTAGATGGCTGAACCTCTTCTAGTTAATGGCTTACAGAATTATGAACCCAAATAATCAAGTAATCCCAAACTATTTAAAAACAAGACATGATACCAAATTATACTATTACCTGGAAGCTTCTCCATTTTCAGCAAGAGAAAACAAACCAAAGAAGAAAATGTTGGGTAAAATTTATTTTAAATACTATTCAATCATATATAAGAATATTGTTAAATATTTGTAAGATAAAATTATTAACAAATAAAATAAAAATTAAATATAAAAAAAATGAAGAAAAAATAGAATTTAACCTTAAGCATATAGAGACATATAATAAAGTATTGTCTAAAAGTTAAATAATATTTTCATCATAGGTAGTGACAAATTTATATGACTGTAAAATTTAATTCTATGCTCGTAGCTTATCTCTTTGATGAGTATGACCATTGAAAGATCAAAACAAATTTCATTATCATAATTGCTTAAAAATACAATATAAAAAAGTATGCAATTTTAAAAAGTATATACATAAAACACATATATAGAATACTTTCATTTTTCTCTCTTGTTGACTCTCACATATACTACTAAAGTCATTTTTCTCTTCTTTTCTTTACTTTTACAGGCTCACTTTAAAGAAATTAACACTCTTTATATAGTAATAGATAAATGTTAAGGTATCAATATCAATATTAATTTATCATTATTATAATTTTAAATATCTTACAACTTTTAGAATTAATTTTAATATTAAATAAGAATAATTTAATATATTGTAACTCTTATAATTATTTAAAAATAAATAATTCCTAAATAATAATAATATTATTATAAATAAATATTTGTAACTTTCAAATATTTAATATAGATTCAATAGCTAATTTAAATATTATAATCACTATATAATAATGATAGTTTATAATATGTAACTTAAAATATTAAAACTATATTAATATTTTATAATTTATTATTTATTTAAAAAGTTTTAAAAACTTTTTCTCCAATAATTCTTTACAAAAGATTTGAAAACCTTTTATATATAAATTTTTAATATATAAGAAAATATAATGCACAATCAATAATTAAAAAAAAATATAGGAGCAATATTTTATTATGCAATAGATATAAGTGTCTTTCGAACTTGAATCTATATTTAATGCTATAGAAACTATTATTTTGCACATGATTTTAAATTTGTTAACACTATAATATCTCTCATCAAGAACAATTTCTTTTAAATCTACTTGTCAAATATATACACACTTTATGTGAAACACTAAGATTTTTGCATACTAGGTCCATATTACTAATTATAAACATTAGTTATCGCAATAACTAAAGTATAAAGAGGAAACTCATTTTTCTCAACAATAAAATTATAAAAATATTCATATTAATGTTGTAGAAGTAAATCTATATATAAGTAATTTTGTATGGATACTTAAAACATACAAAATATGTAACTAACAACATCATTATTAAACTTTTTTAATTAATTTGAGCATGACAATCTTATTAGTTGGTATGTAAAAATAAAGTTTTTGTTTATAAAAATAAACGCAGCGGAAGTGAGATCGTCTTGTTCATAATTACATGTATAAGGATAGAAGATTACCTTAATTTCTCGCTATGGCAGATCTTGAATTGAATGACTGCAATCTTCTCTACTATCCTCAATCTTCAAACTCAACGCGTGTTAGCGTGTGAATCTTTCTTAATCTCTAAAATCATTAATACCCAAATATGAGAGAATTGTATTAACTAAATTCTTTTCCCACGTAAAAGTACGTAAAAGAATTTTTTTTTCTGTTGGTTGTAGTCACCTTTCTTATTACATACCTCCCATATATATAGGGATCTCCCTCAGGTATTTAGAATTTGATTAGGATTAGAAAATTAGAGTTTGATTAGAATTTGAGCTAGTAGAGGGACTGCAAGACCCATGGGCTTCATAGCTCCAACTTAAAAAGCCTAATCCTTATTATCTCATAATACATCAATTCTTCTAAGTTAATCACATATTATTCCACTAAAAGTCAAGGGATGTACTATAGTAACCCGTGTTATAAAATAAAAGCCTAATTAATTAACTCTATTTAATTAAATTGGACTTGGTCTTTAGACCAATAATAACTATTTAATTGACCCTCTAATTGATGTCCATAATTAAAGCTACACCCAAAAAAATGTCTTACCTCTTTAATTACTTATTTACCCCTAAGTCCTTGAATGCTTTAATGATCATTTTTAATATATCTATATTTGTAAATAAATTTACAAATAAATATTATTATTCAATAAATAATTTATTGAATAAACTGTGGCCACAGATTCTAATGATCAAGTACTGCAAACATCTTAGGTTGATATTAATTATTAGATTTCATCTTGTAAATATATGTTCCTACGATTCATGAAATTATATCTCCAAGTTATTGAGGTTTTGACCGTTTATATGTATCTCACTCTGTGGTAACTCAAAAGATACAACACATGAATGTAAGTTCATTACCTGCTCAGGATTAAGATCAATCAAGCTTATTAAAGCTTTTGTAAACTAAGATCTATGACATTTAGTTAACCAGATCAAAATTCACAATAGTCCTGTTCAATGTATCATATACTTTAGTTCATCTACTCGAAGTCTCTACTTCGATGATCAAGGTAAATCATCCACTATAAGAAGCAGAAAAACTACAACCTTACATAATGAAATGCCATTTTCATTAATGGTTGTGATCTATAAAGAAATGCCTTTTTAATTTATAAAGAACTTGTGATCTATACCCTCTGTATTAGCATCATATGCCTAATATATAGATCACATACTTTATAAATATGGGCTCATCAATATATGCTCAATTATATGTATGAGTAAATTTTATTAATCTAATAAAATGTTATTTCATATGCTTTAAAGGCATAAAATGTCTAACAATCTCCCACTTGCCCTAGAGCATGTCGGGCATCTGTCGAACTCCCATATCATATATATGAGTTTCAAAACACTTTACTGGTAATGGTTTGGTGAATGAATCTACTAGATTTTCTGCTGATGCAATCTTGGATACCATAACTTCATGCTTTTGCACTAGCTCCCGTACCAAATGGTATTTTCTCTCAATGTGTTTTCCTTTCTTGTGGTATCTCAGTTCCTTGGATTGTGCTACAGCTCTGTTATTATCATAATAAATAATAATGGGCATTTTAGCACTATGAACCACTTCAAGTTCCATAAGGAACGTACGGAGCCATACAGCCTCTTTTGCAGCTTCTGACGCAGCTACATATTCAGCTTCCATGGTAGAGTCTGCAATGCATGATTGCTTTACACTCCTCCAACTAATAGCCCAACCACCTAAAGTAAACACATATCCTGAGGTAGATTTATGAGAATCCTTATCTGATTGTAAATCTGAATGTGTTTACCCAATAGGTATAAGATCCTCACTGGAATATACAAGCATATAATCTTTCATTCTCCGAAGGTACTTGAATATATGCTTTACTGCAGTCCAGTGTTCTATTGATATCTGCTGACCATACCGATTGCATAACAAATATCTGGTTTAGTACATAGCATTGCATACATAAGACTTCTTACTGTTGATGCATAAGAAATTCCTCTCATGTGGTCTATCTCTTCAGAAGTTTTAGGACACTGATTCTTAGATAGATCAATTCCATGTCTAAAGGGAAGTGTTCCCTTTTTGGATTTATGTATAACAAACCTAACTATAATTTTATCTATATATACAGCTGGAAATAAAGCTAACATCCTATTTTTACGATCTCGTAATAGCTTAATTCTAAAGATATAATTAGCTTCACCTAAGTCCTTCATATCAAATTGGTTAGATAACCAAATTTTAACTGATGATAATGCTCCTACATCATTTCCAATAAGTAGTATATCATCTACATATAGGACTAGAAAAATCACCAACCGCCTATCTATCTTCTTGTAAACACAAAGTTCATCGGGATTTTGATCAAAACTAAACGATTTGATTGCATGATCAAATCTGATGCTCCATGATCTAGATGCTTGTTTAAGCCCATAGATAGATTTGTGCAGTTTACAAACTACATGCTATTAGCTTATAGCTATAAAACCATCTGGTTGTATCATATAGATACTTTCTTTAAGATTTCCATTAAGAAAGGTAGTCTTGACATTCATTTGCCAAATTTCATAATCAAGATTTGCTGCAATAAATAAGAGAATTCTAATAGACTTAAGCATGGCTACTAGTGAAAAGGTTTTCTCATAATCAATACATTCTTTGAGTGTACCCTTTAGCAACAAGTCTAGCTTTGAAGATTTTCACCTTCCCATCTATCCCTCTCTTTCTCTTGTAAACCCATTTACACCTATAGGTTTTATCCTTTCAGGTTTCTCTACAAGTTCCCAGACTTTATTAGAATACATGGAATCCATTTCTGATTTTATAGCTTTATACCAATGGTTTGCATCTTTATCACCCACTGCTTCATCATAACTAGTGGGATCTAGTTCATGCTCATTAGAGACTGCCTGAAATGACTCTCCAATTAACATGTACCTAGTTGGACGTCTAATAATCCTCCTACTATGACGAAGTACTGGTGGTTGTTGTTCTGCAACTGACTCTGGTTGGTTATTATAATATGGATTGGGAATTAACTTATTGACTCTATCAAGCACAATATTAGAGTTCCTAGATAACTAATCAAGAATTATCTTACTCCTAGGCTTGAAGTCTTTCATATAGTCTTCTTCAAGAAAGATTGCACTAGTGTTAACTAATACTTTCTTATCTTGAGAACTATAGAAAAGACTTCCTCTTGTTCCTTTAGGATAACCAACAAACAGATAAACTTTTAACTTAGATTCCAACTTATCTGTCTTTTCTTTTAGCACATATGTTGGAACCCTATATATGTATATGACGTAAACTTGGTTTACGTCTTATCCACATTTCTAGATATGTTTTAGGGACTAACTTAGATGGAATTAAGTTAAGAAGATACATGACTATTTTTAAGGCACGACCTTAGAACGAGATGGGTAAAATTGAATAACTCATCATTGACCTCACCATTTCAAGAAGAGTTCTATTTCTCATTTCTGCTACACCATTTTGCTGGGATGACCCTGGTGCAGTCAACTAGGATAATATTCTATTGTCTAACAAATAAGTCATGAACTCACTATAGAGGTATTCCCCACCTCGATCAGATCAAAGTACCTTTATGTGTTTTCCTAATTGCCTTTCCACTTCTGCTTGAAACTCTTTGAATTTATCAAACGCCTCATACTTGTGGCGCATTAGGTACACATAATCGAATTTAGAATAATCATCAATGAAAGTGATGAAATATTCATAACCTCTCATAGATTGTGTGATTATGGGTCCACACACGTCAGAGTGCACTAATTCTAACATTTCAATGGCTCTATTACCGTTAGCATGAAAGGGTCTTATGATCATTTTACCTTCTATACAGGATTCGAAGACTGGTAATGGTTCAATATCTAATGAACTCAAAGGTCCATCTTTGACCAGTCTTTGGATTCTATCTAGACTAATATGACTAAGACGTAGATGCCATAGATACGTTTAATTAGTGGGAGTCACTTTAATCCTCTTATGGTGATTAGAATCATTATTCAATTCCGTGTCATGTAGTGAGTTAATTTTAGGATATATGCAGTATAGATTATTAACTAGTGTACCGGAACATATAAACGACTTATTTCTTTTAATCACCACAGTTGAGTCAAATATAACAGAATAACCAAATTTATTCAAATAACTAACTGAAATCAAATTACATTTGAGTTCTGGTATTAACAAACAATCATCTAATACTAATGTTCTAAAATCATCAAAATAAAGTTGAACAACTCCCACTGCCTTGGCTGCAACAGTTACGTCATTTCCTAGCCTTAGACTGATCTTCCATTCATTGAGTTTTATGATTTCCTGAAACCTTTGCAATGAATTTCAAATATGATTAATGGCTTCAGAATCTACTATTCAAGAATTAGTAGAATCAACCACTAAGTATGTCTCAATGAAAAAGTTTTTACCAGAAAGTGAAGTTGTCCTTTTAGTTGTTGAAAACTTAACTAAAGGATAGTTTCCCTTCCAATGCCCTTTAATGCCACATTGGAAACAATTTCCTTTGGGCCTCACTACTTTTTTATGAATTTGCACAAACTCTGAATTATATGCTTCCTTTGGCTTATTCTTTTTTTTTCTTATTATTTTTTCCTCCAGAATTGAGACCAAAAGATAAAGATGGGCCATTAGTCAATTGACTATTATAAACATCTATTTCATCTTGGGGTGCATTTTCATTAAGTATTTGAGTGCATTTTTTAGTCAGGACATATTTATGCTTTTCAACTGTGAGTTCAATATCTAAGTTCCTTTCCCAATCCATATAATTATTTCCGGTTAACTTGTCTTGGTTAAGGATGGATGCTAGTAGGATGGATGAAGACATGATTCTAAAAAATAAATTTATACATGAGCATACATTATCTGAAAGCATGTGTTACTTTTGCATGAATACATGAAATGCATTTATATAGAACTCTTTAACTACATTCAGAATACGCCTCCGTAGGGTGGTCGTATCCGTCATAAATCAGATTAGTACCATACTAATTTATTATTATTATCTAGATATCTTATATCAAATAATAATAAACTACCGATTCTTTGGCCCTTAAATTTAATTGACAAGAACTCCGTAGGAAGGATATCAATCAACCTAAGTTAAGTGTACAACCATTATTTTAATCATTTATATTTCCCAATTAAAAAATCCACCGTAAGGTAGTTAGTTTTGCATGAGTCATATCTTGGATCTTATCATTTAGGAAAATCCTATCTAATAACCAGTTCTGATTAATATCCTCCATAGGGAGCTCACAAAATTTGAGACAAGACATTAATCTACCTTATTATAGGACCAATAATGGAGGCCATGGGCATTATGCTTAAGCTCTCTCACACTCAATATTCTAATTCTTAGAGTTTTTAATTAATTTATAAAAATGACTTTTTACTCATTAATATCTAATTTTATTTTTATAAAATAATTAATAAGGCCACATCAGATAATAAATTAATATATATATGACAATAATCTTATCATAATCTCATTAGAATATTAATGTCATACAATATGATATATTTTATGCATGGACATATGAATGTGGCACCCTTAATTTATATGACATGTTATTCATCCAATCAATTAACTAGATAAATAAATAACTCATAATTTATGGCATTTTCTAAGAAGAAAAATATTAAAAACTAAGCCTAAATTCTTCAAAATCTTTCTTGAAGTTAACTTGGGCTTTTTTATAATTTTACCTCCTTTTACTTGTCTCCTTTTGTAGGTTTGAATTCTGGGCCTTTTAATTTTCTTTGGTCCACTTATTTAAAAATTAAATTGAGCTTATTTTAATCTTTAAAATTTCTTTGGGCCTACTTAAAAAAGTTAAATGAAAATAGTTTTTTAGACCCAATAATTTTACTAAAATAGCCCAAATAAAATTTTATAAAATTGAACCAAAATTAAAAGAAGTTTGGGCTAACTTTGAATTTGTAAATACCTAAAATTAGTTAAAAAATAAATTTTTGTCAAACTTGGGGACCTATTAATAAATATCTCAAAGTTCTCGAGCCAAACTATGATTACCCAAGTTCTGGAGGGGGTTTAGTTAAATACAATGCTGTTAGGGCCTATTTGCATAATTGACAAACCTTTAAGGGTCTGTTTTTACCGAATGCAAACGTTTTGACCAAAAACAGAATTATTTATAAAAAGGAGGGAACTATATGATATTTGCTAGTAAAACCCTCATTTCACAATATTCACCCCTGCCGCTCCTTCTCTCTCCTTGCCCACTATTAGCCTTGATTTCGGCTTTGCTTCCAGCCATCGATCGACGTTGAGGAGAACGCCATCTTCAGACTACTATCTTTCCCTGTTGCGAACCGCCGATCATTGTTTTCTAAAACCACCGCGTGGTTAGCTGAAAATTCACCCGCTTCATCGTCGGTTGCCTCGCCAAGCCGCCGCTGCTGATCCTTATCGCGTCTGACCGCCGCTATAATGTAGCAATTGACTCGCATGCTGCTGCCACGACATGCCGCCGTAGGTGACAAGTGACTATGCATGTTGTTGCCATAAACAGTGGCTGCGTGCATGGCTTTTCTTGTTTCTTCTTTTGCTCGTTTTTTCTTTTTTTATTATTATAATTACTATAAAATAATAAAAATAAATAAATTTAATCTAACCAAGAGGGAAAATTGTGATATTTCATCACCCCATTTTGTTACAATTCCTAAGAAAACATACAAACAAATATCTAACCATGAATTATTGGGCGTAACCATTCATCACATAATTAATAAAAATAATAATATAAATTAATATATAATTGGTGCCACAATAAACAATTACTACCATACACAAAATAAACTATACATGTAATATGAAACAAGGCTGCTCTGATATCAATTGTTAGTTGGTATGTAAAAATAAAATTTTTTGTTTATAAAAATAAACGCAGCGGAAGCTAGATCGTCTTGTTCACAATTACATGTATAGGGATATAAGATTACCTCAATTCCTCGCTATGGTAGATCTTGAATTGACTGGCTGCAATCTTCTCTACTATTCTCAATCTTCAAACTCAACGCGTGTGGGCACGTGGATCTTTCTTAATCTCTAAAGCCACTAATACCCAATTCTAAGAGAATGATATTAACTAAATTCTTTTCCCATGTAAGAATACGTAAAAGAATTTTTTTCTATATGGTTGTGGTCACCTTTCTTATTACATACCCCCTATATATATATGGATCTCCCTCAGGTATTTAGAATTTGATTTGGATTAAAAAATTAGAGTTTGATTAGGATTTGAGCTAGTAGAGGGACTGCAAGACCCATGGACTTCCTAGCTCCAACTTAAAAGGACTAGTCTTTATTATATCATAATACACTAATTCTTCTAAGTTGCACCCTGACGGAACTTTTTTTCGGGATTATTGCTTGTGGCCACAAGACTTTCTGAGATACAGTCTCGATGCATCTGGATATCTAACTCTCTATGCGAGCTGACGGATCTCATATCTGTACGTACCAGACTTATAAGCATCGGATCATACCCAGCAACACCCAGCAATCACACTATGAAAGGTCTGTGACATGCATAAAACTAAAGTATGGTGAATCACTTACAAGCCCATCGTGGTACTCAAGTCAAAGGACCACGTATACCATTCAACTCGAGAGGACCCTCCGTTCACGGCTTACATATGGTGTCTATCAGAGGCCCTTATGAGTCTGTTCTATATCCAGGCCTATCTGGATACCCATATGTCAATACAAGTTCCAAGCAGAAATAGATCAGGGATAATTATTTAAGAACATACTTGTGTAACTAGCATTTTTTGGCATTTGATTGCAACTCTTGCAACTATGCAATTACTAGTATATTCTCAGGTCTATGTCCTATTATAGTTAAGGCTCCAACTCTTGGATCTTCGCAGAGTATTATAACCAGCTAACACTTAACTATGCTAACATTTAGCATTTATATCTCTCAGCATGGGTAACTATGAGCTTTTATCTAAACTCCTTTATATATAATCTAAACTTCTTCAGATTGTTTAATGTCTGTAACGTTACATTGCATGGTACCATATTAATGGATATTAGCGATTTAATGGGAATGTACACTTGTATAAACATACAAGTATATGTATATTCAGGGATGGCACGTAAGCACCGAACCTAACATTTATAATGGATAAAAGAATTAATTTGTTATAGGCTTCTAAAGTGGTTTTGAAACAAAAAAGAGAATATAGTTAATCAAGCTCAAAAAGGGTGACTAAGGACAAAAAAATATAATTTAAGGTTGGCTAGAAAGGTCCAATCGATCCAAACGTGGCCTATAATTATATCCCTTACTATATATGTTCTAGGATTTTGCCTCGAAAGTTAATCAAACAAGTTCTAGACATTAGACGACCTTAATTACTTCATTTGTATGAATACATATATTCTACCTTACAACTAATGAACATTAAATAGCTTTAGAGTGCAAGAGTGTTTAAAGGGAACAATTATAAGCTGAATATAGTTAATCCGATTGCAATATAAAATGAACACAGTAATAGATAAGTTTAGAGAGTTTATAGCTTTTCTTTAAATCCATTTTTCATTATCGATTACAAATTTTTTCGACCCAAATAAAAGATAATAAAAGCAAATAAACTATTTCTTAAAAAGAGAATAAAAATAAAGAATAAACGATCAAAGCATAGAAGAAAACTAAAAATTAAGTAGTGTTTCCCCTGCCCCTACACTTAAAATAAGCCATGTCCACATAGCGGCTATAAAATAACAAAATTGGAACACTTCCATGTTTTTGTAAAGCTTTAGTTGTCCCCTCCTCTGTCTTCATCTTCACTCTCTGCTTTATCTTCTGCTTCTTTATTATCTCCTATGTCATCTGCCGCTGGAGGCTCTGGATAGGCCGGAACATTTGGCAGGTGATGTGTATCCATACCAAAATGGGTTAGGGGAATGCATAAAACCTAGTCTTGATATGGTGCATAAGAGGCAATCCATTACTGGTGTGCGATGAAGGTATTCTCTAACCTTGTCAGTCGTTGATGCATGGTCAGTTATGCTACTAGTCTTTGTTACAAAGGTGGTCGGAGAGCGGGGTTGTGGGCTGGACAATCAACTATTATAATAATTTTACTATTGTCCAAGACATGTGATGAGGGAAGCACTTCTTCTGATGATGTCCACTCAACTCTAGCTTTAGCGTAGAGTGCTGTAATTAGCAAGGGGTAGTAGATGCTTTACTTTGGATGATTGAAGCTGAAGAGGATTGTATCTTTGATCACTTTGCTAGTATCGATAGTCTTCTATGTAAGAATGGCATACAGAAGGAGAGCTCTCTTTGCTGTTACTGGGCTCATATGACTTATTAGCATTAACTTGGCAGCTATAAAATAGTGCCACGCTTTGAATTCTCTGCACATGGGAAAGGAGACCGGTGTGCTTCTAGACATCATCCATTGAGCATCTGGGGTGGTCAAGTAGCGGATGACGGCTTTATAATCTGGATTTTGGTAGAGCTCAATATAGTCATCTCTTTGTATGTTGGGTACCCTATAGTATCTATTGATAACCTCATTTTGAATGTGAATAGTTTGGCCTTTGATTTATACTTTTCCATAGTTTTGCTCTTTGCCATTAGTATAAAATTCTCTGACTAGTGGAATAATTGTTACATCTGATTATGTGCACAAACGTCCCCAACCCCTATCTGCAATAATTCTTGAGATTCTTGGACAGCTCCCTTCCATGATTTTGAAGCCTCTTTCAGGAATGATTGTGTGTTTGACTATGAACGAGTGATATAAGTTCAAGGCTTCTTTAGAAATAAACTTGTTAGTATCGCAACCTACAAAAGATGATGCAATTGACTTCTTTGATTTTTTGGGTGCCATTGAATACCTATAACAACAATAATGAGCACTCTTAATATTGATAGTAACTGCCTCTCAAACATTGCAATATCAAACTATATATGTGTACCACTTATTACTCTTTTTAGCCCAAAATCACTACCTTATTCACATGTCCATTCTCTCATCATACATTACCAACACCCATTACAAAATATCACTCCCTATTGTGACTGTAATATGGCATCACCACACATGTATAGGCAACAATAATGCAGTAATATTGCATCATTTAACCACTTGCCTAATGTTTTTTTCTTATCCATAGAAACATCCTAATAATGATATTATGCTTTATGCTTAAAGTAACAATATGTATCTATGATTGCTAGTAGAGAACTTTAAGTATAAACCATTAGACATTAAGCAACTAACTAATTTAAGCATACATATAAGGTATTTCTTCATAAGCATTCATGTAGAAAATATTTTTTTCATTAATCAATGCATAATAACCATAATAGAACAAGAAAACACACTAATTATACAATGGCAACTATATAATAAAGAGGAAAAAAAAGAAAGAAAAAGGAAAAAAAAATTAGTAAAGAGAGAAATTTGTACCTTGGAGTAGTGAATGCTAGTGTAAAGAATGATTTGGAGTTATGATGAATGTGAATGCTTGGATGAATTGTGTGTGCTAATGTGGTGTTAATCTAAATGGGTAATGAATTGTAATATAAATGGAGTGTGGTTGTTGTTAATTTGATTGTAAGATGAAGGATGGAAGATGTGAAATTAAGAGGATGAGAGTTAGGGTTTATATGGTGTGTGAGAGAGAAAGGGGATGAAGATATATAAAAGGGGAGGGGATGGGGCGGGGAAGCATTTAAATACTTCTCATGTATGGGCGCCGTGGTGCTCACATATTCCTGGGCACATTTGTGCCTAGGTGCCAGTGCTGCGGCGCTGGATATCCAGCGCTGTGGCATTGGATTTCTGTTTCGGATGCCATGGCACCTATGAGTAAGCGCTGCAGCTCGAAAGCTTTTTTTTCCTTTTATTTTCATAAACCTGCAGCCTAAAAAGAAAACTCATGAAAGGAAAAAAAAGAACTAAATAAGGAGAAAAATAACACTAAAAATATTTAATTAAAATCAAAGGATACCAGACTTGGGTTGCCTTCTAAAAAATGCATGGTTTAATGTATTCGGCTTGACGTGGTGATCCTGCAGTTACTTGTGATCCATCAGATCGACATTGACTTTCTATCGATCTATATATCCTCCATGATAATTCTTGAAGCGCTGGCCATTTATTGTAATTGAAGCTTGATTATTTGGATTTTTAATTTTAACTGCTCCATTTGGGTATATCGTGATAATTTGGAATGGGCCAGACTATCGGGACTTGAGCTTTCCAAGAAATAACTTTAGACTTGACTTATAAAGTAGCACTAGATGTCCTTTTTTAAATGAACATTGAAGTATCTTCTTATCATGCCATTGTTTTATCTTTTTCTTATAAAACTTAGTATTCTCATATGCTTGTAGACAAAACTCATCCATGGCATTTAGTTGAAGTAAGCATTTCTCACCTATGGCTTGAAGATTGAATTTAAGGGCTTTAATGGCCCAATAAGCTTTGTGTTCCAACTCCAAAGGTAGGTGACAAGCTTTTTCAAAGATTAAAGGAAACTGGGATATACCAATTGGGGTTTTGTAAGTAGTACGATACGCTCATAAAGCATTATCCAAGTGTAATGCCCAATATTTTCGATTTGGTTTAACCATTTTCTCCAAGATGCGTTTTATTTGCCGATTGGAGACTTTAACTTGTTCACTTGTTTGAGGATGATATGCAGTGACTGTCTTATGCTTGACCTCATATTTTAACAAGAGGGCTGAAAAATATTTATTGCAGAAATGTGAGCGCTCGTCACTTATAATTGCTTTCGGGGTTCCATATCTCGTGAATATGTTCTTTTGAAGGAACTTAATTACTATCCTTACCTCATTTATTGGTAACGCTACTGCCTCTACCCATTTTGAAATGTAATCCACAGCTACAAGTATATATTTGTGTTGTGAGATGGTGAAAACGGTCTCATGAAGTCTATTCCCTAAACGTCAATGATTTTGACCTCTAGAATGTTCTGCTGTGGTATTTCATGTCTTTTAGAGATGTTCCCCATCCGTTGACATCGATAACACCCTGCAATAAAAGAATATGCATCTTTAAATAATGTGGGCCAATAAAAACCAAATTGAAGTACCTTAGCTGCTATTTTATCGCCCGCAAAATGTCCCTCATAACCGGATACATGACAATGGTGTAAGATGTCTTGAGTTTCTTCTTTAGGGACACACCTTCGAAGGATTTGGTCTGTACATGATCTATAAAGGAATGACTCATCCCAGAAATAGAATCTTATGCCGTAGAGGAACTTCTTCTTTTGCTAAAAAGTCAAATTAGGTAGTGTTAGGCCAAAAACTAAATAATTGACAATATTAGCATACTAGGGGATCTTATGATGTTGTGTTGCAAGGCGTTGTTCATCCTAAAAGGTTTCATTGATTTAGATCTTCTTTTGGTGTTGATTTAATTCTTCCAAATAAGAGAGATGATCTGTAACTTAGTTTTCAACTAATTTTCCATATTTGATCTATAGATCAAATTCTTGTAGTAGGAGAATCCATCGAATGAACCTCGATTTAGCATCTTTCTTATTGATGAGGTACTTGATTGCTGAATGATTGGTGAAGGCTATGACCTTGACTCCAATGAGGTAAGCACGAAACTTATCAAAAGAAAATACTACCGCAATAAGCTCTTTTTCTGTGGTAGTGTAATTAGACTGCGCATCATTGAGAGTCTTATTTGCATAGTAACATTTTCTCTCGGCGTTGTCCTAGTACAACACCCACAACTAAATTGCTTGCATCACACATTACTTTAAAGGGTAAGTTCCAATCTAGTGCTATAATGATAGGTGCGGTGGTAAGCTTCTTCTTCAACAGTTCAAAAGCTTCAAGACAAGCATCATCAAAATAAAAATACATATATTTGTCTAGTAAGTGCATAAGGGTTTGGAGATCTTGGAGAAATCTTTTATAAATCTTCAATAAAATTCAGCATGACCAAGAAAGCTCCGCACTCCCTTCACATTAGTTGGTAGTGGAAACTTCTCGATGGTTTCTATCTTCACTCTATTAATTTTAATACCATGGGTAGAAATTTTATGGCCTAAGACTATGCCTTCTTTGACCATAAAGTGGCACTCTTTCCAGTTGAGCACTAAATTGGTATCTTCACACCATTTGAGCACAAATGCTAGATTATCAAGGCATTGATCAATTGAATTGCCAAAAATATAAAAGCCATCCATAAATACCTCTATGAAATGCTCTATAATATCTGAAAATATGGCCATCATACAGTGTTGAAAAGTGGCTGGAGTATTGCATAGTCCGAATGGCATCATTCGAAAGGCAAATGTATCATATGGGCAAGTGAACGTGGTATTTTCTTGATCTTCAAAAGTAATTACAATCTGATTATAGCCAGAATATCCATCCAAGAAGCAATAATAATCATATCCATCTAGTATATCCAGCATTTGATCAATAAAGGGTAAGGGAAAATGATCCTTGCGGATGGCTTTATTTAGCTTTTGGTAGTCTATACATATCCTCCAACCAGTGACAGTTCTAGTGGGGATTAAATCATTGTTCTTATTTGCCACTACAGTGATTCCTCATTTCTTTGGCATATATTGCACCAGACTTACCCATGAGCTATCAGAAATGGGGTAGATAATCATTACATCTAGCCACTTAATAAGCTCATTCTTTACTACATCTTTCATTACTGGATTTAAGCACCTTTGCTGCTCTATTATAGCCTTGTGCTCTTCCTCTAATAGAATTTTATGCATGCAAAATGAGGGACTGATTCTCTTGATGTAAGCAATTGCCCAACCTATAACTCTCTTATGATCTCTTAAGACCTTCAACAATTTTTCTACTTGTGTGCAGAAACTATGACTGGCAAAGTAGAAGAATCTCTAAAAAATGCATACCTTAAGTTACTTGGTAGGGGTTTTAACTCTAGTTTAGGAAGTTCTTCAATAGAAGGCTTAATATGAGTTTGCAAGCCTTCTGGTCTATCTAGTGGTTCAGCTCTCATCTTAAATCTGTCAAATCTTAGAGAAAGGCTTAAAGTTTGTAGGTACTCTCGAGCTTCACTTTTCTCTACCTCAACTCTATTTACCACACATCTTTTAGAGAATCTTCAATGTTATTTTTGTTGAAAATATCATGTACTTCTCTGTCAATAACATAAATGCTCATACATTCCTCTTCTTCATTTGGTCCTCTCATGGCCTTGAAAACATTGGATGTTTCTTTTTTGTTTTACACCCTTATAGTTAATTCCTTTTTTTGAACATCAATAAGGGTTCTTCCTGTGGCTAAGAATGGTCTTCCTAGTATGATGGGTACCTCACAATCCTCCTCTATATCCAACACTATAAAGTCTACTTGAAAGATGAACTTATCAACCTTTACCAAAACATCTTCAATAATGCCCCTTGGATACGTGAGTGAATGGTCGGCTAATTGTAAGGTGACATTAGTAGGTTTAGCTTTCCCCAAACCTAACTTCTTGTAGATGGATAATGGCATTAGGTTGATGCTAGTGCCTAAATCACATAATGCTCTGCCAAAGAATTTCTCCTCGATAGTGCATAGTATAATGAAACTGTTTGGATCTTTTAATTTTGGTGGCCGTTTTTTTTTGTAAGATTACGCTACATTCTTTGGTGAGTGCCACGGTTTCATACTCGACTAATCTCCTTTTCTTTGATAAAATGTCCTTTATAAACTTCACATATAACTTGGAATTTGTTCCAAAGCATCTGTAAAAGGTATGTTAATGTGAAGTTTCTTGAAGATATCTAAAAACTTTGAAAACTGTTTATCAAACTTTTATTTTTGTAGCCTTTGAGGAAATGGTGGAGGTGGATGGAGAGGCTGAACTACAAGTTTTTTCTGAGCTTTATTGGTTTGTGCTATTGTATTTAAATTTTTCTACGTTTCTTTACTATTTTCTGCATTTTTCTACTGCTGCACATCATGTTTTATAGTAAATTCTGAACTTTTTTGCAATTATGCATTGTTATTCTTTATCACTTACTGCATTTTTCTCCACTTTTGCATTGTTTGACTGCAATTCTTTGGCACTTCTCAAAGAGACAACTTTGCATTACTTTTTATCCCCTCTTGGATTAACTTCAGTGTTGCTTGGTAAAGTTTCTTGAGGTCAGTTATTTAGAGCTGCAGCAAGTTGCCCTATTTGAGTCTCTAAAGTTTTTAAAGATGCAGAATAGTTTTGTAAGATATCATCATTAGACTTCATATACTGCATAAATATTTCTTCCAAGGTTGATTTCTTCTCTTGTGGGGGATGAAATCTGGGTAGGTTAGGTTTAAGTTACCGCCCTTGGTTGCTACCCCAAGATAAAATAGGATGATTTCTTTACCCCGAATTATAATAGTTTAAGTGTGGATTATTCTGCTATCTATTGTAGTTCCCCACATAGTTTGCTGACTCCATGCATTGCCTATTTATGTGATTGTCACTATAGAAGTCACAAGTCACATTTTAGGTATTGACAATATTTAGAGAATCAAATATCTTCGTTAAAATGTTGATCTGTATAGCCAATACATTGAATGCATCAATCTCATAAATTCTAGCAACCTTCTTTGGAATAACTTTTTCAGCAGGCCATTGATAACTATTTGATGCCATCTCTTCCGGTAACTCATATGCTTCATCTGTGGACTTGTTCATCAGAGTTCCTCTAGCAGCGGCCTCGATAATTGTCCTTAAATGACCTATTAGCCCATTGTAGAACTTCTGGACTAATAACTATTTAGAAACTCCATGATGAGGACACTTCCTCAACATGTCCTTAAATCGCTCTCATGCCCCATATAATGATTTACCTTTAATCTGCACAAATGAGGTGATGTCATTCCTTATCTTCGCTATCTTAGCTGGTGGAAAAAACTTTGCTAAGAACTTCTGTGCTAAGTCATCCCACGTTGATATGGATCTTAATGGTAATGACATTAGCCAGCTCTTGGCCTTGTCCCTCAATGAGAAAGAAAATAGTCGCAACTTGATGGCATCATCTGAGACTTCATTAAACTTGAATGTATCGCAAATCTTTAAGAAATTCACGATATACATGTTAGGATCATCATTGGGTGCTCTATTGAATTGCATAGATTTCTTAAGCATTTGAATAGTACTTGACTTGATCTTAAAGTTATTTGCATTAATAGTGGGGTGCCGAATACTAGATTGAATGCCTTCTCTTGTAGGACCAGCATAATCTCTCAACGATCTCTGTGGAGTCATAGGCTCAAACATTGAATTATTGATATTGTCGTGATTCTCTGCCATAATTCTATTTTGATGTTGTTCACGTTGAAGTCTTCGAAATGTTCTTTCAATCTCAAGATCAAAAGAAATTAAATCTTCGCTTTTAGTTCTTTGCATGAACTGTCAAAATAAAAAATAAAGACGGTAACTAAAACTGAAAAAGGAAAAAAAATAATAAATAAAATCTGAAGTAAAAGTAAGATAGTATGGTATTAGTATCGATCTAAGAATAGATAAAATAGTCCTAGGCAACGGTGCCAAAAACTTGATGTATACTTTAATAGCCTAGCACAAGTGCACGCTTTCGTATCAAGTAATATGGGAATAAGTCCAGATTATTGATCCCACAGAGACTATTGTTTCTATTTTTTGAATCAATTACTAAAATTACTCTATTTTACCTTTATCCAGAAACACTTCTGAGATAGAGTTTAACTAACTATACTACTACTATCAAATTAAGCCTAATTAAATATCACAAGCACTAAAAGATAAAATTCACTAGTTGATAAGTAATTTAGGGTTTCGATGTATCCCCTAGTATTTCATTGAATTCTTTAATCCTTTAGTTATTCATTTACTACCAATTGATTGGTTAGACACTGATTTTATCATAAGCTTCTATCGAAAGTCGAATGATAATGTCACACCCTAACAATTACCTATATATCTATGGTAATCCGAATAAGATGTAACTAATTAAGAATAAGTCTAAATCAAATCATACATGCCACATAGATATATGTCTATTCTAGAAGGAACTCATAGATGTTACCCTATGATCATGTATTAATCTACCATAGGCTAAACACATGAATCATTTTCTCAAAGTTATCATGGTTTCTAAACAATTAAAATAGTGATCAGGTATAATGAAAGTATTAAGCACAGATGGATTGAATCAATTGTGGGATATTAAGAACATAACTAAAAGTTTAAAAGATTCAATTACATACTAGGTTTAAGAACGTCTAACCCTATATCAAAAGTATTTAGCTCATGCTTACAACAAGAGTATTAAAACAAGAATACGAAAATATCATGAACAAGATCATCTCTTAAAGTTAAGGAAGAAAATAACACAAGTGACGTCTTAAGTTGTTCTTCTTCCTCTTGACTTGAATGCCCAAGAATTGGTTCTTCAATCTTTAATCTTCAATAAATTTACTTTGATATCTTGAATTGGATGTGTATCCGTTGCTTGCATTTTTCTCCCTGCTAAGTCTCTCTATTTGTTTCCTTAAAAGAGTATTTTTGTTGATATGAGAAACCTTAGGTGCAAGGAGCTTTGAATCTACACTCTAATAGAAGCGTTGAAAAGGGTATTTATATATTGCACGGGCGCCGTGACGTTAAAAATGGGTAATGCACGATTGATCTTCCTCGATTGGCGCTGCGACGCTGGCTGTTGAGCGTCACGGTGCTCAGTCATTGATCTGAGCGCTACGACGCCCAGCTATATGCTGTGCAACTTTCGTCTTTTGAGCGCATCTCACTCGTTTCTCGCCCGAATCACCTCCCATGGTGCTCAGTCACTGATTTGGGTGTTGAGGTGCCCAACTACATGTTGTGCCACTTTTGTTTTTGAGTGCATCTCGCCCGTTCCTCTCCCAAATTGCCTCTTGTTTGATCCTATATGTCACATTTTCCCTCATGTACCTATTTAAGATTAAAAAAATAAAAATAAAAAACTAAATATTCATAGTTTAAAATAAAATACCCAAGTTAAAGTGTACTGTTGCCATTATGCTATTATCAAGTATAAAGATAAATGGTCAAAATTCACTACATACACAATTACAATTTGATATATCATATTATATCTTGCATTCAAGAAGATGAATAGTCATACAACTAAATCCAATCAATAAATAAGTCACGTAGACAAAAAAAAATGTTTACTCATATCATACGATAAAAAAAGTGGAGTGAAAAAATTCACTATTCACTTACAGATACATTTTGGATCTCAAATATAATAATTAACAAAAAAAAAAGATTATATTCATCCAATGCCAAAAAATATACAAAATATGCTTAGTATGCATATCTTAAAGGAAAACATATATATC
Source organism: Ailanthus altissimus (assembly GCA_946807835.1). Taxonomy (NCBI): domain Eukaryota; kingdom Viridiplantae; phylum Streptophyta; class Magnoliopsida; order Sapindales; family Simaroubaceae; genus Ailanthus; species Ailanthus altissimus. Next base: position 11,077,601 of record OX327684.1, read on the forward strand.
TCTCTATAAAAAGAAAGAAGAAAAGAAGAAAAGAAGAAAAGAAGACAAAAATAAACTAAAGAGTTAGAAAAATCTAAATCTTCGAGTATTTTCTAAAACGAAAAAGGGGGTAACACATATTATACATCGCAATAAGCACCCAAAAGGTGATATTCTATATACATCAAGTATATCCTTATCAGAATAAATATAAAGTCTCCCCATACATCTCAATATATATCAAAAAATGTATACCCTCATCGGGTCAAGATTAAAATCATCCAAATATATTCTAAAGGCATACCCCGCAATATCCTCAAAATAAACTAAAAAGTATAACATCAAAAAAAGATCTTAAAAGACGTTCATTAATCACAGTAAATATTTATTCATTATGAGGGATATTAGTGAATCTAGAAGTAACAAAGTCTGAAATTAAGAAGTACAAAAAGAGAAAACAAATGAAAAATCTATGAAGATCAATAAAAACTAGTAGAATCTACAAAGAAGACAAGTGCAAAGCATTGGTACTAGTCAACCTTTTTACGAGAAAATCCTTTAATGATGAGACTAAACCTTTTTCCTACCAAAAAGTTTATCATAGCGCTATCATAACTCCAAAAGATTTGATTTAAAAATTTGCTATCGTTTTTCAACTTGCAGCAGTCTTAAAATCTTTGAGCAAGATCAATAATTGACAAAGTTACTAAATTTTTAACAAGCTCTTCGTCTTGGCAAAGTAGCAACATTAACAGGAGCAATAAGTAAACCGCTTCCGTGACAAATTAGCAGTCAAACTCTCTACAAAGTATTATTTTTCTCCAACAAAATATCCTTCTGATCAATGACAAGCTGAACATATGCGAGTTTAGATTCAAGCTCAGTGACTTCTGTGACTTCTAGATTTCTTTCCTTCAACAAAGTATATTTTTATCAGCAGCGAATTAAATAAAGACGCGAGTTGTGACTTAAGATGAGGGGAGAGGAGGATAAGTGTAAAAACTATAAAATAAATTACTTTGTGGATAATTAAAAGTGTATTATTGTAAAAGCCCATTAAAGGCATAAAAGGTCCATTATGAGCATATTTGTAAATTCTTAACTTATGAGTTTTCCTATCTTTATAAAAGGGGCCCAAAGTCTTCAATGTGGGATATATTTCATTCTCCCAAAATTCACTCTCTCTCGAACAATTAATTTTTTCTATCTTCTCTTTAGAAATCACCAATTGGATGTTAGAATTAGAAGCTCAATGGAGTCCTTTAACCTCCCTAGTTTACTAATATCTTTCAAATTTAAAAGATATCTCAAATTGCTCGATCATTCAAGATACTACAAGGTAGTAGAAGAAACGTTGTCACACTAATAAAGCCTAAAGCTATATATAATGTTTTTTTATATACAACACACACACACCCATCCCTCTTTCTACAACATGCGAGATTGAACTCTTGACCTATGATCGGGATGAGCATCAATCGAGGGACTAGCCAATTCAGCTAGGACCTTTAGCTCAAAGCCATATATAATATTAATTGTTTATATATTTCTAAGAGCTTCAAGCCTTTGTGTACACTTATTTTCAAACCTAATCTTATATAAGCTTTACCCCAAATTGCAATCCTTGTCAAATTCCTTGTGGTACATAAGTATTATTCTTATGTTTATTCATATTCCTTCGCCTTTTAAACATAAAATTAAGTATCAAAATAATAAATTGCCACTGAAAGATGCTTAAAGACTGATTTTTATCAAATCCAAATGGGCATTATCTTGTGAGAGGTTTCCTATGGCCACTCTATAACTTGGAAGCAACAAACAATAACCACATAAGCAATGGATAGAAGCAGGTATAATGAAACTTGGCAGGTGAGATTTTAATGATTTTGCAGACTTATAGTACGGAAAAAATAATTACTTTTAGGGGTAGATGCTAATTGTCAATATGTCATGACTTGAAACATAAGCAAGCTAATATAGTAAGTCGAGTTCTTTTACTTCCGTACACTACAAAAAAACGCTTTATTTGCGTTAGGCTTTACGACGACTATTTTAGTCGTCGCAAATGACCCTACGCACCATTTAGCTAAAGCATCAGAAACAAAAATAATTCAACGCTATATCGGCTTCTCTCTTTTCACATTCTCTATCTCAAATGCAACCTCACTCTCTCTCATATAATTCACAGATCTTTCCCTTTATCGTTTCTTTTAATCAATAGCCCTAATCGATTAATTTCAAAGGTACGTTTATACATATAAAACACGTATGATTTCTTTCTTTTATACGTATTTATATTCTTAATCATCTCCGGTCGTTTGTTAAACGATTGGTTTCAATATTGATCGAACGTCGTCGTTTAAGGTAGATCGGGTACGAAATTATTAAATTAGGGTGTCGATTGATCTAATTACGTTGGTGTTAATTTTGATAGGAAAGATTGAGGGTTTTGATTAATCAACCATGTCCATGTTTAATCGGTTTTTTAGGAAACCTAAACAGGAAACCAATGCACTAACCATGCTTGACAAGTTAAATTAGGTATTGCAATTTAATCGTTGGTTTAATTTGTTTATTCATTTATTCATTTTCTTTTTGCTTTTGCTGTTTAATCATTCTTTTTGGGTCGGTTTGATTATTTTGTTCATATTTGGATTGATTGGGTATCCTTTATATTGATTTTTGGATTGTATTATCATTATGACTTACATTTTGTTGAGAAATTGATTTGGGGGAAATTACAACTGTGAATGGTTCAAAAAGCAGTAGGTATTATTGTTATTCTTTGACCATTCTTTTTTATGACTCCTATAGTATATACTGTGAATGGTTCAAAAAGGGCATGGTTAAAAAAGAAATGTTAAATTGAAAATATGATTCTTAATTAATCTTTTCATCTTTTTCACTTGTAAAGACGTTTGTGATCCTTTTCAGTTAGACTTTCACATCAGCTTTCTTTGCTTTACTTAAATTGATATTTAATTGTTCATATTGTCCATTTCTTATTCACTCTAAAATCTTATCCCAAATCCAACATCCAGCTGCGATTTTATTATTTTGAAAGAAGCTGTGATTTTATTAAATGGCTATACACTTTATGAAAGGTCAGACAGCTTAGTTAACAATTTTTTTTCTTTTCAATATTTAAATTTTCACACTTTTAGTGGAAAATACTAGTACATATACCCCTGATTAGGAAAGCGACGCTCGTAAAGATACAATTCTAAGATGTGATAAGAGTAAACCATGATACTGAGCATTAGAGCAACCACTTATGGCCACCAACAAAAACTACTTGGTCTAATAGTATTAGCCAGATTCTCATTTTCGTTAATCATTTTGTAGCAATGGTTAGGGCGGATAATTGAATATGTTCCCTGTGCTCCTGGTGCATGCAACAAGGTCTTTGCAGTTTGTCTTTAACAAAATATCCTTATCTTGATTGATGGTGCCAATTCCTAAAACCCAATTCACAATCCATTTCTGTGGGCTTTCCTTCTTGTTAACCTTGTTGGCAGTCTCAGTTGACCATACAAACTCTTTAGTAGGATCCAAGATAAGAGTGAGCTTATCCATCTGGGTTTGATCAAATTCTCAGGTTTCAGGGTCAATATAAGCAGCATAAATCCTGACATGTCTAGTAAAACTGCTTAGCCACTGCCCTCTATATTCTCTGCTCAAGTTCTTGCTCCTTATATTCCTTTGTGGCTCCACTGGTCTCAGTGGTGTTTGCTGTTGCTTCACCTGTTGTTACTGCTGTTGCTCTTCCTTCTCATTCATTTGCCGTGATTCTTCAACTTAGCTTGTTGTTGAGCTTTAATGGATAATATCCTTTTCTTTCTCAGCCCTATTTTCCCTCCAAGCCATCCCAACGTCGAGAATTTTGTAAAAGCCATGTTAATGGAAGTTGTTTCCATGTTATATAGATGGTTTTTTTTGGAGATTCAAGCTTTGGTGTAGCTTTTTGAAGTACCTTTTATCTTTGTTAAGTTCCCAGAAGGCTAGCAGAATTTTGAACCATCTTTTCTTCTGTGGATAAGATTTCTCTATATTGATGTGAATGAGAGGTGTGTTTGTGGTTAATGTACAAGGAAAATTGGTTGCCGCTAAATGAGATGATGCATTTTATAGTTGTATGAAAATGTTTGTGATGACAGCATTTATCATTCATATAAATCCTCTTTCAAGTTCATTTGTCTATATATGGCATTGTTATACCAAGTTTTTTAAGTGATTTGTGCCAACAGAATTCATAGGAACAATTTTACAAGTTTTGAGGCCTATCATTATTCCATTCTAATAACACTAATTCTTTTGTTTCTTCAATGTAGATTTATTTATTTATTTTTGATTTATCAGGTAAGCTTCAATTTTACTGGTGGTGCATCCTTAATTTGAAACCCTCAAGATTATCTTATACAGCAAAATTCTATTGTAAGTTTCTAAGCACTTTAAATATAAATGGATGATATAAATGCCCACATACATAAATATATTAGTTGTATATGGAAATTCAATTTGTTTTATTTTACAAGTCCTAGCTTTTGAATCAATATAAATAGCTATACTTATAATAATATAATAATAATGATCATTCAACTTTGTATAGGTGATGTATGCTAGTCGATGCTATAAATAGCTATACTTAAGCCTAAATGAATAATTAGTCCCAGAAATTCTAACCTAGTTTAAAAATTCCTAACTAGGCCAAAAATTATTAACTTATCCCATAAGTTAAAGTTAATGATGGTAGAGGCTATGCAAGTAAGGGGATTGTTTTAATTTATTAATATGCTTAATATGTTTTAATATATATTTATTGATATGCTTAATATCTTTTAATTTATTTTAAAATAATATGCATTTAATTTTTGCATGTATGTAAACTTAGACCCGTTCAAAAATATATAATAAAACATGTTTTTCTCATTGTTATCTTCTTATGATGGTGAGAGTTGTATGTCATATGACTTTCACCATCTTTAGAAGATAACAATGAGAAAAGCATGTTTTATTATATATTTTTTGATTGTCCTGATTTGGACAGTTTGAAAATGCATAATTCTATATAGTAGTAGTAGCTCAAGTTTTGTCTCACTCAGTAGATATTCCAGTGACGACTCCTATTGTTCTCTAGGTACATACTAGATTAATGTGTATTTTGTGTTATTTTGAGTACATAACTTGAAATAACACAAGCATGTATTAATTTATGTTGTGCACTTGGAGAACTAAAAGGAGATGCTATCGGAATTTTTATTGAAGTGGATAAAACTTGAGCTATTACTACCATATAGAATTATGCAGTTCTGAATGGGATAGGACCACCTACCTTTTAGAAAGGAGTTAAAAGGAGATAGGTTTTATGTTGCATGTATTTATTTTCATTTAAATTAAGAAGTTGAACATAATTAACTTAATTTTCTTTTACACTGAAGGGAGTAGATATGGACAAGAGTTGGATTGATTTGCCAGATAGAATATCGAAGTCGTATATTGACGGCGTTGAAAGATTTTTAGATTTTGCATATATGAACAATACTGGTGATACAAGAATATACTATCCATGTAGAAAATGTTGCAATCGTTATCTTTTTGTGAGAGAAGTAGTTAGAGAACATGTTATAGTAAATGGTTTTTTGTCAAAGTACAAAAATTGGATTGCACATGGTGAATATTCCACGTCTTTTGGCTATAACCAAGAAACCAACGTTATTAATGATTGGGGTACTGATGATGACATGGTTAGAATGATACATGATGCCATAGGTACTCCAGATTTAGACTTCGATTTTGCTGATGATAATCCATTAGACAATGAGCATGCTAAAGGTCCCAATGATGATACAAGAAAGTTTTTTAAATTGCTTCAAGATGCAGAATCTCCCTTGTATCCAGGCTGTGAAAAGTTTTCTTCATTGTCATTCATTGTTCGACTTCTACATATAAAAGTGTTGTGTGGATGGACAAACAAGTCATTTACAATGCTTTTAGGATTACTAAAAGAAGCATTTCCTAAAGAAGTAAAGTTGCCAGAGTCGTATTATGAAGCTCAAAAGATAACTACCGACTTAGGTTTTAAATATAAGATATAGAATGCATGTCCTAATAATTGTTTGTTGTTTAATAATAAATATGAAAAGCTCGATATATGTCATATATGTCATTCTTCAAGATATAAGCAATTGGATGGTGATTTTAGTGGACATCAAAATAAGAACAAAAAAATACCGGCCAAACAAGTGCGATATTTTCCACTAGTGCCAAGATTACAAAGGTTGTTTATGTCTTCTAAAACTGCTTCCCTTATGAGATGGCATACTGATTCGCGCACTATTGATGGTGTGTTAAGGCATCCTGCTGATAGTCCTGCATGGAAAATGTTTGATGAAAAAAATCCTAATTTTGCTTTTGATAGTAGAAATGTTAGACTTGGATTGGCAGCTGACGGTTTTAACCCATTTAGGACAATGTCTATATCACATAGTACATGGCCAATTGTTCTAATGCCTTATAATTTATCGCCATAGTTATGCATGAAACAACCATTCTTCATTTTATCTGTACTTATTGATGGACCTAAAGGACCTGGTAATAAAATTGATGTTTATTTGCAACCGCTAATTGAGGAGTTAAATGAATTATGGTTTAAAGGGGTACTCACTTATGATGCATCATATAATCAAATGTTCGAACTCCACGCAGCATTGTTATGGACTATTAATGACTTTCCAGCATATAGTAACTTGTCAGGATGGAATACAAGAGGTGAAAAAGCTTGTCCTGTTTGCAATCAAAACACTAGATCTCGTTGGTTGTTAAATGCTAGAAAATACTGTTACATGGGCCATCGATGATATTTACCTATATTACATAAGTTTCGAAAAGATAGAGTATCATTTGATAACACAAGGGAATAGGGACAAGCACCTAGTCGATTGCAAGGGACTGAGATGAAGAGACAGTTGAATGACATACTTACTGAGTATAAGCTAGAAGATCTTCAAAAAAGAAAAATGAATGAGATTGAGAAAAAAAATGATAAGACTACTTGGAAGAAAAAAAATATTTTTTTTTGAATTGCCATATTGGGAGTTCAACTTAATTTACCACAATCTTGATGTAATGCATATTGAGAAAAATATTTGTGATAATATTCTTTGGACTTTATTAGGTGTTGCTGAAAAGTCTAAAGATAATTTGAAAGCAAGACGTGATTTTTAACATATTGGCATCAGAAAGCCATTACATCCTAAACTAGGAGGTGCTAACAAATTACGGTTACCTCTTGCTTGTTTTTCTATGAACAAAGAACATAAAGATGTTTTTTTGAAAGTCTTGAAGGAAGTGAAGGTTCCAGATGGCTATGCATCGAATATTTCTCGACGTGTGAATATCAAGGAGCGTCGTATTTGGGGCCTTAAAAGTCATGATAATCATATATTAATGCAACAATTACTTCCTGTGGCTGCTCGTAGAGCATTGCCTAAGAATGTTGTAGAAGTGTTGATTGAGTTGAGTAACTTTTTTAGACAATTATGCTCAAAAGTGAATATGCCAAATGATCTATTCTATATTCAAGATAGAATTACACTTACACTTTGTCATCTTGAGAAGATTTTTCCAATGTCATTTTTTGATATCATGGAGCATTTACCAATTCATTTAGCCGAAGAGGTGCTACTTGCTGGTCCTGTACAGTTTCGATGGATGTATCCTATTGAAAGGTATGGTTGGCAATGTTATTGCATTTTTTAAATCTTTTTTAAAAAAAATTAAGACATATGTTAATTAAATCAATATCTTTTCACTATAGGTATCTATTAACTTTGAAACTTTATGTGCGCAATCGAGCACATCCTGAAGCTTCAATTGCTAAAGGGTATTTAATGGAAGAATGTATGAATTTTTGTTCAAGATACCTTAATGAAGTGGAACCTAAAAGTACTCGACCAATTCATAATAATGATTATGGTAATAAGTTTGGGTGTCCTTTGGGAAAAGGAGTTAAGGTTCGTCTTGACAATGTTTCATGGGTTCAAGCACATAGGTATGTGCTAGTGAACACTAACGCCGTCAATTATTTTCGAGAGTAAGTTGTTTATTTCTATTGAAATGACTTTATCTCTAATTCATTATTTTTCTAAAAGTCACTTATCCAATTTTTGTTTAGACAACATCTTGCTGAACTAGCAAGAGAAATGCCTCGTAGTGCAAAGCATTATATTCAAAAAGTTCATAATGAATCATTTCACAAATGGTTTATGAATCATGTAAGTTCTCTAAATCTTTTGATTCATAAATTATTTCTCAAATCATAAATAATGCAAGCTTCAGTTGTTGTCATTTTTAATAATTATAAGTTTATACAGATCCAAGCCTTGCAACGAACATCAAATATAACATTGTTTGAAGAAATAAAAATTCTAGCCAATGGTCCTGACCAGTTTGCTTGGAGATTTAAAGGCTACATTGTGAACGACTTTTGATTTCGAACAAAAGACAATGATAGAAGTAGAACCACTCAAAACTTTGGTGTTGTGTTAAAAGCTAATACTGTGAGCTATGCGAATACAAGGGACAGAAATCCTTGCTCAGGCAATTTAACATTTCATGGGGTGTTGACAGATATACTTGAAATACGTTATACTAATGACATGAAGTTTGTTCTTTTCAAGGGTGATTGGGTAGATAATGAAATTGGAAGGATGCAAGATGAGTTTAAATTCACTTTGGTGAATTTCAATCATTTATTATACAAAAATAATCAAATAGGTGATGAACCTTTTATTTTAGTAGGGCAAGCAGAGCAAGTTTGTTATGTGAAAGACCCTTTAAATGTAAATTGGCATGTTGTTCTTAAAATGACAGTTAGAGATTTATTTGACATGTACACAAAAGATTCTTCTTATAGGCCATCAATAGTACCTCAGGTTGAACTATATGCTGAACAACAATTGGATGAAAGCTTGTATGTGCGAGATGAGGATATTGGTTGGGTGAGGCAAGGAGTTAATGGGACAATAGTAGATGCAAATGTTATTGATGATGATGATAATGATGATAACGATGAAAATGATGTCATGGAAAATGTTGAATGATCTTTCTTTATAGATTTGTTTTGAGTAAGTTGTAATAGATTGCATTTGAGGGGTAAGGCTAATTACGTCCCCCCCTGTCTAGGTGTCATTATATGTTTTTTGATAATGAATATTTTTCTTATATATTTTACTAATTACATTCTTTCTTTTTTTTAATAATAAAATTCATTGATATATTAATTTTTTTAAGAATGTTTTCTAACAATATATTTTGATATCTAATTGCAGCTAGTTATGGCACTTAAAAAAGAAAAAGGCCCATCTATGGATGTCTTACTTCTACAGCAAGTGGAGTCACAACGACAGACATCTATGTCTTCTCGTTCTTTTGCACAAGATGATGAAGAAGGTATAATAATTAATTTTAATTTTCATTATTTGAAAAAGCACACTAATATGAAATTTTTTAAGACCAAGTGAATCAACACATCATGGCCCAGCTCTAAGTGTTAATGACTGGGGCATAGGAAATATTATGCATCTAGAGTTTAATTCAGCGTGGCAGGTAATTGGTCCAAATTCTGATCAGTTCATATCCCAACTTAGGACCATAGTACGAAATGGACTGAAAGCGCCTTTGACATATGTTGAGTGGACTGACATGCCAGATGATCTCTTAGAAAATATTTGGAGAGAGGTGAAGGTAAGAAAATACTACTATAATATATAATTAGTTTAGGCTAATGTTTTATAATATAATTAGGTTCATATTATATTGTAGGCAAATACAGATACTCCAGATGCTTATAGACGCCACTGTTTAAGAAATGTGGGAAGACTTTGGAAAGATTGAAAATATCGATTAAAAAGTAAGTATTATGATGATAAGACAAATGCTAAACGTCTTGCATCCATTCCTTCCAGAGTTATTGAAGAGCAATGGAAGACACTTGTAGCTTATTGGGGCAGTGAGGAAGCTAAGGTATAACTTAACTAAACTTAAGTTAATGTTGTAAGTTATAATTAGTATAATATAATATTTTGCATGATTATTTCATATTGTAGGCCATTGCTAAGAAGAATAAAATAAATCGTATGCAAGTGTTTTCACTTCCTAAAACAGGTTGAACTTCATTTGCTAATAAGAAAGAACAAGTTAGTTATATTTTTATATGTTTAATGATTGTTTGGGTGAGGAGTTTTGTTAAATTGATCATTGCTTGTTAATTGTTGTGTGTATGTATGTGCGTATTGAATGTAATGTTAATTTGTTAATAATGTTGATATTTATTGTTGTATTGAATGTAATGTTAATTGTTGTGTGTATGTATTTGTTTACAATGTTTTAGATGAAGAAAAAAGGAAAAAAAGACAGATCGTATGAGTGTATTTATTGAGACTCGATCCAAATTTGATGGTAGTATAGCTGATTTAGACAGTGCAGAAATAAGTGTAAGTGATATAAATTTACAATAGTCATATATTTAAAAAATTGTTAAATTTCTATATTCTAACTAAGTTTCAATGTTTTTAGAGTCAATTAAATGAACGTTTGTCTCAGTTGCCTAATGATGAACAAACAGAAGCTGCGAGAGACCAAATATTTATTGATGTGATGAGACGCTATAGTCATGGATATGCTAAAACTTATGAGCATGGTCCATCACCATCAGATATTACACAACAAAGTTCAAGCCAAAATAATGAACAGGTAAAAGTAGAGTTAGATTGTTTAAAATTCAGTTATAATGATCTTCAAGACAAATATACAGTTCTGCAAAATCAATGTGATGAGATGCGTACAATGATGTAACGATTTTTGGATAGTCAAGGGTTTCAGCTGTCCGCTAATGATCAGGTATGAATGTTTAATTTAATATTATTTTTAATTTAATATTAATTTTTTACTTATAAAATTATAACTAAAATACGAATATTTTATTTGTAGGTTCAAGATGCTTCCGGTACGCACCATCATCATACAAAAACTAGATAGATGTTAAACAATTCAGAATTGTTATTAACATATTTTGGATTTTATTAATACATTTTGGATGATTATATGTTATTAATATATTTTGAATTTTATTAATACATTTTGGATGGTCATATTGTAATGTTATTAATATATTATTTAATGTTATTAATATATTTTGGATGATATTGTAATATATTTATTTAAAATTATTAAATAAAAAAATATGATAAGACTTTGTAATTTAAGAGTAATTTTAAAAAGAGACAGATCTTTTTGCGACAGCTAATTAGCCGTCGCATAAGAGTCAAGTGCCGTGCACTTTTTGCGACGGCTAATTAACCATCGCAAAAGGCCATTTTACGACGGTTAATCAGCTGTCGCAAAAATTTACGATGGTCACGTATGCGACGGTTTTTTGCCATCGCAATGCCGTTAGCCGTCGCAAAAAGTATTTTCTACTATAGTGGTAATGTAATCAGTTTAGACATGACATAGACTACTTGCAAATGTGCTTTATGCATTAGTTAATCATCTCTTCTTGTTGTTGCTTTTGCTTTATGCATTAAAACAAAGTCCTTTCAATCTCAAAATGTTTTCAAATACTGGTATGTTTTTAATCTTGAGGCAAGAGTACAATTCCCATCCGGTTGCAGGGGTCAAAATGGGGGCAGAAAAAATTTTCTAATTGCAGACTAATTTCATAAGTAGCAATTCAAAAATTCTTTTAATACCCAAAATGGTTCAAAAATCCTAACTTCTGATCTGCTCAGTCTATTTGAGTTTGACAAAGGTGAAGCAACTAACTATTTTAAGCTAACAGAGAATATATATCATGTGTGAGTGTCAACTGCTTATAGTTGCAAAAAGGATGCCTTTGAGATATACCATGATGTTAATTACTTGCGTATGGAGAGATCGATCTGTAGATAAGCTGCAGAAGCCATGAAGAAAAAGAAGACTGCAGATGCCCACATCCAATGCTCTGTAAGCATGAAGATAGGATTGAATGTATAATACACCTTCCAAAAAGAGGAGAAAGATATGGGTCAATATAGTATGAAATATAAAAATATAACTGGACAAATACAAACACAGTATCTTGATATCTTCACCACAAAGGAGAGTTGAGCTATCCTAGCACACAAAAAAGGGGGTATAAAGTATCATGCCATGTAATCAACAAGCATAACCAGATGGGAAAGAGACTCAAGCGATTGATATCTCTTGTGTTGATAATTTGAGACAAATAATATAATTGGACATCCTTTCTGTGATAAAGAAAAGTACACATATGATTGAATTGCTAATGACCAATGATTTGGGAAAATACATGAAAGTGCAAAACTATCAAAAAATCATATGCTGGCACCCTCAACTGCAAGTCGGCGGGTATAATATGTTGTTATTAAGTCCTTAGAAAAACAAGCACAATGTCATTGCAGTATGGAAATCAATGCACATGAAAAGAAATCTCAGATACAAAATATAAAAAACCCTTACACTGCAGATGCACATAATCAGTGCCTTTACTTTCCACAAACAAAATTACCATAGCACAATCCCTTGGGAAATACACTGAAAAATTTATCAATAATGAAAATTCCAATGTTTTCTGTTATCAGGTAAAACTGAGTGTTAATATATAGATTATTGAAGAAATGAACTACATATTAGGAATAAAAATACTTATGCTCTCCTTAATGAAATGGTAGAGTTGACCAATATGCACTAAATTAGTGTTTAAATAGAAATCAGAGCATCTGGACAAATTGTTATCAGGAAATATTACCTCCACGCGTTGCTTTACTGGAAAAGGAACAATGGCAGAAGGGTCTTTTGATCCTTCTGGCAGCACAACCTGAAACAAAATAGTTCCTGCATTAGCAAATTGATATTCCAGCATTTGAAATATTGGACTAAAGGATGGAAGCAAGAATGTCAGAGAATAACAATATGGCTGCAACATTAAAGTGATAAACTTACTTTGATGGTCAACTTGTCTACGACCGCCTCAACAAGAGGGCACCCAAACCTAAAGTTGAGGTAACGCCTGCCATCAGATGACTCAAAAAGGAAATCTTCCAATGGAATCACATACCCAATGACAAAGGTAGCTTTCCAACCTCCAAATAAAGGATAGCGTAGTTCAATCTCGAGCTCTGACGGCAAAAAGTATGCATTAAGTCGACATCTATGGAGATGAAAACAGCATCTTCAGAACAAAGATTGACATATCGTTCAAAACAATTTTGTGGAGTGATTCTTGCAGACAATTAAAATATGGCCAAAGATTACTATGATCAAAAAATACGCATTCAGGAAACTTAAGAAAACCTTTGTGCTGTCTTTTATTTTATGACAAAATTATTCTGGTGAAAGAGAAATGCATCGCGGTCAAATGCATCAAACAAGATGCACTAAAGCTACCTAAAATTACATTTGAATGGAACCATTAACTAGCTTTGAGTGCATAAGTTTTTAAATAAAGAATTAAGGTGGCTACAGAATACCAGAAATCTTTTCATGGCAGATGCAGGGATAGATTGACTTATTTAAATTACCAATGAAGACATAACACTCACCAAAGTACTTGATAGTTTCAGCACAAGAAGTGAATTCATTTTAAAGTCAACCTTAGAGGGATAACTTATGAAACCTTAGACAATCATTAAAGTCCTGACACCTAATAGTTAGAAATGATAGAAGTAAACTTCTCAGAAACGAAATAATCTTTAATTGAGTTGGAAAAGGAGGGGGAGTCAAAATTAAACCGTACTTAGTACCTTTCGAGAATCTATACGTAAACGCGATGATGAGATGTTGCCTATTTCGTCTCAGTAGTAGACAGAGTGAACTCTAGGGGGGTAGTACTGCCAGGAGGTTTTTGAAGGAGGATACACCACTAATGGATGGCCTAGATTGATATTCAACTGCCGAAAGGAAACTTCAGAAGTTAAATAGTAAAATGAACTTAGAAAAGGAAAGAATTATACGTACGAGTGCCACAGCCTTTAAAGTTGATATGAAGGCATGAGGATTATTGGTTTAAGGTTCACTAGTTTAATTTCACCGAAATAACCAGCAAAAGTACATCTTAAACCTCCATTAGTCCAACCCCATTCATAGCTTTGGAACATGGCTGCTGAATTCTTAAATTCTGTTACAGTTTGAGCACATTCATTTGATAGAATGCGAATTAAACACTCCATGAGAAAAATTTTAAATTCTGTCCATAAAGAGATTCAAATGCAGACCTAACTCACTTCTATGATATTTCTATTCAAATTGTCGCATGTAGCAAGACATCTCTCCATACGTTTCACCGGCATGGTACAAGATTCGAGCACTAACCAATGGAATTTGCAATATGGATAGATATGTCAAATAAACTAAGCATGTCAAATCAACATTTCAGAAGACAGGACATACATTAATTTGCATAGCTTTCTATATATTTCATGTATTAGGTACAAACATGTTTCTTCATATATATAATTATACTAAACATTGAGAAATTCTATCAATAAGTAATATATATCCGAGATCAAGCTCAAAATTTAGTAATTTTAAAATAGAGAAGTTACAAACACAAATTAGAAAGAGGGTTGCGAAGTTAAATGTGGACGACACCTATTTTTTTATATAATTTTTAACATAATTTTTTAATCATTAAATTATTTTTTATTCAATGATTAAGATTAAAGTTAATGTGTTGTTGTTATATTTTTTAAAAATTATTTTACTATTAATAAATTTTACTATAACTATAATAATATTATTTTTTTTGCTCTTTTATCTCATTATATTCATTTTTTCTCTCTCATATAAATACTTTTTTTCTTACAAATATTATATTTATTTTTTTCTCTTTCCTTGTTATTTTTTTTAAAAATATTTTGATTCTTTCTTTTAATATAATTCCTTCATACTTTTAAAAAAAAATTAATTTATAAATTCAGTGCATGTTATTTATATAGTAAAAGCCAAAAATCTTTTAAAACAATTAACTTGAAAAGCATTATTTTTTATTATAAACCACCTCTTTATTTTTCAACATAAAACATATATAATTTTCAAGTTTTACTATCATTTCTTCATACTTTTTAATTTTTTCTTTAATTAATTAAATTATAAATTTAGTACATGTTATTTTTATGGTGAAAGTAAAAAAACTCTTCAAACAATTAGCTTGAAAAGATTTATTCTTCTTCACAAACTATCTCATTATATTTTCTATTAGCCAAAAAAAAAAAAAAGTTGCATAAGAAACCTCTTTCTTAACCATCCTTATATTCCTTTGGAAAGTAATCCCATGGAGGATATACATAAGCGAATTGGATTTTGAATAAAAGGCTTCTGCAATAATGTAGGTAAAATTAGCATTGTATTTCTCGTTAAATTTATATAGATATTCCTTTCCTTTTTTTGCTGCTATCCTTTGCTACAGCACACTTACAATAGCAAAAGGAAAAAATGAGAAAAAAAAATCTAATTTATTCATTTTCCCAAGATAAACATTGAAGGAAGAAAGTTCAAAAAGTGTAAGAATAACTGAGGTTCGATAAGCTTAATTTTTATCTTGTCCTTCGTTTATGGGCCAAAAGACCATAAATACATCTAAAACAGAGTAACAAAGTTATGAGCTTAATGATGTCAGTCATGAAACCTAAAGAGATGGTTGTTTTATATAGACAAACAAATAGATGTACAAAAATATAGTTTTAAGTCAACTATGAAAGGTGTAGATAGAGAATTGTCGTTTCTGAATTCAAATAAAGTAAACCAAATATGTTTCACAAATTAAGAATAGAAGCATGATCCAAGAATTAATTTGTATAATTTAAAACAACTCAAAAAATAATTAACTGATTGAATCTTTATTTTTCCATAATATTTTTCCATTTCATTCTCAGGAAGGAAGATGTTGTTATGCAACTTTACTTTTTAGGGTAATAAAAAAATTAAGAGATAGTTTATGATGAAAAATAAAGCTTTTCAAATTAATTGTTTGAAAGGGTTTTTGGCTTTCACCATAAAAATAACATGTACTAAATTTATAAATTAATTAAGAAAAATACATAAAAGTATGAAGGAATGATATTAAAAAGAAAGAACCAAAACATTTAAAAAAAACAAGGAAAGAGAAAAATAAATATAATATTTATAAGGAGGAAAGTATTAATATGAGAGATAAGAAATAAATTAAATGAGATAGGAAAGAGAAAATAATATTATTATAATTATAGTGAGGTCTATCAATAATTAAATAATTTTAAAAAAAGTATAGGAACAATACATCAATTTTAATCTTAATAATTAAATGAAAAGTGATATAATGATTAAAAATTTGTATTAAAAATTGTGTAAAAAAAAGATGCTACGGATCTTGCCCTATAACTATACTAAACATTAAGAATTCTGTTAATAAATAATATGTATCTAGGATCAAGCTCAAAATTTAGTAATATTAAAACAGAGATAAGTTATAGGCACAAATTAGAAAGAGGGCTCCGAAGTCAAATATTCATTGTACTTATTTTTTTACACTACTTTTGATACAAATTTTTAATTATTAAATTATTTTTCATTCAATGGTTAAAATTAAAGTTAATGTGTTATTGTTATACGTTTTTTAAAAAAATTTAACTATTAATGTCTAACCCCACTATAACTATAATTATAATATTTTCGCTGCTATTTTATTTCTCTTTTTGTTATCTCATTCAATTTATTTTTTTTCTCTTATATTAATACTTTTTCTGTTACATATATTATAAATTTTTTCTTTCCTTGTTAATTTTTAAATGTTTTGATTCTTTCTTTTAATATAATTCCGTCATACTTTTTATATATATTTTTAATTAATTTGTAAATTTACTACTTGTTATTTTTATAGTGAAAGCCAAAATCTTTTTCAAACAATTAACTTGAAAAGTTTTTGTCATGGCTTTCTTAAAGCACAATTTTAAGTGCAAGTAGACGTTATCGTGAATAAGTAATATAAGGACCCTAACAGTCAGATGCCGAATTCACATAGATAATTACCAAGTAATAAAATTGTGTCTCTCTTATAATTATTCAAAAAAATCAACTTAAAAATTTAAGACTAAAATTAAATTAAATAATTAAACTAACAAAGGTAACAGAAATAACACACTACAATGTTTAGGATAAGAAACAATTCTTAAGAAGTCTAGGATTAACAACTATCCCTCAATATGTTCATAAAAATATATTTCTTAATATTTAATTCCCTCATTTATTATTATTGATCAAGACACTATTGAATTTGCAAGCCTTTCTTAAGGTCAAGCAAGTATATCTCAATTTATCAAACACCTATATCTTTATGGTATTTGTAATAAATTAAAACTCATTAAGGATAAGTCTTATAAAACATGCATTCCAATTAGATATATCTCTATCCTAATTTGAAACTTGTAAATCGCTATACAATCATGTATAAATTTATTACGATCTAAATATAATGATTTCTTTCTTAAATTTATCATAACATTACCTAATCAATCATAACATTGGCCAGATGTTATAACTTATTAAGCACTAATAAATTCAATAATAATAAATCGAGTTTATTAAATATAAAAGAAAATATTACAATTAAGTTCTACATATTGAGTTCAAGTGTTAACCATAGAAAGAAAAATTAGTTCATAGTTACAGGGGAATTAAAACCAAACAGTAAAGAAAACATGATACTAGCAAATCGATATGACCGTTGAAGTGCTATTGCTGAATTGCTAAAATTTCTTTAATCCGTTGAACTTTGATGATTCTCCCTTTATAATTACCTTTCTTATGCTCTAATAGCATTGTATTGTATGTGTTTTTCTGATGCCTTAAAGGCTGTGACGAGCGGCCTTTTTATAGTGGTTGATTTGAGCTTGAAAACCTCAATTCTTGTCAGGTCAAGATTTGCATAATCGTTGGGGCAAAAAAATACTATCGCTGAGGTACTACTCCTATATGCCAGGATCGCTTGAGCAGTATAGATATAGTGCTAGGGCGGTAGCTGAATTTTGTTAAAGCAAAATTCTACGACTTGTACAAGTTTGATTTTGAATTTCTTATTTTGTCTCAGGCATTAGTGCTAGAGTGATAATATATACCATTGGAGTGAAAATTCTAGATTTTGAGTATTTTATATTTTAGTCTGTGGTTTTTGCTTATTTTTTGTCCTTACTCTAATTTTGTATCCATTTTAGTCTAAACCCTATAAATGAACAATAATACACATAAATAACTATTTATACTCATAAAATAATAAAATATAAAGATAAAAATATGAGAAAATAAATAAAAAATATGCCCTTATTAAATTCTTCTTAACTTAAAACATTACTCGTCCTCGAGTAACAATAAAAATTAAGAGAGAGAACAAAGAATTATACTTGACTCATAATAAGAACAAGTCTTAAGAAAACAAAACATGCTAGGATGCTTAAATGATTATGAATTTTGTCTCAAAGGCTGATGAAATATCATAAGTCTTTTTTGAATTAATAAACAACTCTTAATACATCAAAAAATCATTCGTCAAGTCATTCATTCTTCTTTACGATTGATCACTTATGTGTATGTGCGCAATGATAAGCAAGTAAATAGTCAAATATTATCTTGATCTACTTAATACTTAAGATAATACAGAAAAAATGACGTCTCAACATATTTTTGTATTTTATAATAGTACTTCTGTAAGCTTATTTTCATATTACTCTCCATTAATGTAGAAAACACATTCTTAGAGATCTATTTAGGACTTTACTTAACTTGGAATATGAGGATAGGGTCAAGGTGGGATATAAGGATAAATATATGTGGCTCAATTACACCATAGACATTTAGACTTACTTAGAAACCTTTTAGTCACATTTTCTTTATTGATTTTCTCACCCAAACTTATTTTTTTTCCATCTTTTTCTAATGAATAACTTATTTTCCTAAGCCAGGGGTAAATTGTTTTTATATTTTCTTTTTCTCTTTATTTTAATACCCTAAACTTATGTTGAAACCTACATCCTAGACTTTTTGTTTCTCATACCATCAGAACCTTTTCCTTTCAAGAGTATTTTAAGCAAACCTAAGGTCTATGGTGTTACGAGTAATTTTAGGATATAAAAACTATAAGTCTTTGACTTGTAATGTGGTTAAACTAAAAAATGGGTAATTAGACTCAAACAGAGTAACTATGGATAAATTTATATTAAAGGTTGGCTAGAAAGGCTCAAACGATCCAAAGAAGGCTTAATGTCATTTTCCTAATCATATGAATTCTAAGATTTCACCTCAAGTAGTAATCAAGTAAATTCTAGAGTATTGTCCTCGAGACTGTGGTGTATTACTTAAGTATAAGCATATATAAGTAACAAGTTAACTATTATTTGCTTTATTTTAATGTGTTCAAGAATAAGTGACCAACCACAAGGTCAAAACAAGAATAAAAAAACACAATCAGAATAAGAAAAATAAAGCCATAACAATAAAATATCCCATTCTCTCACTTTATGCAAAAACATGGTCCCCATGTAAAAAGAAAAGAAAAACTTCCCTAAAGGTCTCGGAAACGCTAAATCATCCAAGTCGGAGAGTAGCTCTTGGAAGTGCATTGCTGGGGAAAATACTTTATATCACTGCAATGTTCTTATGATAACTTTTTGTTTTCTAAAATTGTTCTATTGCTAAAGCGTTGAAGCTTGTATCACTGAGGCGATATTTTGTTGTAACGGTTCAATTTAGAGGCGTGTTATCGCTGCAGTGCTACCTAACTGTCATTAAAGCGATCCGTCATTGCTGGCGCGAGAACATTATATTTCTGAAGTGCTAAAGGTTGGAGCTAGATCCATATTTTGGAATTCGTGCTGAGGCACTAGGCTGGTTTTTGTTGCAATACTAACTTCTTAGCTACAAGAGTTATGTTTGATCGTTGTAGAACTACTCAAAAAAATTATTTTCTTGCTTTCTTTTGATTCTGACACAAAAGAATAAGATTTAAGAAATAAAAATTAAAAATAAATAAAAATACTTACCTCAAGTTCCCTCCCAAATAACGTTTGATTTAACGTTGTCGGCTTGACGTGATGCTTCTTTGTCTTATGGTGGGTGAAAAATGATGTTAGAAGGATGGTGGAATATGTGATTAATCTCATTCTTTTTCTTCCATTGCCCTGAATTCAAGCATTTGGTAGTTGAGTTCAACCAGTTGTGCTTCTCCGAAAATATTTTAATCTTAGACCGGGGAAGGTAAGTTGCTGTAATTAGTGTTTTTTTCCTTCTTCCGCTTCTTTTTTCTTTTCATCTTATGTCTCAATATTTTCATTTTGATATGAGGATGTATTTCTTCAATTTCCTTTAGAGGCGGGGGTTGTTCCTTTCCTGGAGTCGTCACTTCAATACAGAAATATTCTTCTATAGGGGATCTAATGTGTATAGATGTATGCATATGGTAGTGTGTTAATTGAAAAATACGCATCTAATACATATTGTAACGCAACGGGATTATAAAAATATACAATTAACACACTAATCATATATTAATCAAATTAATATATAAATAATAAAATTGAAAAATTACCAGTATGTGTAATGTTTTACACGTATTTTTCTAGAGTCTGTTTGGAGTTATACTGGATGTCAATTCTAGTTATCAACTTGGTGAGCTTGATAATCTAGAACAACAGCTCCTTAATCCAACGTAGGATTAACACTTAATCCCAATTATGGCCAGTTCTAAAGCTTGCTCTTGTCTTTCATGATAAAGAAAATGAAATAGAAGCAACAATTGCTGCTCTTAATTACAAGAGCATGAAACAGAAATAAGCAAATGAAAATAACCCTTATTTTCACTTTCTTTTCGTTTTCTTTTGTTTCAATTGATTTCACACATTTTCGTTTACAAATTCACACTTATATATCTCTTAGCATTAAAAAAATATTATCACAATATAATATAAATAAATCATGCATTGTTGGCAAATAAAAAAAATAAATAAAGAAAATAATAATATTATATATATAATACATGACAACTATCTTGCATTATATATATTATATTATTATAAATAAAATATTATATAAGAGATATTGATTATTTAACATTTAAATAATTAAAATGTGAAATGACTATTTTATCCCTTATAAATAGTTACCAAGTATACCCCTTAGCGGGTCCCACTAAATCTCACACTTGGGTAAACTCAACCGAGGGTCCATAATGCGTCACGTGTCACTTTACAATTAGTAAATAACAATTATTGACTAATTATTATATTTAACACTTAAATACTGACACGCACATATTTTTGTGGTTACGTTGGATATTACTGGATTAAACAATTTAATCTAGTGCTCTACTCCAATGCACAACAAGTATACTCTATATCGCGAGACTCCCTAGGCCCACGCCTGATTCATCAACTGGAACTATTTCATAAGTGCGTGAGCCATGCCCCACGCACACGTTACGAATATTACAAATCGACACGTTGAACCATACAAGTTGAGGTTATAACACATATGTATAGTTCTTCCATCATATATATCTTAGATGTGCGGGGATATAGATCCACATCGTCAAATCCCATATGCTCATCCATAAACCTATCTCCAGAATGGTATCTCAATTGAATAATATGAGTAAAACTCTTTGCCATATTGTTTAACCCATGGAAACACCTTTCCGGGTTAACTGCTTACGGCTATAAGGCTTTCCTGAGATACTATATTGGAGCATCTAGATATATCACTCCCTATGAGAGCTGATGGATTCTATATCTGTAGGCACCAGACTCCATGAGCATCGGACCATACCCAACGACACCCAGCGGTCAGACCATGAAAGGCTCTAACATGCGTGGAACCAAAGGATGGTGGATCACTCACAAGCCCACCGTGGTGCTCAGGTCAGAGGACCACGTATACTACTCAACTCGAGAGGACCTTCCATTAACGGTAACATAGGATATCTATTGGGTCCTCATGAGTCTGTTCAATACTCAGTCCTAACTGAATACCTGTATGCCTATACAATCTCCAAGATCTTGGTCAGCTAGGAACAATCAGCTGTACCCTACAGATATAGACATACACCGATCTATATAAATTGGTAGGATCTACTAACAGACATGCGTTAGTAAAAATAGATCAAAAACTATGAATTTGAGAACATGCTTGCATAATGACATATCCTAGCAACCTATTGCAACTCTTGCAACTATATCATTATTAGCATATTCTGAGGTCTTTGTCCTATTACAGATAATGCTCAAACTCTTGAAATATTTGCTAACTCTCAGCACTGGTCTAAACACGTTAGACCGTATCTGAAGTTCTTCAAATAAAACAAAATCTGTAGCATAACAAGCATTAAACCATATAATTAAAAGGTAATTAGTGATATAACAAAATATACTATGTATAGATATCAAATATTCACACAAAACTGGTGTGGCACGTAGGCATAACCTTAACATCTTCACCTTTAGATGGTAGTTTGATTTCTTTGAATACTTTAAAGGTTACCTTTTTGTCTTGCACCCTCAAGGTAATTTCCCTTTTTTAGACATTTATTATTGTTCTCCCAGTACTGAGGAATGGTCTTTCAAGGATGATGAGGATGTCTTGTTCTTCCTCTATGTCCAGAACAAGAAAATTTGTAGGAAAAATCAATTTGTCAACCTTTACTAATACAGCTTCAATAATACCCTAAGGATAGGTCAGTGATTGATCAGCTAGTTGCAGGGTGACATTTATAGGCTGGGCCTCCTCTAATCTTAATTTCTTTTATATAGACAATGACATTATATTAATGCTTACTTCCAAGTCACATAATGCTTTCCCAAAGTTGTGATTACCAATGATACATGGGATGGTGAAGCTTCTAGGATCCTTTAGCTTGGGTGGTAGTTTCTTTTGAAGGGTGGCATTACACTCTTTAGTTAATACTACAGTCTCATAGTCCTCAAATTTCTTCTTCTTTGAAAGAATGCTCTTTATAAACTTGACGTAGTTTGACATTTATTCCAGAGCATCTTCAAAATGAAGATTAATATGTAATTTCTTAAAATTTATTAAAAACTTAAAAAACTACTTATCTCTCTTTTGTTTTTGCAATCTCTGATGAAAAGATGATGGCAGTATTGGGACTTGCTTCTTTTGGTATTGCACTTGTATCTCTTTCTTCTTTATTTAAACTTTATCTTCTTGATGTTTCTTCTTTTCTTATGCATGAGAGCTTTATTTATTCTTTCTGAAAGTTCCCTCCCACTTCTTAGTTGAATTGCCTTGCAATGTTCTCCATTGGGATTGACTTCTATGTTGCTCAGTAGTGTTCCTTTTAGACAATTATTGAGCGTGATTGCGAGTTGTCCCATTTGAGTCTCCAAATTCTTTTATAATGCATAGTAATTTTATAGGATGGCATTATTTAATTCCATATATTAAAGAAATATATCTTCTAGGGTTGGTTTATTCTCTTCTTGTTGTAAAGCTTGGAATCTATGAGGGTTCATTATTTTGATAGACTGCTATTGATTATTGGTCCATGAGAAGTTGGGGTGATTCCTTTAGCCCAAATTATAGTAGTTTGAGTTAAGGTTATTAAGATTGAAGTTCTCCACATATTGTGTAAATTCTACACATTGGCCATTGGTATGGTTATATCCACAGAAGTCATATGTAATAAGTTGACTCTTAACAGCATTTACTTCCAAGTTGCTTAATTGCTTGGTCAGAAGGTTGACTTGAGTGGTCAGTGCGGTCAAAGCATCAACTTTGTGAACTCTAGCAATCTTCCTTGGCGTAACTCTTTGAGAAGGCCATTGGTAGGCTAAAAGATGCCATTTCTTCTAGTAAGTCATAGGCTTTGTCTATTAATTTGTTCATGTGTGCTCCTTTAGCAACGGTATTTATTATAGTGCGTAGGTGTCCAGCTAATCCATTTTAAAAGGTTTGCACGAGAAGCCACTTTAGAACTCCATGATGGGGGTACTTCCTCTGTATATCTTTGAATCTCTCCCAGGCTTTATATAGTGATTCACCCTCAAATTACACAAAAAATGTGATGTTATTTCGTATTTTAACAATCTTGGCAAGCAAAAAGAACTTGGCGAGAAATGTTTGTGCAAGGTTATCCTAAGTTACGATGAAGCCAAGCGGTAATGACACTAGCCAAAATTTTTCTTTGTCTCTCAAGGAAAAGGGGAACAATCTCAAGTGAATTGCATTATCAGACACTCCATTAAACTTAAATGTATCACGTATCTCGAGAAAATTGATGATGTGCATGTTTAGGGCCTCGTTGGGTAGTCCCCTGAATTGCGCTGCGACCATGATCATTTGAATGGTGCTTGGCTTGATTTTGAAGTTGTTGGCTTGAACATTTAGCCTTTGGATACTTGAGTTGACTCTATTAGTTACAAGAACAACATATGCCCTTAGTGCTTTAGGTTCTTCTATTTGTGGAGCAGGTTCTTGTTCTTCCATGGTGTCAACTTGGTTTCATTCTCGTAGGATGAGTTTTTTCAGTTTCTGGATCAAAAGCAGTCAAGTCTTCAATTTTAGCTCGTCGCATAAACCATTCAGAAGTACCTAAATAAAGAAAATAAACTAGTGAAAAATTATGAATTAAAATAAGAAAATTTGGTATTAATATTAGTAAAGTAGCAAATTATCCCTGGCAATGGCACTAAAAATTTGTCACAACTTTCTTATAGCATAATGTTAAGTGTAAGTATACGCTATTGTGAATAAGTAATATAGGGACTCTAAGACTCGGATGTCGAATCCACTAGGATAATAGTCACTTATACCAAGTACTAAAATTGTGTTTCTTATATACCATTTCAGAAAAACCAACTTAAAAGTTTAAGACTAAAATGAAATTAAATAATTAAATCAAAAATAACACACTGCAAGGTTTAAGATAAGAAACAATTCTTGAGAAGCCTAAGATTAACAATTATCCCTCAATATGTTTATGAAGATACATTTCTTAATATTTAATTTTCTTAGTTATTATTATTGATCAAGAGAGTATTGTATTTGCAAGCCTTTCTCAAGGTCAAGCAAGTATATCTCAGTTTATCAAACATCTATATTTCTATGGTATTTGTAATAAATTGAAACTCATTAAGGATAATTTTATAGGTCATGCATGCCAATTAAGTATATTTTTATCCTAATTTGGAACTTGTAAATCGCTCTACAATCATGCGTCAATTTATTATGGTCTTAAATACATTGATTCCTTTCTCGAGTTTATCAAAATATTATCTAATCAATCATAACATTGGCCAGATGTTTTAATGCTTAAAGCACCAATAAATTGAATAATAATAAAATGAGTTTATTGTATATAAAAGAAAATATTGCACTTAAGTTCTACATATTGAATTCAAGTGTTAACCCTAGAAAAAAAATTAGTTCATGGTTACAAGGGAATTAAAGCCAAACAATAAAGAAAACATGATACCAGTAAATCGATATGATTGTTAAAGTACTATTGCTGAATTGCTGAAATTTCTTTACTCCGTTGAACTTTGATGATTCTCCCTCTAGAATTACCTTTCTTATGCTCTAATAGTATTGTATTGTATTTTTTTTATGCCTTGAAAGCTGGCACAAGTGGCCTTTTTATAAGGGTTATTTGAGCTTGAAAACTTAAATTCTTATTAGGTCAAGATTTGTGTGATCGCTAGGGCAAAAATATGTTGTTGTTGGGGCGCTACACCTATATGCCAGGACATTGGAGTGGTAGAGATATTGCACTGTGGGGGATAGCTTTTCGTTGGGGCGATAGCCGAATTTCGCTGAAGTGAAATTCAATGACTTGAACAAGTCTGATTTTGAATTTTCTTATTTTGTCTTGGATATTTTATCTTGAGAAAAAAAATCTAATTTATTTATTTTCTCAAGATAAATATTGAAGGAAGAAAGTCCAAAAAGTGTAAGAATAACTTGGGTTTGCTAAGCTTAATTTTTATCACGTCCTTCGTTAATGGGCCAAAAGACCATAAATACATCTAAAACAGAGTAACAAAGTTATGAGCTTAATGATGTCAGTCATGCAACCCGAAGAGATGGTTGTTTTATATAGACAAACAAATAGATGTACAAAAATATAGTTCTAAGTCAACTATGAAAAATGCAGATAGAGAATTATTGTTTCTAAATTCAAATAAAGTAAACCAAATATGTTTCATAGATTAAAAATAAAAGCATGCTCCAATAATTAATTTGTATAATTTAAAACAACTCAAAAAATAATTAATTGTTTGAAAAGGTTTTTGGATTTCATTATATAAATTAAATGTGCTAAATTTACAAATTAATTAGGAAAAATATATAAAAAGTATTGAGGAATGATATTAAAAGGAAAGAATCAAAACATTTAAAAAAATAACAAAGAAAGAGAAAAAATAAATATAATATTTGTAAGGAGGAAAATATTAATATGAGAGAGAAAAAAAATTAATTGAATGAGATAAGAAAAATAAAAAAAAAGGAGAGAGAAAATAATATTATTATAGTTCTAATGAGGTCTATTAATACTTAAATAATTTTTAAAAAGTATAAAAATGACATCAATTTTTTTTGTAAGCAAATAAAGAGAAATATTATTGCTAAATCCAGTGAAATACAAATGGATACAGAGCCAAGTACACAAAAAAAAAAAAAGAATTAAGCAATACACCGGGTTATAATATCTTCTATTGGTTTGCCATTTAACCCACTCAGACATTTAATTCAAACAGCATCTTTAATACATCTGAAGACATCAATAATATTAGGAGATTTATGTAGGAACACCACCTAATTTCGCTTATGCCATATACAATAGATAGAGGTACATAAAGCAATCTTCCAGATCTTACTAAGTAAAGATTTTCCTCAAGTTTTCCTACAAAATTAAGATACTTCACACCACTAGGTGATAGGGCATTTCTGGATTTGACAAGCCATCAGGACCTTTTTTCAGACACTCCTAGTAAATGTGCAATTAAAAAATAAATGTTGTATCGTCTCAATACTACTACCACAGAGTGGACAGTGTGAATCAGGAACGAGACTCCATTTAACCAGTAATTTTAGTAGATAACCTGTCCTTCAAGGTCAGCCATGTGATAAAACTATGTTTGGGGATATGTTGAGGACCCAATAGTCGTTTATTCCACTTAACCTTAGTAACTATCTCTAATAAGTTATTCCATGCATTGGCAATTGAGAATTGTCTATTTGAGCATCCAGTTCAAATTATCTTATCCTTCTTAAAAGTAGAAAGGGAGAAATTAAAGCTAATAAATTCCCAAGCTTGAGCAGTATACACATCCAAAGGGTTTCACAGATTCCAAATCCCATTATGCCAAAGGTCTCTAACTTTTGCATAACATGAAATGTTAGAGTCTTCAATGTTTATATAAGGAAATTTGTCTATTAATGATGCACCCTACAACCATGGATTATATCAGAAGAAAAAATTAGATCCATTTCCCAATTCATAACCAATTAGCTTTTTTTCTTAGCTTCTCTGTAATAGAAGATTCTGTCATACCCAACTGCAATCCATTGGTTTAGTGATACCCCAGAAACTTAGCCTTTAAGTTTGTTATCAATTACCTATTTAGGCCATAGAGAGGATTTAACTGCTAAAAGCTCATAGATATGTTTAAACATTGCTGCTTAGTTCCAAGTATTTTTGGATTTTATGCCTAATCCTGTAAGGGTTCAACTGTGTACAGGTGTATGCATATGGTAGTGTGTTTATCGTAAAATATGCATCTAATACATATTTTAACGCAGCGAAATTATAAAACATACAATTAACACACTTATCATATATTAATCAAATTAATATATAAATAATAAAATTGAAAAATTACCAGTACGTGTAACGTTTTACATGTATTCTTTCGGAGTCTGTCTGGAGTTGTACACGTTGTCAGTTTTAGTTATCAACTTTGGTGGGCTTGATAATCTAGAACATTAGCTTCTGAATCTAACGTAAGATTAACACTTAATGCCCCGGTTCAACCTTTTGCTATTTCATTTTTATGGTGGTGAAGATGAAAAGGGAAACAATAATTGTTTCTTTTCTTCTTGAGAGCCAAACAGAAATAAAAATAGAAATAACCCTTTTCTTTCAATTCATTTCTCACACATTTTTGTTTACAATTTCACACATATGTCTCTCTTAACATTAATAACAGGACCCGCCCCGAGACCCTCTACTGTAGGTCCTAGCGGCCCTATCGGGCACCTTGACGGAAGTTCCTCCTAATATAACTAGATAAGTTGAGAAATTTTCGCCAGGCGAACCCCTTTTTAGTTTTTGCTACTATTGAAAAAATCTTGTAATATACATGAAAAATGACATTTGAAGTTAAAAAAAAGGGGCAGAGTTTCTCCTGTTTTTCAGAAAATCTATATAAAACCTGCCAAGAAATTTCACTTCTATTTCAAACACTTCTCAATACTATCAATTCGAACCTCCGGTCCTTTCCAAATCAAATCCAACACAACTCAATAGTTTCATTTGAATCACAAAATGAGCATACTCATAAAAACCAAAAACGATCATCATAATATCGAAATCTCTTCTTGTTGGTTCAAAACATATATACAAATATACATGCCTACAACTACTATGCATAAAGTAAAGGGTGCTATTTAGCACATTTACAGATACAAAAATGATCTTCAAATTTGGCCCACTACTCGGCAATAGTCTATCAGTAGCTTGCGTACCGAGACCTGCACCTGGGAAGGGGGTTTAGAAAACATAAAACATAAAACTAGTGAGCTAAAGGAGCTCAGTGAGTGCAATTAAGATTTCAAATAAAATAACATTATGCATAGATAGCAAATTCTAAAGTACATGCATAAATCATGCTTCTAAAATTGATGTAAAACTGTAAAATGGTTTCTAATATTATATACTGATGAAATCTTGCCGAGCGGGTTTTATCCACGTCTTTGAAAAATAATATCCAAAATCTGTATAACACAATAACTGCCGTGTGTATATAAATGCATAAATGCTATCGATAAATCAAAAACTAGTAAAGTCCTCGCTCGACCATTTTCTTTCTAAACTGTACCAATGGTAATCCTAAAGCTCTATACTCACGCAACGACTCAACTAGCACCGAACACGTGAGTAGGTCACAGGGCACCTCAACTAGCAGCACCTACAGTGACATCTCAAGACATCTCACTAGCTATGCAGCGGAATCCTACATCGCATACATATAGCGAGACAATACCTCGTACACATAGAGCGACTCACATGACTCGACATCTTGACTTCTCGGAGTTAGTGACATACCCTATAACCTACCCATGTGCACGGGATATACCGGCCGGGTTTAATACAATCACCATCACTATAATCTGAGGGTACCAATGGCCTTTAAAATAAATGCAGAAATTTTAAAACTGTTTCTTAAACCAACATGTATATGCATATCTATAAATACATATCAAGATCATAAATCATGTTTATGTATTGAAAGCTCATAAAACATACATTTTCATTATGCGGAAACATAATAAACGAAAGATAACAGAAAAGACAGATTTCACTCACAATCGTTTTGCGCTCAATTTCGCTTTGGATTTCTACTCTCGTTACCGCTCTCGGTTTTCTCCACCTACGCGCCATAAATGACATTTAGAACCAAATCGAATGCTAGAATCTCATTTAACTACTAAACATCCTAATCGGCATACAAAGCCCGAATGCATACTACTTCCTGATTTTTATTTACGGAGTCATGTAATCTAATCTAACTTACCACCCGGCGCCTTGAAAAGTATTAAACGCCTTATAACTTGGTTGAACATAATTGCCCTTCATCTTTTCAAAATGGACAATTATGTCCCATTTTCTTTATTTTTGGTTTTTCCATCAACCATATACATTCAACATACATAAGGCATCATTTACACACAATAACTCAATCAAAACACCACTCAATCCTTAACTTCCCTAAAGTGGCAGAATTGCACCCTATGTTCCAACACATTTCTTTTCTCAATTTCTTGTTCCAATTACATCAAAATCAAGCCAATTTCATTCTAATGCCCTAATTATAACCAATTGAAGTCTCTACATTCAAATCACCTAAAACCCTAATTCTTACCTTGCCAAATTCTTCAAATTGATGACTCCTTCAAGCTCCATACTAGAATTCAACTCAATCTAAACCAAGACTACATACAAGAACATCAATTTAAGCAATCCTTAAAGTTTACTTATCAATCTCATAAAACAATGCTTTTCTTACCTCTTTTTCTTAAATTTCCACTAATGGAGGCTTTAATTGAGATAAGGAATTGGTATGTTACCTTATTTTGGCTTGATTAAGCATGAAATTTTTTTTTAAACTTTCACTGTAGCAGCACCCCCTTCACCTTGCACGAATTTCGCTTTCTTTTGCTCTAAATGTTTGCTTTTTGTTCTCTTGAAAAATCTACACACTTCCAACATATATATAGTTATCCATCAATTGACCATTTTACCTCTCAACTTACTCTAAATTACTAATTTACCATTAGTTGAAAACTAAGTAATTGGTTCATTTGTAACTCTCTAGTTAGAATAGTCCAAAGAACTAACTAGAATTTCCAACTTGGCAATCCATGAGATTTCTTCTAATTGGTCCATTCTCTAATATATGGATTATGCTTCTCAACAAAGGCTTGTTCCATACATAACCCTTAAATGAAAATTCATGTAGTAAATTAGAATTTCCTTTTCCAAGCCAATAGAGAAAAATTTCAAAAATATTCTAGGGTCGTCCGACGCTCCGATCGAGTGTGAAATTATCAAATTAGGTCTAATATCTCACACGCGCACCATAAAGAAAATATTTATAAAAGGGTTAAAATCGGGTAATCCTACTGGATCTTTATTGTTCTATACGAAATCTAGGCGCTAAGACTACTAATAAGGATTGGACATTACAATTAAAATATTATTATCACAATATAATATAAATAAAGAAGCATTGTTGGCAAAAAAATAATAATAAATAACTGAAATAATAATATTATATATATAATGCATGACAACTATCATGCATTATATATATATATTATATTATTATAAATAATATATTATAAAATAATATATTTTATTAGAGATATTTGATTATTTAACATTTAAATAATCAAAGTGTGAAAATGACTATTTGATAAGGGTAAATTTGTCATATATTTTTTCATGTTTTTATTTTGATATTTTATTGTTTTATGATAATAGATGGCTATTTATGTGCTTTATTGTTATTTATAGGGACTTGAATGAAATTTAAAGAAATCACCCCAACTTGTTATAGAGCAACAATAATCAGGGACAACATTCCAGAGCTCATCCTGGCTTCCAACCACAAATCCAGCAAGAGAAAAAACCAAACATTGAAGACATGCTCTTACAATTTATGAAGAAAACAGATGCACTCTTTCAAAGTCAAGCAGCTTCATTTAGAGCCTTAGAGAATCAAGTAGGACAACTTGCTATAGCAATGAACAATCGCCCTCAAGGAACCTACCAAGCAACACCCAAAGTCAATCCAAAAGGAAATGTTGAGCAATGTCAAGCCATCTCCCTAAGAAGTGGTAAAATCTTACATGACAACACACGTCAACCACAGCTTTCAGAGATGAAGGAGAAAGAAAAAGAAATAGTGGTCCAGCAAGATAATGTACAACTATATAGACCACCTATACCATTTCCTCAGAGATTATAGCAACTACGAAGTCAAGAGAAAAGTGCTCAAATACAAAAGCATAGAAACTAGTATTCAAGTACAAGAACAGAAAAGAGAAAATGCAACAGAAGATACCAGTAGCAACCCACAGAAGCAACCTATGCAGTCATTCACTCCACCACCTTTATTTCCTCAGAGATTGCAAATAAAGAAACTAGATAAGCAGTTTTATAATTTTCTTGATGTTTTTAAGAAATTACATATTAATCTTCCTTTTGCAGATGCATTGGAGCAAATGCCGAGCTATGTAAGATTCATGAAGGACAATCTATCAAAAAAGATAAGAACAGATAACTTCGAGACTGTGGCCCTAACAGAGGAGTGTAGCGCCATCTTTCTAAAGAAGCTACCTCCAAAGCTCAAAGATCATGAGAGTTTCACCATACCATGCTCAATTGAAAATTATGATTTTGGGAAGGCATTTTGTGACCTGAGAGCTAGCATTAATCTTATTCCATTGTTTGTGTATAAAAAATTGGGACTGAGAGAAGCCAAACCAACAAATATTACACTTCATCTAGTAGATCGTTCTCTCACCTATCCCAAGGAATTCATTGAAGATGTGTTGGTTAAAGTTGATAAATTCATCTTCCCTGCCGATTTCATTATTCTGGACATGGAAGAAGATAAAGAGATCCCTATCATCCTTGGAAGACCCTTTCTAGCCATTGAAAGAACAATTATTGATGTACAAAAAGAAGAGTTGACCATGAGAGTACAAGAGGATACAGTCACTTTTAAGGTCTTCAAGGAGATCAAATTACCAACTGAAAATGAAAACTGTTTCTACATTAATGTGGTGCACCCAAATGTCAAGCAAATCAAAGATATAGAGACATTAGATCCTCACATCTGAAAAAAGGGCATTGAAGCATAGGAAGGCAAGAGAGAAGAAGAAAGAGCAGCACTATGACGAAGCAAGCAAAGAGAAAGAAAAGGAAGAACCATCTCCCCGGTCTAAGATTAAAGTCTTTCTAGAGAAACATAAAGAGAATGCAGCAAAAGATACTGCTTGAGGTTTAATTACAAAATTATGGAAGCCGAAAAAGAAGAAAGCCAATAAGATCACTTACACAAATGATTCCATCAGCATTTTTGACCCACCATAAAAAAATAAGAAGCCCTGTCAAGCCGATGACGTTAAATCAAGCGCTACTTGGGAGGCAACCCAAGGTAAGTATTATTATTATTATTATTATTATTATTATCATTTTGTTTTTTTTTTCTAGCATCTTAAAAAAAAAAGGGATCAGCGCTATAGCGAAGAGAGTTCAGCGGGGCAGCGATAGAAAATTCGAGTCCATACCGCCCCCGCAGTAAATACTCTAGTACGCTAGCGGAAATTTCAGTAAGCAGTCCATAATAAGCCTTCAGCGCTGCAACGATAGACGATTATCGCATCAACGCCAGAACGTCGCCCCGCAACGGACAGTCAGTGCAGTAGTAAAATTTGAATAAGGAAGTCTCTTACCTTCACTTCTTTATTTTTTGACATTGAGGACAATGTCTAAATTAAGTTTGGGGGTGGGAAACACTTTCTTGTGTTCATTTTGCTGCATGATTTGAGTGGTCGTTCTTGTGAGTTAATTTGTTTTAGTTACTTAGTTTTTTTTTTATAGTTAATCAGTTTTTATTAGGTTTTGCTAAGATTATCATTAGTCTATGATAAGAAAAAAAAGAATACATGGCTGAATTTATTTTTACAAATCCATAGGGAATGATAGATACTTGAGACAATTTTGGTTGTCTAAGTTTATGAACAAGTTCGACCTTATTTATAATCACCTTTCTTTTTTAGCACTTTATAAGCATGCATAGTTATAACTATTACTTAGACTTATGCTTTAGGGAGTACACCATAGTCTCGAAGATCGATACTCCAGAACTTGTCTTTAGTTACTACTTGAGGCGAAATCCTAGGAAACACATGAATAGAAAAATGACATTAGGCTATCTTTGGACCGATTGAGCCATTCTAACCTACCTTTTATTGTATATTTATCCCTAGTACCCTATTTTGAGCCTAATTATCCATTATTTGGTTTAACCACATTACAAGCCCAAGAATTAAAGTTTGTTTATCTAAAAATTTACCCGTAACACCATAAACCTTGCATCTACTTAGAAATACTCTTGAAAAGAAAAAGGTTATGGTGATATGAGTAAAATAAGTTGGGTGAAATTTGTCAATCTAAGTTTGGGGGTATTCAAAAAAATAATTTAAAGAAAGAAAAATACCCCCAGCTTAAGAAAAAAAGAAGAAATTCTTTGAAAAATAAAGGTTAAAAAAAAGGATGGAAAACACAATAAGTTTGGGAGAAAAGATAATACAAGGAAAAGAAAATTCAATAGGTTTCTAGGTAAAAGTCTAAGTGTTCATGGTGTGAATTGAGCCTCGTATGTTTATCATTTTATCCCACCATGACCCTAGCCTTACGTTACAAGCTAAGTAAAGTCCTAAATAGATCCATAGACATGTGATTTTCTACATTAGTGGAGAGTGGTAGTAAAAACAAGCCTATGGAAGTATCATTTGACAAATTAAATGCTGAGACATCATCTTTTATGTACAAATTAAAATAAAGTAAATTAAATTATGGTTTGGCTATTTGCTTGCTGCTTGTACACACACACATGGTGATTGTCGTTGAGGAAGAAGGAGGTACTAAATGAAGAAAATTAGAATTGTTAATAGCTATTTATCCACTTTAAGGATTTGTTCCATTTCATCAGCCTTTGAGACAATGATTTTGATCATCTTACTAGTCTAGCATATTTGGTTTTGTTTTCTTTATTTGTTAAATGAGTCAAGTATAAACCCTTGTTTCTCTCTTGATTTTATGTTATTGCTTAAGGACAAGTAAGTGTTTAAGTTTGGAGGAATTTGACAAGGGCAAATTTATCATATATTTTTTTATGTTTTTATTTTGATATTTTATTATTTTATGATAATAGATGGCTATTTATGTGCTTTATTGTTATTTATAGGGACTTGAATGAAATTTAAAGAAAGGATGCAAAAGGAGCAAAAATAGGGACTAAAATATAAAGTTTTCAAAATATGAGTCCATCGCCCTAACGCCACAAGGATTTTCGCCCTAGCTCTGGAACAGTGATCAAAATAAGAAAATCAGAAAAGACAACTTGTTGAAGTCACAACTGGCCCTCCAGCGCCAGACCTGCATCGCACCAGCGACAGACTAGCGCCATATCTTCACCGCGCCCTCGCGCCATATCTTCACCGGGACAACGACAGGCCTACGCCATCACTCTACCGCTCTAGCGGTGAGACCTTCTACAGCAGCGCACCAACGACAGCATCCAGTGCTCCAGTGGTAATGCGAGTCCTAGTCCGATGAAAATTGAGATTTTCAAGCTCATATCAATCCCTATAAAAGCCCCTTGACCCTAGACGTTAAAAACGTCACAAGACACATTCAAGAATACCAAGAGT
Organism: Ailanthus altissimus; assembly: GCA_946807835.1. Taxonomy (NCBI): domain Eukaryota; kingdom Viridiplantae; phylum Streptophyta; class Magnoliopsida; order Sapindales; family Simaroubaceae; genus Ailanthus; species Ailanthus altissimus. Next base: position 11,112,839 of record OX327684.1, read on the forward strand.
ACAAAGCACGAGTCTTGGAGAGCAATAGGAGTTTAGTTGAAGCAACTTTAGAGAGAGATTCAAGGCGTTTTTTGGCATTAAGAATATCTTAGGCTGTGCAATTAAGAGCAATTCGACATCTATATCGGTTTGCTATTGATTGTATCATGATTTATTATTATTTTTACTTCTGGTCTCTTGTAGCCATGAATTAAATTTATTTTATAGGGTTAATACTTGAACTCAATATGTGTGCTTAATTGCTATATCTTTTGAATATTAAATAAACTTAGTTCTTTGATATTCAAATTACTTGATCTTAATGCTTCAATATATCTGGCCAATATATGGTGAATGAGTTGGTAATATTGTTGATAAACTCGGAAGAGAAATCATAATATTTAGACCTAGGTAATTTGATGCATGATTGTAGAGTAACATTTAATGTTGCCTATGCAAGTTTCAATTTAGGATAAGAATATACCTAATTGACATGTATGATCGATAAGACCTAATCTTAATGAATCTTAATTTATTACAAGTACCATAGGAATATAGGTATTTGGTAAATTAAGGTATACTTGTATGACTGTAGAAGAGGCTTGTGAATACATTAGTGTCTTGATCAATAACAAAGACTAAGGGAGTTAAATATTAGAAGATTAATCATTAGAAAGCATATTGAGGGATAGTATTAATCCTAGGTTTTCTCTACATAGCTATCACCTAATTCTCTTTATATTGTGTCATTGATTTTATATTTTTTGCATTCATTCTTAGATTTTAATTTTTAGAGAGACATAATTTTAGTACTTGGTTAGAAAGTAGAAATTATCCCTGTGGGTTCGACATCCGACAATTTAGTCCCTTTATTACTTGCATACAATAATGTATACTTGCACTCAATTTAAGATATAGAAATATCGCATCACTATTTTACCCCTCTTGAATAGTTACCAAGTATACCCCTTAGCAGGTCCCACCAAATCCCACACTTGGGTAAACTCAACCGAGGGTGCATAATACGTCACGTGTCACTTTACAATTAATGAATAACAATTATTGACTAATTATTGTATTTAATACTTAAATACACACATACACATATTTTCGTGGTTACATTGGATATTACTGGATTAAACAATTTAATCCAATACTCTCCCCCAATGCACAACGAGTACACTCTATATCGCAGGACGAGTCCACGTCCAATTCGTCAAATAAAACTATTCCATAAGTCCGTGAGCCATGCCCCACGCATATGTCACGAATATTACAAATCAGTGTGTAAAACTAGCGCGTGGAAACATACAAGTTGAGGTTACAACGTATACGTATAGTCCTTCCATCATATATATCTTGGATGTACGGGGACATAGATCCACTCCGTCAAATCCCCATATGCTCATCCATAATCCTATCTCAAGAATGGTATCTCAATTGTACAATAAGAGCAAACTCTTTGCCATATTGTTTAACCCGATGGAAACACCTTTCCATGTTAATTGCTTACGGCCATAAGACTTTCCTGAGATACTATCTTGGAGCATCTAGATATATCACTCCCTATGAGAGCTGATGGATCCTATATCTGCACGCACTAGACTCTATGAGCATTGGACATACCCAGCGACACCCAGCGGTCAGACTATGAAAGGTCTTTGACATGCGTGGAACCAAAGCATGGTGGATCACTCATAAGCCCACCGTGGTGCTCAGGTCAGAGGACCACGTATACTACTCAACTCGAGAGGACCTTCCATTGATGGCAACATAGGATGTCTATTGGGGTCCTCATGAGTCTGTTCGGTACTCAGTCCTAACTGAATACCTGTATGCCTATACAATCTCTAAGATCTTGGTAAGTTAGAAACAACCAACTGTACCCTATAGATATAGACATACACTGATCTATGTAAATTAATAGGATCTACTAATAGACCTATATTAGTAGAAATAGATCAGGAACTATATATTCAAGAATATGCTTGCATAATGACATATCCTAGCAATCTATTGCAATTATATCATTATTTGCATATTCTGAGGTCTTTGTCCTGTTACAGATAATGTTCTAACTCTTAGAATATTTGCTATCTCTTAGCACCAGTCTAAACTCCTTTAAACCGTATCTGAACTTTTTCAAATAATACAAAGTCTGTAGCGTAACAAACATTAAACTATGTAATTAAAAGGTAATTAGCGACATAATAAAATATACTTTGTATAGATATCAAATATTCATACAAACCGGGATGGCACGTAGGCATAACCCTAACAAATCCTACTTCACTTTTGTGCTTGCAAACTTCAGACCATACAACTAAGCCCTCTCCTATTTTTTTTTTCTTGAAAATCATGACTATGCCATAAGAAATTTCTGCATATACCTTCCACTTCCTTGCTAAATTTCTTTAGGAGGATAAAAATAGAGCACCAATAATATATGCATACTCAGTAAGACTAAATTAAGCAGTTGAAGACTCTCTGTATAGAACAGTCTCTTAACCACCCAATTGGGGATTCTTGCTGTCATCTTACCAATCAAATCTTGATAATGTTCTTTCTTGAGTCTCCCCGAGATTAGAGGGATGCCAAGCTATTTGATCGGTCACACTCTATACTGAAATTAGTCAGTTGTAAAATAGCCTTTTAGTATGATTAAGAACATGTCCAAAGAATATGGAACTCTTGCTCACATTTAGTTGCAGGCCAGATGTCTTGTAGAAGTCTTCTAAAATATTTTTGAATTGGATAATTGAGCTTGTATTACCATGAGAGAAAAGGAAAAAATCATCAGCAAAAATCAAATGGTTCAGCTTCATTCTTTTGCACTCTTTATGAAATGTAAAATTTGTTTCAAAAATACTACTCAGACTCCTATTAGGGTACTCCATAGAAAGAATAAATAACAAAGGAGACATTAGATCCTTATGCCTCAACCCTTTCTTTTTCGAAAAAAAACCCTCTAAGTTACCATTCACTATTACTGAAAACATATTGGTTCTAACATAACATATGATTAGCCAAGTAAAGGAATAAGGAAATTTAATAACAATTAATATTTCTTCTAAGAAATCCTAAGAAACTGAATTATAGGCCTTATGTAGATCCATTTTAAGGGCACAACTAGGGATAAAGGCCAATTGACTTGGGCAAACCAGATAGCCAATAACCCCTATCAGTCTAAAAGTAATAATTTTGGCAATGCATTTGTACAGGACAATGCAACATGCTATTAGTTAGTAATCTCCTCACCCATTAGGATTAGACACCTTAGAAACAATCGTGATAGCAGTGGTATTAATAGGATAGTAGATTTGATTTATTAAGAAGAAGTGTTGCACAGCTTCAGTGAGTTCTTTTCTAATGACATTCTAATATTTTGAAAAAAAAGGCCATTGTATCCATCAGGTCCAGGAGTTTTATCCTCATTGATGCTGAATATAGATTCTTTTACTTCCTTATTAGAGATGGGAGAACATAACATATCCCTTCCTTATTTAGTTTAGCACTAGTATCTAATATTTCTTGTCGAATGGATTCTCTGTAGTCTGGAGATGTTCCCAACAGCTCTTTGTAGTAACTCACTTGACACTTTTAATAACCTCATGGTCTTGAATAGAGTCACCATTTGGGTTAACTAAATAAGTAATTTTATTTCTCGCTCTTCTCTATTTCACCATGTTATGACAGAGAGTCCATAAGTTGGATCGAGATGGTGAAACAGAGAAAAGAGTCACCATTTGTGACTAAATCTAAAATGGTGACTCTATTCAAGTCCCTAAATTGGATCCAATGAATTCTAGATTTCTATCTGATAAGGCTTTCCTCTATAATTATAAGCTATTCAGTTGTTTCTAAACACACATTTTCTCATCTTGTAACATTTGATTAAAAGGGTCAGTTATTAGACTACTCTGAAGAGCATCCAACACAACCTTTGAATCAACTATTTTCTGTGAGACATCCAAGAAGTATTCTTTATTGAGCTCTTTTAACTTCTTCTTCAGAAGTTTGATCTTACTCCAGACTTTAAGCATAGAGGCGCTATTGATCTCCGTATGCCATACATTTTCTACGATACTAAAGAACAGAGGGTAGGAACACCAAGCATTATAGAACCTAAAAGGAATCTTGCTTCTGGGAGGAGGCCTACTAATGAAGAGTGATCAAAAACACTTGTTGTTACCACTTCATTCTCAGTGAACTCCCATTGTCCAACCATTTCTCATTAACAAAGGCCTAATCAATCTTTCACCATATCCTTTGAGCACCTATCTGATTGTTACACTATATAAACCTGCAACCTCTACTTTTTAACTCAAATAACTTTAGCCTAGATATCAAAATTTTAAACAAATCTACCATATTTTCATTAACACAAAGGCCTCTAAAATGCTATCATTATTGCTAAGGACATTATTAAAATCACCTTGAATCAGTCAAGGGACTTGATTATTTGCTATCTTAGTGTGAAGATCTCGCCAAAAACCTCTCTATTTATTGCATTTAACGCCCCTTAGATATTAGTCCAATAGAACTCTATGTCTTCAATTTACACCTTACTGTGTAAAATTACCAGTGGTTGTCCAATAGAACTTCCCATATCCAAGAAGTCTGAGTTATGTTCCAATTTCCAATCTTTTAAAGCCAATTTGCCCCATATTAATATTCTCACACTTTACCCTTATTTCTAATAATCCCATAAAACACAATCTTTTTTTTTTTCTTAATCTAAGCTCCAATCTCTGATGGTTTGCATGGGTTATGGAGACCCCAAATGTTTCAACTAGAGATTATTTTTCCAGATTATGAAGTTTAAGGTTCCTTGTGGCTTGTCGACCTTCTCCAATTATTCCCATTATGAGTGATTTTAAACCTAGGCTGCATGCATGTGGGTTTGTGTCTATCATTCAAATATAGCATATGTTCCACTAACATACATGCGCAGCGGATGAGCGGAATATAAATTACTCAATGATAAATACAAATAAATTTTACATGTTATCTCATAAATGTAAAATAGTTCAAGATTGAGAAATAATACCTTGTCAACCCTTTAGTATATTTGGTCGAACCGAAGTACCCGCCTTTGAACTAACCTGTCCATAATTCTAGTTCCTCAATACGGTGGGTTTGAGGAAGCTAGAATAGCAGCTTTTCCAGTAAAAGATTCAACTCTTGAATCCTTATTTCTATCTTGTAATATGAGTGACCAAAAATAGAAGAAAAAATGAAAGAAGTGTTTTTGCTCTCAACACTTTAAGAGAATTTTGAGAGAATTTCTAACACTTAGCATTTCAAAAGTCTCTCTACCATTCACTTAACCCCTTGCACGAAGTTTTGATGATTAATTGAGCAACTAATTGCTATTTTATTTGTTTATTATTATCTTTCATTTTCTCACCTAATGGTAGCCATTAGTGTTTTGTTTATTATTATCTTTTATTTTTTTACCTAATTGCATCCATTATGTTCGCCATTAGTTTTTGTTTATTATTATCTTACAATAAACTAAATTAAAATAAAACAAAATGGAATATCATTTAAATAAACTTAGCCTTAATTTAGGCCAAATAAGAAAATACTTTCTCATCATCAAGAAACATCTTAAGGCCTACAATTAACAATTGGCACCCATTTATACTTATCTTATCATTTAATAAATATTAAACAAATTATTTAATCATATTAAACAAATAATTTAATCATGGTAGAAATATATGCCAATTTAAATAAAAAATTAATTGTTTGATTTTAATTTAAATAATAAAATCATATATTATTATTATTTTATTCAATAAATATTTTAATGAATAAAATAATGATATTATTTGTCCAACAAACAAGATCATTTTGGTAATTTCCAAATTAAACAATAATTGGCCCACATATGCCATGTGTCAACATCCTATTGGTCAACAACTAATTATTAACTAATTAATGTACTTAACTCTTAAGTCTTGACACGTGCTCAACTAGAGGGAAACCGAAGTAAATGTCCAGTTTGTTGGAATTTTTGAGATCGAACTATTCAATTCGTTATGCTGCCCTAGTGCACAACGAGTACACTTCATATTGCGGGACTCTCTAGGTCCACTCTCGATTTGTCAAACAGAACTATTCTGTGAGTCCGAGATCGATGCCCCACGCACATGTCACGGATATTACAAATCAGTGTAGTAGACCATATAAGTTGAGGTCATAGCGCATACGTATAATCATTCCTCTAATCATATCCTGGAATAGTAGGGATATAGATCACTACCGTCAAATTCCTATGTGCTCATCCGTGAATTTATCTCCACACACGTATCTTAATAAACAATACATACAAATGCTTTTACAATATTGTGTAACCCTGTAAGAAATTCTTTTCCTGGGTTTATTGCTTATAGTCATAAAACTTTCTAAGATACAGTCTTTGAGCATCTGGATATATATAACTCATCGATGTGAGCTGATGGATTCTATATCTGTACACATTGGACTCTATAAGCATTGGACTATACCCAGCGACACCTAGTAGTCACACCGTGAAAGGTCTGTGACATGCGTAGAACCAAAGTATGATGGATCACTTACAAGCTTACTATGGTGCTCAAGTCAAAAGACCACGTATACTACTCAACTTGAGAGGACCTTCCATTGACGGCTTTATGGGATGTCTATTGGGGTCCTCGTTGAGTCTCTTCAGTATTCAATCCTCACTGAACACCTATATGCTATACGAACTTTCAGTAAGCCCATGGTCAGCTAAAAATAACCATCTAGACCATCTAGGTATAGTATACACTGGTTAATGTAAAAGGATTCTACCGTCAGACTTGCATCGATGAATTAAGACCAGGAACATATAATTTGAGAATAGAATTGCATAATAACATTTCTTAGCTCCTATTGCAACTCTTGCAACTATGTTATTATTAATGTATTCTTACGTCTTTGTACCGTCACAGATAAGATTTTAACACTTAGACTTCCCTGATTAATATAACATGCTAACCCAAGCATTTATAGTTTTCAGTGATGTTAACTCTTAGCATTGATCTAAACTTCTTTAGACCAAATCTGAACCTTTTTAGATTATATAATGTCTGTAGCGTCACAAGCATTAAACTATTTAATAATAGTAGTTAGCGATTTAACAAATGATGAATTGTATAAATATGACAAAATAAAATATTCATACAACAATAGGACAACACGTGAGCACAAATCCCAACAAACTCCCACTTGCTCTAGTGCCATTCATAGTGGTATCTTATACCCATAGACTCCATGCGTTTTTGAAACACTTTTGGAGTTAAGGCCTTAGTTAGTGGGTCTGCTACATTATTTACAGAGTCAACTCTACAAATTATTATATCACTCATAGCTAAGATTTCTCTAATTATATGGTATTTTCTCTCCACATATTTAGATCTCTAGTGCGCTCTTGGCTCTTTTGCTTGTGCAATAGCTCCGTTGTTGTCACAAAATAAAGGGATAGGATCCACTGAGCTTGGGATAATCCTGAGCTCGACGACAAACTTGCGTATCCACACTACTTCTTTTACTGCCTCAAAGGTTGCAATGTATTCTACTTCAGTTGTTGAATTAGCTATGGATCCCTGTTTGGTGCTCTTCCAACTCACTGCAGCACCGTTGAGGATAAATACATATCTAGATGTAGACTTTCTATCATCTGGATCAGACTGAAAGTCTAATTCTGTGTATCTCTTAACCTGCAAATCAATTTCTCCACAAATGAGAAACTTGTCCTTTGTACCCTTAAGGTATTTAAGGACATATTTGACTGCCATCCAATGGCTATCACCTGAATCTGATTGATATCAGCTAGTAACACTTACAACCATGCTGATGTTAGGTCTCATGCATATTATAGCATACATCAGGCTGCCTATAGATGATGTATATGGCATCTAAGACATTCTAACTCTTTCATCTTTTATCTGAGGAGACATTATCCTTGAAAGATGAATGCTATGTTTGAAAGGCACATTAGCTATTTTACAGTTAGTAAAATTGTACCTTTTAAGGACACTATTGATGTATGATGATTGAGAGAGTCCTATGGGCTTTTTAGCTCTATCTCTATAAAGCTTTATACCCAGTATATAGGAAGCTTTTACCAAGTTCTTCATGGAGAAGTTTTTGTTCGGATAACTCTTAACTGATTGTAACATACTGATATCATTCCCAATGATCAATATATGATCCACGTAGAGAATTAAGAAGATAACCATGCTCCTACTAACCTTTTTATACACACATGGTTCCTCATCATTTTTTATGAAACCAAATCTTTTGATTACCTCATCAAAATGAAGGTTCCAACTCTAAGAAGCCTGCTTAAGCCCATAAATGAACTTCTTCAGTTTGCATACTAAACCTGTGGATTGGCTTGATGCAAAACCATCAGGTTGTTCCATGTATATCTCTTCCTCGAGATATCTATTCAAGAATATCGTCTTTACATCCATCTGCCAAATCTCATAGTCATAATATGCAGCAATAGCCAATAAAATTAGTATTGACTTCAACATCGTTACTGGTGCAAAGGTTTCTCATAATCGATCCCAAATTGTTGAGAATAACCTTTTGCAACCAGTCAGGCTTTGAAGGTCTCTACCTTCCCTTCGAGCCTACGCTTTCGCTTGTAAATTCATTTACAACCGATAGAAACTATTCTTTCAAGAAGCTTAACCAAGTTCCAGACTTGATTGTGATGAATTGAGTCAATTTTGGATTTCATGGCATCTTGCCACTTTCCCGAATCGATGTCTAACATCGCATCCTTATAGGTTAAATAATCATTTTCTTGCACTAAAAATACTCCCAGTACATCTTCAAGCATCTGACTAGACCTAGTAGGTGGCCTGAACATCCTTTAAGACCTACATGGAGGGTGTGTTAAAGGTATATCGCTTGATTGATTTTAAGGTTCCATCTTGGTTTCATGTTCACTTTGATTGGCTTTATCAAGTACAATCTTTCTACAACCTCCACGATCCATGAGAAATTATTTCTCAAGGAAAGTGGAATATTGAGAAACAAACACATTTCGCTCCTCGAGATCATAGAATTAGTATCCCATTGAATTCTTGGGATACCCAACGAACCGATACTTATACCTCTTAGGTGCAAGTTTGTCCTATTGCATAACTTTTACGTAAACAGAACAGCTCTAAATCTTAAAATATTTAAGACTTGGTTTCTTTCTATTTAACATCTCGTGTGGAGCGGTTAGAGTAGCTTTAGATAAAACTCTATTCAATATATGAGCAGCAGTTTCCAGAGCATAACCCAAAAGATGTTCAGGTAGATCGGTAAAGCTCATCATCGATTGGACCATATCCAATAAAGTCCGATTCCTCTTCTCTGACACACCATTGTGTTGTGGAGTACCTGGAGGACTATACTGAGCTAGAATCTTATTATTCTTTAAATAATCAGAGAATTCACTGCTCATGTACTTACCGCCTCACTCTGATCGAAGGCATTTGACATACATCCCGGTTTGTTTCTCTACCTCAAGTCTGAACTCTTTGAACTTTTCAAAGGTTTCTGACTCGTGTTTCATAATAAACACATACCCGTATCATCACAAATCATCGATAAAGTAACAAAGTATCAAAATCCACCAATTGCAGTGTGATTCATTGGACCGCATACATCATTATATATTAGTTCCAATAAATCAGTGGCACGATGTCCAACACCAGTGAATGGAGATTTAGTCATTTGCCTTTAAATACAAGATTCATAAACTGGGTAAGGTTCTATGGTTAGATCAGGTATTTGACCATCTTTAACCAGACGGGTTAGACGTCTTACACCTATATGACCCAATCTCATGTGCCATAATTCAGTATTATTTAAAGCTTGTGCACTATTACTAGTGCTACCCTGTACATTCATGACATTTCTCGTTGTATCCAAAATATAATGCTCATTAATTAACTGACACTCAGCTAATAAAATATCAAATATATCACATAAATATAAAGAACAGTTCTTAATATACATATGATACTTTTCACTGTCAAGTACAGGAAGAGAGATAATCTATCTGATCATAGCAGACATAAAATAACAGTTATGAAGTACAACCATTTTATTACAAGAGAGAATCAAATCATAATGTCCTACAGCCTCGACCTATAGGAGATCACCATTTTCTACTCAAAGTTGTACCTCTCTCGGCTGTAGCAATTTAACTTCTTTCAGACCCTACAATATTAGATTTCGAACTGGAGCCTGGGCGCCACATGATTGGTGCCTAGGTGCTAATTCACTATTGTGCCCAGGCAATGGCACCTGAGCATGGGCCTGGGTGCTATAGATACTGCATGGGCACCCAAATGTTGAATTGAAATGGCGCACAAGTGCTGAATCTTGGCATCTAGGCACCAATATTTGTTCTTTCTCTTTTTTTTTTCTTTTTCCTTTTTTCTCTTTTTTTTAGGGAATACAAAACAAATAAAAAATACATTAAATTCTTGGGTTATCTCGCAAGAAGCACTTGATTTAATGTCTTTAACTTGACATCTTTCAAATTCATGGGGGATTTAATTGGACATTGGAGGCGTTTCACCTATAGAACACTCCTCCATTTTGGTGCTTTGATGTGTATTCAATGGCTTTGTCAACCTCTTTCCTTGATTTCCAAAGTTTCATAAGGTGGTCATGAAAGAATGACCCCAACTCTCTTATTTTGAGCTTTCTCGGAAAGAGTTTTAGCCTTAGCCGAAAGAATGAACCATGGTTGCTGGTATTTGATTTCTTTTCCATCATGTTCTTGCCATGCCTCATCTTTTTTCTTGTTCGATGCATCTTTTCCTTGCCATGAACTTTGGGTTGAATGGTATCTATTTCCTTCCCACCATCCGGATCTATGTTTTCAATCTTCAAACATTCTTTAGAGTCATTTAAAAACTTCATCTCCTTGAAAACCTTGAATGTGACCTCCTTATCTTGCACCCTTATTTCATCTCTCCCTTCTCTATATCAATGAGAAATCTTCAGGTGGCTAGGAATGGTCTTCCAAGAATAATAGGAGCATTCCTATCTTCCTCCATATCAAGGACCACAAATTCCATCGATAGGATAAATTTACCTACTTTAACCAATACATTCTTAATGACCTCCTATGGATAAGTTATAGATCTATTTGCCATTTGTAAGGAAATTGTAGTGGGTTTTATCTCACCAAGACCCAACTTGTTGAAGATGGATAGAGGCAAAAGATTTATACTTGCTTCAAAGTCACACAAGGTGTTTTCAAAAGTAGACTCTCCAATAGTACACGGGATAGTGAAACTGCTCGGATCCTTCATCTTTTGTGCCAACTTCCTTTGGATAATTATACTATATTCTTATATTAGCCTTACCATTTTATAGTCCTCCAACTTTCTTTTCTTCAATATCACTTCTTTTATTTTGGCTTTTTCTCCAAGACATCTATAAAAGGAATGTTAGCGTAAATCTTTTTAAAGTTGTTAAGGATATTAGAGGGTTGATCATCTAACTTCTTTTTGTATAAGTGTTGAGGGTAAGGCAATGGTGGGGTAATGATAGAAGGATTATCTAGGAAGACAATAGAGTTAGGTTTGTGATTTGTCTTAGATGGTTCAATAACAACTTCTTTCTCTTTACCTTTAACCACCTTTTTGTCCAAAGTTTCAACTTCTATACCACTCTTAAAAGTGATGGCATTACAATGCTCTCTTGAATTGGCCTTATTGTCACTTGAGAACTTTCTTGAAGATTGATCTTTGATTACATTAGTAAGTTGGCCAACTTGCACCTCTAATGACTTCAATGTAGCATTCATGTGGGTGCAATGTGTCTCAATGTTATCAAGCCAGGCCTCATCTTTGTTAAACCTCTCCCTTGTCTTCATGATAAAAGTGCCCAAAAGGTCCTCTAAAGATGACTTCTTCTCGACCACTTGATGATTAAATTCCAGTTGAGGTTGCAAGGAATTTCTTGGATTTCCATATGAGAAGTTCTTATGGTTTCTAATCCCAAAATGATAATATATAGGCAAGTTGTTAGTCCTGTGTTAGAAGTTCTGGTTGTTGATATATTAGACTTGCTCTGAATCACTCCCTTCATCGGTGTAAGACAAATTTGCAACCATCATTGAATCCTTGCTTATTGAGGCCTTTTTAGCATTTAGTATAGAAATTTGGTTGGTTAAAGCTGAAACTTGGGCTGAAAGTGCAATAATGGGATCAACCTCATGCATCCCAACAGTCTTCTTCACTATAGACCTCTCATTAGGCCATTGGTAATTGTTGTAAGCCATCTCTTCCAACAAAACTAGCCTTATTCCGCCGTTTTTGACAGCAAGGTTTCACCCGCCAACGCACCCATAATAGTTCTTATTTGGCTGTTCAACCCATTGTAGAAGAATTGGATTTGGAACTAATCTTGGTACCCATGTTGAGGACATTTTCGGATGAGATCTTTATATCACTCCCATATCTCATAAAGTGGCTCACAATGTATTTGTCTAAGTTTTGCTATCTCCCCACAAAGTTGGGAAGTCTTAGACGGTGGAAAGAACTTGGTGAGGAATCATTGAGCAAGCTCTTCCTATGTTGTGATACTTCCTAGTTGCAATGATTAAAGCCATCCCTTTGCCTTGAACCTATGAGAGAATTAGAACAAGTATTGGCGAATGGCATCTTTCGTGCCTCTATTTAACTTGATAATATCACACAACTCTAAAAACATTACAAGGTGAACATTTGGGTCTTCGCTTAGCAATCTCTCATATTGATTTTGTTGAACCATATTAATAAGGGTCTGCTTCAATTCAAAATTGTTGGCTTAAACTACATAGCACCAAATCCCTGAATAGTTCTCATTAACCAAGAGCTTAAAATAGTCCCTCAATACCTGTGGTTGTTGTTGGCTTCGTCAGCCATAACTTAAGCTTGATAACTTATTTCTCTCCTAAGCTTTCAAAATGTACGCTCAACTTCTTGATCAAAGGGCAAAAACTCCAAGTTATGAGCTTTTCTCATATACCTTCAAACAACCAAAATAAAACCACAAATCAAAAATATTTTCACAAATTCAAAATCTACAATCCCCGACAACGGCGTCAAAAATTTGTTCGCAAAATTATACACACGTGAATTATAACCACAAGTGTACAGGTCGTGATCAAGTAATAATGTGATCAGTGAGTATTATGCCCACGAGGATTGGTATCTTAAATTAATGCTAATTACCATGGTGTTGACAACCTAACTTTATATAAACTAATTTAAAGGATAAGTTGAATTGAGGAATTAAAATACTTTAACCTAAATCAACTGATAAATTAAGGATATGAGAGTTCTATGGCAATGGGGTTCTAGGGACTTGATTTCCCTCTATTGTTTCTATACTCTTTATCATTTATGATAACAACTAATCTAATGCATTCATTAATCAAGGGCTTAAAAATAATCTCATTCCCTCTCTCGAATGCCGAATGAGACTCTATGCATATATGAACAAGTTGATGTCCCTATCTAACCCGTTATACATACACGTATTAACCTACCCTTATGTGACTACCCTAAGTTTATTAGTCTCCCAACTTAATAAACTCAAATATATGCCTTTCACAACCAATATATGGATTAAACTTTCTCAAGCACATAACCCAAATGTTTAATTCATCCAATCCATTTCCCAATGCAATTAGAAGTATTAAGCACATAAAAGGCATAAATCAATAAATATCAAATAGTCATTAATCACAAAATAACATCAATACATAGAGTTCATTAGAGTTCCATCAAGCCCTAGAACATATAATCTAGCAATCCATAGTGAATTATTCAATTACGTTTATTCAAATGTTCATAAAAGTACTCATGTTCAAATCAACACAAAACACAATTACAAACTAGAAATAAATGTAAATGAAGTAGAGAGAGAAGAAGGAACTAGTTTGAGAAGCCTTTGGAGTCTTTAATCTTTAATAATCTTCCTTAATCCAAGCTTCAATGGTGTTTCTCTCACTAACAACCAAAGTTTCTCTCTATTTCGTGCTATTCTTTGATACTTGAGAAAATGGCTAAAGAGTAGTATTTATAGGTTTCAACTTAAGACAAGAAAAAGGGGTTTAAAACAGGTTGTGGCGCTTGGGCGCCAAGCATTCTACTTGTTTTGGCACCTAAGCGCCACTTTTCAGCCCCCAAGCGCCAAGCACTATAAGCTCACTGTCACTGTAGCAACACTATAGTGATGAACTATTCACCCACAGAACTGTTTATTGTATTATAGCATTTTTGGATTTTTTACTTGTTTTTTTTTAAATATTCACTCCAAATAGCTCCATTAGTTTGAAACCTACAAAATAAAATTAATACACATAAAAAGCTATATATTCACTTTCAAAATGAATAATTATCAAATTAAGAGGGGTATAACGTCATAAATAAAACGCGCTTATCTACATTTGGTACCATGTAAAAAAGGGTAAAATGATAATTTTATATATTGATTATCTAATAGTCAAATAATCAAGATATTTATTATTTTCTATTATGTAATATTATATTGTTTAATATAATATTAATATATATAATAATATTTAATAATAAATTATATTTATATATATGTGAAATTATGAATTTAAATGGATGAATAGTTATTGAAAAATTGGGTTTAGAGAGAGAAAATCTTGGAAAATTGTTTTCTAGAGAGAGTGCAAAACAAATTATTTTTCTTCACTATTCATAATCTCCCTCAAGTAATTAATCCACTACAACAATGTTGGCTATTGTTTTACTGATCAAGAGTTGATCAGTGGTAAACATATAGCATAGATTTAAAGAGTTAAACAAAGATCTATTGAATCAAGCTGTTATTCTAGTTAGTCAAGCCCATCTTTAACTATTACAACTGCCATCGAGTTTCAATTCAGGCGGTTCTAATTTTAAGGAGTTCAAAAGTAACTAGTTGTGAATTTCTCAATCTCTTTATATTAATTTGATTAATATAATTTTTGTGTACATTATATTTTATGACTTCTATTGCATCACATTTGAGCTAATATATGTATGTGATGCATATATGTCTGATTTAATATGTATGAGATGCATATTTGGTATAATGAATACATAGCACATTTATACACTGTAGAACTGTAGACCCGAATCACACACCCTTACAAAATCAAGATTCATTACGAACAAGTTGTATTTACTATATATGTCATATAGGTATATTCATATCCTATATCAAAACTTATAGATATTACTCCACAATCCTACATCAATTTGTCTAGGTCTAAACAATAAGATGCATTTTCAAACTTTATCCTAATGTTTCATAAGCATCCAATTACAATTCCTAGCATATTGAAAGCATTAGGAACAACATAAATTGAATTCATAACAATGAGAATCAAATACTACAATTAAGTCCACATATTGAGTTCAAGGCTACAATCCTAGATAATGAAATTAAATCAACATAACAAGAGTGTAATGGCTAAATAACAATAAATAAACATGATACAACTAATCCCAATCCAAATTTATAAAGAAATGGGTGCTTCCATTCAATTTATAGCCTTTGGTTGAATCCTCTAAAAGTTCGCAAAAATGCTATTAATTATGTAATCTCTATCTAAAATAGGTTTAAATATTGTTTTTGCACAATATGGGGATGCTTTTTAGGTTAGAAACGTGTTAGATTGAGAAAAATGGGTTAGGGTTAGGTTAGGGCCGAATTCTTCCGTTTAGAGGCGGAACAAGGTATTTATAGAATTGTCAATGTTGGGAATGGTGCTTTCGCGCCATCTAAATTGTTGTATGAATGTTTATTTATTTAATATTTATACAATAAATATTTCTCCTATTCGTAAATTATTATTATTTATATGGTAAAAAGCTTGTAACTTTTCAAACATTATAGATTTAAAAGAGTTTAGGTCAGTGTTAAGAGTTAGCAATTTTAAAGAGATAGAACTTTATCTAAAATAGGGACAAAGACCCGAGAATACTATAGTAATGACATAGTTACAAATGGTGCTGAAAAATGTCAATGCACAATATGCTCTCAAAAATATCGTTTCTGATCCATGATTACCGATACGGGTCAATTGATATTCTTTTTGGATAAGTGTATGTCCCTATCGTGATTGTCTAAATGGTTAGTCTTAGTAGATTATGGGCTTAGTGAAAATCTGTATGGGTATGCTGGTATTCAGTAAGGACTGAATACTGAACAGACTCATGAGGACCTTTAATAGACATGTCATGAAGTTGTTAATGGAGGGTCGTCTCAAGTTAAGTAGTATTCGTGATTCTTTAAACCGAGTGTTATGGTGAGCTATGAGTGATCCATCATACTTTTGTTCCACGAATGTCAGAGACCCTTTATGGTCTAATTGATAGGTGTCATTAGGTGTTATCCGATGCTTATAGAGTCTGGTATGCATAGATATTTGATCCATCCGCTGATATGGGTGAGTTGCATATCCTGATGCTCTAAGAACGTATTTCAAAAAGTTTTATGGCCATAAGTAAAAATATCAAAAAAGGAGTTTTTCCAGCAGGGTTAAACAATATTGCAAAGGAGTTTGCAGATATTGTGTATGAAAATATGAATCTAAAGAAATGTTCACAGTCAGACATATAGAGATTTGATGGTCATAAACTATATCTCCACTCTTTTAGGATATAGATGATAGAGAGATTATACGAGTATGGTTGACCTTAACTTGTATGGTTCAATACTTTGTTCTGTAGTATCTATAACATGTGTATAGGATATTGTTCATGGACTTGAGAAATATTCTGTAAGACAAACAGATGTGAACTTAGTTCACTCAAACAGTACTTTTTACAGTAATTTTAAATAGTGTTTCAAAATTAAAAAGGCATATGTGGGTTTATGAGATGTAGTGATAAAAGTTATTAGTCTATATTATATACAAGGATTTATGAGATGTAGTGATAAAAGTTGTCAGTCTACATTATAAACTAAAGTTTATGAGATACAATGATAAAAGTTATCAGTCTGCATTATAAACCAAGGTTTATGAAATGCATTGATAAAAGTTATCAATTTGTATTATAAACCATGATCATTTTATTTCTGTATTGGTAACCATATTTCGAGCCCTACTAATGGGAGTTTATTATGTTTGTACAAAAAAAATAGATGATTGAGAGATCACTTACCTGAAGATGGAACCCAATGTTTCATAAATCTCTCTTAATCAGAATAAATAGTATTACATTATGAGATAATATTTTACATGATCTGTCTTGTCAATACGATGTAAATGGGTCATATTAGTCTTGTCCCAAGATTGCCGTAGTGTAAAGAATTTGGTCAGTGTAATTTTATTTATGTCGATTAAATATGAGATAAGGCAAATATATACGAAAGTATTGTCCAAGATTGCTACAGTGTGAAAGTAATATTGGTAGCATATATTTGAGTATTGACAAATTAATCTAGAATACACTTACCCCGGATCACTACAGTGTAAGGATACGGTGTATTTAGGATCAAGATAAGACTTGCATAAGATACAATTGATAATAGTTGTCTACCTATTAGGTTTATAAGGGCTAAGATCACTACAGTGTGAGGGTTAAGTAAAATTCTATTGGGATCTACTTCTCACTATATAGTTTAAAGAGTTTAAGTTATCGTCTTCCCATTCGAGAGATTATCGAGATTATATAAAGTAGTGAGATGACATTTTAGATTAAAAAATATATAACTGTTATACCTCTGATCTAAAATGTTTAATTAGCATTTTAATTATAATTCTGCTAACATCTCTTATTTTATTTTGGCATATGAAGGTTTGATGGCTGCTATTTGTGCGTATAGTTAATGCAGACCAACTCAAGAGTACAAAAATTACTCTGACTAGCAGATGAATCTAAAAAATGTTCTAAATTCAAAAAGGTCTGGATATATTATAGATTAGAGATTGTCGGTAGGTATTTTTAATAACACTACCCCAGAGGACATGAACAAAGAGGGTGTAACCTTCTTCGTTTAAGGTACTTCATCTTTTACTGCGAGAGCTTTTGAGAAGTCCAAAGGGAAAAAGAACGTAAGGTAGACACCCAAGATAATTATTTAGAGGCGACAAATATCCAAGCCTCAACAAAATAACAAAATAGATGAAAAATATTTCCACTATCGTGAAGTTGGGCATTGAAAGCGCAGTTGCCCTAGATACCCTGCACTGTAAAGAAGACTCCGTCAAGTATATGCTTGACGATCATAGACATTTCGATGGCCTTTTATGCCAGTTCTGGCTGGGTATTTGATACCGCTTATCCTTGTTACATCTGAAATACGTTGCAAAAACTGGGAGAGATTAGAATGTTACAGCCTGGAGAAGTGATGTTACGAGTAAAAAATGGGGATTGCCTGCAGGTTCAAGCTATTGGACAGTTTGATTTACTTCTCCCTTATAGTAGAACTGTTGTATTAAATAATTGTTATTATGTACAAATATCAATAAATAGATTATGTCTCTTTCTATACTTAACAGTGAATGATATCATATGAACATTAAGAATAATTCCTTATGTTTATATGATGTAAATGATGTTTTATTAGCTAAGTGTAAGTTAATAAATAGGCATTACATTTTGGATACAATTAGAAATGTTATGAATATGCTAGCTACTACTAGTAATAAACGTAAATTAGAATCTTTAAATGATACAGAATTATGGAATGTGAGATTAGGTTACATAGGCGTGAGACGCCTAACCTGTCTTGTTAAGGATGGTTAAATATCTGATCTTACCATAGAAGGGTTTTGATACTTTGTAATCTTTATCGATAATTTGTCATGATACGGGTATGTGTTTCTTATGAAACACAAGTCAAAAACCTTTAAAAAGTTCAAAGAATTTCAACATGAAGTAGAGAAACAAACCGGCATGTATGTTAAATGCCTTCGATCAGATCGAGGTGGTGAGTACATGAGCACTGAATTCTCAAATTATTTAAAGGAGAATTGGATTCTTGTTCAATATAGTCCCCCAAGTATTTCACAACACAATGGTGCTTCAGAGAGAAGGAATCGTACTTTATTAGATAGGGTTCGATCGATAATAAGTTTTACTGATCTTCTAAAATACCTATTGGGTTATGCTATAGACACAGCTGATTATTTACTGAACAAAGTTCTATCTAAAACTATTCATTCCTCATTGTATGAGATACTGAAAGGAATGAAGTAGAGTCTTAAATATTTTAAGATTTAGGGCTGTGTTGCTTACGTAAGAGTTACATCGCATGATAAACTTGCACCCATGGGGTACAAGTATAGGTTCATTGGATATCCTCCAAATTTAGTGGGATACCAGTTTTGTGATCTTGAGGAGCAAAATGTGTTTATTGCTCGCTATAGCACTTTCCGAGAGAAAGAATTTCTTATGAATCCTGGGGATTGTAGAAAGATTACACTTGATGAATCACACTGCAATATAAGGGTTTTAATACTTTGTAACATTTATCTATGATTTGTCATGATACGGGTATATGTTTCTCATGAAACACAAGTCAAAAGCCTTTAAAAAGTTCAAAGAATTTCAACTTGAAGTAGAGAAACAAATTGGCATGTATGTTAAATGCCTTCAATCAGATCGAGGTGGTGAGTACATGAGCACTGAATTCTCAAATTATTTAAAGGAGAATTGGATTCTTGTTCAATATAGTCCTCTAGGTATTTCACAACACAATGGTGCTTCGGAGAGAAATAATCGTACTTCATTAGATAGGGTTCGATTGATAATAAGTTTTTCTGATCTTCTAAAATATCTATTGGGTTATGCTATAGACACAGCTGATTATTTATTGAACAGAGTTTTATCTAAAACTATTCCTTCCTCATCGTATGAGATACTGAAAGGAATGAAGTAGAGTCTTAAATATTTTAAGATTTAGGGCTGTGTTGCTTATGTAAGAGTTACGTCGTATAATAAACTTGCACCTATAGGGTACAAGTATAGGTTTATTGGGTATCCTCCAAATTTAATGGGATACCAGTTCTGTGATCCTGAGGAGCAAAATGTGTTCATTTCTCGCTATGGCACTTTCCTAGAGAAAGAGTTTCTCATAAATCGTGGGGATTGTAGAAAGATTGCACTTGATGAAGTCAATCAAGAAACAAATGAACCAAAATGGAAACTTAAGGTCGATCAAGCAGTGGACCTTTGACACACCCTCCACATAGGTCGAAGAGGATGTCCAAGCCACTTATTAGGTATAGTCAGATGCCTGAAGGTATATTTAGAGTTCTTTTAGTTGAAGAAAATGATCATTTAACCTATAGGAAGGCAATGTTAGACATTGATTCAGAAAAGTGGCAATAAGCCATGAAATAAGAAATTAACTCGATGCATCAAAATCACTTGGTTGAACTTTTCAAAGGAATAGTTTCTATTAGTTTTAAATAGATTTACAAGAAGAAGCAGAGGTCAGATAGGAAGGTAGAGACCTTTAAGATCCGATTGGTAGCAAAAGGTTTACTCAGTGATCTGAGATTGATTATGAGAAAATCTTTGCACCAATAGCAATGTGATGCGATATTTCTATATCATAAATTAAGTGCAAGTATACACTATCGTATGCAAGTAATAAAGAGACTAATTAGTCGGATGTCGAACCCACAGGGATAGTTTCTTCTTTTTAAACCAATTACTAAAATTATATCTTCCTAATAATTATTCAAAAAAATAAAAATCTAAGACTGAATGTAAGAAATATAAAACAAAAACACAATGTAAAGAAAATTAGGTGATAGCAATGTAGAGAAAACCTAGGATTAATATTATCCCTCAATATGCTTTTTAATGATTAACCCTCTAATATTTAACTCACTTAGTCTTTATTATTGATTAAGACACTAATGTATTCACAAGCCTCTTCCAATGACATGCAAGTATACCATAATTTACCAAATACCTATATTCCTATGGTACTTGTAATAAACTAAGATTCATTAAGATTAGGTCTTATTGATCATACATGCCAACTAGGTATATTCCTATCATAAATTGAAACTTGCATATGCAACATTGAATGTTACTCTACAATCATGTATCAAATTACCTAGGTCTAAATATTATGATTCCTCTTCCGAGTTTATCAAAATATTGCCAATTCATTCACCATATATTGGCCAGATATATTGAAGCATTAAACACAAGTAATTTAAATAATAAATGACTAAGTTTATTAAATACTAAAAGATATGGCAATTTAAGCGCACATATTGAGTTCAAATATTAACCCTAGAAAATAAATTAGTTCATAGCTATAAGAGAATCACAGCAATAAAAATAAAAATAAAACATGATACAATCAATCGCAAACCGATGTAGACGTCGAATTGCTCTTGATTGATGTTGCTCTAGATTCTTGGTGCTCTTGAACTGCTCTAAGTTCTCTTTTTCTTGCTCTAGGTTCTTCTCTGGTCTCTTGTGATCATCTTGGATTGATCCCTGAAGGCTGGGAACGAGTGGCTTTATATAGGGATTGATATGAGCTTGAAAATCTCAATTCTCGTCGGACTAGGACTCGCACTACCGCTGGCGCGCTATGCATCTGTCGCTGGGGCGACGCGTGAAAAAGCTATTACCGCTGGAATGGTGGGATCTTGGTGCTGGGGCGCTGCATGAAAACGGCTTCACCGCTGGCGCGGTGACTCTTCGGCGCTGGGGCGCTAGACGCGACTTAAGCAGGTCGTTTTTCTTATTTCGATCACTATTTCAGCACTGGGGCGACAATACTTGTGGCGCGGGGGCGCTGAACTCATAATTTGAAAACTTTGCATTTTAGTCCCTGTTTTCGTTCAAGTCCCTATAAATAACAATAATGCACATAAATAGCCATCTATTCTCATAAAATCATAAAATATCAATAATAAAAACATGAGAAAATATATGACAAATTTGCCCTTATCATAATGCTAAATCAATTAGGATTTTGTTGGCTCTTACAACATACTATGACTTTGATATTTGGAAAATGGATGTCAAAACAGTGTTCCTAAATGGATATCTTAAAATAAAGATATACATGGAACAACTAGAGGGTTTTGTATCCATCCTAACTTTTGGTCTTGTATGCAGACTGAAGAAGTCCATTTATTGACTTAAACAGGCTTTCCGAAGTTGGAATAATTGTTTTGATGAGGTAATCAGATTATTTGGTTTCATCAAAAATTAAAAGAAAGTGTGCATGTGTATAAAAAGGTCAATGGGAGTATGATGGTCTTCTTAGTGCCCTATGTTGATGACATACTAATCATTGGGACTGATATCGATATGTTACAATCTGTGAAAAGTTAACTGAGTAAAAACCTCTCCATTAAAGATTTGGGAGAGGTTACCTATATACTAGATATAAAGCTTTATAGAGATAGAACTAGAAAGTTAATGGGACTCTTCCAATAATCATACATTGATAGTGTTTAGAAAGGTACAATTTCACTAACCGTAAGACAGATAATGTACGTTTTAGACATAGTGTTCATTTTGAGGAGAACGTCTCCTCATATGAAAGATGAAAGAGTTAGAATCTCTAACATGCCCATATGCATTAGCTGTGGGGAGTTTGATGTACGTTATGATGTGCACAAAACCTGACATCAGTATGTTGTGAAGGTTATAAGCTAGTATCATTCTAATCTAGGTGACAGTCATTGGATGGCAGTAAGACATATCCTTAAATACCTTATAAGTATGAAGGATAAATTTCTCATTTATAGAAACAGTGATTTACAAGTGATAGTGTTTAAAGCTTTATAGAGGTTACCTATATACTAGGTATAAAGCTTTATAGAGATAGAAATAGGAAGTTAATGGGACTCTTCCAATAATCGTACATTGATAGTGTTTAGAAAGGTACAATTTCACTAACCGTAAGACAGATAATTTACGTTTCAGACATGGTGTTCATTTTGAGGAGAACGTCTCCTCAGACGAAAGATGAAAGAGTTAGAATCTCTGACATGCCATATGCATTAGCTGTGGGGAGTTTGATGTACGCTATGATGTGCACAAAACCTGACATCAGTATGTTGTGAGGGTTACAAGCCAGTATCATTCTAATCTAGGTGACAGTCATTGGATGGCAGTCAGACATATCCTTAAAAACCTTATAAGTATGAAGGATAAATTTCTCATTTATAGAAACAGTGATTTACAAGTGAAATGACACATGAATTTGAACTTTTAGTCTGACTTAAACAATAAAAAGTCTACATCTAGGTATGTGTTTACTCTCAATGTTTACTCTCAATGGTGTTGCAGTGAACTAGAAGAGCACAAAAAAATAATCTACCACAGATTCGACTACAAAGGCAAAGTAAATAGTCGCCTCAAAAATAGCGAAGAAAGCTGTGTGGATTTGTAGGTTTGTTGCTGAGCTCAGAATGGTTCGAAGTTTGATGGATCCTATCCCACTCTTTTGCAACAATAATGGAGCCATTACATAGACCAAAGAGCCAAGAGCACACAAGAAGTCTAAGAATATGGAGCGAATATACATATAATTAGAGAGATCTTGGAAAAAACAGATGTAATTATTTATATAATAAACTCTATAAATAATGTAGCAAACCCACTTATTAAGACCTTATCTCTAAAGTTGTTAGAGAAACATGTCAAGTCTATGGGTATTAGATGCCATCAAGAATGACACAGAGCAAGTGAGAGATTGTTATGATTGGTGCTTACGTGTCATCCATGTATGTATAAATATTTATAATTTATACAAATATACATTTTTATTAGATCGCTAATTACTTAATTATATGGTACTATACTTGTTACGCTATAGACATTGTATGATTTGAAGGAATTCAGATCTTGTCTAAAGGAGTTTAGATCAGCGCTAAGAGTTAGCATTGCTAAGAATTATAATTACTAATAGTTAGCACTGCTAAGAGTTAATAGATTATAAGAGTTAGCGAATATCCAAGAGTTGGAGCCTTGTCTATAATGGGATAAAGGCCTAAGGGTATACTAGTAATGCCATAGTTGCAAACAGTTATAATTGAGTGCTAGTAAATGTCATTATATAAGTATGTTCTCGAACATTATGTTCTTGATCTATTTTTATCGATGCAGGTCTGTCGGTGGATCAATGGTAACCCTAAATCTCTATACTCACGCAGCGACTCAACTAGCATCGCACACACATGAGTAGGTTACGGGGCGTCTCAACTAGCAACACTCATTGTGACATCTCAAGATATCTCACTGGCTATGCAGTGGAATCCTACATTGTATACATATAGCGAGACAATACCCCGTACACATAGAGCGACTCACATGACTCGACAACCCGACTTCCCAGAGTTAGTGACAGACCCCCAAAACCTGCCTATTTGCACGGGATATACCGGTCGGGTTTAATACAATCAATACCACTATAATCTGAGGGTACCAATAGCCTTTGAAACTGATGTAGTAGTTTTAAAACTGTTTCTTAACCGAACATGTAAATGCATATCAATGGCTATATTATCAAAATCGTAAATCATGTTTATGCATTAAAAATACATAAAACATACAATTTCAATATGCGGAAATATATTAAACGAAAGATAAGCAAGGACAGATGTTCACTCACAACCGCTCTGAGCTCAGTTACGCTTCAAATTTCAGCTCTCGTTACCGGTCTCAATTTGCTTTACCTACACGCTATAAATGACATTTAGAATCAATTCAAATGCTAGAATCTCATTTAACTACTAAATGCCCTAAATGGCATACAAAGCCTGAATGGATACTACTTTTCGATTTTCATTTACAAAGCCATTCATTCTTATCTATTTCATCATCTGACGCCCTAAAAATTTCTTAACACCCTATAACTTTGGTTGGACATAATTGGTCTTCACCTTTCTAAAATGGACAATTATGTCCTATTTTCTTCATTTTTGATTTTTCATCATCCATATACATTCAATTTACACAAGGCAATATACACCACAATTCAATCAAAACACAACTCAACCCTAACTTCTCTAAAGTGGCAGAATTTACATCCACCACCCAACACATTTCTTTTCTCCATTTCTTGTTCCAATAGCATCAAAATCAAGCCAATTTCATTCTAATGCCCTAATTACAATTAATTGAAGTCTCTACATCAAAGTCTTCCAAAACCCTAATTCTTACCTTGCCAATTTCTTCAATTTGATGACTCCTTCAAGCTCCACACTAGAATTCAACTCAATCTAAACCAAGAATACACACAAGAACATCAATTGAAGCAATCTTGAAAGTTCACATATCATTCTCACAAAACAATACTTTTCTTACCTCTTTTTCTTGGATTTCTACTAATGGAGGCTTCAATTGATCTTAGGAACTTGTATTTGACCTTATTTTAGCTTGATTGAGCATGAAAAATCATGAAAAAATCTTGAAATTTCACTGTAGCAGCACCCTTCTTCATTTGGACGAATTTTACTTCTCTTTTACTCTAAGATGTTTTTGCTTTCCTCTCTTCAAAATTCTACACAAATCCACCTTTATATAGTGCTCCCTCAATTGTCCAATTTGCCCCTCAACTTACTCTAAATTTTTAATTTGCCATTAGTTGAAAACTAAGTATGTAATTGGTTCTTTTGTAACTATCTAGTTAGAATAGTCAAAGGAACTAACTAGAATTTCTAACTTGACAATCCATGAAATTGCCTCT
Organism: Ailanthus altissimus; assembly: GCA_946807835.1. Lineage (NCBI taxonomy): Eukaryota > Viridiplantae > Streptophyta > Magnoliopsida > Sapindales > Simaroubaceae > Ailanthus > Ailanthus altissimus. Next base: position 11,138,543 of record OX327684.1, read on the forward strand.
AATTTGTCCATTCTCTAACATATGGATTGTGTTTTTCAACAAAGGCTTGTTCCATACATAACCTTTAAATGAAAATTCATGTAGTAAATTAAAATTTTCTTTTCCAAGCCAATAGAGAAAAATTTCAAAAATATTCTAGGGTCGTCCAACGCTCCGAACGAGTGTGAAATTACCAAATTAGGCCTAATATCTCTCATGTGCACCATAAACAAATATTTTTAATAGGATTAGAATCGGGTAACCCTACGGTGTCTTATTGCTCTATACCGAAATCTAGGCATCAATACTACTAATAGGGATTGGATATTATAAAACACCTTATGAAACTTTGGAAATCAAGGAAAGAGATTAACAAAGCCATTGAATACACACCAAAGCACCAAAACGAAGGAGTGTTGTATTGGCAAAATGCCTTTAAAGTCCGTTTTGATCCCCCATGAATCTAAAAGATGTCAAGCTGAAGACGTTAAATCAAACTGTTCTTGGGAGGCAACCCAAGTGAATTTCAATTTTATTTTTTTATATTTGTTTTTCGTTCTTGTAGTGTGTTAAAACAACAAGTCGGCACCTCATAAAGCATGAAACAAAGGAGTGGATGTAGATCCAACAATGTGTAGCCTAATGGAGCTCAAAATAAAAGTCAAGCAAATTTAGGGCTTTGAACACCAACTTAAGCAAGAACTTCGGCCTCAAGATGTGAGCACTGTCGCACTAAGCCATCAACTATGAGGGAAGTCTCTTTTACTCACTCTTAGTTTTGTCATTGTGGACAATGTCAACTTTAAGTTTGGGGGAAGGAAACACTATTCAGTGTTTATTTATCGTATTTAATCATGCGTACTCTTTATGGCTATTTGTTTTAGTTGTTTTCTTTTGCATGCAATTTTTTTATTTGTTGTTAGTTACATATTGGTTGAATGATTAGTAGTTAATGATTTGAAATGGAAACATGATTTCAAATGTTAGTTTCTTTTGGAGACGATAAATGTTGTGATTGTTTGCTTACTAATCTAAGACAAGTTCGACTTCAAATTATGATTGCTTGATTTATTTAGCACCTAGTTAGGATCACCTAATTATTATGCTTACTTAAAAAATATCTATGCATAACAAGAACACTTAGGGTCTCAAAAACACGCTATAACTTGTTTGAGTATTACTCGAGGCAAAATTCTAAAGCATGCATAATCTAGAAAATGGTTTTAGGCAATTTTTGGACCAATTGAGCCGTACAAGCCAACCATTGTATATTTTTACCCTTAGCTACCCCCCATTGAGCCTTTAATTTAATCATCGTTCTTAATACCTGTCACACCATGAGCATAGCACTTATTTTAGAGAGTTTTTTGAGTTATGGGATTTTTGAAAATGAAAAAGTGAATTGTTTAAGGGTTATGGGTTTTGATTATGGATTTTGGTTATTCTAAAGTTGTAAAAACTTAAGTTTAGAGGTATATTGGCGTGAAAATTAAAAAAATAATTTCAAACAAAAATTTCAATCAAAAAACCAAATTGGATGAAAAATGAATGAATATTTAGTTGCTATACCCTTAACTTAGAAAATAAAAATAAAAATGAACAACAAATAGTAAGGGAATAGAAGAAAAATGTTTTGGAAAAATAGGGTGGAAAATAAATTATCCAGTTTGAGTAATCTCTACAAGAATGGATAAGCAATTTGATTTTAATTTAGGCATTTATTTTTCTTTTATTCTTGTTGAGTTTTGGTTGTTATGGGTGTTTTAAAGATGTATGTGAAGAGCTCGTAGCCTAGTGCTATTACGTTTTGATTTGAAAGTTAAACATACTTTGTGGAGGCTTAGGAGAAAAAGGAGAAATCAATCTCATGTTGGGCTGATGACTGCAACAACCACCAACCATAAGCCTTGCAAGATTATTTCAAGCCTGTGATTAATGACAACTATTCGGGATCAGGCATCATGCCAATAATTTGATTTTAATTTAGGCATTTATTTTTCTTTTATTCTTGTTGAGTTTTGGTTGTTGTGGGTGGTTTGAAGGTGTATGTGAAGAGCTTATAGCCTAGTGTTATTGCCTTTTGATTTGAAAGTTAAACATACTTTGTGGAGGCTTAGGAGAGAAAGAAGAAATCAAGCTCATGCTAGGCTGATGACGACAACGACCACAAACCATAAGCCTTGCGAGATTATTTCAAGCATGTGATTAATTATAACTATTTGGGATTAGGCGTCATGCTAATAATTTTGAGTTGAAGCTAGCCCTTATTAGCATAACGCAATAAAATCAATATAAGGGATTGTTAAGCAAGGATCCTAATATGCATCTTGCTGTGTTTTTAGAGATATGCAACATCATTAATATGAATAGAGTTCTAAAGGAGGTTATTCGGTTACACTTGTTCCTTTTCTCTCTTAGGGACAAGGCAAGGGGATGGTTCTAATCATTACAACTGAGAAGTATTGTAACATAGTAAGAGTTAGCACAAAAGTTCCTTACCAAGTTTTTTTCCTCATCAAATACTTCTCAACTCCATGGAGAAATAGTTCAATTTAGGCAATTGGACTTCAAACCTTTTTATGAAGCTTGGGATCAGTTAAGGACCTTATTTAGAAGTGCCCTCAACATGGATACCTAGATAGATTCTAAATTGAACTCTTCTATAATATGGTAAATGGATAAATGAGGACTATTGTAGATGCATGGCAAGTGGCAATTATTTGTTAAAAATTATAGAAGAAGCTCAGCTCGTGTTAGAAGAAATGGCTTACAAAACCAATGCCTTATTAAGAGGTCCATTGTTAGGAAAGCTGGTAGAGTACAGAAAGTTTATCCATTGGTTGCCTTTTAGCCCAAGTTTTGGCCTTGGTTAATTAAATCTCTGTGCTTAATGCTAGAAACACTTCAATAAGCAAAGATCTGGCGATGATAGCAAATATGTCCTACACCAGTGAAGAGAGTGATCCGAAACAAGTCTAATATGTCAACAACTAGAACTTCAACTACTAGAGTAACAACTTGCCTACATATTGCCATCTGGGGCTCTGAAAGCATGAGAACTTCCCTTATGGTAACACAAAAATATTTTATAACCGTCACCAGGGTTTAATCAATCTATAGTTGAGAAGAAATTCTTATTAGAAGACCACTTGTGTACTTTTATTCTTAAGACAAGAGAGATTCAACAAGGATAAGGCCCATTTCAATAATATTAAAACCCATTGCACCAATATGAATGTTACAATAGAGTTGTTAGAGGTGCAAGTTGGTTAACTTGCCAACGCAAACAATGGCTAAGCATCTAACAAGTTCCTAAGTGATATAGAGCCCAACCCAAATAGTATTGCAAAGCCATCACTCTTATGAATAGTAAAGAAGTAGAAGCTTTAGAGAAAAATATAGTTGAGAATAATAAAGAAGAAGTTGTTACAGAACCAACCAAGGTGAATCACTAGCTTAACTCTATTTCTTTTCTAGATAATCTACCTCTAATTGCTCATCCATTGCCATATCCTCAAAGATTTAGAAAAAAGAAGTTGGATTCTCAATTTTCTAAATTCTTTGAAGTCTTTAAAAATATTCATATAAACATCCCTTTCATGGATGCCTTGGAGCAAATGCCCAACTATGTCAAATTTATAAAAGAGATGATGTTAAGAAAATGAAGTTTGGAAGACTATGAGACGATTAAGTTAACAGGAAGTGCAAAGCAATCCTTCAATAGAAGTTACCTCGAACGTTGAAGAATTTGGGTAGCTTCACCATCCCTTGCACTATTGGAAGTCTACATTTAAGAACGTTTTATGTGATATTAGACAAGCATCAACACCTCTATCCATCTTTTAAAAGTTGGGTGCTAGAGAGGTAAAGCCCACCACAACTTTTCTTGCAAATGGAGGATAGGTCTTTCACTCAGCCTACGGGTATTATTGAAGACGTGCTAATCAAGGTGGATAAATTCATTCACCCAATGGACTTTGTTGTTCTAGATATAGAGGAACATGGGGATGTTCCTATTAATCTTAAGTGACCATCTCTAGCTACCAGGAGATCCTTAATTGACATGGAAAAAGAAGAATTGATTATACAGGTACAAGATTAAGAGGTAACATTTAAGGTCTTCAAGGAAGTAAAGTTGCTGAATGACTCTGAAGAATGCTTGAGGATTGAAAATATAGATCTAGATGGAGAACAATATGACTCATCTTGAAAAGAGATAGTCCATAACAAGTCCGAACAAAGAAGAAGACAAGGCATGGAAAAATAATCAAATACCAACTATCAAGGTTCATTTTTCTAGCCAAGGTTAAAACTCTTTCCAAGCAAGCTCAAAACATGAAATTTGTAGTCACTACTTAATCATCATCTTAAGGAACTTTGGAAATCAAGTGAAGAGATTAACAAGGCCATTGAGTATACACTAAAGCAACTGATGCGATATTTCTATATCTTAAAATTAAGTGCAAGTATACACTATCGTATGCAAGTAATAAAGGGACTAAATAAGTCGGATGTCGAACCCACAAGGATAATTTATTCTTTTTAACCAATTACTAAAATGATATCTTCCTAATAATTATTTAGATAAATAAAAATCTAAGAATAAATGTAGGAAATATAAAAGTAAAAACACAATGCAAAGAGATTTAAGTGATAGCAATATAGAGAAAACCTAGGATTAATACTATCCCTCAATATGCTTTCTAATGATTAATCTTCTAATATTTAACTCCCTTAATCTTTGCTATTGATCAAGACACTAATGTATTCACAAGCCTCTTCCAAGGTCATGCAAGTATACCTTAATTTACCAAATACCTATATTCGTATGGTACTTGTAATAAATTAAGATTCATTAAGATTAGGTCTTATTGATCATACATGTCAATTAGGTATATTCTTATCCTAAATTGAAACTTGCATATGCAACATTGAATGTTACTCTACAATCATGCATCAAATTACCTAGGTCTAAATATTATGATTCCTCTTTCGAGTTTATCAATAATATTACCAACTCATTCACCATATATTGGCCAGATATATTGAAGCATTAAGATCAAATAATTTAAATATCAAAGAACTAAGTTTATTAAATATTCAAAAGATATGGCAATTAAGCACACATATTGAGTTCAAGTATTAACCCTAAAAAATAAGTTTAGCTCATGGCTACAAGAGAACAGCAGTAAAAATAATAATAAATCATGATACAATCAATAGCAAACCGATATAGACGTCGAATTGCTCTTAATTGTGCTGCCTAAGGAACTCTTGATGCCGAAGAACGCCTTGAATCTCTCTAAAGTTGCTTCAATTAAACTCTTATAGCTCTCCAAGACTCGTGCTCTGTATTTTTTGTGTTCTTGAATTGCTCTAAGTTTGTCTTGGATTCTCTTTGAAGGCTTGGAACGAGTAACTTTTTATAGGGATTGATATGAGCTTGAAAATCTTAATTTTCGTCAGACTAGGACTCGCGCTAGCACTGGGGCACTATGCAGTTGTCGCTGGGGCGACGCGTGAAATAGGCTTCACTGCTGGCGCGATGGGTTTATGGCGCTGGGGCTCTGTCCCGTCGCTGGCGTGATGAATGTTTGGCGTTGGGGCGCCAGATGCGACTTAAATAGGTCGTTCTTCTTATTTTGATCACTATTCCAGAGCTAGGGCGAGAATACTTGTGGTGCTGGGGCGATGGACACATACATTCCAGAGCTGGGGTGATCACTATTACATGTTCTTTAAATTTCGTTCAAGTCCCTATAAATAACAATAAAGCACATAAATAGCCATATATTCTCATAAAATCATAAAATATCAATAATACAAATATGAGAAAATATATGACAAATTTGTCTTTATCAGCAACACAATGAAGGAATGTTCCATGGGCAAAATACCTCCAAAGTGCAATTTATTTCCCCAAAATCCGAAAGGCATTAAGTCGAAGACGTTAATTCAAGTGCTTCTTGGGAGGTAACCCAAGTGAATTTTAATTTTTAATTTTAATCTTACTTTTTAATATTCTTTCTTTCTTGCAATGTGTTAAAATAGCAAGTTAGTGTCATCTAAAGCATGAAAAAAAATGAACAAAAACAAAGCTAACAAGGTGCAGTTTAAAAGAGCTGAAAACTAAAACAAAATTAAAGCCTTGGCAATAAGTGTATTTACCGTTGCACTAAATTTCTACAATGAAAGTTTCTTTTACCCACTCTTATTCTTGCCATTATGAACAATGTCAATTTTAAGTATAGGGGAGAAAAATACTATTCAATGTCCATTTATCGCTTTTTATCATGAAAACACTATTTAGTGTCTATTTATTCTTAGTTTTTTTTTTTTTGCATGCCAATTGTTTTCTTCTATTTCATTTCTAGTGTTGAGTTGGTTAAATAATCAGTAGTTAATGATATGAAATAAAAATATGATTTTGTTTTTCTTTTGAAAACAATAGATGTTATGGTTGTTTGCATGTTTAAATCTAGAGCAAATTGTGCCTCATTTTATGACCACTTGAACTATTAAGTATTACTTGAGATGAAATCATAGGGTGCACATAATTTAGGAAATGATTTTAGGTTATCTTTAGGCCGATAAAGCTATTTAAGCCAAAACAATGTTTTTTGTTTCTATCCTTAGTTACCTCTACTGAGCCTAATAACCATTTTTCTTGTTAACCACATTAATACCTTAACATTTAATTTAATTATCTTTCATAATACCCGTCACTCTATAAGCATAGCACTCATTTTAAAGAGTTATGTGTACTAATAGACTTTCGATGATGTAGGAGTAAAAGGGTTATGGTTTTTGATTATGTATTTTGGTTGTTGTAAAGTTGTAAAATGTTAAGTTTAGGGGTTTAATAGCCTGAAAAATAAAAAAAAATTAAAACAATTAAAAAACCAAGATGAAAAATGAATAAAGATTAAGTTTTCTATACCCCTAGCTCAAAAAAAGAAATGAATGAAAAACAAAATTAGCAAAGAAAATAGGTAAATAAGTTTGAGGGGAAATCATTTGAAAATAAAGGGTTTGGTTTGATTAATCTCTAGAAGAATGTGTGTATAAGATGTGAGTTGAGCCAAAATGTATCCATTTTATCCCATCCTCACCCTAGTTGTACATTACAAGCTAGATAAAGTATTATTTGATCTTTGATAATATGTGCGCTATATTAGTGGAAAGTGATGCAAAACTAAGTCTGAGTATTAATTAAATAAAACCTCATGGAGATCATTTTATTAACTTGTGTGTATAAACTAATCTGAGTACATGTTACTGATGATGGTAACTATACATATATGCACTAAGTTAGTCACTACTGGGGCAGAGTAAGTAACAGATTAACATGTTGAACTATTATGACATTTAGAATTTCATTAAGATTTACAGTTATGAGAAATTTTTGAGACAATTTTCTAATCATTTATCAGCTCAGTGTTTAGTGTCTTCTGGTAGTTTGTTTTAATTTTAGTTTTTAAGCTCCCTTAGCATAATGCTTGAAGTTTAGGCATCGCCAACACCCTAAATCCATTTTGAAGTTTTTGCCCTAAATTTTAAAGTTATTTTTGGAGCCTATATAAAGTAGATTACAAACCTTATTTGTAAAGGAGGAAGGAGCACCAAATTAGAGAGAGAATTAAAGGATTGTAAAGTGAGAAAGCACTTTGGAGCTTATATTCTTGAAGATTGAAGCCTCTAAAGAGACGTCTCTACTGGTTTTCTCTATTCCATTTCTTGTTTGCTTTAATTCAGAGTTTATATTTATAGTTTGAGTTGCATTAAACATGGTTACTCTTATAATTTCTAGACTATTGTGATTTTATGCTTGAATATGGTTGGTTAAAATACTTATTCTAAAGGCTTGATGTAGCTTTACATCTTAGCATATTTAGATATTGTTAGTTGATTAATGATTATGTCTTATGTTATTCATTTGTGCTTTTCTAGATTTATTACTTCTAATTTGATCGGGAGATTGATTAGATTATCTAGACTTATATGTCGTATGCACGAGGGTAAGATACCCACATGATTACGCATTGGTGACTACTGTACAAATAGTTAGTGTGGAGGTAAACCTAGTGTTTGTTGATCTTAAAAACTTGGTAGATATAATATTCAGAGAAGCCTTGGACGAGTTAGGTATCAATGATTTGGAGATGGAAAGAACTATGACCCCTATACAAGGGTTTAGGGATAGTTGTGTCATGCCCTCCAGAGTAGTGAGTTTATAACCTATGTCCTTAAGAGAGAGGCCTTATGTCAAGACTACCATGACCAATTTTATAGTGATTAATTAGCCTTTCCTATATGAAGTATTGCTAGGGTGACCCTTCGTGAGAAATACTAACATTGCCCTCTCTATCCATTACATAAAGCTAAAGTTCCTGGAAGGGAAGAAATAAGGGTAAGATGGCAAGGAGTTGATTATGTCATTTCAGTAAAAAGAATCTACTGCATTTCTATTTTGGACCCACGAGAGGATAACGTTGAGTTTCAAAAATCAATGGAGGAGTTATTTTTGGTACAATTAAAGCCAGGCTCATCAAAGAAAGTGGTAAAGATCGACTCACAGCTAGAGCCCGAGGTTAGAGAGGATTTGACCATCATAGTGAAAGAATTCTAGAAAAACTTTTCCTAGTCTCAAGAAGACATGTTAAAGATAGATCTATCTTTAGTGTCTCATGCTTTAGTCATTAGTGCTGCATTCAAGCTAGTCAAACAAAATAGAAGAATCTTTAAGTGGGAGATGAACGAGGTGATAGTTGTAGAGGTTGAGAAGTTATTAGTTGCGGGTTTTATATGTGAAGACCATTATCCTAAATGGTTGGCTAATTTGATGATGGTTAAGAAGGCCAATGAAAAATGGAGGATGTATGTTGACTTCACCGATCTAAATAAAGCTTGCCCAAAGAATAGTTTCCCTCTCCTGAATATCGACTAGTTAATAGATTTAACAACCAGGTACGCCTTTCTTAGTTTCATGGACACATTCTCGAGTACAATTAAATCATGATATTCCCATCTGACTAGAAAAAAGTCTCGTTTGTGGACCTACTACTACAAAGTGATGTCATTTCTTCTCAAGAATGTTGGTGCTACTTATCATAGGCTGGTGAATAAGTTGTTTAAACTTCTGATAGGGAAGAGTATAGAAGTTTACATTGACGATATGATTGCCAAGTGGGAGACTTAAGGGGTATATTTGAAATATTACAGAAGCACAACAGGAATTTAAACTTAGAGAAGTGTACCTCTGGACGGAGTTAAGGCAGTGCCTCCAGGGTATAGTCAGTAGAAGGGGCATCGAGGCAAATCCTGACAAGATACGAGCCATTTTAGAGATGAAATCCTCGAGTACTGTGAAAAAACTATTATGCTAATGGATAAAATAGCAGCCCTTAACAGGTTCATCTCCAAGGTGACTAAAAAGTGCCTCGAGTTCTTTTAGGCCATCAAGAAAAGAAAGAAGAATAGATGGACCCACAGTAGAGGATGATAGTGCTGTTCGTGGGGTAAATGTGTACATTTTAATTTTTAATTTATACATCACATGCATAAATAAGTGCAGTGGAATATAAACAAACATCTTTTTATACTAATGAGATATTAGAGAATTCACCCTTGAAGCGTGTTTTGCGCAATTCTAGTTCAAGACTCGATGGGATCCTTCGAGGTAGAATGGTAGCTTCCTATTCTCACAGAAATACTTAACTTAAAGCAATACTTACTTCTATTAATCTCTCAACCTTTTACTATTTGTTCTTATATTGTTTTATACTACTTACTTCACACTTAACAAATGAAATTCGGTCTATATATATAGCTAACATTGCCACCACCTTAACTAATAAAAACCGAATTAGTGGCTTTTAACTTAAGCATGAAGTGTTGCCAATTTATCTAGTTAAAAGCACCTAATGCTTAATTGAAACAATAGTTAGCAAGGCCAAAATTGTTAGCCAAATGAAAACAAAAGGGTAGCAATTTTACTTTCATTAAGCCTTGGCAGCACATGCTTAAATAAGCATGACAAATCATGTTATTGTCGCCTCATTATTTGCTTATTAATTTGGCTGAAAATCATTTTAGCTAAAGGTTTCATTAGTTTGGCAAAATTTAATTATTAACACTTGATAATTAAATGAGCTAAACAAATCATGCTACGTGTTATGCCTTACAAATTAATGGCATGTCATATGGCATTCGATAGAAAGATAAAGTGGCAAGTTCCACTTGCCGAGATCTCGAGCTTAACACTTAAACCCTATGTTCTCCCCAAGAGACCCTGAAATAATTTTAATTTGTTAAAAACTTCTCAAATTAAACTATTTAATCTGGTGGGCTACCCAATGCATAATAAGCATACTTCATATAGTAAGATTCCCTAGGTTCACACCATTTTTATCTTATGAAATTCTTTCATAAGTCCATAAACGATGCCCCATACATACATTATGGAAATAACAAAACAATGTGTTGAACCATACAAGTTGATGTTACTACATATTATTATAATTCATCCATCATTTATATTATGGAAGAGCAAAGACATAGATCATCACCATCAAGTCTCCATATGTTCAACTCTAGAACTTATCTCCAAATTCGTATTCCCATAAATAATATCTGCAAACACTTTTGTAATATTGTTTCCTACACAAGAAACACTTTTCCTGAGTTAGTTACTTATGACCATAAGATTTTTTGGAACACAATCTTAGAGCATTTAGATATATAACTCCTCTATATGAGTTAACAAATCCCATATCTACACACACCGGACATCTCGAGCATCAGACCATACCCATCGATACTTAGTAGTCAAACTATGAAAGGTTTCTAACATGTGTGAAACATAAGTATGGTAGATCATTCACAAGTCCACTTTGGTGTTCAGGTCAAGGGGCTATGAATACTACTTAACTCGAAAGGATCATCCATTGACGGCTTTATGAAATGTCTATTAGAGATCCTAATTAAGCATGTTCAGTACTTAGTCCTTACTAAATACCCGTATGTTTATACGAGTTTCTACTAAACTTATGGTTTGCTAAGACTAACTATCTGGACCATCCAGATATAGACATACTCCATTCTATTTAAATAAGATTTCCATCGACAGACCCGCATCAGTGAAAATAAACCAGGAACAATAACATTTGAAAACATACTTGCACAATGACATTTCTTAGCACTATTTGCAACCCTTTGCAACTATGTCATTACTAGTATACCCTCTTGTCTTTGTCTCATTTCAAAAAAGGTCTAACTCTTTATATTTCACTGACTCTTACAGCTTGCTAATTCTTAGCAGTGCTAACTCTTAGCAATTATAACTTTTAGCATAGCTAACTTTTAACAGTGGTCCAAACTCATTTGAACCAAATTTGAACTCCTTTAGATCATACAATGTTTGAAGTGTTACAAGCATCTTACTATATGTATTTAATATTAAGGATTTTATTCTAAATATTTGGTATAAATATTAAATAATTAATAATCATACAATATTAGAATGACATGTAAGCACCATTTCCAACAACTTTCACTTGCACTATTGCCATTCACGATGATATTTAATACTTATCATCTCTGGGTGTTTCTCAAACATATTACGAATTAAGGTTTTAGTTAGTAGGTCTACTATATTATTCATGAAATATATCTTAAATATTATTACATCTCCAATTGCCAAGAACTTTCTAATTATGTGGTATTCAAAGTCCACATAATTAGAATTCTAGTGTGTCTTATGGCTTCTTAAGCAATTACCCTATTATTGTTGGATTTAGTGGGATAGATTCCACTGAGCTTAGAATTATTCTAAGCTCTACAACTAACTATAATACCGATGAGAAGAAATATATAACCAAATTTAGATTTTTTATCATGTGGACCAGACTAGAAATCTATGTCTGTGTATATTCTTATATGTAAGTAATATTCTCCATGAGTTAAAAACTTATCTATATACCTCTTAGGTATTACAGATATCTTTCATGGCCAATTAATGGCCATGACCTGGATCAGACTGATATCAGCTTGTAACACTTATAGCCATTTAGATCTAGGTTTCATATATAATATGATGTACATCAAGCTACTTCTAACTGATGCAGATAATATGTTAGACATTCTAACATTTTTATCTTCTTGCCGAGGACAACTCCTCCTAAAAGATAAATGAAACGTCTGAAAAGTAGATTAACAGTCTCATAGTTATTAAAGTTATACCTTTTCAGAACATAGTTTATGTACGAAGACTGAGATAGTCTTATTAGCCTCCTAACTTTATCTTTATAACACTTTATAGCTAGTATATAATAAACCTTTCCCAAATCTCACGAAGAAGTGACTTGCAAAATATTAATGTCATTTTCGACATTAAGTATGTCAACCATACAGAGAACTAAAAGGATAATTATGCTCTAACTATCCTTTCTAAACACACGCACTTTCTCTTCGTTCTAAATAAAACTAGACTCTTTGATTTCCTTGTCGAAGATTACAAGAAAGTGCAATAGCTAACAAAATTTAAATTGACTTAAGCAAGATTACTATAAGGGTATATTTGTCATTTACTTTTTTATATTTTTATCTTGATATTTTATTATTTTATGAGAATAAATGACTATTTATGTATATTATTATTTATTTATATGCATCTATTGCCCCAAAACCATAAGAATTTTTTCTCCAATGCTGGAATAGTGATCAAAATAAGAAAATCAAAAAAATGACCTATTGATGTCGTGTATTTTTTCCTCAGCACTAGCGAGCCACTGTTCCAGTGACGGCCAGCACCCAGGCATTATATCCTCACCGCTCTACAATACGACCTTCTCAATGCAGTACCCCAATGATAGCAAGATAGCATCCCAACGACTGTACGATTCTTTACATGACAAGAATATAAGATTTCAAGCTTATATCGATCCCTATAAAAGCTCACTCATCCCTAGCATTTAGAGAATATCTAATAGCATCCAAGAAGACACATAACACATACAACATAAGTCTTAGAAGGCAATTAGAGTATAATTGAAGCATCTATAGAGAGAAATGCAAGACGTTCTTCGCCTTCAAGAGTTTCTTATGCAGCGCAATCAAAAGCAATTCAATGTCTATATCGATTTGCTATTGATTTTATCATAATTTCTTATTATTTTTTCCTCTGTTCTCTTGTACCTATGAACTAAATTTTCTTTCTAGAGCTAATACTTGAACTAAATATGTGCGCTTAATTGTCATACCTTTTGAATATTTAACAAATTTAGTTCTTTGTTATTCAAATTACTTGTTCTTAATACTTTGATATATTTGATCAATATATGGTGAATGAATTGGTAATATTTTGATAAGCTCGGAAGAGGAATCATTACATTTAGACCTAGGTAATTTGATGCATAATTATAGAGTAACATTCAATGTTGCATATGCAAGTTTCGAATTAGGATAAGAATATACCAAATTGGCATGTATGATCAATTAGATTTGTTCTGAATGAATCTTAATTCATTACAAATACCATAGAAATATAGGTATTTGATAAATTAAGGTATACTTGTATGACCTTGGGAGAGGCTTGTGAATACATTAATGTCTTGATCACTAACAAGAACTAAGGGATTAAATATTAAAAGATTAATCATTAGAAAGCATATTGAGGGATAGTATTAACCCTAAGTTTTCTCTATATTGCTATCTTTCAAATCACTTTACATTGTGTCATTGCTTTTATATTTTCTAATTTCATTCTTAGATTTTTTTTTTGAATAATTACTAGAAGACATAATTTTAGTACTTTGTTAAAAAGAGGATATTATCCATGTGAGTTTGACATTTGACTCTTTTATCCCTTTATTACTTCATACAATAGTGTATACTTGCAGTTGATTTTAAGATATAGAATTATCATATCACTCATACTATAGTGAGTTTGACATACAGTACAGGCTGAGAATGGCCATCAAGGGTCAGACCTTTGCAAATTTTGTGGTTGAGTGCACTCTGGGGGAAGTAATATTAGAAACCCTCCACCCTGTGGGGAAATCTTCAAAGAAGCTGACCATGAAAGCCTTAACCTGAACCTTTTAAGGTGCGAAGTAGCCATTGCACTTATCAATCTTGTTGGGGACGAGGTTATTATGCGATTTGATTCAGGTTCTCCGCTTCAAATAATAAAGCCAAATATGAAGTTTTGTAGGTTGGATTGAAGGTTGCTCAGGCACTTCTAGCTAAAAGGATCTTAATGAAGAATGATTTTTAAATAGTCATAAATCATGTCAACTGGGATTTTGAGGCTCGAGGGGAGCACATGGCCACATACCTCAAGAAGGTTCAAAAGTTGGCTAGTCAGTTTGAAGGAATGAAGGTTGAGCTAATTCCAAGAATTGAAAATCATCGAACAGATGTCCTAGCATGCCTGGCTTCTACCGATGAGGCTCAAATACCCTATTCGGTGCCCCGAGAATTGGATATTTTGCTGCAAAACATAAAGGAAAATAAACAAATGATGCAAATTAATCCTCAACCTACCATGATGGATCCAATTAAGAAGTACATAGAAATTATGGCCCTTTCAAAGGTTAAGCGAGAAGTACGACATCTTTGATACATAGCCCTTTTGTATTATAAACGAAGCGTTTGTATCGATGAGGGTTTTTCTATCCACATTTAAGATGCTTAAGGCCTAAAGATGCAGAGTGAGTACTTAAGGAAATTCATGAGAGTATATATGATAATCACTCTAGAGTATAGGCCCTAGCCCATAAAGTCCTTAGGACTAGATATTACTAGCACACTATACTCTAAGATGCCAAAAACCTGGTCAAGAGATGGGATGCTTGCTAGAGGTAGACCGACAATATCCACACCCCCCTTAAAAAGTTAAGCACCATATCAGGTCAGGGCTTTTTGCTCGGTGGGGACTCGACTTGAATAAGCCTTTACCACCAAGTATGTCATTGTCTTCATGGATTATATCAACAAATGGGTAGAGGCCAAAGCATTATCTAGCATAACAGAGAAAAAGGCTCAACATTATATATGGAGAAACCTAATTGCTAGTTCAAGGTAGCACTGGCGATCATGGCAGATCATAGGAAATAGTTCTATAATAGTAGTTTTAGAAACTTCTATGAACAACTGGAGGTTTAACTTTGGTTCACTTTTTTAGCCTATAAAAAAAAAAGAGCATGTGGAGTTTTCTAACAAGATCATTAAGAAACATCTTAAGAAACGTTAATTAAAAGGAATGGAGGATGGGACAATGAGCTACCAGAAGTCCTTTGGGCACTCAAAACTACCAGTAAGACCGCTACAGGGGAAACCCTGTTCTTTCTTACCTGTGGATGTAAAGCTGTAGTTCTTACAGAATTTAGGTTCTAACTAACCGAGTGCTTTGCTTTGAACAAGGGATGGATGAAAGACTGATCAGAGGAAACATGGATCTGATCGAGCAGAAAATAGAGCTCGCACAGATCAAGGTTATAACCTACCAACAAAAAGTTACTTGGTACTACAAGAAAAGGGTTCAAGCGTGAGAATTCCTAAAGAGAGACATAATACTGAGAAACGTTCTCCCTAATACAAAGACCTTGGTAGACAAAGTCCTCGACTTAATATAAGAAAGACCTTTCAAGATGGTCATGAAAGTTAGAGCAAGAGCATGTAAACTTGAGCATGCCGATGGCAGAATAATGAGAAAACCATGGAAAGCCAACCTTATTAAAAGTACTATCTCTAAACAATTTACTGTTCCTTTCCTCTTTTATTGTAAAGTATATCATTTTGAATTATCTTTACGAGCAACATAAATCCTAAGCTCATCTATGGCAGGGATAGATTTTTACATCTATACAAGACTCGAGCCCGCCTAAGGCCAGGACGAAATATCAACAAGTATCCTAAACCCACCTAAGGTAGGAGTAGCTTTCATCTATGCAAGACTCGATCTCATTCAAGGCTAGGACGAAATCTCAATAAGCATCTTTAGCCCATCTAGGGCAGGGATAACTTACATTTATACAAGACTAGAGCCCCCACAGGGTCGAGATTGAACTTCAATGAGCATCTTGATCCCACCTAAGACAGTGATAACTTACATCTATGCAAGACTAGAGCCTGCCTAAGGCTAATATCGACAAGTATTCTGAGCCAACCTAGGGTAAGAATAGCCTACATCTATGAAGACTCGAGCTTGCCCAAGGTTAGGATAGAATCTCAATATGTATCTTAAGCCCACCGAGCAGGGATAACTTCCTATATCTATTCAAGACCCGAGCCTGCTTAAGGCTGAAAAGAATCTCAATGTGCCTGTTAAGCTCGCCTAGGGCAGGGATAGCTTTCATCTATGCAAGATCCAAGCCCGCCCAAAGCTAGGTGTTGTGTTATTCCTAAGTATAAAGATATGTAAGTATATGTATCGCAACAAGTAATAGAGTATTAAAATCAAATGTCGAACCCACAGAGAATTAGTATGTATTTTCAACCAAGTACTAAACTTATATCTTCTTATTGTTTTCCATAAAATCATACTTCAATTGGAATTAAAATAAAACTAAAATTATGAATGCAATTAAACTAAAACTATCATAACTAAGCAATTTATTTGAATCGCAAGATAGAGAAAGCCTAAAATTATAACTATCCCTTAATATATTTTTCTAAAGATGCAACTCTTTTATATTTAATCCCTCAGTTTTATTATTGGTCAATACGCTAACTTCTTCACTAGTCTCTTTCGATGGACGAGTGAATATATCTTAAATTACCAATTACCTAAATTCATATAGTAACCTGATAAAATTAAGACTCATTAAGTTCAAATCGTTTTAACCCTACATGCCATATAGATATATCTCTATCCTATAATGAAACTTACAGATATTACTCTATAATCATGTATTCAAATTATCCTAAGCTAAACACAAGGATGCCTTTTGTAAGTTTATCAATCAATAACTAGCTATGAATATTGAAAGCAATAAGATTAGTTCATAACTACAAGAGAATAAAGCCTAGAAAGAATTAAAAACATGATACAACCAAAAAGTAAACCATAATTGATGTTTAAAAATTTTCCTTGCAATTGGTTGATCT
This sequence comes from Ailanthus altissimus, assembly GCA_946807835.1. Classification (NCBI taxonomy): domain Eukaryota; kingdom Viridiplantae; phylum Streptophyta; class Magnoliopsida; order Sapindales; family Simaroubaceae; genus Ailanthus; species Ailanthus altissimus. The sequence goes on from OX327684.1 coordinate 11,155,631, forward strand.
CACAAGAATCCTTTGATTCTTTTGATATGCACGAAAATCTCTCTCTAAATTGCTCTAAAACTATGCTCCAATTACTATAAAAGTCCTAAAATGTGAATGTCTAAAAAGCTAGGACGAGTGATATAATTTTTTGGAAGCCTTGAAATCTTGAAGTTGTAATTAGAATCACATTTTGAAATCGGTGTAATTGAGGCATTGCCTAAAAAAGTTCCATTGCTACAGGGATAGTTACTCAACGCTAGGGTATTAAGCTTTGAAGAATAGGGTTCTGAAATTAGTTGTATCGCTAGGGCAATGGTTTGTTGGCGTTGGAGCGATGTATGTCCTAAATATTTTGCCTCTACGTTCTTTATCTTTCATTGAAGCATCCTCAAGCTTATGACCGTTAGCACATTCTGATCCTTATCAATTTGACATTCATCCTGAATTTTTCAGATTTTGCAATTAAGTCCCTATTTTTTATTTTGCCTCTAATTTCTACATTTTTCCTCTAAATTCATCACTTTTCATCCTTTAATGGTTCAACCCTATAAAATCAATATTAATCACATAAGTAGTCTTTCATTCACTTAAAAACAAATAATTCTTAAGTAAATTAGGGACAAAAATAAATATTTATTTCCCTCTTGTCACAAGGATAGAGTCTCAAGAAGTATCTTGAGCCTGCCTAGGTTATAGATAGCTTCCTACATCTATGAAGACTCAAGCTCGCCATAGTCGGTACAAAAATCTCTACAAGTATCCTAAGCCCGCCCAAGGTAGGAATAGCTTCCTATATCTACGAAGAGCTAAGCCTGCCTAAAGCAAGGATTAAATCTCGATAAGTATTCTGAATTTGTCTAGAGCAGGGATAACTTCTTACATCTATACAATGCTTGAGCCCACCAAAGGCCATAATAGAATCTCAAAAATATCCTGATCCCGCCCAGAGTAGGGATAACTTCCTACATCTATGCAATACCAAGCCCCTCAGAGCCGGGATGAAATCTCAATGAGTATCCTAAGTCAGTTCAGGCTAGGGATAATTTACATCTATGTAAAACCTGAGCCCCCCTAAGGCTAGGATAGAATCTTGACAATTAGGTAGAGATGCTTCTTATATCGAAGAATACCTAAGCTTATCTAGGGTAAAGGTAGAATTTTGACAAGTATCCCAAGCCTAGTTAGAGCAAGATAGCTGCATTTATGCTGAGAGGAAATCTTAATAAGCCCCCAGCTTGTCCAGGGTGGAGCATAAGCTAAATCTACAAACTTTATGATCCCAAAGTAGAAATTAGATAAAGCTTCTATATAGGCTAAGCATATAAACTACATGGCAAAGTAAATACTTGAACAACCACATGAGAAAGTAAATTGCAAATAGCAAAAAGTATAAGATTACATTATACAAAGTATCCAAATAAATAATCATTCATAAAGGCTTATCTGCCCAAAAAACAATTTCAACTAGAAAAACAAATTATTATACAACACTTGCAATAGCTTTATTAGTCTCCAAAACCACCACATTTTTAGATATAATAGCAATATCAATAGAAGGGACTAGATCAGCAAAGGGGACGACATCAACAAAGAGGATTAAAGTAGCACGGGGAACTGATGTAGCACTGGCCAAATTGAGACCCTCGAAAAAATCCTCCTTATAAGAACGGTATCAAGAGCAGTCAAGATAAGCGAGAGGCCCAGGTGGGTCAGCTACAAGACTAGCAGTAAAGATAGTGATAGGGCCAACTTTCTTTTGATCATCAAAAGTCTACCACTAGTCTTCAGAGTCAGTAGGTTACTGTATTATTGAGCCATTGAAGGTCGAGGTTAGGGCAATAGTCTTCAAAAGCCCTCAAGCACCATGAGAAGCCTTTTAAAACTCCAGTGTACTACCCATCATCCTGACCTGTAGCAAAGGCACCCTCTACCACTTAGTTTAACTCATCTATGCTCTCAGCCATCTCTAACCTAACCAGCTCTAAAGGTTCTAACTCTTGACGAGTCTCAATAAACTTAGCCTCAACAAGCCCATTTTATTGAGTCAGCTCAAGTACTCAGCACTTAACAACTATTATGGATGCGGAGGCCTCCTATTCCAATAAAGCCTTTTGCCTTTTTAGCTCAAAAACCTTGCTCTCCCTTCAGCTCTTTTAAGTTTTGACAGCCTTTACTTGACCTTTTAAGTCATTGGACTCTTCACAAACTTGTTAGGCCTCTCACCTTATCTTGGCCAAATTCTCATTGAGCTACTAGACACTGAGCAACCTTTGAATAACGTCCATTGAGTGAAGGCAAAGGATGCCAATAAAAAATAAGGGGCATTAGAGTCCCGAACAACAAAAAATAATGAAATGATCAATGGAATTAAGAAAATTTATATCCATCACACTGTTAACAACAAGGCAGATCGCTATCTGTTAAGCCCGAGTAGGATTTATATATTGCTCCCTTACTGTAGTAGAGGAATTAAGAACTTAAGATAGCAGTGCCTACTAGGAACAAAGTCTGTAGGCATAACAGTGAAAGAAGTCCTCGACACTAGCAGCTATACTTCTTTCTGAGAAAGCGATCGAGTACCCGAGGCTCTAAATATTTAGGGAGAACCCTAGTAAGGTCCTCAGGTTAAATGAGCTATGCGAGAAGGGTACACAGGTACCTGTTCACAAAATGATACACACTTGAATTGTAACAGCAAGTGCACGGGTCGTGAGCAAGTAATAAAGTAATGAGTGAGTAATATTCCCACAAAGATTGTTTCCTAAATTGATGCTAAGTACTACAATGTTGGATACCTAATTTCATCTAGGCTAATTTAAATGATAAGTTGAATTATAGAATTAAAAATGCTTAAAATTAAATAACTTGGTAAATTAAAGATACGAGAGTTCTATGGAAATGGGTTATAAGGACTTAATTTTCCTTTATTGTTTCTATACTCTTTATCATTAATGACTAATAACCAATCTTATGCATTCACTAGTCAAGGGTGTACGATTAGTCTCATTACCTCTTTTGAGTGTCGAATAAGATTCTATGTATATACAATTAGGTTGATATCCCTATTTGACTCATTATACATACATGTATTAAGCTACCCTTATATGACTGGCCTAAGTTCATTAGTCTCCCAACTTAATAAACTCAAAACTATACTTTTTACAGTCAACATATGGGTTAGACTCTCCCAAGTGCAAACCCAATTTGTTTAAATCATCCAATTCATCTCCTAATGCAATTAGAAGCATTAAGCACATAAACAAATATAAATAAATAACACAAAATAGTCATAATCACATAACAACATCAACATATATTGTTCAATGGAGTTCTATCAAGCCCTATAACGTATAATCTAGCAATCTATAATGAAATATTCAATTACATACATCCAAATGTTCATAAAAGTACTCATATTTAAATCAATAAAAAACACAATAACAAATTAGAAATAAATGTAAATAAAGTAGAGAGATAAAAAGGAACTAGTTGGAGAAGCCTTTGGAGCCTTCAATTTTTAATAATCTCCCTTAATCCAAGCTTCAATGGTGTTTCTCTCACTAAAATCTCAAGTTTCTCTCTCTATTTCGTGCTCCTCTTTGATGATGTGAGAAGTGGCTAAATGGTAGTATTTATAGGCTTCAAATTATGGCAAAAATATGGCTAATAAAACAGGTGGTGGCGCTCGAGCGCTAAACATTCTGTCAGATTTGGCGCCTAAGTGCCGAGCACTATAGCAGCTCGGCACTATAGCGGGTTACTGTAGTACCTCAACTGTTTATCGACACTGTATCATATTTGGTTTTTTGCTTTTTTTTTTTTTGAATATGTATCTCAAATAGCTCCATTAACTTGAAACCTACAAAATGAAATTAATATACAAAAAGCTATATATTCTCATTTAAATTAAGTAATTATCAAGTTTAGAAGAGATACAATATAATGTATAAAATGCACTTATCAAACTCTCCAAAACTTAAATACTTGCTCATTCATAAGTAAGAAAGCACATCTCATAATAAAATAAAATAAAAACAAAAAATGAAAACAAACTCCAAGAGGATATAGAACATGGGATCGATAAATGATTAGTAATTTGTCTCGAAAATGTTTCATAACTACTATTCTCAAGGAAAGTCCAAACATCATAACTGTTCAACATGTTAATCCAAACTTATTCTATGATAGGGCGTAATTGCATAAAATATTTTATCCTCCTAAACTTGATGTTTGTTCAATTTATCCAAATAATTTGGCTATTTATGCATATTAATGTTGTTTTTATAGGTTTAAGCATTATCGGAGCAAAAATACCAAAAATCGGATACAAATGAAGCTATTGAGATGAGAATTCGAGAAGAGACTAAAATGCTCAAAACGTGAACAGTACGAGTGAACAGTGCAATTTCTATAATGCATGAACAGTGCAATGCCGAGGCATTCGATTTGAGCGCCGGGGCATTGGCTAGGCCGCCTATTCCAGAAACTCCACATCGCGGCATTGATTCATAATGCCATAGCATTGAGTCCGAATGCCGCGACATTAAACCCGAATGTCGCGGCACTGAATTCTGGGCATTTTTTAAGGGCATTTTTGTCCTCTTTTTGCAACCTTAAACCTATATAAACACCCATTGTTGAGCCAATAGGAGGAAGGTAGCAAGGGGCACGAAAATTGCAAAGGGAGAGAAGGCTTGAGCTCAAATTTGAAGAGAAGAAATGATGTCTCCAAGGTTGTTTGTGCATCATTGAAGACATTTGAAGGATTGAAACCTTGGAGACATCCTCAAATTCGATTTTCTCTTTCCTTTTGTTTGTTTTTTCTCTTTTGTTTAAATTTCCATTTATAAACATTGTTTAAATGAGTTGTGTCTATGGATTTCTAGATAATTTTAGTTATGGTTGGATTTTTATGTGATTAAACTTGATTCAAAGGCTTGATGTAGTTTTATTTATATTATGTTTGGATGATTTAGTATATTTTCGTGTAATTCTTTTATGTTTCTTTATGTTTAATGCTTCCAATTGGTTGTTGTGAATTTATGGATTGATGCTTGGAAGAGATTGAACTATTTATTGGATTTAGGAGAAACATAGCCTTACATTGCTATTAAGTTAGAAGGCCAATAAAACTTAGGTAATCATCATAGTTTTCCTTAAGATTTGCATGTGGTGCACTCTAAGTGTTTGATAAAATACGTGACAGGCGCAAACACTTTGGGTGTGCCAATATGCCTAGAATTTCATGTGGTGCACTCCTTTTTAAAGTGTTTGATAAAATGCGTGATGGCGCAAACACTTTGGGTGTGCTATTATGCCTAGAATTGTATTTAATGCTCGGGAGAGGTAATGAAATTAATCCTTGGGTAATCAATTCAAGGGTTGCGTAATGCATGTCTATGTAAGCAAGTTAGATAGGCATATCAACTTAAATATGTATTTATAGTATTTTATTTGGCACTCGGAAGAGAAAATGAGATTAGTCTTAAGCCCTTGATTAATGAATTGAATGAATTTGCTAAATAGGAAGAACATAGGAAGAATAGAATGAAATCAATACTTTTAGGATCCCATTTGTATAGAATTCACCATATAGCAAGATTATCATTTTGTTGTAGATTGTATGTTCTAGGCCTTAATAAAACTCTATTGAACAATATGTGTTGATGTTGTTATGTGATTAATGGCTATCTTTTGTTATTCGTTTATGCTTTTTATATGCTTCATGCTTCTAATTGCATTGAAAAATGGATTGGATGATTTAAACATTTGAGTTATTGATGCGATAATTCTATATCATAAATTAAGTGCAAGTATACACTATCGTATGCAAGTAATAAAGAGACTAAATAAGTCGGATGTCGAACCCACAGGGATAATGTTTTCTTTTTAACCAATTACTAAAATTATATCTTCCTAATAATTATTCAGAAAAATAGAAATCTAAGAATAAATGTAAGAAATATAACACAAAAATACAATGCAATGAGATTTAAAGATATAGCAACGTAGAGAAAACCTAGGATTAATATTATCCCTCAATATGTTTCTAATGATTAATCCTCTAATATTTAACTCACTTAGTCTTTATTATTGATCAAGACACTAATGTATTCACAAGCCTCTTCCAAGGTCATGCAAGTATACCTTAGTTTACCAAATACCTATATTCCTATGGTATTTGTAATAAACTAAGGTTCATTAAGATTAGGTCTTATTGATCATACATGCCAATTAGGTATATTCCTATCCTAAGTTGAAACTTGCATATGCAACATTGAATGTTACTCTACAATCATGCATCAAATTACCTAGGTCTAAATATTATGATTCCTCTTCCGAGTTTATCAATAATATTACCAACTCATTCACCATATATTGGCCAGATATATTGAAGCATTAAACACAAGTAATTTAAATAATAAATGACTAAGTTTATTAAATACTAAAAGATATGGCAATTAAGCACACATATTGAGTTCAAATATTAACCCTAGAAAATAAATTAGCTCATGGCTACAAGAGAACAGCAGTAGAAATAATTATAAAACATGATACAATTAATCGCAAACCGATATAGACGTCGAATTGCTCTTAATTGCGCTGCTTAGGAACTCTTGATGCCAAAGAGCGTCTTGTATCTCTCTCTAAAGTTGCTTCAATTAAGCTCCTATTGCTCTCCAAGACTCGTGCTCTGTATTCTTGGTGCTCTTGGGTCGTCTTGGATTCATTCTTGAAGGCTGGGAACGAGTGGCTTTATATAGGGATTGATATGAGCTTGAAAATCTCAATTCTCGTCGGACTAGGACTCGCACTACCGCTGGCGCGCTATGCATCTGTCGCTGGGGCGACGCGTGAAAAAGCCTTCACCGCTGGAGCGGTGGGATCTTGGCGCTGGGGCGCTGCATGAAAACGGCTTCACCGCTGGCGCGGTGACTCTTCGGCGCTGGGGCGCTATACGCGACTTAAGCAGGTCGTTTTTCTTATTTCGATCACTATTTCAGCGCTGGGGCGAAAATCCTTGTGGCGCGGGGGCGATGGACACATACTTTGAAAACTTTGCATTTTAGTCCCTGTTTTCGCTCCTTTTGCGTTCTTTCTTTAAATTTCGTTCAAGTCCCTATAAATAACAATAATGCACATAAATAGCCATCTATTCTCATAAAACCATAAAACATCAATAATAAAAACATGAGAAAATATATGACAAATTTGCCCTTATCAAATTCCCCCAAACTTAAATACTTGCTTGTCCTCAAGCAATAAAATAAAACTAAGAGAGAAACAAAGGTTTATACTTGACTCATTTAACAAAACAAAACAAAATATACTACTAGTAAGATGATCAAAATCATTGTCTCAAAGGCTGACGAAATGGTACAAATCCTTAAGATCGATAAATAGCTATTAACAATTCTTAATTATCTTTATTTAGTCCCTCATTCTTCCTCATAAATAATCACCATGTGTGTGTGTGCAAGCAGCAAGCAAATAGCGAAAACCATACTTTGATTTACTTTATACTTTAGGTTGTACAGAAAAGATGATGTCTCGGCATTTTATTTGTATAATGACACTTCCATAAGCTTGTCTTTATTACCACTCTCCACTAATGTAGAAAATCACATGTCTAGGGATCTATTTAGGACTTTACTTAGCTTGTAATGTAAGGCTAAGGTCAAGGTGGGATAAAATGATAAATATATGAAGTTCAATTCACACCATGAACACTTAGATTTTACCTAGAAACCTCTTGATCTTCTTTTCCTTGTATTATCTCTTCCCCCAAACTTATTGTGTTTCCCATCTTTCTTTTCAACCTTCTTTTTTTTTTTCAAAGAATTTCTTCTTTTCCTTAAGCTGGGGGTATTTTTCTTACTCTTTTTTTTTCTTTTTTTTTTTCTTCAATTTTATATACCCCCAAACTTAGATTGATAAATACCACCCAAACTTTATTTTTCTCATATCACCACAGGCTTTTCCTTTCAAGAGTATTTCTAAGTAAATGCAAGGTTTATGGTGTTACGGGTAAATTTTTAGATAAGTAAACTTTAAGTCTTGGGCTTGTAATGTGGTTAAACCAAAGAATGGGTAATTAGGCTCAAAATAGGGTACTAGGGATAAATATACAATAAATGTAGGATAGAAAGGCTCAATCGGTCCAAAGATGGCCTAATGTCATTTCCCTATTCATGTGTTTCTTAGAATTTCGCCTCAAGTAGTAACTAAAGACAAGTTCTAGAGTATCGGTCTTCAAGACTGTGGTGTACTCCTTAAAGCATAAGTATCTCTAAGTAATAGTTATAACTATTCATGCTTATAAAGTGCTCAAAAAAATTGGTGATTATGAATAAGGTCGAACTTGTTCCTAAACTTGAATAATCAAAATTGTCTCAAGTATCTATCATTCCCTATGGATGTGTAAAAATAAATTCACCCATGTATTCTTTTTCTTATCATAGACTAATGATCATCTTATCAAAACCTAATAAAAATTAATTAACTAAAAAAAAACTAAGTAACTAAAAAAAAAAAATTTAACCCACAAGAATGACCACTCAAATCATGCAGAAAAATGAACACAAGAAAGTGTTTCCCACCCCCAAACTTAATTTAGACATTGTCCCCAATGTCAAAAAATAAAGAAGTGTAATTAAGAGACTTCCCTGGTCAATTTTCGCTGCCGCGCTGACTCTCCATCGCTGGGGCGATGTTCTGGCGCTGCCGCGGTAATCATCTATAGCTGCAGCGCTGAAGGCTGATTTCTGCACAGTTACTGGAATTTGCGCTGGCGCGATGTTGCGTGTACCGCGGGGGCGGTGGTGCTCGATTTTTCTGTCGCTGCTGCGCCATGTCATGCCGCTGGAGCGCTGAAATTCTTGGTTTTTTTTTTTTTTTTTTTTTTTTTTTTTTAAGATGCTGAAAAAAAATAAAAAAAAATGATAATAATAATAATAATACTTTCCTTGGGTTGCCTCCCAAGTAGCGCTTGATTTAACGTCATCGGCTTGACGGGGCTTCCTTTTCTTTTATGGTGGATCGAAGATGCTGGTGGAAGCATTTGAGTAAATGATTTTGCTGGCTTTCTTCTTTTTCGGCTTCCATATTTTTGCAATTAAATCTCGGGCAGTATCTTTTGCTGCATTCTCCTTATGTCTCTCCGGAAAGACTTTAATCTTAGACCGGGGAGATGGTTCTTCCTTTTCTTTCTCTTTGCTTGCTTCGTCGTGATGCTGCTTTTTCTTCTTCTCTCTTGCCTTTCTATGCTTCAATGCTCTTTTTCGGATGTGAGGATCCAATGTCTCCATATCTTTAATTTGCTTAACACTTGGATGCACCACATTAATGCAGAAACAGTCTTCATTTTCAGCTGGTAATTTGATCTCCTTGAAGACTTTAAAAGTGACTGTATCCTCTTGTACTCTCATGGTCAACTCCCCTTTTTGCACATCAATAATTGTTCTTCCAGTGGCTAGGAAGGGTCTTCCAAGGATGATTGGGATCTCCTTGTCTTCTTCCATATCCAAAACAATGAAATCGGCAGGGAAGATGAATTTATCGACCTTAACCAACACATCTTCAATTAATCCTTTAGGATAGGTGAGAGAATGATCTGCTAACTGAAGTGTGATATTTGTTGGTTTGGCTTCTTTCAGTCCCAACTTTTTATACACAGACAGTGGCATAAGATTGATGCTAGCTCCCAGATCACAAAGTGCTTTCCCAAAATCATAATTTCCAATTGAGCATGGTATGGTGAAGCTCCCAGGATCTTTGAGCTTTGGAGGTAGCTTCTTTAGAAGGATGGCGCTACACTCTTCTGTCAGGGCCACAGTCTCGAAGTCATCTATTCTTCTCTTCTTTGATAGGATTTCCTTCATAAATTTCACATAGCTCGGCATTTGTTCCAGTGCATCTGCAAAAGGAAGATTAATATGTAATTTCTTAAAAACATCAAGAAATTTTGAAAATTGCTTATCTAGTTTCTTTGTTTGCAGCCTCTGAGGAAATGGAGGTGGTGGAGTGAATGACTGCGTAGGTTGCTTCTGCGGATTGCTACTGGTATCTTCTGCTGCATTTTCACTTTTCTGTTCTTGTACTTGAATACCATTTTCTATGCTTTTCTGCGTTTCAGCACTATTCTCTTGACTTCTTAGCTGCTGTAATCTCTGAGGAAATGGTATAGGTGGTCTATATGGTTGCACGTCATCTTGCTGGACCACTGGTTCTTTTTCCTTCTCTATCATCTCTAAAAGCTGTGGTTGAGGAGTATTGTCATGTAAGACTTTACCACTTCTTAGGGAGATGGCTTGGCACTGTTCTACACTTCCTTTTGGATTGACTTCAGTGTTGCTTGGTAGAGTTTCTTGAGGGCGATTGTTTATTGCTGTTGCGAGCTGCCCTACTTGATTTTCCAAGGCTCTAAGTGAAGTTGCTTGACTTTGAAAGAGTGCATCTGTTTTCTTCATGTATTGCAGGAGCATGTCTTCAATGTCTGGTTTCTTCTCTTGCTGAATTTGTGTTTGGAAGCCAGGAGGAGCTTTGGAATACTGTCCTTGATTATTGTTGCTCCATGAGAAGTTGGGGTGATTTCTCCATCCGGGATTGTAGAAATTTGAATTGGGGTTGTTGCGGTTGAAGTCCCCTACATATTGAGCAATCTCCATGCATTGTCCATTAGCATGATTTCCTCCACAGAAATCGCAAGTGATAGGTTGACTCTTGATGGCATTAACTCCCAAGTTGCTTAATTGTTTGGTCAAAAGGTTGACTTGAGCAGATAATGTGGTCAAAGTGTCTACTTCATGTAATCCAGCAATCTTTCTTGTGGTTGACCTTTCAGTGGGCCATTGATAGGCATTGGATGCCATCTCATCTAGTAGATCATAAGCTTCATCGGTGGATTTATTCATAAGTGCTCCTCCAGCTGCAGCATCTACTATTGTTCTGAATTGACCGGCTAATCCATTGTAGAATGTTTGTACAAGCAACCACTTTGGAACTCCATGATGAGGACATTTTCTTTGCATATCCTTGTATCTCTCCCATGCCTCATAAAGAGATTCTCCATCTAGTTGTAAGAATGATGTGATGTCGTTCCTCATCTTGGCAGTTTTAGCAGGTGGAAAGAATTTGGCGAGGAACTTTTGTGCAAGATCATCCCATGTAGCTATAGATCCAGATGGAAGTGATAACAACCAGCTCTTTGCCTTGTCTCTTAAGGAAAAGGGAAATAATCTTAGACGGATTGCATCATCGGACACCCCATTGTACTTGAATGTATCACATATCTCCAAGAAGTTGATGATGTGCATGTTTGGATCGTCATTGGGTAGTCCACTAAATTGTACCGAATCCTTGAGCATTTGAATCGTGCTTGGCTTGATCTCAAAGTTGTTAGCTTGAACAGTTGGTCTTTGAATGCTTGAATGGATTCCATTAACTAGGGGAACAGCATATTCCCTTAGTGGTCTTCCTTCATTGTTGGGCGTAATTGGTACTTGGTCTTCCATGGTGTTGACTTGATTTTGCTCTCTTCTAATTCTTCTTAAAGTTCTTTCAATTTCTGAATCAAAAGCAATCAAGTCCTCACTCTTCGATCTTCGCATGTACCTCGTAACAAAGAAAGTAAAACTAAATTAAAAAATAAAAATAAAAAAAATTCTGAAGTAAAAACTAGAAAGATTGGTATTAATATTGGTGAAAAAGTAGATAATTATCCCCGGCAACGGCGCCAAAAACTTGATGCGATAATTCTATATCATAAATTAAGTGCAAGTATACACTATCGTATGCAAGTAATAAAGAGACTAAATAAGTCGGATGTCGAACCCACAGGGATAATGTTTTCTTTTTAACCAATTACTAAAATTATATCTTCCTAATAATTATTCAGAAAAATAGAAATCTAAGAATAAATGTAAGAAATATAACACAAAAATACAATGCAATGAGATTTAAAGATATAGCAACGTAGAGAAAACCTAGGATTAATATTATCCCTCAATATGTTTCTAATGATTAATCCTCTAATATTTAACTCACTTAGTCTTTATTATTGATCAAGACACTAATGTATTCACAAGCCTCTTCCAAGGTCATGCAAGTATACCTTAGTTTACCAAATACCTATATTCCTATGGTATTTGTAATAAACTAAGGTTCATTAAGATTAGGTCTTATTGATCATACATGCCAATTAGGTATATTCCTATCCTAAGTTGAAACTTGCATATGCAACATTGAATGTTACTCTACAATCATGCATCAAATTACCTAGGTCTAAATATTATGATTCCTCTTCCGAGTTTATCAATAATATTACCAACTCATTCACCATATATTGGCCAGATATATTGAAGCATTAAACACAAGTAATTTAAATAATAAATGACTAAGTTTATTAAATACTAAAAGATATGGCAATTAAGCACACATATTGAGTTCAAATATTAACCCTAGAAAATAAATTAGCTCATGGCTACAAGAGAACAGCAGTAGAAATAATTATAAAACATGATACAATTAATCGCAAACCGATATAGACGTCGAATTGCTCTTAATTGCGCTGCTTAGGAACTCTTGATGCCAAAGAGCGTCTTGTATCTCTCTCTAAAGTTGCTTCAATTAAGCTCCTATTGCTCTCCAAGACTCGTGCTCTGTATTCTTGGTGCTCTTGGGTCGTCTTGGATTCATTCTTGAAGGCTGGGAACGAGTGGCTTTATATAGGGATTGATATGAGCTTGAAAATCTCAATTCTCGTCGGACTAGGACTCGCACTACCGCTGGCGCGCTATGCATCTGTCGCTGGGGCGACGCGTGAAAAAGCCTTCACCGCTGGAGCGGTGGGATCTTGGCGCTGGGGCGCTGCATGAAAACGGCTTCACCGCTGGCGCGGTGACTCTTCGGCGCTGGGGCGCTATACGCGACTTAAGCAGGTCGTTTTTCTTATTTCGATCACTATTTCAGCGCTGGGGCGAAAATCCTTGTGGCGCGGGGGCGATGGACACATACTTTGAAAACTTTGCATTTTAGTCCCTGTTTTCGCTCCTTTTGCGTTCTTTCTTTAAATTTCGTTCAAGTCCCTATAAATAACAATAATGCACATAAATAGCCATCTATTCTCATAAAACCATAAAATATCAATAATAAAAACATGAGAAAATATATGACAAATTTGCCCTTATCAGTTATATACTTGAAAAAGTTTAATCCATATGTTGGTTGTAAAAAGCATATCTTTGAGTTTGTTGAGTTAGGAGACTAATGAACTTCGGGTAGTCACTTAAGGGTAGCTTAATGCGTGTATGTATAACGGGTTAGATAGGAATATCAACAAAGTATATGTATAGTATCTCATTCAACACTCAGAAGAGGCAATAAGATTAATCATACATCCAGGATTAATGAATGTATAAATTAGTTGTTGATTACTAATGATAAAGACCACAGGAATAATAGAGGGAAATCAAGTCCCTAGAACCCCATTACCATAGATATATCATATCTTTAATTTATTGGTTTATTTAGTTTTAAGCATTTTTAGTTCATAACTTACATTATCACTTAGATTAGCCTAGATAAAGTTAGGTTGCCAACATCATAGTACTTAGCATCAATTTAGGACACAATCCTCATGGGAACGATACTTTATTCATCACTTTATTACTTGCTTACAACCCATGCACTTGCAGTTACAAATTCATGTGTGTATAATTTGTGAACATTCTAACCCACAAGTGACCTACTTGGTGTGTGTGAGTGAATAGCTAAAATCATCAGTGGCATGCACTCAATTTAGTTTATGTACACAAGACAATGAAATGGTCTCTATGAGTTTTTTTTAATTTAATTAATACTTCATATGCTTACTTTTCGTATCACTCTTCACTAATATAGGTACACACATAATCAAGGATCAAATAGGACTTTAGTTAGATTGTAATGTATGGCTATGGTAAGGGTAGGATAAAATGGATATCCTATGAGTTTTTTTTAATTTAATTGAATTTCAGCTCAATTCACACTATAAACACATATTTCTCTAGAGATTACACAAACCGAACCGTTTGTCTTCCACCCGATTTCCCCCAAACGTATTTCTTTGATTCACTCGCTATTTTGTTGCTCTTCTTTTTCTTTCCTTTTAAGGTAGGGGTATAGCAAACTAAATTTATAGTTTTTTTATTTTCTTTTGGAATTTTTTTCTTTCATTTTTTTACATTTAAGTCACTAAAGCTTTTCATGTTAGAACAACCAACATTTATAACTAAACCTATAACCCTTCTTTAATTCACTCTTTCATTTTTAAAATTTCACATAACTCTCAAAAGGAATGTTATACTCATGGCGTGATAGGTATTATGAAGGATAATAAAAGTAAGGTTAAGGTAGTGATATGGTTAGCAAGGAAAAGTGGTAATTAGACTCAACGGGGGTGACTAGGGTAAAACTATACAAAGGTTGGCTTGAAAGGCTCAATCGGACCAAAGATGGCTTAAAATTATATCCTCAATTACGTATGCCTTAAGATTTTGCCTTAAGTGATGCTCAAACAAGTTCTAGCATATTTTTTAGACCCTAATTATTTTTGTGATCCATAAATGTATTCTAAGTAAGTATAAAAACTAAATGATTCTAACTATGTGCTCAAAATATCAAGTGGTTATAAGTGAATCTGAACTTGTCCTAGATTACCAAGCAAACGATCACAACATTCATTGTTTCCAAAAGAAAGTAGCATTTGAAATCATATTTTTATTTCATATCATTGACTACTATCATTCAACCAACCCATAACTAAAGGAGAAAATGAAAAAAAAAATTGCATGCAAGACACAACAACTAAGAATAACAATCATAAAGAGTAAGCATGATTAAACACGGTAAATAAACACTAAAGTATTCCCACCCCTTCCTCAAACTTAAAGGCATTATCTACAATGATAAAAATGAGAGTGAGTAAAAGAGACTTCCTATGTAGTCAACGGCTTTGTGCGACAATGCTCAAATCTTGAGGCTAAAGTTATTGCTTGGGTTAGTACTCAAAGCCCTCAATTTACTTGACTTTTATTTTGAGCTCCATTGGGCTACACCTTGTTGGCTTTACTTCCGCTCCTTTTTTTTATGCTTTATGAAGTGTGAACTTTCTGTTTTAATACACTACAATAAATAAAATGGAAAATATTAAAAATTAAGATTATTGAAAATTAAAATTCACTTTGCTGCCTCCCAAGAAGCACTTGATTTAACATCTTTTGCTTGATATATTTCGGGTTCATGAGAGACCAAAATGGATGTTGGAAACATGTTGAGGTGTATGGATGTCAATATTTCTCTATTTATGCTTCCCCAATTCTATGATCAAAGTTCTCACAATAGATTCCAACCATTTTAACTTATGCTTTTTCGGCAAAGACTTAAAAAGATAATGAATAAAAGAGCTTCCTTGACCAGTGTCTCCAAACTTCTCTTTGAAATATGAGCCACGACTCTTCTTTCTTTTCACCTTGTGCCTTATTACCTTTCTTTTTATCTGTGAATGAACATCATCTACCTTCTTGACTTGTGGGGGTTTTTGCTAATTTCTTTGGTGTATTCCCTCATATCTAAAACATTCATCCTTCTCAATTGGTAATTTAACCTCTTTAAAGACCTTGAATGTTTTAGAATTGAGGTAATGCACCAAAGACCTTGGATCAATTCTAAAACATTCATCCTTCTCAGTTGGTAATTTAACCTCCATAAAGACCTTGAAGTTGATTGTCTCCTCTTGTACTCTCATTTTTATCTCTCCCATCTTCATGTCAATAAGAACCCTTCTAATAGCTAAGAATGGCCAACCAAGAATTATTGGAACTTCACTGTCTTCCTCAATATCTAACACAACAAAAACTACTGATATGATGAATTTACCCACTTTCACCAACAATTCTTCAATGATACCCCATAGATAGGTGAGAGATCTATCTGCCAATTCCAAGGAAATTATAGTCGGCTTCATCTCACCAAGAACCAACTTGTTCAAGATGGATAAGGGCATGAGATTGATACTTGCTCCAAAGTTACACAAGGCTTTCTCAAAAGCGGTCTCCCCAATAGTGCAAGGGATAACAAAGCTACCCGGATCCTTCATCTTTTGAGGCAACTTTCTTTAAAGGATTGCACTATATTCCTCTGTTAGACTCAACGTCTCATAGTCTTCCAATTTTCTCTTTTTTGACATTACTTCCTCTATGAACTTTATATAGTTTAGCCTTTTCTTCAAGACATCCATAAAAAGAATGTTAGTGTGAATCTTTTTAAAGTTTTCAAGAACATTCGAGGGTTGATCATATAACTTCTTTTTATAGAAGTGTTGAGGGTAAGGAAATGGTGGGGTAATGACAAGAGGATTATCTAAAAATAAAATAGAGTTGGGTTTGTGAGTTATCCTAGATGGTTCAAGAATAACTTCTTTCTCTTTACCTTCAACCATTTTTTTCTTTGAAGTTTCTACTTCCATGCCACTCATAAAAGTGATGAAATTGCAATGCTCTATTGAATTAGCCTCCTTGTCACTTGAGAACTTGCTAAAAGATTAATCTTTGATTGCATTGGTAAGTTGGCAAACTTGCACCTCTAATGACTTCAATGTAGCATTTATGTGGGTGTAATGTGTCTCAATGTTATCAAGCTGAGCCTCATCTTTGGTAAATCTCTCCCTTGTCTCCATGATTAAAGTGCCCAAAAGATCCTCTAAAGATGACTTCTTCTCAACCACTTGATGATTAAATCCCGATAAAGGTTATAAGGAATTTCTTGGATTGCCATAGTAAAAGGTCTTATGGTTTCTAAGATTGAGATGATCATATGTAGGGAAGTTGTTAGTCCAGTGTTGGAAATTTTAGTTGTTGATATATTTAGCTTGTTCTGAATCACTCCCTTCACTGGTGTAAGACAAATTTGCAACCATTGTCAAATTCTTGCTTGAAGAAGACTCTTTAGCATGGAGTGTAAAAACCTGATTTTCCAATGCCAAAACTTAAGTTGAAAGTGCAACAATGAGATCAACCTTATATACCCTAGTAGCCTTACACACTATAGACCTCTCATTAGGCCATTGGTAATTATTGCAAGCCATCTCTTCCAACAAAACTTGGGCTTTTTCTGCCATTTTTGACAATAAGGTTCCACCCACTGCCGTACCCATAATAGTTCTTGTTTGGCCGTTTAACCCATTGTAAAAGAGTTGGATTTGGAGCCAATCTTGGTACCTATGTTGAGGGCATTTCTCAATGAGATCTTTGAACCGCTCTCATACCTTATAAAGTGGCTTGAAACCCAATTGTCTAAATTGTGCTATCTTCTCACAAAGTTGTAAAGTCTTAGATGGTGGAAAGAACTTAGTGAGGAACCATTAAGAAAGCTCTTACCATGTTGTGATACTTCTTGGTTACAATGATTGAAACCATCTCATTGCCTTGTCCCTAAGAGAGAATAGGAACAAACATAGGAGAATGGCGTCCTACGTGAGTCTATTTAACTTAATTGTATCACACACCTCTAAGAACATTACAAAGTGAACATTCGGGTCTTCGCTTGGCAATCCCCCATATCGATTTTGTTGAACCATGTTAATAAAGGTCGACTTCAATTCAAAATTATGGCTTGAACTACTTGGCATTGAATTTTTGAATAGTTCTCATTAACCACGGGCTTAAAATAGTCCCTTAATGCCTATGGTTGTTGGTTGTTGTTAACTTCTTCAGCTATAACTCGAGCTTGATCTCTCATTTCTCTTCTAAGCTTTTAAAAAGTGCGCCCAACTTTCGGATCAAATGGAAAAAGCTTTAAGCCACGAGCTCTTCTTATACACCTTCAAACAACAAAAATAAAACCACAACTCAAAAAGAACAAAGAAAAATAAAATGCCAAAATTAAAATCAAGTTGCGTATCCACAATATTAGCATTAATTCAAAATTCTCAATCCAAAGAACAATGCCCAAAACCTGTTCGCAAAATGATACACACGCGAACTATAATTGCAAGTGCATGGGTTGTGAGCAAGTAATAAAGTGATAAGGGAGAATCGTTCCCAAGAGGATTGAGTCCTAAATTGATGCTAAGTACTATAATGTTGCAACCTAACTTTATCTAGGCTAATCTAAATGATAAGTTGAATTATAGAATTAAAAATGCTTAAAACTAAATAACTTAGTAAATTAAAGATTTGAGAGTTCTATATAAATGGGTTATAGGGACTTGATTTCCTTCTATTGTTTCTATGTTCTTTATCATTAATGACTAATAATCAATTTTATGCATTCACTAGTTAAAGGTGTACGATTAGTCTCATTACCTCTTTCGAGTGTCGAATAAGATCCTATGTATATATAATTAGGTTGATATCCCTATCTAGCTCATTATACATACATGAATTAAGCTACCCTTATATAACTGCCCTAAGTTCATTAGTCTCCCAACTCAACAAACTCAAAACTATGCTTTTTACAACCAACATATGAGTTAGACTCTCCCAAGTGCAAACCCAATTTGTTTAAATCATCCAATTCATCTCCTAATGCAATTAGAAGCATTAAGCACATAAAAAGAGTATAAATGAATAACATAAAATAGTCATTAATCACATAACAACATCAATACATATTGTTCAATGGAGTTCCATCAAGCCTTATAATATATAATCTAGCAATCTATAATGAAATATTCAATTACATACATCCAAATGTTCATAAAAGTACTCATGTTCAAATCAACACAAAACATAATTAGAAATTAGAAATAAATGTAAATAAAGTAGAGAAAGAAGAAGGACCTAGTTAAAGAAGCCTTTGGAGCCTTCAATCTTCAATAATCTCCCTTAACCCAAGTTTTAATGGTGTTTCTCTCACTAAAACCTCAAGTTTCTCTCTAGTTCGTGCTTCTCTTTGATGATGTGAGAAGTGGCTAAATGGTAGTATTTATAGGTTTCAAATTAAGGCAAAATGGCTAATAAAATAGATAGTGGCGCTTGGGCTTTACTTTTTGGTGCTCGAGCACCAAACATTCTGCCTGATTTGGCATTTAAGCGCCGAGCACTATAGTGGGTTACTATATTACCTATAGTATTCATCGACATTGTAGCATATTTGATTTTTTTCCTTGTTTTCTTTGAAATTTTATCCCAAATTGCTCCATTAACTTGAAACCTACAAGAAAATATTAATACACATAAAAAGCCATATATTCTTATTTAAATTAAGTAATTACCACGTTTAGAACAGATACAATATAATGTATAAAATGCGCTTATCAGTACCCCAAGAGGGCATGTTCTGCTATTTTCTTACATTTACCTTAAAGATTGATCTTAGGTTTATAATCATGTTTGCTTCTTAAAAGACCTTCTAAGAGGCACATTCCCTCTTGGGTTTCCATAACCTTTGTCTCTAGCACCCATACTAATAGAAGCTCTCAATCTAGAAGAAGATCGTGAGCCAAGTAAAACACTTAAGCCGTACAAATGGTCAAAACCCCATTGGGCATCCAAGCCTTCAGGCCCCATTCTCAACTCTGAGCTTGTTTCTTTCTGAAGAGCCTTCTTTCTACTTGGATCACCCTCTCTGTCTTTCATTTCTTAAATAAAAAGAATGCGATTGTAATATTCGATCCTTATTAATAGTGTAGATACCTAGATTTCGGTATAAAGCTATAAAGAAACTATAGGGTTACCTGATTGCAACCCTATTAGAAATATATTTTTTTATAGTGTGCGTGAGAGGTATTAGACCTAAATTGATAATTTCACAGTCGATTGGGGAGTCGGACGATCATGGAATATTTTTGAAATTCTTTCTATTGGCTTAGAAAAGGAAATTTCAATTTAACACATATATTTTTATATAAGTGTTGTGCATGTAACAAGTATTTGTTAAGAAACACAATCCATGTGTTAGAAAAGGAACCAATGAGGAATAAGCTCATGGATTGCCAAGTTAATAGTGTAATAGCTTGACTAGTATAGTCAAATAGTTAGAAATGGACCAATCATATACTTCTATTTCTAACCAATGGTATCTTTGATATTTAGAGTTTAGTTGAGGGAATAATTGGGCATTTTAGAGGGCCTATATAAAGAGAATAGGTGCTAGAAAATTGGTCTTAAATGAAAAGCAAAAATTGAAACAAAAAAGGATATTATCGACAAAAATTGGAGATAAATGGGGGAGAATGCAGAACCATTTCTAGCAGTAAAATTCAAGGCTTTTTCATGATTTTTCATGCATGATCAAGCTAAGCCCAAGTTCCTAAGGTTAAATAGATCATGTACTAGTGAAAAATCCAAGGACAAGAGGTAAGAAAACATCATTTAGTGATTGTGGTATATGATTTTTCAAGACTATTTCAATTAATGTCTTTGTTTGAATTATTGACTTAGATTTTAGTTTAATTCAATTTTGAAGCTCAAAGAGACACCAAACTAAAGGAATTAGTAACATATAAATTAGGGTTTGGTGTGGTTTTGATGTAAAGACTTCAAATTATTATTATTAAGGCATTAGAATTAAATTGACATGATTTGAATGCCATTGGAACAAGAAATTGAGAAAAGGAATGTGTTGGGTGGAAGATGGTGAATTCAGCCACTTTAGGGATTTTAGAGTTTGAGTGGTGTTTTGGTTTAATTGTTGTATACGAATGATTCCTTGTGTCAATTGGTTGTAATATGGATGACGAAAAATAAAAAATGAAGTAAAATGGACTTAATTATACATTCTTGGTAACATGAAGGAAAATTATATCCAACCGAATTATTAGAGTGTTAAGCAATTTTATGGCTTCGGATAGTAAATTAAAGAAAATTGAATGAAAATGGAAAGTGGAGTCCATTCGGGCATTGTATGCCAATTAGGGAGCTTACTAGTTTATGTATAATTTTAGCATTAGTAAAGGTTTTAAATGTCAATTATAGAATGTAGGTGAAGGAAACCGAGAGCAGTAAAAGGAAAATTTTAGAGAAGAATTAAACTTGGAGTGTTTGGTGAGTGAAAATCTGTAATTGTTTATCTTTCGTTTAATATGTTTTAGCATATTGAAATTTTATGTTTATGTGATTTTAAATATATAAGCATGATTTACAAATTTTGGAATACTATTATAATTATGAATGTCTATGTTCAGTTTGAGAAATATATTTTAAAATTATTAAATTAATTTTCAAAGGCCATTGGTACCTTCAGATTTACAATGTGGTGATAGTTTAAGAACTGGTCCGTATATCCTGTATACATGGGTAAGTATTGGGGGGGTCACTAACTCTGAAAAGTTGGGTTGTCGAGTTATATAAGTTACTCTATATGTACGGAGTATTGTCTCGCTATATATAAGCGATGTAAAATTCCGTTGCATAGCTAGTTAGATGTCTTTAGATGTCACAGTGGGTGTTGCTAATTTAGACGCTCTGTGACCTACTCACTTTGTGTGGTGCTAGTTTAATCATTGTGTGAGTATAGAGCTTTAGGGTTACCATTTGGTACAATTTAGAAAGAAAATGGTCGAGCAAGAGTTTTAGTAGATTTTGAGTTATTAAACACATATCATTGCATTTAAATATATATATATATATGTTAATTACTATAGTTTTACAGATTATGGCAATTGTTTACAGAAATTATTAATAAAAATTGTTCGATAAGATTTTATCAGCATATGATGTTTAGAAACAGTTTTATAGTTTTATAATAACTTGAGAAGCATGTTTTAGGCAGTTTGCAGAATATAAAAAGGGTTTGCCTCGCAGAATTTCCCAATTTTTGTAATTAGACTATGAAGAACTTCTGTTGGGGTGTTTGGTGAGGTCTACTGGAATCTACAATAAAGGATTCCGGGGCGGGTCCTGTCAGTAATTAGGAATCAAGCATTTATACATAATATGTATGAGCCCGAACAAACTTACTCCTCCTCTTTATAATAGAACAGGATAGTTTTGCGATAAGATTTGCGTCTTTCAAGCTCATTTCAGTCAAAAACCCTCTAGGGCTATTAGAGTGGTCTAGGGCCACCTCAACTCGAGCTCTACGCATCTTAGAAATTTTTGGGCTAGTAGTTTAGGTTCCTATAAGTGAAATAAGAAAAGTGTTACAACATAAATGACAAAGACATTATAAAGAGCTCAAAGGACAATCAAAGGGAACAACCTACATCTAAGGAAAACTAAGTCACTATGAACCAAAATCCCCTTCGGGATCAGGAAATTTCTTGACCTTATTCTCTACCAAAAAAGAATTAGAACTCCTCCCACCCTTTATTAGTGGAGGGCAAATTCTAAATAGGAACAAGAGCCTTTTGGCTTAAAAAGTAGTAGAATCACTTGTTCTCAGCTGCATTATGTCTAAATTAGTACAAGAATAACAACTCCTAAAAAACAAAAGGCTCAAATTATTTTGCCATCGCCTATAAGACAAAAGCCTCGATAATACTTACCAAGAATTTTGTCCTAATTAGGAATTGGTGACTATTGGGCGGGTTAACATCCTCACAAAATAGGGTGCTATAGGGAGCCTATGCCCAAGCTTAGAAATCTCAATATGCAAGGCTATTTCACCTTGTTCAAGGTAGTTCAGGAAGTCATCAGTGCTGAAAACACACAAGGTTACTGAGGTGGGAATAATGTATTAGAGTTTAAGTCACTCTAAATCTTCCTCAGTTATATGTGACCTTTGGTATCTCAGATCTAATTCGAATTCAAGTTCTTCAAGTTCAATTAAGGGATCATTAAACAATCTCTCATTCTCTTCTCCTACCTCAACTAGTTCAAGACATACCTCATCCCTAATACAACCTCATTACCCTTTTTTTAAGCACTATAAAGGGAAAAGCAATCTTAGAAATTTCAACCTCCTTAAGAGGAGGCTTCATCCTTAAGATCTTGGGTCCTCCTAACCCCATTATTTCTCATAATAAGTAGAGTTTCTTTAATTTCCTCCTCTACTTCACTTACTAGTAGCCTAAGATCTAAACAGCTCTTACTTATCTTAAGTCTTTATGGAAGGAAGAAATTTACTTTATGGGGAAAAAGGACAAAATCATATAGTTCAAACCAAATTCAAAACACGATTATGAATTTACAACCAAGAAATTTCAAAAACCTCACAGTTGACTATAGGGATTTCAAGAATACAAGAAACATCAAACAAACCAATAAAAAAAAACAAAATAAGGAGAGAAACTCTCTATAACTTGAAGAAATCACTAGAACAATAATCTAGAGCAACAACAGAAAAAAAAATCACAAAGCCTTAAAATCTCTCTTTTGATGAAATAGTGTTGGAGCAAGTACAAGTGCTAAAAGAACCCTAAAAGGCATATTTAAAACCCAAGTCTGGAAGAAATCTAAACTGTTCATTCGAACTAACAGACCAGATTGAAACACATTTAAAAATGTTCCCAACTAACCAACATGACAATTAAGGGACCAAGAACCATTCAATTCAAACACCAAGCTTGGGATTGGGACACCTCTCCAATAACTATTCATTTAAAACATTTAAGTGAAGTAAAAATGTCGGATAACAAGTACATGATTCTTTAAGAGACACTTCTATTTAATGCAAAGATTCTCTCTTGTGAGCTAAACCTCTTCGGGGTAAAACCAGGCAAATAGAAACCTCGAGCATCAAATAATTAGTGGCCACAACACCAATACCTGAGCCACCTTTTTTAAAGGTGATTAATGTAAGAATTGTGCCAAGAAACACATAGTTTCTATTAGAACTGGTGCTTACGTGTCATTCTAATACTGTAAGAATATTAATTATTTAATATTAATACAATAAGCATTTCGAATAAAATCGTTAATAATAAATATATATGGTAAGATGCATGTAACACTTCAGACATTGTATGACCTAAAGAAGTTCAAATCTGGTTCAAAGAAGATTGGACCAGTGCTAAGATTAACTATGCTATGAGTTATAATTGCTAAGAGTTAGCAAGTTATAAAATTTAGTAAAATCTAAAGAGTTAGAACCTTGTCAACAATAGGACAAAGACCTGAGGGTATAATTGCTAAGAGTTAGCAGGTTATATAAACCTGTTGCCCTAACACTACAAGGATTTTCGCCCCAGTGCTGGAACAGTGATCAAAATAAAAACAAATAGAAAAAATGACCTATTTAAGTCGTAGTTCATTGCCCAACACTAACAAGCTATTGCACCAGCAACAACCTAGAGCTCCAGTGCTAGACCTTCACCGTTCTAGCAATACACATTTTACATGTAGTGTCCAGCAGTAGTACGATTCTTGACTCGACAAGAATTGGAGATTTAAAGCTCATATCAATCCCTATAAAAAATCACTCGTCCCCAACCTTTAAAAAGCATCCAAAAACATCAAGAACATACAACACAAGTTTTAAATAGTAATTGAAGCATCCATAGAGAGAGATTCAAGGCGTTCTTCGGCATCAAGAGTTTCTTAGGCAGCGCAATCAATATTAATTCGACGTCTATATCGATTTGCTATTGATTGTATCATATTTTCTTATTATTTTCGTCGTTGTTCTCTTGTAGCCATGAACTAAATTTTTTATCTAGTGTTAATACTTGAACTCTATATGTGCGCTTAATTTCCATATCTTTTTAATATTTAATAAACTTAGTTCTTTGTTATTCAAATTACTTGTTCTTAATGCTTCAATATATCTAGCCAATATATAATGAATGAATTGGTAATATTTTGATAAACTCAAAAGAGGAATCATTATATTTAGACCTAGGTAATTTGATGCAAGATTGTAGAGTAACATTTAATGTTGCATATGCAAGTTTCAAATTAGGATAGGAATATACCTAATTGGCATATATGATCAATAAGACTGAATCTTAATGAATCTTAATTTATTATAAGTACCATAGGAATATAGGTATTGAGTAAATTAAGATATACTTGTATGACCTTGAGAGAGGCTTGTGAATATATTAGTGTCTTGATCAATAACAAGATCTAAGAGAATTAAATATTAGAGAATTAATCATTAGAAAGCATATTGAGGGATAGTATTAACTCTAAGTTTTCTCTATATTACTATCTTCCAAATCTCTTTACGTTGTGTCATTACTTTTATATTTTCTAAATTCATTCTTAGATTTTGATTTTTTTGATAATTACTAGAAAGATATAATTTTAGTACTTGGTTAAAAAGAAGATATTATCCCTGTGGGTTCGACATCCAACTCTTTTGTCCCATTATTACTTGCATACGATAGTGTATACTTGCACTCAGTTAGAAGATATAGAATTATCGCATCAATACATCAAAAATAGTTCCTCATGTAAATACGATAATGATACTGTTTTGCTAACTGAATGTTTGTCAATGAATGGTCATTATATCTTAAATACACCTTTGAAATGTCTAGGTGAATAGAACAAATGGTAGTTCGAAAACTTTGAATAATGATGAATTGTGACACATAAGATTAGGTTGTGTAGTCATAAGACGACTATCCCGTCTAGTTAAGGATAACCAGATACTTGATCTAATTACGAAACCTTGGCTAGTTTATGAATCTTAGATTCGAGGGAAAATGACCAAATACTTATGTAAGTATTAGATACTGACCCACTAATTTATTGAAACTTCTACATAGGAATGTATATGGTCCAATAAATCATACTGCTATTGGGTGAATTTTGATACTACATCATCTTTATCGTGATTTATCACAATACAGATATGTGTTTCTGAGAAACACAAATTAGAAACTTTTGAAATTTTCAAAGAGTTTCGACTACAAGTAAAAAAATAAACCCTTATGTATATTCAATACCTTTAATCAGATCGAGACGATTTATACATGAATAGTAAATTTATAAATTAGTTAAAGGAGAATGTAATTCTCACTCAATATAGTCCTCTAGGTACTACTCAACACTTTAAGTGTTTTCAAGATAAGGAATTGGCCTTTATTAGATATGATTTGATTGATATTGAGTTTTACCGATCTTCTAGAATATCTTTAAGGATATGCTCTATTAATTGCTAATCACTTATTGAATAAAGTTGTTCCTTCTGTTCTATATGAGATATAGACTCGTAAGAAACTAAGTCTTAAATAAGTTAAGATTTAAGGATGTTCTATTTGTATAAGAGTTACACAACAAGATAAACTTGCACACAAAAGGTACAAGTATCGGTTCATTTAACATCTTAAGCATTCTATAGGATACTAGTTCTATGATCTAAAGGAGTGGAAAAAATCTATTCCTAGAGAAAGAGTTTCTCATAGATTATGAAGATTGTAGAAAGATGAAACTTAATGAAGTCAATCTAAAAATATATGAACCGATGGTGAAACTTTAAATTCAATTGAGTGAGATGCCTATAACACACTTTTTTTATAAGTCTGAAAGAAAATCGAGGGTCACATAATAGGTATGCTTTATACTTATATGTGCCCTTGGTGTTTTCTTATTTGAAGAAAATGATCTTTTAACTTACAAAGAAACAATATTAGACATCGATTCGAGAAAATGACAAGATGTCATAAAATCTAAAATTGACTCTCTGTGTGACAATCAAGTCTAGCACTTGATTGTGCTTCTAATAGAAATTATTCTTATTTGTTATAAATAAGTTTATGCAATGGAAGTGGGGGTCTAATTTGAAGGTAGAGACCTTCAAATCTTGACTAATGATAAAAAAAAGGTTACACTCACAGATTTGGGATCAATAATGAGGAAACTTTTTTTCACCGTCTATAATGCTTAAGTCAATCCAAATTTTGTTGGCTATTGTATTCTGCTGAATTCTTCATTTTAATAAAGAAATCAGAGAGTCTTGTTTCATTAAGAATAAATAGAATGTGTGTGTGTTCAAAAAAAGCCAGTATGAGTATAATTATCTTTCGAGTTCTCTACGTGGAATACATATTCAATGTCAGAATCGACACTGATATGTTACAAGTCAATTAGATATGAGTTATTTGAATAAGAACTACTCCATAAAAGATTTGGAAAAGGCTTCCTTATTACTACCTATAAAGTATTATAGAGATAGAGCTAGATGGCTGATAGAATTATTATAATCGTTGTACATAGACAATATTCTTGAAAATGACAACTTTAATAACTGTGAGATAGTTAATGTACTTTTTAAATATGGCATTCATCTTTCTAGGAGGAGTTGTCCTCGGCAAAAAGATGAAAATATTAGAATATCTAACATACAATATACATCAGCTAGAGATAACTTTATGTACGCCATGTTATATACAAAACCCGAATATGGATGGTTGTAAGTGTTAGGAGCTGGTATTAATCTGATCTGGGTAATGACAATCCATTGATCGTGAAACATATTTGAAATACTTGAGAGGTATAGAGGATAAGTTTCTAACTCATAGAGAAAGTTACTTATATATAAAGGATACACAGACTTGGGTTTGGTCTGGATGATAGAATGTCCACATCTAGTTATGTATTTCTTCTCATCGATATTGTAGTTAGTTGAGAGTGCAAAATAAATATCCAAATCTAATTCTCCTTGTAGGTGGAATAGTTTGCGACATGAGTAGCCTACAAAAGAAGTTCTGTGGATATCTAAATCAATTGCACAACTTAGAATAATTCTAAGCTTAATGGATCCCATCCCACTAAATGCAATAATAACAAGATAATTGCTCTGGCTAAAAAGCCACAAGGTACACCAGAATTCTGATCATACGGACTCTGAATACCATATGAATAGAAATTCCTTGGCTATATAGAGATGTAATAGTATATATGATATATTTCATGAATAATATAGCAGACCCACTAACTAAAACCTTAACTCCTAATGTGTTTGAGAAACACATGAAGATGATAGATATTAGATATCATCGTGAATAGCACTAAAGCGAGTGAGAGTTATTGGAACTAGTGCTTATATGCCATTTTAATATTGTATGAATATTAATTCTTTAATATTTATACAATAAAAATTTTGAAAAAAATCATTAATATTAAATACATATGGTAAAATACTTGTAACACTTTAGATATTGTATAATCTGAATAAGTTCAGATTTGGTCCAAAGGAGTTCAGTGCCAAGAGTTAGCTACGCTGAGAGTTATAATTGCTGAGAGGTATAATTGCTAAGAGTTAACAGGTTATAAGAGTCAGCGAAATCTAAAGAGTTAGAACCTTGTCTAAAATAGGACAAAGACTTGAGGGTATACTAGCAATAACATTGTGCAAAGAGTACTAAAAAATGTCATTATCAAACGTTATGTTCCTAATCTATTTTTACTAATACGGGTTTATTGGTGGGAATCTTATTTAATATAGATCTGTGTATGTCTATATATGGATAGTCCAAATAATTAATCTGAGTAAACTATGAGCTTAGTGGAAGCTCATATAGATATGCGGGTATTCAGTAAGACTGGGTACTTAACGAGCTAAATTAGGATTTCTAATAAACATCACATAAAGCTGTCAATGGATGATCCTTTTGAGTTGAGTAGTATTTGTGGTCCCTTGACCTGAGCACTATGATTGACTTATAAGTAATCCATCATACTTAGGTTTCACACATATCAGAGACCTTTTATAGTCTGACTGTTGGGTGTCGCTGGGTATGGTCTGATGCTCATGGAGTCCAGTTTATGTAGATATAAGATCCATTAACTCATATAGGTGAGTTGTATATCCAGATGCTCCGAGATTGTGTTCTAAAAAATCTTATGGCTAAAAGTAATTCACTTAGAAAAAATATTTCCTATGTAAGAAGTAATATCGCAAAAGTGTTTGCAGATATTATTTATCAGAATACGAATCTAGAGATAAGTTCTAGTGTTGAGCAAATAGATACTTGAAGGTGATGATCTATGTCTCCGCTCTTCCAAGATATAAATAACAAAGAAATTATACGAATATGTATTAACCTTAACTTATATGGTTCAACATGTTATTTTATTATTTTCATAATGTATGAGTGGGGCATCGCTTATGAACTTATAAAAGAGTTTCGTAGGACAAAATGGATGTGAACCTAGGGAGTTTCACTATATAGAGTGTACTCATTGTGCATTGGCTTAGCACACCGGATTGAATAGTTTAATCTGGGAAGTTCTTAGAAAATTAGAATTATTTCAAGGTCTCTCGAGGAGATGATAAGGTTTAAGTGTTAAGTCCGAAATCTCGACAAGTATATTAATTTATGGCATTACATGTGGCATCCAATAGAAAGGTTAAAGTGGCAAGACAGGGTCTCTTGAAGAGTGTACTCATTGTGCATTAGCTTATTTACTTGCCACTTTAACCTTTTTATTGAATGCCACATGTCATGCCATAAATTGATATACTTGTCGAGATTTCGAGCTTAACACTTAAATCCTATCATCTCCTCGAGAGAACCTTCTATTGGATGCCATATGTCATGCCATAAATTGATAATGGCATGACACATGGCATATCACATGGCATGTTATAATTGATTGATTATTATTTTGTTAAATATTAATATTTTAACTGGCTAATGAGTTGTAAGTGAAATTCTACCAAATTAGCAAGAGGTAGATATTAACATGTATTGCCATTTTTATTGAATTCTTTAAATGTTAACCAAGAGGTGGCATATTTTGCATAACTAAAATGGCCACTAAATTCATTTCTATTCTGCTAATTTTTGTGCAAATTAAAGCATAACATGTATTGAAACAAGAGTTATTTGGCCACTGATTTCATTCATATTCGACCGACACTTAGTTAAGTGCTTATTCATTCTTTTGAAGAAGCATGACAATGCAAATATTTTGCATTGTCATGCTTGCACATTAATTGGCCAAAGGTGAGGTTACCTTGGCTATAAATAGCCAAGTTCAAATCATTTGCATAATAAGATGTGGGTTATAAGAAATATTATATAGAGGTCCGAGAGAAATTAAAAAGCAAATATTGCTTCAAATAAAATATTTTGACAAGTTACAAGGCTACCGTTGTAGCTCAAAGGATCCTACCGAGTTCTCAACTAAAACTACACAAAGCACGCTTCGAGGGTGAGTTCCTAATATTTCATTAGTGTAATATAATATTATGTTTAAATTTTGATGCACTTAATTATGCATGCGTGATGTGTAATTAAAAATTAAAATATACATGCTCACCCCACATACAGCGCACTTTCAGTTTTCATCTTTGGCAAGTCAAAACTGAAAACAAAGAGATCCCCTCTCAGAAGTTGGCCCAAAGCTAAAGAGCAAGTCCGGCCCAATGATTTATGGCAAAGCATTCATAAGTGAGCATGGTTGCAGCTTAGAGAATTTAGAACTCGTAAACATTACGGCAATGATTTGACAACACCATTGGGAGCAATTTTGCAGCCAACCCGAGGCAAGCATCATTCTAATTGTATGAGTGGTTTATACCAATTCAAGTTAGCTTGATTGGGACAACAAAGTATTTGTTTTGGGTCGACAGGTATCATTCGATTCAGTTACTATCAACACCCATTTCAAATTAACAACAGCGATAATGGACAAAATGAGAGAGCTCCAAGATCATCCCGACTATGGGGTGATCATCTTCACTTTGTGTACATCTTGCACTTAATAGAATGTGGTGACTGACATACTGATGACATTCCTTCTATGCTACATCCACCTAGAGGTAAAGGTTTGGTACGGTTTATTCTTTGCACGCCTCATGCCCATATCTCACACCATCAACATCATCAAACCTCATTCCTTTTCTTCTCTGTGCTATTATGACTAACCACACCATCAACATTGAGAAGGTAATACATTCTAAGATCATGGCTTGTGCAAAACTTAAATCTCAATTTTTTTTCCTTATTTAATTGCAGCGTTATGTGCCAATTCTAAGGTCACTTAGGAACCTACCATTAAAAGATACACATCAGCCCAAGCCATCAACACACCAATCATTTGAAAAATGACATCCAAATCAATCCACCACCAGCCGAGCACTATAGCCTGCGGCACCTACTATTAGAGCTTTACTAATACACATCTATCTTGCCCAAATTGAAACCTGGCTTATAGAACAAGAGTGTGCCGCCCACGAGTTTCGCACTTATATGATCAAGTAAACACATGCAACTACTGCATCTTTCGAATTCAATTCCACTACACTACCTCAGTCATCATTCATCCCTCAGCCACCACCAACTTTAGTAAAATACAATATGGATCATTATAATCTTGTCTTCGACCCATGAGACCTTGACCATTGAGCTACGCTTTAAACGGAGAAAGTGTTTCAATTTTCTTTACTTTTATAACATGGAGACGATGTTTAATTTAAATTTGGGGGCAAAAAATACTTCCATGTTATTTTTGGCTTTTCATTTATCTACTTTCATTTTTATTTATTATTTTTATGCTTATGTCTATGTTATGTTTTAAATCTGTATAAAAGAAAGCAATATAGTAGTAATGAAACCATATCTTTATTTGCAAAAATCTTGTTTTTACTCTATAGATTACTTTTTTTTGTTGTTGTTAAGTTGTGATGATGATCATATTTCTATGTTAAAAAAGAAATAATTTGTTGAATTTATTTTTTACAAGTCCCTAGAAAACGATAGATACTTAAGACAATTTTTATATCTAAATTTAAGAGCAAGTTCAACCTTGTTTTTTATTACCTTACTATTGAGCACATTAAATAAGCATCTTAAGGAGTACACTTCGAAGACTGGCACTCTAGACAATGTTTTTAATGACTACTTGAGGCGAAATCTTATAAAATATATGAATATTAAAATAAAATTATGCCATTTTTGGATTGATTAAGCCTTTTTAGCATACTTAAGTAATATTTTTATCCCTAGTTACTTTTTGAACTTAATTACCCATTTCTTGGATGAACCACATTACAAGCCTAGACTTTAAGTTTACTTTAATCCAAAATTACCTGTTAACACCATAAAACCTTGGGTTTACTTAGGATACTCTTGGAAGAAAAAAAAGATTATGGTTGTAGTAGAAAAAAAAATGTATTATTTCATTTAGATTTAAGAATAACGCAATAAATTCTGGTTGGATAGATTAATCTAAGCTTGGGAGAATTTGTTCGTTTATTTAAATAAAAAAAACTGTTTAAATTCCTTATACCCCCAACTTAGGAAAAAAGAAGAAATTCTTAGAATTTGAGTGGTTATAAAGGAGAAACATAATGAGTTTAAGAGAGAAAGATATATTCGAAGAAGGAGAACCAAGAGGTTCTTAAGTAATATCTAGAGTTAATGGTGTTATTTAAACTAAATTGTTTATCCTTTTATCCTACCTTAACTTTAACCTTACATTACAAGTTAAATTAAAGATAGATCCCCAAACACATGTCTTCCTACATTAATAGAGTCTAGTACAAAAAATAAGCCTATGGTAGTGACATCATAAAGTAAATTATGTTGAAACGTCATCTTTTCTATACAATCTTAAGTATTTTGTAAGCCTAAGTACAATTCGATTGTTACTTGTTGCTCGCACACACACACACATGGTGATCGTTTATAAGGAAGAATAAAGGATTAAATGATGATATTAAGAATTGTTAAAGAAGTATCTATCTGATTTCTAAAAAAGACTTTTGAGACAATAATTTTAATCATCTAATCAACCTAGCATGTTGTATTTTATTTTAGAGTCTTTATTTCATAATGTGTCAAGTATAATCTTTTTATTTTCTTTCTTTATTTTTATTTTTCATTACTTGAGGATGAGCAATTCTCTAAATTTAGGAGAATTTGATAAGGTTATAATTGTCATATATTTTATCCCCATTTTACTTAAGGATTGTCTATTTTTATGAGATTAAATAGCTATTTATGTGCTTAAATATTTATTTTATAGGGATTAAACTTATTAAATGCAATTGAAGAAATTAAAGCAAAACTACAAGTTTTAAAAACAACAATAAAAATAGGAACCAAAATGCAAAAATTTTAAAGTTATTAATTCACTACCCCAACGATCAAGCACTTATCACCTTAACAACAATTCTCAAACCAAAAATGCTGCAGCGAAAGAAGATTTTCAGCCCTACAATGCAAGTATATAAGAAACCCCAAACTAATCGCAAAAATACCACAGATGAAAAGGTAACGTTGTAGTGATGGAATAAAAAGTATTGACATTGTAGTAGTGAAGAGTATCCGCCCCAATGGTGCGACCTTTTTTGAAATAAAAACAAATACAACTTCAACACTCTAATCAATTCTTATATAAAGATCACTTGTTTCAAATATAAAAAAACACAGCAACACAAGTTTTTAAAAGTAAATTGAGCATAATAAAAGTAATTTTATTAATGAATTGAGGTTTATTAAAAAATTTGTAAAACGTGGAGGGCTCTTTAAAATAAATAGAGCAAACTTTATGGTGTAGCCGTCCTTAACCCTTATTTAAAATTATTGTAAGAAGGTCAAATTTATTATCAAGCATGACTTAAGCACAAGACTTTTTGAATTATGAATTTAATAAATTTGTTATGCTACAGGAAACCTTTCATGAAAATGTTTGTTTAAAAGTTCAATCCATTCATGTTATTTGATCCAGAGAAATATAATTGTTGATGAATTGTTGCCTACTTTAAGCTCGAGTGATATTTCTTATGGTTTGTCACTACTGTTATCTATATGATACGAGACTATAGATTCTTTTGGTACAATAATATTGATAAAATAATGTTTACAAAGTTAAATTATGTGCTAGAGTTAAGACAGTTGCAGCTTAGTGTTTTACTATTTTTTTTTATTTTTTAATTTCATAAACAAAAATTTATTAAGATTCACTTAGATTAAATTAACTTTTAAATAAACTAAATAGTAAAAATTTATTAAAACCCATTTAAACTAAATTCATCATCTATAACACAAATCAGATACCATCGGCTCTCATAAATTGAAGAAATGTACTCTTATAGCTCATACATGCATAATAAGACTTGAAACCTACTACTAAAGTGAAAAAATATGCGTTTTATCATTCAATCACAAAAATCTTTATACATTTTTCATAACTTTTTTATTTTTATTCAATCTCACATTGTAATATGCGTTATATTATGATTAATCTTCATTGCTGATTAATAACTCACTACAAAATCATAATTGATTAAATTTATTAATTAATATAACTTGTAGGAACAGTAAATTACCAAAAAGGGAATTTATCTACTTAATTATTAAAATATTGATTAATGGTATTTTGTAATTGTCTTAGACCCATGAACCTCCTCTTACTATAAATAAGCGGAGTATGGAATTAATTGTATCAATCAATTCATTTTAAGAAAATTATTCTCTCTCTAAAAGTTTTAAAATTCCTAATTCTCTATCTAAAAATATCAATTCCTCTTGGAGTTCATAAATCACTAGAGCTCTTTGAACCTTCATTTAGCGCTGTCTATGAAAAAGATTGTGACTATTTAGTGGAATATTCATAATCTTCAAGTTTTGATTGGTAATCAAATACTCTTGTTCTTTATATAATTGATGATCATAAAAGTTTTGATTGGTAATCAAATACTCTTGATCTCTATATAATTGATGATAATTTCATGATTTTTTGCCGGATCTTTGATCTTATTGTGATTTGTTTATATTTTGATCATTCCATCACACAGACATTTTATTTTCATTTTCGCATGATTTTCATACAGTTTGATTAAATGAATTTGATATTCACAACAGCCAAACGGGTCTTTGATCTTCAGCCTTGATCAACGATCGGATCTTGATTTACATTTGTGCTCATCATTTATTTGTGATTTAATTGGTACATTTGTGCAGATCTTGATTTAAATAATAGTCTTTATTATTTATTTTATGATTTGATGAACTATGATATGACGGCTTGCATCTGATTTTATTAAATAATTTAATATATATATATATATATATATATATATGGATGTATGTATGAACCATGATGGTTTGCATATGGAATTTTCGATCGGATTCTGCGAGACCATCTGATTACTTAGAACCATATGATTGAATCTTTGTTCTCTTGATTCTCTTTATTATTTATTTCGTGATTTGATGAACCATGATAAGATCGCTTGCATCTGATAGGATTAAAAAATTTAATATTAGTAAATGTATGCACCATGATGGTTTGCATACAGAAATTAGAGAAATTTTAGAAAATAATTTTAAAATTTTATAAATATTCTTTTTTAATCATATTTCAATTGTCTATTTTTGATTAGTTAAATAAATTATAAATAGATAAATTTGTTCTCATATGTGTAATATAATATTAAACAAAATATTTAAATTTAAATATAACAAATCTAAACTTAAATTTAAGTCGATCCATCTTTAAAAATATATTTTAATATTCAAATTTTAAAATAAATAAATTTAAAGTGGTTGTGGTTGCATCACAAAAAAATTAAAAAATTAGATAAAAAAATTAGAAGTTACATTGTGAGAAATTGTCGTAGTCCTGTGATGCCATTGTGCCATCTCGGGTAAGGCATTTCGGATGCTTTGCTCGAGATGCCTTGTCGAAATATGCTAGATATTGGGTTCGGTAAATAATCTCAAATAATTTATTTTCTTGTCAATTTAAATTTTTTGTTATCATTTTAAACCTTTTTCATGTTTAATTCATTTATATCATTTTTGTTATAAAAAATTAAATTGAGAGAAAGAGAATTTTGAAAAAGAGAGAGTATTATTTTGCTTAAGAATATAAGAATCCGAATTTTACATTTTGTGCTATTAAAAATATATAATTAAATATGGTTAAAATAGAAATTTTATAAAATTTGGGGCTATTTCTAATAATTTCCCAAATTCTCGATCGGATGCTGGAGATCGTCTGATTGCTTTGATATCATTGACAGACCACATGATCATACATAATAGCCATAACAATCTGATTTAACCATCCTTGATCCAATTTGGAATTATTTCTTCTCTTATTATTTTGTGTTGATCTAATCATAATCACTTCATCACACGACCATCATGATTTCCGATTTTGTTTCAATTGATTTTCATCACATAGCCATAATGAATACAGTCATGATTATCAAATCATTATAGTGGTTTACTATTGGATCAACAAAAATTAATGGCCATGATTTTTTTAAATAAAAAAATCATCAAAAGTAATTTGCTTTGACTCATTTATTTCAGTATTTAATTATTTAAGTAAAAAGAGGAGTCATTCAAAGGTGATTTGGTATGACTATTTTCTTTTATTGTCCAATATAAAAAATAAAAAAGCCATCACGTGGAGTGTAATTAAATAAATGAGTCACATTCGGCTACGTAATTTAATATAAAATAAAGAAAATATCATTAATATGTGAGCTGTCTTATTAAGCCTTTTAATCTTTGAATTATCTTATCAATATCTTTTATCTATAATTTTAAAGTTATAATTATTATTTTTAAAATCAATGCTTAAAAAAAAGAAAACAGTAGGCCAATTTTTATGCGCCGTGATTTTATTCATCATTAATTTTATATCATTCGAATTTTGGCTAGATTAATTACTATTCCAAATATTTTAGTCCATTATGAATTATTTATTCCAAATATCATGACTTTATTCTATCACGATGGACTTAACATTGCCATCATGATCATCAAATGATGATAAAGAATTCATTTTAATTATTTTATTATTATTTTCATGATTTATATTTTTTATTTGTTGATTATTTATGATTAATTCTTTGATCCAATATCAATCTTGTGGTCATATTTGATCATGATAATTATTGTATATATTAAATCATACATAAGCTTAGATTATTATTTCATGATCCAACCATATGCTCAATCTACCACCATTATCTACTTAACATTTGATCATCACAAATTTGTCTAATGGTGATCATTATTTTCATGATTAAGATTATTTTTCACATTATTTCTTATGTTTAATATTATTTTCACATTTATTGGCAAATATTCATCCCAAAAAAAAAAGAAGAATGGGGATAAAAGCATTAAATTATAATTATTTGTGATTAATTTCATATTTAATTGTATTTACACCATGCTTATATAATCATGACATTTATTTCTTCTATGATATTTCTCAACTTATTTATGATTTGATTGTTTTGTAATAATTTGATCACATTTTACATTAAGTTTAGATGGTTATAACTTCGATTTTAATCAATCACTAACCCATAATGCACAATTATCTACAGTAGATTTAAAGTGATCCGAGCA
The DNA here is from genome assembly GCA_946807835.1 of Ailanthus altissimus. Lineage (NCBI taxonomy): Eukaryota > Viridiplantae > Streptophyta > Magnoliopsida > Sapindales > Simaroubaceae > Ailanthus > Ailanthus altissimus. The sequence continues at coordinate 11,192,808 of OX327684.1, forward strand.
ACTAATTGGTTTGCTTATAAAATTGCTTTTTAATTTCATAATATTTTACTTATTGAATGTCATCATTATATGCAACAATAATATATAAATGTTCTCATTATTCAATTTTACACACATTTAGATTTTTTATTTAAAAAAATCCATTGAATTAGTTACTTTAAATTCATGTTAAAGCCAAAGCCTTCATATTCTCATTTAAAACAAGCGCAAATTTTGAGATTAACGTGAGTAATGTCATTTTGGTTAAGTTATTAGCATTTCAGGTTATTTATCACATCTTCTCAACTCCTTGAACATTTGTACACAAGATGATGGATAAACACCAAACTCACGCTTCTTTCAAAGTCAATGAAGTCGCCTTCCAGCGACATAAACAAACTCTTGAAGATTCAGACAATGCTTATAATTAATAAATCGTAGCGCCCCTAAGCACAATACTATAAGCGATTTCATCACAAGTCACTGATTGGATCTCAATAATGCAACAGAAACTTGATGTACAAAACCAACATATGGAACAATTCTCTAAAGCCCTCGCATAGAAACAGAATTACTTGCAAAAAGCTCTCAAATAAAATAAGGAGCTAAGAGTCCGCCTAGCGCAACATCGTGAATCCTCTGAGAGTGCAAACATCCTTTATAATGATGATCTGACTCCGCATCCACATGTACCACCTCAGATGATGCCCCCACAAATAGTTCAACTAGTAAGGCACCCAAGCCCAAACTTGCAGGCAATACAACATCCTCAAGTTCATGTCTCTATACAATCACTAGTGCATAATACATCACTACAAGTTCTCTCAGCTATTGTTGCGTCAACTATTCCTGTTATTCAATTGTTAAGCTATCTCTAGTAATTTGTTTACCATAAGAGGCATTAACAGGTCGCATGCAATAGATATTTGATAAGCGACTACAAAGTCATCAAATTTATACTCCTAGCACCTATTATTCCTTTGCGGTATATAAGTTGCAAAAATTACCATTTACATAAAAGATTGAAAGTTAGAAGAAGCCACCCAATTTCCACATGCCCCATTTCAGAACCTTTAAAGACAGTTTTAACCTAATGAGTCATATGTATTACTTCAAGCAAGTCGTGTTCCTTGAAGATTACACTGACGCCTTTAAATGCAAGTTGTTCCCTCTCACTTTGACTGATATTGCTATGACATGGTTTTAGAACCTTTTGCCAAAGTCAATCAAGGTTTTTGGTAACTTCTACAATTTTTTTGTGATTTATTTCTAGATAACTCACCTGCAACAACTCAATATGTTTGATTTAGCTACTGTGCAGTAGGGATCAAAAGAAACCTTGAGAAACTACGTGCAAAACTTTTGAGATATGTATATAGAGATAAAGAATTCAGATGAAGCCTCACCTCTAATTGCATTTTTCAAAGGATTAGTTCCTGATACCCATATATGAAGATATTTTATGACAACCCTCAAGATATATAGAAGAATCTTTTCGTCGAGCAGAGTCTTTCATTCGTGTTGAAGAATATTGATTGAGTAGAAGTTGCACAGCATCCAACACCTAATCTATTCCTTTTGAAATTCAAGATCAGCAAGACAATACCAGAATAAACTACAAAGGAATGGTACGATCCCCTCATTCTCCTAAAAGTTATGAAAAAAGAGTATACCTCAATGCTCTTCAATCACCTGATCTCTCTCTTAATACCTCTATAGAGAAGATATAGGTGGACAACAAATATAAAAGATGTTTTTTTTATCCTTCATCCATAAGAACTCCAACTAATCAGCAACATAAATCCAAAAAAATGCCTATGCCACAATGATTATAAACATAATACAAGTAAGTGTTAAACATTAAGGAAGCAAATTTGGCATGAAGAAGTATTATGGCCAAGTACATCCTCAAGAATGATGTGTCTTCTTCATCAACAAGTCACAACCTAATATCACTCTAGCCATATATAATTATAGACGTTGAAGCATTTGTCAAAACATGTCCCCAATGCTAAATACATGCATATACCTTGCATCAGCCAGTAGACGAACTTCATTCAATTATAAACTCTTGACATTTTTCACAATGAGGATTAGATATCATGAGGCCATTACCTAAGGCCAAATGAGGAAAATAATATTGGAAATCGAGTGTATGACATACGAGTGTATACGTAATTTTAAAAATTACTACACATAACGGAAATATGTTAACATATACACCCAATTTAACAAATTTAACCACATATATCACATATATCACATATATATTCAAGTATAACTATTATACAATAACTTATACATGATGAACAATTGTATTAGTTAAAATAAAATGTAAAGAACACTTACATAAAGAAGATAGCTTTATAAATTCTTCAAGTCCTCCAACAATTCAATTGAAGAGCTCACCTTGAAGTGAATTATTGAACAATTATAGTCCATAACGGTTTGGTAGGATTATGCAGCTAGAATGGTAGCTTAGTTTTACAAATTTCAGCACATGTATTCAAACTCTTTGAACACAAATTATTTGATTCTTAAATAGAAATAGTAAACATTTACATATAACTCTTGTTTAAATGATGGAAACAATTTCTATAGATTAATTAATTTTAGCACAACTCTTGTGTTAAATTATATATCTCTTTCTCCATTTTCTTATATTCATTTTGATCCATTTATGAGAGAAGAAGATGAAGAGAATTTGTTTTTACTTTCAATACTTGAAAAAACACAAAACCAAAATTCTCTCACTTACCTTGAAATTTCTTAACCGTATCATATTCTCCAAAATGAATGAATGAATCAAATGTTAGCTTAAGTTTTTTTTTTTTTGGTTATTCAACACTTTTTGATAAAATAAAAATAAGCGCTCCACTAATTTAATTGTTAGTCTCCCACTTAGGATTAATTTATTAAGCACTAGAATAATTGCTACCTAATTAAATCATTACCTAACAAATATAATTATTTTAATCACATTAGATAAATAAATGGCCAACATCTAGGCCCCTCATTATATTAAAATACAATGTCCATGATTAATATTTATTATCATATTATCTAATAATATAATAATAATATCTAATTTAATTATTCAAAATAATTTTGAATATTTACTTTTTACCTTACTAGTTTTTACTACTAAGGTTAAATAGTAAAACTAAGGTAAAATCAAATCATGGACCAAATTGTGCCACTAGTCAATCTTTCTATTAATTAACAACTCTTGTTAATTAATTCAATGTTATACTTAACAATTAAGTCTTGACAAATGCACATCCCGAGGGATCCTGAAATAATTATTCTATTTTGCAGGAATTTATTGGATTGAATTATTTAATCCAGTCCGCTACCCCAGTTCTCAACGAGTACACTTCATATGGTGAAACTCTTTAGGTCCACACCTAATTTGTTATATAGAGCTCTTCCATACGTCCGTGAACGATGCCCTACACACACATGACGGATATTACAAATCAGTGCGTTAGACTATACAAGTTGAGGTTATTGCATATTTATATAATCCCTCAATCATATATATCCTGGAAGAGAAGAGATATAGATCATCACCGTCAAATCTCTATTTTCTCAACTATCAACTTATCTCCAGATTTATATTTCCTTAAACAATATCCACAAATATTTTTGTGATATTATTTATCCCTTCAGAATATATTTTTTGAGGTTTATGCTTGTGGCCACAAGACTTTCTGAAATACAATCTCGGAGCATTAGGATATACAACCCACTCATACGAGCTGATGGATCCCATATCTATACACACTGTACTCCATGAGCATCGAACCATACCCAGTGACATACAGCGGTCAGACCATGAAAGGTATCTGACATATGTGGAACTAAAGTATGGATCACTCACAAGCCCACCATGGCGCTCAGGTCAAAGGACCAAAAATACTACTCAACTCGGAAGACCTTCCATTGACGGTTTTATGAGATGTCTATTGAAGATCTTTGTGAGTCTGTTCAATATCCAGTTCTCACTGAATACCTATATGTCTATACGAGTTTCCACTAAACTCATAGTTTACTAAGACTAACCATCTAGACCATCCAGATAATGACATACACTAATCTATATAAGTGGGTTTCACCGATAGACCCGTATTAATGAAATTATATCAGGAACATCATGTTTGAGAATATATTTGCATAATGACATTTCTTAGCACCATCTACAACTCTTTGCAGCTATATCATTATAAATATATTCTCAGGTCATTGTTCTACTTCAGACAATGCTCTAACTATTTAGATTTTGCTAACTCTATTCATGTACTAACTCTTAGCACTAATTTAAACTCTTTTAGACCATATTTGAACTCCTTCAGATCATACAATGTCTAAAATATTACAAGCATTTTACCATTTATTATAAATAATATTAACGATTTTATTAGAAATGATAATTATATAAATACTATCATTAAATATTTATACATAATAGGATGGCACGTAAGCACAAATCTCAACAAACTCCCACTTGCTCTAGTGTCATTCAAGATGGTAGTTAATATCCATTGACTCTAAGTGTTTCTGAAACACTTTAAGAGTTAAGGTCTTAGAAAACAGGTCCGCTATAATCTGTAAGGATGTTTCCTAGATTCTCTTACATCTCCATAAGCCAAGATACTTTTAATTATAAGGCATCTCAGCTTGAGCAGTTACCCCGTTAACATTGTATTTTTAGTGTGATAGGATTCATTAAGCTTAGAACTTATTCTGAGCTCTGCAACTAACTTGAATATCCACAAAAATTTCTTTGCAGGCTTCTCAAGCTGCAACAAATTCTATCTTTACGGTAGAACCAAATGTGGACATTTGAATTTCACTTATTCTATTACATGTGGTACCGTTAAGAAGAATACATAATTAGATATAGATTATCTATCATTTGAATTGGACTAGAAGTCTGATTCTACATATCCTCTCATTTGTAAGAAACGTTCTTCATAAATGAGAAACTTATCCTTTATACCTTTTAGGTATTACTTGGATACGTTTCATGACCATTTGATGGTCGTTACCTAGATCAAACTAATGCCGGCTCATAACACTTACAGCCATCAAAATTTAGGACTCGTATATAACATGGTATACATCAAGATACCTCTAGCTGATGTATATTATATGTTAGACACTCTAACTATTTTATTTTTTACTTGAGGACACTTCCTCTTAGAAAGATGAATACCATGTCCAAAAGATACATTAACCATCTCATAGTTATCAAAATTACATCTTTTTCAGGACTTAATCTATGTATGAAGATTTGGAGAGTCATATCTACTTCCTAACTTTATCTTTATAAAGCTTTATACCTAGTATGTAGGAAGCCTCTGCCAAATCTTTCATGAAAAAGTTTTTACTCAGCTAACTCTTAACTGACTGACTTGCAACATATCATTCTCGTTTCTGACGATGAGTATATTATATATATATATAGAGAGAGAGAGAGAGAGAAATAGAAAGATAATTTATACTCCTACTACCCTTTCTGAACACACATGTTTTCTCTTAGTTCTTAATGAAACCAAACTCTCTGATTACTTCATCAAAATGAAGAGTTTAGCATACTATAATATCTAAAAAAATTCAAATTAACTTTAGCATATTTATTGGTGAAAGGTTTCTCCATTATCGATCCTAGACCGTTAAGGGTAACCATTAATACCAATTGAATTGTTCAAGGTTTTTATCTCCTTTTGGGCCTACGCTTCTATGCGTAAGCTCTTTTACATCCAATAAGAACAATTCCTATAGGAAGCATAACCAAGTTCTAGACTTGATTGTCATGCTTAAAGTTAATCTTGAATTTTCTAGTATTTGTCAATTTCCTTAAACGATGTCAACATTGTTTTACTATAATTCATAGGATCCTTTTTCTTCAACTAAGAAAACATCAAAAAGCACTTTTTAGATATGCAATATACCTAACAGGTAGCCTTTATATCCATATTTGACTTATGGGAAAGTGTGTTAAAGGATTTTCACTCAATTAATTTTTTTTAGGTTCTATTTTCTATTCATATTTTATCCTGATTGAATTTACAAAGTTCAATCTTTTTTCAATCTCCAAAACCTATGAGAAACTATTTCTCTGGGAAAAAGAAAATATTATCAACGAATAAGTTTTGTTCCTTTGGATTATTGAACTGATTTCCCATTGAATATTTGGGATACTTTTGAACCGACATTTGTATCACTTGGGTCCAAGTACTATTGCACAACTTTTATGCAAATAGAATAACCCTAAATCTTAACATACTTAAGATTTAGTTTTCTTTCACTCCATATTTCATATGTAGTAGAAGGAACAACTTATGATGGAACTTTATTCAATAAGTGAGTAGTAATTTCTTGAGTATAACTCCTTAGATACATTAGAAGATTAGTCAAGCTTAATATTAATCGGACGATATCTAATAAAGTCCAATTTCTCCGCTTTAAAACATATATATGTTAAAGAGTATCTGGAGAACTATATTGAGCTATAATCTCATTGTCCTTTAAATAATTTATGAATTTACTGCTTATATATAAACAGTCTCGATCTATTCAAAGGTGTTCAACATACATATAGGTTTATTTCATTTACTTCTAGTCGAAATTCTTTGAACACTTCAAAAAACATTATCGACCTATATTTTTCTAGAAACATATATCTGTACTGTGACAAATTATGATAAAGACATCGAAGTATTAAAATTTACCAGTGGCAGTGTAATTCATTAGATCATATACATCACTATGTATTAGTTCTAATAAATTATTGGCCCGGTGTCCAACACCAACAAAAGAATTTTAGTCAACTTCTCTTGAATACAGGATTTATAAACTGGACAAAGTTCTATGGTTAGATCAAGTATTTGACCATCCTTAACCAGACGGGATAGTCATCTCATGGCTACTTGACTTAATAACTTATGTCACAATTCGTCATTATTCAAAGTTTCCGAACTATTATATGTTCTGTTCACCTAGACATTTTTATGTATTTGTTGTTATATGTCATATATAATGGTTATTTAATTGACTGACATTAAATTAGCAAAATATTATCATTATCATATAACCTGAAGAACTATTCTTAATGTATATATGTAACCCCCTCTATATAACATAAAGAGCGATATATTTTGCCTAATTATGCTTGGCACAAAATAAAAACTATACAACATAAAGCTTTTTACTAGAATGGAGAAGTTACTTAAAAGTCCTAATAGCTACCATGTCTAGGTAATCTTCATTTCCTACGTGCAGCTGTACTTCTCATTTTATTATTTTCTAGTATTGCTTAAATTATGCAACATCTTGCAGATGTGAGAATGGCAGGCGATATCTCATATCCCTACACTTGTTCACATCATTTGCATATGAAATGTCATTATCGGTAAACAGATATCTAAGAGAATTTACTAAGTAAAGTTTATTTAAATAGTAACTTTTACTATTTTAAACCTTATTTAATAATAGAAACGCTTTTCATTGTGAATTATTATTTATATTTGTTTCAGATATATATAAAATAAATTTCAAATGAAGCATTACACTACTTGTACATCTCATGTACATATGCTCTTACTGAAAATTATTAGATAGGTCAGGATATATAATTTAACTTTTAAAATATTCTTAATCCTTTTTCTGATAATCTACTGTCTCTTCTCAAAAGACATTATCAGAAACACCTTATATATTATCTATTGATCTATTATATATTTGAGTATTTTTATTAATCAAAAATAATTCTTAGATTTATAAGCAAGTCTTAATATTTATCGGTACCCTATGGATTATGTGCTTAATCAAGTAAACAAATGGGTTGCTCATAGTCATCTTATCTCTATAAATTATTTATCTTATCACTATAAGATAAATTGGAGATGTATAGCGGAACATTTCTAATCGTTAATAAATAACGCGTGGGTGAACCCTCATAGATATCAGGTGCCCACATATATAGAGTCAAAAGAGATATGGAGCCCGAAGGGGAGAGGGGTTTTCTTTGGGGCTCGAGAGATGGAATAAATAGATAGGGCCCCACTAGTTTTGAATTCGCCATTGGGGAATTCACACGAAAAGGAACGAGGAATTCTCAACGAAAAAAGTGCTCTCTGAATCGAACGTGCAGCTGTACTTCTCATTTTATTATTTTCTAGTATTGCTTAAATTATGCAACATCTTGCAGATGTGAGAATGGCAGGCGATATCTCATATCCCTACACTTGTTCACATCATTTGCATATGAAATGTCATTATCGGTAAACAGATATCTAAGAGAATTTACTAAGTAAAGTTTATTTAAATAGTAACTTTTACTATTTTAAACCTTATTTAATAATAGAAACGCTTTTCATTGTGAATTATTATTTATATTTGTTTCAGATATATATAAAATAAATTTCAAATGAAGCATTACACTACTTGTACATCTCATGTACATATGCTTTTACTGAAAATTATTAGATAGGTTAGGATATATAATTTAACTTTTAAAATATTCTTAATCCTTTTTCTGATAATCTACTGTCTCTTCTCAAAAGACATTATCAGAAACACCTTATATATTATCTATTGATCTATTATATATTTGAGTATTTTTATTAATCAAAAATAATTCTTAGATTTATAAGCAAGTCTTAATATTTATCGGTACCCTATGGATTATGTGCTTAATCAAGTAAACAAATGGGTTGCTCATAGTCATCTTATCTCTATAAATTATTTATCTTATCACTATAAGATAAATTGGAGATGTATAGCGGAACATTTCTAATCGTTAATAAATAAAGCGTGGGTGAACCCTCATAGATATCAGGTGCCCACATATATAGAGTCAAAAGAGATATAGAGCCCGAAGGGGAGAGGGGTTTTCTTTGGGGCTCGAGAGATGGAATAAATAGATAGGGCCCCACTAGTTTTGAATTCGCCATTGGGGAATTCACACGAAAAGGAACGAGGAATTCTCAACGAAAAAAGTGCTCTCTGAATCGAACGTGCAGCTGTACTTCTCATTTTATTATTTTCTAGTATTGCTTAAATTATGCAACATCTTGCAGATGTGAGAATGGCAGGCGATATCCCATATCCCTACACTTGTTCACATCATTTGCATATGAAATGTCATTATCGGTAAATAGATATCTAAGAGAATTTACTAAGTAAAGTTTATTTAAATAGTAACTTTTACTATTTTAAACCTTATTTAATAATAGAAACGCTTTTCATTGTGAATTATTATTTATATTTGTTTCAGATATATATAAAATAAATTTCAAATGAAGCATTACACTACTTGTACATCTCATGTACATATGCTTTTACTGAAAATTATTAGATAGGTCAGGATATATAATTTAACTTTTAAAATATTCTTAATCCTTTTTCTGATAATCTACTGTCTCTTCTCAAAAGACATTATCAGAAACACCTTATATATTATCTATTGATCTATTATATATTTGAGTATTTTTATTAATCAAAAATAATTCTTAGATTTATAAGCAAGTCTTAATATTTATCGGTACCCTATGGATTATGTGCTTAATCAAGTAAACAAATGGGTTGCTCATAGTCATCTTATCTCTATAAATTATTTATCTTATCACTATAAGCTAAATTGGAGATGTATAGCGGAACGTTTCTAATCGTTAATAAATAAAGCGTGGGTGAACCCTCATAGATATCAGGTGCCCACATATATAGAGTCAAAAGAGATATGGAGCCCGAAGGGGAGAGGGGTTTTCTTTGGGGCTCGAGAGATGGAATAAATAGATAGGGCCCCACTAGTTTTGAATTCGCCATTGGGGAATTCACACGAAAAGGAACGAGGAATTCTCAACGAAAAAAGTGCTCTCTGAATCGAACGTGCAGCTGTACTTCTCATTTTATTATTTTCTAGTATTGCTTAAATTATGCAACATCTTGCAGATGTGAGAATGGCAGGCGATATCCCATATCCCTACACTTGTTCACATCATTTGCATATGAAATGTCATTATCGGTAAACAGATATCTAAGAGAATTTACTAAGTAAAGTTTATTTAAATAGTAACTTTTACTATTTTAAACCTTATTTAATAATAGAAACGCTTTTCATTGTGAATTATTATTTATATTTGTTTCAGATATATATAAAATAAATTTCAAATGAAGCATTACACTACTTGTACATCTCATGTACATATGCTTTTACTGAAAATTATTAGATAGGTCAGGATATATAATTTAACTTTTAAAATATTCTTAATCCTTTTTCTGATAATCTACTGTCTCTTCTCAAAAGACATTATCAGAAACACCTTATATATTATCTATTGATCTATTATATATTTGAGTATTTTTATTAATCAAAAATAATTCTTAGATTTATAAGCAAGTCTTAATATTTATCGGTACCCTATGGATTATGTGCTTAATCAAGTAAACAAATGGGTTGCTCATAGTCATCTTATCTCTATAAATTATTTATCTTATCACTATAAGCTAAATTGGAGATGTATAGCGGAACATTTCTAATCGTTAATAAATAAAGCGTGGGTGAACCCTCATAGATATCAGGTGCCCACATATATAGAGTCAAAAGAGATATGGAGCCCGAAGGGGAGAGGGGTTTTCTTTGGGGCTCGAGAGATGGAATAAATAGATAGGGCCCCACTAGTTTTGAATTCGCCATTGGGGAATTCACACGAAAAGGAACGAGGAATTCTCAACGAAAAAAGTGCTCTCTGAATCGAACGTGCAGCTGTACTTCTCATTTTATTATTTTCTAGTATTGCTTAAATTATGCAACATCTTGCAGATGTGAGAATGGCAGGCGATATCCCATATCCCTACACTTGTTCACATCATTTGCATATGAAATGTCATTATCGGTAAACAGATATCTAAGAGAATTTACTAAGTAAAGTTTATTTAAATAGTAACTTTTACTATTTTAAACCTTATTTAATAATAGAAACGCTTTTCATTGTGAATTATTATTTATATTTGTTTCAGATATATATAAAATAAATTTCAAATGAAGCATTACACTACTTGTACATCTCATGTACATATGCTCTTACTGAAAATTATTAGATAGGTCAGGATATATAATTTAACTTTTAAAATATTCTTAATCCTTTTTCTGATAATCTACTGTCTCTTCTCAAAAGACATTATCAGAAACACCTTATATATTATCTATTGATCTATTATATATTTGAGTATTTTTATTAATCAAAAATAATTCTTAGATTTATAAGCAAGTCTTAATATTTATCGGTACCCTATGGATTATGTGCTTAATCAAGTAAACAAATGGGTTGCTCATAGTCATCTTATCTCTATAAATTATTTATCTTATCACTATAAGCTAAATTGGAGATGTATAGCGGAACATTTCTAATCGTTAATAAATAAAGCGTGGGTGAACCCTCATAGATATCAGGTGCCCACATATATAGAGTCAAAAGAGATATGGAGCCCGAAGGGGAGAGGGGTTTTCTTTGGGGCTCGAGAGATGGAATAAATAGATAGGGCCCCACTAGTTTTGAATTCGCCATTGGGGAATTCACACGAAAAGGAACGAGGAATTCTCAACGAAAAAAGTGCTCTCTGAATCGAACGTGCAGCTGTACTTCTCATTTTATTATTTTCTAGTATTGCTTAAATTATGCAACATCTTGCAGATGTGAGAATGGCAGGCGATATCCCATATCCCTACACTTGTTCACATCATTTGCATATGAAATGTCATTATCGGTAAACAGATATCTAAGAGAATTTACTAAGTAAAGTTTATTTAAATAGTAACTTTTACTATTTTAAACCTTATTTAATAATAGAAACGCTTTTCATTGTGAATTATTATTTATATTTGTTTCAGATATATATAAAATAAATTTCAAATGAAGCATTACACTACTTGTACATCTCATGTACATATGCTCTTACTGAAAATTATTAGATAGGTCAGGATATATAATTTAACTTTTAAAATATTCTTAATCCTTTTTCTGATAATCTACTGTCTCTTCTCAAAAGACATTATCAGAAACACCTTATATATTATCTATTGATCTATTATATATTTGAGTATTTTTATTAATCAAAAATAATTCTTAGATTTATAAGCAAGTCTTAATATTTATCGGTACCCTATGGATTATGTGCTTAATCAAGTAAACAAATGGGTTGCTCATAGTCATCTTATCTCTATAAATTATTTATCTTATCACTATAAGATAAATTGGAGATGTATAGCGGAACATTTCTAATCGTTAATAAATAACGCGTGGGTGAACCCTCATAGATATCAGGTGCCCACATATATAGAGTCAAAAGAGATATGGAGCCCGAAGGGGAGAAGGGTTTTCTTTGGGGCTCGAGAGATGGAATAAATAGATAGGGCCCCACTAGTTTTGAATTCGCCATTGGGGAATTCACACGAAAAGGAACGAGGAATTCTCAACGAAAAAAGTGCTCTCTGAATCGAACGTGAAAGTAGTTTTCCATCAGACGGCTGTTCCCATAACTCCACTCTTGACTTGGATTTTATATCCAAAAAAAGATCATGGATATAACTTTTTATACATATTTTTAATCTAAACACGCCCTCCCACTGCTTTACATAATTCTCTAAATCTCTTAAAAGAAAAAATGACAATTTAATCTTTTAAACTGTACAGCGAAAAATGGACCCTATTGGCATTTTACTCCAACCGCATACTGTAGCGATCTAGGCCTTTGTAAACCTAAAAGGTAGACAACTCTTGTCAATTGTATCTCATACAACTCTTACTACTGATCCTAAATACACATTATCCGCACACTATAGTGATCTAGGATGACTTTATTTCAGATCAACTTGTCAATCATCAAATATATGCTACCGATAATACCCGCACAATGTAGCGATCTAAGATAGTACTTTCACATATATTTACCTCATCTCAAGTTTAACCGACATAGGCAAAATCACCCCGACCAATCCCTCACACTATAGTGATCTTAGGAGTGACCGAAATGACTCGTCTAATACCGTATTAACAAGGCGGATCATTTTATAATTTTATCTTATAATATCATACTATTCAATTTAATTAAGAGAGATTTAAAATTTTAATTATTATTTAATAAATATATTATTAAATAAATAATAATAATAATAAAATTTCGCATCTCATACGAATCTAATTCATAATTAGAATATTTGTTTACATAAGCACATATAACCCTCACCAATAACGTTCCCATTGTGGTTAACAACGTAAACAAATGATTTGTAATTTAATACAATAATATAACAATTATAATTTTATTAAATATACTTTACTTGCAAAAATTACAAATAAAAGTATCATGTTTGGAATGATCAGCGTTAAAAACTGAAGGTTCTAGCATTATACCATATAATACTCCCAAAAAAAAAATTTGTACTCATTTATTTTTTTTCCAGTGACGAATGCCGCGACGCTTAATAGCCAGCGTTGCAGCACCCTGTGTCTGCCACTGCAGCGCCAGGACCTGGAGGCCCCTTAGTGCTGCAGTGCTCAGTTCCTAGCGCTGGGGCGCTAATTCCAGAATCTATGCTTTAAGTTCCTATGACCTAGCGCTAGGGTGCCTAGCACCTGACGCTGCAACACCAGGGCCTGGAAGTCCTAGCGCCGCGGTGCCAGCTACATAGCGCTAGGGTGGTGGAACAAAAATTTCCAATGCCTCGGTGCTGAGAATTTATGGTCGCGGCACTTCGGTGCTCCCCATCCTTGGTATACCCATTTCAACAACTTAAAATGCACATTTTGAGCACCGAAATATCATTAACAATAATTTTGTCATGGGTATCATATCCAAACATCATCATGCTTCAATTCTAAACACTAACATGTTCAAAAATATCACAATATGTTCATCGTCATGCTTAAACATCACATATCACCATGTTGAAATTTAAACATTATCAAGTTGTTCAAATATACAATATCACTATGTAAACATATTGAACAACAATAATTATCACATACTCAATTTAACATGTTTTGATACCATTTGTTGGAAATCGAGTTTGTGACATACGAGTGTATACGTAATTTTAAAATTTACTACACGCAGCGAAGATATGTTAACATATACACCCAATTTAACAAAATTAACCACATATATCACATATATGTTCAAGTATAACTATTATACAACAACTTATACATGATGAAAAATTGTATTAGTTAAAATAAAATGTAAAGAACACTTACCTAATGAAGGTAGCTTTACAAATTCTTCAAGTCCTACAACAATCCAATTGAAGAGCTCACCTTGAACAAAAATTGTAGCTTAGTTTTACAATTTTCAGCACATGTATTCAAACTCTTTGAACACAAATTATTTGACTCTTAAATGAAGATAATAAACATTTACATACAACTCTTATTTAAATGATGGAAACGATTTCCATAGATTAATTAATTTTAGCACAACTCTTGTGTTAAATTATATATCTCTTTCTCCATTTTCTTTTATTCATTTTGATCCATTTATGAGAGAAGAAGATGAAGAGAATTTATTTTTGCTTTCAATACTTGAAAAAACACAAAACCAAAATTCTCTCACTTACCTTGAAATTTCTTAACCGTATCATCTTCTCCAAAATGAATGAATGAATCAAATGTTAGCCTAAGTTTTGTTTTTTGTTATTCAACACATTTTGATAAAACGAAAATAAGCGCTCTACCAATTTAATTGTTGGTCTCCCACTTAGGATTAATTTATTAAGCACTAGAATAATGGCCACCTAATTAAATCATTACCTAACAAATATAATTATTTTAATCATATTAGATAAATAAATGGCCAACATTTAGGCCCCTCATTATATTAAAATACAATGGTCATGATTAATATTTATTATCATATTATCTAATAATATAATAATGATATCTAATTTAATTATTCAAAATAATTTTAAATATTTACTTTTTACCTTATTAGTTTTTACTACCAAGGTTAAAAACTAAGGTAAAATTAAATTATGGACCAAATTGCACCACTTGTCAATCATCCTATTAATTAACAACTCTTGTTAATTAATTCAATGATATACTTAACAATTAAGTCTTGACAAATACACATCTTAAGGGATCCTGAAATAATTATTCTATTTTACTGAAATTTATTAGATCGAATTATTCAATCCAATCCGCTACCCTAGTGCTTAACGAGTACACTTCATATTGTAAGACTTTTAGGTCCACACCTAATTTGTCATATGGAGCTCCTTCATACGTCCGTGAACGATGCCCTACACATACATTACGGATATTACAAATCAGCGCGTTAGACCAAACAAGTTGAGGTTATTGCATATTTGTATAATCTTTCCATCATATATATCCTGGAAGAGCGGAGATATAGATCATCACCATCAAATCTTTATTTGCTCAACCATCAACTTGTCTCCAGATTTATATTTTCTTAAACAATATCCACAAATATTTTTGTGATATTGTTTATCCCTTCAGAATATATTTTTCGAGGTTTATGCTTGTGGTCACAAGACTTTCTGAAATACAATCTCGGAGCATTGGGATATACAACCCACTCATATGAGCTGATGGATCCCATATCTACGCATACTGGACTCCATGAGCATCGAACCATACCTAGCGATACACAGCGGTCAAACCATGAAAGGTCTCTAACATGTGTGAAACCAAAGTATGGTGGATCACTCACAAGCCTACCATGGCACTCAGATCAAAGGACCACAAATACTACTCAACTCGAAATACCTTTCATTGACGGTTTTATGAGATGTCTATTAGAGGTCTTTGTGAGTCTGTTCCATATTCAGTCCTCACTGAATACCTGTATGTCTATCGAGCTTCTACTAAGCTCATAGTTTGCTAAGACTAACCATCTGGATCATCCAGATATAGACATGCACTAATATATATAAATGGGTTCCACCGAGAGACCCGTATCAATGAAATTAGATCAGAAACATCATGTTTGTGGACATATTTGCATAATGACATTTCTTAGCACCATCTGTAACTCTTTACAGCTATGTCATTATAAATATATTCTCAGGTGATTGCCCCATTTTAGACAAGACTCTAACTATTTAGATTTCGCTAACTTTATTAATGTGCTAACTCTTAACACTAATCTAAACTCCTTTAGACCATTTATTATAAATAATATTAACGATTTAATTAGAAATTATAATTATACAAATACTATCATTAAATATTTATACATAATGGGATGGTATGTAAGCATAAATCCCAATAAATAATACGTGCTGCTTGCCACATATTACTTCACAAAATTGGTAAAGGCAAGCTTCATATATAATATCACTCAGAAATAAGTAGAGAAGTTTATTTATTATAACATCATCATCGGTTTGGTGTTCTGGAATAATTATGTCAAATAATAGAAAGTAGTTTGACAACCAAGTGATAAAAGAACTATGTTAGAAGATGAAGATCACTCACAAGTTCTCTTCTAATAGATATCCATAAAGGAACAATCAGGCAGAGTCAACTAATAAAATCATCTTCTCTATTCTAAAGAAGAAATTAAAGGGGAAGAATGGAGAATGATTATAACTACTAAACCACCAAGAGAAAAGCCACTTATGAGACCCCATTTACAATTACTTATGGTAGTGAAGCAATAATCTCTACAGAAGTAAGATTGCCTACTTTAAGGTAAAATATTATTGAATATCAGGCTTTGAATGAGTAATAGTTAGCTCCAAATGAAGATTTAACTAAGGTAATCATGAAGTCACAACAATGAGCGAAAAAATGTCTACACTTTCAACATTACTCCTAGAGAAGCAGATATTACAACAATAATCGCGACGTTGATTAAAACAATAATCGCGACAAAAATTTTGAAAGATAGAATGATGGTGATATTCTGGAAAGATTACTTGAAGTTCTTAGAAAAAGCAATTTTAACTAACACGCGACGTTTTATCCCAAAACAGCTTTCAGAAAACAATAGATGAAGTCTTTAATTAGCTGTAAATTTCTTACCATTTGTAGTTGACTAGATGATGAAAGCCTCACCAAAAATAAAAGAAAACACGAGGCCAAATCCCACAAGTGGTTAAATCTTACAAGTTGAGAATTATCAAAGTCTTACAAGATACCTATTTATGTAGACTTTAAATAAAGGATTATTAGCAAATTATTTTACACGAGATATAAGCCATTTTCTTTTATAAATATATCATGACAATAAAAAATCTTGCAATTAAAAGCAAGCAGTAAATTTGCAAGTCATATTCTAGCATAACTCATTGTATAAATATAAAGGCAACTAAACAAGTCACATAATTGAAAGACGACTGAGTATGTCGCACCTTCATAATTGAAAGACAACTGAGTATGTCATACCCTTATAATCATAAGACGACTGAGTATGTTACGTCCTCATAATCAAAAGGCTATTGAGTATGTTGCCCAATCATAATCAAAAGCGACTAAGTATTCACACATT
Source organism: Ailanthus altissimus (assembly GCA_946807835.1). Taxonomy (NCBI): domain Eukaryota; kingdom Viridiplantae; phylum Streptophyta; class Magnoliopsida; order Sapindales; family Simaroubaceae; genus Ailanthus; species Ailanthus altissimus. The sequence goes on from OX327684.1 coordinate 11,210,307, forward strand.
CATACTTATAATTAAAAAATGACTAACGCGTGGCACATCACAATTAAAATACAACTAATCATATCGTACATTTAAAATTAAAAGTCAATTAATTGTGTTTCATACTTTAAAATAGACGATAAATCATGTCGCACCACTAAACTAAAAAGACGATTAATCATATCACTTTATCTTATCAAAAGATAATTAATTATGTTGCACATTCATGCTTATAATACTAGCATTCAATTCATAAGATGACTAATTATGTCGCAGACTCATACTCATAATACGACAGATCACTTCGCATCTTCATAGTCAAAAGATGACTAATTACATCCCATGTTCATAATCAAAAGACTATTGAATTATATCACATATTCATAATCAAAATATGACCAATTATGTTGCAAGATTAGAAACTAAAAGACGACCAATCGTGTCACATGATCAAAATTAAAAGACGACCAATTACGTCGCACGATCAAAACCAAAAAGACAATTAAACAAATCGCACAATTAAAAGACAACTAAGAAAATTGCATGATTGAAAGACGACTAAACAAGTCGCACGATTGAAAAAAAGACTAATTATATCGCACATTTTATATCCATAAGACAACTAATCATGTCGTACATTCATAGTTAAAATATGACTAATTATGTCGCATGTCTATAATCAAAAGATGACTAATTATATCATAAACCTAAAATACAAAAGACGACTAGTCATGACGTATACTTATAACGCAAAGAGATATCTACATCACTATATGCATCAATTAAGATACTGAACCTTGCCAAATAACAATTCCAGCTAGTTTTAGGGAATTCTAAGAAAAAGAAAGAGTCACAAGAGGTAGAGAAAAGTAAAAAGATGCATCGGAGTTATCAAATCTTGCGAGTTACCAAATCTCACAAATTTTCCAAGCACGTGAGTTGTCAAACTATGCAAGTCATCAAAATCTTGCAAAGTGCAAATGTATGCAAAGCTTTCAAATAACAGTTACAAAACAACAAAATGGTAACTTACATTAGAACGTAATTTGTTGAACGATTAAAAGATGACTGAGTATATCGCACCCTCATGATCAAAAGATGACTAAGTACGTCATGTTAGAGTTGGTTCTTATGTGCCATTCCAATATTATATAAATAGAATATACATTTAAAAAATAATCATTAATATTATAATAAATAGAATCATGTTTGTTACGCTATAGACATTGTATGATTTGAAGGAGTTCAGATCTAGTCTAAAATAGTTTAGATTAGGGCTAAAAGTTAGCAAGATTAAGAGTTATAAATGTTAAGAGTTAGCACTGCTAAGAGTTATTATAATAATCAATGAAATTTAAAGAGTTAGAGCCTTGTCAGTAACAGGTCAAAGACCTAAGGGCATACTAGTAATGACATAGTTGTAAAAAGTTGCAATAGGTGCTAAAAAATATCATTATGTAAGTATATTCTCAAATGCAATATTTCTGATTAATTTTCATCAGTGCAAGTTTATCAGTGAATCCATTTTATATAGATTAGTGTATGTTATATCTGTATGGTATAGATGGTTGTTCTTAGCTGACAGTAAGCTTACCAAAAGCTCATAAAGTATACAGGTATTCAGTAAGAACTGATTATTAAACAGACTCACGAGGACCTCGATAGACATTCTATGAAACCATCAATGGTGAGTTCTCTCAAGTTGAGTATTATTCATAATCCTTTGACCTAAGCACCATGGTAGACTTGTGAGTGATCCACCATGTTTTAGTTCTACGTATGTTAGAGACCTTTCTAGGTCTGACCGCTACGTGTTGCAGGGTATGGTTCGATGTTCATAGAGTCTAGTGTGCATAGATATGAGATCTGTCAGCTCACATAGGTGAGTTGTATATCCTGATGCTCCAAGATTGTATTTCAAAAAATCTTGTGGCCACAAGCATAAACCCAAAAAAATATTTTTCCGTAGGGTTGAACAATATCGCAAAGGTGTTTGCGTATATTATTTATCAAGATACAAATCTGGAGATGGGTTCACAGATGAGCATATGGAGATTTGACAGTGGTGATCTATGTCTCCGCTCATCTAGGATGTAGGTGATGGAATGATTATACAAATATGTTATGACCTCAGCTTGCATGGTCTAACGCACTAATTTGTAATATCCGTGACGTGTGTGTAGGGCATCGATCACAGACTCATGAAACAGTTTCATTTGAAAAATCATGTGTGGACCTAAGTAGTCCCACAATATGAAATGTACTCATTATGCACTAGGGCCATGCACTGGGTTGAATAGTTCAATCCAGTAAATTTCAGCAAACCAATATATTTGTTTCAGGTTCCCTTAGGATGTGCACGTGTCAAGACTTAAGAGTTAAGTATATTGATTGGTTAATAATAGTTGTTGATCAATGGGATACTGACACATGGCACATTATAGGTCATTTATTGTTTAACTTTATAATTACCAAAATGACCTTACTTGTAAGACAAGTAAAGTCATTATTTATTCAAAAATATTTTGAATAAATAAATGTATTAATAATTATTTTTAATATTATTTTTTAGTCAAACAATTATTATAGTAATAATTCAATTACAAGTTTTATTTTACTAATGTGATTAATATAAAATAAAACATGTAGTAATGGCTTAAGTATAAATGTCATGCTTGGTGGGGCATATGGCATTGACTTGAAACAAGAGAAAAAATAAACAAATAAATTAAAGATGAAATTTGTTTCATTTATGAATGAATGGTCGGGCCATAAGTGACAAATGCAATAATGTGCAAAAGTGTTTTGCATATTATAATAAACAAAATTATTTTGTTTTGCATTATTAGTCAACAAATCATTAAACAATTGTCACATGTTGTTTGTCATTTAAAAAAAAAACTAATTTGTAAACATGAAAGCAAGAGATGCTTGTAATGGTGGGATCATATGTTTGCAAGTAAAGAGTGAAATTGGCTTTAAAAATGATTGTTTTTATTTTTGGTTATAAAGATGATTATGAATCAAATAGTCAAAAAGTTGATACAAAGTATTTGTATTATTTAGACAAACATATATGGCAAGTAGGGCCATATTTTGACATTTAGAAAAACGGAAAAAGTGTAGCATTGTAAAATTGTGTGTGTGCCTTGATGAAGAGAAAGAGTTTCTCTTCAAGTAGCCTAGTTCGGCCAAGTAAAGAAAGGGAGATAAGAGTTTTTATATTTTTCAATTGTTGAAATACTAGTCATAGTCTTCATTCTCTAATAAAGGTAGCCATGGATGATCAAGCTTGAAGTTTATATTTTGTCTTTCAAGAATTGAATAAATAAAACATTTTCATTGATTTGATCATAATGTTTAAAGAGTAAAACAAATGGTTAAAAGTTAACTAAAGTGATTATGAGTTAATCACTATTTGTGTTTAAGAGCTAAACACATTGTTGGAAATTGAAGCTGAGACGATCTAAGCCCACCTCACTTGGATCCTAGAATTGCCAATGAGTGTGGTTCGTGGTGGACTCCGGTTCGATAATTTTCAAAGGCTTGCTAGGTGATTCTCAATCCTTAATTTCATAATGAAACTTAAATTTTGAATGTGTTTGTTGGACTAAGAAATAGAGATTCCACTTTTGTTTGCTAATTTGTGTATATGATGCATAAATTGAATAGTGATAAACATGCACCATATGCACGTGCCTTAAAAAATTAGAATATTTTCACATCGTACTCTCATAATTAAAAGATAACTTAGTATGTCACACTATTTTAGTCAAAAGATGACCAAGAAAATCGCACACTCATTTTCAACCAAAAAAAAACAACAACCAACTAAATAGATGAGTTAAGCTCAAGCTTTACAAATTTCAATCTCTCTCCTTCAATAAGGCATTCTTTTTATCACCAACAAGTTGGATAAACACAGTTATGACTCAACGGCTGCCGCTTTTTGACTCAAAAAACTAATAAACTCATTGTAAAAAGTCTCAGCATGTTCCTGCCTCAACAAAAGCTACTGGAGAGACAAAATAAAAAAAGAAAGAAAGAAAAGAAGATTGGGCCGAAAAGAAGATCGGGCCAAGAATGATTCTGAAAAAGAAAAAAGCAAACCATTTGCTCTCTAAAATTGAATAGCTCGCTCATTGCTCACCTGAAAAGTAGTGTCAAATGAAATGTCATCAACTAGTTGTTGAGAATGCAATGTTGCGAGAACAAAGAAGAACAAGTCGAGAAAGATGAACAAACCAATAAAAGCAAGCAATGCTCCAAAAAAAACAAAAGACGAATGAAGAAGAAGAAAAAGAAGATCAGGCCCAAAAAAAATTTATTGTACTCTTTCAAATATTCTTGTAACATTAAAACTCTAATTATTATATTACGTATATTTCATAAAATAATTTAATGAAATAAATTATTCAAATAAGGGATAAATGCAGGAACAATAAATTATCAAAAAAAAAATTATTTACTTAATCATTAAAATACCCATTAAAGTATATTTATAATTGTACTAAGCCCATGGGCCACCTATTACTATATATGAGTGGCAAATAAAAATAAATGTATCAATTCCTTTTAGAGCTCATGAATCAATAGAGTCCTAACTTCCTTAATTCTCTCTATTCTATCTCTAAAAGTACCAATTCCTTTTGGAGCTCATAAATCAATAGAGTCCTTAGAACCTCCATAATTGATAGTGGATTTAGTTTTTCCAAGACTTAGCTCTATAGATTAAATCATATAGATTCCATTCGTTTTATGGTAATATCAATTATCCTAAAATATTTTAGTTCGATTTTAATATCATTATTAAGCATTTGATCTCAGCAACATATGCATGTGTCATCTTCCTTGAAGAACGCATTCTTTATACTTCCAATACATGACAACATATTATAAAATGACACTTATATATTTTAAATTGAGAAATTATAACTTTAGTCTCCACAATTTTTATTAAATTACTTATTAAATTTTTAATATTTTAAAAATTATCAATTATCTCTTTTTATGACAAAAATAGTCATTTTTTAAAAATAAAAAATAATAGCATAAAAATATATTTAAGGATGAAAATAATAATAAAAATACCTTTAAATGACATAATTGATCATTTGTAAAATATTTAGAATTAAGTGAATAAATCCAATAAAAAATACAAAGACTAAATGGTCGTTTTTTTTTTCAAATTGAATCTTTTTGTTTTTCTAAAACTTGTTATATATTTCAACCTAATTAATTTATTTCTCAACAAAAAGAAAACCTAATATAAAACCACCTTAGCCTCCCCGATTCCACGTCTCCACCATTGGTGAAGTCACCTCATCTTTTCCATCTGGCCACGTCAGCCGGCCAAATTCACTATGCCAGTTTTCTACTGGAACACTTATTTTATTAGCCGAAATATGAATCTCGCAAGTCTGTTTCTCACCCTTCGTTTTAAATTCCAACTTTTCGGGATCAACGGTAACGATCGCACCTTCGGGGTTAGTGTTTTTGCACTGTACGCGTCACATCATCACTTACCTGCATCACCGTTGCCTCTAAATTGGACAGCCCTGATTCATCAAAAGCAACTGAAATAACTGGGCACTTCAGGTCCCATCACATGGCTTACGAATCTGGCTCGCACTACAATCCACTGATCTCCTGGGAATCATCTAGGAATCCACTTCTCTTGAAAAATTTCTACTGCTGACGACCTTTTGAGATAAAAATTTGTTTTATTCGTAGTTAAAATTTTTAAACTTTAATAATTAAAGGCATAATTTTTTTTATTTTACTTTGATTTGAATAATTTATAAAAATATATATTTTTAATTTATCATATTTGATTAATATAATAAAATATATTTAATTAAAATTTGCTTTTATAAGAAAGGATCAAAAATAATTATTTATATAAAAATTATTTTTAAAAAATAATAATAAAATTAAAAAAAATTGACGCATCCTTTCAGCCACTAACTCGCGCATTTGTGTACTTTTGTTTAGTTATAAATTATAATTAAAATAATTTTAAAAAACAAGTATTTATTTTTTAAAATTTTTAAATTATTTAATATATTTTTAAATTTTTTTAATTAATTTAATAAATAATCAAAAAATTATTTTTATGAGAAATAACAAAAATTAATTATTTACATAAAATTTATTTTAAAAAATAATTTAAAATTTTAAAAACAAATCAAAGCACCTGTGCCACAGCTGTGCGTTTTGCCTAGCAAAGCACTTGCTTTCCTTTTTTTTTTTTTAGTTATGAATTAACTAAAAAATAATTAATTAAAAATAAATTTGAAAATTAAAATTTTAATTAAAAATATTTTTTATTAAATTAATTGAAAACTAAAATTTTAATCAAACAAAATAAATTAATTGTTTAAAAAAGTCAATTTGAATTAAAAAAAACAACAAATTTAATTAGTTTTAAATAATTAATTTAATTAAATTAAAAATAAAATTTTAATTTAATTAAGATTTAGGATAGAAATTTACAGTTTAAGATTTAGAGTTTAGTGTTTAAGGTTTATGACTCAGAGTTTTAAAATTTAAAACTTAAGGTTCAGAGTTTAAGGTTTATGATTCAAGGTTTAAGGGTGACAGTTCAGGGTTCATAATTTAGCATTTAGGGTTCAGGCTTTAAGAATCATGGTTTAAAGTTTATGGTTCAGCATTTAGGGCTTTAAGGTTTAAGATTTTATGCTCAAAATTTAGAATTCATGGTTCAAGGTAAGGCTCAATTTTGGGGTTTTAGGGTTTAGGGTTCGCGAATCGGCACCTGAATTCCTTGAACCCTAAACATTAAAATCCTAAAACCTCTAAACCCCTTAAACCTTGAGTTTTAAACCCTAAACTCTAACTGATGCGATATTTCTGTATCTTATAATTGAGTGCAAGTATACATTATCGTATGCAAGTAATAAATGGACAAAAAAATCGGATGTTGAACTCATAAGGGTAATATTTTTTTTTAACCAAGTACTAATATTATATCTTTTTAGTAATTATTCAGAAAAGTAAAAATCTAAGAATGAATTTTAAAAATAGAAAAGGTAATGACACAATATAAAGAGATTTAGAAGATAGCAATATAGAAAAAAAAAACCTATGGTTAATACTATCCCTAAATATGTTTTCTAATGATTAATCATCTAATATTTAATTCTCTTAGTTCTTATTATTGATCAAGACACTAATATATTCATAATCCTCTACAAATGTCATACAAGTATACCTTAATTTACCAAATACCTATATTCATATGGTACTTGTAATAAATTAAGATTTATTAAGATTAAGTCTTATTGATTATATATATGTCAATTAGGTATATTCATATCTTAATTTAAAACTTGCAGATGCAACATTGAATGTTACTCTACAATCATGCATCAAATTACCTAGGTCTAAATATAATGATTTCTCTTCCGAGTTTATAAAAAATATTACCAATTTATTTACAATATATTAGCCAAATATATTTAAGTATTAAGAACAAGTAATTTGAATAATGAAAAACTAAGTTTAATAAATATTAGAAAGATATGAAAATTGATCGCACATTGAGTTCAAATATTAACTTTTGAAAGAAAATTTAGCTCATGGCTACAAGAGAACAACGGTAAAAATAATAAGAAATCATGATACAATCAATAGAAAACTGATATAGAAATCGAATTGCTCTTGATTGCACTGCTTAAGAAACTCTTGATGCTAAAGAACGCCTTGAATTTCTCTCTATGAATGCTTCAATTATACTCCAATGGCTCTATAAGACTTTGTGTTATGTGTTCTTGATGTTCTTGGATGATCTCTAAAAGATATGGATTAGTGGCCTTTTATAGGGATTGATTTGAGTTTGAAATTTAGATCTAATTCATGTCGGGTCAGGAATCGCATTGTCGCTGGGGCGTTATGTTGCTGTCATTCAGGCGCTGCATGTAAAAGGCTGTATCGCTGAAGCGTGAAGGTTTGGCACTAGAGCGTTGGGTCATCACTGGTGCAGTAGCTTGCTAGCATTGGGGCGGTGGACTGCGACTTAAGCAGATCTTTTTTCTGATTTTCTTATTTTAATCACTATTACAGTGCTGGAGCTAAAATTCATGTATCGCTGGGGGCAACAAGTATATATTTTAAAATTTTTACATTTTTAGTCCCTGTAAATAAACAATAATGCACATAAATAGCCATTTATTCTCCTAAAATAATAAAATATCAAAATAAAAACATGAGAAAATATATAATAAATATGCCCTTATCATTATAACCTTGAACCGTGAACCCTAAACCTTTAAACCTGAACTCTAATACCCGAACCTTAAATCTTAAATCCTATACCCTAAACGCTGAACCATGAACCCTGAACTATAACCCATAAATCTTTAACCCTAAACCTTAAACGTTGAACCATAAACCCCGAATCGTAACCCATAAAATCTGAACCTTAAACCTTGAACCTTGAGCCCCTAATTCCTGAAACCCTGAGCCCTGAACCTTAAACATCCTAAACTGTAAATGTCTACCCTAAACTCTATTAAATTAAAATTTTAAATTAATTTAGTTAATTATTTAAAACTACTTAAATTTTGTTTTTTTTAATTCAAATTTAGTTTTTTAAACAATTAATTTATTTTCTTTGATAAAAATTTAATTTTTTAATTAATTTAATAGAAAAAAAATTATTTTTTAATTAATTCATAACTAAGAAAAGAAAAGAAAAAGGCAAAGCACACCATTGACATGCGTGCGTCTGCAATTTTGTTTAATTTTATAATTATTTTTATAAAATAAATTTTTATGTAAGTAATTAATTTTGATTATTGCTCATAAAAATAAATTTTAATGAAATTTATTTATTAAAACAATTAATTATTAAAAAAATTTATTTTTGTAAATTATACAATTAAGGGAAAAATAGAAAAGTGTTATGTCTTTGGTAACTAAAGTTTAAAAATTTTAACCTGCGGTTAAAAAACTATTTTCCTCAAAAGGTGGTCAACAATGGAAATTTCCTATATTTTATCAACGTTAAAATTGGGGCACAGAGAAAATCCAAATAATCCTCCAACACTAGCTTAATGGCTTTTTGAGCCATGCCCTATAGAGTTGTCTTATTAAGATCTTTCTCATTAAGCAAAGGGTTCCATCATTATCGTTAGTATGAGCAATACTAATCATTGTTATCGTTGATTTGATAATAAATGGGCACCAGTTAGGGTGGGCCTATTTAGAAGAGCTTCCAAGCTTGACACATGTGGGCATGACATAGACACGCTGGAAAACTATATTAAACTCAATGCGTTTATGATCCTTTAGCAACCGAGACCTATTTTTATCTTTTAAATGGTAGGTGATATCATAAACATGATCAAGTTTAAAAGCACTGTATGTAAACGACTGAACAATTGAATAATACCCCAAGGTATTCTTGACTCATTCACAATAACAACACATTTGGCCTTTTTGAGAGTCATGACTCCTATGAGGTACAGGCCGGTGATTGGAATAGTATCATGGACTTGGATTTTCTTATATAGAGAATCCCATGACGGGCAACTACAAAGCATACGATTTAAAGTCTATTGTTATTTAAAGTTCTAGTTCATATGAGTATGATTATATCTCAACCAACTTTAGGGACTTAGAGATTTAGAGGGACATGTTTTTAAGAACACAAAAATTTTCATTTGATTTTTCTTCGATGGTCTTTTATAAGGGCTCCTTCTCAATATATAGAGAGAGGAAGAGAATATATCGACTTTTCACACTAACACTTAGAGAGGGTAAAAGACTAAAATAATCCTCAATCGACACAAAAGGACAAAACAAAGACATACACCTGCTACAAATATACATGGTGCGTACAAAAGTATCAAATTTATTTAAACACATGGGAGAGCATTATTAGAGAATATTTTAGTCTTCAAGTCTTTCAGTCTTCATTTGCTAAAGTGGGAACATGTTGACTGTTCATAACACATTTTATTTTTTGAGAATCTGATTTAAGCACATGAAAAAGGCTATGTCATCAATCATTGTCAAATCCCAGTCCTGTCGGTAGCAGCATCTTGGTTGAAAAATCATAATTTTTTAGCAAGTCATCGTCATCATGCATTATTAGTTATGAGAAGTGAGTGTATGTGTCCAAGTTCCATGGACTTCATTTATAAAATCAATTGTTGAGAAGAGCTTCTATGGTTGAGCCTGGATCATTCTCAGCTGGATCCTGGGCATGATGGATTATATAATGGGGTATCAAGATCCATGCTTGTTGGGACAACATTCTAGTTACTTGATGAGGGTCTGTTTATTATAGCTTGGTAGATGTCATTATCATATTTTAGGGTTTTGCTATACTTTGATGGAAATAATTCCTATAGAGCTAAAAGTGTGCCAATTTTATAGGGCGCGTGCATGTGGTGCATGTTCATTACAATAAAATTTACGCATCTTATACATAAATTAAGCACAGCGAAAACAGAAATCTCTATTTTCTAGTGCAACAAATATATTTAAAATTTAAGTTTCATTACTGTAATGAAATTAAGGATCGAGAATCACCTGTCAAGCCTTTGGAAATTATCGAACCGAAGTCTACCATGAAACGCACTCATTGGCAAATCTAGGATCCAACTGGGGTGGACTTGGATTGCTAGAATAGTAGCTTCAATTTCCAGTAATGTGTTTAACTCTTAAACATAAATAGTGATTAACTCTTAATCACCTTAGTTAACTCTTAACTATTTGTTTAACTCTTTAAACATTACTTAAACCTTTTAAGCTTGAGATAATTAGTTAAACACTTTAACTAATCTTGTATTTATTTCATAACAATGAAATTATTTTAGTTAATACAACTCTTATGAAAACCAAAACAATCTCTTCATTATTCATTAATGGTTAGCCATGGGAAAGAGAAAAAGAAGAAACAATCAACCATTGCCTCTCACTTATTTCAACACTTGAAACATAAAAATTTCTTTTTGAGCACTTGATATGGCCAAACGATATCAATTGAAGAAGATGAAGAAATAGTTTTCAACCTTTGAAAACATCACAAAATTCTCTCTTCACTTAGCCGAATCTTCTCATCCATGGAGAAGATGAATAATTCTCTAACAATTGCAAAAATTGTTCTATTCCTTACACACTTCCAAAATATCCGAATCATGTACACTCAAAAATCGAAAACACAATCAATTTTTACTTCTGATTGTCAACAACACAAGAAACCATAAATCATGTAAGCCCATGCCTTTAACAAAATATAATATAAACTATTTATATTATTATTTTGCAACAATTAACACATGTGCCTTGTTGACTTTTAATATGAAAGAAATGCAAAACCCTTTTACACTCTTCTTGATATACATGGTTGGCCAAGTGTTAGTAAAATAAAAAAATATATATTTTATTTTATTAACAATTCCCTCTTATTAGTCAAAGACACAATGCCCCACCATGCATGCATTTGTGTTTTTCTTCATATTTGTTAAATAACAAATAAACATGTGCCATTTATTAAAATAATATTTGTTTGACTTAATTAAAAAAATATTAATATATTTATTTATTCAAAATATTTTTGAATAAATAAATGACTTGTCTCACAAGTAAGGTCATTTTGGTATTTTTAAAGTCAAATAATAAATGGCTTATAATATACCACGTGTCATCATCCAATTGGTCAACAACTATTGTTAACCAATTAATGAACTTAAAGCTTCAGTCTTAATATGTGCACATCATGAAGAAACCTAAAACAAATATCTCAATTTATTGGAATTTACTGGATTGAACTATTCAACCCAGTATGCTACCCCAGTGCATACTGAGTACACTTCAAATTGTGAGACTCCCTAGATCCACACTCGATTTTTCAAATAAAACTGTTCCATGAGTTTATGACCGATGCCCCACACACACGTTACAGATATTACAAATTAGTGTGTTAGACCATACAAGTTAAGGTCATAATATATTTATATAATCCTTTCGCCACCTATATCCTAGATGAGCAAAGATATAGATCACCACGGTCAAATCTCCACGTGCTCATCTGTGAACCTATCTCTAGATTTGTATCTTGATGAACAATATACGCAAATACCTTTGCAATATTGTTTAACCCTACCGAAAACTCTTTTTTCGAGTTTATGCTTATAGCCTTGTCTTTCCGAAATACAATCTTGGAGCATCAAGATATACAACTCACCTACATGAGCTGACATATCCCATATTTATACACACCAAACTCTATTAGCATCTGATGCGATATTTCTATATCATAAATTAAGTGCAAGTATACACTATCGTATGCAAGTAATAAAGAGACTAAATAAGTCGGATGTCGAACCCACAGGGATAATGTTTTCTTTTTAACCAATTACTAAAATTATATCTTCCTAATAATTATTCAGATAAATAAAAATTCAAGAATGAATGTAGAAAATATAAAAGTAAAAACACAATGCAATGAGATTTAAATATAGCAATATAGAGAAAACCTAGGATTAATATTATCCCTCAATATGTTTCTAATGATTAATCTTCTAATATTTAACTCACTTAGTCTTTATTATTGATCAAGACACTAATGTATTCACAAGCCTCTTCCAAGGTCATGCAAGTATACCCTAATTTACCAAATACCTATATTCCTATGGTACTTGTAATAAATTAAGATTCATTAAGATTAGGTCTTATTGATCATACATGCCAATTAGGTATATTCCTATCCTAAGTTGAAACTTGCATATGCAACATTGAATGTTACTCTACAATCATGCATCAAATTACCTAGGTCTAAATATTATGATTCCTCTTCCAAGTTTATCAAAATATTACCAATTCATTCACCATATATTGGCCAGATATATTGAAGCATTAAACACAAGTAATTTAAATAATAAATGACTAAGTTTACTAAATATTCAAAGATATGGTAATTTAAGCGCACATATTGAGTTCAAATATTAACCCTAGAAAATAAGTTTAGCTCATGGCTACAAGAGAACAGCAGTAAAAATAATTATAAATCATGATACAATTATTAGCAAACCGATATAGACGTCGAATTGCTCTTAATTGCGCTGCTTAGGAACTCTTGATGCCGAAGAACGTCTTGTATCTCTCTCCAAAGTTGCTTCAATTAAGCTCCTATTGCTTTCCAAGACTTGTGCTCTGTATTCTTGGTACTCTTGGGTCGTCTTGGATTCATCCTTGAAGGCTGGGAACGAGTGGCTTTATATAGGGATTGATATGAGCTTGAAAATCTCAATTCTCGTCGGACTAGGACTCGCACTACCGCTGGCGCGCTATGTAGTTGTCGCTGGGGCGACGCGTGAAAAAGCTATTACCGCTGGAGCGGTGGAATCTTGGCGCTGGGGCGCTGCATGAAAACGGCTTTACCGCAGGCGCGGTAACTCTTCGGCGCTGGGGCGCTAGACGCGACTTAAGCAGGTCGTTTTTCTTATTTCGATCACTATTTCAGAGCTGGGGCGAAAATACTTGTGGCGCGGGGGCGCTGGACTCATAATTTGAAAACTTTGCATTTTAGTCCCTGTTTTCACTCCTTTTGCGTTCTTTCTTTAAATTTCGTTCAAGTCCCTATAAATAACAATAATGCATATAAATAGCCATCTATTCTCATAAAATCATAAAATATCAATAATAAAAACATGAGAAAATATATGACAAATTTGCCCTTATCAGCATCGGGCCATACCAACGACATACAATGGTTATACCATAAAAGGTCTCTGACATACGTAGAATCAAAACATAGTAGATCACTTAAACAGTCATACACTTGTGAGGATATGGAGTTAAGGCTTTTACTTGGAGAAATTATCAAGGCTATATATGTTGTGGTTTATAGTAAGAAGGTTACAACTTAATTTACACACACACACACACACACACATAATTTTGAAAGTTATAATTGAAAAAACTATAATAACAATAGTGATCTTGGACTCTACATATTCTATTTACTCTTGAATTACTAGAGACTAACAATAAGCTGGTTGGAGGCTGTGATGAGTACAATAAAATATATATTTGTTAAGAGATTCAGTCACCATTTAATGTCACTAATTTTAGCATTTTTGTATTTTTAAGCTTGAAATAAAGTGTTGTCCTTAAATTATTTGTACGGGTTTAGTAAAATGGATATAACTCTCAATGTAGAAATCAAAATGAAGAAATTCTTAAACCGGAAGGAACACAACTCAATCTTATACAAACTTCAAGAATAGTTGAAAAGCCAAATTCAATATTTTATTGGCCAAAATTAGGATACAACAGAACTGAATTACAACTTCTAATTAGTTTGACCCACCTCATGTATTTGGACCGTATTTCATAAAATATGTACCCAATCAGTATGATTCTTGAAGAGGAAAAATTATCAACAACTCTTATATTGATAGCAAAATCTAAAGAAGTCGTTATCATATACCAAATTGTATTACAAATTAGAAATAAGGTTGTTGTTCGAAATCTGATATATCTTTAGTATTTTTTTCATATCTCATTGGATACTCATCCAAATTAAATGAACCTTATGGATATGGAAAGAAGAAACAAAATAATACAACTTTTATGTCGCCCAAAATGGCTACATCGATTATTTCCATTATCAAAAAGATACAACAATTAGGTAGAGTGAGTGGCCTAAATTATTGAAAATTGAAGTCACAATAATCATGTTTCTATTCATTGCCTATATAAGAACACCCTTAGAAGGATAATTTACATTTTTTAATGCTTTAAAATTCTCTCATATAATTTCTCTTTACCATGCATTATAAGCTAGGCTAGAGTTCTTGGCAAGGCTAGAGATGAATTTTTATACGTAATAAATTTACTTCTATACTTTGATTCATTGTCAAGAGCTATAAATGTTTGTAAGTTTGCTTGTGTCTAAACTCTTATCTATTATTATCTATAATTCAGAGGTTATAATTCTCATGTTTCATATATTTTTAGTCATGCTTTCTTTTTGTGATTCTTGTTAAATTATAATTGTTATTGGTTACATTATTTTACATGTTAATCTTTAACTTCAATAGTGTCAATCGATATATTGTCGATCTTAGATAACATGTAAAGACAACAATTGTTTGATATTAAAGTTGATCTTTTACTGCAATATTTTCAAAATGATATATTTTCGATCTTAGATAACTTGTATAAATGAACATGGGTTATGTTAATATTTGCAAAGAGTTTAGTCATATCAAATACATGTATTATCAAATGTGTCATATTTTACATATCTTCCAATTGATTGTTTGGGATGTGAAATTTTTAATTGAGTTATAAATATTGAATCAAAGTATAGAATAAATTTATGAAGCATAATTGTGATTCTCAAAGCCTTGCTTACTTCATCATAAAATTTTTTCTTTAATTCATATACCATTCTATCTCATCCATATAAATCAATTAGTTAATTTTCTCATTTGTGACTATTTTAATATTTTTATTTCACTAATCTATTTTGCCACAAACTTTCTCGTAGGATCGACACCTCAATCTATACTATAATAGCTGCATTACATTTTAAGCGTAAACAGTATGCCCTTAGGTCTTTGTACCATTACAGACAAGGCTCTAACTCGTTAGATTTCACTGATTATTATAATTTTCTAACTCTTAGCAGTGCTAACTCTTAGCATTTATAACTCTCAATGTTGCTAACTTTTAGCCCTAGTCTAAACTCTTTTAGACCAGATTTAAACTCTTTCAAATCATACAATATCTATAGCATAACAAACATGATACCATTTATTATAATATTAACGATTATTTTTTAAATGTATATTGTATAAATATTAACAATTAATATTCATACAATATTGGAATAGCATGTAAGCACCAACTCCAACAGAGGTATTATCATCGAGCCGTAGCCATATTTTTCGTCAAATAATTCCATTTATTTCAGCAAGCCTTCGCTAAATATATGAAATTCAGTTGGGTGTTGGGGCAAGTCCTTTTGAAGTAAGTAATGATTAACTGCAACATCAATTATGGTTTGTAATATTGAATTATTCTTGATGCTGTAATTATTCCTTTTCTTTGAAAGACCATAATGATTCTAAGATATTATCGTGAGACTTGGAGGATGGAAAAATGGTTTTGAATCATCTAAAATTTATGACTTTACCACGAAAGAGGATACAAATATTCTAAGAATATTTTTATGTATTTGTGGCTTAAGGGGTGATCCTTTATGTGGAACATAGGTGCAATCTAGTTTATCATTTCTGATACATGAAATTCGACTATAATGGAATATTGGTCAAGAAGACACCAAAGAAAATAAAGGCCTTCAATAATTCAGTCCTTTGAATCTTCCATTGAGAAAAGTGTCATAAAAGAGTATTCAGAGTGGACTCCTATGCCTCTTAGGATTGATGGGCCTCTTGTTTGTAAAACTTTGGATTGACAAAATAACATAAGCCTATGGGCTTCATAGTGTAGTTATGAGTTTGTATTAGGTGAGGTAATTCTAATAGATAAACAAGGACAAGAGGATTTATGAATGAGGGCATCATAAAATAAGTGGAGACTATTTGGGCTGGTTTAAGTGACCTTGAAAGATGTCAGCAAGCACATTGTTTGTACCTTTGAGTTATTTTACCTTATAAGAATAATTCAAAAACCATTTTGCCACCTGATGACTTGATTACGTGGGACTTTGTTTTGCTTGAACTTTAACATTTTAAAGAAGGTCGTTATGTTAATTTCAATCACAAAATAGTGACTGATGAGATGGAACTCAAACTTTTGAATTCCCTATTTGACTGTAAGGATTTCCTTAATTGTTGAATGATAATACTTTTCAGATTCTTTGAATGATCTGCTTTTGTACCCATATAATTGTCTTATGCCATTCTATTCTTCTAGCACTACTGCACTCCATAAGAGATCACTGGCATTAGTCTGAAGAATTCCTTTTCCATTAGATGGTATTTGAAGAGATGGTAAAACCTGTGTTTTTTTCTTAAGAGCCAGGACAGCACTAATTTGGTGGTCTGACTATTGTGATGGATTTTTTTTTTTAGCATTTATTGCAATGCCTTGGTAAGTTATGAGAGATCTTGGAAAAAATTAGCCATATAATTGATAATGTTGAGTAATTGTTAGACCTTCATTTCATTGAGGTCTTTGTTAGGGAACAAATTCAACTCTTGAGCAATAAGTAGTTATAAGGGACACTTTCCATTTTTGATATACATTCCCAGGAAATCTATCTCTGAGACTCCAATTTGTATCTTTTTTTATGGGTAGAATTATCCCGTATTTAGCTACTATGCTCCCGGATTTGGTGATGAGTGTTTTGTAAGATTGCTCATCTAGGGAAAAGAGAAGTATGTTGTCGATATAGACAAGAGCATTGTTAAGCAGTGGCTTAAATATTTTTACCATAGCCTTTTGGAATAGGGTTGGTGTTGTTTTAAGGCCAAAAGGTATAACCTTCTATTAGTAATGGTGGTTTGGAAACTGCGTTTAAGTTAAACTTTGAGAATACTTTAGCATTGGTCAGGTTTGAGAACACAAAGGTCCTGTTTGGCAGAAAGAACTTATCATCCTATAGAGAGAGGTTTAGAGGCCTATAATTGATGACAAGCCTTTGTTTACCCCTGACCTGTTGACTCTTTTTGTTAACATAAAAAGCCTGGCAGGCCTAAGGAGACTGAGTGAGCTTGATATGTTCTTTTGTTAATAGTTGGATTATTTCTTGGGTGGCTAATTAAAGTTCTGTGTTCATTCCCAAATGGTTGGCCTTGGTTGATTTGATGTCCCTATTTTTCTTGAAAGGTAATAAGATTAAGAACTCTTGATTTTTTTCCATAAAGGGTTATTATATTTCTTCAAAAATTCTGAATGGGATTCTACATATATCGACTATTGTCTGATATGTGCTACTTTGTCTTGGAATAATTTTGTCAAGAAGAAATTTGGAACCTTTTTCCATGACAAAAATTGGGATTTGAATTGCAAACCATTTGTTTTTGGAATGGCCATTTTTTGTAGTAATTATTGAATAATGTCGAAGCCAATAACCATATCTTTTTTAGGGAGTTCTAGTTCAAGCAACTTGTGGCTTATGCTGAGGTCAGGGAAAAATATCAAACGGACTAGTTTACTGGCCATTGTGAATATGAAAAGTTCATCATTTGCTGCCTTGAATGTTTAGTGGTAAGGCTTCTACATATCTTTGGGCAGGATTTTAGGATTTATGGTGGATGCTGCTGCTCCAATATCCATAGACCAGAAACGGTGATTGGCCTATCATACTTAGAGATGAGAAGTTTAATTCCACTATTGGAACAGGTAAAGATGAGAAGCTTACTGCTTGAATGTTGTATTGAGAAGAATCTAAAAATGATCATTTACTATCTTCGAGCTGGCATAGATGAAATATGTTCTTTTCTTGAACTTATTCAAGCTCCAAGATAGTTGACTCATCAAGCTCGAATTGCTTGGATAAGTGAGACTCAATTTCATCATCATCGTCAAATGGCAAAGTAGTAAAAATCTGTTCAAGGACATTTGCTTCGTCTTTGTGAGGACAATTTTGCATAATGACCCTTTTTTTTATAGAGAAAACACCTATTTGATTTTTTAAAGAATCTGTAGAAGATGTCTCATTCCCAAGCCGCTAAGATATTGACACCTAGAGCAATCACATCAAGCTTTATAATATATATTGATTGACGATGGGCCTACGAGATGAGAAAGTAGAACTTCTGGTGTCGGTTTTACCCCTAATTCGGTGTTGCAAAAAACCATGGTGTCTCATGGACTTGCAGTTTAATTTATCTAATTCAAAATATTTTCGCAGGCTGATGCAGTAATGGCTAGACCAGAAAGGAAAATTTTCAAAAATTACTCCTTAATTTTATAAATATTCTTTTTTAGTCTAATTTTAATTGTCTATTCTTTATTAGGTAAATAGAACAAACTCAAATGTTTTTGCCTCTTAAATGAAAACACACACACTCTCTACTCGAAGCTCTCTATCTAAATTGAAAATCTTTTTAACAAAAAAATTACTTTGATCGAAGATTTAAAAGCTGACATTGTGTAAATCAGGCTTTGTACAACATATTCATAACTTGATAGTTTAAAAAATGGACTATTCTTCGTAAGTTTTTTCGAATTTAAAAAAAAAATTGATTTGTGTTAGAAATGAGTTAGAAATTACATTTTTAGTTAGAAATAGATGAATTATACTTGAAAATGAGTTGGAATGGTAAAAAAAATCATGAAAATATAGAAAACAAATTGGGATTTGTTTAGAAAATCCTGAATGCAGATGGCAGCTGGAGTGGTAGCCTGCCGCCATCTACATTTGGCCTCATCTCAAGGCCTTTCACAGCCCCGAGATAGGCACCTGAGATACGTATCTCAGGTGCGTATCTTGGATAAGTTGCCATGTGACGCACACAGTGAATTTTTTTATAAAATTTAAAAAAATTAAATTTAAAAAATTATTAATTTAAAGATGATTTTAGATTTAAAAAAATAGATAATTTATTTATTCATTATAATAATTAATTCAAATTATTAATTAGTAAGTTAATTAATATTATTGTATGTTAGTTAACTTTAGATTAAATATTGTATGATTTTACATTAGATATAATATGTATGTTGGTTGTTTATTAATAATAATAATTGTATTTTTTATATTTTTATAGGAAAAATAATGTCTTTAAAGAATAAGAATTCCTAAGAAATTACTCTTTCGCACTTCGGTTTCGTGTTATTCAAAATTGTGGGCTCTAAATTCTATAAGGTCCAAACTGACAGCTAATTAGGTTGAGTTGTTTAGGCGTTTGACTTGTTGGGGTATATTCCAGATATACAGGATATTACGCTCTTTGGTATTTTGTGTATGAGATATTATTACGTGAGGTGTAGATCTCTAATTTGTTTGAAGAGATGTGGTTTTAAATTGGTAAGATGCGTTTCTGATTCACCTAGAAGGAGTTTGTATTAATTACTAGGCTAAAGATGGGAGATTACCCATCCATCCAGTAGCTAAAAAGAATTTTGGGTAATTGGCTATAGGAGAAGTACTTTTCTAGCCTAAGAAAGTTGACGTACACTTTTATTGATAATTGGTACAAAGTTTGGACTTATTGAAAGTACACGATGAAGAAACATTGAAATTAAGTTTATTTTATTTTCTTCATCGTGTTTTGATCTCGCGCGACGAACATTCTGAGATTTAAAATTTCATTCTAAGTTTAGTAGATGATCTTGATAAGTTTAATATGTATCCATGGGGTAACATGGCGTGTACCATACTTCTTAGCTCACTCAAGAAGGATGCATTCTAGAAGTTAGAGAAATTAAGAAAAAAAAACCCTCGTAAAGAGAAGGATGGAGAGTTATAACGTTTACAGACTTGTACACACATTTTTGGTACGTAATAATTTTATTGTATTCAATATTTTGATCTTATTTATTTATTTTTTTATAGTGAACTTATGTTTTGAAATTATTTTAGGTATGGATTTACGAGACCATTATAGTCTACGATTAGGTTTTCGGTTTGCACTTCGGTGATCGCTTCCCTTATATTTTGAATTAGAGGAGCAAAGGGATTCCAATGTTCGAGGACATAAAGAAGACAATATTGGCTAAAATTTAATATATTTTTAATCCATTCACATTTAATTATATTAATCTTCTTCTGTAATACGTACAACCTAATTTTAAATTTGTAAGTTCTTTCGATACATCATAATTTAGTACCAAAATATCTCAAGAATAAGGAGGAGGTCATTCAACTGGTCAGACATCTGGGCATTCCAACTGAGAGTTATGCTATGGACTTACAACATATGCATGGTTCTATATAAAGGAAGAGCCAGAGGGGCTTTGTCTATTACACTAACCCTGACGATGATGATATAGATGTGGAAAAGGATAGGTATAAAGGAGCAGACCCACCAGTGACTCGATTAGCTAGATTAGTACAATTGTAAAATTTGGCTATGGTTATTTTTTTTCCTTGTAGTTTAAACATAATGCATCTACGTACCATAATGTTGCATATTAGATTGAGTAACTATAGGAGGAGATTAGGAAGAGATTTGATCATATTGAAGTTTTGTTGATGCAGAAAATAGAGAAGGATCGAGAGAATATTTTTAAGAGGGTTGATCAGGTCCAAATTGATCTTATGCATTATATGTAGTAGATTATACAATACTTTTGACTATCATGCTCCTGACGAAAGTTAGAATATAGTAAGAAAATTAAATTATAATCACTTACTATAACTTAATTTTAATTTGACTTGTATTAATATCTACTTGTATTGATTAAATTTTAGTTTGGAGAGAATGCACTAGCAGGCTTTTAGTTTAGAGAGAATGCAACATATAATTTTCAGACCCCAGCTGTTGCTTATGGCATACAGCCGACCGACAGTTCAACAAGCATCCAAATCTTACCCAATCTCCCTAAAGATGTGAGTATAGGAGACCGTATAGGTCAGAAAGAGTCTTGCATACCCTATACACGGGTCCCATACTGCAAAAGATAAGGAAGAGGAAGATTCAGCTTCAGAGGAACCTCGAGTGGACGTGAATCCGCTACAGCAGATAGACTTGGCCATCTAATCTGAGTTTCGGACTTAGTTGGACAAGGATGAGGGTGTATTCACCTTATCTAGCCTTTAAGCTAACTTGGTATAGTTTTGTCTTTATTACACAACTAGCTGAATGACTTTACAAGTTAAAATTATTTATACATTTATTGAATTTAATTGTATGTGTTCAAATAAATTAATTACTTTATAACTTTTTTTATTTTTTAACACAACACATTAATGAGTAACTGAAGGTGGTTCAACTTAAGCAATGCCACTATACTAACATATTGCCACAATTGTCTACTTTTGTATTCATACTTCTTTATAAGTGTTTAAACAAATTAAAGTTTGTTTCTTATATACACATTATTGATTACTTGTTTTGTTAAAATTTTAGGAGACTTTTAAGATCCTCCATGAGCAACACAAAATAAAATTTTCTGCCATTACATGGAATGATAGCATATTGTCATATAGCTTAATAGTTAAAGAAGATTTACTCAGTGCAAGAATGTGGGTTGAGGTTGACAAGGTAAAATATTGTATGTTAAAAGAGTTAATTGTTTTATTATCATATAGTATTATTTACGAGACTATCCAATTTCATGTAGGTTTATATTACTGTCAACTAAGCAAGAGCATTGAATTACGGTTGAGAAGGATATCTTACATCAGTAGATCGTCATCTATGATTCCAACTTAAATGGATATGTTGATGGCATGATGGAGAATCATGTCACACCATTATCTATACTGTTACCCCACTACCTATCTACTTGTAGATTTTATAAGCAATGACAATCACGTTTGACTTCACCCCTTTTCATATATAATTTGATTAAATGAAAGAGTGCCACAACAGACGGTCAATAGTGGGGGTTGTGGGATTTATATTTGTATATTTTTAGAGTTTCTGATGTTGTGTCATCCATTATATTTTAACCCCAAGTACAGGTCATTTTTTAGGACAAAGATAGCAATCGATTTATAGATCGGTGCTAAAACGTGAATAAAATCAATTAACGATCTTTTTTTTATTTTATACATTTTTATTCATTTTAATCAATGGTAAATGTATTAAACTAATAACCACTAAGTGTTAGCAATTACCCTTAAGTACTACTATACTAATAGCCTGATGAAGTTCATTTTTGCTATTAAACAACTTTTTTATAAACACATCCTCAATTTTACTATTCAAAATCTTATTAAATATACCCAAGGTCCGATGGTGGCAGAGTCATAAATGTAAAGGGGCTTCTAGCTTCACAATAATCTCTTCTTCTATCTAAAATATTAAAAGAACTTGTTGAAACATAACAACGTCTACCTTTGAGTAAATCATTCAAAATGACACTTTCTTCCAAATGACCAATGTTTCTAACAACATAACAATCCCTTTCAAATGACCAACATTTCTAACAACATCATAATCCCTTTCTACATTACCAATATTTCCAACACCATTACAATCCCCATCTATCCCAATATTATAGTGTGTATTATTAACGTATTTAATGGGTGCATGCAGGTGATTGTGTACACGTTGATTAATTTCATAATGCATGTATAACACATGTTAGGCAGTGGAATTATACATGTAATTAATCAACAAACACACTCTATATAATGAATCAAATACAGTAATAAATACAATATGAGAAAAACTTTCTTTAAAGACAATTCGGTGAAGAATTCGATCCGAAGCTCACACAAAAGTAATCTCGCAAATAATTCTAGTCTGAAATAATCTGGTGGGATTACGGAGCTATAATGATAGCATCAATTCTAGAAGGATCAAATTTCATGCAACCCTTACACATGAATTCTCCCATTTTGACAAATGTGAAGTAAGGACTTCATTACAACATTTACAAAACTTAGTTTATATATGGCTAAAATGGAGACCTATTTGCAATATTTAAAAAGTTTAAAATACTTGGCCAATGAATGCTTGACACTTATCTTTCATGCATCCCATACATGAAGACATGTGCCCCACTTTACTTGCCATTTTTCACACATTAATTCCATACATATGATATGTATCACTCAGGCATTATATCCATTTATCGTGTCACTCATACATTAGTTAACTACTTTAACTAATAAATAATAGGTTTAACACTTAAACCCTAACATATGTGTTTTCTAAGAGATCTTGGAATAAATCTTGTTTTCTAAATTTTTTTCAAATTAAACCCTACGACCTGGTCTACTACCTTAGTGCTCAATGAGTATACTTTATATTGTAAAACTCCCTAGGTTTACACCCATTTATCTTACAAAACTCTTCTGCAAGTCTGTGAACAATGTCTCATACACACGTTATGGATATTACAGAACGGAGCATCAAACTATACAATCTAAGGTCAACCATATCTGTATAATCCCTCTATCGCCTATATCCTGGAAAGGTAAAGATATAAACCTCACCGTTAAATCTCTAAACGCTCGTTCGTAAACTTATCTCTAGATTTTTATTTTCATAAACAATATCCATAAACATCTTTGTGATATTGTTTAGCCCTACGAAAATATTTTTTAGAGGTTTATGCATGTGACCACAGGACTTCTTGAAATACAATATCAGAGCATTAACATATACAATTTACCTATATAAGTTGATAGATCTCATATCTACGTACACCGAACTCCATGAGTATCGAACTATACCCGATGTAACCTAGAGGTCAGACTGTTAAAGGTCCTGACATGCGTGGAATCAAAGTATGGTAAATTACTCACAAGCCCACCGCAACGCTCAAGTCAAAAAATCACTAATACTACTTAACTCGAGAAGACCCTCTATTGATAGCTCTATGAGATGTCTATTGGAGGTCCTCGTGAGTCTGTTTAGTACCCAGTTTTCATTAAATACCTACATGCCTATACAAGCTTCTACTAAGCTCATGATTTGCTAAGACTAACTATCTGTTCAATTCAGATATAGGCACACACATTGATCTAAAAGGTAAGCCAATCAACATGTGTCAACAACCATAGATTAGGAATGAGGTGTTCGAGAACATACTGCATAATGACATTTCTTAGCACCATTTGTAACTCCTTACAACTATATCATTACTAATATATTCTTATGTCTTTGTCCCATTTCAAATAGGACCTAACTCTTAGAATGCTAATTTTTACCGCTGGCTTAAACTCCTTTAAATTATATCTTAACTTCTTTAGATCTACACTATTTAAAAAGTAACAAACTTAGTGCCATATAATTAAATATTAACGATTTCTCTAAAATGTTCATTGTATAAATATTAAACAAATAAATATACATATAAAATTAGAATGGCATGTAATCACCATCTCTAACAATTATAGCCTTAATATTTTCAAAATAATTAATAGCAATATCTTGAATACTATATTCTATTAACGTATCCTAATTTCAACTAGGAGTGTTTAATGACATTGTTGGTAATTTTTAAATAGCAGTTTGTTAACAATGAAATTTGAGCTTCTTTGTCAAACTTAAAGAATCCTCATCCAATGGTTAAATTTATAATATTGGAAAACGATGTTAACGTATAAATAGGCCAAAAATTTTCTTCATGCAAACTCCTAGAGTTGTGTATTGCAAAACAAAAATTAGTTATGACCATGATAATGGTGATACCAATGAAGATCCTCTAATGTCTAAGTCAACAAATAGTGTGAGAAGGAATTAATAGAATGCATGAGAGAAGAATGCTTACCACATGTGAAGTATACCCCCTCTATATAGGTGTTATGGTATGGTAAATCCTTTTTCAATTAGGAGGTTAAAAAGTTCCCTTTATTCTTAGTCTTTTGATGTTGTGTTCTACTTATCTTGGGATTTATGAGTGCTAGATTTTATTTATCTTTGGACTCTTGAGAATTGACATTTGGTATGATTCTAACACTTAGAATATATTTGGATAAAGGAATTCTTTATATACTAGAAGTCTCAGAAGTACTCATCGACATATTTAGTTAGCCCTTGTATTCGTTTACATAAAGGTTAACTCTTTGGCTTTTGGTTAGAGACTGGTCATCTTAAAACATGGATCTTGGTAGTAGACAAAAAAGAGGACTTAGTTGGTCTTAAATTTATTTGGTATTAAACCAAGCTTAGCATGTTATCTAGGCTAAGCTTACACCTTTTAGGTTATGATGGGAGCTTTTGACAATTTTAGACCCTAATGAGGTAGGAATGTCAATCTTTCATGGTTTTAGACTACTTTTTTTTTTTAAACTTTTAGGTCTTTATAGACTAGGCCAAAATTCTAAAGGACAGCAAGGGTTCTTTAGTTACAAGTGTTGACAATCAACAATAGAAATTATATATAGTGCTTGATATTTTAATGTCCTCGGGTAGAACGAGGTGGTCTCTAACTAAGTACTCGTCATAGTTGTGCTCTAGAATTATATGGGTGGTCAGCCTATCTAAAAAGTGTTCTTATGGCTGAGGATTGATGATTTGAAATTGGCGTAAAACTGCATTTAATCCCTGATGACCTCTTAATAGATATGCGCCATTTGGGTTGCCATTGAATACTTGTACCCCTTTAGTTTTTATAGACGTAACCTCATCTTGGACTTGTTGATCTTAATCAAATGATTGGTATAAACCCAATTAATTATGTTGCTAATCAAAAGGACTCTTCTATTTGAATGTTCAACCATAACTTGGTGCTTTTCTGTGACCATTATTTAAGCGTGCTAGGTAATGGGCGATTATAAGGTCTAAATATTTTTTTGTCCAACCTGAGGAATATGGATGATACATTCTTTCGATAAAGATATCCTTTTACTAGGGGAAGAGTATGACGACTTATTCTTGGCGAGTTATTCGACCAGTGTATACCTATGACGACCTATTCTTGGCAGGTTATGAATTATGGCAACCTATTCTTGGCGAGTTATATACTGTGCTTCCTTAATCTTAGTAAGTTGTATTTTTTGATGGCTTATTCTTGTAAGTACCAAGAAGGAACCTTGCTTGTTCTCGAGGAAAACCAGTCTGATGTAGATTATAGTGAACTGTTCTTTATTATTATTAACCTGATCTCTCCCAAGTCTCATAGAATGTTGGTTGTTCTTTGTATACTTTTCGTAGTGATCATCCATTAAGTATTCAATTTTTCCCAAGTTTCAAAGGAATTGGTTGTTCTTGGCATACTTTTCGTAGTGGTCATCCATAAAGTATTCAATTTTTTTTCAAGTCTTAAAGGATGTTGGTCGTTCTTGGTATACTTTTCATAGTAGTTGTCTAATGCATATTTGATATTTCTTAAGTCTCAAAGAACATTGGTCATTCTCAGAGAAATTTATTCTAATGCAGATTATTGTGAATTGTTCTTGATTATTTTTGACTCGATCTTTCTCAAGTCCTGGGGGACACTAGCATTCTTGGGAAAAATTATTCGGATGTAGATTATTGTGAACTATTCTTGATTATTGTTGACTCAATTTTTCTCAAATTAATGCTAGTATTCTCAGAGATTTTCACATTGTTGTGCTGATGGTTCCCGGGTTAATACTGGTCGTTGTCGAGGTTTTGGTTTTCACATTACCATTCACCCGATGGTTCCAGGTCAATACTCGTTATTCTCGAGGTTTCACATAGTTATTTCCTCAATGGCTCCCAAGTCAATGCTAGTCATTCTTAGGGTTTTTACATTGTCGTTCACCTGATGATTCTCAGGTTAAAGCTGATCCTTCTGTAAATTTTTACTTTACTGTTCACCTGATGATTCCTAGGCCAATGCTGGTTGTTCTTAGGTTTTTCACTTCAACGTTCACCCAATGGTTCCTAAGTCATGTTGGTCATTCTTTAGTATAAAGTAGTTAAGCAACCTTTTTCTGATGAACATTGGTCTTGTATACTGAAGATTCTAAAAAGCAATAACAATTTTTAAATACGTTAATTAAGAAAAGTTGAGCACTATAGGTGTTCATTGTTACAATAGATGTAAACAAATGAGATTATAAATGAAAAGTAATAGTTTATAAATATAGGGATAGTATTTTTTTAGGAGCTCAATATTCCATGATTTTCTCACTATTTGTCTATCTATATGTTTAGGCTTATATGTTCCTTGTCTAATTTTTTTTTTTGGGCCTTTGTAAAGACTTTCCCCACAGTTAGATTCTTTAGTGTTCAACAATATGATCAGATCTCGATCTCTCATCTTTTTCTAGTATTTTTCTTATTTAATTTTAGATTGTTAATTTTCACAACTTTTTGTGTCATTTTCTATAGATGGTATCAAACTATTAACCACAAAATTTAGGCTCTTTGGTCAAACTAAAAACATTCTCAATCAACAAATGAATTTATAATCTTAGAGAATGATGTTGGCATGTGGATAGGCCACTATTATTTTTCATATAGATTCCAGAGTTGTATGCTACATATAATCAGACCGGTGGTGATGCTAACGAAGACTTTTTGATACCTAAGTCAACAAATAGTGTAAAAATTTAGAATTGATAGAATGTGTGAGAGAAGAATGCTTACTCGTTGTGAACTATACCCTTTTATATAAGTTTTAGGCTTGTTGAATCCTTCTTTAATTAGGAGGTTAAAGAGTCTATTTTATTCTCACTCTTTTGATATTATATTCTACTTATCTCGAGATTTTTGAAGATTAGATTTCACTTATCTTCAGACTCTTTAGAGTTATGATTTAGTATGATTCTAACACTTAGAATAACTTTGGACAGAGGAATTCTTTAGATACCAAAAGTCTCAAAAGTACTCCTGAGTACATTTAGTCTTTAAGGGTTATTGTGTTTGTCCACATAAGGGTTAATACTTTGGCCTTTGGTTATGGACTTCTCATTCCTAAAAACGAGTCTTGATAGTAAACAAGAAAATTACTTGATTATGAGAGAGGATAGAGGTCATCAAAGGGGATTTGGTCGATCTTTAAATTTCTTTAGTATTAGCTTAAGTTTAGAATGTTATTCAATCTAAATATATACCTCTTAAGTTTTGATGGGAGCGTCCTACAATTTTAAACCTTAATAGATTTGGAAGGTTGACTCTTCATAAGTATTTTGGATCTTTATGAACTATACCTAAATTTTAAAGGGCAACAATTTGTTGTTAGTTAGACAAAATACCAAAAAGAAAACAAGTGATTAATGCTAGACCCAAATTCTGAAGGGCAACAATCTATTGTTAGTTGGACAGAATACCAAAAAGAAAAAGTGATTAACACTAATTACACTTTCCTTTTAAGATATTAAAGACATTTTAAAAATTCTTTAATTTAAGAATCTTAAGTTTAACCATGTGTTTCCGTTATATTACCTAAATTTCTAACAGCGACCAGAACAAGAACTCATTTCTGTATAGTGCCGAATGAACCAATTGTAATAGCGTCTACATGATAAGGGAATGATTGTATTGTACCTAATGACACAGACAGAACATTCACCCCATCTTCAACAGCTTTATCCATCCTAGCTAAAATATCTGAATCCATGCAATGTCTATTAACACAAGTCTAGCTTTCTCCGTAATCCCAGTCTATTTACCTCTTGTAAACCCTAATAACGAAGCATTATCAACTTCGCGGCCCGCGATGATGACATTGTGTGTGTCCCATGTCCGTCTTTTTCTCTTACCAGTGGCTTTTCAAACTGGTGGTTAGTCTTGTTTCTTTGTGGATGGATGTTGCTGAAATATTTAGATCCGATTAATTGTTTGCTGCATAGGGTTTCTCGGAAGCCCTCTCCTCCCATGCTTCGCCTTTCTAATAAGAATGGATTGGATCGAGTTTTTGGTCTGAAAGCTTTATCTTTCAAGCCAAATACGAGAATCAAGAACTTCGATGATGATTTTGAAGCCATATCCAGATTCTTTCAAAAACTCATTTAAGGGTTTTGAGTTCACAGATTTGATGAGTCCAAGAAATTAAGGTGATCGAGTAGTTTGAATATATCTAGTTTTTTGTGAAGGATTCCAATAATATCTCGACGGTTTTTGAGTTCTTGGACTTGTAGTAGAGTGAGTTTGGTAGAGAAGCCATAAAAGATAGTTTTGTAAATATGGGTGATTTGTTTATCTTTTTGGGAGGAAGAGTTTGAGCTTAGGCTTTTGAGGATGAATTTGTACCAAACCTTCTATATCATTGTTATTTATAAGAAATATTTGTATTTCACTATACAGAAAGTATACAAATAAAGCCTTTGTATAGGTATTAATAATATATATTTACAATATGAACGGGGATATAAATGGTAGGCTAGTAGGCTGTGCAGTCAATAATGAATACACGGCCATTGACTTTAACATCCCCCTTCAAACTCAAATTAGTGTCGTAAAAGCAAGCTTGAGTTTCACTACTAGAGTTTGAAAATGGCTGGGGAGAAGAAACTTGATGAAGATATCAATAGGTTGGTCTTCAGAAGGAATGGAATGAAGAGTAATCGTTTTTTGAGAAATATATTGTTAAACAAAATGACAGTCTGTCTTGATATATTTTGTTCGCTCATAAAAGACATCATTGTGATCAATCTAAATAGTACTCTGATTGTCACAGTAAAGTGGTGTAGCTCCACAATGAGAAATACCTATATCTCTAAGAAGCCACCTGAGCCAAACAATCTCTTGCGTAGTGTCTGCAAGTGCTCGGTATTCAGCTTCAGCACTAGAGCAGGCAACATCAGCCTGTTTCTTAATTTTTCATAAAGAAGAAAATCTCCTAAGAAAAGACAATGTCTAGTAGTGGATCGCCGATCTGTAGGATCACCAGCCCAATTAATATCAACATAGGCCTGCAATACAATGGGTGATTAGGTCAAGAAATAAAGTCCATAAAAAAAAGCACCCTTTAAGTAGCGTAAACTGTGAAGGACTGGACTGTAGTGAGAGGTCTGGAGAGCAGCCATAAACTGACTAACAACATGAACGACATAGGTAATGTCTGGTCGGGTAACTGTGAGATAGACTAAGCTACTAACTAGCTGTCGATAGAGAGTGGGATCACCGAGAAGAGTGTCATTAGAGGGTCTTAGTTTTGTATTAGGCTCGAGAGAGTAGAGGTAGTCTTACTGTCTGTCAAACCTACTTTAGTAAAGAGATTCGATGTATATTTAGCCTGTGAAAGATAATACCCAATATAGTCAAATAGTACTTTAAGAAGAAAATAGTTGAGAGTGCCAAGATCTTTCATTTCAAAGATTTATTAAAGAAAGCTCTTTAGAATAAAGATACAGATCATCTCCAATGATGATTATATCATCTACATAGATTAGTAATAGAACACAACCACAATCTGTTTTGTGGATGAAGAGAGCTGAATCATAAGAATTAGATTGAAAATCATGTTGTAAAATAGTGCCACTAAACTTTGTAAACTATGCACGGGGGGCTTGTTTAAGACTATACAAAGCACGAGGAAGTTTACATACCATGCCAGAAAGATAAGAATAACCAGGTGGAGGTTTTATATATACTTCTTCAGCGAGATCACTATTAAGGAAGGCATTCTTTACATCCATCTGGAATAATTACCAACCACAATTGCAACAACAAAGATGAGGCTGGCAACAGGAACAAAAGTTTCTTTATAATCAATTCCATATTTTTAAGTGAAGCCTTTTGCTACAAGTTATGCTTTATATCTCTCAATGGACCCATCATACTTGGTCTTGATTTAATACACCCATTTACAACTAATTGTAGTTTTATTTGGTGGAAGAGTGACAAGATTCCAAGTATGTGACTTATCAAGGGCCTGTAATTCTGCTGTCATTGTTTGCTGCCAAACAGGATTAGAACT
This sequence comes from Ailanthus altissimus, assembly GCA_946807835.1. NCBI lineage: Eukaryota > Viridiplantae > Streptophyta > Magnoliopsida > Sapindales > Simaroubaceae > Ailanthus > Ailanthus altissimus. The sequence continues at coordinate 11,241,693 of OX327684.1, forward strand.
AGCTTCGGAGTAATATTGAGGCTCATATAAGGAAAGAGTGGTAGAAAGATAATGTTAATTATAAATTTTAATAAGAAGTTCTCTTACCTAAGTAGAGCAACGAGGAAGGGTTGTAGACGAAGAATCAGAAACAACTTAGTTAGATCCTTCAGATGAGGTGGATTGCTCAGAAACAAGTGCAATATTAGCAAGATCATCTTTATGAACACTGGTATATGCTGGTGAAGTGTTAGGGAATAATTCAATAGTGTGATCGATAAAAAATTGTGGAGCTAGAGGAATAGAATGAAAGTTTGACATATAAAAAAAATCTGATTTTTAAGAAATATGACATGACAAGAGAGACGGAGACAGTTAGATACATTGCCTCAACACCTATAACCTTTTTGTTCTATTCTATAACCCAAGAAATAACACAATTGAGTATGTGGATGAAGTTTTGTATGTTCATATTTTTTAAGTAAAACAAAGCAAACACAACCAAACACTTTGAGAAGATTATAATTAGGTAAGATTCCATAGAGACGCTCATAAGGGGGCTTATTATCTATAGCAAGGGAAGGAATGCAATTGATGAAAAAGACAATGGTTAAGGCAGTTTCTCCCCAAAAGCGTTCAGGATAATTAGAAGATATAAGAAACGCACGAGTGGTATCTAAGATATGTCTATATTTATATTAGACTTTTTCTTTTTGTTGAGATGTACCAAGATAAGATCTTTGACAGATAGTGCCATGCTCTTTTAGAATGTTTAAAAATTTAAAATCTCTATATTCTATGGCATTATCAGTTCGAAAGATCTTAATTGAACATGCGAATTATGTTCTGACCATTTGGACAAAGGCTAGATAAATTTTGGTAAGTTTTATCTGTGTTGTATAGTGAGAATAATCATCAATAAAAATAACGAAATATTTAGATCCCTATAGTGATAGTAGGATAAGGTCTTTATATGTTAGAATGTATAAAATCAAAAGAAGCATAGAAAATGGTAGTACTTTTATTAAAAGGAAAAATCGGTTGTTTGGCTAAAGGACAAGTAAAACAATCTTCTTTATTATTAGAAACAACTCCTAATTAACCACTAGATACTAAAGAGCTTATGCCATTTATTGATGCATGACCCAAATGAAAATGTCAAGGGTATAATGAAGAGACTGGAGAAATAGATGATATAGATGAAGTGCATATAGAGGGTAAGTGTAAAGAGACAAGTTCATACAGACACCGGATTTTATGTACTGTTCCAAGTGTCTGTCCTATATATAACAGTCAGAAGCAGTGAATAAAACTTAAGACCAAGTTCACATAATTGGCCAACAGATGAAAGATTTAATCTGAGTTTGGGAATGAGAAATGTGTTGGATAATGAAAGATTAGGGCATAACACTTGACCAACATGAGTAACATTCATGAATGCACCATTTACAGTTTGAATAGAGGGTAGAGAGGAAGTAGAAGACTTAGAAGAGAAAACATGGTATCAGAGCCCATATAATTTCACTATATCTCAATTTGTTGGAAACTTGTGAAAAAATTCGCCGAAAATGTGCTTTATATTTTTCAATCCCCCATCACCAGATCTATTAACCTAGGGTACTAGTTTGGTCGTTTAGCTCCTCGTTTTCAACTAAGTGGTATTTTGCAAACTTCTCAAACTGTTAAGGTTAGTTTATAATTTATTCATAATTTTAGGTTAGATTTGTAATTTTTTAAATTATTGGGGCAAATTTGTAATTTTTATAAACTGTAGGGACTTAATTGTAATTTTCCAAAAAAAAGTTATAAAAAAAATCAAATCTCTTACTTATATTATAGATAAGTCAGAAGTTTCTCAACCCATTTATATCACTCTTGAGGGACATAATTATGTCCTGTGGGATCAAGCTATATGTAACTTATTTAAAAGCAGAAAATTGTGGCACTATATTATTGAAGATATTACTTGACCCATTCAAAAAGAGAATGAGAGTCCAAAAGCCTTTTTTGATAGGATAAAAGAATGGGATAGTAAAAATCATCAGATCATTACATGGTTTCGGAATACGTTCACTTCAATAATTAGCCTTCATTATGGACGTTTTGACATTGCCAAATCGATCTGAAACCATGTTATTTATAAGAAATATTTGTATATCACTATATAGAAAGTATACAAATGAAGCCTTTATATAGGTATTGATAATATCTATTTACAATATGAATATAATCAAGTTCAAGTAAATGATTATGGCAATATAATATGAACATGGATATAAATGGTAGGCTGGTAGGCTATGCAGTCAATAATGACTGCACCACCATTGACTTTGACAATCATAAAACTCATATGGTTTTGATAAGAGCATTTTATATATGATATTATATTCCTCTTAATTAGATAATTGCTCATTTTGAATGTGAATTTATGGTTTTTTAAGTATATCAATTTTATTTTGTAGGTTTCAAGTTAATGGAGTTATTAGCGATTAAAATTCAAAGAAAACAAGCAAAAATACCAAATATGCTACAGTGCCGTAAATAGTGACATGGCTACAGTGTATAACAATGTCTTGCTACAGTACCGCGCCTAGGCTTTAGTGCCCTAGCACCCGAAAATGGTGCCTAGGCGCCAAAACGGGCTCCATTGGCAGAATGTTCGGCGCCCAGGCGCCACCACCTGTTTTATTACCTAATATTTTGCCCTAATTTGAAACCTATAAATACTACCATTTAGCAATTTTCTCAGAAGGAGAAAGGGGAGCACGAAATAGAGAGAGAAACTCTTGTTTTTAGTAAGAGAAACACCATTGAAGCTTGGATTAAGGAAGATTATTGAAGACTCCAAAGGCTTCTCAAACTAGTTCCTTCTTCTCTTTCTATTGCATTTACATTTATTTATAGTTTATAATTGTATTTTGTGTTAATTTGAACATGAGTACTTTTATGAATATTTGGATGAATGTAATTGAATATTTCACTATGGATTGCTAGATTATATGTTTTAGGACTTGATAAAACTCTATTGAACTCTATGTATTGATGTTATTTTGTGATTAATGACTATTTGATGCTTATTCATTTATGCCTTTTGATGTGCTTAATGCTTCTAATTGCATTGAGAAATGGATTGGATGAATTAAATATTTGGATTATGTGCTTGGAAAAATTTAATCCATATGTTGGTTGTAAAAGGCATAGCTTTGAGTTTGTTGAGTTTGAAGACTAATGAACTTAGAGTAGTCACATAAGGGTAGTTTAAAGCATGTATGTATAACGGGTTAGATAGGGAAATCAACTTGTTTGTATATACATAAAGTCTCATTTGACACTCGGAAAAGGGAATGAGATTATTCTTAAGCCCTTGATTAATGAATACATTAGATTAGTAATTGATCACTAATGACAAAGAGTATAGAAACAATAGAGAAAAATCAAGTCCCTAGAATCCCCATTGGCATAGAACTCTCATTTCTTTAATTTATCGATTTACTTAGTTTAAAGCATTTTTAATTTCATAATTCAACTTATCCTTTAAATTTGCTTAGATAAAGTTAGGTTGCCAATGTTATAGTACTTAACATTAATTTAGGACACAATCCTCATGGGAATGATACTCATTCATCACTTTATTACTTGCTCACGACCTGTGCACTTGAGGTTGCAAATTTGTGTGTGTATAATTTCGCAAACAAGTTTTTGGCGCCATTGCCGAGGATTATAAATTTTGAATTTATGCTAATATTGTGGTTATGCAATTTGATTTTAATTTATGCCTTTTTTTTTCCTTTTTATTTGTGGTTTTGTTTTTATTGTTTGAAGGTGTATGCGAAGAGCTAGTAGCTTGGAGCTTTTGCCTTTTGCTCCAGAAGTTGAGCGCATATTTTGGCGGCTTAGGAGAGAAATGAGAGATTAATATCAAGTTATGGCTGATGGTATCAATGACAACTAACAACCACGGGCATTGAGGGACTATTTTAGGCCTGTGGTTAATGAAAACTATTCGGGGATTCGGCGTCAAATAGTTTAAGCCAACAATTTTGAATTGAAGTCGGTTTTCATTAACATAGTTCAACAAAATCAATATGGGGGATTGCCAAGTGAAGACCCGAATGTTTACCTTGCAATGTTCTTAGAGGTGTGTATACTATCAAGTTAAATTGAGTCACAGAGGATGCCATTCGCCTACGCTTATTCCCATTCTCTCTTAGGGACAAGGCAAGGGGATGGCTTCAATCAGTACAACTGTGAAGTATCATAACATGGGAAGAGCTTGCTCAATAATTCCTTACCACGTTCTTTCCACCATCTAAGAATTCACAACTTCGTGGGGAGATAGCACAATTTAGACAAATAGATTTTGAGCCACTTTATGAGGCATGGGAGCTGTTCAAAGATCTCATCCGAAAATATCCTCAACATGGGTACCAAGATTGGTTCCAAATCCAACTCTACTATAATGGGTTGAATGGCTAAATAAGAACTATTGTTGATGCAGTGTGTTTATGCTCAAAATATAACGCGGCTATCGCAGTATAGATTGAGGTGTCGATCCCACGAGGAAGTTCTTGGCAAAATAGGTTAGTGAAGTAAAATATTAAAGCAGTAGCAAAGGGTTAATTGATTTAAACGGATGAGATAGAATTGTCTATGAATTGAGGAAAATGTCTTATGATGATTTAAGCAAGGCTTTGAGAATCACAATTATGCTTTATAAATCTACTCTATACTTTGATTCGATATTTATAACTCAACTGAAAGTTTCACATCCCAAACAATCAATCGGAAGGTATGTAATATATAGCACATTTGATAACACATGTATTTGATTTAGTTAAACTCTTTGCAAGCATTAACACACATCATGTTATTTATACAAGTTATCTAAGATCGACAATATATCATTTTGACAATATTGCAGTAAAAGATTAACTTGAATATCAAACATTTATTGCCCTTACATGTTATCCAAGATCGACAATATATCAAATTGACAATACTGCAGTAAAAGATTAACATATAAAACAATGTAACCAGTAACAATTATAAATCAACATGAATCACATAAGAAAAGCATGACTGAATATATATGAGATATGAGAATTATAACCTCTGGATTATAGAAAATAAAATAGATAAGAGTTTAATCAAAACCAAACTTACAATATTTATAGCTCTTGACACCGAATCAAAGCATGGAAGTAGATTTACTACACATAAAAGTTCATCTCTTAGCCTTGCTAGGAACTCTAGCCTAAATTACAATACATGTTAATGAGAATAAAAGAAGAGAGAATTATCTATTGTTAAAAACGTCCTAAGTGTCTCCTTATATAGGCAATGAATGGACATATGTCATGGATGACATCAATCTTCAATAATTTTAAGCCAATAACTCGTGTATCCACTTGCAGCACATTTTTGATAATGTAAATGATCAATTCAGCTTCTATAGCCGACATAAAAGTTGTAGAATTTTGACTCTTCTTTCCATAGGCACTGATTTCATGCAAATTGGATGAGTATCCAATGAGATATGAGCAAAATTCCAAAGATACATCAGAATTCGGCCAACAACCATTTTACCCACTTGCAATGCGATTTGGTCCATGATAATGGCTGATTTGGACTTTACCATAAACATACGAGTTGTTGATAGTTAAGTCAGAAATTCACATCTTTAAGAATTATACCAATTTAGTACGTATTTTGGGAGATACGGTCCAAATACGTGAGTTAGGTCAAGCTGGGTAAGAGTTGTAGTCCGATTCTGTTGTATCTCAAATTTTGGCCCATAACATGTTGGATTTGGCTTTTCCACTATTCTTCAAATTTGTGTAAGATTGAGTCATGTTGCACCAGGTTCAAGAATTTCTTCATTTCGATTTCTACATTGAGAGTTATGTCTAATTTACCTAAACCTGTCCAAATAACATTCATTAATCACAATTTAAAGAGAACACTTTATTTCAAGCTAAAAATACAGAAAATACTAAAATTAGTGACATTAAATGGTGATTGAATCTTTTAACAACATACATTTTCATGTGTTTATCACAGCCCCCAACCAGCTTATTGCTAGTCTCTAGCAATTCAAGCGTAAATAAAATATGCAAAACTACCTAAGCATTTCAATCAAAACGTCAGTTCAGATCACTGTTGCTATCATGGTTTTTTCAATTACAACTTCCATAATTTGTGTGTGTGTGAACTAAGCCATAACCATCTAACCACAAACCACAATAGATATAGCCTTGAGAATTTCTCCAAGTAAAAGCCTCAACTCCATATCCTCACAGGTGTATGACTGTTTAAAAGGTTAAGACTTCTCTTATGGAGTTGGAAAACAGTTAAGCACTCAAGAAAAAATCAATTTTAAGGACAAACATATAAACTAACATTGATCCGAAGATAGGAAAATTATTTGTTTAAAAATCAATTATTCATATCATACGCCAACTTTAGAACTTTAATTGGCTTATGAGAATAATACAATTATAACTTGGTGAGAAAACTGTTTTACAAGATATTTGTCTTCTAAAATTGAATGAAGACTTTATTAAACTGAATTGCTTCTTTTTTTTTTCTTGTTTTTGGTATTTTTTGTGTTTTTTTTTTTTGTTTTTTTGTTTTTTTTTTTTGTTTTTGAAGAATACAAGGAAGCATTACAAAGGTTTCTCACCAAATTATATTATGCACAAATGCAACCAATTTATCCCTTAATTCAAATAATATCATTCTAAACAAAAATTAACCAATTCAAAAGATCAATGAAGGTTCATAAGCTGTTTTCTCATCCTTTCCACTTACTCACAAAAGATATGTGAGATTAGAAAAATATATACTTAAACATGGAAATTCTCTTGGCTATATAAATTGAATCATCCATCTTACCACAAGGCTTAGCATTGTGCTCAAAAATATTTTAGAAGTCATTCTTTAGTAACCTAAATAGAAACAGTGACTCAACCTAAACAATTCTGAAATCATAGTTAGGCAGAAAAGCAAATTCCTTTATACAAGAATTACCAAGACTACAAACAGTAAACGACAATGCATGAAATATAAAACAAAATAACAAAAAGTTAGTTAAAATGCATTTCAAAAGTTAGTACTAAAACTCCTTACTCTGCCATTCTAATTTGACCTAGAATGCGTCTCAAGAGTTCAAGAATGAACTCTTTACTCTGCCATTTTAATCAAATGTCGGACCACAATTTTTTTTTTTTTACAAAATGCAACGTATGTCTACTATCCTCCCCCCAAACCAGATGAAACATTGTCCTCAATGTTTAAATAGAAAGAGATAAAGTATAGAAGACATTACCTGAAATGCCAGTTATTTGAAAGAAACAAACCTGAGAGACACTTAAGCAAATATAAACTAAAATAATGGTACTGATAAATAAATAAATAAAAAGAAAAATTTACAAACGAAGTGTCAGATCCAATTTTCGCTTGTTAAAGCCCACTGACCAATCGATCCGAGTTATTACTGGTCAGGTTCGTAGGTAACTGCCTGTAATTTGTTAATCAATTCATCTGCCTCAGTAGCAGAAACCAGGATCTGTTGCGCCGAATGTGAAATAAAATTCTGTTCCACAGCTTGATCAAGAAAACAAAGTAAGCAATCAAAATAGTTATTAACATTCAACAAACCTATGGGTTTTCAGTGGATATTCAGTTGGGCCCAAGAGACAATTTGAAAAATTTCTTCCAAGGTACCAAAACCACCTGGTAAAGCAATAAAATCGTCTGCATTGCAAAGCATTCTGGCTATACGTTCATGCATGGATGAGACTCGTAATTCTTCCCCTATTGTTTTTCCAGTCAGGTTTCCCACGGCCAAGCTGTAGGAATAATACCTAAAACTTGACTTCCTCCTAAATGTGCAGCTGTTGACACACACCCCATTAGCCCAAGGCTACCTCCTCCATAAATCAAATGAATTTTTCTTGCAGCTAATGTTTTTCCTAGATTGTTTGCTACTTCTACGAACACTTTACTCTCCCCAGGACTAGATCCACAAAATACACATATATTTCGAAATTGTCGAACTTAGGTTTCCTCCATATCTACACTCGCCTTTATCTCAATATATGAAAATGAAGAAAATGAGGTGCTGTATTTATAGAGTACCAAATGATAACAATTATGGTAACCCGACAGTTTGTCAAAAGAGAGTTAAAAATAAAGCATAAAAATTTAAACATAATTACCCACATGCATTATTGAACAACAAGATTTGAATTTAAGACATCTACATGAGTAGCCCTACTATTCATAAAAGAAAGTTTGAAATTAAAACACATGTATTTACAAGTAGTTGTGATTGTGGCTCACATCTTCCTCTAGTTTTACGTCCAGTAACGGCTTAAACGCCCTCTATGGGTCGAGGATAGGCTTCCCATCCAATTTTCTTATAAATTGGCAAACAGGGTCTTTTAGAGTCAGATTCCCGAGACTATACCGTTGATGTTCATTTTTGAATTTGTTCCATAAATCGAGAAGTTCACGTTGCACGAGCCCACAGGGATGCGTCTCAAGAGTCAATAGGATATCATCCAAAGACTCCTTACTCAGTCCATCCTTAATGAACTGAATTTTGTCTTCTCGATTTCTAGATACGAATCCTAAAGAACGACAACTCCGATTACAATTCCATCGAGCACATTTATGACAGACTTGTAACCTTTTTGCTCGTCGCCTTTTGCCATAGGAGCTTCTTCTAAGACCAGGCATATGAGAAACAAAATTATTTTCAAACTCACCAGACAACTGAACCTTGGCTTCAATTAACCAACGAAGGTCCACAGGGATATTACCCAACATCAATAGCCTTAGTCTTTCACATCGTGCTTTGTAAATCTTAAGTAGAGCATTTTGAGGAAATGAAGGAAAACGTTTTTTTAAGGTTGGCAAGAATGCGATCCATTTTGAAAGAAAGAAAAGAGATGAATGCACAGTTTGAGGGACAGTTTTTAGGGAACTGAGAAACCGACTTTAATAGTCACGGAGTACCGTATCCGCCACTTGACCGGGAAATAAAATCACACTGAAGAAAAAATAAAAAGAAGAAAATAAAGTAAAATAAAATGTGCAAGAAAATAAAAGCAAAAATAGAAAGTCAAAAGATAAAATATAGACAAAATATAAAATATGGTACAGATAGATTAAACCTGATCAATCACGATAGACAGAATCCACAAGAGGGATCTTGCCTAGGTACATAGAGTCGTTTACCTTTTTCACGTAGCTTTTTAGCCGCTGTCCATTCACTTTGAAAGTCCGTCCATCAGTGGGGTCTTCTATTTCAACAGCACCATTAGGAAAAACATGTCTTACCATAAATGGACCAGTCCATCGAGATCTCAACTTTCCAGGGTGTAAATGCAATCGAGAATCATAAAGATAGACCCGTTGATTTGGGTCAAAGTGTTTCCTTGAGATCTGTTTATTATGAGCTACTTTCATTTTAGCTTTGTAAATTCTGGAGTTGTCATATGTGTCATTTCGTAGCTCTTCTATTTCTGACAATTGTAACTTTTTCTGGAGACCTACAACATTCAAAGTTTTAAGAGAACGGTTACAGAAATGTGTTCCTTGGTTACTGATGATGACACGTATTGTCCCAAGGTTTGATGGTTTTGGTTTCTCCCTCTCTTGTGGCAACTCTTTAATGCCTGGTTTCCAAAATCGAATCCCTTTATCCTGTGAGTCAAAAATACTAAACATATCAGTTATTTCATCAGGATAATACAATTCTTCAATATCAAAATCAAAGAGATTTTCTAAAGAATTATAGCCATGATTTTTATAAGCTTCCTCCGCTCCAAGTGTGTCTATCATATATGAATGATAGCATTCGTCTTCTTCTCGTGATTGCTTATCAATATGAAAAATGTTCACCTCAAGAGTCATATTCCCAAAAGATAATTTCATTAGACCATTTTTGCAATCAATAAGAGCATTAGCAGTGGCAAGAAAAGGTCTCCCCAAAATAAGAGGGATTTTTGACTCCATGTTAACAACAGAATGAGTATCTAAAACAAGAAAATCAATAGGGTAGTAAAATTTATCAATTTGCAACAAAACATCTTCTACTATTCCCCGTGGTTTCTTGATTGATCGGTCAGCTAATTGTAGGACTACAGATGTTGGTTTAATCTCACCAAGTCCCAATTGCAAGTAAATAGAATAAGGCATTAAATTTACACTTGCTCCTAAGTCCAATAAAGCTTGACCAAACTCATGTGTCCCAATTTGGCAGGAGATTGTGGGACATCCTGGGTCTTTATACTTGGGTGGTGTCTTTTGTTCAATCACTGCACTTACCTGTTCTGCCAAAAATGCAGTTTTTTTCACATGGTGTTTTCTTTTGATAGTGCATAAATCCTTGATGACTTTGGCATAAGTTGGAACCTGCTTAATCAAATGTAACAAGGGAAGATTAATTTTAACTTGTTTCAAATGTTCTAAAATCTCACCTTGAATTTTTGAATTTTTCCCAACCAGCCGAAGAGCTTGAGGAAAAGGCACTGGGATTGAAAACTTACTTTCGGGCTCTTTTTTCACTATGGCCTCTTTTTCAATGGGGGCGTCTTTACTACTCGTAGATGTGTTAATTTCAGGAGTAGGCTCACTTACAATCTTACCACTTCGAGTAGTAATGGCATTGACTTCTTTGAGATTTTGAACATCAGAAGTAGAAGCTTGTGCCATGAATTGTCCTTTTGGATTGGATTGAGGTTGAGATGGAAACTTACCTCGCTCTTGTACAGTTAAGGCACTGGTCAACTTTGTGATTTGACTCTTGATTTCTTTGTTTTCGTCCACCACCTGTGCAAGAATTATTTCAAATTTTTGATTAGTCTTACTTTGTGCCTCCATAAATGCTTGTAATGTATCCTCTAAAGAACTCCTAGTTGGTCGTGCATTATATTGAGGTGCAACATAAGACTTGGGTGCTTGTTGTTCTTGTTTCCATTGGTTGTTGGCTTGTTGGTCAGATTTCCAACTGAAATTTGGGTGGTTTCTCCAGCTAGGATTATATGTTTCAGAGTAGGGTGAATAAGGCTTCTTGTACATCCCTAGGGCATTACATTGTTCCTCATATATCCCTCTCATCTCACTATACGTGGGGCAATCCTGAGCTAAGTGTTCCGCTCCTCCACAGATAAAACAGACATCGTGTGACTCAACTCTAGCAACTGTGTGGGTGACCATTCTATCTTTGGTTTTCAAGGCCTCTAACTCCCTAGTTAAGACCTCTAATTGGGCTTTGAGGTTATCCTCTTCCCTAAGATGGAAAACTCCATTGGGTCGTGACCTATTTGTGCTTTCAGTAATGCTAGGTCCAGTCCATGTATGGGCTTTTTCGGCTAAGTCATTAAGGAATTCTATGGCTTCCTCAGGATCTTTGTGAAGGAACTCCCCATTACACATTATCTCAACAAATTGGCGCTCTCTAATTGTCAGTCCCTCATAGAAATAACTAACCAAGCGCCAATTTTCATACCCATGGTGAGGGCACAGATTTAACAACTCTTTAAACCTTTCCCATGCTTGATATAAGGTTTCACTGTCTTTTTGGGAGAAGGAAGAAATTTGTCTTTTCAGGCCATTAGTTTTGTGTTGTGGGAAGTATTTATTGAAAAATGCTTGGGTCATTTCTGCCCAAGTTTCTATAGACCTCGGCCTCAAAGAGTATAGCCAACTCTTTGCTTTGTCTTTCAAAGAAAAAGGGAAAAATTTAAGTCTAACAGTGTCTATGGCTTCAGGTTGGCTATGGAAGGTGGCAATTACCTCTTCAAATTCCCTAACATGTACATAAGGATTTTCACTATCTAGACCATGAAAAGTGGGAAGAAGTTGTATCATTCCAGGTTTAAAATCCGAATGTGGTGTGTTTGGTGGAAATATAATGCATGATGGTGTGGCTGTGCGAGTAGGATGCAAGTAATCTTTTAGAGTTCTAACGGGGTTTTCTTCGTGTTGGCTCATTGTGTTAGAATTACAAGATGAACTAGAAGGTGAATTCTTTTCACTTACAAATTGTGGGAGTGGTTCTAGTTCTAGTTTTAGTTCTCTCACAAATCTTCCTCGTTTGTCTCTAGGTCGATGCATACATCCTAATTGTTTTTTTTTTTTTAAGGAAAGAAATGCTTAAGGAAAATTAAGAAGTGGAATAAACACAACAAGAAATAGAAATAAGTTAGGTGGTAAGACCAACCATGAAATATAAATACAATAACTAAACAAAAGACTATAAAATACGAAAAAAAAGTACAATAAATAAATAATAAAAAGAAAATACAATAAGTAAATAAATAAAAGGTTAGGCGGTAGAACCGGCCATAAAAAGAAAATACAACATATTAACTAAAGAAAATAAATTGCAATAAATACATAAAAGAAAATGAAAATAAAGTACAATAAAAAAAAGTGCAATAAATAAATAAAGTACAATAAGAAATAAAGAAACTAAGTTAGGCGGTAGAACCAGCCATAAAATAAAAAGAAAATACAACAAATTAACTAAAAAAAAGTACAATAAATAAATAAAAGAAAGTGAACGAAGTTAGGCGGTAAAATCAGCCATTAAAAAAAAGTGTAATAAATAAACTAAAGAAAATAAAGTGCGATAAATAGATAAAAGAAAATAAACTAATTAGGTGGTAAAACCAGCCATTAAGATAATATAAAATATAACAAATTAACTAAAGAAAACAAAATAAATTAGGTAGTAGAACCAACCATGAATAATAAATAAATTACAACAAAGGAAATAAAATTAAGATTTTGCAAAGAAAAGAAAATATACAAAGTTACCACTTTAGTATTTATAATCGCAACCAACTTTCGCTTAGTGTGCTTCCCCGGCAACGGCGCCAAATTCTTGTTTACGCTCAAAATATAATGCGGCTATCGCAGTATAGATTGAGGTGTCGATCCCACGAGGAAGCTCTTGGCAAAATAGGTTAATGAAGTAAAATATTAAAGCAGTAGTAAAGGGTTAATTGATTTAAACGGATGAGATAGAATTGTCTATGAATTGAGGAAAATGTCTTATGATGATTTAAGCAAGGCTTTGAGAATCACAATTATGCTTTATAAATCTACTCTATAATTTGATTCAATATTTATAACTCAACTGAAAGTTTCACATCCCAAACAATCAATCGGAAGGTATGTAATATATAGCACATTTGATAACACATGTATTTGATTTAGTTAAACTCTTTGCAAGCATTAACACACATCATGTTATTTATACAAGTTATCTAAGATCGACAATATATCATTTTGACAATATTGCAGTAAAATATTAACTTGAATATCAAACATTTATTGCCCTTACATGTTATCCAAGATCGACAATATATCAAATTGACAATACTGCAGTAAAAGATTAACATATAAAACAATGTAACCAGTAACAATTATAAATCAACATGAATCACATAAGAAAAGCATGACTGAACATATATGAGATATGAGAATTATAACCTCTGGATTATAGAAAATAAAATAGATAAGAGTTTAATCAAAACCAAACTTACAACATTTATAGCTCTTGACACCGAATCAAAGCATGGAAGTAGATTTACTACACATAAAAGTTCATCTCTTAGCCTTGCTAGGAACTCTAGCCTAAATTACAATACATGTTAATGAGAATAAAAGAAGAGAGAATTATCTATTGTTAAAAACGTCCTAAGTGTCTCCTTATATAGGCAATGAATGGACATATGTCATGGATGACATTAATCTTCAATAATTTTAAGCCAATAACTCGTGTATCCACTTGCAGCACGTTTTTGATAATGTAAATGATCAATTTAGCTTCTATAGCCGACATAAAAGTTGTAGAATTTTGACTCTTCTTTCCATAGGCACTAATTTCATGCAAATTGGATGAGTATCCAATGAGATATGAGCAAAATTCCAAAGATACATCAGAATTCGGCAAACAACCATTTTACCCACTTGCAATGCGATTTGGTCCATAATAACGGCTGATTTGGACTTTACCATAAACATACGAGTTATTGATAGTTAAGTTAGAAATTCACAGCTTTAAGAATTATACCAATTGAGTACGTATTGTGGGAGATACGGTCCAAATACGTGAGTTGGGTCAAGCTGGGTAAGAGTTGTAGTCCGATTCTGTTGTATCTCAATTTTTGGCCCATAACATGTTGGATTTGACTTTTCCACTATTCTTCAAATTTGTGTAAGATTGAGTCATGTTGCACCAGGTTCAAGAATTTCTTCATTTCGATTTCTACATTGAGAGTTATGTCCAATTTACCTAAACCTGTCCAAATAACATTCATTAATCACAATTTAAGGAGAACATTTTATTTCAAGCTAAAAATACAGAAAATACTAAAATTAGTGACATTAAATGGTGATTGAATCTTTTAACAACATGCATTTTCATGTGTTCATCACAGTGGCAGGTGGAACCTTACTATCAAAAATAGCAAAAGAAGCACAAGTTTTGTTGGAAGAGATGGCTTGATACAATTATCAATGGCTTAATGAGAGGTCTATAGTAAGGAAAGCTGTCGGGGTGCATGAGGTTGATCCCATTATTGCACTTTCAGCCCAAGTTTTAACTTTAACCAACCAAATTTCTGCATTAAATGCTAAAGATGCCTCAACAAGCAAATATTCAATAATGGTTGCAAATGTTTCCTACACCGGTGAAGGAAGTGATCCGGAGCAAGTCCAATATATCAACAACCAGAACGTCTAACACCAGACTAACAACTTGCCTACATATTATCATCCTGGGATTAGCAATCATGAGAACTTCTCCTATGGCAATCCAAGAAATTTCTTGCAACCTTCACCAGGATTTAATCAAGTGGCCGAGAAGAAGCGATCTTTGGAAAACCTTTTAGGCACTTTTATCATGGAGATAAGAGAGATGTTTAATAAAGATAAGGCTCGGCTTGATAACATTGAGACACATTGCACCCACATGAATGCTACATTGAAGTCATTAGAGTTGCAAGTTGGCCAACTTACCCATACAATCAAAGATCAATATTCTAGCAAGTTCTCAAGTGACAAAGAGGTCAATTCAAGAGAGCATTACAATGCTATAACTCTTAAGAGTGGTATAGAGGCAGAACTTTCAGAGAAAAAGGTGGTTGAAAGGGAAGAGAAAGAAGTTATTCTTGAACCATCTAGGATAAATCACAAGCCCAACTCTATTTTCTTCCCACAGAATCCTCTTATCATTACCCTACCATTGCCTTACCCTCAACACTTCTACAAAACAAAGTTAGATGATCAACTCTCCAATGTGCTTGACAACTTTAAGAAGATTCACACTAACATTGCTTTTATGGATGTCTTAGAGAAAAGGCCAAACTATATAAAGTTCATAAATGAAGTAATGTTAAAGAAGAGAATGTTGGAGGACTATGAAACGGTGAGGCTAACGGAGGAATGTAGTGCAATTATTCAAAGGAAGTTGCCACAAAAGATGAAGGATCCGGGTAACTTCACCATTCCGTGCACTATTAGGGAGTTTACTTTTGAATAAGCCTTGTGTGACCTTGGTGCAAGCATAAATCTCATGCCTCTATTTGTCTTCAACAAGTTAGGTCTTGGTGAGGTAAAAGCCTACTATAATTTCTTTACAAATGGTGGATAGATCTATAACATATCCATGAGGGGTCATTGAAGATGTGTTAGTTCAAGTAGGCAAATTCATCCTACCGGTGAATTTTGTGGTTCTTGATATAGAAAAAGATAGGAATGTTTTTATTATTCTTGGGCGACCATTCTTAGCCACTGGGAGAGTTCTCATTAATATGGAGAGGGGAGAGATGAAAATAAAGGTACAAGATGAGGAGGTCACATTCAAGGTTTTCAAGGAGATGAAGTTGCCAAATGACTCTAAAGATTATTTGAAGATTGAAAACATAGATCCGGATGATGGGAAGTAAATAGATACCATTTAACCACGAGTTCATGGCAAAGAAAAGATGCATCGAACAAGGAAAAAGATGAGGCATGGTAAGAACATGATGGAAAAGAAATCAAATACCAATAACCATGGTTCATTCTTTCGGCCAAGGCTAAAACTTATTCCAGGGAAGCTCAAAATAATAGAGTTGGCATCATTCCTTATTAAACACCTTATGAAACTTTGGAAATCAAGGAAAACAATTTATAAAACCATTGAATACACACCAAAGCACTAAAATGGAGGAGTGTTTCATGGGAGAAATGCCTCCAAAGTCCAGTTTAATCCCCCATGAATCTGAAAGATGTCAAGCCGATGATGTTAAATCAAACGCTTCTTGGGAGGCAACCCAAGTGAATTTTAATTTTTAATTTCAATCTTAGTTTTAATTTTTTTTTATTTCTTGTGTTAGAATAGCATGTCGACACTTCATAAAGCATAAAAAAAATGGAACGAAAGTAGAGCCAACAAGGTGTAGCCCAATGGAGCTCAAAACAAAAGTCAAGCAAATTGAAGGCTTTGAGCACTAAATCAAGCAACAACTTCAGCCTCAAGATTTGAGCACTGCCGCACTAAGTTATCGACTACGAGGGAAGTCCTTTCTGCTTATTCTTATTTTTGTCATTGTGGGCAATGTCAACTTTAAGTTTGGGGGAGGGAAAAACTATTCGGTGTTCATTTATATTGTTTAATCATGCTTACTCTTTTTTACTGTTGTTCTTAGTTGTTGTATTTGCATGCAATTTTTTATCCCGCCTTTATTTGTGGGTTGGTTGAATGATTAGTAGTCAATGATATGAAATAGAAACATGATTCCAAATGTTGCATTCTATAGAAACAATGAATATTGTGATTGTTTGCTTAGAAATCTAGGACAAGTTCGACATCACTTTGTGACCGCTTGATATTTGAGCACTTAGTTAGAATTATTTAGTTTTATGCTTACTTAGAAGACTTTTTATGCACAACAAGAATAATTAGGGTCTTAAAAACATGCTAGAACTTATTTGAGCATCACTCAAGGCAAAATCCTAGAGCATACGTAATTGAGGATATGATTTTAGGCCATCTTTAGACCGATTAAGCCTTCCAAGCCAAACTATGTATAATTTTACCCCTAGTCACCCCCGTTGAGCCTAATTACTCATTTTTCCTTGCTAACCATATCATTACCGTAGCCTCTATTTTTGTTATCCTTCATAGCACCCATCACGCCATTGGCATAACACCACTTTTAGAGAGTTGTGTAAACTTTTGAAAATGAAGGGGTGGATTAAAGAAAGGTTATGGCTTTGGTTATAAATGTTGGTTGTTCTAACATGAAAAAACTTAAGTTTGGGGGTATAGTGGTTTATATGTATAAAAAAAAAGGGAAAAAAAAATAAATTGAGTTTGCTGTATACCTAGCTTAAAAGAAAAGAAAAAGAAGAGCGAAAAAATAGCGAGAGAATCAAAGAAATAAGTTTGGAGAAAATCGGGTGGAAAAATAAATGGTTCAGTTTATGTAATCTCTAGAGAAATGTGTGTTTATGGTGTGAGTTGAGCCAAAATTGATCCACTTTATCCTATCCTCACCCTAGCCATGCATTACAAGCTAACTAAAATCTTATTTGATCCTTGATTATATGTGTACCTACATTAGTGGAGAGTGATGCGAAAACAAGCATATTGAGTGTTAAATGAAAAAAAAAACTCACAAAAACCATTTCATTGTCTTGTGTGCATAAACTAATCCAAGTACATGTTACTAATGATTTTAGCTATTCACTACACATACACACACACACACCAAGTTGGTCACTTGTGGGTTTGAATAAGTGTTGGATTAACACGTTAAACAGTTATGATGTTTAGAATTTCCTTGAGGATAGTAGTTATGAGAAATTTTGAGACAAATTACTAACCATTTTTCGACCCAATGTTTTGTATCTTTTTATAGTTTGTTATGAGAAATTTTTTTTATTGCTGTGAGTGTGCTTCCTTACTTAAGGACAAGCAAGTATTTAAGTTTGGGGGTATTTGATAAGCGCATTTTATATATGATATTATACCTCTCTTAATTAGATAATTGCTTATTTTGAATGTGAATTTATGGCTTTTCATGTATATCAATTTCATTTTATAGGTTTCAAGTTAATTGAGTTATTATGGATGAAAATTCAAAGAAAACAAGCAAAAACACCAAATTTGCTACAGTGTCATGAACAGTGACAGAGCTACAGTTATAACAGTGTCTTGCTACAGTACCACCCCAGGTTTTGGTGCCCTAGCACTCGAAAATGGAGCCCAGGTGCCGAAAAACCCAAGTTTTGGCGCCTAGGCACCAAAACAGGCTCCATTGACAGAATGTTCGGCGCCTAGGCGCCAAAATGTGGCGCCTAGGCGCTACCACCTATTTCATTACCTATTTTCTTGCCTTAATTTAAAACCTATAAATATTACCCTTTAGCCATTTTTTCATAAGGAGAAAAGGAAGCACGAAATAGAGAGAGAAACTTTAATTTTTAGTGAGAGAAACACCATTGAAGCTTGGATTAAGGAAGATTATTGAAGACTCCAAAGGCTTCTCAAACTAGTTCCTTCTTCTCTCTCTACTGCATTTACATTTATTTATAGTTTGTAATTATATTTTGTATTAATTTGAACATGAGTACTTTTATGAATATTTGGATGAATGTAATTTAATATTTCACTATAGATTGCTAGATTATATGTTCTAGGACTTGATAAAACTCTATTGAACTCTATGTATTGACGTTATTTTGTGATTAATGACTATTTGATGCTTATTCATTTATGCCTTTTATGTGCTTAATGCTTCTAATTGCATTGAGAAATGGATTGGATGAATTAAATATTTGGGTTATGTATTTGGAAAAATTTAATCCATATGTTGGTTGTAAAAGGCATAATTTTGAGTTTGTTGAGTTGGGAGACTAATGAACTTAGGGTAGTCACATAAGGATAGTTTAATGCGTGTATGTATAACGAGTTAGATAGGGATATCAACTTATTTGTATATATATAAAGTCTCATTCGGCACTCGGGAAAGGGAATAAGATTATTCTTAAACTCTTAATTAATGAATACATTAAATTAGTTGTTGATCACTAATGACAGAGAGTATAGAAACAATATAGAAAAATCAAGTCCCTAGAATCTCCATTGGCATGGAACTCTCATTTCTTTAATTTATCGATTTATTTAGTTTAAAGTATTTTTCATTTCACAATTCAACTTATCCTTTAAATTCGCTTAGATAAAATTAGGTTGCCAATATCATAATACTTAGTATTAATTTAGAACACAATCCTCGTAGGAACGATACTCACTTATCACTTTATTACTTGCTCATAACTTGTGCACTTGCAGTTATAAATTTGTGTGTGTATAATTTCGCGAATAGGTATCATGTTATTTTGAACTTGAACAATGAAATTGCTGCTCTCTTGAGAAATTTTTTCATATGAAACAAGCAAGCTTGATGAGAGAAAAATGGTGAGAAAAATAGTTAAAATGATACCCATTTAAGAAGGAGTGATAGTTTTCAAAGAAAGAGTTTGTTTTTCTAATTGAAAGCCAACTCAGTCTTCTAAGGTGATGCTTTTATAGAGGAGGGTAGCTAAGGGTGTGAATGAAATATGAGAGATAGACAGGCAACTTCACCTCAGGATACATCCAACGATGCACAAGAATCAGATTCCGACCAACTCTGAAACTCCAGAGAACCAAACAAAGCTTCCTCTCTTTACTTCAAGTACGGTTACCTATTTTCACATCCTGATTGAGTGGTGAAAATTCACTCTTTAATTTTTCGACCTTCTTTTTTATAATAATTTAAATACTCGTTTAAATCTAGGATTTTGCCGCCCAAATCCATGTTAGGTGTGTTGTTGTTTTGTTTGTTGAATCACTTAGTTTGTGTGTTGATTTTAGTGATTATAGTGTCATATTTGATGCATCACTCTAACTAAGAGAGTGGATCTTCGTTTTCTAATATTTCGATCTTTTGTTACAAAAGAACCTTGGTTGAAAGCTGGACATTTTCTTTGTCTAGAGAAGAACGTACAAAGATCAATATGAAACGTTGCTTTGCAGAAAGCCAATTTTATATTGGAGATGTGGTGTACAAATCAATTTGGAGTTGCAGAGTTTGAAGATTTGCAAACGATACAAGATTAAGGCCTGCTGCTTAATTCTCAAAATAATAATAAAAATATTTGTGCCCTTTGTATTCTTAGAATTGTTCCCAGCAAATGTATCAGTTTAATTCACATGTGGCATGTCTGAAAAACTGTTCTGTCTTTTTTGGAGGCCCCTGTATGAATTGAGGTGCATCTGCAATTTATTGATGTATGATGTATATATTTTCTTCTCTAATGAATTATTAAAAAAAACAATTCTTATCAAATTATTAAAGTTTTCGCTTTATTTCATATAAGTATTAAAATGTAACAAACTACTAGGAGTTTGAAAATATTTCAATAAGCTACAAATCTTTTTATCTTTGTTAAAAGATTTGTTTAATAAATTTATAATAAAAAAATTTAAGTATTATAATAAACTAACCTCATAACATAAATTTCTAATTTCTCAATTTTATGAGGTCAGAATATATATATCAATTTTAAAAACAATAATTGTGTCCTTTTGTTTTGTTTGTATTTTTTTAAATAGATAATAATTTTGTTACTAGATTAGTTTTTTTTTTTTTTTTTGAACTTGTTATTAGATTAGTTTATTGAAAATTATTTTGAGACTTTTGAGTTGAATACAATAATTTGAATTTTATAAAGTAGGGTAAAAATAAAATTTTACAAATTTACTAAACGGGTTCTTAAACCAAGAAAGATAACGGGATTTGCAGCTCAATAAAAATACTGTTACTGGTAATTGATGAGATACTAGAGCTTTAAATATTATAACATTTTCAAGAACATTTTTAGCCATTTCAATTCCACATCACCACTATGGGTGAAGTAACCTCATGTTTTCCATCCGTCCACGTCAGCTGACCAAATTCACTATGTCAGTTTTCTAATGGCACACTCATTTTATTAGCTGAAATATGTATCTTGTAACTTTGTTTCTCACCCTTCGTATTAAATACCAACTCTTTAGGATCAACGGTCACCATCACACCTTCAGGATTGATAATTCTTACGCTGTACGTGGCCGCATCATCACTTACATGCATAGCTGTTCTTATCACCGTTGCCTCTAAATTGGACGGTCCTGATCCGTCAAAAGCAACTAAAATAGCTGGGTAGTTCAGGTCCCACGGGTTACGAATCTTGCTCTCACTACAATTCACTGATCTCCTAGTAATCATCTTTATATGATCAACAGTACAATTGGACGCACAGAGAAAATCCAAATAATCCCCAATCGTCTAATCATACACCAGCCCGGGATCAAGCGCCTTTTGAGGGGGTTCACGTGACCGACACCCATACCCCACACACCTGTTTCATTAAGATTCTTCTCATCAAGCAAAGGGTTCCCATCATGATCTTTAGTATAGGTAGTAGTCATCATTGCTGATCTGATCATAGCCGGGGACCACTCCGGATGGGCCCCTTTCAAAAGAGCCGCCACGCCTGACACATGTGGGCAGGACATAGATGTGCCCGATACTATGTTAAACTCGGTACGTCTTGGATCTTCAGGCAGCTCTGTTGGTGATGTGTCGTTAGTCCAAACCGCTATGATATTGACACCTGGCGCAATCAGATCGGGCTTTAGAATATATATTGATTGAGGATTGGGCCCACGAGATGAGAAAGCCGCAACGACTGGTGCCGGTTTTGCCCCTAATTGAGTGCTGCGAAAGACTAGGGCAGCTCGTGGACTCGCAGTTGAATTTATATAATTCAAAAGCTTTAAGCGGGCTGATGCAGTGATGGCCAGCCCAGGAATGAGATGAGCATCGGCGATTAAGCTCTCACCGAACGGCTCCGAATTTGCAACGACAACTCCAACGCCGCCGGCTTTCTTGACGGCGATTGACTTCGCCGCTAGCGGTGATCCTCCGCGATCACAGACAACAACCTTACCTTTGACCTCGTCCGGCTCAAGCTTGTCGCATGTGTGCGGTGCAAATTCAGTGCCCGGATAAATCAACGGGAAGTACATCTTGTTGGAGAAGAATGAAAATTTTCCATTATAAAGAGAGGCTCCAGTGATAACAGCTCCATCTTCAAGCAATAAATCAGCTGGAAATGTCCGATCAATGGTGCTGGCACCGACGGTGGTGATCCACGGTGCGATATTGGTCACAGTCTCCTTTTCAAAACCTATAACAATACGACTCTATTAGCAAAATCCATGTCACTGATGTTCTTCAATGATTTGAAAATTATTAACAACGATTGTTTTATGTATATTACCTGAATTTCCGGCAGAAGTGGAAACAAGAACTCCTTTCTCCATTGCGCCGAACGAACCAATTGCAATAGGGTCCATATGATAAGGCTCTGACTCAACTGCACCTAATGACATAGACATAAAATCAATCCCACCATCGACAGCTTTGTCCATACCAGCTAAAATATCTGACTCCGTACAAAGTCCACTCCAGCAAACTTTGTACACAGCAAGCCTAGCTTTCTCCGCAATCCCAGTTGCTTCACCTCTTGCAAACCCTAGTAACGAGGCATTAAAAGTGCCGCGCCCCGCGATGATCGAGGCAGTGTGTGTCCCATGGCCGTTATTGTCTCTTGATGATGGCTTAGCGAACTGGGTCTTGTTGTTTTGTTGAAAGCTGCTGAAGTATCGAGCCCCGATTAATTTTTTGTTGCATAGGATTTTTGGGAAGCCTTCTCCTCCCATGCACTCGCCTTTCCAATGAGAAGGGATAGGATCGAGGTCTTGGTTGTGAAAGCTTTGTCTTTCAGGCCAAATGCCAGAATCAAGCACTCCGATGATGATCTTGGAACCGTATTCAGATTGTTTCAGAAGATCGTTTGAGGGTTTTGACCCTGCAGCTTTAACGAGTCCGAGGAATCCAGGTGATCGAGTTGTTTGAATGCGGTGTGTTTTGTCGGGAAGGACCCCGAGAATTTCTTGACGATTTTTGAGCTCTTGGATTTGTTGCGGGTTGAGTTTTGTAGAGAAGCCATGAAAGACAGTTTTGTAGACATGGGTGATTTGTTTATCTGTACGAGACAAAGACTTTGAGCTCAGACTTTTCAGGATGGATTTGTACCAATCTTCTATATCATAAAACTCAGATGGTTTCATGTCATTTTGAACTTGAATTATGAAACTTTGGCTTCGTTGAGCAATTTTCTCACAGGAAATGAGTAAGTTTGATGAGAGAAAAATAGTGAAAAAAAGAGTTAACATGACACCCATTTGGGAAGAAGTGAGAGTTTCTGAAGTACAAGTTTGTTTTTATAATTGAAAAGCAAAAAGAAGAAGAAAAAAAAGCATAAAAGCATGTAATGTAACTCCTAGCTCTCACTTATCTTCTTTCAATTAAGATCTCGAGAAAGGACTCTTGGCTGTTAGTGCATTTGGCCTCGTTTAGTAATTTCCTAACTATTTTTCTTTTTTCTTTTTCCTCAATTAATGTTTCTTAAAGGATTTTGTCATGTTTCAGTAAAATACTAAATAAATAAGATGATCATTTAATAATCATTAGTTAATGAGATACTGAAACTTTAAATGACAATAAATATTTTTACACATCTAATATCGTTTTAGATTTGTACTTTGAAAGTATTTAACAACATTAAAATGAGAAGAAGACAATTTGACCATGAGTTACAAATTTGAAAATGTTGTGAGCAAGACCATGAGTTACAAAGAAGAAAAGTCTAAAAATATTATGGTAATGCATTTTTTAAAATAATTGATTATTTTATAAATTTTTATTTTAATTTATATAGTATTTATTTATTAAAAATTTAATATGACATTTGAAATGTCATTTATTAATTGATATTTTAGAATTATCATATTAATTAAGATATAAAACATTAACACCTATATAATGGTAAATATGGGGCTATATTTTAAGAAGCGGAGAGGTTAAATGCCAAATTATAAATAATTATGAGGTTAAATTTAGTTGTGTGGGAATTATAGTGTAAAAAACAAAATCTTATAAAGGCCAGAAACATAAAACTAGTAAAACAAAAAATATATTAATTTTTAACAAATTATGTGCCTAAGCCATGACTCACAAGTTAGCTTTAGTCTTTTGACACATGTTAATAATTAAATATTGACATATTTATTAAAAGATAAATTTTAAATTAATATTAGTTTTATAAATTTAATATTATTAATATTTTTGTTGATCTGAAAATTTGAACAATTTCTACGTTAATGAATTGAATTTATTTTATGAGAAAACAAATACACTATCACTGTTCTTCACACTGATTCATGGATTTAAACATTGCAAAATAGAAATCGGTGATAGTCTTATCGGTCGAAATGCCAACGAAAACTCTTCAATATTTAAGTCAGCCCTTAAAAATATAAGATGTATTGAAAGAAAAATAAAAGAGGGTGAGTGAATTTAGAACCTATCTTATTTTAGTATAGAGTTTTCTTTATATAATGGTAGGTGTAAGTCTTTTTGGATGAATCATAAACATTATTTATTATTTCTTAATTAAGGATCCATAATCAATGTCTATGATTGCCTCATTATTGGCGTAATTTTTATCATGATTGCTTCGTTATTACACCATTAACTTTCTTGATTTTAAGCTTTATAATTTTTTATTAAGGTTGACCCAAAATTTAAAAAAAATAATTTTAAATAACGATAATATCATACATATGAAGTCTTTGTATAAAGTTTGAAGAAATTTCAAAATACCTCTATTTTTACCCCATATTTGTACCATAATAGTTGTGATGAGACATATATGAAGCAAATAATATCACAAATCATTAATATTTATACTAATTAAATATCATATGTAGTATTTTTATATAATAAAAACAACAACATACCAAAAATAACAACAACAGTAATAATAACAATAATAATAATAATATGTAACATAAAATTAGTGATGGAAAAATATACAATTGGAAAGTTTGTATTAAACAAAAAATGTAGGGAAATTTTCTATCTAATTAATTCTATTTTTAAAATAATCAAATATGACAAAATTAAAACATCGAAATTTGACAATGAAAATTTTCTTATCATTGACATTGAGTTACGGATGGTTTCTTCGGTGAAGCTTTTTGAATATAATGGAAAAAAAATGATAAATGCATCTGAAAATAATTTTTTTTTAAAAAAAAAAGAGGAAGAAGAGAAGAAAGAACAAGAAAAGAGTAAAAGAAAATAAGTGTTTTAAGTGAGTGATTAATCCCTGTGAATGTCTTATATATGTCAATATGTTTCAATAAGAACTCATATAATAATTATATGTTATTGAGTTTATAAACTTTATAATCTAGTTTTGTAAGTCCGATAAAGAGATAAATGTATAAATCAGATTGCTATGTCATTAATAATGACATTTATAAAAGGTGCATCGTGATTAATTAATTGGGTATTGTTGCGTTAAGAAGTATTCAATCAAGAAGTGTTCAATCAATAATTAGTAATAGAATATAATATTATAACGAGGCAACTAAGTATCATTTAACCATTATATGCAACATAGAAAGAACATCAAATTTAACGAGATTTGATAATGTTACCTACATACATTCTCGAGTGCCACTGGAACAAATCTATTATCTTCAAAAGAAATTACAAAATTTTTTGGCCACAATATAAATTCTCAAACTATTTGGTCAAATTGTAAATACTCAAATAGTAGGGTCAATACTATAATTACCTAAATAATAGAGTATTATTACAAATGCCTAAAATTAAGAGAAAAAATTAAACTCTTACAAATTTCAGGGGCTTAAATGTAAATTTTTTAAATTATAAGGTTCTTATAAAGAGATCCTATAAATTAAGGGGGAGAAGAGAATTATCCAAAAATACTTTAAATAATAAAGAGAGTTTTATCTTATATAAACCCAACCAAGCCACCCACATTCCATCTCCCATCAATATGAAATTGGCTCTAATTTACATATAAGTCAATTTCAACAAATCTCCACTTTGGTGAATATGCTAATTCTCCACAAAGCTCTTCTTTTTTTTCAAAATTCTCTATCTAAATGCAACGTCTGCAAATTTGTGCCCAATAGCACTATTAAACGTGAATTATATTGATTAAGTCCAAACAATGACTGAACTTAATCGTTGTCACTAACTTAGTCAACATATCTGCGAGATTCTTGGCAGTCCCAATCTTTTGAAGTAAGATTCTTCCTTCAGTAATGATCTCCTGCACAAAATGATACCGAACATCAATATGCTTCGTTCGAACATGGTACACTGGATTCTTTACTAAATAAATAGTACTTTAACTGTTAGAATAAACAATAATCTTCTTCTAACCAATTCCCAACTTATCCAGCAATCCATGTAACCAAATAGTTTCCTTCACAGCCTCTGTAACTGCTATGTACTCTGCCTCTGTAGTAAACAAAGCAATTATAGATTGTAAAGTAGACTTTCAACTCACAGATGCTCTCACAAGAGTAAACATATAACTGGTTGTTGACCGGCGTTTATCTAAATTACCAGCATAATCAGAATCAACATAACCAACATCACATTAATCACATATATCATATTTCTTAAAGACTAAGTCAACATATACTGTTTTCAGTAAATACCATAGAATCTATTTCACAGCCTGTCAATGTCCAGGATCATTCATATATCTGTTCACTACTCCAACTTCATGTGAAATATCGGGTCTTGTACACACCATAGCATATATCAGGTTACCAACTGCATTAGCATATGACTACCAAAATTGCAAAATCTAAAAACCTAAAAATTATTGATTTTGAATTTCATTTCCCTTTATATACTAATGCATAAATTTCAAACATATTTGAATTTCATTTGCATTTAATTTAACATAATCTAACCTTAGTTAATATTTAACCTTAGTTGGTTAGTTTAACTTAACCCTTAAGTTAAATAAATATTTAAATATTCTAACCATAGTTAACTAACTTAACCATGGTTAGGTAACCTTTACTTAACCATTAAGTAAAGTTATCTTAACTTAACCATATGGTTAACCTTTAACCATAGTTAAGTTAAATCATTTATTTAACAATTAAATAAATAAATATTTATTTTAATTATTTAACAATTAATTAATCATAAAGTGAAATTACTTTTATATCCTTATTAGGTTACCAAGTTAACCTAAATTGGGTCCCACTATTTAATCATATACTTTAGTTAACTTAACCTTAATAAATTACTGAATTATACTATATTGAACCATTCAATACGGTAAACTGTCCAAGTGCTCAAAGAGTACATTTCATATTGGGACTCTCTAGGTCTACACTCGATTTGTCAAATGAAACTATTCCCTGAATCTGTAATCGATGCCGCACGCACACGTTACGAATATTACAAATCAGAGCATCAGACCATACAGGTTGAGGTCACAACGCATACGTATAATCCTTCCATCATTTATACCTGAATATACGGGGATATAGATCAACATTGTCAAATCTCTATTTGCTCATCCATTATCTTATCTCCAGATTCGTATCTCGATAAACAATATATGCAAACACTTTTGCTATATTGTTTAACCCTGTGGAAAAATATTTTTCGGGTTTATGCTTGTGGCCACAAGACTTCATGAAATACAATCTCGGAGCATCGGATATACAACTTACCTACGTAAGCTGACGGATCCCGTATCTACGCATACCGGACTCCATGAGCATCGAACCATACCCACGACACATAACGGTCAGACCATGAAAGGTCTCTGACATATGTGGAACCAAAGCATGGTGGATCACTCATAAGACCACCATGGCGTTCAGGTTAAAAGACCACGAATACTACTCAACTCGAGAGGACCTTCCTTTGACGACTTCATAAGATATCTATTGGGGTTCTCGTGAGTTTATTCAGTATCCAGTCCTGACTGGATACCCTCATGCCTATACAAGCTCTAAGCTCATGGTCAGCTAAGAACAACCATCTGAACCAGTCAGATATAGACATACACTAATCTATATAATATGATTTACCAATAGACCCGCATTGGTGAATATAGATCAGGAACGTTATGTTTGAGACATACTTACATAATGATATTTCTTAGCTCCTATTGCAACTCTTTACAACTATATCATTATAAGTATACTCTCAGGTCTTTGTCCCATTATAGATAAGGTTCTAACTTTTTAGACCTTGCTGACTCTTATAAATTGATAACTCTTAGCATTTATAACTCTCAACTTTACTAACTATTATTTCTTATCTAAACTCCTTTAGACCAGATTTGAACTCTTTTAGATCAAACAATGTCTATAATGTTACAAGCATTATACTATATAAATATGATATTAACAATTTTTATTCAAAATGTTTATTGTATAAATATTAACAATTAATATTCATACAATATTAGAATGGCACGTGAGCACTAGCTCCAACATAAATGAGTTTAGATAAAGGCTTATGGTTAGCTATCCTAAGAGATATAATTGCTAAATATTAGCACAGTTAAGTGTTAGCTAGTTATAATACTCAGCAGATCCAAAAGTTGGAGCCTTGTCTGTAATGGGACATAGGCCTGGGAATATACTAGCAACTGTATAGTTGCAAAGGTTGTAATCGGGTGCTAGAAAATGCTAGTTGCGCAAATATGTTCTCAAATAATTATCCCTGATCTATTTCTGCCAATGCAGGTCTGTCAGTGGATACCTTTTTATATAAATCAGTATATGTCGTACCTATAGGGTATAGATGATCGTTCCTAGCCAACTGTGAGCTTGGAGCTTGTATTGATATATGGGTATCCAGTTAGGACTGGATATGGGACAGACTCATGAGGGCCTTTGATAGACTTCTTATGTAAGCCGTCAACGGAGGGTTCTCTCGAGTTGAGTAGTATACATGGTCCTTTGACCTGAGTGCCACAGTGGGCTTGTAAGTGATCCCCCATACTTTGGTTCCACGTATGTCACAGACCTTTTATGGTGTGACCGTTAGGTATGGTCCGATGCTTATAGAGTCCGATGCGTACAAATATAGGATCTGTCTGCTCCCATATGGAGTTAGATATCCAGATGCTTCGAGACTGTATATCAAAAAGTCTTGTGGCCACAAGCAATCATCCTGGGAAAGAGTTCCGCCAGGGTAGAACAATATAGCAAAGCAGTTTGCGCATATTGTTCAGTGAGATACAAGTCTAGAGATAGAACATGGATGAGCACATGGGATTTGACGGTGATAATCTATATCCCTGCACATCTAGTATATCATGACGGAAGGACTATACGTATGCGTTGTAACCTCAACTTACATGGTTCAACGCGCTGATTTTTATATTCGTGACATGTGCGTGGGGCATTGCTCACGGACTCATGGAATAATTTCATTTAACGAATCTGGCGTAGGACCTAGGGAGTCCCGCGATATAGAATGTACTCGTTGTGCACTGGGGCAGCGTGCTGGATTAAATTGTTTAATCCAGTAATATTCAGTAATACCATAAGAATACGTGCGTATCTGTATTTAAGTATTAAATACAACAAATAGTTAATAATTGTTATTTACTAATTATATTATGACACGTAGTATATTGTGGGCCCTTAGTTGAGTTTACTCAAGTGTGAGATTTGGTAGGACCTACTAAGAGGTAAAGTTGGTAACTATTTAAGAGGGGTAAAATGGTCATTTCTCACTTTGATTATTTAATTATTAAATAATCAAAATATCTATCTTATTATATTATATAATATATTATATTATTATTATTATTATTATTATTATATATAAAGAGAAAGATAGTGAGTTATGTGCAATTGTGGTCATTTGGCCAAGAAAGAGAAAGAAGAAATAGAGAAGAAGAAGAAAATAAAAAAAATGAAATTATTTCATTTTTTTCTCTATGCTTCCATTTGAAGTAATGGTGGATTACTTCAAATTCTCTATTTCTAGTCCTTTTAGAAAAAAGGATATAAACACACACCCGACCATTTTGGGGATTAAGAGTTAATCTCGTGCTGGATATCAGGCTGCTGTTCTAGCTCACTAAGCCCACTGTATTGGTGACTAGAATTGCACACGAGTTGGTCTCTATGTGGACTCCAGGAATATACGTGTATAATGTTACACATTGAGGTGGGTTCTCTATCCTATAAATATATTAATGCGATTAATATATTTGATTTATTGTGTTTGTTGCAAGTTTCACGCTTTCGTCAGACTTAAATATGTATTTGATATGTATTTAGGCAATAGAAACAATTGTACATGCATACACCCACGTGTCCTCGATCCCCGCCAACACCAATCAATAACATAGCCTTTATTTCATCTTTGCAGGTTTTCTTTAAATTTAATAAATTAGCAATTAACTTATTAAACTCATCAATATGAGAACTAATACTCATACGTGGTCTCAACTGAAGACGAAACAATCTCTTCAATAGATACAGTCGATTCTCATTATTTTTCTTCATATATTTGTTCTTCAGGATCTTCCACAATGCATTTGCAGACTTTTCTCTAAAGAACGGATACTTTTGCTCTCTACATAGACAACAACGAATCAACCCATAAGTTTTTATATTAAGCTTGTTTCAGTCTGTCTCCTTGCTCTCTTCTGGTTTTGTTTATTCCAAAACTATATCCAAATTTTGCTGACATAATTCGTCCAACACCTCACTCTGTCATAAGCCAAAATTATTTCGGCCATCAAATTTGTTCACATCTATTTTTGCACTAGACACTGTCATTGTCCTCATCGATGTAGATGATGATGATGATGCCATAACTACCTCACGCAAATGAGCTTGATACATAATATCACAAAATAACCATGCTTCGCCAAATAATTATATCCAATCAACTAGCAATCCAAAATTCAATAACCTAGAATAGTAGTAAGTACTCAACAGAAAATAGTCACTCACTGTCCTAAACCCAGGACTCTGATACCACTTATTGCGCCAAGAAACGTTCAATCAACAATTGGCAATAGAGTATAATATTACAACGATGCAACCAACCATCATATACAAGATAAAAAGAATACCAAATTTAACAAGGTTCAGTAATGTTACCTACATCCTCAAGCGCCACTAGAACAAATCCACTATCTTCAAGAGAAATTACAAAATTTTTGGGCCACAATATAATTCTCAAACTACTTGGTCAAACTGCAAATACTCAAATAATAGGGCTAATACTGTAATTATCTAAATAGTATGGTATTACTACAAATGCCCAAAATAAAGAAAAAAATAAACTCTTACAAATTTTAAAGACTTAAATGTAAAATTTTTAAACTATAAAATTCTTATAAAAAATAGGAGAAAATTATCTAAAAGTACTTCAAATAACAAAGATAACTTTATTTTATATAAGTCTAACTAAGTCACCCGGTACCGTCTCTCATCAATATGAAATTGATTCTAATTTGGATGTAAACCAATTTCAATAAGTAATACTTATTTGAGCCTTCTTAAATGGTGATTAATATTTTTACAACACAATTTAAGAACAACAATAGATATTATAATAGATTACAAAAATTCTTCTCGTATCATTACTAATATTACTCTTCTTAAAAGATATTTCAAAATTTTATAAATAATATGGTATTTATCATATGAAAGTAAGATGATGCACTAAATTCAATCTTACACCTCGAAAAACTTAAATGAAATCAGAACATTTGCTCTTAAACTTAGATTATGAATCACGTGGCTCCCTTAACATTTGCTTTGTCACAAAGAATGAGGAAATTTAATGAGAAAAACAAAATAAATAACAATTCTCAATATTTTTCTTATATTAGTAATACAATAATAAAAGTTTAAATGGTTACTATAAGATGGTAAAATATCGCACGAAATTAATAGACTAGGAATAGGGTGATTTTTGTAAGAATATGGTGGGGTATGAGAAAAAAATATTTTCAAATTATTAATAACGCAAGGATAAGTTTAAGACTCCTTCTTGTTATATACGAATATGTTAAATAAGTATTTATTTATATATTAAATAATTTATCAATTTTTATTTTATAATTTATATTTAAAAAATACTTTAATAATATAATTTTATTAATAAACACAAAAAAAACATATAATAAAAAATTTTAAAATCTAACTTTTTTTAAATTAAAAAAAGATTTTATATTAAGCTTCCTTTTTTAATGAGAGAAAATGAAACAATTAATAAGAAAATTAAATTTACGAAGCACTAGAATATTATTTAAATTTTTATTCATTGTATTGTTTATTATTTATTTGAAAAAGTATTTACTATTCGCATTATTAAAGGATATTGTCATATTATTTTAATTTATTAGTTTGATATTTTTATTTAACCATAATATAGATGATATTTTATATTGTTAAAATTTGTAAATATAAATTAGTATTTAATACTAATAAATAAATAAATAACAAAAAAATGGAGCGTGGATGGGAAAGCCATTTCTCGCATAAGGATTTTTCATCTCTACTATGTTAAATTTTTTAAAGAATCATGGAAACGAAGATTTAAAAAAAAAATGGGGGAAGAGTATAGAGAAAGACCTCTTCTCCCTGTTACCATCCCTAAGTTACTACTATTTTGTAATTATTTAATAATTATAATTCTCTAATTATATTAATGAAATAATAATATGTTATCTTTGATGACGTATCAATAAAAGATTAAATAGGGGCGGACATTTGTTAATTTTGATACCAGATTGAACCAAAATTGAATGGGTCGGTTTCAATTTCGATTAATAACATAGGAATTAAATTAAATTGAACCAAATCGGCTCAATTTTAATTTTTAGGTTCGATTTGAGCTTAGTGGACTTCTTAATTTAATTTTTTTTTACTATGTGTACTTTCTAATTTTAGGTTGCTGATTTTGAGCTTGGGTTAGTTGAGTTTGGGCTATGTTTGTTAAATGGGTAATATTTTCTAGGCTTAATGGTAGTTTTTTAATATCTTAGTTTTAAAATTAAATAAATAAGGCCTTTATTTAATTAATTATTCAATTATAAATTTTTATTTTGCATCAAATTAATTTATTTAATTATATGTTTTTATTAATGTTTGATTGTACAAGATTCAATTTGAATTAATGTGTATTCATGTGATAAATTACATAATTTAATTGAGTAAATTAAATTAAAATTAAACTTTAATTATGTAATATTCAATTTGAATTAATTTACTTGATACAATTAAGTAATCTAATTTAGTAAACTGAAATTATAATTTAATTGTGCAAGATTTAATTAATTTATATTCACGTGATGAAATCAAATAATTTAATGAGTAAATTAAAATTATAATTCAATTGTGTAAGATTTAATTTAATTCAATTAATTTTTATTTATGTGATGAAATTAAATAATTTATTTGAGTAAATTGAAATTGTAATTCAATTTTATAATATTTAATTAGAATCAATTAATTTATATTCATATGATAAATCAAATAATTCATTTAAATAATTACCAATTAATCTATCCTTAACTAGATTACCCTTAACTATTACTGGTATAAGTAAATATCTAATTATTATCTATTATTTATTGATTTTTTATTTGTCTTCCTTCACCTTTTTTTCCATTTATTTTGTTTTGGCTACCAAACTCAAAATTAAGACCAAACCACCGACGTGCTCCATCTCTACCGCCAAATTATCACCACATCCAGATCTCTACCACGACCATTTCACCACTTCGCAATCACTTGCATTACATTGCTCATACCTGCGCCAATCATGCGATGTTGAGGCTCAATTAGCACGATGAGTTTAGCGCTGCTCACACGGTGCTCAGGCGACTGCTCGAGCACCTTTTGTATGAGTCAACAGCTTTTGCGCTCTCTTAAATCCCGTTGAGTCGGGTCTCATACGGTGTGCCTTGATTTTGGTCGTGTAACCGTGCCTGGCTCCAATTGGATATTTGGCGGTTGCAAGTGGAGGCTTTTGTGACTCCTAGGAGGCGATTAGAGGCTTGCACGCCGCCGCTTGTGGCTTCGTTGCTTAGTTTTCCGAAGAGTTCTCAGTTTTTTTTTGGTTATTTTTTATTTTTAAAATTTTCTAACAAATAAGTTAATCAATTTACGGCCGGTGAGTATGGAGTTGGAGTCGAGAGTTTGACTTGAGTGTCGGGGAGCGGTGGTCGGTTGCAATTAGATGGGAGAAACTTTTTTAGGGGAAGCATATCAAAATGCAGCGATTTGCTGTTGCTCAAAACTTTGTGTTTTGAGCATTTTATTTTTTTTAAGCTAAAACGCTTTGCTGCGTTTTGAATTTTTTTTTGGCAATTCAGGAATCGATTTTCGGTTCGTTTATTGAGAGAACCGATGTAGAGCCGAGCGGTTCTAAACTCTAAAACTGAAACAAACCGGATTGAAATTTACCACTAAGTTTAAATGATTGTTTTCAAAAGCCAAAAAAATAGTTTAAATGATTATCGATGTTTAAGTTCGGTCGTTCTATAATATTGGAATTAAAATTCTTGTATTGATATAAAATAAATTTGAGATCATTAGATAAAATTAATGGTGTAGAATATTTATCAAAATAAAAGTTAATTAATTATCAAATATTTAACCAGTTGTATCGGCAATTCTCATTTATTTAAAAAAATAATTAAATTAAATTAAAAAAAAAAGAAATCATCTTATTTTCCCTTAACGCTTTTTCTTCTCTCATATGTGATTCTCTTTAACACACATCTCGTCGAATTCGGCCACAGTCAAATCATTGCAAAAGCAAGTCTTGCCATCAACTCTTTCGGGTCAGAACAAGTCATCGCCGCTGCAAAGCCCTCCATCAAAACTAAATTTCTTCACGTCTTACTGCCTGTGATTCTCTGTATTGCTGGCCGTCCAATAACCTCCGGCCACTGTCTTGCACTTCGCCAGTCAACAGGTATAAAACAATATGACTGGTTTTTGATTTTTGCTTTTTGCTTTTACCTTTTAGTGGTGGAAACTGCTATGCTTGCCTGGGCAACATTATTTTCTTAAGAACCCTAAAGAGCTTCAAAACCCATTTGGCTATCTTTAATATTATTATTGGGTTCTTACCTGACAACCTATTTTATTTTTTCCTTGAATCAAGTGGCTTTTTAGACATGATATTGGAGCAAAATATTGTGTTCCAACCCTCGTGTTTATTTGAATTTAAACAATTTTTTTTGGTCTTTGTTCTTTGGGTCTATTTCAATTTTCTTTTGGCAAATTCCAGAGCCTCAATTTCCGCTTCTGTTTTTGAATGACAGTACCATTTCTGGTCAAAACAAAGAAATTTGCATTCAGTGCTTACTAAAAAGAACGGTTTTCTACAATTAAGAATTAGTTGTAGGTGTAGCAATAGAACAACGAGCAAATGACTAAATTTGATACACAGTTTAATTCCCAGTTGGTTACATTAGTTCTGCAGTAGCCCTTATCGAACTTGAAAGTGTGTTATTTTCTAAGGTGTTCCTTGTCGAAAGTGTGCTATTTTTTTTAAGGTATGTGCAACGTGATTATTATAACACAATATAAATATTATACATATATATATTAATGTAATAGAATTAAAAATTTAATTTTTTTAGTGTAATAAAAAAATTTAAATTTAAATCTTTCATTACATTAATGAAATTGAAATAATGAAATTGAAATAGAGAAATCACTCAGTAAGTTTTTGAAATTTTTTTAAATCCAATTCAAAACCTAAGTCCATCTTGAAGTATCCTTAATAATTCTATGATCCAACTAGTGTAGGCTTGAATCTTTAAAATAATAACTCTAATTCTAGCAAAATGTATTTAACTCTTAAAAGCAAAATTGGTTAACTCTTAATTTTAGTTTAAACTCTTTAAACTTTGAATTTTAGTTAAACATTTTAAACTTTAAATTTTAGTTAAACACTTTAACTAAAATGTATTTATTTCAATAATAAAATTATTCTTTGTTTATACAACTTTTGTTCAAACAAAAAATATGTTTTTTTACTTGTTAATGGCCGCCCATATAGAGGAAGAAGAAGAAGTTCATGTTCTTTTTAATATTTGGAAAAAAAAAGCTCTTCTCTCTCTCTCTCTCTTGTGTAAGATTGCTGATGAATATTTAAAGAATTTGTAAAAGTAGTAGAAACCCTTGGTAAGATGTTAGCTGAGCGAAATATTCATTTAGTATATG
Source organism: Ailanthus altissimus (assembly GCA_946807835.1). Classification (NCBI taxonomy): domain Eukaryota; kingdom Viridiplantae; phylum Streptophyta; class Magnoliopsida; order Sapindales; family Simaroubaceae; genus Ailanthus; species Ailanthus altissimus. The sequence goes on from OX327684.1 coordinate 11,277,913, forward strand.
GGGGAGCTAGTCTTGATTAATAGGACGTGTGGCAACCGCTGTACAAAATAAAGGCAGTCAAGTTTTGAGTATCATACCGAAAGCTCTAACTGTTGGAAACATTGTAAGATAAACAATTGGGGATGAGTTACAGGTATTATCAATGCATGAACAAATGTCTTTTATGCTTCGTAATGTTGATGCTTCATAGCTCTACCTAGAGGTTTCGAAACATTGGAGAAAATTTTTCAAATTATCTCATGGGCACAATTGTAAATCCATTAAAAAAACTCATTAGTTTGTTAAATGTTGATGATTTTTATAATGGGTTGTAATCTTTTCTTGACTATGCAGTGAAAAAATAGTTCATCACATCTGCAGCACGACAGATCCTCATTTCTGCTTCAACTGTTAATCAGTTACTCGATGAACTACAAGCTTTTACACCTCTATCTGATCCAACAATGAGTCAGATAGGTTGATATACTGATGACAGTGAAAAGAAACGCAAGATAGATTTGATACTTCGTCTGTAGCTTATCTACTTTTATGTATTTTTAAACATTTTGTGTGGCTTGTCTTATTTTATTGTAGGTTTTATTTTTAATAAAAGATGTTTCAGGTGATATATTCTATATTCTACTCTTTCTATATTTTAATATTAAAGACAATGTCTTAATCTGGTTAGGGTGAAGATAATTGATATATAATATTAGTGTTAATTGTTTTTGTTTTTTGTTATCACTTTATTTTATCATGAATGGCGTGAGTAAAAGGTTCATTTATGCATTCTTGAGATGCATTCTAATTCTAGAATGGCAAAGTAAAGAGTACATTACTAAACTTTTGAAACGCATTCTAATTGATTTATTTTTAATGCATTTTATGTATAATTGTTTGTTGCTTAAGTTTTTGGTAACTCTTGCGTAAATAAATTTGTTTTACTACCGATGTATGATTTCAAAATTGTTTAGTTTAAATCATTTTTTCTATCTAGGTTACTAAAAAATAACTTTTAAATTATTTTTTGAGCACAATACTAAGTTTTGTGGTAAGATGAATGATTCAATATATATAGGCAATAAAATTTTCATGTTTAAGTATACATATTCTTTTTAAAACTCACATATCTTTTGTGCGTAAGCGGAGAGGTTTGAGATAACAACTTACGAACTTTCATTGATTTTTTGAAATGGTTAATTTTTGTTTAGAGTAACATTATTTGGGATGAGGAATGATTTGGTTACGTAGCTGAAGGGAAACAAATATTATAGTCAGCAATTGTTCTTATTTTGTAATGATTCTTTATGTTTTAAAAAAAACACACAAAAAAAAGCAAAAAAAAAAGTATATATATATAAAAAAAGTCAATTCAGTTCAATAAAGATTTCGTTCAATTTTAGAAGAAAAAAGTCATTAGAAAGTAATTTTTATCACCGGACTCTTCATTCGTAAGATTCGCATAAAATAATTAAAGTCCTGAAGCGAGCATGTGGAAAGAATGGTTTGACTCAAAATAATTAATTTTTCTATCTTTGGATCAATGTTAGTTTGTCTATCTGTCCTTAAATGTAGCATTTTCTTAAGCGATTATTTTTTTTCCAAACTCCATGAGTGAAATCTTAATCCATTAAACAGTTATTCATATGTGAGGATATAGAGTTGAGACTTTACTTGGAGAAAATTTTCAAGGCTATATATGTTGTGGTTTGTGGTAATAAGGCTTCGGCTTAATTCACACACACACAAAATTTTGAAAGTTAAGATTGAAATAACATTTATAGCGATTGTGATCTTTAACTGACATTTTGTTTGAAATACTTAGGTAGTGTTTAAATTTTATTTATGCTTGAATTGCTATGGACTAGCAATAAGCTGGTTGGGGGGTGTGATGAATACTTAAAATTATAATATTTAATAAGGATTTTATATCATTATTTGTATTACTAGTGTCTTTAACCCCCCATAACTTAAGTATGTTTACAATATTGTACATAATTAGCTTTTAACTATTCTGTAATAGGTACGGTAAAATGGGCATAATGTTTTATTTAAGAATTCAATTAGAGTGATTCTTGATCCTGTGAAGAGCTGACTCAGTGGGCTAACATATTGTATTTCACAAGACATTCGAAATTCGAGCGTTTAGAAGGTGAAAATGGCCTAAATAAAACTGATCTGCAATACAGGTCCAATCCGAACAGGCATCAGTATTTGGCCCATAACTATAAAAAAAATACGTATCTAATACGTATGAGACAACTCAATTTGGAAAAATAAGAGACTTATCTACAACTTGATGTTTTGAGTGACAGCTAATTCGGATCACATAAATTTCAAATTGGATAAGCAAGTGGGTGCATTAATGATAATCAATGTAAATTATTTGCCACCATTCTTGACTTTTATCATCTATGTGGTTTCCTCTTCATTTGTCTCAATTTATCCATATTTTTTTATAAATAGGTAGCATGTTTATGCCCAAAATATGTAATTAGAGAGTTAGATTTTAGTTCAAAACACTTGTCTTTTATATTATCTCTTTGTAAAATTATTTCTCTTGTTGATTATTGTAAAGTCATGTTATCTCTTCTTCCATTTCTTTTATTTTTCTTTAGTTTTATTATATTCAAGTAATTTTATTTATGCTAAAGCGAAAGGGTGAAACTCTTGCAAGGTAATACTTAACTTTTATTCATGAATTTAATGTTTTATTTTTAAGTTATACAAATTTATGTATGATGTATTTATTTTGTTAATACCATTTCTTCTAAATGATGTATCTTGATTTATTATTGACAAACTTTATACTTGGCACAATAAATTCTTGAAACCATTTACAAGATTTGGCGTATATACCCTTTCTTATAAAGTGAGAGTCTTGATTTATTGTAGACAAATATAAAGATTGACATAATAAATACTTGAACTCATTTATAAGATTTGATATATAATAATTAAAAGAAATAAATACTAATTAATATATAAATGATGATGTACTTTAATTGTTATATTTTTTTATTGGAACCTCCTTTGTGTGAGGATTCCAATTGAGTTATAAAAAGAGTTAAATATATTCTTTGCCAATAGTGGATCCCTCCTAACCTTAGCTTTTATTTGAATTGGTTAATTAAATTAATATTTGCAAACATCTTATACTACATTAATTGTCTTTAAAGTTATTATAGTTTGTAATTTAATTCTACTTCCCTATAGATCGACCATGTTTTCATCAGATTATTTATTATTTCGACAATCCTGCACTTAGGAATAAACTTCTATATTCTAGACATGTCAATGGCCGAACCAAAAAACTTGTAAAATGAAACTCTTTTTTAATCTTTTATAAGCAATTCGCTCTCAATATGTCAATAAAAGAGGTCCCACAACATATAACCGGTCATGCCTCATTGTATTCAAATAATGTAAACTCTTTTATATTATTTAATTACAAACATTTTGCACCACTTGCAATGACCAATTGTTGTTGAATTGCCAAATGAAAAAACACACAATTTCATTTTATTCATTTTCCTATTTTTATTTTGTTAAAGACGTGTGCCCTACCAAGCCATGCCTTAACCCATCAATTTGTATTTATTTGTTTCCCTTTAAAATATTAAATAAAACAATTTATATATTTATTTAGTAGATATTGCTTGTCAAAGAAGCCAGGGCATTTTAGTAATTTTCTTAGTAAAACAATGAATGACTTATAATGCGTCATTTGTCATCATCCTATTAGTCAATAACTTTTATTAACTAATTGATATACTTAACATTTAAGTCTTGACAAGTAGACAAGCCGAAGGATTCTGAAACAAATATTCAGTTTGGTGGAATTTATTGGATCGAACTATTTAATTCAGTGTATTGCCCGATGCACAATGAGTACACTTTATATTGCAGAAATCCTTAAGTCTACACTTAATTTGTCAAATGAAACTCTTACATGAGTCCGTAAACGATGCTCTACGCACATACACAGATATTACAAAGTAGCGCGTTAGATCATATAAGTTGAGGTCATAATGTATATGTATAATCCATTTGTCACCTATATCTTGGAAGAGCAGAGATATAGATCATTATAGTCAAATCTTTATATGCTCGACCGTGAATTTATCTTCAGATTTGTATTTTGATAAATAATATAAGCAAACACTTTTGCGATATTGTTTAACCTTACGGAAAACTATTTTTTAGGGTTTATGTTTATGGCCATAAGACTTTCTAAAATACAATATCGGAGCATCGGGATATACAACTCACTCTTATAAGCTTATGGATCCTGTATCTACGCACACCAAACTCTATGAGTATTGGACCATATCCAGCGACACACAACTGTCAGACTATGAAAGATCTCTGACATCCGTAGAACCAAAGTTAGTGGATCACTCACAAGCCCCCTGTGATGTTTAAGTCAAAGGATCACGAGTACTACTTAACTCGAGAAGACTTTTCATTGAGGGCTTTATGAAATGTCTATTGGAGGTTCTCAAGAGTTTGTTCAGTACCTAATCCTCACTGAATACTCATATACTTGTACGAGTTTTCACTAAACTCATTGTTTATTAAGACTAACCATCTGGACCATCCAAATATAGACATATACTGATCTATATAAAAAGATTTCACTTATAGATTCGCATCAGTAAAATTGATCAGGAACGAGGTGTTTGAGAACATACTGCACAATGATATTTTTTTAGCACCATTTACAACACATTGCAACGATGTCATTACTAATAAATTCTCAAGTCTTTATCCCATTTCGGACATGACTCTAACTCTTAGATTTCGCTAACTCTTATAACCTATTAACTCTTAGCAATTATCACACTTAACATTTATTAAATCTTAGCACTGATCTAAACTTCTTTAGATCATATAATATCTTAAATGATAAAAGCATATTATTATTTATTATAATATTAACGATTTTATTTGAAATATTTATTATATAAATATTAAACAATTAAGATTCATACAATATTAGAATTGCACGTAAGAACCATCTTCAACAAACTCCTACTTGCCCTATTGCCATTTATAATGATATCTCATATCCATCAACTCCACGTATTTCTCAAATACCCTAAGAGTTAAGGCCTGAGTGGATCTGCTATATTATCCGTATAATGTGCCCTAGATACTATTAGATCTCTAATAGATAAGATTATTTTAATTATGTGGTATTTACAGTCCACATGATCAGAATTCTTGTCTGCCTTATAAATTCTTGGCTTGAGTAAATACCTCGTTATTATTGCAATATATTGGGATAGGATCTATTGAGCTTGGAACTATTCCGCACTCTGCAACTGATTTATATGTCCACACTACTTCCTTTGTGGGCTTCTCAAGCTGCAACATATTCTACCTCCAAGGTAGAATCAGTTGTGGACATTTGAATTGCATATTTCCAACCAGCTCCAGTACCTATAAGGAGAAGCACATAACCAGATGTAAACTTAATATTATCCGAATTAGACTAGAAGTCTGAATCTGCGTGTCCTATTAATTGTAAGTAACTTTCTCCATTTATTAGAAACATATCCCTTGTACATCTCATATATTTCTGGATATGTTTCAAGGTCATCTAATGGTCGTGACATGGTTCAAACCGGTACCAGCTCGTAATACTTATAGTTATCTAGATGCAGGTCTCGTCCATAACATGGTATAAATCAAGCTAGCACTAGCTAACACTCTAACCCTTTTATCTTCTTGTCGAGGACACTTTCTCCTAGAAAGAAGAATGTTATATTTGAAAGGTATATCAACTGTCTCACAGTCAATAAAATTGTACCTTTCTAAGACTTAATATATGTACAAAAATTGAGAGAATCTAATTAGCCTCCTAACTCTATCTCTATAAAGTTATATATCCAGTATATAGGAAACTTTTCCCAAATCTTTCATGAAAAGTTTTTACTCAGATAACTCTCAACTAACTAACTTGTAACATACCAGCATTGTTTTTTACATTGAGTATGTCTTCCATATAGAGAAATAGAAAAATAATTATACTCTCATTGCCTTTTTAGAACACACGTTTTCTCTTTGTTCTTGATGAAATCAGACCTTCTGATTATCTCATAAAAATAAAGATTTTAGTTTCGAAAAAACTGTTTAAGTCTACACTTGGACTTGTTTAGTTTGCACATTAGATTAGAGGTTAGGCTGGATGCAAAACTTTTAAGCCATTCCATGTATATCTCTTGCTCAAGATATACATTTAGGAATGCCATCTTTACATCTATCTACCAGACCTTAAAATCTTAATATACGACAATAGTCAACAAAGTTCAAATTGACTTTAGCATGGTTATTGGTGAAAAGGTTTTCTCATAACTGATCTCAGATCTTTGTGTTGAGTTTTGTGCTTATATGTCATCCTATTTTGTATGAATATTTTATTTTATAAAATTTATATCGTACATTTTACTAAATCACTAATTTATTAATTATATAGTATAGTACTTATAATGCTACAGACATTGTATGATCTGAAGAAGTTTAAATCTGGCCTAAAAGAGATAAGACTAGCGCTAAAGGTTAACAACGCTGAGAATTATAATTGATAATAGTTAGCACTACTAAGAGTTAATAGGTTATAAAAGTTAAAAAAATCTAATAGTTAGAACCTTGTTTGTAACGGGACATAGACCCTAAAGTACATCAATAATAACATAGTTGTAAGGAGTTGCAATAAGTGCCAAAAAATGTTATTATGTACGTGTATTCTTAAACACGATGTTCCTGGTCTAATTCACCGATGTGAGTTTGTCAGGGAAACCCTTTATTATAGATCAGTGTACAACTATATCTAGATGGTCTAGATGGTTGTTCTTAGTTGACAATGGGTTTACTAGAAGCTCGTATGGTATACGGGTATTCAATGAGGACTGAATACTGAACCGGCTCAACGAAGACCCTAATAAACATCTCACAAAGTCGTCAATGGTTGATCCTCTCGAGTTGAGTAGTGTACGTAGTCCTTTGCCCTAAGTGCTATGATGGACTTGTAAATGATCCACCATATTTTGCTTCCACATATGTTAGAGACATTTCGTGGTCTGACCGCTATGTGTCACTGGATATGGTTTGGTGCTCATAGAGTTTGGTGTGTACAGATATGAGATTCGTCAGCTCGTATGGGTGAGTTGTGTATCCGGATGCTCTAATATTATATCTCAGAAATACTTATGGCCATAAGCAATAAACTCAGAAAAATAATTTCGCATAGAATTAAACAATGTCGTAAAGGTGTTTACACATATTGTTTATTGAGATACGTGTCTGAGATAAGTTTACGGATAAATGTGTAGGAATTTGACAGTGATGATTTATATCCCCGCTTCTCTAGGATATAAATGGCAGAAAGATTATACATATGTGCTAGGACCTCAACTTGTATGGTCTACTGCATTGATTTGTATTATCTGTGACGTGTGCGTGGGGCATCAATCTCAGACTTATGGAACAGTTTCATTTGACAAATCAAGCATAGACCTAGGGAGTCCCGCAATATAAAGTATACTCATTATACACTGGGACAACATACCAGATTAAATAATTCAATCTAGTAAATTTTAACAGACTAGACATTTGCCTCAGTATCCATCGGGATGTGCACGTGTCAAAACTTAAGTATTAAGTGCATCAATTAGTTAACAATATTTTTTGATCAATAGGATGATGATACATGACATATTGTAGGTCAATTATTATTTGACTTTAAAATTACCAAAATAACCTTACTTATTTAACAAGTAAGATTATTATTTTATTCATTAATTTATTTAGTAGATAAAATAATAATAATATTTGATATTATTATTACAAGTCAAATAATTATATATTAATCATTTTTAATTTGATTAAAATATAATTAATGAAGACAAATGAAAACAATAAAGCATGGCATGAGATTGGTGGGACCAAAGTATGTATTACAAGCAAATGAAGAAATTGTTTCTTCAAATTGCTTTTTCTCTCTTGGCCAACACTCCTCAATTGTTTGCATTAGATTTGTTTAATGTAAATATATCAAAAGCAAAAGCAAAAGGAAATGGACAAGTTAATTATTGGGCCAAAACTTGTAAATATAAATTTGTTCCAATTTGCTCTATAAGGCCGACCAAGTACATTCCTCTCTTGATTTCATTTATTTGTTTTGTATTCATAAAATAAATAAAGCAAAATTCACAAGTAATGTTCCATGCCTTATGGGACAATGGTTGTCTCATTGGAGGAAAAATGAAGCAAAGGATAAAGGAGCAAAATGTTGCTCATTTGTGAGGTATTACACGGCCAAAAGGGAGAGAGATTGTGAAACTACACTTTTTTAATTGTTGGGCAAAAGTTCAAAGGGTTGAACTTCTTCTTCCATTCTTTCTATATTAGCCAATCTATTAACATACTAAGACTATGCTGTTTGATGTTTCAAATGTTGAAATAGTGTAAACAAATTGATATCCTTGTAGTTAGTTCAATAGCTTTAGGAGTTAAGCTAATTAGTTTAAGAGTTAAGCCTAGGGTTTAAGTGTGTAAACCTTTGTTGGAATTAAGTTGTCATTCTAGACTATCTAAATCCATTGAGTTAGGTACTAGAATTTCATACGAGTGCATTTCAAGGCGGGGACTCCGGCAATACAAATTCTAAAAGCTTATCAAGGTGATTCTCTACTTACCATTGTAGTTTCATTTATGAGATAACATTAAAAAATTATTGTGCTTATCACTTAGGAAATTAGATTTTTAGACTTTCATTGCGCACAAATATATATATATATATATAATGTATGATTTTGTAATGATGAACACATACCCACATATATGCACCTTAGGATAATCAACATTCATGCTTTGAGTATAACCTTTTTATCACCAGTCAGGCTTTGAAAGTCTATACCTTCATATCGGCCTACACTGTTATAGTATAAACTCATTTATAATCAATAAGAAGAATTCTTATAGGAAGGATAATCGAGCCTCAAATTTGATTGTTATACATAAAGTCAATTTTGAATTTCATGGCATCTTGTCATTCTCTTGAATTGATGCCAACATTGTATTTCTATAAGTCATATGATATTTTTCTTTAACTAAGAAAACACTATAGGCACCTTCAAGTATCATACATATTTAATAAGTGGCCTTGATATCCTTTCTGACTTATGAGGAGAGTATATTAAAGGTATTCCACTCAATTGAAGATCCATTGTCGATTCATATACTTCTTGAATTGACTTCATCAAGTTCAATCCTATAATCCTTACGACCTATGAGAAATTGTTTCTCTAGGGAAGTGGCATAATAAGAAACGAACACATTTTAATTTTCTGGATTATAAAATTGGTATCCTATAGAATGCTTGGGATACCTAATGAGCCAATAATTATACCATTTTGGTGCAAGTTTATCCTGTTGCGTAACTCTTATGCAAGTAGAATAATCCCAAGTCTTAATATACTTAAGATTTAGTTTTTTTCCAGTTCGTATCTCATACAAAGTATAAGGAATGACTTTCATGAAACTATGTTCAATAAGTGAAGAGTAGTTTTTAGAGCACAATCTCATAGATATTCTAGAAGATCGGTAAAGCTCAACATCAATCAGACCATATCTACTAAAGTCTAATTCCTTCAGTCCAAGACACCTTAGTGTTGAGGAGTACTTGAAGGACTATATTAAGTAAGAATTCCATTCTTCTTCAAAATAATCTGTGAATATATTGCTTATGTATAAACCATTTAGATCTCGTCGAAAGCATTCAATATACATATGTGTTTGTTTTTCTACTTTTAGTCAGAACTCTTTGAACACTTTAAAAATTTTTTACCTATGTTTCCCAGAAACACATGTTCATATCATGACAAATCACGATAAAGATAATGAAGTATCAAAATTAACTCAATGGTAGTATAATTTATTGACTATATACATCATTATATACAAATTCAAATAAATCAGTGGCTGAGTGTCTAACACCTACATAAAGATTTGTTCATCTTTCCCTAAATATAGGATTCATAAACTGGACAAAGTTCCTTAGTTAGATCAAGTATCTGACTATCTTAACCAGATGGGATAGTTATCTCACACCTACATGACCTAATCTCATGTCTTATAATTCTTTATTATTCAAAGTTTCCAAACTATTACTTATTTTGTCCACCTGTGCATTTAAGACATTTTCTATTGTATTTAAGATATAATGGTTATTCATTAACTGACACTCAGTTAGCAAAATATTAACTTTATCATATATACATGAAAAACTATTCTTAATATATTCATGATAACCTTCTCTGTCTAACACGTGGAGTGATATGATTCTCTTAATAATGTTTAGCACAAAATAGTAACTATACAATATAATGTTTCTGCTAGAATGGAGAAGTGACTTAAAAGTCTTAACGGCTACCACGTCTAGAAAATCTCTATTTCCTATGCGAAGCTGTACTTCTCCTTTTATAGCTACCAGCATTCCTCAAACCAAGCAACACCTTACAGATATAAAAAGGATAGATGATATCTCATATTCGTGCACTCCTTAGCATCATATGCTAATGAAATATCAATGATTGGTAAACAGATATCTAAGAGGTCTATCTTTTCTAAGCTAAGGTGCCTTGAACAGTAATATTTACTATTACAAACCTTAACACAATGGAAATATTTTTCATTGTAGCCATTCTCTATTTGTGGTTTATATATAGCTCTATAAGAATAGATAGGAGATGTGTAGCGAAATATTTCTTATCGTTAATTAACAACATTTTAGATTATGGGTATAATAATTATACATTTTCTGATCTAAAGACGCCCTCCTACTACCTTATTTAATCTATTTAATCTCTTAAATGGGATAATGAAAGTTTAAACGCTTTAAACTATATAGACGGAAGTGAACTTTATTGGCATTTTACTCCAGCCACACATGTAGCAATCTTGACTTTTGTAAACCCAAAAGATAGACAACTCTTATCAATTGCATCTAATGCAACTCTTACTTCTGGTCCTGAATACACTTATCCATACACTGTAGCAATCTAGGGTAAATTTATTCTATATTAACTTATAAATAATTAAATATATATTACCAATACTATTCGTACACCTTTAGCAATCTAGGACAATAATTTCATATATATTTACCTCGTCTCATATTTAATCGGCATGGTTTAAATAACATCGACCAATCCCTCACACTGTAGCGATATTGGGAAAGACTGATATGACTCATCTAACACCGTATTGACAAAACAAACCATTGTGAAATATTATCTCATAATATAATACTATTCAATCTAATTAATAGAGATTTTTGAAAAATTTATATCTTCATCTCATGAGAATGTGATTCTCAATCAAATATTCGTTTTGTGTAAGTACAACTAACCTTTACCAATAAGGCTTTCTTGTAGTTTACAACACAAACAAATAGTCACCGTTTATGCTCTTATTATTGCATAAATAAATGCCACATGCATTTTTAAACACTTAAAAAAATTAGAGTGAAAACAGTGTTTGGTGCCATAGGCCCATCTATCAACATTGCGGCATTGAGGTCAACTACCTCTAACGCCGCGAAGCTAAGCTCCCAGCATTGCAGTGTTAGAGGCAGAACCCTCAACGACGTGGTGCTAGTCTTTCAGCGCTATGGCACTGGGGTCCAAGCCCTGAGCGTTGTAGTGTTAGGGCCTGGAAACCCTAACGCCGTGGCAGTCCTCATCTAGCAAAGCGGCACTAGAACTTGGACCTAACGCCACAACATTCGACTCGGCTGCCTCCCAGTCTTGTACTTTCCACACTTGAATGCATAACCCACAGCCCCGGGACATCTCAAACAACACAATTATCACTCAAATCACCCAAGCAACACACAAATATGCTCTGATACAAATTGAAAGCGTGCTATTTTTCTAGAGTTCGTGCATGTGCAATGATAGGGGTGTAAAAGTACTAAAGTGATTTGTGCCCAACTTTCGTATTTTATTTCAAATCATGAATATTTGGTTATTAATTGTGTTTTTGATCGTAAATGGGTGTGTAACAGAAAATGTAACCCATAGGAACAAACGAGAGGTAAAATGCAAAACGGAAGCAAAAAGAGCGAGATGCACTTATTTTTTCGAGTGTGAAGCACCGTGGTGCCCACTGCCCAGTACCACGGTGCTTCGGTGAAGAAACAAATTTTGCGATTCCCAAGTCTTAGCACCGAGGTGCTAAGCTCCAGCACTACAGCGCCCTTACGATTAATGTCAAAATACCTTCTTTTGAGTTCTATTTCGACTAGGATTCAAATCCCTTCGCTTCTAGAGTTTTCAATACCTATAAAAACAAACTTTTGAGGACCAAAACAAAGACTTTAGAGAGGCAAAAATTTAGAAAAAGAATTCACAACACACAATCAAATATCAAAGCCAAGAAATCAAGATTGAGAGAAAAGCAATCCAAGACGTCTTATTGATTAGGTTTTCTTCTTTTTTCTTGTCATTATGTTCTTGTTCTTACTGTTCTTCATGGATTAGTTTGATACTTTTTATTTTGCGATGGGCTAAACATTATTTATCTAGGGTTAGACTATGCGAACCTAGTATGGATTTAGATTTTGTTAATTATTAGTTTATGAATTTAATACATATAATTGATTCATTCTATCTTGTGTTGAATACTTTCATTATACCTGATCAATATATTGAATGATTAAGGAACCATGATGAACTTAACAAAAGGATTTATGTGTGATAGATTAATGCAAGATCATAGGATAACAACTATGAGTTCCATCTAGGATAAAGATATACTTAGGTGGCATGTATAGCAGAATTTAGACTTGATCTTAATGAATTAGATTCTAATTTAATTACCATAGATAGATAGGTGATTGTTAGAATATGTAACATAATCACTTTATTATCGACAAAGGCTTGTGATGAGATAGTGTCTAAGCCAACAATTTATATTAAGAAATTAACTAAGTAGTTAATGAATCTAATGAAATACTAGGGGATGAGTCTATACCCTAATTTATTATCTTTTGGTAAATTTATCTTTTATTTGTTGCTGTTCAGGTTGATTTAATTGATAGAATTAATTAGTTAAATAAATTTTAGATTTTAAATATTTTAAATAAAAGTTAAGTAGTTATAATTTTAGTAATTGATTAAAAGAATTAGATCATATAGTCCATATGGGAACGATATACTTTAAATTTTGTATTACTTGATACGATAGCGTGCGCTTGCAGTTAATTACTATAGCACCAATCAAGTTTTTGGCGTTGTTGTTAGGGACTATTTTTTTATATTCTTAGATCAATAATAATACTAAGCTACTTGCTTTTAATTCAGATTTTATTTTATTTTATTTTTGCTATTTTTTTCTTTTTGCTTTGATTTTCTTTTTATTTTGCTTTGACAGATTATACTATGGAGAAAAGTAATGATAACATCAACAATCTTGTCCTTGAGCCTTGATACCACAGAGGCGTTGAGAGAGTATGCTATCCCAACTACCAATGGTGTGTAATCTAGTATTTGGCGACAAACCATTAATGCTAATAACTTTGAGATCAAGTTGAGTACGATTCAAATACTTAAGAGTGTGTACAGTTCAGCGGAGCTCCCAATGATAGTCTAAATATACATATCATGAATTCTTAGAAATTTGTGATACCTTTAAGTACAACGGAGTCTCCAACAATGCCATTAGATTGAGACTATTTCTTTTTTCCTTAAGAGACAGAGTTAAGAGTTGGTTAATGTAATTACTGTCAGGATCTATATTGACGTGGGCACATTTAGGAATGACATCACCTCATTTAATTAGATTGATGGAGAGTCATTGTATAAGGCATGAGAGTGCTTCAAGGACATGTTGAGGAAGTGTCCTCACCATGGAGTTTCTAAATGGCTATTAATTCAAATGTTTTACAATGGATTAGTAGGCCATTTAAGAACCATTGTAGATGTCTCTACTGGAGGAGCTTTGATGAATAAGTCTATAAATGAGGCTTATGATTTACTAGAGGATATGGCATCTAATAGTTATCAAGGGCCAGTAGAGAGGGTTACACCAAGAGAGTCGCTAGTGTGCATAAGATTAATATATTCAATGCATTGGCAGTGTAAATCAATATGTTATCTAAGAAAATTGATGCTTTGAACATCGTCAAAACCCAACAAGTAACATGCAATTTTTGTGGTGATAACCATATAAATAGGCAATGCATGAAAGCAGTGAATTATGTGAAAAATTTTAATCGACAACAACCTAACCCACAATCAAATTCCTACAATCCGAGATAGAGAGATCATCTAAAATTTTCTTGGTATAATAACCAAGGGGAGTCATCTAGACCAAAGAATTCCTCAAGATTTCAGCCACTACAAAAGAAGAAGCAGGCATTGGAAGGCATGTTAATGCAATATATGAAGTCCAATGATGTCATCCTACAAAATTATTCAGCATCATTGAAGATTTTGGAGGTATAAATATGATAACTTGCTGGTGCAATAAACAAGCAACCTCAATGTACTCTACCAAGTGATACAGAGACAAATCCAAAAGGAAGTGTAGAGCAATTGTTTACGCTCAAAATATAACGCGGCTATCGCAGTATAGATTGAGGTGTCGATCCCACGAGGAAGCTCTTGGCAAAATAGGTTAGTGAAGTAAAATATTAAAGCAGTAGCAAAGGGTTAATTGATTTAAACGGATGAGATAGAATTGTCTATGAATTAAGGAAAATGTCTTATGATGATTTAAGCAAGGCTTTGAGAATCACAATTATGCTTTATAAATCTACTCTATACTTTGATTCGATATTTATAACTCAACTGAAAGTTTCACTTCCCAAACAATCAATCGGAAGGTATGTAATATATAGCACATTTGATAACACATGTATTTGATTTAGTTAAACTCTTTGCAAGCATTAACACACATCATGTTATTTATACAAGTTATCTAAGATCGAAAATATATCATTTTGACAATATTGCAGTAAAAGATTAACTTGAATATCAAACATTTATTGCCCTTACATGTTATCCAAGATCGACAATATATCAAATTGACAATACTGCAGTAAAAGATTAACATATAAAACAATATAACCAGTAACAATTATAAATCAACGTGAATCACATAAGAAAAGCATGACTGAACATATATGAGACATGAGAATTATAACCTCTGGATTATAGAAAATAAAATAGATAAGAGTTTAATCAAAACCAAACTTACAACATTTATAGCTCTTGACACCGAATCAAAGCATGGAAGTAGATTTACTACACATAAAAGTTCATCTCTTAGCCTTGCTAGGAACTCTAGCCTAAATTACAATACATGTTAATGAGAATAAAAGAAGAGAGAAAATTATCTATTAAAAACGTCCTAAGGGTCTCCTTATATAGGCAATGAATGGTCATATGTCATGGATGACATCAATCTTCAATAGTTTTAAGCCAATAACTCGTGTATCCACTTGCAGCATATTTTTGATAATGTAAATGATCAATTCGGCTTCTACAGTCGACATGAAAGTTGTAGAATATTGACTCTTCTTTCCATAGGCACTGATTTCATGCAAATTGGATGAGTATCCAATGAGATATGAGCAAAATTCCAAAGATACATCAGAATTCGGCCAACAACCATTTTACCCACTTGCAATGCGATTTGGTCCATGATAACGGCTGATTTGGACT
Source organism: Ailanthus altissimus (assembly GCA_946807835.1). Taxonomy (NCBI): domain Eukaryota; kingdom Viridiplantae; phylum Streptophyta; class Magnoliopsida; order Sapindales; family Simaroubaceae; genus Ailanthus; species Ailanthus altissimus. The sequence continues at coordinate 11,293,626 of OX327684.1, forward strand.
TTACCATAAACATACGAGTTGTTGATAGTAAAGTCAGCAATTCACAACTTCAAGAATTATACCAATTGAGTACGTATTTTGTGAGATACGGTCCAAATACGTGAATTGGGTCAAGCTGGGTAAGAGTTGTAGTCCGATTCTGTTGTATCTCAATTTTTGGCCCATAACATGTTGGATTTGGCTTTTCCACTATTCTTCAAATTTGTGTAAGATTGAGTCATGTTGCACCAGGTTCAAGAATTTCTTCATTTCGATTTCTACATTGAGAGTTATGTCCAGTTTACCTAAACCTGTCCAAATAACATTCATTAATCACAATTTAAGGAGAACACTTTATTTCAAGCTAAAAATACAGAAAACACTAAAATTAGTGACATTAAATGGTGATTGAATCTCTTAACAACATGCATTTTCATGTGTTCATCACAGCCCCCAACCAGCTTATTGCTAGTCTCTAGCAATTCAAGCGTAAATAGAATATGCAAAACTACCTAAGCACTTCAATCAAAACGTTAGTTCGAGATCACTGTTGCTATCATGGTTTTTTCAATTACAACTTCCATAATTTGTGTTTGTGTGAATTAAGCCATAACCATCTAACCACAAACCACAACAAATATAGCCTTGAGAATTTCTCCAAGTAAAAGCCTCAACTCCATATCCTCACAGGTGTATGACTGTTTAAAAGGTTAGGACTTCTCTTATGAAGTTGGAAAACAGTTAAGCACTCAAGAAAAAGTCAATTTTAAGGACAGACATATAAACTAACATTGATCCGAAGATAGGAAAATTATTTGTTTAAAAATCAATTATTCATATCATATGCCAACTTTAGAACTTTAATTGGCTTGTGAGAATAATACAATTATAACTTGGTGAGAAAACTGTTTTACAAGGTATTTGTCTTTTAAAATTGAATGAAGACTTTATTAAACTGAATTGCTTCTTTTTTTTTTTTTTTTTTTGGTACTTTTGTGTTTTTTTTTTTTTTTGAAGAATACAAGGAAGCATTACAAAGGTTTTTCACCAAATTATATTATGCACAAATGTAACCAACTTATCCCTTAATTCAAATAATATCATTCTAAACAAAAATTAACCAATTCAAAGGATCAATGAAAGTTCATAAGCTGTTTTCTCAACCTTTCCACTTACTCACAAAAGATATGTGAGATTAGAAAAATATATACTTAAACATGGGAATTCTCTTGGCTATATAAATTGAATCATCCATCTTACCACAAGGCTTAACATTGTGCTCAAAAATATTTTAGAAGTCATTCTTTAGTAACCTAGATAGAAACAGTGACTCAACCTAAACAATTCTGAAATCATAGTTAGGCAGAAAAGCAAATTCCTTTATACAAGAATTACCAAGACTACAAGCAGTAAACGACAATGCATGAAATATAAAAAAAAATAACAAAAAGTTAGTTAAAATGCATTTCAAAAGTTAGTACTAAAACTCCTTACTCTGCCATTCTAATTTGACCTAGAATGCGTCTCAAGAGTTCAAGAATGAACTCTTTACTCTGCCATTTTAATCAAATGTCGGACCACAATTTTTTTTTTTTTACAAAATGCAACGTATGTCTACTATCCTCCCCCCAAACCAGATGAAACATTGTCCTCAATGTTTAAATAGAAAGAGATAAAGTATAGGAGACATTACCTGAAACGCCAGTTATTTGAAAGAAACAAACCTGAGAGACACTTAAGCAAATATAAACTAAAATGATGGTACTGATAAATAAAAAAATAAAAAGAAAAATTTACAAACGGAGTGTCAGATCCAATTTTCGCTTGTTAAGGCCCACTGACCAATCGATCCGAGTTATTGCTGGGTCAGGTTCGTAGGTAACTGCCTGTAATTTGTTAATCAATTCATCCGCCTCAGTAGCAGAAACCAGGATCTGTCGCGCCGAATGTGAAATAAAATTCTGTTCCACAGCTTGATCAAGAAAACAAAGTAAGCAATCAAAATAGTTATTAAAATTCAACAAACCTATGGGTTTTCGGTGGATATTCAGTTGGGCCCAAGAGATAATTTGAAAAATTTCTTCCAAGGTACCAAAACCACCTGGTAAAGCAATAAAAGCGTCTGCATTGCAAAGCATTCTGGCTATACGTTCATGCATGGATGAGACTTGTAATTCTTCCCCTATTGTTTTCCCGGTCAGGTTTCCCACGGCCAAAGCTGTAGGAATAATACCTAAAACTTGACTTCCTCCTAAATGTGCAGCTGTTGACACACACCCCATTAACCCAAGGCTACCTCCTCCATAAATCAAATGAATTTTTCTTGCAGCTAATGTTTTTCCTAGATTGTTTGCTGCTTCTACGAACACTTTACTCTCCCCAGGACTAGATCCACAAAATACACATATATTTCGAAATTGTCGAACTTGGGTTTCCTCCATATCTACTCTCACCTTTATCTCAATATATGAAAATGAAGAAACTGAGGTGCTGTATTTATAAAGTGCCAAATGATAACAATGATTATGGTAACCCGACAGTTTGTCAAAAGAGAGTTAAAAATAAAACACAAAAATTTAAACATAATGACCCGCATGCATTATTGAACAAAAAGATTTGAATTTAAGACATCTACATGAGTAGCCCTACTATTCATAAAATAAAGGTTGAAATTAAAACACATGTATTTACAAGTAGTTGTGATTGTGGCTCATATCTTCCTCTGGTTTTACGTCCAGTAACGGCTTAAACGCCCTCTATGGGTCAGGGATAGGCTTCCCATCCAATTTTCTTATAAATTGGCAAACAGGGTCTTTTAGAGTCAGATTCCCGAGACTATACCGTTGATGTTCATTTTTTAATTTGTTCCATAAATCGAGAAGTTCACGTTGCACGAGCCCACAGGGATGCGTCTCAAGAGTCAATAGGATATCATCCAAAGACTCCTTACTCAGTCCATCCTTAATGAACTGAATTTTGTCTTCTCGATTTCTAGATACGAATCCTAAAGAATGACAACTCCGATTACAATTCCATCGAGCACATTTATGACAGACTTGTAACCTTTTTGCTCGTCGCCTTTTGGCATAAGAGCTTCTTCCAAGACCAGGCATATGAGAAACAAAATCATTTTCAAACTCACCAGACAACCGAACCTTGGCTTCAATTAACCAACGAAGGTCCACAGGGATATTACCCAACATCAATAGCCTTAGTCTTTCACACCGTGCTTTGTAAATCTTAAGTAGAGCATTTTGAGGAAATGAAGGAAAACGTTTTTTAAGGTTGGCAAGAATGCAATCCATTTTGAAAGAAAGAAAAGAGATGAATGCACAGTTTGAGGGACAGTTTTTAGGGAACTGAGAAACCGACTTTAATAGTCACGGAGTGCCGTATCCGCCACTTGACCGGGAAATAAAATCACACTGAAGAAAAAAAATAAAAAGAAGAAAATAAAGTAAAATAAAATGTGCAAGAAAATAAAAGCAAAAATAGAAAGTCAAAAGATAAAATATAGACAAAATATAAGATATGGTACAGATAGATTGAACCTGATCAATCACGATAGACAGGATCCACAAGAGGGATCTCGCCTAGGTACATAGAGTCGTTTACCTTTTCCACGTAGCTTTTTAGCCGCTGTCCATTCACTTTGAAAGTCCGTCCATCAGTGGGGTCTTCTATTTCAACAGCACCATTAGGAAAAACATGTCTTACCATAAATGGACCAGCCCATCGAGATCTCAACTTTTCAGGGTGTAAATGCAATCGAGAATCATAAAGATAGACCCGTTGATTTGGCTCAAAGTGTTTCCTTGAGATCTGTTTATCATGAGCTACTTTCATTTTAGCTTTGTAAATTTTAGAGTTGTCATATGCGTCATTTCGTAGCTCTTCTATTTCTGACAATTGTAACTTTCTCTCGAGACCTGCAGCATTCAAATCAAAGTTAAGAGCTTTGACAGCCCAATAAGCTTTATGTTCTAGCTCAACAGGTAAATGGAAAGCTTTCCCATAAACAAGCAGGTATGGGGACATTCCTAAGATGGTTTTGTATGCAGTACGATATGCCCATAATGCATCAGAAAGGCGTAGAGACCAATCTTTGCGATTCGGGTTAACCGTCTTTTCCAAAATCTGTTTAACCTCTCTATTTGCTAGCTCGGCTTGTCCATTTGTCTGTGGATGGTATGCAGTGGAAACTTTGTGAAGAACACCATACCTGCGCATCAAAGCTTCAAAAGAACGATTACAAAAATGTGTTCCTTGGTCACTGATGATGACACGTGGTGTCCCAAAGTTTGATGGTTTTGGTTTCTCCCTCTCTTGTGGCAACTCTTCAATGCCTGGTTTCCAAAATCGAATCCCTTTATCCTGTGAGTTAAAAATACTAAACATATCAGTTATTTCATTAGGATAATACAATTCTTCAATATCAAAATCAAAGAGATTTTCTAAAGAATTAGAGCCATGATTTTTATAAGCTTCCTCTGCTACAAATGTGTCTATCATATATGAATGATAGCACTCGTCTTCTTCTCGTGGTTGTTTGCCAATGTTGAAAATGTTCACCTCAAGAGTCATATTCCCAAAAGATAATTTCATTAGACCATTTCTGCAATTAATAAGAGCGTTAGCAGTGGCTAGAAAAAGTCTCCCCAAAATAAGAGGGATTTTTGACTCCATGTTAACAACAGAATGAGTATCTAAAACAAGAAAATCAACAGGGTAGTAAAATTTATCAATTTACAACAAAACATCTTCTACTATTTCCCGTGGTTTCTTGATTGATCGGTCAGCTAATTGTAGGACTACAGAGGTTGGTTTAATCTCACCAAGTCCTAACTGCAAGTAAATAGAATAAGGCATTAAATTTACACTTGCTCCTAAGTCCAATAAAGCTTGACCAAACTCATGTGTCCCAATTTGGCAGGAGATTGTGGGACATCCTGGGTCTTTATACTTGGGTGGTGTCTTTTGTTCAATCACTGCACTTACCTGTTCTGCCAAAAATGCAGTTTTCTTCACATAGTATTTTCTTTTGATAGTGCATAAATCCTTGATGACTTTGGCATAAGTTGGAACCTGCTTAATCAAATGTAACAAGGGAAGATTAATTTTAACTTGTTTCAAATGTTCCAAAATCTCACCTTGAATTTCTGAATTTTTCCCAACCCGGTCGAAGAGCTTGAGAAAAAGGCACTGGGATTGAAAACTTACTTTCGGGCTCTTTTTCCATTGTGGCCTCTTTTTCAAGGGGGGCGTCTTTACTACTCGTAGATGTGTTAATTTCAGGAGTAGGCTCACTTACAATCTTACCACTTCGAGTAGTAATGGCATTGACTTCTTTGAGATTTTGAACATCAGAAGTAGAAGCTTGTGCCATGAATTGTCCTTTTGGATTGGATTGAGGTTGAGATGGAAACTTACCTCGCTCTTGTACAGTCAAGGCACTGGTCAATTTTGTGATTTGACTCTTGATTTCTTTATTTTCGTCCACCACCTGTGCAAGAATTGTTTCAAATTTTTGATTAGTCTTACTTTGTGCCTCCATAAATGCTTGTAATGTATCCTCTAAAGAACTCCTAGTTGGTCGTGCATTATATTGAGGTGCAACATAAGACTTGGGTGCTTGTTGTTCTTGTTTCCATTGGTTGTTGGCTTGTTGGTCAGATTTCCAACTGAAATTTGGGTGGTTTCTCCAGCTAGGATTATATGTTTCAGAGTAGGGTGAATAAGGCTTCTTGTACATCCCTAGGGCATTACATTATTCCTCATATATCCCTCTCATCTCACTATACGTGGGGCAATCCTGAGCTAAGTGTTCCGCTCCTCCACAGACAAAACAGACATCGTGTGACTCAACTCTAGCAACCGTGTGGGTGACCCTTCTATCTTTGGATTTCAAGGCCTCTAACTCCCTAGTTAAGACCTCTAATTGGGCTTTGAGGTTATCCTCTTCCCTAAGATGGAAAACTCCATTGGGTCGTGACCTATTTGTGCTTTCAGCAGTGCTAGGTTCAGTCCATGTATGGGCTTTTTCGGCTAAGTCATTAAGGAATTCTATGACTTCCTCAGGATCTTTGTGAAGGAACTCCCCATTACACATCATCTCAACAAATTGGCGCTCTCTAATTGTGAGTCCCTCATAGAAATAACTAACCAAGCGCCAATTTTCATACCCATGGTGAGGGCACAGATTTAGCAACTCTTTAAACCTTTCCCATGCTTGATATAAGGTTTCACTGTCTTTTTGGAAGAATGAAGAAATTTGTCTTTTCAGGCCATTAGTTTTGTGTTGTGGGAAGTATTTATTGAAAAATGCTTGGGTCATTTCTGCCCAAGTTCCTATAGACCTCGGCCTCAAAGAGTATAGCCAACTCTTTGCTTTGTCTTTCAAAGAAAAAGGGAAAAATTTAAGCCTAACAGTGTCTATGGCTTCAGGTTGGCTATGGAAGGTGGCAATTACCTCTTCAAATTCCCTAACATGTACATAAGGATTTTCACTATCTAGACCATGAAAAGTGGGAAGAAGTTGTATCATTCCAGGTTTAAAATCCGAATGTGGTATGTTAGGTGGAAATATAATGTATGATGGTGTGGCTGTGCGAGTAGGATGCAAGTAATCTTTTAGAGTTCTAACGGGGTTTTCTTCGTGTTGGCTCATTGTGTTAGAATTACAAGATGAACTAGAAGGTGAATTCTCTTCACTTACAAATTGTGGGAGTGGTTCTAGTTCTGGTTCTAGTTCTCTCACAAATCTTCCTCGTTTGTCTCTAGGTCGATGCATACAACCTAATTTATTTTATTTTCTTTAGTTAATTTATTCTATGTTATATTATCTTAATGGCTGGTTTTACCGCCTAATTAGTTTATTTTCTTTTATCTATTTATCACACTTTATTTTCTTTAGTTTATTTATTGCACTTTTTTTTAATGGCTGGTTTTACCGCCTAACTTCGTTCACTTTCTTTTATTTATTTATTGTACTTTATTTTTTTAGTTAATTTGTTGTATTTTTTATTTTGTGGCTAATTCTACCGCCTAACTTAGTTTCTTTATTTCTTATTGTACTCTATTTATTTATTGCACTTTTTTTTATTGTACTTTATTTTCATTTTCTTTTACGTGTTTATTGCAATTTATTTTCTTTAGTTAATATGTTGTATTTTCATGTGCCTCCCTGGCAACGGCGCCAAATTTTTGTTTACGCTCAAAATATAACGCGGCTATCACCGTATAGATTGAGGTGTCGATCCCACGAGGAAGCTCTTGGCAAAATAGGTTAGTGAAGTAAAATATTAAAGCAGTAGCAAAGGGTTAATTGATTTAAACGGATGAGATAGAATTGTCTATGAATTGAGAAAAATGTCTTATGATGATTTAAGCAAGGCTTTGAGAATCACAATTATGCTTTATAAATCTACTCTATACTTTGATTCGATATTTATAACTCAACTGAAAGTTTCACTTCCCAAACAATCAATCGGAAGGTATGTAATATATAGCACATTTGATAACACATGTATTTGATTTAGTTAAACTCTTTGCAAGCATTAACACACATCATGTTATTTATACAAGTTATCTAAGATCGACAATATATCATTTTGACAATATTGCAGTAAAAGATTAACTTGAATATCAAACATTTATTGCCCTTACATGTTATCCAAGATCGACAATATATCAAATTGACAATACTGCAGTAAAAGATTAACATATAAAACAATATAACCAGTAACAATTATAAATCAACGTGAATCACATAAGAAAAGCATGACTGAACATATATGAGACATGAGAATTATAACCTCTGGATTATAGAAAATAAAATAGATAAGAGTTTAATCAAAACCAAACTTACAACATTTATAGCTCTTGACACCGAATCAAAGCATGGAAGTAGATTTACTACACATAAAAGTTCATCTCTTAGCCTTGCTAGGAACTCTAGCCTAAATTACAATACATGTTAATGAGAATAAAAGAAGAGAGAAAATTATCTATTAAAAACGTCCTAAGGGTCTCCTTATATAGGCAATGAATGGACATATGTCATGGATGACATCAATCTTCAATAGTTTTAAGCCAATAACTCGTGTATCCACTTGCAGTACATTTTTGATAATGTAAATGATCAATTCAGCTTCTGCAGCCGACATGAAAGTTGTAGAATTTTGACTCTTCTTTCCATAGGCACTGATTTCATGCAAATTGGATGAGTATCCAATGAGATATGAGCAAAATTCCAAAGATACATCAGAATTCAGCCAACAACCATTTTATCCACTTGCAATGCGATTTGGTCCATGATAACGGCTGATTTAGACTTTACCATAAACATACGAGTTATTGATAGTAAAGTCAGCAATTCACAGCCTCAAGAATTATACCAATTGAGTACGTATTTTGTGAGATACGGTCCAAATACGTGAATTGGGTCAAGCTGGGTAAGAGTTGTAGTCCGATTCTGTTGTATCTCAATATTTGGCCCATAACATGTTGGATTTGGCTTTTCCACTATTCTTCAAATTTGTGTAAGATTGAGTCATGTTGCACCAGGTTCAAGAATTTCTTCATTTCGATTTCTACATTGAGAGTTATGTCCAGTTTACCTAAACCTGTCCAAATAACATTCATGAATCACAATTTAAGGAGAACACTTTATTTCAAGCTAAAAATACAGAAAACACTAAAATTAGTGACATTAAATGGTGATTGAATCTCTTAACAACATGCATTTTCATGTGTTCATCAGCAATGCTAAGCAGTCAGCTTACGAAGTGATAAGATCTTACATGAAAACACACCACCAACATCACTTTTAAAGATGAAGAAAAAGGAGAATGTTGAACAACAAGAGGATATATAACCATTTAGACCACTTATTCCTTCTCCTCAAAGGCTACAAAGGTGCAATACAAGTGCAGAAACTAAAACATTACGGCAAGGCAATCCTGAAAGTGTAGAAAAGAAAGATGGGCAACATACAAGTGCAAAAAATGCTACAAGATATATGTAGAAATAGCATTTTGCAGTCATTCACACCTCCTCCATCATTCCTACAGAGGCTGTAAAATATGAGATTAGATAAACAATTCTCTAAATTTATTGATGTTTTTAAGAAATTACATATTAATCTCCCTTTTACATATGCACTCTAACAAATGTCTAGCTATGTCAAATTTATAAAGAGTATCATTTTCAAAAAGACAAGACTAGAAGATTATGAGACCGTGACATTGACAGAAAAATGTAGCGTTATTTCAAAAAAAGCTACCTCCTAAGCTCAAAGATTATAGGAGATTTACTATACCATGCTCCATTGGCAATCGTGATATTGGTAAAGCCTTATGTGATCTAGGAGCAAGAATTAATCTCATACCCCTCTCTTTCTATAACAAGCTAGGTTTGAGAGAAGCGATATCACACTTCAACTTGCTGATCGCTCTCTCGTCTACCCGAAAGAAATTATAGAAGACGTGTTAGTAAAGGTGGACAAATTCATTTTTTCCGTCAATTTCATTGTTCTAGACATGGAACTTTTTCGAAATCATCTTCTATCCCCAGCAGCAGGAACCCCTTCTTCTCTGCAACTTGGGAACATAAAGTTGGAATCGCTAGTAATCGCGGATCAGCATGCCGCGGTGAATATGGATTAAGAGATCCCTATCATCCTTGGAAGACCTTTCCTAGCCATGGGATATACGATCATAGATGTTCAAAAATGAAAGATGACCATGAGGGTATACGATGACACTACGACATTCAAAGTCTTTAAAGAGATTAAATTGCCATATGAGAGTGAAGACTATGGTAGTTTTAATGTAATGCATATAAACGCCAAAGAGCGCAAAGAAATAGAGATGTTGAATCCATATAAAAAAGAAAGCATTAAAGCATAGAAAGAGAAGAATGAAGAAGAATAAGAAAGAACAGTGCGATAAAGGATTAAAAATAAGGGCAAAAGAGAGACACTTCATCAGTTTAAAATTCAAGTCTTCCGGAGAAGCACGAGAAGAATAAGGCGAAAGTTGTTGCCCAAGATCTAATAAAGAAAGTGTGGAAGCCAAAAGAAAGGAAGCCCAACAAGCTCACATACAAATATGCTTCCACCATTGACTTTAATCCAACATAAGAGTAAAAGGAACCTCGTCAAGCCGACGACGCTAAATCAAGTGCTTCTTGGCAGGTAATCTAAGTAATTTTTATTTTTATTAGCTTATTTTCAATATTAGTTATGTTAGTTTCTTTTATTTGTAGGAATAAATCAGCAAGTCAAGCATTCAAGGAAGCAAAACAAGCAATTACAAGCGTTAAAAGTAAAGGAATGTCATAGTCCAACCAATAGAACATAACGTTGTAATACTTCAACTTTATTTACCAGGGAGTTTTCTTACTCTTAAGTTTATTTTTAAACATTGAGGACAATGTCTAATTTAAGTTTGGGACTAGGAAACACATTCTTGTGCTTATTTTGTTGCTTTTATTGATTGGTTGTCTTGTATGGATTTTTTTTGTGTTAAGTTTTGGTTGAAGATGATGATCATTAGTCTATGATAAGAAATAGAACATTGGTTGAATTTATTTTCACGTCTCTAGAAAATAATAGACGCTTAAGATAATTATTATATCATGAATCTTGAACTGATTTTGACTTTGTGTTTTATCACTAACTTTTGAGCACAATGAAATAAGTATGTATTAGTTGAATTTTGTTGCTTAAAAATACTTTTTGCTTAAGTAGTACACCACAGTCTCAGGGATCAACACTTTAAAAATTGCTTGATTACTACCTGAGGGAAAATCCTATGAATCACATGAATAAAGAAATGACATTATGCCATCTTTGGATTGATTGAACATTTTTTAGCCGACCTTATACATATATTTATCCTCAGTCACCCCGTTTGAGCTTAATTACCCATTTTTTCTATTTAACAACATTACAAGCTGCAAGACCTTTTACTTATTTATCCTAAAATCTACCGGTAGCACCATAAACCTTGAATTTACTTTAAAATATTCTTAAAAAGAAAAAAAGTTGTATGTGTGAAAAGGATAATGCAATGAAAAGCAATAAATCTTGAAGATGCATATCAATATAAGTTTGGGGGTATATTAAAAAAAAGAGAAGAAAGAAAAAGAAAAGTGTTTAAATGCATAATACCTTTACTTGATAAAAAGAAGAAATTCTTTACAAAAGAGTGATTAAAAGAAAAGATGGAAATAACATAAGTTTGGGATATGAGATAAATCACAGAGAAAATATCAAGAAGTTCTAAGTAAAGTTAAGTGTTCATAGTGTGAGTTGTGCTTCATATTTATATACCTTTATATCTCACCTTAACCCTAGTCTTACATTACAAGCTAAATAAACTCTTAAATAGATCCTCAAACATGTGTATTTCTACATTAGTAGAGAGTTGTATGACCAGCAAGCTTATGGTAGTGTAATTATATTGAATTATGCTGAGACATCATCTTTATGTATTATCTTAAGTTATTAAGTAAATCTAAGTTTCATTTAACTATTTACTTGCTTATTGCACACATGCACAAGTAATCATTTATAAAGGAGAATGAAGATCTTGATGAATGATGTAATGATTTATTGAACGTGGTCTATTGCGTTCTAACAAGAATTGTGTTATTTCACAACTTTTGAGACTAAGATGATGATCATTTAATCAACCAAAGCTTATTTTTTTAGTTTTTATTTTTGAGTCATGAATAAGTTGTGAATGTTATTCTTTGTTTTGCTCGAGGACAAACAAAGTCTTAAGTTAGGAGATATTTAATAGGGGCGTAAAAGTATTAGTATGATTTGTACCTAGCTTTTGTATTTTGCTTCAAATCATAAATATTTGACTATTTAATTGTGTTTTTGATCATAAATAAGTGTGCGATGAAAAATGTGACGCATAGGAACAAACGAGTAGCAAAATGGACGCGAAACAAGGTCGGACTTTGTAGCGCCCAATTCTTAAGTGTGGAGCACCGCGGCACTCTGGTGAAGAAACAAAATTTGCAATTTTCAAGTCTTGGCGCCGCTGCTCCAAGCCCCAGTGCCGTGGTGCCCTTGTGATTAAGTGTCAAAATACCTCCTTTTGAATCCTATTTTGAATGGGATTCACATTCCCTCGCCCCTAGGGTTTTCAATACCTATAAAAACACTCTTTTAAGAGCCAAAATAAAGACTTTAGAAAGTCAAAAACTTAGAGAAAAAACTCATAACACAAAATCAAATATCAAAGCCAAGAAATCAAGATTCAAACTTCAAGTCAAGATTGAGAGAGAAGCAACCTAAGACATCTTCTTCATTAATTTTGCTTATTTTTTTCTTATCATTATGTTCTTGTTCTTGCTGTTCTTCATGGATTGATTTGATATTTTTAGTTTTACGATGAGTTAAATATTGTTTATCTAGGATTAGACTATGTGAATCTAGTATAGATTTAGATTTTGTTAATTATTAGTTTATAAATTTAATACATATAATTGATTCATTCTATCTTGTATTGAATACTTTTATTATACCTAATCAATATATTGAATGATTAAGGAACCATGATGAACTTAACAAAAGAATTTATGTGTTTAGCCTATAATAGATTAATGCAAGATTATAGAATAACAACTATGAGTTCCATTTATGATAGACATATACATAGGTGGCATGTATAGCAGAATTTAGACTTGATCTTAATGAATTAGATTCTAATTTAATTGCCATAAACATATAAGTGATTGTTAGAATGCATAATATAATCACTTGATCATCGACAGAGGCTTGTGATGAGATTAGTGTCTAAGCCAACAATTTATATTAAGGGATTAACTAAGTGGTTAATGAATCCAGTGAATTATAGAGGATGAGTTTATACCATAGATTATTATCTTTTGGTGAATTTATCTCTTGTTTATTGCTGCTTAGGTTGATTTAATTAACAGAATTAGATTAGTTAAATAAATTTCAGATTTTAAATTTTCTGAATAAAAGTTAAATAGTTATAATTTTAGTAATTGATTGAAAAAGTTAGATCACATAGTCCATGTGAAAATGATATCTAAACTTTAAATCCTATATTATTTTATAGAATAGTGTGCATTTGCACTTAGTTACTTTTGCACCAATCATACACCGTGTTCATTATAATGTAATATGGATGTCATACATACCTATTAGCACAATAGAATTGAAAATCTAATTTCTTAATGCAATAAACACATTTAAATTTAAGCTTTTCATACATTAATGAAATTAAGATTGAGAAATCGCGCTATAAGCCTTTGGAATTTTTTTGAATTTAATTCAAAACAGAGTCCACCTTAAAGTATACTCTTTGGCAATTTTAGAATCTAACTAGTGTGGGCTTGGATCTCTATAATAATAGCTCTAATTCTAGTAAATTGTGTTTAACTTTTAAACACAAAATTGGTTAACTCTTAATTATAGTTTAAACTCTTTAAAGTTTGGATTTTAGTTAAACACTTAAACTAAAATGCATTTGTTTTAAAGTAATGAAATTGTTGTATTTATACAACTTTTGTTCAAACAAAAAAAAAAATCTTTTACTTACTTGTTAATGGCCGCCCATATAGAGGAAGAAGAAGAAGTTCTTGTTCTTTCTCAACACAATAAAGCTCTTCTCTTTCTCATGTAAAATAGCTAAACCAAAAAACTTGTAAAATAAAATTCTTTTTCATCTTTTATAAGCAACTCCCTCTCAATATGTCAATAAAAGAGGTCCCACAACACATATCTTACCATGCCTTATTGTATTCAAATAATGTAAACTCTTTTATATTTTTTAATTGTAAATAATTAGCACCACTTGCAATGGATGATTATTGTTGAATTGCCAAATGAAAAACACACCACTTCATTTTATTCATTTTTTTATTTTCATTTTGTCAAAGACATATGCCCCACCATCTATTTGTGTTTATTTTTTTTCCTTTAAAATATTAAATAAAACAAACAAATAATTTTTTGTTTATTTAATAGATATTGATTGTAAAACAAGTAAGGGCATTATCTTTAGTAATTTTTTTAGTCAAACAATGAATACTTTATGATATGCCACTTGTCATCAACCCATTAGTTAATAATTTTTATTAACTAATTGATGTACTTAATACTTAAGTCTTGACAAGTGCATAACCCGAGGAATTTTGAAATAAATATTCGGTTTGCTAGAATTTATTGGATCGAACTATTCAATCTAGTGTGTTGCCCAGTGTACAACGAGTACACTTTATATTGTGGGACTCTCTAGGTCTACATCCTATTTGTCAAATAGAACTTTTTTATGAGTCTGTAAACGATGCCCCATGTACATGTTACAGATATTACAAAGTAGTACGTTATACCATACAAGCTAAGGTCATAATGTATACGTATAATCCCTTCATCGCTTATATCATGAAAGAGCTGAGATATAGATCATCACCGTTAAATCTTTATACGCTCGATCGTGAACTTATCTCCAGATTCATATTTCAATAAATAATATACGCAAATACTTTTATGATATTGTTTTAACCTTACGAAAAACTCTTTTTCGGGGTTTATACTTGTGGTCACAAGACTTTTTGAAATACAATCTCAGAGCATCATGATATACAACTCACTCATATAAGCTAACGGATCCCATATATATGCACACTGAACTCCATGAGCATCAGACTATATCAGCGACACGTAGTGGTCAGACTATAAAAGGTCTTTAACATCCGTAGAATCAAAGTATGGTGAATCACTCACAAGCCCATCGTGGCGCTCAAGTTAAAGCACCATGAATACTACTCAATGCGAGAAGACCTTCTATTGACAGCTTTATGGATCTCTATTAGAGGTCCTTATTAGTCTGTTCAGTACCAAGTCCTCACTGAATACCCGTATGCCTATACAAGCTTCCACTAAGCTCATGGTTTGCTAAAACTAACCATCTGGACCATCCAAATATAGACATACACTAATCTATATAGAAAGGTTTCATCGATAAACCTTCATCAGTAAAATCGATTAAGAACGAGGTGTTCGAGAACATACTACATAATAACATTTTCTAGCACCATTTGCAACTCCTTGCAACGATGTTATTACTAATATATTCCCAAGTCTTTATCGTATTCTAGACAAGGCTCTAACTCTTAGATTTTAGTAGCGCTTATAACCTACTAACTCTTAGTAGTGCTAACTCTTAATAATTATAACTCTTAACGTTGCTAACTCTTAACACTGATTTAAACTTTTTTAAATGAGATCTAAACTCTTTTAGATTATATAATGTCAAAAATATTATAAGTATTTTATTATTTATTATAATATTAATAATTTTATTTAAAATATTTATTCAATATATATTAAATAATTAATATTCATATAATATTAAAATAACAAATAAGCACTATTTTTAATAAAATCATCAAGTCTCATCCATTAATTGACCTTGGTATTCAATGTGCGTTAGGTTCTTTTTATAAAAGTAGGCTAAGCTCATAGGTTGACTATTGCTGCTGTCTTGAGGTTGTGATGTGTGTTGTCCTTGAACTGCTCTATATTGTAATCTCAAATACCATTTGCACTAAGTCAACATAGAAACATTTAGCTGAATATGCAATTGTTTACATAATCTTCAATTTTATCTCATTTCATTTTTAAAATTTAAGTTTAACAGGCCAAATTTAAAACTGGGTCAGAATTCTATAATGCTTGCTAACAGATATATAGTCTTAGTTACTCCTACGTGTTTCTTTATATTTCTCTTTTTAACAAATGATCTATCTAATCTTATTCAGTCCAACTTACTATATTGAGTGCAGATAAAATTTTATGTGGTGATGTTTTGCATCTGATAGGCGTGGGTTGCTAACAAATTCAACTTCAGTCCCAAGGCAAACTATGTTGAGCTCTGACAGATCTTGCAACATGTGGCATTTATCATATTCAAGGGCCCAAATTTATTTCTCAAAGTTAAGCATATGTTCAACTTAGCAGTGAATCAAATTCTGAAATACTCTGCGATGATATCAGCATCAGAAATATCATCTATAGATGTTTCTTTTTCCTTTCAAATGCAATTAGATAATCTAGTTTCTTGCTTTTGTCCAAAATAATAATATCTGGTATCTTTGCCTCTAGTACTTTAGCTTTACCTGCCATATTCTATATAGTACATATACTAAGTGGCAAAATGTGGTGAAATGCCTCCTTCATTATCCCTTTTTTTTTTTTTCTTTTTTCAGTGATCTAACCAGATCTCATAGTTAATGTTTAGGATAATCAATTTTTTAATGTGATTAAGATCATAAATCTTAGCCTTTAAACAGTTTATATCATCTATATTGATGACATTTTGAGAGGTAAGTTATTGGTTTCTTGGTTAGATATTTTTTGTGTTCATATTTTACATGATCTCATAATGAAGAGAATAGATTGCAAATTCAAAGTGACTGCTGCAGATGTGAAGTCTTGCCTAATTTGCATCACTACATATTGAAGCCCATCTCTACTGGTTTCCGTTATTACCGTTACTGCAATTGTTTGTAGAAATTGATATTTTTGTCCTGTATTGGCTTTAATGTTTATGTCGCAATCTCTAGTATTAGATTATGAGAAGAATTCATGAAAGCCTTATGTTTGATGTATCAACTGACTCATATTCCTAAAAGCTTGAACTTGCTTTGACTCTCTCACCTTATCATTTGTCAAATAGACTTTAGGGCTTGTCGTAGAAAGTTAAAGGGATATCGCGGGGTTTACAAGCTTAAGACAAAGCTTGAAATCGCTATTTTGTGAGAGTTACTACATGAAAAGTAATTAGAAGATAGTTTGATTAATCAAGGTCAATTGCAAGCATAGAAAGGAAAAAAGAAAAAAAGTCGGTTAATTCGCACTTATGTATGTATCAACTTTAATATCTTTTTGGAGTATCTACGTGAAATATACCGTGCAATGCATTGATATAAGAAGCAATATAACACCATGTGTGTGTGCTGTGTCAGATGGATATTTTTCGTTTACTTAATTTGTTTCTCAAATACTGTTGAATTTTTTAGATACTTGCTAAACATTCATGAACCCTATGAAGTTATTTAACTTGATTAACAAGGAACTTCTATATATCTATCTATCCAGAACCATCTATCACTCTTTTCCATTTCAGATCTTTTGTTAATCGACTTTTAAGCTAAGATCTTATAAGTTCAAGGAGATTGCTGCCTAATTTGTTATGCTTTCATGTGGACCCACTTGCGTTGAAGGTTGGGGTCACTAATTTGGAGTATGAATGTGGTCTTTTGTTTCGTCTTTGATTTCATTTCTTTTGTGCTTTGTCAAGGTGTTATTCTTTATCTAATTATATTGGTATACAACTATTGATTACAATCTTCTAACTTTTGGTATACTGGCATGATAATTCGTGTGAAAATGGGCATACAGCTTGTTCATACTGCTGCATAAAATTTCAGAACAACTGTCCCTCTTGTTGTTCATCCTACATTATTTGGAAAATGTATTACTTTATTTTAATTTTTTTATATTGCATGCATTTTATTGTCATATTTTTTATTCATGCAATAGACCAATGAATACTAAATTATATAGATGAAAGATGAGGAAAAGAAATTTTAAAACAAACGATGATGGGAGTAAGGACAACATGAAAGAGAATGAAAATAGAAGTATGAAGAGTTGTAATTCTAAAAGATCACAACCTTGGATTGAGTTTTTGTAAGTTTTTGTGTGTGAATTTAGTTTTATATGTTTGAATTTGATTAAGTCATATGATATATCATAACATTACACTAACTTCGAATCTATGTGTAATTTAATGTAGCAAGAAGGATGCAAAATCAATGCGGAATCAAGGGATTAAAGTAAATAAAAAGGTAAATTGTGTTTATGAAATTTTGTTTAATTATTCATTAAAATTGATTTAACACAATGAGTTATCATTAGAGATACCTTTTAATTGTAGTTTTAGGAAAGGATAAATTTAGAAAATCGTATCAAATGCTTGAGTAAGGAAGATAAGGCTTAATATAGCCAGATTTATAATGACTCAGCAAATAAAGATAGAAGAAGACGATGGTAAGAAGAAGGGAGGAATTCTTACAAGATGTGCTCTAAATTGTTTTAAACATTGATTGCAAATTTGTTAAATGAGCAAAAGAAAGCTATTACAGAGTTAGAATTTGATTGTCTTCTTAATATCCAATATGGGCGATTAAGATGAGACTTATGTGCATGGTTAGTTGAAATGTATGATCCTTTTACATTATATATTAATTAGCATGGAAGTATTATTAGAGTCTCTACACAAGATTTTAAGTACATTATGGGGATTAAAGATAGTAGAGTAGATGTCAATATAAAGAGTGAAGATGGTGGATTAGATGTAGATGCAGATGTTGATGATATGACTAATTTGAATAATAAGTATTGCAATAAAAATAGTTACATTATGTTGAAAACTTTGGAGGAAAATTTTGTCAATAGCAAGGAAATGAATAATGACTTTAAGAGAAGTTTTGTATTATTTACAATTTTGACTATTATTTTTCTTAAATCTAAGAATTATTTGTTGCCTACTTATTTGGTTCATTGAAAGATACTAAAATTATAAAAGAGAAAAATTGGGCAACATGGGCATTTAACGGTCTTGTCTATGGCATTAAAAAGTTTAAGGAGGGGTAATAATAATATGTTAATTGTTGTGCTCTATTTTAGAGGTAATAAATTTTTTCTTTCAAATTATACGTGACATTTTTTTAATATAAATATGACATTATATTCACTGTGTTGCTACATTGTTGCTTATATGAATTATATTGTTACATTAACTATATTGTTGATTCTATAGCTTTTCTATTTAGATAGAGTAGAATTTGCTCGCATGTCTATCAATAAATGTCCAACTCCCATCCAATCATTGTCTGATAAAGGATGGGGGTGTAGTTATCTTACCTGGCCTTGAAGTTAATCTAGCATAGTTTTAAGAATTGCTACACACCTGACTAGATAACTTTGTAAGTCAAATTTATTTATTTGAATTTACACATTTACTTGAAGGTAATTCTATGTGTTGAAATATATTAAATAATTTATAATTTTAATTGTTTGCTAATGCAACATATTAATGAGTGTCTAAAGGTGGTCCGACTTAGGCAAAACTATTACATTAATGCATTGCCACAATTGTTCACTACTGTGGACTCGTACTTCTTTGTAAGTGTTGAATTAAATTAAATTTATTTTCTTATATGCACTTTATTGATTACTTATTTGTTTTCATTTTATGAGACTTTCAGATTCTTTTATGAGCAACACAAAAATGACATTTCTGCAATTGCATAAAGTGATGATGTGATGTCATATGCCTAAGGCGCGAAAGAATATTTACTCGGTGCACGAATGTTGATTGAAGTTGATAAGGTAAAATATAATATTTGTTAAAAGAGTTATTTTTTATAATTATAATACTATTTACAATACTAATTAATTTTCTTTATATAGATTTATATTCTTGTCAACTATAAACAACATCATTGGGTTACAGTTGAGGTGGACATCTTGCATTGGTAAATAGTAATTTACGATTCTAGTATCAAGTGATATACCAATGGCATGATTGAGAATCATGTTGTGCCATTATCTATATTAATACCCCACTACCTAGATGCTATTAGATTTTATGAGCAACGAAAATTTACACCTGATTTAATCCCTTTTATGTAGTTAGGTTAAAGAAGGAAGTGCTACAACAAACAATGAATAGTGGAAATTGTTGGATTTATATTTGTATTTTTATAGAGTTTTTGATGTTGTATCGTTCCCTAAAATTTAGTTCTGCTCATGAATTATTTTTTAAGACCAAAATGGCGATTGATTTATGAAATTGTGCCAAAAAATAGTAAAGAAAAATTAAATGTTTTTATGTTTATAAAGTTTTTTTTATGTATTTTATACATTTAATGGTAAATATATAATTATTCAATGCATGCATTATTAACGACAATTTAAAAAAAGATACAAAATAAACTAGTCAATTAAATATAATAGTAACAAAGTCAATTAACTATTAAAATAAGGATCATAACAACAAAGTACAAATAAAAATATAACTCATAAAGGATATATCAACTGTTATGTAATGCAATTGGATTTCGACAAGGTTGCCGATTATGTTCATGCTGCTTACAGCGGCTGTATATATTCTTCGTGGGTGCCTCACTTTGTGATGAAATTCGATTCTTCTGACGTCTTCTTGATTGCCAACGTACTATAAGAGGCTGGATGTCAGCAGCTCTCAACTCCTCTGAAACAATGCAATCTAATGGATGACCAAATGGATTTACAGGATCACTGTATGCACGTAATAAGTAATATCACGAACAAAGAATCTGGTCTGCCTACATACTGCAACTACATAACTTTGCCGGGATGTCCACTATTCCATTTCTATTTCAGTCCTTAACGATAAAGCAAGATTGATCTACTGCAAGCATTGTCATGCGAATGGACTCATCATTTTGCTTCCAAATCTTCTTATGGGCATATTTTGTCAAAAAGTTTGACATATGTTTTGTAGCCACACATCTCTCAACAAACCATCTTTGCAACAGCATTAATGCTCTTTGCAATGTTGGTGATCATGATGTCATATCTTCTTAATGCTCCCATTAATCGAGCCGATTTTGAAAAATCAACCTCCTCCTCCAAGTATCTCGTTGCCTCCGATTTTATTTCTCGCATCTTATTAATTTCCCTTTGAAAGTCAGCTAGACGATAAGCTTTAGCAGCAATAAAATAGAAAGCCAAATATCCCCTTTCTTTTATTGTCTCTGACGGTATCTTATATCGTACAACCAAATTACCCTTCAAGTGATGGATGCATACCCCATAATATACATTAAGAAATACCTCTCTAATTGTCAGGGATCTAATATACGTTGGTGTATGCATGTGCTATTGTGTCTATTGCCTAAAATACATATCATATACATATTATACGCAGCGGAAGCGTAAAAAAAAATAAATAAATATATTAATCACATTAATATATTAAGAAGGTAGAGAACTCACCTTAACGTGTAACGTTATACACGTATATCCTCGGAGTCCGCATGAAAATCAACTCGTTGCCAGTTCTAGTCACTAACGCGTTGCCGGTTCTAGTCACCAACTCGGTGGGCTTGGTGAATTAGAACAGCATCCCTATATTCAGCATTGGGTTTAACTCTTAAACTCCTAAGCTATATATTTACCACTAATCAACTCTTAATTAACAAAACAATAGCTTATTACTATTTAATGGCTAGGCTAATAAGAGAACATAATCAATCATAATTTCAACACCTGAAATTTAATGAAAAAGAAAACAATTTCTTCTTCCCTTTTGCTCTCCCATGGCCGGCCATCATTTCATTTTATTTCGACACAAAATGAAAATTTTGAAGCAAAAACTCAATTGCTTCTTCGACTCACACACACTTATATATATATATATATATCTCATTTTTAATAAAAATAAAAATATTATATATTATAATATTATAAGATGCCACCTTTTATGAAAAAGAAATATTATTATAATAAATAATAATAAAATATAAAATAATTGGTGATAATTGTAAAAGCATTATTAAATATAATAAATATTATATAATAAAATAATATATAATATAATATAATATCTTATTTGAGATATGTTAATTATTTACAATTAATTAATATGTGAAATGACCATTTTACCATTATGAATAGTTACCAAGTCTACCCTTAGTGAGTCCTACCATATCACACACTTGGGTAAACTCAACCGATGGTCCACAATGCGCCATGTGTTATTATACAATCAGTAAATAATAATTATTGTCTAATTGTTGTATTTAACACTTAAATATAGACACGCACGCATTCTTGTGGTATTGTTAAATATTGTTACATTAAACACTTTAATCCAGCATACTGCCCAAGTGTACAACAAGTACACTCTATATCACGGGACTCTTTAAGTCCTACGCTTAATTTGTCAAATGAAACTATTCCATGAGTCCGTGAGCAATGCCACATGCACACGTCACAGATAAACAAATCAACACATTGAACTATGCAAGTTGAGGTTACAACACATACGTATAGTCCTTCCATCATGATATCCTGGTTGTGCAGGGATATAGATTATCACCGTCAAATCCCTTAGTGCTCATCCATGTCTTATCTCCAAACTTGTATCTCACTGAATAATATGCGCAAACTCGTTTCCCATATTATTCCACCTTGGCGAAACTCTTTCTAGAGATTTATGCTTGTGGCAACAAGACTTTCTGAGATACAGTCTCGAAGCATTTGGATATCTAACTCCCTATACGAGCTGACGGATCCTATATCTGTACACACCGGACTCTATAAGCATCGGACCATACCCAGCGACACCCAGCGGTCACTCCATCAAAGGTCTGTGACATGCGTGAAACCAAAGTATAGTGGATCACTTACAAGCCCACTGTGGCACTCAGGTCAAAGGACCACGTATACTACTCAACTCGAGAGGACCCTCCATTGACAGCTTATATAGGGTGTCTATCAAAGCCCTTTGTGAATCTTTTCCATATCCAGTCGTAACTGGATACCCATATGTCAATACGAGCTCTAAGTTCACAGTCAGCTAGGAACGACCATCTATACCCTATAGGTACGATATATGCTGATCTATATATTATAAGTATCCACTGACAGACCTGCATGGGTAGAAATAGATCAGGGATTATAATTCGATAACATACTTACGTAACTAGCATTTTCTTGCATCCGATTGCAATTCTTACAACTATGCAGTTACTAGTATATTCTCAGGTCTATGTCCCATTACAGACAAGGCTGCAACTCTTGGATCTGCTGAGTATTATAACCAGTTAACACTTAGTTGTGCTAACATTTAGCAGTTATATCTCTCAGCGTGGCTGATTATGAGCCCTTATCTAAACTCCTTTAGATCTGATCTAAACTCCTTCAGATCGTACAATGTTAGTAATGTTACATTACATAGTACCATATTAATGGGTATTAGCGATTTAATAGGAATATACACTTGTATAAATACATAAGTATATGTATATTCAGGGATGTTACGTAAGCACCGACCCTAACAATCTGCCACTTGCTCTAGTGCCATTCTTGATGGTATCTCATACACATCGACTCTACGTGTTTCATAAACACTTTTAGAGTTATGGCCTTAGAAAGTGGATCCGCTAAATTATTTATAGAAACTTCTACAAATAATCACATCTCCTTTAGCCAAGATCCCTTTAGTCATGTGAGACTCCTCTCAACATAATTAGAGTACTGATGTCCTCTTGGCACCACAGCTTGTACAATGGCCTTGTTTTATTGCAAACTATGGGATAGGATCCATCTGTCTTAAAATTCTTCCAAGGTCAGTGATAAACCTACGAATCTTCATTGCTGCTTCCGCTGTGCCAATCTAACTTAGCAGTGAATCCCAGTTTAATGCAATTTTAACTCCCATAGTACTAATAAGAATGAGCACTTATCCATATGTAGACTCTCTATCATCTAGGTCAAACTTAAAGTCTGACTTCGTGCGTCTTCTCATTTATAAGTTACTTACTCTATATTTGAGAAACTTATCCTTCATACTCTCAAAGTACCTTAGGATATGCTTGACTACCATCTAGTGGCGGTCACCTGAATTAGACTAGACTCGGCTTGTAACTCTTATAGCCAAACTGATCTCAGGTCTCAAACACATCATTGCATACATCAATCTATGAAGAGTTGATGTATCTTGTGTGTTAGACACTCTAACTCTCTCATCTTCCATCTGAGGACAGATGAATACCAGGTCCAAAAGATATGTTAACTATCTCATACTTAACAAATCGTACCCTTTTAGACACTATCGATGTGAAATAATTTGGGAGAGTCTTGTCAGCTTCCTAGCTCTATCTCTATAAAGCTTTATACTTAGTATAAATGAAGCCTCTCCTAAATCCTTTATAGAGAAATTCTTACGAGTTACTTTTGACCGATTATAGCATACTGACATCATTCTCAATGACCAGTATGTCATTAACAAAAAGCATCAATAAAATTATTGTGCTCCCACTGACCTTTCTTGCACACTTGACTAGAAGTCTGGCTGGACATAAAACCTTCAGGCTGTTCCATGAATATCTCTTACTTGCGATATCCATTTTGAAATGCCTTTCTTACATCCATCTGTCAAATCTTAAAGTCATAATATGCTACAAGAGCCAATAACATACTAATCGACTTTAGCATCAATACTGGTCTATAGGTTTCCTTTAAATGATCCCAAATCACTGAGGATTACCTTTCTAAAACTAATATAGGGCCTAGAATGTCTCTACCTTCCATCTGACTCCCACTACTTCTTTGTAAACCTTTTACAACCAATGAAAACAATTCCTACGGGTAGCTTAACCAAGTCTCAGACTTGATTCTGATGCATAGAGTGAATTGTTATTTTCATGGCTTCTTGCTGCTTCCCAAATCGATGTCTAACATCGTCTTTCTATAGGTCAAAAGATGATTTTTTTTCTACCAAGAAAACTCTACGTTCACCTTCAGGCATCAACCATATCTAAAAGGTGACCTAGACATCCTTTCTGACCTACTGAAAAGTGTGCAAAAAGGTCACTGCTTAATTGAGCGTAAGTTCACATCCTTAGTTCATTGATTACTAGATTGACTTCACCAAGTTTAATCTTTCTATAATTCCTACGATCTATGATCTCTAGAATGGTGGTAAACTGAGAAACAAACACACTCCGCTTCTCTGAATCATAGAACTAGTATCCTATTGGATTTATAGGATACACAATGAACCTGTACATGTACCTTTTGGGTGCTATTTATCTTGTTAAGTAACTCTTACAAAATAAGATACCTTGTTACGTAACTCTTGCGTAAGCAGGACAACCCCGAGTCTTAACATATTTAAGAAACGGTTTCCTTCCTTTCTGTATCATATACGGAATAGAAGGAACAGTTTCTGATGGAACTCTACTTAATAAGCAGTTGTATTTGGAGCAGATACTAACAGTTATAGATCGGTAACACTCATTATCAATCGGACCATATCTAAATAATTCGATTTCTCTTCTCCAAAACATCATTATGCTGTGAAGTACCTAGAGGACTATAATGAGTGATAATCTCATTCTCGTATAAACAAACGAAAAATTTGCTGTTAATGTACTCACTACCTTAATTTAATCGAAGGGATGTAATATATATTCTGGTATGTTAGGTCATCTCCGTGAATACATTATTCATAAACTGGTTAAGTCTTTATAGTCAGATAAGAAATCCAACCATTCTTAACCAGATGGATAAGCATCTCACGTTTATATGACCTAAACTTACATGCCATAACTCCGTATAATTTAAGGATTCCGAACTACAGATATTTCTAATTGAACATAATGTCCATTTATTAACTAACATTCAGGTAATAAAACATCATACTAATTATGTAATACAACTATTGTATTGCATATAAGAAGTAAGTCAAGCTGCTCAACAACTTGGACCTGCAAGAAATCACCATTTCTTACTCTCAACTTTACTTCTTCAAGTTGTTTCATTTTAGCCTCTCTTAATCTCTACAACATATTGCAGATATAAGAAGGACATGTGGTATCTCATACCTAGCTTGAACTGAAATCACATTCCCTAGAAATATCTATATGTGTCAAACACAAATTTATGGGAGTCTTCCTGGTAATTATAATACTTCTAGGGTAGAGGGATTTTCAATACCCAACCTTGCTGTAGTGGAAACACTTTTTATCTACATGCTATCTTGTTGATCTTTGGATAAATGTTGTCTCTGAGGATTGATGCTGGGTATCTGCCTCATCTTCTTCTTCTCACACATCTGGTCTCACCAGATACTTGGAGTAGAAAATAAAGTCCCCTAAACAAAGAGGGTCACACTCTCTCCATTCAATCCTCTTATGAGGTGTTATCAGAATACCTTACGACAAACTCTAATCAATAATAAATCCAAAATTTTCTGAATCCAGAACACTTCTGAAATTCATCCACCGGTCAGAGTAATTCCTAGTATCCTAGAGTTGAACTGCATCAACTATACACACCAACTGGTTCGTAGTGGCCATTAAACTTGATAGGCCAAGATAATGGGAGATGTAAGTAGAATAGTTATTAAATTTCTAATAGAATGTTTTAAATCATGAGTATACTAATTATACATTTTCAATTTAAAACACCCTTGCAATGCTTTACATAATCTCGGTAATCTCTTAAACGGGAAGACGATGATTTAAACTCTTTTAAGCTATACAGCAGAAAGTAGATCCCATTGTAATTTACTCGGGCCTCACGCTGTAGCAATATTGGCCTTTGTAAACCCAACAGGTAGACAATATTTATCAATTGCATCTCATACAACTCTTACCACTTGATCAAGAATACACCTTATCCTCACGTTGTAGCAATATTGGGTAAGTGTATCTAGATTAACTTATCAATAATCAAATATATGCTACCTATACTACCCTCACACTATAACAATATTGGATAATACTTTCACATATATTTGCCTTATCTCATGTTTAACTGATATAGTCCAAGCCCAATCGACCAAATCCCTCACGCTGTAGCAATATTGAAAAAATGCCGACGTGACTCATCTAAAACTGTATTGACAAGACGGATCAGAATAAAACTTTATCTCATAATGTGATATTCTTCAATCTGATTAAGAGAGATTTTTTAATCTAGGTCTCCATTCTCTTAGGAAGGGTGATTCTCAACTAATTAATTTTTCTATGTAAGCACAACTAACCCCCACCAGTAGGGCTCCCATTGTGGTTACCAACATAAAAAAATTAATCCTGGTTTATAATGCATACCAATAACTCTTATCACTGCATCTTATAAACTCTGATTTATAAGGTAGACAGATAACTTTTATCACTACATCTCATAAATCTACACATGTAAAATTAAATTTAAAATATTGTTCAAAAATACTGTAGCTGTGAACAGTAAAAAAATATTGTTCATGTGCTATTGTTCAAGTGAACAGTAGCCCCGCGGTGCCAACTCACATCACTGCAACGTTGGGAGGTCGAACCTCTAGCGCTGCAGTGCCCAGTGCACACCCATAGGCATACTTGTTTCAACACTTGAAACGCGTCATTTGCACTGGATCTTTTGTATCCATTCATTCAAACTACACCCAAATACAACCTAAATGCTTTGATACCATTTTTGTCGGGGATCTAATATACGTAGGTGTATACGTGTGTTATTGTGCCTATTGCCTAAAAAAGGTATCATATACATATTATACGCAGTGGAAGCGTAAAAACAGCAATAAACACAATAAATAAATATATTAATTACATTAATATATTAATAGGGTAGAGAACTCACCTTAACGTGTAATATTATACACGTATATCCTCGGAGTCAGCATGGAGACCAATTAATTGCCAGTTCTAATTACTAACTCGATGAGTTTGATGCACTAGAATAGCAGCCCAATATTTAGCACTAGGTGTAACTCTTAAACCCCCAAGCTATATTTTTACCACTAATCAACTCTTGATTAATAAAATAATAGCTTATTACTATTTAATAGCTAGGCCAATAAGAGAACATAATCAATCATAATTTCAACAACTGAAATTTAAGGAAAAAGAAACAATTTCTTCATCCCTTTTGCTCTCCCATGGTCGGCCACCATTTCATTTTGTTTCAACACAAAATGAAAGTTTTGAAGCAAAAACTCAATTGCTTCTTTGGCGTGCACACACTTATATAAATCTCATTTTTATTTAAAAAATATAATAATATTATATATTATAATATTATAAAATACCACCTTTTATGAAAAAAAAATTATTATAATAAATAATAATATAATATAAAATAATTGGTGACAACTATAAAGTACTATTAAATATAATAAAATAATATATAATATAATATCTTATTTGAGATATTAAATAATTAATGTGTGAAATGACCATTTTACTTATTGTAAATAGTTACTAAGTCTACCCTTAGTAGGTCCTACCATATCCCACACTTGGGTAAACTTAATCGAGAGTTTACAATGCGCCATGTGTCATTATACAATCAGTAAATAATAATTATTGACTAATTGTTGTATTTAACACTTAAATACAAACACGCGTGCATTCCCGTGATATTGCTAAATATTGCTAGATTAAACACTTTAATCCGGCACACTGCCCCAGTGTATAACAAGTACACTCCATATCGTGGGACTCCTAGGTTTTACGCCTGATTCATTAAATGAAACTATTCCATGAGTCCGTGAGCAATGCCCCACGCACACGTCACGGATACGTATAGTCCTTCTATCATGATATCCTGGATATGCGGGGATATAGATTATCACCATTAAATCCCCTAGTGCTCATCTATGTCATATCTCCAGACTTGTATCTCACTGAACAATATATTCAAACTCTTTTGCCATATTGTTCCACCCAGGCGAAACTCTTTCCAGGGATTTATGCTTGTGGCCACAAGACCTTCTAAGATACAGTCTCAAAGTATCTGGATATCTAACTCCCTATGCGAGCTAACGGATCTCATATCTGTACACATCGAACTCCATAAGCATCGAACCATACCCAGCGACACCCAGCGGTCATACCATAACAAGTCTGTGACATACATGGAACCAAAGTATGGTGGATCACTTACAAGCCCACCGTAGCACTCAGGTCAAAGGACCACGTATACTAATCAACTCGAGAAGACCCTCCGTTGATAGCTTACATAGGGTGTCTATCGAAGGCCCTCATGAGTCTGTCCCATATCCAGTCCTAACTGGATACCCATATGTCAATATGAGCTCCAAGCTCACAGTCGGTTAGGAAAGACCATCTATACCTTATAGGTACAACATATGCTGATCTATATATTATAGGTATCCACCAACAGACCCACATCGGTAGAAATAAATCAGGGACTATAATTCGAGAACATACTTGCGTAACTATCATTTTCTGGCACCCAATTGCAACTCTTGTAACTATGCAGTTACTAGTATATTCTCAGATCTATGTCCCATTACAGACAAGGCTCCAACTCTTGGATCTATTGAGTATTATAACCAGCTAACACTTAGCTGTGCTAACATTTAGCATTTATATTTTTCAGCGTGGCTAACTATGAGCCCTTATCTAAACTTTTTTAAATCTAATCTGAACTCTTTCAAATCGTACAATGTCTGTAACGTTACATTGCATGGTACCATATTAATGGGTATTAGCGATTTAATGGGAATGTACATTTGTATAAATACACAAGTACATGTACATTCAGGGATGAGGTGTAAGCATTGACCCTAACATTAATGGCCTTTTCGATATTAACATGTCGATCAAATATAAATACAAGGTTCTCATGATCACCAATAACTTCTCAGAGTTTTGCCATAAACTATGTCCATAAAGTATCATTTTCAGAGTCAACAATACCTCATGTAAGTGAAAAATTTTGGTTGTTTCCATCCTTATAAACAACCATAAACATTGTTCCCAGGTATACATTTATTAAAAATATACCATCAACTGCAATAACCGATCGGATGAAAGACTGGAACTCTGTAATACATAGTCTAAGTGCCATGAAGAAATATTTGAAGTGCTTACAATCGTCAATCTCCAAATACGTTATTGTACCTGGGTTTGTTGTTCCAACATATGGCAGTATGCAGAAAGAAATTTATATGAAGCCTTTGGAGTCCTACATATTAACCTCAATGCATGCTCCTTAGATTGCCAAGTATTATGGTAAGTTATCTCCACACCAAACTCCTCACGTATGTCTGCTTGGATTTTCTTCGGTTTATAAAGTCGACTCACATATTCAAACTTATTTTTTATGAATTTGCCAATAATTCGAGACTTTACTTGTCGATGACCATCATGTAATCGATCTAATTGGTTTACGTGATTTGAGTCAATTCTGCTCACAATGAAATATTTCCTTGCATCTATCGACACTGCACGTAATCGCCATAGCCATCTATTATCGTTATATTTTACCTCAAAATGGTCTTTTATTGACCTTGAGATTTTAAAACTTCAATTACCCTTAAATGCTAACATACTAATAGCATAGTGAAGTTTGTCTTTGATATCAAACAACTTTTTTATAAGCACATCGCTAATTTCACTACTCGATATCTTATCCAATATGCCCAAATCTGATGGTGGTCTTGGAGGCATAAATGCAAAGAGGTTTTCAGCTTCACAAAAATTTATTCTTCTAACTTCAATATTTAGGGAGCTCATTAAAATATAACAATGTTCGCCTTTTGATAAATCATCTCTTTCTATATTATCAACATTTTCAACATCATCACAGTCCCCTTCCACATCCCAACATTTTTAACATCATCACATTACATTTTCACATCCCCAACATTTTTAATGTCATCACAATCATTATGTGTATAGGTAGGTCTTCAGTAAACGGTATAGGAAAAATATTGTGATACTCATTCATTGTGTTTAAAGGAACCACTGTTGGAATTGATAGTGATGTATAGCTCGCTTGGTTGCAACCGCTAGCTAACATAAAATAAGTATGAATCCATGGTGAGTTTTGATTGGGAGGCTGTACATCATCTTCATAAACGGGAGCTCTAGGATCCACTATTACACATAAATGACAGTACGATCTTCTATTGGCACTAAAAAAGAATCGAACATCACTGTTATTTCTAATCTCAATATGTTTTAACTTATACTTCGTTGTATCAATTTTAATTTTTAAAGTCACCTTATAATTCACATTGTTGACTCTCAAGATATAACATATTGTATTCAAAAGATCTTCAAATTTAATATCTTTAGGAACCGAAATCTCAAAATTACTATAATCAACATAACTCTCTTTCACATCACTGGAACTTTCCCACTTTCCTCCAAAATAAATAACAATTGCTTCATACTTTATAGGACCTGAAAAAATATTATTATAAATAACCCCAAAAAAATTCAGAATAAATAGAAAATATTAAATGAAAATTTTTAAAATAATAATTTATTGTGGTGCCACATGTCAGTATATGATGGCACCACGTGGCGCAAAACAATGCGGCATTACGAAATGAGATGCACACAAAAATGCGCATTTCGGGTCCATCTTAGGCCCGAAATGGCCTCGAGATTGTCGAAAACAGATGGCGGTGGGTTGCTTACCGACCGTCGTCCGGTTCCAGCCAAACACACAAAAAAATTATTTTTTTAAAACTGAATTTTAACATCTTTTACACCATTCTAACTCAGTTTTCACGTTTAATTCATTAATAACACCTGTTTCTAACTTCAAATGTAATTTTTGATCTAATTCCTAACGAATATTAAAATTTCTAAAAAGTTTAAAAAAACTTACAAAAATTGGCTATTTTCTTGATTTGAAGTGACAAATATGTTGGACAATACTCGATCTACGCAATGACAACTTTAAAAATGTCCATCCAACAATATAATTTTTGGTTCGTTGGAGAGAAACGAGAGAAAACTTATGCTTTTCATTTGAGCTATAAATGTCCTATTATGAGAAGTTTGGCTAATAAAAAATAGTGGATTAACAGTTGGTTAAAAACGAATAATTATAAAATTTAAGGATTATTTATGAAATTTTTTTAAAAAAAACTATATATAACAAATAAATAGTAAATGAAACATAATATTTATAAAAGAATTTAAAATAACTAACAAAATTATAAAATCAACAAAAAAATATCAAAGTAGACATAAATTTCATAAATTACAAGTACGACATGTAAATTTAATGTAATATTTGTAAATAAATATTGAACTTATAAATTCTACTTTTTACTTTGATTAATAATGTGGAAATGTCATTATATCTATTAATGAATGTTTTTTCATAATAAAAATTCTAATTTGGGATGCAAAATAACTAAGTTCAAATTACTTAATAAAATTATAGTTTTCATCGATTCATATTAATAGAAAATATTTTTAAAATTAAACAAAATTTATTTATTAACTCATAAAATTTATATGTTGTGTTCAACTTATAAAATTTATACACGTTAGAAAAATAAATATATACATATATATATATATACCAAATTAATAAATAGTGCTTTAGCAAATAATTTTATCTTACTTTTTTATTTTATATTCTAATAAAAGTAAGTTTATTAGTGAAGATATTTGAGAATATATATTACTGTTATGTTAATTGTTGAATTATTTTGAATAATAATTGATTAGTAATATAGTATGCTCAAAATATACAATTACCAAAGTGATTTATGATACTTCAAAATAATATCATAATGCATAGATTCAATTAAGATGAATTGATCATATAATAATAATAACAATAATAGTTTTTTTGTGTTCAATTCTTACTTTATTGACACTTGTTTTAATAAATATACCATGTATATACTTTTATTAATATATCATTTAAGCATTAATATTTTCATATAAAATTTATATTTATTATGTAAAGATATGAAGTTTTTCAAAAAAATTATGTATAAATTATTATTAGCATTAACTCTTTGATACAACACTAATTATTATGAATTGAATTATTTAAAAAAATTAAATGCAAGACAAAGTTGTAGACTAAATGAATGTTTCATCTATTTAATATTTGTAACATAGAATTGAGAATTAAAATTACAAATAGGGAATGAGATTAAAATTTTTACATACTAATTAAAGAAAACATAACAATATAAATATGAGTTACTTTTATACATAACTGAAGTCATATTTGTATGATATGTAAACTAATTACATTAACACAAATGCCGTAAATAACAATCAAAAAATAAATTTATTTTATTTACAACGTTTACAAGTTAATTTTATTTTTTTTAGTAAGATATTGCAAGTTAAACATTAATTTACTAAGATATACAAATAATATTTTATGTGTAAATCTACATTACATAAAATGTAATGCATTATTACATGTTGTGCTCTTTATTACATGTAGTATTAATAATCATTGAAACTAAATTTTATTTTTCTTCATATTATTTATTTAGAAAAATTCTGATATTAGTTTTTAATTCCTATAATTTTCTATATTTAGAATATATTTTAATTTATGCCTATTAACAAAATTCTTGATTAATTTGTGTTCAACTCTAAATAATCATTTTTTTTATGTTTATATGATTGAATATTTTAATTTTTTTGACATTTATCAAAAGTTTAATAAAATAAATAAGTTTAACGTTTAATGCATAAATATAACATTTCTAATAGAAATTCAAAGTGACTTGTTAAAATTACTTATTCAAAAGGTTAGTAATAAATACAGTATTGACACCGTAAAATCTTTTACAGTAAAATAAAATAATCCTTTAAAAGTCTTTATATATATATATATATATATATATAAAGGAGGGAGGATTGAATCTAAAATTTAAATAATGTATTGTACGTCCTTAAACTACCATGCCATCTTAGGCAAGTGCCATTAAAAGTCCTTTTAAATAGGCCGTTTAAGTCCTTTTTTTAATTTGAAAACAAATAGTTTGTTTAGGGGTTGAAAAAAAATAGTCATTTAACTTGAGAAAAAAGTTAGGAGAAAAATAGTTCAAATGAATCCCTAAGTTGCTAATGATGGCATTTATTAAATATTAACAAATGGTTAATGAGATATTAAAGGATAATTCTAATATTTTTGGAAAATGAAGAGTTAAAAGTCAAACTCATAGAGATTAAGAGAGAGTGCGCTCTGCCTTTCATTGGATTCATGTTTCGTATGTGATTTTTTCTTTTTATAATTAATTAGTTAATACAAATGGAGGGTAATACTTTAGAAATATTTTAAATTTTCTCCTAAAACTAGTCTATCTTACCAAAATATTTAAATGCATTTTTCACTTTTGGTCCCTTTAAATTGTCTAAGCTAAGTCTAGCATTTTAAGATAAGTTACCATGTGAAAAGTTAGAGATTTTTTTAAAATTAAAAAAAAAAAAAGCACTTCTTAGAATTTCATTTTAAAAAACTTTCTGAATTTACAAAAGCTTCTTTATAAACGTATTTAAATTATTTTCGAAAAATGCTCCTTCCATATTTATAGATGTATTAAAAAATTTCAAACGCTTTTATATGAAAACTTTTTATTAAAAAGAATAATTGTTTTACATAAAACTGCGTTCTAGTAAAGTACTTCCTTACGCGTTGAGTAACATCTTAGAACGTGGCATCAACACTTTTTGAACACAAGGACTAGTTCTGTTTCTTAAACCATTGTCCCACAAAATCCAACCAACATGATATAAGGTAACCCAAACTCACCTGATCAATATTTAAATGAGTTTCATTTTGAAAACTTGACGTACAACCTTAGACTGACAGATTCTTCTTTAATGAGATTTTTTTTGACACGGAAGAGGGTATTGAAATCGTGATCTTCACTTTAATGGAGAAATATTACCACTCGACCACTCAAACAACTGCCTCTTCAACGAGACTTTCAATATCAAAGCATTCAATTATAGCACAATAAATTACTATAAAAAGTTCTTATTTAAGTTAGCTATTCCCAAACCAACGCTGCTTTTTCTCGTAACAGTCAGCAGCAACCGATTCTGCTTCCTGGATTTTCCCCTTTAGACTCGGGACCATTTCCAAAAAGCTGAAAACATTTGCACACTTACAAAGATTTTTTAAAAACCCACATTTTTTCTTCTTTTTTTTGGGTTTCTGGATTCATCATTATCACCATTGGTTTTGCTTTTATCTTGTTTCACCTGTTCATGTCTTTGACACTTTGAGAACTCCTTTTTAATGAAATAACAAAGGACAGTTTCAGTTGTTAGAAGTGGATAACATGGCGTGCATGAAGCTGGGATCTAAATCTGAAGTCTTTCACCTAGATGGCCAAAACTGGTTTGTGTCATTTATTGTCTTTTTTTTTAATATTTTATACACTGAAAATTGCTATACGGGTTTGTTTCATTTTTCGTTTTTGAGCTGAATTTTTTTGTTGTAATGTATTAAGTAGATAAAATTCAGAATGTGGGGTTTGTGATGGCATTGATAATCGATTCATGGGTTATCTGCTTTTTCCTTTTTCTCCCTTTTGAATGAAATTTTTTTAACACGAATGGTTCTGCTTCTGTTAGAGTGCGATTTATTATTCTCATTTGGTGGTTCGTTATCAAATATATCTACAGAGATGATTTTGTTTGCATTGATAGACTAGGCAGGGTTTGTTTTACGAATTCATTGAGGGAATTAGGCTTGTTCTGATTCTTATTTCTGTAATCTGGGCTTAACATTAGTCCTCTTCAAAGGTTTGTTGAGGGAGAGAGATAAACAGAGACATTTTGAACTCAAAAACTTATCAGCAACACCCTTAAGCAAATCTGGAATTTGGTTTTTGTAATATTGGGGCCTAGATTCTTTGGTTTCTTATGTGGTAAAATATACACCCTCAACTTGACCAAAAGAGTTTGAAAAGACTCTGGAAAATTTTTTCCAAGATAATAATGGCACAGTTCCAGAACCTACAAGAGTGCAGGATTAAGTTTCTCGTAGTAAGTAGTCCAATAAATTAGTGTTGCCTGGAGATGACTCTAAGTAGAGATATTTGAAATTTCAATTGGTTTTTCAAGTACCTTTTCCTTCTTCACAGAGACTGTCAAGTATTTGATAGTCTTCCTTCTCCATAAGGAACTACTTAGTTCTTCCTGTTAAAGGCCATAGGCAGTTGCGTCAAGTCACCCCCTTTGTTGGTATAATTCCCACCCTTAATTTTGCTTATTATTCTGTTAGTTATTTGATTGTTCCAAAGATGTTGACTTAATCACTGGTTGCTGGCCTGTAATTAAGTTTCCTGGATGATACTGAGATATTGAATTTGAGACCATTAATTAAATGACAACATCTCTTAATGGTTGTCCTTCTTATGAGTGATATTTGCTCCACATTTTTTTCATTTAGTAAAGTTGAAGCCAATATATCTCTTTTACAGGCTATGCTCATCTGGACTTCCAAGTGATGTCACTATTGAAGTTGGAGAATGGTCCTTCCATCTCCACAAGGTATCTTCCACTTGTTCAATCCTCGACTTCATTTTACTACTTGGTTATAATTTTTAGGCATAAATATCTTTAGATTGTAAATGCCCTGGCCTGAAGGTAGGCAAGGCTTTCATCATGGCTCACCTTGAGATAAGGCCTGATGAATACCAAGTGCAATCTTAAGGCTCAAATTCTTTAGTTGCACATCTCATTCATTCAGGTCTGCAATTTTGTTTTACAAGAAACTTCTCACTTAATTCTTCCAGTTAAATCTTTGATTTAATACATACAAACTGACAGTGAACCTAAAATCTTCTTCTTTGCTTCTTTTTTCCCCCTTTTTTCACTCTCTTATTTGCCTAGGAAGTCAAATAAATAATAAATAAATAGAGGTCAAGCTACTGCACTCTATTTTTGAACATTTTGATATTTTGTATTTTAAGAATTTCTTATGCCTCAACCTTGCTTTGCCTTTTCCTGCAATGTGGGTTGTAAAATATTTCTCCTTGCGTTTTACGCTATAGCACCCACTGTGTTGAGTGATTCTGTTTCTATGTTCATATCTGTTCAAATTTGATCAGAGGACTGCATTTGACTCATTCCCTCTTGATATGTCTTTCAGTTTCCATTGCTGTCTAGAAGTGGAGTATTAGAAAATCTAATAGGACAATTTTCTGGTGAAGCTGAGAAGAAGTGTACTTTGCAACTTCATGACATACCTGGTGGAGCCAAAGCTTTCTTGCTTGTAGCCAAATTCTGTTATGGTGTAAAATTAGATCTCACTGCATTAAATGTAGTCAGTTTGAGGTGTGCTGCTGAGTATCTGCGAATGAGTGAAGATTATGGAGAGGCAAATCTCATCTCGCAAACAGAAAATTTCCTTAATGAAGTCTTTGGTAACTGGACTGACTTAATCAGAGCTCTTGAAACATGTGAACAGGTTCTACCTCATGCGGAAGAGCTTCATATTGTTTCAAGATGCATCAATTCCTTGGCGATGAAAGCTTGTGCAGATCCAAGTTTGTTCAGTTGGCCTATGTCAGATTGCACTGATGTGCAGAGCCCGGGAGGAACCATGTTATGGAATGGAATAAGCATATCAGCCAAGCCACAACCTGTGACTGAGGATTGGTGGTTTGAAGATGTGTCTTTCCTTAGACTCCCACTGTATAAAAGGCTGATTCTGGCTGTCGGAATGAGTGGCATAAAGGCTGAAAGTATTGCTGGGTCCCTCATCCACTATGCAAAAAGGCATCTTCCCTTGCTAGGTAGGCAGTCAAGCTTCAAGAATGGAAACCATGTTGCCACTGGACCAACTGTTTCTGCCCCATCTGAGGCAGATCAAAGGAATCTCCTTGAAGAAATAGTGGAGTTACTACCTGATCAAAAAGGAGCCACACCAACCAAATTTCTGCTCATGCTTCTACGCACATCAATGGCTTTACATGTTAGCCCATCACGTCGAGAAAATTTGGAGAAACGGATTGGGGCCCAGCTGGATCAAGCAGCTCTTGAAGATCTCCTAATACCCAATATGGGGTACTCAGTGGAGACCCTTTATGATATCGACTGTGTTCAGCGGATTCTTGATCACTTTATGCTGCTTCATCAAGATACAAATGATTCTAATTGTATAGTTGATGAAGGGCAGCTGATAGGAGGTTCCCATCCGCTGACCCCAATGACAATGGTGGCTAATCTGGTGGATGGATATCTGGCTGAGGTAGCACCTGATGTAAACTTGAAGTTGCCAAAATTTCAATCACTTGCTGCTGTGATTCCTGACTATGCTAGGCCATTAGATGATGGAATCTACCGTGCAATTGATATATATCTCAAGGTAAGAATGGATCTCTGTTTTTGCTTATTCTAGTGTCTTTTGTACGAAATACTTACGTATTTCTCAACTTCAGGCTCATACCTGGCTAACAGACTCTGAGAGGGAACAGATATGTCGGCTCATGAACTGCCAGAAGCTTTCCCTGGAAGCCAACACCCATGCAGCCCAGAACGAGAGGCTACCACTTCGAGTTATCGTCCAAGTTCTGTTCTTTGAACAACTTCGTCTTCGTACCTCCTTAGCCGGTTGGTTCTTTGTCTCTGACAACCTTCAGAACTCACAAAATGCAAGTGGGAATCTTGCACTCACCAGAAATGATGATCACGCCCAAGCAGGAAACACTCGAGACCCCATTATAGCAATCGATAACATGAGGGGGCGTGTTTCTGAGCTCGAGAAAGAGTGCTTAAGCATGAAACAAGAAATTGAGAAGCTAGTGAAAGCAAAAGGTAGTTGGAGCATATTCCCAAAGAGGTTCCCTTTTAGATTAAAATCAAAGTCCAGTGATCCAAGAGCACCAAAACCCTGCAATTCCAAGGAATCACCCTCATCAACGACGCCACTCACGAATGGAAAAGAAAATCACTGTAATGGTAGTTCAGGAGATGGAATTTTGCACTCTTAGACAATAAAGTCTCATTTCCTCTTATCTTAACTAATTAAAAGATAGGTAGATTACTTGTTTGTTTGTGATTTAGCGAACGGTGTAATTATATGTAGACATTTTTTCTTGGAGATTATCATTGTGACGTTAGATTGTGATACAATTATTCTTTCCCTTGGTGATATTGTATTCATCTTTTTAAACTCTGTATTTGGAAGTCAGCACTCAGCATAGTGAAAACCATGATCATGTGCACAATTGAAAATTAAGTATGTGACATGCAAATGTTCTTATAAATGTATTGAAGTTCAGATGGATAGATTTCAAGTAGTTTTAGTTTTACATTCTCAAGCTAAATAATCATGATATTTGCTTTTTTTTTTTTAAAGTTTTGTTATGAAATGAGATTTTTTTATTAAGAACTTGAAATTATATAAGGAATAATATTACATATACAAACTACTCTTACAAATTATTATAACATGATTAATTTAATAAATGAGAATAAAAAATATGATAATAATTTTTTTTCACTCATCTAGTCATATCATACCACATGCACTCTCCCTAACCTAAGATCAGGGGTCAAAAAGTTTTATACTATAGTTTAATAATTGTTTAGATCTAAGGTTTGGGGGGTCAAAAATTTTATGTTATAGTTTAACAATTGTATTTAAGTTATATAGTTGTAGTTTAACTATTATATTTGTAATGAAATAATTATAAAGAGATTTGTCCAGTTTAAAAAAAAGTCATATTATATAATAATAAAAAAAAAAGTCTACTATCATTTCAAAATTTAAAAGGTGTTTGGTATTTTTTTTTTCTTTGAAAGGGCGTTTTGTATTGTCTTTCAAACACCAGTTTTCGTTTTTAAAATATGAGGCGGATAAAAATGTTTTATAGAAATTATAAATAAAAAATAATATTTGCATTTTTGGGTAGAAAATTTGAAAACAACAAAAATGTCGTTTTCACCATTTCACACTTTTTGTCTCCCATTCCTCCCATCTATATTATAGCACATATTTCTTTTTTTTATTTTTTGTTTTTATTATTAGATTACAGTTTTGAATACAGAGTACTACAGGCGTTTTAAATTGACAAAGAAATATCGTTTTTTATTTTCTCAAACAAACTTTGTCAAAATTGAAAAAAATCAAAATACATAAAAGAAACAATCACATCCCATATACTGGGCCGAGTTAGGATTCCTTCAAGCCCATCCTTTATTTCAATTCGTCTCTCTCATCAAGTTTGCAAACGAAAGAGAAACAGAAACTCTCTGATTCTGATACCAAAACGTCCTTTAATAAAACGAAACCCTCGAATTAACTCTGTCATGATAATTTAACTATGACGACGATTGAAAGACATCCCTCGACAGCGATGTCTCAATCTGCCAAACCCAACAACGTTGTCATGAATACAGCGAAGAAGATTCAGGCTTCATCATCTTCGCCATTCAAAAGGTGGGGCCGAAAGCACCCATTTATCAGATACGGGCTTCCGATGATTTCCCTCACGGTTTTCGGGGCACTTGGGCTTGGCCATCTCTTGCAAGGCAGGTTCGTGCAATACCCATTTCACGATTTTCAATTTTATTTCGATTCATTCGGTTGCTCTTTTACATGATTGACGTGGCAATTATGTAAGAGGCCTTTGGTGATTCTGGCATGTGGGCAATTTATAAGGGACTTGGTTTTTTGGTTGGTTAGGCAATGAGGTGTAATGTGAGAATGGGTGGTTGATTGATCAGGGTTTATGAAATGGGAATTTTAGACTGAGTATTGAAGTGCTTTTAGAAATTGCTTCTGCAAAAGGCCATTTCTTAAGAAAGTACATTTTGTGCTTAGGTTTGTTTAGCCTTGGAAATATGTGTCTAGTGGAGGCTGGTACTTTTTGAAATTGGAAGGAGGTTGAAGGAGAGGTGCTTGTTAAATGGGGATTGTTCATGATTTAATTTAGTTTGGCTTCTAAGAGAGGTCAGAACCAAATTATAGTTGATTGACTTGTGAGAATTGAAATCAATCAAAAAAATTTAAAAAAGAAAGAAATTGTCTTTGCTTGACAAGCCAAATACATAAATCATGAAAAATGAAAAATAGATAATCAGAACTTGATTATGTTCTGCTGCACCATCTTTATTTAAATTGAGAATGAATTAAGGACAAGTTTGATCAAGTTGACTTTAAGCCAGAACCCTCCTCTGCTTAGCTTGCCTACATCCTTTGGATGTGCTTGTTCCCACTCAAGCAAGACCTAGTCAAGCCTACATCCTTTGGATGTGCTTGTTCCCACACAAGCAAAACTTAGTCAAATGAATGATAAGGGCATTTAGAATTATTTAAAAAGGAAGTTGGTGATCTCCTTAATGTGGGTTAGTTAGATAAAGCTATTGTCCATGGTCTTATCTTGCATGCGTTGAGAATGCAGTCGAAATAGAAAGGGGACACTAAGATTGGTTTTAAATTATAAACCTCTAATATGAGCTTAAAATACATAAGACGTCCAATTCCCAATATAAAGAGATTTACTCTGTAGGCTTTATGAAGCTAAAGCTTTTCTGAAATTTGATATGAAGAGTAGGCACTGTCAATTTCAAATAGTCAAAAAGGATAGATACAAAATGGCATTCATAGTAAGTTTCAGACAGTTTGAGTGGAATGTTATGCCGTTTGATTGAAAAAGTGCTCCTTCAGAATTCCAACATTTAATGAATGAAATATTTAGTTCTTAAATGGATTTATTCATAGTTTATATTGATGACATCCTAGTCTTTTCAAAGAATGCTAGCTAGAACTGGAAACACCTCCATACTAATATCGGAGTTATTAAAAGGCTCAGTAATCTTTGCTTGGAAAATATATATTTTTTTTTTGCAAGTTTGGGAGTCTAATGACATTGAAATTAGGTAACTAGTCCATGATGCACATGCTAACATACAACCAATATAGTTCCTTTGATAAATTGAAAGAACCAGCTATGAGCTAATTTTTTTGTTTTGGTAACATATAAAATTATCCAAGCTTTCATATAATCATATAATTATAGAATTTAGGAACATGTACCTAGATTTGTTTTTCCTTGACTTCTCCAAGTCCAATCCACATATACCCATGTCTTCCTTGGTTGTTATGAGTTACCTCTATAGAGATCTTGTTTCAAGTGGAATGGCCTCATAAAAGTTCCTATCTTTTGGAAGATGATGTGGGTTAAGTTGATGTATGAGATATATCTCAAATATTTTGTTTTATTCTTATTTGATTGTTCATCTTCTATTATAATTACTATTTTATTTGCTCCTTCACTATAAGGAAATTCTTCTTTTGTAGATGGCATAATAACCTCTGAAGTAGAGTTTGCCTTGGAAGGCATATTAATTAGCAAAAGAAAATACTCCTTTCAATGAATGACCAATGTATACATAAACAAGAAAACTTTATACCTATTCTAGGAAGGTGAACTAATTTACTTTTATTTGTAGAATCTAATTTTTAGGGTTAACTATTTACAAAGGAACTAATTATAACTAAGAAAAGTGAATACAATCATTAAAACACAATCAACAAAGCCAACCAACTAATTACGAAAGAGAACCCTAAGGCATGTGATAGTAGCTTCAACATTTATCTTTGTTGATGATTGATGATACTTAATCTCTCCTTTCATACTGTCTTTTCCTTTTGGAAAACCTGCAAAAAATTGTGAATTAGGAAATAGGCAAAGAATTCTTATTACCTTTAGTGTATTCTATATAGAATTTAAAAACAGCTAATAATGCTTAATCTTTTACAGGTTAAATTCTTCACATCTTTCTCCAAAAATTCCTTAGCACTCTAACATAACTTAATTTGTTCTGCTTTACCTTCTTTGTATTTAAATTGAATTGAAATAAGAACTTGATTGTTTGGCAAGCCAGGTATGATGAAAAATGAAAAAAAAAAAAAAAAGAAAGAAGATAATCAGAACTTGATTGTGATCTGCTTTACTAAATATGGCATATATAGAGCAATGATAGCTCTTGTATCTATCATTGCTCTGATACCACAGAGAAAAAGTGGGTTTTGTTTGTTGATCAAAACAGCCTTTTGAACCTCTTAAATTATTCTTAAAAATATGTATTACAAAAACTTTCTTGATCACGCTTTCAAGTTTTTCATCAAACTTATATATATTTGGCAAATTAGGCCAATAGAAAACCACCTTTTTATAAAATCTTAAAAAAATTTAAGAATAACAAAGCTTTTACTTAGTTCTTTTATTTGATTAAAATAATACCACCTCAACTGTTAATAAAAGGATTGCCTAAAAGTAAATGGTTTTTAAACAAAAACTTATACTTTTGTTGTGTAGGCAAGACTTCTTTTATTCTAAAGTATAAATGAAAGTTTAGAAGAGTAAAAGAGACTTACTTGAAAGCAAGAACTTCTTTATTAGCCAATTTTGTAGATTACAACACTTTTGATAGCAAAGGTTTTTCTTTCGTAGTGTTTTCTTTCTCCTCCTCCTTGAAAGAAGCTTATAAGGCTTTTTATAACTAAAACTTTTCCTATTCCAACTAAAAACTATTAATTGTTACAATAAATTTTATCTAATCTTCTAACTTTCAACTAACTTTATTTCCTTTTTACCTACAATTCTTCTTTTGACTTTTTTGGCTTTTTCTTAAGTTATCTAGATTCTTCTGACTTCTTCTAGCTTCTTCTTTTGGCTTTTTACTGTGTTGTATTGAGATTGTAGTATGTTTTGTCATCTATTTTGTAATCATCAGAATAATTTTCAAATACATTGTTGCTTCAATTCTTCCCATTCTTGGATATCTGAAAAATAACTATCTATATCTACACTGAGGTAGATC
Source organism: Ailanthus altissimus (assembly GCA_946807835.1). Taxonomy (NCBI): domain Eukaryota; kingdom Viridiplantae; phylum Streptophyta; class Magnoliopsida; order Sapindales; family Simaroubaceae; genus Ailanthus; species Ailanthus altissimus. The sequence goes on from OX327684.1 coordinate 11,337,027, forward strand.
CAAGGTATTAGATATCGCATGTATTGTTCATTTGAGGTTCGTAAGAAAATAGACATATGAGGTATTTTTCCAATGAGCCTTGGCTTATGGAGTTAATACAATCATAACACTTCTGAGCTTTATATCTTTATAGATATTAAAATGAGAAGTTTCTAGGCTCAGGTCTGATCTTTTAGTCACAAACTCCATTGTTTGATTGTAGAGTACAATAACAATGTAATGATAGGAAAAAGCTAGGAGCTTTTCCATTACAATAACAATGTAATGATACTAATGTAACTTTTCCATTCTGTTTCTATCTTTTTTTTTTTTTTGCTACTATGGGAATTATCCTCTACTTGTTTATCTTCATGCTTTGATAAGAACTTTTGTTTTAATTCTGCTTTTTATACCTGCAAAGTGGATAACTAGTCTTTCTTATTATCAATTTCTTTTTTAAGATCAAATATTTTTTGTTCTAAATGATAATTAGCTTCATTAAGACTTTTAAAATGATTTTAAAATGCTAAAAAAAGTTTTTGCTATATAAAAGATTATTAAAGACTAATATTGATTCTTCTCCTTCTTTATTATCTAAAAACAACTTTAAAGATTTTTCTGCTTCATTATAATTATAAAAACCTTTATATATGGGATTTTGAAATCTATCAATTTGACAAAAGGTTTTTGGCCAAGTTGATAAATTCTAATTTTTCTTTCTTTGAAAACTACATAATAGGAAAATCTACTATTTTCTGCACACAAAAAAAAAGTAGCTTAAAGCATTTAGTGATGTACCAAACCTTGTTTTATCATTTTTAAGAAACAAAATATTATTTAATAAACTCTTTGTTCTTCATTAAGATTATGCTTAATTTGTACTAAAGGTTCAAATTGGATACCGAGACAACTACTTAAATTGAAATACACGAGAGTTGAACGAGCTACACAAAATGCAACGAGAGCTCGGTGAAAAGGAGAGTAAAGGCAACTCTAAAGACAAAGGGTAGGGCACAGGGAATTGGGAGAACTTCCTTTCGAGTATTGAAACTATGAAACTAGAATAAAGCACTGGTACTTTTGGCACTCACCTCAATTGCATCGACCCTTCCTTATCTTTCATTATCAAATAAGCTTTACTTTTAAGGCAATGGATTGACTCTTTCTATAATGTCTCTTCCTTCCCTTCCTTGGATGGGTGGCCCCTTCTTTACTTACTTTTAATACAAAGCGGTATTTCCTAACTAACATTGAAGAAAGAAACTTGAGAAAAGAACTAGTGGAAGAGCTAATAGTGTACGGGCTTTTGAACAGGCTAATGCTTTTCATTCCTATAAAAAAAAACATCAACTAGTTATTAGTTTAGAAAGAATATCAGCTAAATTATTATCGTTTCTTAAAATGTGTTCAAAATTTGCTTTATAACCTCTTCCTCATATTATTTCTAAGAAATATATCCATCTTTTACTTATAAACGAATTTTTCTTTTTAAAAATTTTCTTCTAAGAATTTTTGTAGAATTTGATTATATTATTGCAATTTGTTCTAATTGTAAAAAAATCATTTTGTATATATAAATGAAAATAATTTAAAGAGTTTATAATTCCTAGAATTTCTATTTCTGTAATTAATTTTCTTCCTTCAGTTTCAGTAAACTTTCCACTAGTATACATAGCTATTTCTTTCATCTCTTTTGAGCTATCTTTTTTAGGTTTTTGTAATAAAATTTCAGCCTACCATTTACTACTTGCATCAATTCGTATGATTTTATAATAATTATCTATGGGCAATGTTAAAGGCATTAAGGTTTTAAACTATTTGTTTTAATTTTTGTATAAGTTTTATATCTTTACTATAAAAATATTTTTGTATACTTTTACTTAATTTATTATATAATAGTTTAATTTATATACTTAAATTAGGTACAAATTTTCTACTATAATTTAATAATTCTAGAATATTTTAAAGTTTTTTAGTATTTTCTATTTTATTCAAAAATTCTTTTATTTTTGTTACAATATGAGGTTGTAATTCTACTTTTCCTTTATCTAATATTAATCCTAAAAATTCTATTTTTTGTTTAAATAATTCTACTTTCTTTATAAAAATTATTATTCTATTATACTTAAAACAATTTAAAATTTTATTAATATGCATTATATGCATAATTTTATTTTGACTATATACAAGGACATCATTAATATAAATTATACAAAATTTTAAAAATGGCTTTAGTGTTCTATCCATTCTTTCTTGAAATACTTGTAGGGAATTTTTTAATCCAAGCAAGAGAAAGATTAGATACTAAAACTCATTTCGTTTAGTTTATAATTTTAATCCAAGCAAGATTGGATAAGTGAGTAATAGTAAATATATAAAGCTTAATGTCCAAACTAAAGGATATAAACCACTTTTTCCCTTTAGTATCAGAGTTCTCTTTTGTATTTATTTTTAAATAAAAATTTATATGAGTAGTTATTATGGCAGACTTCATTTAGTTTATAATTTTAAAGTATTTTATATTTTATGTTTAAAATCACTAGTTGAAAATAAAAAAAATTCATGCTAAAGCAAAGTATAAAATATTGAAAACTTAGGCAAAAGGTTATTGTAGAATATCCAATTCATATAGTTCATATTACTTTACTCATAGCATTAAAACTTGAAGAATTAAAAAGTTTAGCTTTTTAAATAAAAGTCCGGGTAATCAACTAAAGTGTTTAGAGTTCAAAGATTTTGTCAAGTATTGTAAAGGAGCAAGATTCATTGAATTGCATAATTTGTTATTAGAAATAGATATAGACAGTCATAATCTACATCTAGGGAGACTAAGACATTGCTACGTAAACATTAATCAAGATTGTCAACTCATAGAAATATTTATAAAGATAAGTATAGTAGAAGCATTTATTTATGAACTTAAAAAAATTAAAATATTTAGATTTAGAAATTAGAGATTTTAAGAAAGTAAAACTTAACCTTTTAGAAAAATTTAAGTTACAATGCAATATAGATCATCTAGAAAATCATTATAAGCATATTCCACACACTAGTAATGGTCTATTAAATTTTATAGTAGACTTAGTAATAAATTTAGGTATAAACTTAGAATTTAACATAGATAAAATTAATAAAGCATTAATATATTTAGTTCACTTTTTCCAAAATAGTAAGGTAAACACTCTTAGAAAAATATCTAGACCATATTGAAGAAATAATAGCAGATTTTACAGAAAAAAAATTAGCAGATTTTCTAATAAAAAGAGATAGTAGACTTAATACAACTTATTGATAATAAAGCTCCTAAGCTTGTAGAACTAGAAATAAGAAAGTTAATACAAGAATTAAGTGTTGAAGTAGAAAAGATAAATAGAACTCAAAACGATTTATAAATACAATTAAATAATATTAAAAAAATAGTTATTGAATGAACAAGAAATAATATTGATAATAAAACTCCTAATAAAACCTATTACAACTTATTGATAATAAAACTCCTAAGCTTGTAGAACTAGAAATAAAAAAGTTAATACAAGAATTAAGTGTTGAAGTAGAAAAGATAAATAGAACTCAAAAAGATTTATAAATACAATTAAATAATATTAAAAAAATAGTTATTGAATGAACAAAATTGATAAAAACCTATTAGAAACTTTACTAGAATTAAGAGAAGAAATATCATCCCTTACACCTATAGGATTTAGTACTAATCAGCAATTCTCTACGAAAAGTAATAATATACAACAAGTTCAAGCTGACACTATAATAAAACTTTTATTAAAAATTTGAAGTAAAATAGAAAAGTTAGAAAATAGAATAACCAAAATTAGAAGATAACTTTTATTTATCTATTAATAAAAAGATACTCATATAACTCTAGATAATATAGATAAAGAACTTGACAAGCTAATCATTCATTGTTAGACGAAGACATTAAAATAGAGGAAGAATTAGAACCATTATATAAAGAAGTGATAAATTAATATTTAGATGAAATAATAAATATAGAAAAAGATCTAAATTGTACAGAATGTGAAAAATGGCCTAAAGAAATAAGACAAAAATAAAAAAATTAGAAATAATAGATAGTAATCCAATAAAAAAAGACAATAAAGAAGAATATAAAATAGAAATAATAAATCCTAATATAACTATAAAAACACAAGATCTAGCTTATATAGCCTAGAGAGATAGAAAAGAATTTAAAATGCATATAAATGAATTACTAGAACTAAGAGTAATTAGAAAAAGCACAAGTAGACATAGAAGTCCATCATTTATTGATAATAACCATAGTGAACAAAAAAGAGGAAAAACTAGAATGGTTATAAATTATAAAAGATTGAATGATAATACCAGACAATACTTATAAAATTCCTAATAAAGATGAATTAATAAATTGCATACAAAAAGCTTCATATTTTTCAAAATTTGATTGTAAAAGTGGTTTTTGGCAAATCTGGTTACAAGAAGAGTCTATTCCTTGGACAACTTTTAGTTGTTCAGAAGGACATTTTGAATGGTTAGTAATATCTTTTGGATTAAAAAATGCCCCACAAGTATTTCAAGAAAAAAGCACTAAAGCCATTTTCAAAATGTTGTATAGTTTATATTGATGATTTTATTGTATATAGTCAAAATAAATTCATGCATACATGCATATTAATAAAATATAATATTGTTTTAAGTATAATAGAATAGTAATTTCTAAAAGGAAAGTAGAATTATTTAAGCAAAAAATAGAATTTTTAGGATTAATAATAGATCAAGAAAAGGTATAAATAACTATCATTTATTATAATAAAAATATTAGAATTTTTTATAAAATAGAAGATACTAAAGAATTTCAAAATTTTCTAGGATTATTAAATTATAGTAGAAAATTTATACCTAATTTAAGTATATTAGTTAGACCATTGTATAATAAATTAAGTAGAAGTAGACAAATATTTTAATAGTAAAGATATAAAACTTATACAAAAATTAAAAAAAAATAGTTAAAAACCTTAAGCCTAAATTTAGCATTACCCATAGATAATTATTATAAAGTCATACAAACTAATACAAGTAGTAAAGAATGGGCTAGAATTTTATTACAAAAACCTAAGAAAGATAACCCAAAAGAGATGGAAGAAATAGTTATGTATACTAATGGAAAGTTTACTAAAACTAAAGGAAGAAAATGAAGTACAGAACTAGAATTTTAGAAATTATAAACTCCTTAAATTCTTTTCATTTTTATATACAAAATGATTCTTTTATAATTAGAACAGAATGCAATAATATAATTGAATTCTACAAAAAGTCTTAGAAGAAAAATTTTGAAAAGAAAATTTCGTTTATAAGTAAAAGATGGATATATTTCTTAGAAGTAATAACAAGAAGAGATTATAAAGCAAATTTTGAACATATTTCAGGAAAAAATAATAATTTAGCTGATATTCTTTCTAAACTAATAATTAGTTGATGTTTCTTTTGCAAGAATGAAAAGCACTAGCATGCAAAAACTTAAATTTAGATATTTCAATTTAAGTAGTTGTCCCAGTATTTCATTTGAAACTTTAATACAAGTTAAGCATAGTCTTAATAAAGAACAAAGAGCTTTATTAAATAATACTTAGTTTTTTAGAAATGATAAAAAAAAGTTTTATAGATTCACTAAATGCTTTAAGTTATTTTTTTGCAAAAAAGAATAGATTTTCCTATTATGTAGTTTTCAAATGAAGAAAAATTAGAATTTATTCAACTTGGCCAAAAACTTTTTGTCAAATTGATGGATTTCAATATCCCATATATGAATGGTTTTATAATTATAGTGAAGCATAAAAATCTTTAAAGTTATTTTTAGATAATAAAGAAGGAGAAGAACCAATATTAGTCTTTAATAATCTTTTATATAGCAAAAATTAAATTTTAGCATTTTTAAATCATTTTAAAAGTCTTAATGAAGTTAATTATCATTTAGAACAAAAAATGTTTGAGCCCTTAAAAAAAAAATTGATAATATGAAAGACTAAAAGTTGAATTAGAACAAAAGTTACAATTATCAAAGCATGAAGATAAACAAGTAGAGGATAACTCTCGTAGCAACATAAAAAAGATAGAAATAGAAAAGCAACTTCAAATATTAAAATAATCTGGACTATCTGCAAAAATAGCGGAGAATACTAATGTAACTTTAATGCAGGAAAAAGTTAGGGAAATTTATAAAAGACTAGAAGCAACTCTACTAGATATTCAACAGATTATTCTGGGGCTAGTTGAAGAAAAAACTATAAAAAGATTTTTAAAAATACAAGACTTTCTTTATTCAGCTTAAGAACTTCTAGAAGGAATGACAACACTAACTGTCAAAAAGACTATTCTAAGTAGTTATGGTTCAAATTTACGACAGTTCAAATCCATCTTGACAAATTCCCAATGGAGTTCATTATCCCAAGAATTGTAGATAATATTGGCATTGGAGAATTATTTGATTACGGAATTATTGACAATCTCAGTGCCGCCAGTTTTATAAAAATTGGATTCCTCCCAAATAAACTTCAACAAGCCATAAGACTATATGGTGGAAAGCATGGATTTGTCCTTGACATAGATACAATACCTTATGAGTGAATAGTCAGGTATGCTAGACAACCTATGATCATCTCTGCCTACCATTACATTGTTATTATACCCTACAATCAAATAGTGGAGTTTGTGATTAAAAATATCAAACCCTGAGTCTGGAAACTTCTCATTTCAAAATTTACAAAGATATAGAGCTCAGAAGTATTATGATTGTATTAAATCTAAAAGACCAAGGCTCATTAGACAGACACCTCATATGTTTATTTTCTTACGAATCTCAAATGAACAATACATGTAATATCCAATCCTTGGATCTACCTCAATGCAGATATAAATAGTTATTTTTCAGAGATCCAAGAATGAGAAAAGTTGAAGCAACAAAGTATTGAAGATTGTTCTGATGATTATGAAATGGATGACGAAACATACTACAATTTCAATTCAATACAATAAGAAGTCAGAAGAAGCCAAATAACTAAAAAGTAAATAAAGTTAGTTGAAAGTTAAAAGATTAGATCAAACAATTAATAGTTTTTAGTTGGAATAGGAAAGTTTTAGCTATGAAAAGCTTACAAAAAAGCCTTGTAAGCTTTTTATAGCTTTGCTATCAAAGCTACGAAAGAAAAAGCTTTGCTATCAAAAGTGTTGTAATTTACAAAACTGGCTAATAAAGAAGTTCTTGTTTTCAAGTAAGTATCTTTTACTCTTCTAAATTTTTATTTATACGTTAGAATAAAAAGAAGTCTTGCGTACACAACAAAAATATAAATTTTTGTTTAAAAATCATTTACAAAAGGCGATCCTTGTTATTAACAGTTGAGGTGGTATTGTTTTAATCAAATAGAACTAAGTAAAACCTTTGTTATTATTAAAAAAAATTAGATTTTATAAAAATGTGGTTTTTTGTTAGCCTAATTTTCCAAATGTAAGTTTGATGAAAGGCTTGAAGGCGTGATCAGAAAAGTTTTTGTAATACATATTTTTAAGAATAATTTAACAGATTCGAAAGGCCGTTTTGATCAACAAACAAAACCCACTTCTCTTTGGTATATTTAGTATTATTTCATCTTCTTCTTCTATCTCTATACTACCTATCTTCTTGTAATTATTTGTGAAACTTAATTATTTCTATCTATATATATATATGACTTGTTTCAGGCATTTCTATTATTCTTTCATTTTTTAAATTTGATAACTTCCATTCTAATCCTTTTAGTTCACTATGAGTTAGTTTTTTAGGGACTATCATATCAATATATTGACTTTTATGGCTATGCATATAATGTAAAGAAAGAAAGAAAGAAAAATTAACTGCATTGCTGTTTCATTTAAATATATAAACTTCAAAGCACTTGAGATTTTAGTAGTTCATTATTTGCATAGAAGTTTGATGTTATATCTCCCATGGAGCCAGTCAATTCATACCATTTGTTAATTTCTCATGATTTAATTTCTTATTATCTTCTTCTTATTCGCCTAAAATGTAGTTTGACTTTGTAGTTCAGTAAGGATATTTCAAAGGTGAAAGATGATCAGGAGTGGGAGATTATTGAGACCAGAAAGGCGCTGTCAAGAACAGGGCCTGTAGATGCATATAAGCCAAAAAAAATCTCATTGGACCAGGAGCTAAAGGTGTACAGTTATTATAGCGTTCTCAAATTCATATAATCAAGGGCATTTTTTGCATTTCCTTCCATTAAATTAATTGGTAGCTGACTATTTGTTTTCGTATTTAATAGGCTTTGCAAGAAAAGTTGGACATAAACAACTATGAGTATAAGAGAATTCCTATGCCAAATGAAGGAAAGTCAGACTAGTCTTAGGCTCTCTTTCAATGGTTTGTTGTCTCGTTGTATCACTCATTTATTATTTCTAAAAATTTTAAGTGCTTGAATTTCATCAATTTTTGTTAGAATATAATTGCTTTTGTCGCAAGTAAAAACTGTCGGTATATGCTTATCCAGCACTTAGTTGATGTATTAAGTGCATACAACTTTTGTTTGAATAATTTGATAGTATGTGATGATTGATTGCTAGAATAATGTAGTCGACTGCATATGCATGATAAAGCCATTGACTAAAATGTCATTTCGTCTGTAGTTTGTGAGGAAGTGTAGAGTTTGTAAAGGAGCATTGGAGACAATTCGTTGACTATTATTTTGTTCTCTTTGCATTAAGCACCACTTGTAGGAAAGTACCGAAATTTAAAATATCAAACTAGAAACTAAACTGCATGCATGCATACATAATTTTAGATTTCACAGTGGAGGTGGAGGTGGAGGTGGTGGAGGAAAGAGCTGGACAGCATCTTGTAAATAGACCACAGCAGAAACCACAAGCTGGGAATTAAAAAGAAAGGAAACATGCAAGGAACCACAGAACATAAGAACCATTGGTATGCTTTTCGGCTCTGAATAGTTTAATGAAAAGTCATACCGTGACATCAATGGTATGTTACGTGCTGGACAGCTGGAGGAGCTGGTGGCATCAGTGGTTGTGGGGGCGGTGGTGCATTGGGTGGAGGTGGATCCATATGTGATGGAGGAATACGAAGGAACAGGTATAATTGTGAGAAGATGATAAAGTAGCGGTGAAGGGTATTGAGTTTAAAATGGATAAAAGTTTACTATTCAATGAAATAAATGAGAACCATAGCATGCGGGACGTACATGCACGCCACTTATACATGTCGAGCGTGTGACACACCGCACAAAATATATTTTATTTTTTTTATTATTAAATTATTAATTATTTTATATAATAAATTTATAAATCATAATAAGTATTTATTTATTTACTTAATCATTAAATATATTATTATTATTATTAGTATTTTATTAAAATAATTGATAAACTATTTATTTAATTGTTATTTATTTAAATTATTAAATAAATAAATAATTATTTATTTAAATTATTAAATAAATAAATAATTATTTATTTATAATATAAAAAGAAAATAAAAGAGAAACAAAAAATAAAAACAAACTAAAATAACTATAAAAAAACAAGAAGACAATTCAATTTAAAAAATAAAAATAAAAACAATGTAAACGACAAGAAACGGAGAGTTGATTGAAGGGGGTACAGTGTAGTTGATTGAAGGGGGTACAGTGTAGTTAACAGTGTTATTTATGCTAACCTCAGGGGGTGACAGTATTAATACCCCACTCTAAAACTAATGTTTTGGCTTAGGAAATTGTTGCACAGATGCTCAATTCTGTACAAGCCTGCTATCTTGCAGGGTTTTGACTACATATAGGAACCCTACATGGGAAATTAGAATACGGCTTTTCAAACAGTTGTTCTTTTGTCTTTACATACGAGGCTCGGAACTTTTCAAAGATTCAATTGTTGTTTTGAAATTGCCACTGTAGCTGATAGTCAACATCTGGATTCAGGCAATGGATTCTATCCTCAAATTCAACCCAAGAGCAGCAGGCATGGCCTGCTGTGTTTCCACAGATTTACGGGCAAAAGCTTCATGTTTTGCTTGTTCTGTATCTCTGCCTTTACATGTATTTTAGCAGTTGCCTGGTTACTTTTTTGTTACATATCATGAAAATGGTCTTGAATTCACCTATTGGCCATTGTGCCCTTCAGCTGAAACTATTAATACTTGCATTAAAAGAATTTTATTCTTATGGTGTGTGATTGGTGGCTTTATTGCAGGATTTACCAGCCTAATTCATCTGAAGTTTGCAGAAATTTCAAGTTTATGCATTTGTTAAAAGGGTAGCAGTATCGTATCACCCAAGTAATGTTCTTTTCATAGTTAGGCACTCCAACTGAAAAACAAAGCACTTCATTCTTTTTCTGTTACTTTACAATTCTTCCAGTCATTGCTATGTACATTTGCAATTAAGTTAACACAGAAAGAGAGGCAAAAGGCAGCAGAACATATATAAAGAATTGAGAGCAGGCGACAGCTTTCACCCAAAACCATTTCCACTATTACAAACTGATGCCCAGCTCTCCCCAAGAAACCATTTCTCTTTATGTACACACCCCCAACAACACAAACAAACAAGAAAAAATGCTGTAAACCCTACCTAGTGTTTCCTCTTTTTTCCTCCCAAATAAATTCTTTCGCCCTTTTCCCATTTTTTATTCATTTACACATGCAAAGACGAGCAGAATCACAGCCCAAAAAAACCCTCTTTTTACATCTCCAATCTACCCCCCTCCCCCAAAACAAAAATGTGCAAAATATATAGGAAAAAAGTTGCTGGAAACTATTTGAAGATAAACTTCATTATTACCTTGGTTTTGGTTGTGATCCAAATGGCACAAATGGTTGAAGAAGCCTTTGAGCTGATGGACTACCCAGTAACATAGCCTGGGATCGTGTAAGCATCTCAGCCATTGAAGGGGTTTGATAAGACTGAACAAGACTTGACCCATCGGTTGAGTCGCCTCTTGCCGTTGCTCTTTGCCATGAGTGTGAACTCAGCCCTGAAAGAATATATGCTCTACCAGATGCTTCATAAACATGCCTGCTTGCCATTCTCTCTTGCATTTCCTTGAGTTCAGCATCCAATGCAATACAGAGACGATCATGAGATTTAGTTGAGACAGTCTCTGACAGTACCTGTCGACAATTCTCAAGGATAGAAACAGCACCAGCTAGATCTTCCTGCTCAGCTGTAGCTCTCGCCTGTGCCATGGCCTCTGCTGCTTGGAGACGGTTGCATTGTCTGTCCACTTCAATTGACACAACTTCTTGTCCAGTTATTTCAGGTCTTTCAATCCTAACTTCATCACTCTCCAGTGTTACAATTTCTTTAGTTAAGGGATCCTTGTAATTACATCTCACCTTTAGCAATGATGTCTCATTTCTGGAAGACTCTGCAGGAACATTAATAGATACCAGAAAATCCCTCTCTTCATCAGCATACAAATCCCCAACATCAATAAATCCACTGCGTCCATCAACCATCACACGGCTTGGGTAACTTCCTGCTTTGAATGAGCCTAAGCAAACACTTGGGTGCACACATTCAACCTCCACTTGCAGCTCCTGCACCACAACACTCAGAAGCCCTCCTATGCATTGTGCAAATGCATCCTGGATCACAGCTTCAGTTTCAATGAAAGAAAATGTCCCTCCAGAGTTTTCAGAAATTGAATGCATTGATGAAGCATCATGATCTGTACCAAAGCCAAAAGCATGCACTGGAATCTGGAAACCACTATTGTCACCACCATGAATAGACAAAGGAAGGAGAGAATGATAATTGGGTTGAAGTTGGTTACCACCAGAACCATTCACGGTATATGTATCTTGCCCATCGGACAACAAAATAATGCTGGCCACAGGATTCCTTTCCCTACGCTCTTCCATTACCTTGGCACCTTTTCTCAGGCCTTCAGCAATGTTAGTCCCACCATTTGCAACTAAAGAATTGACAGCTTGAAGAGCCTGCTGCCGTCCTGCGTCAGACATTCGACGTAGGGGAAAGATGCGGCAGGCAGTGGAAGAGAAGGCAATAACAGAGAGCCTATCGTTGGAGCCAAGGTTTTGTATTACAAAGCCCATTGCCCGTTTAAGTAATGCAAGCTTGGTACCAGCCATGCTTCCGCTGATGTCCAGTACAGTGACTAGGTCAACTGGAGCACGAGGAGTTTGAGAAAGTTGTAGCAAAGTAGCCTCATTTCTGCTAGGATTCTGTCTTGCAATAGTAGCCGCAGCTTTGAGATGGACCAAAATGGTGAAATCATCATAAGATTTGGACCGTGCTGCAACTGAAACTTCTGGGTGTGTTCTGATGGCTATCATTTTACTAGAATTGTTGTCTGCAACATCATTACAACCAGAACTTCTGTCAGTAAACAAAGGTTGGTGATCTAGGGTTTCATCATCGTTGAATATCCCTGGTTCAGGAGCCTGAAATAGAGGCACAATGTGGCATCGACTCTCTCGACGAGGGGGAGGTAACCGGTGGACCATAGTCATCAAGGCATCATTTTGAGGCCAACCTAATGGATTGATTGCTTCCCTTCCCAGGGGAGGATCAGAACTGGGTCCCTGCATGGGGATCTCTTTCCATTTTGCCCTGCAAACAGGACAAACTTGGTTACCGTGCTTCACACATGAAGCAATGCAGTGGAAATGGAAGGAATGAGAGCACTCTGCAGTGAAAATAGCTTGCCCAGTTCCTTGTTTCATCTTTGTCAAACATATTGAGCAGGTCTGCTGAAATTATATAGCAGGCAAAGTAAACACATGAGTTCATACTAAAGAATAACTGTTGTGAGGACTAGCAGTAATGGTGGAAAGGACATGTACAAATCCTTAGGCATGCACATGTGTACGAACCATACAGTGGACATCTCGTTTCAGAACAATATCTTCAATTGAGGACATCAATAGAGAAATAAACAAATTATCAAGCCAATGTCAAGCAAATCACATTCGATGTTAAATAAAAGAAAATTTGCATACTTATTCCATATGACACAAGTGGCAGATCTAAACAACACCATACTGAGTGTTAATAATGAATAAATGTCGTAGCACAGGACCAACCAAAATCAGTAATGAAGACAACATACAAAGTTTAAGACTTGACATCAAACTTGTTGAGCACTCCAGCCACAGAAAACTTAGAAATTGATTTAGTCTTTCCCAACAAATCCAAAAAAAAAAAACCCTCCAGTTGAGCTAATTTGTCCAAGGCAATTAAAAACCAGTTTAGTTGCAGGTTAAGAGAAAAAGATAGGAGTAATGCACATAATCTATATCCTGTACATTGACTGAATTCGCAGAATCCTCTGTAATCAAGAGTAGTTGCAATGAGCAAGTTTGTTACTACTATTAGTGATTTCTTCCTCCTCAAGAAATAGTAGCTTCAGTTGCACATTCAAGAAAACAAACATAAAAAATATGACAAAATGACTCCCAAGTTGTACTTCACCAGAATCAAAATGTAATCAAAATATATACTGATAATACATTATAAGATGGCTAACAAACATTTTTCAGGTTCATTCTTTCTCTTCTTTATAAAATATCTAGGCTGTCATGCACTGTATAAGAGACCCTAAAGTTAAAAATGGAAAAAGAAAATAAATATCAAGATTGAAAAAGGTATACCAAGCTCCAACAACTGAAGCTCAGGAGCTTAGGGTCCCTAAGGCATTTAAACAGAGCTTAAAGCAAGGGATTCTAAAAAATATAGGTGGTATATGAATGATTAATTATGTTCCAGAAAGTTATCATGTTCTAAGTTTCTATCACTTGCCTCCAAGTTCCAAGTGCTCCTTATAAAAGTTGATACTTGATATTCAAACTTGTAGTTTTGCAGTAGGTTGCTATATCCTACATATCATTATAGTCCGTAAAAGTAGATCGTCTGAAGATGTTTTATCATAGGAGATGGCAACACCCGCCATAAGCAAGTGTAAGTGTTAATAGCTTTGCCTTTGGGCCAAGCAAGGAGAAGCAGCATATCAGGATGGACAAGACGATGATGAAAAAAGAGAAGCAATTGATCAGCTAGCATACCAGACAACTAGTCAATGTTAGGCATCCAACAATTAGAGGGCATGTTACTCTTCAAAGGTTATCAAGCAACTACAGTGATAAGATGCAAACCCATCTATCAAAGAAAGGGAAATAATAAGTTTCTTTACGACATATCTTTTTCTTTCTTTTCTTTTGCTTCCTTGATGAAGTCCACACCTAGAAAGCTTGTAATTAACAGTCAACAGAGGAGGCCAGCACACAAGTTGCTTTTCTTCCCTCTAAGAGAAGGAAAAGGAAAGGTAAATCCTTTAGTCTTCTTTTACTAGTAAGGTCCTGAAAGCGACTTCTGCATTAACTCCACAAGCCCAAATAGGAGAAAACAACATGACATCAAATACCTGGCTCCAATAATTTCAGATGATGCTCAATCTAGGATACAGTTGCACCAAACAACAAACTTATTAAGTATGGATTAAGACATTTGATATTACAAACAAAAAAATTGAGAAATTTCAAGGCTCTTTTGATTGCCTAGGTCTGCAAGAGATATCAAAATAATTAAATTCTCTGTTTGGTCGTACGGAAAATTGTTAAAACAGAAAATAAAATAAAATTTTGAAACAAAAGATTTTTTTTTCCCTTACTCAAGGGAAAATCTTCATTAAGCTGATAATAACATTTTGGTGATTAGGACAGATTGAGTTCTAATTCTCATTCTATAAATCTGAAATTGAACAGAAAAAGAAAATAACAGAAACACGAAACACAAAACTTCAATTATTAGCAATAATACAATTCAAACCTGCAAATAATAAGGCACGATTTTTTTTACAAAAAAAAAGTTTATTGAGCTGTTCTTCCCATTTCGTTATTTCGGCAAAAAGAAGCCAAAAATTTATTTTGTTCATTTTCTTAGCAACCAAACAGAGAACTCAATAACATTAAACCATCAAAGAAATCAAAACAACACAAAAACCAGTACTCTTAATCGCAATTTCAGTTGTTTCACCTCCATTTTCTCAGCAACCAATCCACAAACTCAAAATCATTCCCATCTCAAAAACTAATAAAAAAAAAAAATTGAAAGCAATAGTTCGAAAAAATGAGAGACGACAAACACACCTTGGAAGATTTGCTGCTACTTTTGGACAACCTCAAACCATGAGAAGATGGCGATGGTGTCATAGGCCGTGAACACGTGTCCCAACTAGCAGGTGACAGCAAAGCAACATTAGATAGTCTGTCAGTTGAGTCAGCTAAAGACGGCGGTGGTGATTCCTCTAGAGTTCTTGGTACATACACACAAAGATTCAAGCCCAAAGCAAGCTTTGCTTTTCTCCATTTGCTTCCCATTTTTTACTAACAAAATGAGCTAAAAGATGATATCTTTATTTGCTCAAGACCAAGAAAAAGCAAACCCAGAACCAAAATCAAGAACCCAATACGTTTGTTCAAACAAAATGAGCTGAACCCAGTCAAAAGAATAAATGAAGAAAAAATTGATGATGAAGATAGTTTTGCTTCAAGATTTTATTTTTATTTTGTTTTTGTGTTTGTTTTGGGTTTTCAAGATGAGTCCTTGGAATGAGAGAGAGATAATGGTTCTTTAACAAAAGCTAAAATGGAACACGAAAACCAAGAGATGTTTTTAATGGAGGGGTCTTTTCTTTTTTCAACAGAGTTGATGATAGATGTTGTGTTATTAATGAAATTTTTAAAGAGAAATGGGTGTTGGGAGAGAGGCAAAAAGATTGTCAGAGGAAGGGAATTGGTCGCCATAGAAGAGGATAAGTGAAGCTGAAGCTATTCTTCATGGCCGCCATTGAAGAAAGAGAGAGAGCTTTGACCTTTGTTTGTTTGAGTTTTATGTTTTTGTAGAGACCGAGTGAGACTTTGAAAGAAGTAAAAGGCGACATAAAATTACAAATAATAAATAAATAATTTTTAAAAAAAAGGCACGTTTTGGTTAAATAGGGAAAGCTAACCACTTTATACAATTATGATTTATGCTCTGACCACTTTGCTTTGCTCTCTCCGTTTTGCCCTTGTGTTTTGCTTCTTATTACCATTAATGCATCTCTTTAGCTTTATTTATTTATTGTTTCCCGTTAATATCTTAGATAAGAATCGTAATAATAACATCTGGGTCCTTACATTTTTATATTTCTCAGTAATTGGTCTATTTGTATCTGATAGCTCTATATTCTTAATTAAATGACAAAAATTGCCCTGATCATTTTGATGTTTTACCAATAGCTAGCAACAGTTTGTAACTCACAACTAAAGGGTATTTCAATTATTTTATTGGAGATCAGGTCAGGGACCTATTTGATACAAATGCATAAATTATGTTTTTTTTTTATGCATGGGAGGAAGGAAACGTTTTTTTTTTTAATGAGAATAAGGGAATCAAGCTTAAAACTTAAACATTGTAAACTCTTAAATTATCGAATTATTTTAAGTAAGTGAGCATAAATTATGTTCTTACTTAAAGATTAGGGAGCTAAATATTATTACCCAAATATAATTTGAAATATTTTTAATGCTTTTTTATTTTCTTCTTCGAAATTATATTTTGATGCCTTTTGATGAGCCGAGGAGTGAAGTATAAGAAAAAAATTGGAATGCATTTCTTATTGAAATACACTTTTCAAACGCAAGGAATACATATTTCATTATTTTGGAGGAATGTATATTCAATAAAATATTAATGGTCTCAACTAAACAATACAATTAAAATTTTATTTTATTTTAGGGTTCATTACGTTAGCATTTCTAATCATTAAAAAAAAATGCTTCTAATCTATTTCAATCTTTAAATGTAACTAAAAAAAATTAATCTAATAACAACCTTTCCCCACAAATAAAACAACTCTAACTTATTCTTCATTTTAGTCTATGGATGCACCAATCAATAAAATTCATATTTGTCAATTAATTTCTCTGAACTCACAATAGCAATATTCTATTATCCAATCCATCACATTTTAATTTAAAAAAATTTATCTTTAAATATCCCGGGAGACTTTTTTCCCCATTTTCTAAATGGATGATCCTATTGACAAATTTAAGTGTTAGTGGATGGTTATCAAATATTTAGCTTTACAATCAAAAACACCTTTTTTATGTTAAAAGTAATTATAAATTTGTTTAATGGGGTGTTTTTTTTTTTCTTTATATAGGATCTCATTCTTAATTTTTTATTTAGTGTTGAGGATATCAAGTCATGCACTTCAATTTGACATCCCTATAATATCAATTAAGCCACAACATTGATACCTTATGCGCAGTAAAAAATCATAACTTACATCATAAGTAAGAACACGTAAGATTAACACACCAATAAAGATAAAGAAAACAAACCAATCACAAGACACAAGATATACGTGGTTCGGCCCAAATTGCCTACATCTATGGAGGATCCATGATCCAACTTCTTCCTATTGAAATAGATCACAAAGTATCTTCTTACATCATCAATGATCCCACAAGACCCCTTAGTATCTCCCATAGAGACCTCTAAGTATCTACCCTTGATCATTATAACTCCCTAAGACCTCTTCGTATCTCCTCATAAGAGATTTTTACAAGAAACATAAGAATAGCCCGAGCATCTAAGCCAAAAGAATCTATGGTGTTTCTCTTTTATTCACTCAAAGAACCTAAAGAAGAAAACACCCCCAAAGGTTACACCCTAGTGCACCACGCACTTAATGCCTACCTAACTCCTCAATTCTCTCTTATGGTTACATCTTGAAACCTTAGATGCTTAATCTTAAACAAGGGTTTACAAGTGTTTATATATGGTGTATTTAGTGCCTACAAACTCTATTCCTTGTTGGAGTAAGAGTCCACTTGTTTTGGAAGTCTAAAACTTCTCAAAACTTAAAATCCTGAACCAAAACGGACTTTTTCACGCGTTCTGGCGCCGCGGCGCTTGTCCCTGAGCGCCGCGACACTGGCCCTTCTCGCATCCAGCATTGCAGCGCTGGGAACCCAGCGCTGCAACGCTGGTCTTCTATGTTGAGCGCCGCGATGCTCATCCCTGGGCGTCGCGGCGCTGGTCAGCTCCCCGTGATTCCTTCTTTTCCTTCGCGTCTTTGAGTCCCGTTTCACTTCTCCTTTCGTGTCCCACACGTCCTAGACTTCTCCATACGTGTCTCACACGTTCTAGACTTATTGTGACTCTCCACTTTAATATTCATCTCAATTTTTATCTAATTAAAATTGTTGAATCACTAATTTTTCAACATTTAAAAAAAAAATTCCAAATTATTAACTATCGTACATGTATGACTTATCATCTTGTATGAAATGGGATGGACACCACAACATCATGAATCATTGTCTATTGAGCATGATGACGATGGTGGGTCAAAAAAGTAGTGGGATTTTCATGATCACCATTCACCAATAAAAAAAATAGTTATTTTATGTTTCTATTTTCTTCCACATGATGATGACGACGCCGATGACATATAAGGCCACACGTGCACATCATCTCTGTAGTCCCATGTCAACCCTGATGACGTTTTTTAGATCCTATCACATGTGTGGTGTTTCTTTTTCATCTTCTATTCTCTGCTAATCTTTTTCTTCTTTTTTTTTCTCCAAACAAAGGAAAATTTGTTTCATCCTTCCTTTCTTTTCAATTGTTAAGATACCCATTTGATAGCAAAAATAATTTATATATATTTTCAAATTATAGTTTAAAACCTCTTACATGTAAAGATAATTTCTCTCTTTTATTTAATAATTATTTACATTTACATGATTTAAAATAATATTCTTTTCATCTAAAAAAAAAAAAGGAAGCAGCTTTAAGAGTATATTGTTGTTGTTTTACTTTTTACAAGCTAACGATACTCAAGAGGTTATGCTGTGGCTTGCCCATCCCCACCGATAAAAATGTTGCCACTTTACAACTAAAATGATGTTATCTTGAGACATAATTACTAGAATTCAGAAGCTTTTGTTTTAATCTCGATGATAATCTTGTTCTCATTTTCCTTTGAAATATATTTATATTATATTATTGTTATTTAATTTTAGATACGTGTGCAAATTTCCAACCTTTGTTATCATGATCTCATACAAAACCTTGGTCTACGAAACCACTGTGCCCTCAAAACTATCAAATCCCAATGGTCAAAAAAATAGCGCACATAGGAAATTTCAGCATTTGCATCTATCTTTGAATTGTACATGGCTGCTATAATTTGATTGTTTCACAAGGCTCCAATACAAGTCTAGTTTAGAGTTGTTCAAGATCACTGTTTTTTGAGATTGAGACCGACTCACTTTGACCCAATAATTTTTTATCGTAAGCAAAGAAAAAAATTATTAGAAATTAGATTTAGTTTTCTTTATTCAAAGAAAATGTTAGAAGAGAATGATCGTTTTGGTCATGTTATCGTCCGATCATTTAATTACTTCATATAAGAATATTTGTTATTGTATGACCATTAGTCACTTAATAGATTCGTGAGAATAATCTTACTTGTTGACGCAAATATTTTGTTAACTCTCAAATCAGCAAGTTAAAGTTATTTTTTAAAACAAAAATCAGCTTTTAAGAAAAATAAGAAATTAAACTGGACGAATTTGCTCCAAAAGTATTAAGCTTGATGAGAATTTTGTAATCAAAGAATAAAATAAGGTTATACTAAAAGTTTTTTCGGTGAAGATATTTCAAAATTTAAGTCGCAACAATGATTTAAAAAAATAAGAGAAAATAACAAGAAAGGTGGATAATAAATAATAAATTAAGAGTTTTGCTAAAGACTTCGAAAAAAAGAAAGGATAAAAAGCCTTCAAAGTATGGTCACAACACTAGTGGAAGTTGAGAATATTTTTCTCTCTATTTTTTTGTGTCTCTGTTCAGCAAAATCGGTTCTCATTTATAGAGTTGCAACATAGGTTTAATATATAGTGTTAGAATCCTAATATGGTTAAAAATCCTCAAAACCTTTCCCTTCTTAGATTTTAATATTTAGAGTTCTGCTCAAATAGAGTTAAATCTTTCTTACTTGTGTAGGTTACCAAGATTATAGGAGTTATTCTTTATAGAAAGTGTATTTTATATATGATTCTCAGTGATCGAGTCCTTTCGAAAATGTCTGAACACAACCAGGGTGGTCGAGTCACAACTAGGTAATCAATTAGATTGAAGAGTGTACCTAATGACCAATGAAAATATTAACAAAATGAGGACTACGAGCTAGCCCAATTAGGGATGGCAATTTAGCCAGAATTTAAAAAAATTCAGAAACTTGGCCCGAGTCCCAAAAACCTGGGGTTTTTTTGGGTTCGAATTCGAATTCTTTTAGGTAATCTAAATTCGGGTTGGATCTGAATTTTTGTTGAATTTGAGAAACCCGGCTCCGAACCCAGGTTTTGTCTTTTTTTTTAAAGAAAAGTCCTAAATTAATTCTTAAAATTTTTAATCTTTAATATATATGAATCTAACAATTATTTTATAATATAAATACCCTAAATGTTTAAAATTTAACCTAAAAAATGAAATAAAAAATAAAAAACAATTAGAAAAAAAACTCAAGTTTAAACTCGAATCCGGCACGGCTCGAAAAACTTATAAAACCTAGGTTCTGAGTTCATACAAAAAATCTAGATTCGAATCCAGGTTGAGCAAAATTCATATCCGAATTTTACCAACCCTAAGCCCAATGACATCTGTATACCCTTCTATCTATTGGGCCCTATGCCTATAGGTCTGGCCTTGTGGGCTATAACGGATGTGCTGGGGATGCATAATAATTGGGCCTTCTGCCAAAATTAAAGAGGAATAAGGGTCTATTAGTTTTTAATATTAATTTGTTGACATTGAAATTTTATAAATATTGTCTCTTGGATTGAAAGTTTCTACATAGTGCCTTTTTAATGTGATCTGCCAGCATCTTTAGCTTTTTTTTTTTTAGATGATGCTCAAGATCGATTCTCATGTAGGAAAATGAATGCATTTATTTAGTGAGATTCCCCTTATTTAATTATCTATGGACCTATATAATGAAGACATGTGATTGTAGTGACGATGGAATTATTAGTTGAAGTTGGTGCCAAATGTGAATTTAATACTAGCAACCTTTCAAAAGATTCGCTTTATCAAGCGATTAGATGAATAGTTAACTCTTTTTCTAATTTATGATGACACGACATCATTTTGGAGAGTTAATGCTGATCGAATGGCTGGGGTGCACCCTTTAGGGATATACGTCAGTTCACAAAGGCTTTTTGCTTTTAGGGGTGTTTTAACCTTTAGATCTTAAATCGATAGTTAGGATTACTTTTTAAGAATTATATATAGAGATGAGGTTTCTTTGTTCTTCCACTTTAATTTCTTTTAACGGTTTTCAAAAAAGAAATCTTTAGCGATTTAAGGACTTTGCTTGATAGCTTTCCATCTATAATTTTACTTTGCCATTTCTATTCAAGTAAGTGTTTTGATATTGTATTTCTTCTATTATTTTTATCATGCTTTCTTTTGCATCTGGTGTCTTATTATTTAAGTGCTCGTTTTAGTCCTTATCTTTTAAGTGTTCGTTAGTTGATTTTAAGCAGATCTTTGATAATGTATATTTTGCACTTGTCTTAGGTGTAAGAATCATGTCTTCAGTGGATGACTCATTGAAAGTATCTGGTTAAGACTCAAAACAACATAGAGATGACTCAGTTACTGGGGAGTAGTTTAACCTGAGATGTAGATAGTAAGAGTTTCAAGGGGTTCGAGGACTCAAGTTGACAGTGAGGGACCCTACTTGAGCAGAGGAAGTTGTTGGGATGTTTGAGGACTCTGATGATGCTGAGTGGAATCCTAGAAATGTGGCGCCTACTTTAGTTCCCCAAGAGCAAGTGGGGGTTTCTGGCTAGTTGAGTAGATTTATCATCCCTTAGGTTGGGGAAGCCATTTTGAATTAGATTGTTCGCCCTATCATCCCTTGAGCATAAGTGCGAAAATCTTGTCAAGCTGAGGAGAAGATTTAACATTTCTGATACGATTACCTTGAGGATTCCTCAAGAGGATTGGTATATAATTGCTCCACCTACTAGGGAGATAGTCCTTATTTTACACTTCTTTAATCTTAGGTTAAGGCTACCTCTTAGTCTTATTTTGTAGATATGTTGGCTCATCTAAGTTTAGCACTATACCACTTGAACTTAACTTCGTTGAGGAAGTTGGTAAGCCTTTATGTTACGTGACATAAGGTTGGTTTTGATGGTCCACTATTTTTTGAACTCCAATAGTTGTATCACATTAGGGCAAATGTTGATCAATAGAAATGTTTTCACTACTAAACTGTTTATGATGGCGATAAAAGCATGGCTTCTATGAAGGGTTTTGCCTCGAATATTTTAGGTGGAAACACCTTTGGTTCTTTGCTGGAAGGGAGTGGAGGCAGGAGTATGAAGGGTGTTGTTTGATTTCTATAACACAAATTAGCGCAAGTGCACGTTGTCGCAACAAGTAATATATGATAAGTAGAGTGTCGATCCCACAGAGAATGATTTATCTTTTCTAGTTTAAGTACCGAAATGGTGTCTTTCTACTATTATCCAGAAAATGATTTAATGTATGATGATTAAACTACTCAAGTAAAAGAACAACTTAATTATGCTAAGTGATAAACTAAATTACCAACAAATTATATTCAATATGAGAAATCCTAGGATTACAAACTATCCCTCATTATGCAAATAAATTCAGCAGAATCTCTTTGATGTTTATTGGTTCTCAACTTGATATATTGACCAAAACACTCAACACATCACAAGCCTCTTTTGCAGGTCAAGTGAATCTATTCCATCCAATCAAATATCTATATGTCTATGATAAATAAATTGAACAAAATTCATTAAGCACAAGTTTTATGAGCCATACATGCCTTATGAGTATATGTCTATCTCATATGAAACTCAAGTGTACTACACTATGATCATGCATCAATATGCTTAAGACTAAATACCTAAATGCCTTTGTCAAGTTTATTTAAGCATTTCTAGATCAATTTAACCACTGGCCAAGTAATCAAATAGCATTAAGCACAAGCACAATGAATATATCAAAAGCTGAATTAATACCATAAAAGAGAGAACTAAAATCAATCACATAATGAGTTCAAGGATGTAATCCTAGATGAACGAAATTAGCTCATCATTAAACTACACAATCTTGAAGCTAATTCCATCAATACATGTAAACTAAACATCTTACAACAAGTAAAGAATCAAAGAAAAGAAGACATCCCTGTCAAATGCCTTTGTTGTTGAAGCTTGCTTCCCTCCTCTTTGATTTCTTCAAACTTAGAAGTTAGGTGTTTCTTTGTGTTTCCAGCTGCTGTCCCAGCTGGAGTCCTCCTCCAAAATGTAAGTTTTGAGCAATTAAATAGGTAAGAGCACGGAATTAGGGCGCATTTTGAGTTACTTTTGGGTTTCCTGATTTTCAGGAACCTGTCAAAACTTGTTGCCCAGGTCCCGGCGCCGCGGCGCTGCGTTTTGGCGCTGCGGCGCTCAGTTTCTGCAATCGGCGCCGCGGCGCTGAAATCCAGCGCTGCGGCGCTGCACTGTGCTACAGTACCACTGTAGCAGTACTGTAGCTACAGTACCACTGTAGCAAACAGTGCCTCCATTCGTATTTTTATCTCTAATGCTCCGATTTGCGTCCGTTTTCCGGTATTTTTGCTCCGATAATGCTTCAACCTATAAAACAACATTAATATGCATAAATAGCCCAATTATTGAGATAATTTGAACAAATATCAAGTTAGGAATATAAAATAGTTTATACAATTACGCCTTATCAAAGGGTCAAATGGTCTTCAATTGTGTCTTTTTTTTTTTTGTAGGGTAGGTCTTTCGTCTATTTATTTTCTTCAGTTTGTAGTATCTTTGGCTCTTTATGTTCTTCTAAGTTTTTGCACTATTTTAGAACTTTGGTCATCAAGTTCTTTAATTCATCTTTATCTTGTCGTGACTTTCTTAGTTCTTCTTATAATGCCTCTTGCCAAACTGGTGATTCTCAATCTTGGTATAGTGGGTTGCAATTTCATATTTCAACTAATTTATCTATATTTTTATGATTCAAGATTCCTATCAACCCATAGGGTTATTCACTATTTTGAGCGGCCATAGAGCGGGTAGTGACAATCTTTAAGAGTCTATTCATATTTTATGTCTTATTTTATAACTTTTTGTTTGTTTCTCACAAACGACACAAAACTATTGACCCAAAATTTCGTCAACTCCTAGATCAACGAGTTGGATTTATATTCTTTGGAAAACTCAACTAGATCCTGGGAAGAACCAAGAATTAGACTAGATTAATCCCTTTAAGAGTCTTGATTTAATGAGAATGCTACAACCGAAAAAGAAAGTAAGGCCACATCAAAGATGTTTTCGACAAATGGAATTTGATGCTTAAGTTAGCAACGACTTAAGGAAAAAAAAATAAAGAAATCAAGAATGGTGGATAGCGAATAATAAACTGAGAGATTTGTTGAGGATTTAAAAAAAATGACAAAAAGCCTTCAAAATATGATCACGATGCTAATAGATGTTGAGAACGTTTATATCTCTATTTTTGTGTTTGTATGTTAAAATTGGTCTCCATTTATAAGATTGCAATGTAGATTCAATATGTAGTGTTAGAATCCTAATAGGATTAGAAGTCCTTAAGACTTTCTCTTTTTAGATTATTATATTTAGAGTTCTGCCCAAATAGGGTTAGATCTTTCTTACCTATGTAGGACTTGTACCAAGATTATAGGAGTTGTTCTTTATAGAAAGTGTATCTTATATATGATTCTCAATGATTGCTTTTAAAAATATCTAAGCACGAGCAAGCTGGTAGGATCACGCCTAAGGTAGTCAGTTAAATAAAAAAGTGTACCTGATAATTAAGGACAGTGTTGGTGAAAGGAGGACTATGAGCTAACCTAATGATATCAATGTACCATTGTATCTATTAGGCTTGTGCCCATAAATTTAACCTTATAGACTACAACAAATGAATTGGGGATGCGTAATAATTGAATCTTCTAGATCAAAATCTAGAGGAACATCACATAACTTTTTTTTTTATTGAATGATATTGATATACGAGAGTTGAGAATACTTTAATTAATGAGATAAGCCATTAAATTATGAAAAAAAATGGATTTTTTTTATTTAAAAAAAAAAGACAAAGAACATGAGACTTTAGTATTGCTATATATGTAATGTAATGTTGGTAATGTAGGACAAGGTTGGAGCAGCAATAAAAGAAAAGGTTCTAGAGCATATGTGCCCACAAAATGGACCATTTCAAATCATTCCAAGATGACCAATAGAAGTAAAAAATTGTTGAAGTTGGATCCAGCACTACCCATATCATTAATTATTTGCAAGAATAGTATATGGCACCAAATTGGACTTATGGTTCTACAATTCTCTCTCTCTTTCTCACTTTCTAATGCCAAATTGAGAATGGAATTTTAGGTTTGAAAACCTT
Organism: Ailanthus altissimus; assembly: GCA_946807835.1. Taxonomy (NCBI): domain Eukaryota; kingdom Viridiplantae; phylum Streptophyta; class Magnoliopsida; order Sapindales; family Simaroubaceae; genus Ailanthus; species Ailanthus altissimus. The sequence continues at coordinate 11,362,547 of OX327684.1, forward strand.
GTAGGGGGAGCTTTAATTTTTTTTTTTTATAGTAGTGGAAGCAAGAATATAATTTCTCATATTGTTTTCACAGCTTACATATGGGACTTGAAAGTGGATTTGCAAAGCATCAACTGTATGTGCATGAGAGGAATTGTACTGAAGAATAGACTAGAATAAATAATGATCATATCTTGAGAGAGGTTTTCTTTTTTCTCCCGAGTGGAGTTTCCTATTCACACCTTTTTTTTCTCTCCTCAAAAGACAGCCTTTTAATAAAAGGGCAAAAAATGCTCTATCTTTTTAGAATGCAAAAGTTAATAAATATTCTCCTCTCCCAACAAAAGAACATCAACAAGCACCAAGACAGTGACTTGTTTTGTTTTTCATTTTACCTCTCCTTTTGACAGCACACACATGACACACAACTTGTAAGAGATAAAAGAATAATTGAAGAGAAGAAAATAATGAGTGTGTGTATAGTGACGAGTTAATAAACTTTTCAACGGTTTTGTCATGATTAGTTAACAGAAAGAACCTAAATAATAATAATAATAATAATTTTAAGTTTATTTTTAATTTTAATTATGTTAAATATTATAATTTTAATTTATTTTTAAAATAAATTACGTTAAATGTTATAATTTTAATTTTTATTATAATTTTAATTATATTAAATATTATAATTATAATTTTAATTATATTAAATATTATAGTTTTAAATTCAAATTCAATTGAAATTATAACATATAAGGTAATTAAAGTTAAAATTATAATATTTAACGTAATTAAAATTAAAATTATAATATTTAACGTAATTGAAATTAAAATTAGAATTATAATATTTAACATAATTAAAATCGAAATTAGAATTGGAATTATAAATTTATCGTAATTAAAATCGAAATTAAATTTAAAATTATAATATTTAACATAATTAAAATTATAACATTTAATAAAATTAAAATTAAAATTAATTTTTTTTTACTTTAAAAAAAATTGAAAATTTTCAACCCACTCTAACCTATACTGAACAGACCTATCCTAAACTAAAACTATCCGTTTTGAGATTTAAAAAAAATATATCTGACCCATCTCAATCTAAAGGTTATACTGATTAAGAGAACTTTGTTTGTCTTAATTAAAAAATTTTGAAACGTGAAGTTGTCTACCTATAGGTGAGAGAGTAAAAGCATAGTAAAAAAAATTAACACACCTTTTTCATAATAAGTGAGAGGAATATAAAGTTACCTATTATTAAATGCCTACTTAGAGTTTGAAGTCATTTTTTTAAATGGAAAATATTATTTTAGTTTATAATTTTATGAATATATATTAATTTAATTATTATTTTTTTAATGTATACTAGATCACTCCCTGCCGTCCTACTATTATAACGTGTTTATATAAAAATTACTTTTTAAAAGTAAAAAATACTTTTAAACATTAATATGTTTTAATTTAAAATTTAAAATGAGAATAATATCAATTTTTAGGATAAGAGACTAGTAAAATAAAATAAAATATATATATATAAATAAATGTGGAACATCTATATTTGATGTAGCTCCAAAGAAGCCCAAAGAAGCCCGGTTGCGGAAAGGATGAGAATATTAAGCTAGGTTATCTTTTTTCAACTGTTTTCTTTTCCCAATTTTTGTTTTTGTGAAATCTCAACCGGGTTTTGTGTAAATTTTATTTTATTTTTTTCATTTATAGGTTGTTATTATTGTGATTATTTTTTTTTTGTAGTTACCTAATTTGGCGATCATGGTGCGAAGACTAATTTGTTTTGTTTTTTTTTTTTAATGTTTGTATTTTGAACTTCTAATAGTTTGGGGCTAATAATTGTTATTTATTTCTTTTTTTTTTTTAAAGTATGAGAAGTATATTAACTGGTTTCTATGTTTTTATTCATTTTTGTAATTATTCTAATCTTGTAGCGTAAATTCAGAAGATTTAATATTTGGGTAGTAAAATTGGGTATTAGGTTGTTTATGCTATATTTGATCGCTTCAGTTAGCTGGACTTATGAAACTCGTATTCATGTATCTGTTTCAGTTACCATGATGCCTATCAATTTAGTATTATATGTTATATCCCTTAATTGATAAGATTTAATAAGATTTCTCATTTTGAAAAACTGAATTATCAATAACTAAATCAAGTCATCAGCCGCCGGGACTGAAATACAATAAGAAAAATCAGATAGCCAACAAGCCTGACCATTTAAATTTAAAGCATATTGAGCCAAGGCATGAGCAACCCTATTGACTTTCTGATACACAAATTGACAAGTGCTAAATTCGAATGACAGAAGAATTACTTGGATATCCTTTAAAGCCAATCTCCGATCTCGGACATTCGTCATACTGAATCATCTTGATAACCGAAAGAGAGTCACTTTCCATTATCACACTCTTATAGCCAGAAGAGAAGGCTAACTTTAAACCTGCTAAACAAGCCAATGCTTCAAGAATTTCCACCGAATCCAGACTCTGCATGGGTGCAGCAACAGCCGCCAATATTGTTCCCGAATGATCTCGGATGACAGCTCCCAGTCCGGTTCTTTTCAACAACTTGTTACGTGCGGCATCACAGTTTATTTTAACCGAATTCTCGCCCGGAGGAGACCATTTGGCTTCGGCAAATTCTGCCGGCAAGTCATCAATCCAACATATCAGCTCCCCATCTTTACGGTAACAACCATTATGAATCAATGCATTTCTATTATGCCATAGAGTCCAGCACCCAGCCACAGCCCAATGAACCTGTTCTTTTGTTGCATTCTGAGTTATGAGAAAGGCGATGTCCCCAAAATCATTATTCGCAGCAACACCGTCCACTTTTAATTGCACATGAGTTTGTAGTTAATAAAGATTTTTATAGGGGTATTTAGAAAAAAAATATAATGTAATTTTATTGTGTCATTTCATATTTTTTTTTATTTAAAAACAACAAACATTCATTATTTATCCTATCTTTTTAATGACAGGAATTAATGTTGTATATATTAAAAAAATAAAAACTAAATTGATATATATTCATAAAATCAGAGACTAGAATAATTTTTTTCCTTTTTTTTTTAACTCATACATGCAAATATGTTAAAAAAAAATCGTTGTGGCCAACAAATGTAGTTTGGATTCCTCGTCTGTTACTCTTCATTCATGGAGATGTTCATCAGCACACATATACATAACGATTTACAACGGTACAACTTACAAGAAAAGGAGTATACATTCAACATCCAAGTTGATATTGAATCAATTACTTGCGCTCAGAAGAGTTCATTCCCGTATCCACATTCCATGATGATTAATTTATTTCATTGAAACATCAAAGTTAAATTTTTGTACAAAATCATGTTGTATCTCTTAACATTCGACGACAAATCCTTACAAAGAAAAAGAACTTCTAACTACAATTTTTTTTTTTCCTTTTCCTTCTTTCATTCTTTTTGTGTCTCCAGTATACTTTTTGTAGTGTACTCATTACATATAGCATCTATTTTTCGCTGAATCTCATCCCATTTCTAAAAGTTGTAATTGTATCCAATTTATCTTTCGCCATACAATCTCTCAAATCATTTTCCACCGTATCTCGACATGTATCATGCCATTCTTTGAATTGATTAAATGGTATTTTTCGTTGATGCGTCCATTGGGCACAACATCAGTGAGATTAATTTCTAGATGCCCCAACAATTCCTACATAAAAAGAAGACGATTTAAAACCCAAACATACAATTTTTTTAAGAAATATAAACAAGAGTGACAGTAATAGATACCTTTGACCAAAATCTAACACCTGTTCGCTTACTCATAACCTCAATATGGATCTTCTCGTGCAGAGGTGGCTCCTCAAGCATGTATTGAAATTCTTCATTCCAGACAGGGTCCCGAGTTTTTCTGATCATCAAACAAAATATGCATAGACAAAAGATGATTGAAACATGAGATTATTTCACAAATGTTACACCAAAACTAAAAATAGTTGGTTACATCTCTAGTAAGTAGTTTTACAGCAGCTAAATTTGAATATGGAGTATTTTCTTATACTGAAAATTACAGCCGACGTTCTCTACAATACAAGAATGAACCAAAACATCTAGATTGATCAAAATCATTTTACTGAATATAGAGACAGGAAGTGAAAATAAATTGTAAATATTGCAACAAGCTTAAGGGTCGAGGCTTTAGGTCATCTTCCTGCTATAATTTTTGGGAACTAAATGAAAATTACATAGATGCACCCTAGACTGAAGAAAGAAGCGATAACTACTGTTGGGAAGATGTTCTAATTGTACCAAATTAGTATGCCAGCACAACTCAAAGAACACTGATGCAGCATATGATGATCTCAACTAAAATCCCAGACCACCATTGTCATTGTCAGTAAATGATCTGTTCAAATTATGTTTGAGTCAGTCCACGTTCTCAGTGAAGATCGTAGGCGTTAAATTGATTCATGCATAATAAATGATACATTAAACATCTCTAATAGTCCGTACTTGACATCCTAATGATCCTTTCCATTTTTATCACAATTAGACTCCTACAAGCAACTTGAATTCTTAGATGTGCTTAACTATCCAGGAAGCACAAAATACGCTATTGAAAAATAATGTGATATATCAGGAAAAGAAAGTTCACCTTTGTTTTCTTTCTCTCTCCTCTAAAAAGGACTGCTGCATATGGATTGTTGTGACTAACCCCTTCTACATCCTCAGCTCCTTGGACTAAAACCGAAAGCAAACCAGCTCCACTCATCTCCTCATCAGATGACTTATCTGTTCCACTTTCCTTCCTGCTGCATTTATCTGATAATGAACTAAACTTAGAGTTGTCTTCTTTAAAAGGTACCTAAGTCAGCTCAACTACAATTTTTCCTCCTTGTTTTGTGTCTTTAGGATCATTAATATTTGTGTGCTTGAGCAAATCCAGAGTAAATTCTCAACCTGTCAGTAGTTTCAGAGTAAATTCTCAATCATGGGGTGTGAGTAGTTTCAGAGGAATCAACTGCATTCCCAACCTGTCATGTCCCCCAACCTGCGGATAATGAAACAATGAAAAGACAACCATTTTAACCCACATTTGAAAAGCAAAACTCAAGTGAACAAAATCTATTTTTTAGTAGGCTTTTATAAAAAAATCCTTTCTTTTCCTTCACCCTCTAAGCAACAATAAAGCAGATAAAATTAAAAACCTTGTTCCAATCGAAGATTTGTAATTGAAGAACTTGAGATTGGGGTTCCTTCACAATAAGCTTGAAGTTCTCATTCCATTCAGGGTTCAAGTTCTTCTTGATAGTGGTTTTCTTTGCTGGTAACCTCTCTCCAGTCAGACTGAGTTTGATGTAAGGATCGGATGTCCCCAGAAAGCCTTTCTTTAGAGTTTCATAGCCCGCACAACCTTCACATGTAGTATCCCAACAGGCTTCTTTACAGCCACACTAATGAAATATTACAAACAAAGATTCTCATTAGAAAGACGAAAAGACACATCAGAAAATAATAACCTAATCTCTCTCACCAGTCTCGAACTCTTAACCCCAACAAGATACAAAGAGGACTTGCTATAAAAAACTAAATTAATTTAGCAATAAGAAACTAATATCATTTTGGTTTTGTTAATGAACTTGATGAGAAAGTCTTGACATCTAGTTTCTTAGTCTTCACAAAGTCTCTGTTTCTCACAGAACAGATGTCCCAAAATTGAAATTTGACAAGGAGAATGTTTAGATGTTTCTTTACTGTAATTTTATTGCCTTTTCAGTATCCATGTCATTCCATGAGGTCCTAAAGAGGATCCTTTGATCATAATAATAATACACACATCTGATTTTCCATGAAAAACAAATGAAACTTATTTCCACTCCCAAGTAAAGCTAAAGATTTTATTGTAATATGATTTCTGAATGCATATATAGCCAACAGGTCACTGAAACAATCTAAAATCATTTTCAGAAGCAGGACTGAACTCAAATTGCAGCACTGACTTCGAGATGTAAATACCAATCTATAGACACAAAGTAAGAAAAAGTATCTAACTTCACCAGTCAAGTGACTAAGGAGTACAAGAAACAAAACACCATAAGGAAAAAATGAAACTTATTGGAACCAACTTCATAAACAGAAAATTTTAATAATCTAATATAAAATTACCTTGCAGCATCAAGAATAGGTATTTCAAGTGTTTGTGGCCAGAGGTAGAGAAAGGCAACATACTTTTGAATAGCCTTCTGAAAGAATCTAGAATAATCAGTCCGTTCATAACCAGGCAAACATTAAGTAAACATGGCATCCATCAATAATTCAAATTCTTTCACAACTATATCAAAATCAAATTCCTACCCTAGAGAGAGTCACCAGTGCAGCACCTGAATGAATTGATAAAGGCCGGGTATTGACATAATGTCTCCTCCCAGTATGTTCATTCCAAAATCTACATGTGGCTGCAAATATATGAGAACCATTATACAAGAATAAGCTGCTCAATTTGTATTGTATCATAGGAGCAACAATGAATCATCATCCTTCAATGTTACAGGAAATTGCTTACCCTCTCCATCAAAGACACCACAATGTTAGCAAAACATGGAAAGGTAGGAACAAGAGGTTTCAAAGTTATCGGTGGTGCTGCAAATATTTGCAAATCCACTAGCTGCAAAGAAGTACAATCAGTCATAAGAAAGAATCATGTTGTCTTTACATTTATAGGAACTCAAAACATTCATTCTTCTGTTGAATACGTGATCTGCTGACCTGAACTGTGATTCGAAAAGACAACAATTTTAACACCAAAACAATGTTGGGATTGCCAGCCCACCTAATTGCTGTTTCCATTACTAGGTGCTTCTCATTAGTCTCATATACTCTGATACCTGCAAGTTATAAAGCAAACCAAAATGAGAACAATCACTAGCTTCTTCTCTTTAGTCTCCTAGTCTCTAATACCTGAAAGTTAGTTAACTAAATGAAATACAAAATGGCAATATGGGGTTCAATTTTTGAAGCAGCCCAAGTCTTGCCACTGTCCTATATGATTTTTGATAATTGAAATTGATATCATTCAGTTAATCTTTTGCTCAAGTTTTGTACAAGTAGTAGGAAAATATGATCTTATTTCATATTATCGTCAAGAGCGAGCATATATTGTTAGCAGTAATTGATTATTTACATATGATTCCAGAGTGACTGCATACATTATTACTTTAAAAAAATTGTGATACTTCTTCTAGCATGCAGTTGTTCTCTCAGCTTATCATTCTTGTGGAAATCCTAATTTCCTATACTTCAACAATTATTTTCCAGAAATACACCTAAGTAAACATCCAATTGATCCTTACATCCACACACTCAAACACAGATTATTGCATAAAGATTGACAAATGGGAATTAAGAAATGGTTTATGTAGCAAACAAGTGCAAAAGTTTGCAAGCTTTTAACTGAATGAAGGCTTGTAATAGAGGTTATACTATCCTTAATCTGGAAATAGTTGTTCAATAAAGAAGGCATTTCAGTTCAATAAACATTACTAAATGACTAACTGGACCTTTAGGATTCACCCCCTTATCATTTTAGTTAGCAACCATAACTAAGTAAACCTTGTCGACCTTACCATGAATAGTTGGAGGAATACTTCCAAGAGTTAGATTCTCAAAATCAATGGCTTCTATCTTATACTTCCCTATGTACTCCGCAATTATTGGCTGCGCTGTCTTTCTTATGATACCACTAATTGCCTGTACATTAACAGGAACTCAAATTTATTGTAATCACCTATAAGTTCTAAAATATTTGAGCTATGAAACTACCTTATCAAGGTAAGGCCACATATCCTTGAGAAACTTGTTTAACCAATCTACCTGTAGAATCATGCTAATTTAATCAATAAATTGATTGGCTTCATGCTCAAGGAGTAATGACAAGAATGTAAGAAAACAATACCAGTAGCACTAATATAAACAAGCAGAAGAAGTAACTGCCTCATTTGCAATATTTACACGCTCATAATCAGGATTCTTTACCCATAGTGGAATTTCATGTAAGAGGTCGAACAAAGGAATAGTATCTAATTCGCGAAGAGGCCTAATAACTGGATCCTGCATCAAGCAGTCTAATATTAAAACAAAAACATTGCTGCAATGCAGTTCCATCTCCAAAGATATAAATCTCATATTTCAATTGCAGCGTAATAATTTCAGATTCTAATGCTTATTGAGCATATAGCAATCGAACAAAAATGTAGATCAAATAGTCCATTATTTTAATAAGTGTTATAGTACAAGGAAAAAATGGAACACAAAGTTCCTTCAAATAACACAATGTGCCTTCAGGCTTCCCTTGCAAGTGCACCATGCTACATGGCTTTCATTACATGTAAAGAATCATACTTCGTACAATTTATAAAAAAATCCATTTCTAGATCAGAAAGAGGAATCCAAGAATTTTCTAAGAGATGCTGCTGCAAGACTTTCTCACCACTGAAAGGGATGCTGAAATTTCTGCTGTGACTCTTTTCAACAAGTAAATTCACCTTTTTTCATTTCAAGAGAAATTGAAAGATTACAAAGTCATCTATCTGTGTCAGGTCAGAATGGTTATACGGATGAAGAAGAAAATTTCTTCCCAATTTGAGAATGTTAAAGAGCAGATTAAATAGAAGCAGGATTGATGGTTGCATATTACAAAAGTATTAACAGCATGTGAAACAACCACCTAAAAATTCAAACTAGAATACTAAAACAAGAAGAATCAAAATCATCGACACAGATGGCAAAGAAGAAGTAATTTTACAGCTATTTTTACTTGAAATGCAGGCAAGTAAAGTTCGGGCCAAAGTTGAATGACGCTAATTGCACATTGCAAACAACAAAAATAAGCTGTGACAAGTGAGCCACAATTCTTGGCTTCTCTTAATACAAAACTGGTAGCATGGAAACCAAATTTTGAAAAAGAAAAAAAAGCAAAAAGCAAAAATGTCAAATTAATATTCATTTTCAAAATAGTCCCCATTGAAGAGGTAACTCATACCCCAAAACTAATCTTCAAAATTCAGGAAAAAATATTAACAATTAATTCCCTTTTTTTTTCTTTCGAAGCAAGTGGCACAAACAACAGATGAATAAACAGAAATGTATTACTGCATACAGTTTCGCAAAACCAAAACCAAATTTAGCATACTTCATAAATACTCAATCAACTAGCAATATCAATCAATCAAATTCAAACAGCTACGATGAACATGCAGCTGACAAAAACCAGTAAATATCCATTCAAGCTAAAGCAGATATATTGACATAAGATATTTCAATGTTAATTACCTCAACTTGTTCAGGCTTGGAATAGATGAAGAAGAAGAACCCAAGAATGAGGCCTAGAGGAAGTCCAATGATTCCAAAACCAAAAATTCCCAATAACTACTCAAAAATCCCATTTTTGCCTTTCCAACTTCAAGAGATACTGAAATAAATGCAAATCAAAACTGTTAAAAAAATAGAAGAGTAAACGAGAGACCACTGAATAGAAACAGTTTTTTTTTTTCTTGGAAGATGGCGATAGAGTCTAGCAAAATTTATGCAGTTATAATTCGGGAATGTAACGAAAATAATACTGACAATTTAATTAAAAAGAGAAAAACAAAACCGCCAAAACACGTTTTGTTTTAGTTTTAGTTTAATTTAGATATATTTCATATTCTTACGGGCGTATTAAAAATTCTATACATTTTAAATTATATTTTAAATTAAAATATAAATAATAAAATAATATAAATTTTAAAATTATTTATTATACTATTTTACAGTATAATAATTATTTAATTTATTATTTAAAATTAAACAATTTAAAATTTTATTTAAAATGCCAAACATTATTTTTTATTTGTAATTGAAACGTGAACTAATGTGAAATTGGAAGCTCTTGCTCTTAAAGACCCCATTTGTTTGTTTCTTAGTTGATGGAGAAAGGAACATAAAATCATTTAGATATTTTAAATAATTAAAAATGTATAATTCAACTCTTTATTAGCATGCTCTCCTCTCTTTCAAGCGTCTTCCCGTAATAAAACTCTAGCATTGGCTTAAATTAAAACACTTATCACTACTGAAGAAGGGGCCTTCGGCTCTCTTTGGTGGACAGGCAGACCCTCTTACTCAGTATAGTTTAACCTTCTTCTCTTTTCTACATTCTTTCATCTCTTCTTTTTAGTTTGTTTTGTCGTTTTTTTTTTGTTGCTTTTTCTTTTGTTTTAGATTGGAGATCCAGCCAATGAATGAATGAGTAGAGCACCCTCGGGCACTGTCGAGCCCTCTCCAGCCTCTATCGAGCCCCTTCAGCCACAACCAATCTCTTCATCCCCCGCCAAAGCTTCCATGGCCTCGCTGAGCCAGTTTGGGCTCCGTCGCACTTCCTCGGACCTTACTTCTTGACCTCTGCCAATCTTCTTAGGCCAAAGCCGAATTTGGTTTAAATTTTATTGATTTTTATTAGACCTCCACCGAACGTTGCTGTCCATACCTTTTTTCTCCCACAAACTTTGGAACGTTGTTGTTGCCACCGCCACCTACCATGTGATAGGTCCCAAACTAGAGAGTAAAATTGCTAAGATAAATTATTTTCTCTTCCGGTGAGAATGTACCACAGATTTGAATAAACTTGCATATCTTCATTAATAATTCTTGGCTGATTAAATAGCAGAACCACGTACACTTCAAACTGAAATAAAAGAAAAAACAAGTAGCTAACAACTTTAACTGAAGCACACCTAAAACAGAGCATGCCCATACACGTAAAAACAGAACACAACTAACAGAAATAAAAATGACAAAAAACTCGCAACTTCTGCCAACCCATTCGCACGACGCTCCTGAACCATTCGCACGTAAAACTCTCGCCTATCAAGACCGAGTCCATTTCTGCTTTTTCATGTGCATGCAAATGGATCTTCACGTTCCCACTTATCCCAAGTGTTTGGGATTTGGCTTATGGCCCCTCTCCGAACGACGTGGCCTAACAATTCCTCCCTCATCAAGTGGATCCTTGTCCTCAAGGTCCAAATTCGAAAACATCTCTCGTAATTTCTTTTTTGGTTTTTATGTTGCTTTTTCGGCTGGAAGGTGCTTCCATTGCACTAAGCCTTCTTCGATTAGCTAAGGTCCTTGCTTGACCCAGCGGTAGTCTAAAATAGTTTGTGGCTCTAATAAGACCACCCCTTCATCGGTGAATGGTGGTAACTCAGCCTGTGGCTTTTTAACGTTCTCTCCGTCGTCTTGGTATCGTTTGAGTAGTGACACGTGAAACACCAAGTGAATGCGCGCCCCTTCTGGTAATTGTAATTTGTATGCAATAGGCCCAATCTTCTCTAGAATCTGATAGGGTCCATAAAAATGGCTAGCTAGTTTCTGATGGACCCGTTTGAAGACTGTTTGCTGGCGGTATGGGTGTAACTTCAACAATACCCTTTCGCTGACATCGAACGAAATATCTCTGTGCTTTTTATCTGCCATTTGCTTCATTCTATTCACTGATCTTTCTAAGTTGGCTTTCAGTTGCCGTAGCAGTTTATCCCGAGTTATAAGTTGCTGGTCAACTTCATGTACCGGTGACAGTCCATCTTTGTACGTTGGAATGGAAGGTGGTAATCTTCCATAAAGTGCCTGAAAATGAGTCTTCCCCGTTGAAATATGGTATGTCGTATTATACCAGTATTCCACCCAAGGTAAATAGCCACTCTATTTTCGTGGCCACTGATGAACAAAACACCGAAGGTATTGTTCGACGCAGCGATTGATGACTTTCGACTGGCCATCTGTCTATGGGTGGTATACGGAACTGAGCTGTAATTTGGTGCCCGATAGCTTAAAAAATTCCTTCCAGAAGTTACTGATGAAGATTGGGTCCCGATCATTAACAATTGATATGGGCATCCCGTGAAGCTTGATGATGCCTTTCATAAATTTTTCTGCTACAATTTTTGCAGTAAAAGGATGACTTAAAGTAAGGAAATGAGAGAACTTGCTAGGTCTGTCGACAACCATCATGATGGTGTCCTTTCCTTGTGACGCCGGTAGGCCCTCGATAAAGTCTAATGTGATATCGTCCTAACTTGGCACGGGATTGGCAGCGGTTAAAGAAGCCCACCTGGAGCTAATGTCTCGGCTTTTATTTTCTAGCATACCTCACATCCATCGATGTAGTCTTGTACTGATTTATGCATCCCAGGACAATAAAACTGTTGTCCCAGCTTCCTGAATGTTCTTAGGACGCCCAAATGACCCCCTGCCTTGGTATCATGCATTTCGTGTAATAGCTTGGCCCTTAAGGTTGCATTGTTGGGTACAATGACCCCCACTTTGTATAGTAACAGACCTTGACGCCATATATATGATACCCCTGGTTGCTCAATGGCCGCACGGCCTTTTGACTGAATGTATTGGTCTTCTTTTGCAGCTTTTTTAATTTCCTCCCATAAGCTAACCTGCAGAAAGGAAATTCCATGAAGAATGAGACTGCCCTATTTTTGGGAAAGAGCATCAGCTGCGGAATTCTCATGGCCCGGTCTATATTTAATTTCGTAATCGTAGCCCAAGAGCTTAGCAACCCATTTTTGTTGCTCCAGTAGTGCTATTCGTTGCTCTAGAAAATATTTGAGGTTGCGTTGATCGGTCTGAATATAGAATTTGTGGCCGAGAAGATAAGGCCGCCAGGTACGTATGGCTTCGATGATAGCCAACATCTCCTTAGCGTATGTCGACCATGATATTTTTGTCATTCCGAGGGCTCGACTCATGTATGCCACTAGTTTGCCTTGTTGAGTCAGGACTGCTCCAATTCCTTCCCTAGATGCATCTGTTTCAATAGTGAAAACATCGTTGAAGTTTGGCATGGCTAATATCGGTGTGGTCGTCATGGCCTGTTTGAGAGCAAGGAAAGCGTTCTCAGCTTCTTCATGCCATCCGAACTGGCCCTTTTTGAGAAGGTTGGTGAGGGGTCGAGCTATGATGCCATAGTCTTTGACGAACTTTCGATAATAACTTGTCAAACCTAAAAACCCACGTAGTTCTAAAATGTTAATAGGTCGAGGCCAAGCTATTATAGCAGAAATTTTATGTTCATCCACCTTCACGCCCTGGTTAGTGATGATGTATCCCAAGTACTCCAATTCTTGTTGCCCAAATGCACATTTGCTAGCTTTAACAAAGAATCTGTGTTGCCTCAATATTTTGAAAGTTTGCCTTACATGCACTAAATGTTGATCCCAGTCCGGACTATAGATCAAGATATCATCAAAGAAAACTAATATGAATTTTCGAAGATGATGTTGAAAGTGGAGTTCATGATGGCTTGAAATGTGGAAGGTGCGTTACATAAGCCGAAGGGTATAACTAAGTACTCGTAATGCCCATTATATGTTCGAAAAGCAATTTTATAGATATCACATGATTTAACTCGTACCTGATGGTATCCTGCCCTCAGATCAAGCTTGGTAAAATAAGAAGCTCCGTAGAGTTCATCCAACATGTCGTCCACTGTGGGAATCGAAAATTGGTCTTTAATGGTTACGGCATTGAGCGCGCGATAATCTGTACAAAATCGCCAGTTTTCGTCTTTCTTTTTTACTAGTAATAAGGGCGATAAGAAGGGGCTAGTGCTGGGTTGCACAAGCTCGGATTGCAGCATATCTTGGACCTGTTTCTCGATCTCGTTCTTTTGATAGTGCGCATATCTGTAAGGCTGAACATTAATCGGTTCGGTTCCTTCTTTAAAGGCAATGCCATGGTCAACCTCTCGTGTTGGTGGTAAGCTTGAAGGGTTAATGAACAAATCTAAAAATTCCTGCAATATCTCACGCAAGCTTGGATGAATGCTCTGTTGTAGTTCCGTTTGGGCAACCTGTAGGCACACAGCAAACAGAGCATGGCTAGGATGAATTCCTTTAGTTATCTCTTCAATTAATGCCGCTTGGATATTTTGTCCGTCAATGCCTACCAATTTCTTAGTTTGGTTTTTCCACGTGAATTCCATGGTTAACTTCCTCCAATCACACAATACAGAACCAAGAGTTTCAAGCCATTGAATTCCTAAAACCACGTCTAACCCTGTGAGAGGTAAGGAATAAAGGGTTAATGAAAAAATGGTGCAGTTTAAATCGATTTGTACCTCCTCAAACCTTTCTTGACATTTGAGATTTTCTCCATTAGCAACTCAGACTGTGAAGGGTTGCGTAGGTACTACTGATAGATGCAGCAGATTGGCCATATGCTCACTAATGAAATTGTGAGTCGATCCGCTATCGATTAATACGATGACGTCGTGGGCGCAAATTTTGGCTGTGATTCGCATGGTTTTGGGAGCTGTCCATCCTGTTAGTGCATGCAACCTAATTTCCGGTTCAGGAGGCCCTTCGTGATTCTCATCAACTGGTTGTTCTTCAGTGACATCATCGCATAACAAGTTGCCATTATCCTCGCAGCTTTCCAGCATGAGTATTCGTAGGCCCTGACATTTGTGTCCTGCAGTAAAACAGTCATTACAATTGAAGCATAAATTTTGGGCTCTTCTCCGCTGCATTTCTTCCTAACTAAGTCACCTCACGGGAACAGCAGGGGCTAGTGGTGTTGCTCGATTAGTAGAGGGAAGAGCTAGGGGAGCTCGCATTGGTGGTGCAGGTCTTACAAACCTCCTTTGTCTAGCCAATTAATCATCCTTCATTCTCACTAAACTGATTGCTTCTCTTAAGGTCTGGGGCTTAAACATCCGTATACCATCCGAGATGTCAGTCTTTAAGCCACCCATGAAAGTTTCTACAAGAGCTCGTTGTATCCAACCTCTAACTCGATTGCCCAAGCGTTCAAATTCCCTCTGGTATTCACGCAAGGAACCAGTCTGTCTGACCCTCGAAAGCGCTTCGTCAAAGTCCTTGCACTCTGAAGGCCTGAAGCCAGCCCAGAGTTCATCCTCAAAATTCATCCACGAGAGCACACGCCCGTCTTCTTGGAATGTCCTACGGATCCACTGCCACCATTGGTTGGCCTCTCCTTCCAAGTGGTAGGAGGCCAAAGAAACTTTTTGGGCTTTGGGTGTATTCTGGAACTCAAAAAAGTGATTCACACGGTTGAACCATTCCGTTGGATCATCTCCTGAAATTGAGAAAATTCAAGTTTTACTGTTTTAGATGATACAACCAGTCGTCCTCCTTCATTGCCTTCTCGATAATGGTTTCCATGGGTGGGATTCTCTTGGTTTGCCAGTAAGATATCGAAGTGACGGTTAAGAGTTTCTTCCACATGACGAAGCCGGTCGGCCATACCGAGCTCTATCCTGTGTAGCCCCTCTTGTACTCTACCAAATCCCTCTTCCAACTGCTCAATATGCTCTTTATTGGTTCCCATACTAACTTGGCTCTGATACCAATGACAAGTCCCAAACTAGAGAGTAAAATTGCTAAGATAAATTATTTTCTCTTTGGGTGAAAATGTACCACAGATTTAAATAAACTTGCATATCTTCATTAATAATTCTTGGCTGCTTAAATAGCAGAACCACGTACACTTCAAACCGAAATAAAAGGAAAAACAAGTAGCTAACAACTTTAACTGAAGCACACCTAAAATAGAGCATGCCCATACACGTAAAAACAGAACACAACTAACGAAAATAAAAATGACGAAAAACTCGCAACTTCTGCCAACCTATTCGCACGATGCTCTTGAACCATTCGCACGTTAAACTCTCGCCTATCAAGACCCAGTCTATTCCTGCTTTTCACGTGCATGCAAATGGATCTTGATGTCCCCATTTATCCCAAGTATTTGGGATTTGGCTTATGGTCCCTCTCCGAACGACGTGGCCTAATACCATGTGATAAAAGCTGTTATCTTCCTATCAAAATACTGCTCAATAATAGTCACTTAGCCCTAAATATGGTGGGAAAGTAATCTCTAGTGCCGCTCAAGTCTTTCGCGATCACCTGAACATATTAGTTTTACTTTTTGATATTGATTTAGGTTGAGGCCTCGAACAGGTAATAGTTGAAATGTTAAGGATATAAAATTTATGTGGTAATTTATTTTGTATTATTTCTCGTGCATAAAATTTATTTTGTTCATTTTATATAAGAGAATGATTTCTCGTCCTTAATAATGGCAGCGATTTTGATTATAAGGATGATTTTTTAATATAGGTTAAATTGTATCTTTTTTTTGTAAAACTTTATTTAAGTTCAAACGTATATCGATAGGTTATATGTTGTGTTGTCCCAATAATCCTTTGATTATATATCAATCCAAAGATGTAATATATTAATTTTTAAATATATTTAATTTTATATGTAATTCAGTTTGATTATTAATGCTATATTTTTTTGGATCATTATTGACTTAAACATTGAAGTGTCTATGCTAAATAAAAATTTTAGTGCAACTTCACGTTTTCTTTAATTACAAGATTTTCATTAGACATGATATTTATGAAAAAAAGCGGTTCAATTTAATTTGCTTCCTATCCTATTCTTGACATCAAAATTAAACTTTAAAAAAAAAAAATTAATTCGTTAAATTTTAAATTATTAAATTTTGAGGTCAACAATAATAATTATTTATTATTGCATAAAGAGTTGATAATTTATATATATTATAAGTAAAAAAAATTAAAATTGAAAAAGTTGTGAAACATCAATCAAAATGAGTTGTAAAAATGACATTTCTTTAGCTTGAATATTTTGCAAAATCTATATATAAATAAAATCATATGGATATGAAGTATGTATCTATGTCAAGGTTTGATACACCACGAGAAAATGAAAGATCAAATAGCTTTGTTTTGTTCTAAAAGTTTAAAAAACGAAGCATCATACCAGATACTATATCAAAATGCTAAAATCAACTTTTACTTTTATTCATATGCTAACTTTAAAAATTAACCATTTTTTTCTTTTGAAAGAGATTATTGATTAAGTTTAATCAATTAATTAAATTTTTTATTGAATTTTTTTTTTGGACTTGTGATATTGGGAAAGTCACATTTGGCACATCGAGAGTGACTGATGAAGTTGGCCGACTTGTCGTAGTTAGTTGGATGTGGATAGATTTTGATTTCAATTTTGATCAAATAATATGATCAGCAATCAATATGTTGCAAAATCAAGAAATTTTGAAAAACGTGTATCATGAACGGTTACCAAGTCTTATTTTGTGGCAAATATAATTAAAAGAAAATCTTAATATCATATGGTCAATGTCTATGTAATTGATTAGAATTAGTGCACTCGGTTTAAATTTTAGTCTAACATTATTATCAAGATTTGTCTGTGATATTTAGTTACTTTGTTTGACTAATAAATTGTTTGAGACGATAAGAAATGTCTCGAGATCACATTTTATTCTGGTAAAAGATAAATGAATAATTCATCAATATAACTTTTGTAGATGCAATCTTATTTTTACCTTTTCCAAATTTTTATATAATAAAAAATATATTAATTTTACCATGATTCTATGATTGAGTCATTCAATATATTTTGTTTTATTAGTTCTAAATTTATTATTATATATCGTTTTCCCTAAAATTTTGCCTCAATCTCAATCTATTAAAAAGCTTAACACAATCCGTAAATCTGGAATTCAAATATTCTAAGAAGTCTCATTTACAGATCACAAAGCTGAATTCTCGAGCAATTCTTAGAAGAATATCGAGAAGTTAAGAAATTGAATTAAAGGGTTGGAGAAGTTGAGTTCTTTATCTTTTTTCATTGACCATCACTAACTTAAGTATTGGAGGGTCATCACCATTAGAGGGTCATCATCAGGAACAAATTTTAACATGACTCAACCTTGTTTATGGTTGCATAAGACTTTTGGAGTCAATTACACGTCAAAATGGATTATTTCAGGTCAGTTCTTTGAGAGATCCCGTAATTATTCTAAAAAAATACAAACTTGGGTTTAAAATTTCTCAAATTTTAAGGTCAACAGATATTTTAAAATTTTTATTGTACTTTTAAATTTTTAAGAATATATGCATAAATTATAAAATATAACAACAACAACAATAATAATAAAAAACAAAACAAATTAGAAAATTTTTATAAAGACCCATATATTTAGGCAATATTTTTTTTAACCACAAATGTATAGTTAATTTTTTGTAGTCAAGAAATTAAAAGTTAGATAATTATACCCCTAAGTTATATTTTTTTCTTTCTAAATATTCGGATCAATCATCTCTTTTTTGCTAAAGAAAATAAAATTTTTTTATGTATTTGTTTTGTAAATATATGAACTTCAAAATGTAATGTAATAAAGTAGGAAAGCAATAAAGTAAATAAAGGAGAAAAAAAATTATAAATATAAAAATTCTTAAATTTCTAAAGTTTCATGCGGCTCGTCGCACATGCAAGGCATGCGAAATTATTTTTATAATTTAATAATATTTATTTTAAATTAAAATAATATAATTTTTTTTAAAAAAAGGAAGAAAAGGGCCATTCACACTCAAATGGACCTTTCATTTATTTTTTTAAGTTCTATCCTTTTCCCTTATGTTTTTATTTTTTAATATTAAACAATTAATATAATTTTAATTAAATATTTATTATTAATATAATATATGGGTATTCATATTTAAGAATTAATTAATTAATTAATTAAAAAATAAAAAAATTAAAAGAAAGATAGCCATTTCTTTAGTGCTAATTCCCAAAATTTCCAATTTTATCAGTTTTTTTTTTAAAATTTTTACTTTCATTCATATTATTTTTCTCTATAATTTTACCGCAACACAATCTACCAAATTTTTACTTATTTTATTTAAAATCTAATTTGAGTATTTTTTAGAGTGAGTTTAATACTTTTGATGAAGAAAGAAAATATAATTTAAAGATATAATTATTCAATAATCTATTTTTAATTATAAAAAATTAATTAATTTATTTATGACTAAAAAAATTGACTTAAAAATAGAGACTATTTCTAAAACATTTCCAAAAAATTTGGAGCACTATCTAATACCTGTCTATTTAATTGTTATATTTGTTGCTTTGCGGATAGTTTAATATAATTTATTATAAAATTTATGATTTCAAATATCATTGTATTTAAACTTAAAATCCTAGCGCTAAACTCTCTCAACTCAAAAAGTCAGTAGTCGCCGCCCCTCTAACAAACACCCATCGGAGAGGGGGCCTAGGCCCCCTCTCTGGTAGACACATCCATCCTCTAGCTTTAACTCTTCTTGCTCCAACCTTTCCCTTTTCTGTTTCCTTTCCTTTTTCTTTGTTTTTGCCAGCTCCTCACTTCTGTTTTGGCTCCATCTGGTTCTGGTGACCGGTCGAGGATTTAATGTCGTGATACCCTGCTGCAAGGCCAAGTTCGACTGACTTGGCTACTTGACGTCGTGTGTGGCTACCAATGGTGGCTCAACGGACCCAGCTGAGCCTACATCAACTAGCATGCCTTACCGACGCAACTTCACCGACGTGTCTGCTACTCGCCGAACACCTTTGCTTTCCCCGTTCGCTCATGGGAAGCCGACCTTTGCTGGCTTTCCTGGTGGTCGGACGGTGCTCTGGCGCTCTTCATCTCTTCGGTGGGCTCTTTTCTGGTCCTGTGACAGGCTATGTCTCTTAATCTCGCACATCCTCTTCATCGGCGTTCTGTGTCTCCAGCCATTCGCTATCGAGGCTCCGCGTTGTGCGCCACCATTCACGGCCATCGGTGAACCCCCTTAGCCCATGACCGGTTCTTCGGCCTGTGCTACCCCCCTTTGCGCCACCAGTTTCTCTCTTGTGACCGTTGACCCTCGCCGCAGTGTGCACCTGGCTGCTGCCATTTCAGTGTCGCCCCTTTCCCCATCTCCGATCTGTCTAAAAAATGCCCCATCAACGACCAGGATTGTGGCTGACTATTGAGCTATTTATGGGATACTAAACATATTTATTGTATTTGTCTTGTAATACTGTCGTTTTGGTTGGGATGGTGCTATATGGGGTTTGGTTGTATTAGGTGAAGGATAGTTATTTGGTGGTGTATTTTGTCGCTGTGGCCTTGTTAATAATATCAGCGTTGTCACCTGGTCTGACTTCCCTTTAACGTAGGAACTTGCTGCTGCTTACCTCCGAGCGAAGTTTTTGTTGGGGCATTCAAAATCTTCCCTGGTTAAGCTAGTTTTTACTTTTATGTAATAATAATAATTTCTCCCTTATTCAAGGGATTTAGATCTCCATTCTATGTGAATAAGAGATCTTATCTCTTTCTTATATGATTAGGAGGTTTTTATCTCCCTCCTATGTGAATAGGAGGTCTGTTAGCCCTTTCTCTTCAAAAGGCCTGTTTTCCTTTCTTTTGAAAGGTTTGTCGCTGTTCTTACCCAATTTAGATATGATTGTTACTCTTCTTTGCAAGAGTCTTGATTCAAGTAATCTCGAAATGTATTTATCTTATCATGTTATTCATTTGATATGTGTATTGAAAGTATTTGATGTAATATTTTGATAATATTAATGATATGAAATAAAATCTTTGCTAAAAAAATATATATTTTATTATAAAAAATAGGTGTCGGAATCAGATTTAATCAAAGGGGATATTAACACTGTCACCCCTCGAGGTTTATATAAATTATATTTGATGACAATTTTAGTCTTAATTCTACTGTTATTTTCTTTACTTAATTTATAAAATGAAAATATCTTTCAAATTTTTTAATTACATACGTAATTAAAATATCTTTAAATGGTAAGGATATTTTTATATTTTAAATTAAAAAGAGATAATAGTATAATTAAAATCAAAGTCACTATTAAAATATAATTTATATAAATATTTGGAATTACAGTGTTAATGCCCTAATTTCAAAGAATTGAAATGTAACGAGGATAAAGGTGGCTTTTAAAAAAGGTTATACTGTACTGTACACGTGCTACATACAAAGCCATTTTTGGCTACAAGTGATTGTCACTACAATAGGTTGTGTGAAAGACAAAAAAAAAAGATTTTTTTTTTAAATTAAAAAGGAACAGGATAATTACACTTCATAGTTTGGTCAACCAACAAGTTACTCACATTATTTTTAAAATATTCAAGTTATATTATTTTTTAAAATATATAAAATTATCTCCGTCATTAAAAACTAACGCTTATTTGAACAATTATAAAGGTAAACTCGTACATTCATTTTATCCTTAAAATAAAAAAATAAATGAATAAAAATACACCTAATGAAACTCAAAGTTAAAATAAACACCTAAATCGTTAAAATATGAGCACTTTATTGACGTTAAATTTATTTATTTTTTATATATTTAATACAATAGTCTGAATAACCACTAGCTATTATATCTTTGCTGTTAAACGATAGTGAATGAAGGTGCATCACCACCTCTATCAACTAGATTGTAGACCACAATAACGATAATAGTGACAATACACTTCTACTCGTTGTCGTTAGGTTGTGGAGACATAATACTCTATGATAACGATAGTAGTGACATAGTAGCTGTCATTATGTTTTTGATTTTAGCTCTTCTCTAGTACGCTACGATAAAACAATCACAATATTATGTATATCTCAAAATTTAGAATTCAAAGATATAAATTTTAAATCTATCTATCATCGGTCATTAGTAGCATGCTGATCATCGATCATTAGTGACTACCTAATTCTTTTGTAAATTTAATTTATTGAATTTACTTTTTTACTTTTTAATTTCTTATTTAATTTATTTTTGTTCAAACTATCATATTCAATATATAAAAAGTAATAACTTAATATCAACAAAGTATTTCTGGCCTAATGATTTAAGTATTTAATTTGTAATTGGAGGTTTTAGTTTCCAACTCTAACAAGTGTGCGCATGTTTTTCCTCCATTTTAAAAATAGGGATAAAATAATAATTATGCTATTTAAATTAAAAATTCGTTCAAACATGCGTTAGTTAATTATTAACAACAAAATATTTTTGAGTATTTTTAAAATACGATGACTAATTTTTCTATTTGACTAAACTCTAGAAATGTTGTTGTGCTTTATTCCAAATTAAAATAGATCAAATTCATGATACAAAATAAATATTTGCAGAATATTTATTGTTTTTGTCTCAGCAAATATTAAATTAGGACTGCCAGAGAAAAATTACAAGATTAATACTTTTTTTTAAAGCATAGAAGATAAGAGTAAACGTCTGTACGTTTTTTTAAAAATAACTAAATTATTTAGTATAGATAAAAATAATATAATTTTAAGCACTATATTATTATAGTATTTTGAAATGGTAATTTTTTTTATTGATTTAGAATAATAAACAATAGAATTTCTAGTAGTCTAGAAATATCTAACAAATTTCAAATAAGACTAATTAAAGAAAATTTAAATAAATATCTAACAACTATTGTCAATAAATCAATAAAAATAAACCAGCCTTAGTAGAAGTTCATATAGTTATACACTTAAAATTAACTTTGGCCAATCACCCAAAACATAGGTGGTTGATATAGTAAGAGGCAGAATGCAATCAATTTGTTTTAGCTAGGTTAACTTTAAAAAAAAAAAATTATTTCATAAGTTTTTATGGTACAAAATAAATTTATTTATTAAAAAAATGTATTTTATGTAATGAGCTTTATACATAAGTATAGTATAAATATAAAAATAACAATGCAAATAAAAAAATATAATATACTATTAAAAATTGTGCTCAATGATGTCTCAAAGTATATAATTAATTTATTATTAATTTTGAATAATTAAAATTAATTGAATTTTCTATTAAAATTAAGTTCACCTTAAAACTCATATAATAGATAGAAAAAAGATGAGCCAAAAAAAAAAAAGCTTAAGTGTTAATGAATTAATATTATTATAAAGAGTTTGTGAAAATATATAACTAAATATTATAGAATCCTCTCCTAATTAAGAGTAGAAAATTACCTAAAATATTTGGGCAAATAATTTTATGTTGTATTGTAACAAAAGTATTAAAAATGCGAGGTATGGGAAGTTATATGATTGAAAAAAATTCAAATATTAAAAGACGAATAAATAAATGAACCTCGATCGTATACATGTAGGAGCATAAATATATATATATATATATATAAAACCATCTAGAATGAACCTCATTTAATAAATTAAAATTGCAGATAAACGCCTAAGCAAACCAAACTTGCCTTTCAAAATAATTACGAAACGTGCTAGAAACTAAAATCAATCAACTTGTGTTAAGCACAATTCCACCCACAATATAATATACAACAACAAAATTTCAGAATTATGTAAATCATTTCAAACCTACCAAAGAAAACCCAAACTTAGGGGTAAAGCTGATGTTGTCATTTGAAAATGATTGATTTGATGAGAAAATTAAAGATCATGTGTGAGTGTGAGCCAAGTGTTAGTACGGTAAATATAAATTTTTTATTTATAAAAAATAAACACAACAAAAATTAAATTATTTTTTTTATAATTATATGTATAAAAATAAAAGATTATCTTAATTCTTTATTATGGTAGATCTTGAATTGAATGATTGTAATATTTTCTATTATCCTCAATCTTTAAACTCAACGCACGTGGGTGCGTGAATTTTTTTTAATTTCTAAAATCACTAATACCAAAATCTGAGAGAAAGGTATTAACTAAATTCTTTTTTCACGTAAGAATACGTAAAAGAATTTTTCTC
This sequence comes from Ailanthus altissimus, assembly GCA_946807835.1. Classification (NCBI taxonomy): domain Eukaryota; kingdom Viridiplantae; phylum Streptophyta; class Magnoliopsida; order Sapindales; family Simaroubaceae; genus Ailanthus; species Ailanthus altissimus. The sequence continues at coordinate 11,386,205 of OX327684.1, forward strand.
TGTATCGTTATGGTCACTTTTTCTTATTACATACCTCCCATATATATAAGGATCTCCTTTGGGTATTTAGAATTTGATTAAGATTAGGAAATTAGAGTTTGATTAAGATTTGAGCTAGTAGAGGGACTGCAAGACTCATGGGCTTCCTAACTCCAACTTAAAAGCCTAGTCCTTATTATCTCATAATACACAAATTCTTCTAAGTTAACCCCATACTATTCCACTAAAAGCCAAGAGCTATACTCTAGTAACCCATGTTATAAAATAAAAGCTCATTTAATTAAACTCTTTTTAATTAAATTAAGCTTGGTCTTTAGATCAATAATAGCCACTTAATTGACCATTTAATTAATGTTTATAATAAAGTTAGGCCTTAAAAAATGTCTTACCTCTTTAATTACTTATTTGCCCCTAAGTCACTGAATGCTCTAATGATCATTTTTAATATATCTATATTTGTAAATAAATTTATAAATAAATATTATTATTTAATAAATATTTTATTGAATAAATTGTGGCCACAGATTCTAATGATCAAGTACTGCAAATATCTTAGGTGGCAACAGATTTTAATGACCCATGAAATTATATCTCCAAGCTATTGAGGTTTTGACAGTTTATGTAGATCTCACTTCGTGATAACTCAAAAAATACAAAGTATAAATATAAGTTCATTACCTGTTCATGATTAAGATCAATCAAGCTTATTAAAACTTTTGTGAATTAAGATCTACGACATTTAGTTAACCAAATCGAAATTCACAGTAGTCCTGTTCAATGTATCATATACATTAATTTTTCTATTCGAAGTCTCTACTTCGATATCAAGATAAATCATCCACTATAAGAAGTAGAAAAACTACAACCTTACATAATGAAATGTCATTTTCATTAATGATTGTGAATATAATTTAATTTATAAAGAATTTGTGATCTATACCCTCTATATTAGCATCATATGCCTAATACATATATCATATACTTTATAAATATAGGCTCATCAATGTATGCTCAATTATATATATGAATAAACTTTATTAATCTAATAAAATATTATTACACATACTTTAAGGATATAAAATAACATAAAATATCTTGGCACATAATAATATTCCATTTGCATTTCTTTAAAGATATGTTACTTTAGTAAAGCAATGCCCTTTCTTTTTTGTTTTTAAATAAATACACCATTATGTAAAAAACTCGGTGTTTATTTGATGTTGGTTTTAAATCAAGACTTGAACGAGTGGTGTTGAAAATTTTAGAAGATGTATGAATTGTAGTAGTGTTTTTGTATTTTTTTCTCTTATATTAGAATTATTTTTATGTTTTTTTTGTATAAGAGTTGTTTTGTCTATCATATATAAAAATAAAATTCTTCATTTTTAATAAAAATAATAATTCTTGATTAGAATAATTTTTCATCATGGAGTTAATTTGTATATCTTTTAGTAAGAGATTAAATTTGGATATATATTAATAAATCTATATAATATAGTATTACAATAATATTTTAATTTTACATCAATAATTTTAAAATATAATATTAATAATTTTAATCAATAATATTACATTTGTTTATTATTAAAAAAAAATACCCATCGTTCTCTTCAATCCGAATCACTTTTCCATGTTGGACTTTGGCCCGTCAAGATTTTGACTTTCTTTTTAAATTATATGTATAATGTGGGTAGTGTTAATCATCAAAACTTTGGCAATAAAGAGATAATACCCGTGTAAAGTTGGGGGAGAAAACTTGTATCTCAACTCATACACTAACATTTGACATTCATGGAACATACCACGTGATATAAAAATATAAGATTAAAACTATTGAATACACTTTTTAATAAGACCACATATTATTCCATATTAATTAAAATACAAATACATATTATATTGTTTTTGTTGATAACAAGAATTTGATTAAATAATTTAGCGACTGAATATTTGCTAGAGAAAAGTTTTAAAAATATTTTATAAATTACATAATTTACATATGATAATTAGTATAAAGATTTAGAGAGAAGGAAATATTACATTGTTTGTAGTCTCATAGATAAAGACTTACGTATTTATAGAGTTTACCATACACTAAAATAGAAAAAATGTAAATCTAAAAGAGAAATAAACCTAATAAAAATGAATAAAAATAAACATAATAGGAATAAACTAAAATATAAAAAAGAATAATAAATATAAATAAAGAAATAGACCTAATAGGTGGAGAAGCCAAAATGGTAATTTCTAAAACAAATAAATTTAAATTAAACTAAATCTCTTAATTTCCTTTATCATGCCCCCACAAAATGAAACTCTGAGAGGAGAGTCCAATCTTACTCATCAAGATGAGAAGGTCGGAAGGAAAAATCTAATCTTATTTTTCAAGAGGAGAAAATGAGTGTGCGATGGTTACAGCGGGTAGTGATGCAACGCCAATGATGCAAGAAAAGGATGCCATGCTGGTTGGGGTGGTAATGTTGCCACACTTCGATGGAGAATGCTAAACAAGGTTGAAGCACTTGCTGTTGGATAAGAGTAGACGTTATTGATTTGATTTAGTCGGACATTAGATCAAGTTGTAAGCATGGAGAATTTTAAAACTAAAAGAAGAAGAAGGAAGTAATAAAAAGGGAAAAAAAAATATTTTTGAAAATTTAAAGGGAAAACCCTTAAAGTAAAATAGAAAATAAAAACTTGTTTGAGAATTAAAAGGGTAAAACTTTTAAAATAAAGCAAAAAAAAAAAAACATAAAAATAAAAGACCTATTTAAAAAAGAGAGGGGAAAGATAGTTTATAAGAATTTAATCTCATAACATAATAGAAAAAGATAGAGATAATTTATAAGAGTTTAATCGCATAACAAAATAGAAGGGGAGATAGAAGGTATGTTTTTTTTCTAAAAAGAAATTTTGTTGGTGTTAAGGATGATAAAAAGTTAGTTGAGTTCCTACATATTGAGAAAAATAATTTGATTATTTGTGATAATCATAGTTATGAGAAAGAAGGATGAGAATAATGACTAACTAAGGCAGCGAGTAATGTTCATGATTACTAGCAGTAGTTACTATTTAGGGGTATTGTTTATGATTAATGTTCATGGGCATAGTTCATGGATTCTGTTCGTAGTTACTATTTACGCAAACTATTGACGGAAAGGAAGAAACACATTGATGGAGGGAGAATTGAATATAGTGTTAAGAAATTAGGTAGTGCTTAAAATTTAAAAAGAAAAAAATAAAACAAAAATTAATTTTGAACTCATTTGGTTGCTACACAGCAGCCATTGTTTAACCATATGTAGCATAACGGCTTCACTTAGCCACTACATAACGACTTGGTGGAGGTAAAAGATTAATCCAATAGAGGCTCTGATACCATGTTGAGATATAAAAGGAAGAAAAAATATTGCATTACTTGTATTCTCAATGATGAATGCTTGAATATTTATAGAGTTTATAATGAACTAAAATATTAAAAGGTAAACATAAAAGAAATTTAAATCTAATAGGATAAAACCAAAACAAGAAAAATAAACTTAATAGGAATAAATTAAAATAAAAAAGATAAACATAAAAAGAAAGAAAACCTAAAAAGAGAAATAGATCTAATAGGTTGAGAAGTTAAAAGGACAATTCTTAAAACAAATAAATTTAAATTAAACTAAATATCTTGATTTTTTTTATCAATTAGTAATAAATTATCATTGTCATTATGATTATAATATTTTTAAATTAGCCATTAAACTCATGTTAAATGTGTGAGAGTTACAATATTTATAAGATTATTATTATTTGAAAATATATATATATATATAAATTAAATTAACTAAGAAGTTATAAACTTATTACAAATAATAGAACTTTTGGAGTTACAATTTTAAAATTCAAATTCATATTTATAAAAATTATTTTTAATAGTTACAAATTTCAAACATAAATTACACATCAATATTAGAATCACAAAATGTTTATTATTATAGTAATGCTAAATTAATATTAGTAATATCTTAAACCTTATCTACTACTATATAAAGAGTGTTAATATTTCTTTAAAAAGTATGTATAAGAGTAAAGAAGATAAAAGAAAAATATAGAGGTATTCTATGTTTATACTTTTGAATAATATATTTTCATATTGTATTTTTGAACAACTATGATAATGGAAACTTAATATGATCTTTCAATGATTATACTTATCGAAGAGAGTGGCTGCGAGTATAGGTTAAATTTCGGGATCATATAAATTTATTACTATCCATATGAGAGGATGACTATTTGACTTTAGGATAATGTTCTATAACATGCTTTTACTATGCTCTAGGCTAGTTTTTCTCACTCTTAATTTAAATTTTATTTTATATTATCATTATTGATGATTTTTATCTTATAAATATTTGACAATATATGTTTTAATATATGATTGAAAAATATCTAAAATAAATTTATCTAAAGCCAAATAGTATTCTAATAAATCTTCCAATATATATATATAAATTTGTTTTTATGTGCTTGAAGTTTTAGTTTCTATTGTTTGCTAGATAATTAAAACTAGTTTGTTCGAATTTCATGTGGTATGCCATTATGTTATTGGTTGTTTAATATGTTATGGTATTTTTATATTAAGGTTGCAGTGATGAATATATTCTTTATGCAAAGTAGTTGTTTTCACATTGGTTATCAAAAGAGTTCTAGTAAAGTTAAATTCTTTATTAACAAAAGCCACTAAAACGGTTCAGTTATTATTATATTTATTTTATTCTTAACATTAATATAATTATGTGTACTATTTATGAGTTTTTCATATTCCAGTATAAATTATTGGTAGTATAAAGAATTAATCTTTTCTTTTGGAAAAAAAAACTTTTGAAGTTTCAAACTTCTTGCTCACTTAAAATTATAGCGTGTTTTTTTTTTAAAAAAGAAATAAAATAACTAATTTTTTTTGTGAAGTTTAAGTTGTTATGTTTGATGATTAAAAATTGATTTTGAGATGAAAATTATAATAAGTTGATATAAGATCGAGTACATATTAAACATATGAAAAAGGGATGAAAATAGAGAATTGAAATCGAGGAGGGCCGCGGAAGTATAAGAGGAGACCTGTTTTTAGGCCTTGGCACCACAATGCCGGATCGATGCCGTATTAATACTGCGGCACTCACTTTTGAGAAAATCCCATTTTAAACTAATTTAATAAGTTTGAGTTAATTTTGAACTTTCCTTTTATATGAACTCCTATTCCAATAAGAAATAAGGTTTCTAGAAACGTTTTGGGACTTATAGGAACATTTGTAAACTCTTTAAATTGTCATGGATCAACAAGAGAGAGAGAATAGAGAGTTTAAGCAGCTTTAGAATGCTGAGTGCACAAAAAAGTACCATAGGAGCACTAGCGCTGAGTGTGCGACAGAGTGCCATGGGAACGCTTTAGTGCTGAGTGCGCAAGAGAGTATTGATAAATCATTTAGACAGCTCATCTATTATTGTGCTTCTTATCTTTTGTGAGAGACTTGTTATATGAGATTTCTTTGTGAACTGAGTAATAAAAGAAGTTAGGATCCTGTGATCTATCGTGGATATAGGCATTTGTTGTCGAATCATGTAAATTTCTTGTACCTTATGTATGTGCCATGGGAACGCTTTAGTGCTGAGTGCGCAAGAGAGTATTGATAAATCATTTAGACAACTCATTTATTATTGTGCTTCTTATCTTTTGTGAGAGACTTGTTATATGAGATTTCTTTGTGAACTGAGTAATAAAAGAAGTTAGGATCCTGTGATCTATCGTAGATATAGGCATTTGTTGTTGAATCATGTAAATTTCTTGTACCTTATGTATGTGATTGTTTATCTCTATTATGTCTGTGATCTTTTTTTTATTATTTTATTTGTGGGTAAAGTCTTTTACATGCTCTAAGAGTTTTAGAGTGATAAACTACCAACAACATAGTTGTTAGTGATAAGACCTGCCCCGAGACCCTCTATTGTAGATCCTAGCGGCCCTGCCGGGTACTCCGACGAAAATTCCTTAGAATTTAACTGTGTAAGTTGAGAAATTCTGCGAGGCAAACCCTTTTTTAATTCTTACTATTACTGAATTTTTTTTGAAATATACATGAAAATACATCTTTTTTTTTATTTTAAAAAAAGGGTAGAGTTTCCCCCATTTTTCTTTAAAATATAATATAAAACCTGCAAAGAAATTGCACTTTTATTTCAAACACTTCTCAATACTACCAAATAGAACCTTCGGTCATTTCCAAAATTAATCCAACTCAACTCAATAATTTTATTAAAATCACAAAATTGGCACACTCATAAAAAGTAAAAACGATCATCATAATATCTAAACCTCTTCGTGTTTGTCCAAAATATATGTACAAATACACATGCCTATAACTACTATACAGAAAGAAAAAGAGTGCTATTTAGTACATTTACATGTACAAAATGATCTTCAGATTTGGCCCACTAATCAGTAGTAGGAGGATCAGCAACTTGCGTACTGAGACATACACCTGAAAAGAGGGTTTAGAAAATATAAAATACAAAACAAGTGAGCTAAATGAGCTCAGTGAGTGCATTTAAGATTTTGAATTAAAATAAAATTCTGCATAAATATTAAATTTTAAAAGACATGCATAATTCATATTTCTAAAACTTGTATAAAGTTGTAAAATAGTTTCTAACATCATATGCCGATGAAATCTTACTGAGTGGGTTTTATTTACATCTTAAAAAAATAATATCCAAAATCTGTACAACATAATAACTACCATATGCATATAAACATATAATATGCAATGGTAACCCTAAAGCTCTATACTCATGCAGCGACTCAACTAGCACCGCACATGTGAGTAGTTCATGGGGCGCTTCAACTAGCAGCACCCACAGTGACATCTCAAGATATTTCACTGGCTATGCAGCGGAATCCTACATCGCCTACATATAGTAAGACAATACCTCGTACATATAGAGCGACTCACATGACTCGACAACCCGACTTCCTGGAGTTAGTGACACATCCCCAATACTTTCCCATGTGTATGAGATATACCGGTCGGGTCTAATACCATCACCACCACTATAATCTGAGGGTACCAATGGCCTTTGAAACAAATGTAGTAATTTTAAAGCTGTTTCTTAAATTGAACATGTAAAAAGCATATCTATGGATATATATATATTAAAATCATAAATCATGTTTATGCATTAAAAGTACATAAAACATACATTTTCATTATACGAAAACATAATAACGAAAGATAAAAAAATGACAGATTTTCACTCATAACCGCTTCGAGCTCAATTTTGCTCTGAATTTTTACTTCTGTTACCGGTCTCGGTTTTCTTCACCTACACGCCATAAATGACATTTAGAACTAATTCAAACACTAGAATCTCATTTAACTACTAAACGCCCTAATCGGCATACAAAACCCGAATAGATAATACTTTTCAATTTTCATTTACAGAGTCATTTAATCTAATCTAACTCACCATTTGACGTCCTGAAAATTGCTTAACGCTCTATAACTTTGGTTGGACATAATTGCCCTTCACCTTACCAAAATGGACAATTATGCCCTATTTCTTTATTTTTTATTTTTCTATCAACCATATCTATTCAATTTACATAAGACACCATTTATACATCACAATTCAATCACAACACAACTCAACCCTAACTTCCCTACAGTGGCAGAATTTCACCCTATGTTCCAACACATTTCTTTTCTTAATTTCTTGTTCCAATTACATCAAAATCAAGCCAATTTCATTCTAATACCCTAATTATAACTAATTGAAGTCTCTACATCAAAGGCACCCAAACTCTAATTCTTACCTTGCCAATTTCTTTAATTTGATGGCTCTTTCAAGCTCCATAATATAATTTAACTCAATCTAAACCAAGAATACATACAAGAACATCAATTGAAGCAATCTAGAAAGTTCACATATCAACCTCACAAAATAATGTTTTTCTTACCTCTTTTTTTTTGAATTTTCACTAATGGAGGCTTCAATTGATCTTAGGAACTTGTACTTGACCTTATTTTAGCTTGATTAAGCATAAAAAATCATGAAAACAAATTTAAAATTTCATTGTAGCAGCCTCTCCTTTCTCTTGACCGAATTTTGCTTCTCTTGCTTTAAGATGTTTGCTTTTTCTCTCATGAAATTTCTACACACTTTTACTATATTTATAGAGCTCCTTCAATTGTCTTTGCCCCTAAACTTATTCTAAATTTTTAATTTTCCATTGGTTGGAAACTAAGTATGTAATTGGTTCTTTTGCAACTATTTAGTTAGCATAATCAAAAGAACTAACTAGAATTCCCAACTTGGCAATCCATAAAATTATCTCTAATTGGTCAATTCTCTAATATATGGATTGTGTTTCTCAACACAGGCTTGTTCCATACATAAACCTTAAATGAAAATTCATGTAGTAAATTAAAATTTTATTTTCCAAGCCAATAGAGAAAAATTTCAAAAATAATCTAAGGTCGTCCGACACTCCGATCGAGTGTGAAATTACCAAATTATGTCTAATATATCTCACGCGCACCATAGAAAAAAAAATTCTAATAGGGTTAGAATTGGGTAACCCCACGGTGTCTTCATTACTCTATACCAAAATTTAGGCGCCAATACTACTAATAGAGATTGAATATTATAGTTAGGGCACATAAAAATCTCAACAAGTGGTATCAGAGCTATGACTGCGGTTGATACTTAAATTGTATCAGATTTAAGAGTTAAAATTTATTCCTAACAAGTGGTATTATAACCATGGTCAATACGTTAGTGGTATATCAGAACATAGGTTGTTTAGCCATTGTAATTCACAAGTATAAAGATGAAAGAATTAGAGAAAAGATCAAAACTTAGTTGTGCAGTGATCTTGATTGAGGAGAGGCTGAGAATATAAATTGAAGAACAATCAGAAAGAAAGACAAAGATGGGTGGAGATGCTGCAATAGTCTATAAGAAGGCCTTGAAGTTACAGAATTCTTGGTAGCTTTAAAAGAATACTAAAGATGATTAAAAGGTCTGTGGTAATAATGAAGGGTAAGAAGCATATGGAGGTTATGTGCTTAATGAGAGTGCTGTGAATGGCTCAACATGGGTTGTTGAGGGGATGTAAACCAAAAGGCAATATTAGAAATTAACTCACCATAGTGACAAAGATCGAAAGAGAATGTACGAGAATGATGCTATTGGCAGGGATTAGTTTCAGCCAGCAAGGTATTGTATTGGTGTCAAGAGTGACACTGGAGACCACAATCCAAAAGCTACCCGAGGAGAGATACATTTATATCTTTAGAGACTGAAGTTATGAGCTTTAGGAGAGTTAAGTCGACAAAAAGACTTTATTGAATCAACATTAGAGTAATTTAGCGTTGGTTGTAGAGTGGATGAAACTTGGAAAACTTCTTAAGAGATTTTCAATTAAGGAGGTGTTTGTTAGAATTTGCTGATTCAAAATCAAGTTTAAGTTTGATTTAAGTTGGAGACCAATAAAAAGTTGACACGAGATAAAGTATTAAGTTGGACATAAAAGAAAAGGCGAAAATGGAGAGTCAAAATTAAGAAGAGGTGCAAAAGCACAAAGGGAGGCCTGTTTTAGGCTTGGCACTGCAGCACCAATTCGACAGCACTTTGGCACTGCAACGCCCACTTTTGGGAAAATTCCCATTTTAAGCTCATTTAATGAGTTTGAGTTAGTTTTGGACTTCTCTTTCTCGTGGACTCCTATTCCAACATGAAATAAATTTTCTAGGGACGTTTTAGAGCATATATAAACTTTTATAAACTCATTAGATTGTCACGTATCAACAAGAGATAGAATAGAGAGCTTAGGCAGCTCTAGGGCATTGAGTATACGACAGAAGGCCATGAGAGCGCTTGAGTGGTGAGTGTGCAAAAGAGTGCTAATAGACCCATTAGAGAGCTTGTCTATTGTTGTATTCCTTATCTTTTATGAGAAATCTTTATGATATGAGAGTTCTTTGTGAATTGAGTAATAAAAGAAGTTAGGATTTTGTCATCCACCGTGAATGTAGGTATTTGTTGTTGAATTACGTACATTTCTTGTACCTTGTATGTGTGATTGTTTATCTCTATTGTGTATGTGATATTTTCTATTCTTAGTTTACTTGTAGGTAAAGTCTTTTGTATACGCTTAGAATTTTAGGGTGTTAAACTATCAACAAAGTGGTATTAAGGTATGTAAAAATCCCAATAAGTAATATCAAAGTTAGGGCTAAAGTTAATATCTAAGTAGTATTAGATTTAAGAGCCAAGGATGATTCCTAATAGTTGCATTATAGTTTTGAGGATGATGTATCATGGGTGCTAGAGTTTGAAGAATAAGTATTACTAATATTTTATATTGATTACAATTATATGTGCTAGTACTATAATTATTGTTGGAGCTGGTGCTCACGTGCCATTCCAATATTGTATGAATATTAATTGTTAATATTTATACAATAAACATTTCGAATAAAGATTGTTAATATCATATTAATATGGTATAATGCTTGTAACATTACAGACATTGTTTGATCTGAAAGAGTTCAGATCTGGTCTAAAGGAGTTTAGATCAGAACTAATAGTTAGCAAAGCTGAGAGTTATAAATGCTAAAAGTTAGCACTGTTAAGAGTTAACAGGTTATAAGAGTCAGCGAGGTCTAAAGAGTTAGAACCTTGTCTATAATGGGACAAAGACCTGAGAGTATACTTGTAATGATATAGTTGCAAAGAGTTGCAATAGGTGTTAAGAAATATCATTATGTAAGTATGTCTCAAAGATAATGTTCCTGATCTATAATCACCAATGCGGGTCTATCGGTGATTCACTTTATATAGATTAGTGTATGTCTATATCTGACTGGTTCAGATAGTTGTTCTTAGCTGACCATGAGCTTAGAGCTTGTATAGGCATGCGGGTATCCAGTCAGGACTGGATACTGAACAGACTTATGAGGACCCCAATAGATATCCTATGACACCGTCAAAGGAAGGTCTTCTCGAGTTGAGTAGTATTAGTGGTCCTTTGACCTGAGCGCTACGGTGGTCTTGTGAGTGATCCATCATGCTTTGGTTCCACATATGTCAGAGACCTTTCATGGTCTGACCGCTATATGTCGCTGGGTATGGTCCGATGCTCATGGAGTCCGGTGTGCGTAGATACGGGATCCGTCAGCTTACGTAGGTAAGTTGTATATCCGATGCTCCGAGATTGTATTTCATAAAGTCTTGTGGCCACAAGCATAAACCCGGGAAAAGAGTTTCCCATAGGGTTAAACAATATAGCAAAAGTGTTTGCGTATATTGTTTATCGAGATACGAATCTGGAGATAAGTTTATGGATGAGCAAATGGGGATTTGACGGTGCTGATCTATATCCCCGCACATCTAGGATATAAATGATGGAAGGATTATACGTATACGTTATGACCTCAACTTGTATGGTCTGACACGCTGATTTGTAATATTCGTAATGTGTGCGTGGGGCATCGATTACGGATTAATGGAACAGTTCCATTTGACAAATCGGGTGTGGACCTAGAGAGTCCCAATATGAAATGTACTCTTTGAGCACTTGGGCAGTGTACCGTATTGAATTGTTCAATACAGTATAATTCAGCAATTACTAAGGTTACGTTAACTAAAGTATGTGGTTAAATTGGTGGGACCCACTTTAGGTTAACTTGGTAACCGAGTAAGGATATAATAGTAATTTCACTTTATGATTATTTAATTGTTAAATAATTAAAATAAATATTTATTTATTTAATTGTTAAATAAATTAATTTAACATAACTAAGGTTAAAAGTTAACCAAGTGGTTAAGTTAAGTTAACCTTACTTAAAGGTTAAGTAAAGGTTAACCTAACCATGGTTAAGTTAGTTAACTATGGTTAAATTAATTAAAATATTTATTAACTTAAAGGTTAAGTTAAAATAATCTAACTAAGGTTAAATGTTAACTAAGGTTAGGTTAAGCCAAATGAAATGCAAATGAAATTCAAATTAGTTTGGAATTAATGCATTAGTATATAAAGTAAAATGAAATTCAAAATTCATAATTGATTTAGTTTTTTAGGTTTTGCATTTTGGGAGCCAATTCAATTTGAGAAATTGAAATTGTTTGTTTTGTGTTTTAAGTGTTAGAACAACAAAACAAATTGAATTAATGGTTACTAAATGTAATAACTAAAAACAAGATTTGTTTTATTTATTCAAGAGTTGAATAAAAGGAAAAACAAATTTAATTAAGTTAAATGGTTTAACTTTGAAAAATGTTTAAGAGTTAAACACATATGCTGGATTAAGATGCTGCCATTCTAGACAATCAAACCCACCTTTGTTGATTGCTAGAATTGATCAAAGATTTATTTCATTGGTGGACTTCAAAGAAAATTAATCCAAAGGCTTCATTGGTGATTTTCTCAATCTCGAATTTTCAGTTTAATCAAATATTATTTTCTGTGTTCATTATATTCAATCTTCCGCTGTGCACATGTATGTATGAGATATGTATATTGTTTGTATGATGAACACAAACCCACATGCAAGAGAACCCTATAGTAAATTCGCCCAACCAAACCCAACAATTATATGTATTATTTTCCCTTATTTATTTTAGAATGTGTTGATGTTGGCTTAAAAATTGTATAATAGGTTTATCTATTTTAGGAATTAGGCCCAATTAATATTGTATCTTATTTAGTAAGTTTGATATTATAGAAAATTTTATTTTTTTAAGATTCTTTCCCTCTTAGAATCATGTTTTATGCATTTTTCAAAATTTAATATTTATATAGAATTTTATTTTATTTTTACTGAAAATTTTCAATGCACTTACTGAGCTCCTTTAGCTCACCCGTTTTGTATATTTGTTTTTTGAACCCCCCTCCAAGTACAGGCCTCGGTGCACAAGTTGCTGATTCTCCTACAACTAATTAGTGGGCAAAGTCTGACGATCATTTTGTAAATGTAAATGTGCTAAGTAGCACCTTTTGATTTTTTTACATGGTAGTTATAGACTCGTGCTTATTGTAAATATGTTTTAAACAAATAAGAAGATGTTTCAGTAATATTGTGATCGTTCCACATTTTATTAGGATGTTAATTTTGTGATTATAATGAAATTGTTGGGTTGAGTTTAGGTTTGGTTTTGAAAAAGACCAGAGGTCCTATTTGGAAGTTGTGAAGCTATTTAAAATAAAAGTGTAATTTTCTTACAGGTTTTGTATTTGAATTTTCAGAAAAACAGAGGAAACTCTGTCCTTTTTTTTAAAAATTTGGTAAAAAAAAATTCTCACTAGTATTCTGGGATTTCGCAGTATTAGCAAGAATTAAAAAGGGTTTGCCTCACGAAAATTTCTTAATTTTGATAGTTAGATTATGAAAAACTTTCGTTGGGGTGCTCGAAAGGGCCCATTGGAATTTACAATAGAGGGTTTCGGGACGGGTCGTGTCAGTAGAAGATAAAAAATGGAGAGAATGCTTTTTTGCTTTCAACATTTGAGAGAATTTTCTAACACTTAGCCTTTCAAAATTCTCTCTACAATTTCCACTAATCCATTGGCCTAATTTTCACTTAATCAATTGAGCAACATATTGCTCTTTCATTTGTCTATTCTTTTCTTTCATTTTTTCACCTAATGACATCCATTATCTAGCTCAATATTTGCTATTAGTATTTTGTTTATTATTATCTTTTATTTTCTCACCTAATGGTATCCATTATCTAAGTCAATGTTTGCTATTAGTGTTTTGTTTATTATTGTTTATAATAAATCAAATGAAAACAAAATAAAATTGAAAATCATTTAAATGAACTTGGCCTTAATTTAGGCCAAATGAGAAAATACTTTCTCATTATTAAGAAACATCTTAAGGTTTACCATTAACAAATGTCACCCATTTATAATTATCATATCATTTAATTAATATTAAATAAATAATTTAATTATATTAAATCATGGTAGAAACACATGTCAATTTAAATAAAAAATTAATTATTTAATTTCAATTTAAATAATAATATCATATATTATTATTATTATTATATTCAATAAACATTTTAATGAATAAAATAATAATATTATTTGTCCAACAAATAAGGTCATTTTGGTAATTTTTAAATCAAACAATAATTAACACACAATGTGCCATGTATCAATATCCCATTGGTCAACAACTAATTGATGTACTTAACTCCTAAGTCTTGACACATGCACGACTGGAGAAAAACTGAAGTAAATGTCTGGTCTGCTGAAATTTTTTGGATCGAACTATTTAATCCGGTACGTTGCCTTAATGCACAACGAGCACACTTTATATTGCGGGACTCTCTAGGTCTACTCCTAATTTGTCAAACAGAACTATTCTATAAGTTCAAGATCGATGCCCCACGCACACGTCACGGATATTACAATCCAGTGTAGTAGACCATACAAGTTAAGATCATAACGCATACGTAAAATCCTTCCGCCAATCATATTCTAGAAGAGCAGGGATATAGATCACTACCTCAAATCCTTATGTGCTCATCCGTGAACTTATCTCCAGACACGTATCTTAATAAACAATATATGCAAACACTTTTACAATATTGTTTAACCATGTAGGAAACTCTTAGCTTGAGTTTGTTGCTTATGGCCATAAGACTTTCTAAGATACAGTCTCTGAACATCCGGATATATAACTCATCCATGTGAGCTGATGGATTCTATATGTATACACACTGGAATCCATAAGCATCAGACTATACCCAGTGACACCCAGCAGTCACACCATGAAAGGTCTGTGACATGCATGGAACTAGAGTATGATGGATCATGTACAAGTCCACCGTGGTACTCAAGTCAAAGGACTACATATACTACTCAACTCGAGAGGATGTTCTATTGATGCTTCATGAGATGTCTATTGGGGTCTTCGTTGAGTCAGTTCAGTATTCAGTCCTTACTGAACACCTGTATGCTATACGAACTTCCAGTAAGCCCATGATCAGTTAAGAACAACCATCTAAACCATCTAGGTATAGTATACAATGATCTATGTAAAAGAATTCCATCGACAGACATGCATCAGTAAATTAAGACTAGGAACAAATAATTTTTCGAATAGACTTGCATAATAACATTTCTTAGCACCTATTGCAACTCTTGCAACTATGTTATTACTAATGTATTCTCAGGTCTTTGTATAGTTATAGACATGATTCTAACTTTTAGACTTTATTGATTAATATAACATACTAACTCTTTAGCATTTATAGTTTTTAGAGATGTTAACTCTTGACATTGATCTAAATTTCTTTAGACTAAATCCGAACTCTTTTAGATTATATAATGTCTGTAGCGTCACAAGCATTGAACCATTTAATACTAGTAATTAGCGATTAAACAAATAATGTACTGTATAAATATTATAAAATAAAATATTTATACAACAATGGGATGGCACGTGAGCAAAAATCCCAACAAACTCTTACTTGTTCTAGTGCCATTCATAGTGGTATCTTATACCCATAGACTCCACGTGTTTCTCAAACACTTTTGGAGTTAAGGCCTTAGTCAGTGGGTCTGCTATATTATTTATAGAGTTAACTCTACAAATTATTACATCTTTCCTAACTAAGATTTCTCTAATTATGTGGTATTTTCTCTCCACATGCTTAGATCTCTAGTGCACTATTGGCTCTATTGTTGTTACAGAATAAAGGGACATGATCCATTGAGCTTGGGACAATCCTGAGCTCGGTGATAAACTTGCGTATCCATATTGATTCCTTTACTGCCTCAGAGGCTGCAATGTATTCTGCTTCAATTGTTGAATCAGCTGTGGATCCCTGTTTGGTGCTCTTCCAACTCACTGCAGCACTGCTGAGGATAAATACATATCCAGATGTAGACTTTCTATCATCTGGATCAGACTGAAAGTCTGAATCTGTGTATCCCCTAACCTGCAAATCACTTTCTCTATAAATGAGAAACTTGTCCTTTGTACCCTTAAGGTATTTGAGGACATATTTGATTGCCATCCAATAGTTATCACCTGGATCAGATTGATACCGGCTAATAACACTTACAGCCATGCTGATGTCAGGTCTCGTGCATATCATATCATACATTAGGTTACCTACAGTTGATACATATGGCATCTTAGACATTCTAAATCTTTCATCTTCTGTCTGAGGAGACATTCTCCTCGAAAGATGAATGCCATGTCTGAAAGGTACATTAGATGTCTTACAGTTAGTAAAATTGTACATTTCTAAGACACTGTCGATGTATAATGATTGAGAGAGTCCTATCAGCTTTCTAGCTCTATCTCTATAAAGCTTTATACCCAATATATAGGAAGCCTCTCCCAAGTTTTTCATGGAGAAGTTTTTGTTTAGATAACTCTTGACTGATTGTAACATACTGATATCATTTCCAATGATCAGTATGTCATCCATGTAGAGAATTAAGAAGACAACCATGTTCCCACTAACTTTTTTATACACACATGATTCCTCATCATTTTTTATGAAACCAAATCCTTTGATTACCTCATCAAAACGAAGGTTCCAACTTCGGGAAGCCTGCTTAAGCCCATAAATGGACTTCTTCAGTTTGCACACTAAACCTGTGGATTGACTAGATGCAATACCTTTATGATGTTCCATGTATATCTCTTTCTTGAGATATCCATTCAGGAATACCGTATTTACATCCATATACCATATCTCATAGTTATAATATACAACAATAGCTAATAAAATTCGTATTGACTTTAACATCGCTACTGGTGCAGAAATTTTCTCATAATCGATCCCAGATCGTTGAGAATAACTTTGTGCAATCAGACGAGCTTTGAAGGTCTCTACTTTCCCATCAGACCCACGCTTTCACTTATAAATCCATTTATAATTGATAGAAACTATTCCTTTTGGAAGCTCAACAAAGTCTCAGACTTGATTGTGATGAATTGAGTCAATTTTGAATTTTATGGCTTCTTGTCACTTTCCCGAGTCGATGTCTAACATCGCATCCTTATAGGTTAAAGGATCATTTTCTTCTACAGAGAAAACTCAAAGTGCACCTTTAAGCATCTAGCCATACCTAGTAAGTGGCCTGGACATTATTTCAGATCTACGTGGAGGGTGTGTTAAAGGTATTCCACTTAATTGATTTTGAGATTCCATCTCAGGTTCATGTTCGCTTTCATTGGCTTCATCAAGCACAATCTTTCTATAACCTTCACGATCTATGAGAAACTCTTTCTCAAGAAAAGTGGCATATCGAGAAACAAACACATTTCACTCCTCGAGATCATAGAATTGGTATCCCATTGAATTCTTGGGATACCCAACGAACTGGTACTTGTACCCCCTGGGTGAAAGTTTATCCTGTTGCGTAACTTTTACATAAGTAGGACAGCCCCAAATCTTAAAATTTTTAAGACTTGGTTTCTTTCCATTCAACATCTCATATGAAGTGGTTGGAACAGTTTTAGATGGAACTCTGTTCAATATATGAGCAACAGATTCTAGAGCATAACCCCAAAGATATTCAGGTGGATCGGTGAAGCTCATCATTGATCGGATTATATCTAATAATATCCGATTCCTTCTTTCCGATACACCATTGTGTTACAGAGTACCTGAAAGTCTATACTGAGCTAGAATCCCATTCTCTTTTAAATAATCAAAGAATTCACTGCTCATGTACTCACTGCTTTGATCTGATCGAAGGCATTTGACATATATTCCGGTTTATTTTTCTACCCCAAGTCTGAACTCTTTAAACTTTTCAAAGGTTTCTAACTTGTGTTTTATAAGAAACACATACCCGTATCATGACAAATCATCGATAAAGGTAACAAAGTATCAAAATCCACCTATTGTAGCATGATTCATTGGACCGCATACATCATTATGTATTAGTTCCAATAAATTAGTGCCACGATGTCTAACATTGGTGAATGGAGATTTAGTTATTTTTCCATGAATACAAGATTCACAAACTGGGTAAGGTTCTATGGTCAGATCAGGTATCCGACCATCCTTAACCAGACGGGTTAGGTGTCTCACACCTATATGACCCAATCTCATGTGCTACAATTCAGTATCATTTAAATGTACACTATTATTAGTGCTACCCTGTACATTCATGACATTTCTCGTTGTATCCAAAATATAATACCCATTAATTACCTGACACTCAGCTAATAAAACATCAAACATATCACATAAATATAAAGAACGATTCTTAATATACATATGATACTCTTCACTATCAAGTACAGGAAGAGAGATAATCTGTCTGATCATAGCAGGCATAAAATAATAGTTATGAAGTACAACAGTTTTATTACAAGGGAGAATCAAATTATAATGTCCTACAGCCTTGACCCATAAGAGATAACCATTTCTTACTCAAAGCTGTACCTCTCCTTGCTATAGCAATCTAACTTCCTTCAGACCCTGCAACATATTGCGGATGTACGAAGGATTTGCGATATCTAATACCTAGCCAATACTAGCATCAAATGCTAAAGAAATGTCAATAATGAGAAAGATAATACTTGAGGAAGTCTTCTTCACAATGGCAAGGTATTTAGGGCAGTTGCGTTTCTAATGCCCATCCTCACCGCAATGAAAGCATTTGTCTTTCACTTTCGGTTTCTCCAGTGGCTTGGATATTTGTCACCGCTGAAGACCTATCTTGGGTGTGTGCCTCACCTTTCTTTTCTTCTTCCATTTAGACTTCCCAAAAGCCCTTAGGGTCGAAGATGAAACAGTATGAATAAGAAGGGCCGAGCCTCTTTTATGCATATCCTTATCCGCTGTCTTCAGCATATTATGAAGATTAGCATAAGTAGGGGTCATTCCTTGCATATTGAAGTTCATGATGAACTGTGCATATAACCCAAGTAGCGATTGGAGAATCAAACTGTTCCCTAGGTTATTGCTCAAAAAGATGTCCATGGACTCAAGCCTCTAGATTAATCTTATCATCTTGAGAAGATGAGGATTCGCTGAACTGCCCTCAGGGAGCTTTGCCTGAAACAGCGCTTTAGAGACCCTATAATTCTCAACTTAGGTTCGGTCACCAAAGAGCTCTTTGAATTGAGCATAATGCTACTGGCACTGTCCATGCGGACATGCTCCATTTGTAGTTTAGTGGATATTGAGGTGAGGATGTACGATTTAACTTTTAAATCGTCATCCAATCATTTTTGATATGTCACCTTTTATTCTTCAGTGGCATCTTTAGAAACATCTCTGAGCATCTTTTGGTCAATAGCATATCTCGGTCTTTCTGAATCTAGAACAATTATGAGATTCATGTACCAGTCAGAGAAATTTTTGGTACCTTTGAGTTGGTGTGCATCCAGTATATGCACCAAAGGATTTGAAGATGTCATCATAGCTTACACAAGTTAAATAAAATAATATTAGGAGATGTTAGTGAAAATTATTATTAAATCGCTAATAATACATTTTAAATCATGGGTATAACATTTATACATTTTTAATTTAAAATGCTCTCCCACTGTTTTACATAATCCCTCTAATCCCTCAAAACAGGATAGCAACAGTTTATACTATTTTAAACTATACAACAGGAAGTGGACCCCATTGGCATTATACTCGGGCCGTACATTGTAGCGATCTAGGCCTTTGTAAACCCAACGGTAGACAATTCTTGTCAATTGTATCTTATGCAACTCCTACTCTTGATCCTAAATACACCTTATCCGTACACTGTAGCGATCTAGGATAAGTGTATTCTAGATTAACTTGTTAATTATCAAATATATGCTACCGGTACTGTCCGCACACTGTAGCAATCTAAGGCAATACTTTCTCATATATTTGCCTCATCTCATGTTTAACCAGAATAGTTTAAATTATACCGACCAAATCCTTCACACTGTAGCGATCTCGAAAAAGATTGATATAATATAGCTAATATTGTATTGACAAGACGGATCAATGATAAAACACTATCTCATAATGTATTATTGTTCAATCTGATTAAAAGAGATTTTTTACTCCTTTTTTTTAGTATCACAAAGAGTTAATCCCCATCTTATGAGGAGGTAATTTTCAATCAAACATTAATTATGTGTAACCACAACTAACCTCACCAGCGCTTAGCGCCTGGCGCTGTGGCACGAATTCCAGAATTGGTGCTTAAGCGTTGATTCTCTTAGGGCTGGGGCACCCAGCATTTGACGATGCAGCGCTAGGGCCTAGAAGCTCTAGCGGCATGGCGCCAGCTACCCAGCGTTAGGGTGTTGGAACAAAATTTTCCAGCGCTGTAGTGCTGAATACTTATAATCGCGGTGCTTCGGTGCTCCCCACCTTCGGTATACCCATTTCAAAAACTTGAAATGCACATTTTGAGCACCGGAATATCACCAACAATAATTTTACACTAAAAACACCCAATATCAACTCAAATATGATATGATACCATTTTGTGAGTGGTTTTAAACCTAGGGTGTATGCATGTGGGTTTGTGTCTACCATTCAAATATAACATATATATCACATACATACATGCGCAGGGGATGAGCGAAATACAAATTTCATAATGATAAACACAAATGAACTTTTATATGTTATCTCACAAATGTAAAATACTTCAAGATTGAGAAATAGTACCTTGTCAAGCTTTTGGTATATGGTCGAATCAGAGTACCCGCCTTGGAAAACTCATTCATAATTCTAGTTCCTCAAAATGGTAGGCTTGAGTAAGCTAGAATATCAGCTTTTTCAGCAAAGAATTAAACTCTTGAATCATTGTTTCTACCTTGTAGTATGGGTGACCAAATATGGAAGGGAAAAATAGAGAGACTGTGTTTTTGCTCTCAACACTTGAGAGAATTTTCTAACACCTAGTCTTTCAAAATTCTCTCTACAATTTCCACTAATCTCTTGGCCTAATTTTCACTTAATCAATTGAGCAACATATTCCTCTTTCATTTGTTTATTATTTTCTTTCATTTTCTCACCTAATGGCATCCATTATCTAGGTCAATGTTTGTCATTAGTATTTTGTTTAATATTATCTTTTATTTTCTCACCTAATGACATCCATTATCTAGGTCAATATTTTCTATTAGTGTTTTGTTTATTATTGATTACAATAAACCAAATGAAAACAAAACAAAATGGAAAATCATTTAAATGAACTTGGCCTAAATCTAGGCCAAATGAGAAAACACTTTCTCATTATTAAGAAACATCTTAAGGCCTACCATTAACAAATGCCACCCATTTATACTTATCATTTCATTTAA
This sequence comes from Ailanthus altissimus, assembly GCA_946807835.1. NCBI lineage: Eukaryota > Viridiplantae > Streptophyta > Magnoliopsida > Sapindales > Simaroubaceae > Ailanthus > Ailanthus altissimus. Next base: position 11,407,537 of record OX327684.1, read on the forward strand.
TTAATATTAAACAAATGATTTAATCATAATAAATCATGGTAGAGACACATGCCAATATATCATATATTAGTATTATTATTTTATTCAATAAATATTTTAATGAATAAAATAATGATATTATTTGTCCAACAAATAAGGTTATTTTGGTAATTTTGAAATCAAACAATAATTGGCCCACAATGTGCCATGTGTCAATATCCCATTAGTCAACAACTAATTGTTAATTAATTGATGTACTTAACTCTTAAGTCTTGACACGTGCATGACCGGAGGGAAAACGAAGTAAATATTCAGTCTGCTAGAATTTTCTAGATTGAACTATTCAATCCGGTACGCTGCCCTAGTGCACAACAAGTACACTTTATATTGCGGGACTCTCTAGGTCCACTTCTGATTTGTCAAATAGAACTATTCTATAAGTCTGAGATCGATGCCCTACGCACACGTCACCAATATTACAAATCAGTGCAATAGACCATACAAGTTGAGGTCGTAGTGCATACGTATAATCCTTCTGCCAATCATATCTTGGAAGAGTAGGGACATAGATCACAACTGTTAAATCCTTATGTGCTCATCTGTGAATTTATCTCCAAACACGTATCTTAATAAACAATATTGTAAAAGTGTATATTGTTTAACCCTATAGGAAACTCTTTTCCTGGGTTTGTTGCTTATAGCTATAAGACTTTCTAAGATACAATCTCTGAGCATCCGGATATATAACTCATCCATGTGAGCTGACGGATTCTATATCTGTACATATCGAATTCTATAAGCATTGGACCATACCTAGCGATACTCAGCAGTCACACCATAAAAGGTCTATGACATGCGTGAAACCAAAGTATGATGGATCACTTATAAGTCTACCGTGGTACTCAGATCAAAGGACCATGTATACTACTCAACTCGAGAGGACCTTCCATTGACGGCTTCATGGATGTCTATTAAGGTCCTCGTTGAGTCAGTTCAGTATTCAGTCCTTACTGAACACCTGCATGCTATACGAACTTCTAGTAAGCCTATGGTCAGCTAGGAATAACCATATAGACCATTTAAGTATAGTATACACTGATTTATGTAAAAGGATTCCACTGACAGACCTGCATCAGTGAATTAAGACTAAGAAAAAATAATTTTGAGAATAGATTTGCATAATAATATTTTTTAGCACATATTGTAACTATGTTATTACTAATGTATTCTCAGGTCTTTGTATGGTTACAGACAAGATTCTAATTTTTAGACTTCACTGATTAATATAACATGCTAACTCTTTAGCATTTATAGTTTTTTGTGATGCTAACTCTTGGCATTGATCTAAACTTCTTTAGACCAAATCTGAACTCCTTCAGATCATATAATGTCTGTAGTGTCACAAGCATTGAACAATTTAATAATAGTAATTAGCGATTTAACAAATAATGTACTGTATAAATATTATAAAATAAAATATTCATATAACAATGGGATGACACGTGAGCACAAATCCCAATAGTTCTACCTTAAGAGTTGTAAAGATGCGAATATAGAAGAGTTTTTTACGCTAGAACAGGGTTCTCTCTCAATGGCAGAGTATGAAAAGACATTTTCAGAGCTCCTCAGTGTCGTTCCCTTCATAACTGATAATGAAGAGCAAATGGCTAATCGGTTTGCAGTGGGCCTAAATCCTCGGATCAGAGCTTACGTGGTATCGACAGCTTGCACTCAGTACGGAGCATTGGTGGAAACTGCAACTCAAGTTGAAAGAAGTATGGCAGCCATTCCTAAACCGAAATAGCAGGGCCAAAAATAGGGCTAGTCAGGTAGTTCTCGGGGAAGAACTAGTAAATCCATAAGGAGGAGGAGAGATCTACATGGTCTAGCAGTTAGAAATTAAGCCAAGGAGCTCAATCAAGTCAAGCTTTCATCAGACAACCATCAGTCGGATCCCGAAGCACTAAAGAGAGTTAGAAAGACTTTTCGGTATGTAATAAATATAGCAAGGCCTATCCGGGGGATTGTAGGAAGGGGATTACAGGTTTCTATAAGTGTGGTCAGGAGGGCCACTACATGAGAGATTGTTCAAGCATTGGAGCTAGTAGTAAACCAGAAAAGACACCATCAAGATGTGCGAAGAGTTTGCTATGTACTTGCGAAGCATGGAAACGTGAAACACATCATGAATTCTGGCCAGTTCTACAGGTAACTGTAGACGATATGCCATCTCTCCAACTCTTTTAACTATCTCATACGGGCTCAATGTTTCAAGGACTCAACTTTCTTTGCTTAACAAATCTTAATACTCATTTCCATTATGATATCTTTAAGAAGACTTTATCACCAACCTGGAACTCCAAGTCTCTTCTTTGATTATCTGTATAATTCTTCTGTCTATCATTAGCTATTTTCAATCTTTTTCTGATAATTTGAATCTTTTTTCAAGTAATCTAGACTATTTCTAGACCAATAAGCTTCCTTTCACCAACCTCATCCCAGCAAACTAGAGTTCTGCATTTCTTTCCATATAATGCTTCATATAGTGCTATCCCGATACTGGCCTGATAGCTATTATTATAAGCAAACTCTATCAATGGTATGCGAGTATCCCAGCTCCCCTTAAACTCTATAACACATGCTCTAAGCATATACTCGAGTATCAAAATTGTTCACTCGAACTGGCCATCCGTCTGTGGATGAAAGGCCGTACTGAAATTCAATTTAGTGCCTAGAGCTTTTTGTAAGCTGGGCCAAAATTGAGAAGTGAACCGCGGATTTCTCTTTGACACTATAGAAATTAGAGTGCCATGAAGTCACACCACTTCATCTATGTACAACTAGGCTAATTTATCCAGAGAATAATTGCTTTTGATGGGTAGGAAATTGGCAGATTTCGTCAGTCTATCAATAATTACCCATATCACAACATTGCCTCTTTGGCTACGCGAAAGTCCTACCACAAAGTCCATCATTATCCTCTCCCATTTCTACTCAGGAATTGGAATGAGGTGTAAGAGCCCTGCAGGTTTCTGATGTTCGGCCTTCACCTGCTAGAAAGTTAGGCATCTGAAAATAAATTCAACTATATCTTTCTTCATGCCCTTCCACCAGTAGTGCTCTTTTAGGGTACGGTACATTTTTGTGCTCCCCGGATGCATAGTATATGCAGAAGAATGAGCTCTTTTCATAATCTTTCTTCTTAACTCATCCATATCTGGTACACATAATCTTCGACCCAAGGTTACTGTACCATCCCCAGTCACTAAAAAGTTATTTCGCTGTCCAGACTCGATTTCACCCTTCAATTTAACTACCTATAGATCTTGAGTCTATAATTCTCTGATCTGATCAACTTGTATAGGACAGACCTGAAATATGGCTAATAATGCTCCCGAATTTGACAACTCTAATTTCACACCCAAAGACCTCAATTCTATTAGTATTGATAAATATGCAACCTTCAAGTGAGCTATGAGTTGATAAGCTTTCTGCTAAAGGCATCTGCTACCACATTAACTTTTCTAGGATAGTACTCAAGTATGCACTCATAATCCTTGATAAGCTTTAGCTATTTTCTCTGCCTTATATTCAGCTCTTTCTGAGTGAACAAGTACTGTGGGCTCTTATGATATGTGAACATTTTGTAGGGAACCCCATACAAATAATGCCTTCATATTCTTAGAGTAAAAGCTATCATTGCCAGTTCTAGGTCATGTATGGAATAATTATGCTTATGCTTCTTTAATTGTCTGGAAGCATAGGCTACTACTTTCTCTTTCTGCATTAGCACATAACCTAGACCTTACCTGGAAGCATTACAATATATGGTAAATCCATCATTCCCTGATGAAAGTGTAAGCACCGGGGCTGAGGTCAACCTTCTCTTCAACTCATCGAAACTCTGTTGGCACGCCTCAAACTATACAAACTTCTCTTCTTTTTGGGTTAGCTTAGTTAGAGGAGCAACTATCTTTGAAAATCCCTCTACAAACTTCCTATAGTACCCAGCCAAACCTAAGAAACTAAGGACCTTTGTCACATTCGTGGGTTGTCTCCAATTTATTATGGCTTCAATCTTTTGGAGATCTATGTTTACCCATTCTACAAAGACTACATGTCTCAAAAATGTAACTTTGTAAGCCAGAACTGACATTTATTGAGTTTGACATATAGTCGATGCTCTCTTAGAGTTTGGAAAACAATTCTCAGATGTTTTGCGTGCTTTTACTTACTGCTTGAATAAACTAGTATGTCATCAATAAATACTATCACATACTGATCTAAATTGAACCGATAAATTCTGTTTATAAGATCCATAAAAATGGTCGGGGCATTAGTCAGCCCAAAAGGCATGATCAAGAATTCATAATGCCCGTATCGTGTCCTAAAGGCCATTTTGGGAACATCTTTCTTTCGGATTTTTAATTGATGATAGCTCGACCTTAGATCTATCTTGAAAAATACTCTGGTCCCTTGCAGCTGATCAAACAGATCATCAATTCTCAGAAGTGGATATTGATTATGCACTGTTACTTCATTCAGTTCCTCGTAATCAATGCACAATCTTATACTTCCATCTTTCTTCTTTACAAACAAGACTGGTGCCCTCTGAAGGAGAAGTACTTTGCCTGATGAAACCCTTATTCACTAACTCTTCCATTTGAACCTTCAGTTCTATCAAATCTGAAGGAGCCATTCTGTAGGGTGTTTTAGAAATTGATTTCGTTCTAGGTGTGAACTCTATTCGAAACTCTATTTCCCTATCTGGAGGTAACCTTGGAAGATTATTTGGGAACACATTCGAAAATTCTCTAACCATCGAAATATCCTCCAATTTCAGTCCACTATTTCTTATTTCTATTATATAGACTAGATACCCTTGACATGACTTTCGAAACATCTTTCTTGCCTTAATTATAGACACCATACTAGCGAGAAGTGATTTTCGTACCCCACAGAAAATAACTTCAGATTCCCTCGGCATACACAATCTGACTTTTTTCTGGAAGCAATCTACCATGCCCCGATATTTGGACAACCAATCCATCCCTAAAATCACATCAAAATCACTAATGGCTAGTAAAATCAAATCTGCCATAAATTCTTGGCCCTCTATACTTTACTACATTTATACACATTTTATGCTACAATAGAGTCTCCTGTAGAAAGAGACACTAACACACTACAATATAATAACTGTGGCACTATGCTAGCATTTGTAACAAACCCCATAGAAATAAAAGAGTTGGTAGCTCTAGGATCTATTAGTGTTTTGTTTATTATTATCTTTCATTTTCTCACCTAATGGCATTCATTATATTTCCCATTAGTTTTTGTTTATTATTATCTTACAAAAAACCATTAAAACAAAATAAAATAAAATATCATTTAAATGAACTTAGCCTTAATCTAGACTAAATGAGAAAACACTTTCTCATTATTAAGAAACATCTTAAGGCCTACCATTAACAAATGCCACTCATTTATACTTATTTTATCATTTAATAAATATTAAATAAATAATTTAATCATATTAAATCATGATAGAAACACATGCGATTTTAAATAAACAAATAATTGCTTGATTTTAATTTAAATAATAATATCATATATTATTATTATTTTATTCAATAAATATTTTAGTGAATAAAATAATGACATTATTTGTCTAACAAATAAGGTCATTTTGGTAATTTTTAAATCAAACAATAATTGGCTCACATGTGCCACGTGTCAATATCCCATTGGTCAACAACTAATTATTAACTAACTGATGTACTTAACTCTTAAGTCTTGATACGTGCACAATCGGAGGGAAACTGAAGTAAATGTCCGGTTTGCTGGAATTTTTTGGATCAAACTATTCAATCCGGTATGCTGCTCCAGTGCATAATCAGTACACTTTATATTACGGGACTCTCTAAGTCCACTCCCAATTTGTCAAACAGAACTATTTTGTGAGTCTGAGATCGATGCCCCATGTACATGTCACGGATATTACAAATCAGTGCAGTAGACCATATAAGTTGAGGTCATAGCGCATACGTATAGGCCTTCTACCAATCATATCCTGGAAGAGCAGGGATATAGATCACTACCATCAAATCCTTATGTGCTCATCCGTGAACTTATCTCTAGACACGTATCTTAATAAGCAATATATACAAACACTTTTACAATATTGTTTAACTCTGTAAGAAACTCTTTTCTTGGGTTTATTGCTTATGGCCATAAGACTTTCTAAGATACAATTTTTGAGCATCTGGATATATATACTTCATCCATGTGAGCTGACAGATTCTATATCTATACACATCGGACTTCATAAGCATCGGACCATACCCAATGACACTTAGCAGTCACACTGTGAAAGGTTTGTGACATGCGTGGAACCAAAGTATGATGGATCACTTACAAGTCCACCGTGGTACTCAGGTCAAAGGACCATGTATACTACTTAATTCGAGAGGACCTTCCATTGATGGCTTCATGGGATGTCTATTGGGGTCCTCGTTGAGTCTGTTTAGTATTCAGTCCTCACTGAACACCTGTATGCTATACAAACTTCCAGTAACCCATGGTTAGCTAAGAATAACCATCTAAACCATCTAGGTAAAATATACACTGGTCTATGTAAAAGGATTCCACCGTCAGACTTGCATAAGTGAATTAAGACCAGGAACATATAATTAGAGAATAGACTTACATAATAACATTTCTTAGCCTCTATTGCAACTCTTGCAACTATGTTATTACTAATGTATTCTTAGGTCTTGGTATCGTCACAGACAATATTCTAATACTTAGACTTGTATGCTATACGAACTTCCAGTAAGCCCATGATCAGTTAAGAACAACCATCTAAACCATCTAGGTATAGTATACAATGATCTATGTAAAAGAATTCCATCGACAGACATGCATCAGTAAATTAAGACTAGGAACAAATAATTTTTCGAATAGACTTGCATAATAACATTTCTTAGCACCTATTGCAACTCTTGCAACTATGTTATTACTAATGTATTCTCAGGTCTTTGTATAGTTATAGACATGATTCTAACTTTTAGACTTTATTGATTAATATAACATACTAACTCTTTAGCATTTATAGTTTTTAGAGATGTTAACTCTTGACATTGATCTAAATTTCTTTAGACTAAATCCGAACTCTTTTAGATTATATAATGTCTGTAGCGTCACAAGCATTGAACCATTTAATAATAATAATTAGCTATTTAACAAATAATGATTTGGATATATATTTTAAAATAAAATATTCATACAACAATAGAATGGCACTGAGCACAAATCCTAACATTATCTTCGCGTCTTTGTAACTATTTGGGGTAAAACTTATCCAGAAATTGTCTTCTGAAAAGCGCCCAAGACACCTTATCAGGATTCCTCCTCTGCAAGGCCTTCCACCAATCATTCATTCTTTCCTTTAATAGAAATGCTGAGTATGAAACCATATGTTCTTCAGTATATCCTATAACCTAAAAAAATTATTCCCTATTCTCTAATTAGGATAGGGCTTTATCAGGGTCTCCCGTACCATCGTAGGGCTTAGTGCCCAATTTCTTTGCTTGCTTGATAGACACGCCTGCCTATTTTGGCTACTGAAACACTGCAGCTAGCATCTGGGCTATCTAAGCTATCTGAGCTACATTTATGTTTCTACCCTCTGGCTCGACAGACTGAGATGACTCATGAGGGGTCTGATGTATGGGAATATTTATTGACTCATCACATGCTTCTCTTCAGATGCAAGAGCTCTCCTGGTATGTGAGGCCCCTTCGACAGTGCATATTTTACGTGAATTTTATTAATGAAAATGGTTATCTGATGCATAAAATTCAATTTAATAAAATTAAAAAATGCATGCACCTTTGAGAAATCTCATTCGAATATAAACCTTTTGTAACTGAAAACTTCAAAAATTGAGCTCTGATACCATTGTGACAAGACCTGCCCCGAGACATTCTATTACAGTTCCCAGCGACTCTGTCGGGTACCTTAATGAAAGTTTTTTAGAATCTAACTATCAAAATTGAGAAATTTCGCAAGGCAAACCCCTTTTTAATTCTCATTATCACTGATAAAATTCTTGAATATTCATGAAGATAAATTTACTAAAATTTAAAAAAAGGGACATAGTGTCCTCTATTTTTCTAAAAATTCAAATATAAAACTTACAAGGAAAATCACACTTCTATTTCAAATAGCTTTCTCAACTTTTAAATAAAACCTTCGGTCCTTCCAAAATCAAATCCAAACTCAACCCAACAATTTAATTTCAATCATAAAATTATCGTACTAATTAAAAGTAAAAACTATCACTATGTTACCAAAATCATTTCTTGTTTGTTCAAAATATATTTACAATATGTACAAAGTCTATAACTACTATGAAGAAACTCAAAAGGTACTACTCAGCATATTTACATTTACAAAATGATCATCTGACTTGGCCTACTAATCAGTTGTAGGAAAACCAGCAAGCTGCGTACAGAGGCCTGCACCTAGAAAGGGTTTTAGAAAACATAAAATACAAAACGAGTGAGCTAAAGGAGCTTAGTGAGTGCATTTAAAATTTTTAGTAAGAATAAAATTCTACATAAATATTAAATGCTAAAAAACTGCCTAAAACATATTTCTCAAGTTATTATAAAACTGTAAAACTGTTTTTAAACATTATATGCTGATAAATCCTGTCGATCGATTTTTATCAATAATTCATGAAAACAAATGCAAGGATCTGTAAAACATAGTAACTAACATGCATATATATGTAAATACATTGATATGTACTCGGTAACTCAAAAACAGCTAAAACTCTCACTTGGTCATTTTCTTTCTAAATTGTGCCAAATGGTAACTCTAAAACTCTATGCTCACATAGTGACTAAACTAGCACCGCACATGTGAGTAGGCCATAGGGTGTCTAAACTAGCAACACCCATTGTGACATCTAAAGACATTTTATTGGCTATACAGCAGAATCCTACATCGCCTATATATAGCGAGATAATCCCGTACACATAAAGAGACTCATATGACTCGACAACCTAACTTTTCGGAGTTAGTGACACGCCCCCCAATACTTATCCATGCGTACGGGATATACCGGCCGAGACTTAAGCTATCACTACACTATAAATCTGAGTGTACCAATGGCTTTTGAAAACTAATTTAATAACTTTAAAAAAAATATTATTTTTTCACTTAAACGTAGAAATTCATGATTATAACAATATATAAAACTTGTAAATCATATTTAAGCATTAGAGATCACATAAAACATATATATTCAAATATACGAAAATATATTAAATGAAAGATAAATAATTACAGATTTTCACTCACCAAACGCTTCGAGTTCAATTTTTCTCCGAAAATTTTCCTTCTTTTACTGCTCTCGATTTTCTTCACCTACTTGCCACAAATAACATTCATAACTTTTGCCAATGCTAAAATCACACTTAACTAGTAAGCGCCCTAATTGGCCTCCAAAGCCTGGATGAACTCCACTTTCTATTTTTCATTTACAAAGTTATTCAATCTTATTTAATTTACCATCCGAAGCCATAAAAATTGCTTAACACTATAAATTTGATTGGACATAATTGCCTTTCGTCTGATCAAGAATGGACAATTATGTCCCTTTTTCTTCATTTGTGATTTTTCATCAACCATATACACCCAATTGACATAAGGAATCATTTATATACAACAATTGAACCAAAACACAACTTAAACCCTAAAATCTCCTAAATGGCCGAATTCACCTTTCTCCACCTAACATATTTCTTTTCTCAATTTCTTGTTTCAATGACATTCAAATTATGCCAAAGTTAATTCTAATGCCCTAATAACATTCAATTGAAGTTTTTTTTTACATCAAGATCACACAAAGACATTAATTCTACACATTCACACACATACATACTTACTTATCAATATACATAAATATCACATAAATATATTTATATACATATATATGTATATATACATAAATATATACATATATAAATACAACCATACTTACATGTTTACATAAATCTATACATACATTCATATATATATAGATACATATATACATGCATAAATACATACAAACCTACATATGTATTTCTATTCATTAATACATATATAAGTATATCTACACCTATACATACAAAAATATATGTATACACACATAGAGATGTATATACATATATATACATTCAAATACATGAAATAAATACAAAAATAATACATTTCTTCTTACTTCTTTAATTTTTTTCCTTCCTTTCTTTCTTTCTTTTTTTTCTTTCGGCAACACTTCTTTCACTCTCCTTTTTTCCCTTTTTCTTCTCTCATTTTGTTTTTGCTAACACTTCTCTACCTCTCCCCTTTTCTCACGTGTATCTCTCATTTTCTTAAACGCTTTTTTTTTCAAACCAATTAAATACTACAATTGCCCCATTTTTACTTTTTCATAACCAATTACAATAACACACCTATACTAACTTTAATGAACAGTTATCCCATTTAAAATAATACAATAATAATTATATAAAATATTCATAATATCTATTATTATTAAATTTGGATAAATGTTAATTAATTTAATTACTTAATTAATTTATATTAACTATAGTTAACTTTTAACTCAATCTTAGTTAATTCTTAACCATGGTTAGGTTAATAAATTAATTAAATAATAAATGTGTGATTTTACCCTATTGTCATTTAACCACACTACCACATTGATGGGTTAACATAACCACATTAAAATATTATTCGCATGTGTCACACACACAAAAAAAATATTTGCAATAAGGTCAAAATAGATTATCCTTACAATTTCTTTATCGCGATACTTCAAAATCTAGGTATCTACAATATTCATAGTAATCGGGTCTCACAAATTTACTTAAGTAGTGACACGTGCGTATCTTGAGGGTTCCTAAAATAATTATTTGGTTATGTTGGATTCTACTGGATTAAACTATTTAATCTGGTACGCTACTTTAGTGCACAACGAGTACACCTTTTATTACGGTACTCTCTAGGTCCACATCCGATTCGTCAAATGGAATAATTTTATGACTCTGTGATTGATGCGTTACACAAACGTCACATATATTACAAATCAGCGCGTTAAACCATACAAGTTGAGGTCACAGCGTATATGTATAGTCCTTCTATTATTTATATCCTAGATGTGCAGGGACATAGATAAGCATTGTCAAATCCCTATAAGCTCATCCATGATCTTATCTCCAGATTCGTATCTTGATGAACAATATATGCAAACACCTTTGCTATATTGTTCAACCCTATGAGAAACTCTTTTCCCGAGTATAAGCTTATGGCCATAAGACTTCCTGAGATACAATCTCGAGGTATTAGATATATTAACTATCTATATGAGTTGACATATCCCATATCTACGCACACTAGACTCTACGAGCTTTGGACTATACCCAATGACACGAAGTAGTCAGACCATGAAAGGTCTCTGACATTCGTAGAACTTAAGTATATGATTACTTACAAGTCTATCGTGGTGCTCAAGTCAAAGGACCACAAATACTGCTCAACTCGAGAGTACCTTTCATTGATGTCTTACATAGGATGTTTATTAGGGTCCTCATGAGTCTGTTTCCAGTCTTAACTGGATATCTATATGCATATACGGGCTCTAAGCTCATAATCAGTTAAGAACATCTATTTGTACCATGCAGATATAGACATACACTGACTATATAAAAAGAATTCATCGATAGACCTGCATCAGTGAAAATAGATCAAGAATATAATATTTGCGAACATATGTGCATGATGACATTTCCTAGCACCTTATTGCAACTCTTGCAACTATGTAATTACTAGTATACCCTCAGGTCTTTGTCCCATTACAGACAAGGCTCCAACTTCTTGAATTTCACTAATTCTTTTAACCTGCTAACTCTTAGTAGTCATAATTTTTAGTGTTGCTAACTCTTAGCCCTGATCTAAACTCTTTTAGATCATATCTAACCCTTTCAAATCATACAATATTTATAGCGTTACAAGCATTGTACGATATAATTAATGTAATTAGAGATTTAAAAAATGTACATCGTATAAATATCAAATACTCATACTAATAAGGATGATATGTAAGCATAAACCCTAATAAAAAATTAATGCTAGCAAAGTTGGATGACCACAACCTCCAAAGTAAACTCAAAGAAATCAACTTAGGTGTTGAGGATGACCATAAGTCGATTTTTATCAGCGAAGAATTAGACCCTACCTATGAGACAAAATTAGTGGCAATCCTGTCCGAATTCAAAGAATACTTGGTATAGGACTATACAGAAATACCTACCTTCAACAAAGATCTATTCAAGCACAACCTTTCAATTAAAGAAGGGTTTCAACCATACAAGCAACATATGTGAAGGATGTTAAGAGAAGTCAAAGGCAACATCACAGAAGAGATCAAGAGACTTCTTCAAGCAAGTTTTATCAAGCCAAAATATTATGTGGAATGGTTATCTAATGTGGTTCTAGTTATAAACAAGAACAGCTAGCTAAGACTTAGCATAGACTTCAGAAATCTTAACCTGCGCCCTAAAAGATGATATCCAATGCCCATAGCCGATATGTTGGTCAACTTGGTAGCATGCCATGAGATCATGAGTTTTTTTAATGGTCATTCTAGGTAGAATCAAATATTAATCAAGAGGTCTGACATCATCAAAACAACATTTAGATGCCTTAGTGCATTCAAGATATATGAATGGGTCGTAATGACATTCAGATTGAAGAATATCGGGGTGACATATTAACGTGTGATGAATGCTATATTTCATAACATGATTAGTGATGCGATATTTCTATATCATAAATTAAGTGCAAGTATACACTATCGTATGCAAGTAATAAAGAGACTAATTAGTCGGATGTCGAACCCACAGGGATAATTCTTTCTTTTTAACCAATTACTAAAATTATGTCTTTCTAATAATTATTCAGAAAAATAAAAATTCAAGAATGAATGTAGAAAATATAACAGTAAAAACACAATGCAATGAGATTTAAAGATATAGCAACGTAGAGAGAACCTAGGATTAATATTATCCCTCAATATGCTTTTTAATGATTAACCCTCTAATATTTAACTCACTTAGTCTTCATTATTGATCAAGACACTAATGTATTCACAAGCCTCTTCCAAGGTCATGCAAGTATATCTTAGTTTACCAAATACCTATATTCCTATGGTACTTGTAATAAATTAAGATTCATTAAGATTAGGTCTTATTGATCATACATGCCAATTAGGTATATTCCTATCCTAAGTTGAAACTTGCATATGCAACATTGAATGTTACTCTACAATCATGCATCAAATTACCTAGGTCTAAATATTATGATTCCTCTTCCGAGTTTATCAATAATATTACCAATTCATTCACCATATATTGGCCAGATATATTGAAGCATTAAACACAAGTAATTTAAATAATAAATGACTAAGTTTATTAAATATTAAAAAGATATGGCAATTTAAGCACACATATTGAGTTCAAATATTAACCCTAGAAAACAAGTTTAGCTCATGGTTACAAGAGAACAGCAGTCAAAATAATTATAAATCATGATACAATTATTAGCAAACCGATATAGACGTCGAATTGCTCTTAATTGCGCTGCCTAGAAACTCTTGATGCCGAAGAACGCCTTGTATCTCTCTCTAAAGATGCTTCAATTAAGCTCCTATTGCTCTCCAAGACTCGTGCTCTGTATTCTTGGTGCTCTTGGGTCGTCTTGGATTCCTCCTTGAAGGTTGGGAACGAGTGGCTTTATATAGGGATTGATATGAGCTTGAAAATCTCAATTCTCGTCGGACTAGGACTCGCACTACCGCTGGCGCGCTATGCATCTGTCGCTGGGGCGACGCGTGAAAAAGCCTTCACCGCTGGAGCGGTGGGATCCTGGCGCTGGGGCGCTGCATGAAAACGGCTTCACCGCTGGCGCGGTGACTCTTCGGCGCTGGGGCGCTAGACGCGACTTAATCAGGTCGTTTTTCTTATTTCGATCACTATTCCAGCGCTGGGGCGAAAATACTTGTGGCGCGGGGGCGCTGGACTCATAATTTGAAAACTTTGCATTTTAGTCCCTGTTTTCGCTCCTTTTGCGTTCTTTCTTTAAATTTCGTTCAAGTCCCTATAATTAACAATAAAGCACATAAATAGCCATCTATTCTCATAAAATCATAAAATATCAATAATAAAAACATGAGAAAATATATGACAATTTTGCCCTTATCAATTAGTCGGCTAATGGAGGTCTACATTGAGGATGTTGTAATAAAGTAAAATTTGAATGATCAGCATTTGGCTGACTTAATGACGGCTTTTCAAAGGATGAGGTTTCATCAATTGAAAATGAAACTACTCAAATGTGTATTTAGAGTATCGGCTGAAAACTTTCTTGGATTCTTGGTACACCAACGTGGGGTAAAATAGACCAAAATAAGTTCAAGGTGATAATAGATGCACCCGCACAAAGAACTAAGAAAGAATTACAATAGCTATCGGTAAAATAATTTTTTTGAGGCGGTTTATTTCAAACTCTGTTGCTCGACTCCATTTTTGGTCTTGACAGGACCTGCCTTGAGACCCTCTACTGTAGATCCTAGTGGCCTTGCCGGGCACCCCGACGAAAGTTTTTCAGAATTTAACTTTGTAAGTGGAGAAATTCCGTGAGGAGAACCCCTTTTTAGTTCTTGTTATTACTGAGAAAATCCTGGAATATATGTGAAAATAACTTATTAAATTTTATAAAAACAAAATGGGCAGAGTTTCCCCTATTTTTCTAAAAATTCAATACAAAACCTTCAAAGAATCATACTTCTATTTCAATACAGCTTCTCAATATCTCCAAATAGGACGTCCGGTCTTTTTCAGAACCAAATCCATTTCAACTCAACAATTTCATTTTTGATCAAAAACTGGCATACTAGTAAAACGTGAAACAATCATCACAACATCGAAATATTTTCTTGTTTGTTCAAAACATATTACAATACACAAGCCTATACTATTATGCAGAAAACAAAAAGAGTGATACTTAACACATTTACATTTACAAAAATGATCTTCAGCTTTGGCCCATTAATCGGCAGTAGGAGAATCAACAGCTTGTGTACCAAGACCTACACTTAGAAAACGGGTTTAGAAAACATAAAACACAAAACGAGTGAGCTAAAGGAGCTCAGTGAGTGCATTTAAGATTTCAAATAAAATAACATTCTGCATAGATATTAAATTCTAAGCACATGTATAAATCATGTTTCTAAAATTTATATAAAGCAGTAAAATGGTTTCTAACATCATAAGCCGATGAAATCTTGCCGAGCGGGTTTTATTTACATCTTCGAAAAACAATATCCAAAATCTGTAAAACATAATAACTAGCATATATATATATATATATATATATATATGCATAATATGCGATCGGTAGATTGAAAAATATTAAAGCCCTCGCTCGGCCACTTTCTTTCGAAACTGTACCAATAGTAACCTTAAAGCTCTATACTCACGCAACGATTCAACTAGCAGTGCACACGTGAGTAGGTCACGCGGCGTCTCAGCTAGTAACACCCACTGTGATATCTCAAGACATCTCACTGGCTATGCAGCGGAATCCTATATTGCATACATATAGTGATACAATACCCCATACACACAGAGCGACTCACATGACTCGACAACCTAACTTTTTAGAGTTAGTAACACACCCCCCAAAACCTGCCCATATGTACGGGATATACCGGTCGGGTTTTAAACCATCACCATCACTGTAATCTGAGGGTACCAATGGCCTTTGAAACTAATGCAGTAGTTTTAAAGCTATTTCTTAAACTGAACATGTAACATCATATCTATGGATACATATCAAAATCATAAATCATGTTTATGTATTTAAAAGCACATAAAACATACAATTTCATTATGCGGAAATATAATAACGAAAGATAAACAAAATGACAGATTTTCCTCACAACCGCTCCGAGCTCAATTTCGCTCCGGATTTTTACTCCCGTTATCGATCTCAATTTTGCTTCACCTACACGCTATAAATGACATTTAGAACCAATTCAAACGCTAGAATCTCATTTAACTACTAAATGCCCTAATCGGCATACAAAGCTTGGATGGATACTACTTTCTGATTTTCATTTACGAAGCCATTCAATCTTATCTAATTCACCATCTGACGCCCAAAAAATTGCTCAACACCCTATAACTTTGGTTGGACATAATTACCCTTCACCTTACCATAATGGACAGTTATGTCCCATTTTCTTCAATTTTGATTTTCCATCAACCATATACATTTAATTTACATAAGACACCATTTATATACAACAATTCAACTAAAACACAACTCAACCCTAACTTCCCTAAAGTGGCTGAATTTACATCCACCACCCAAAATATTTCTTTTCATCAATTTCTTACTCCAATAGCATTAAAATCAAGCCAATTTCATTCTAATGTCCTAATTACAATCAATTGAAGTCTCTACATCAAAGTCACCTAAAACCCTAATTCTTACCTTGCCAATTTCTTCAATTTGATAACTACTTCAAGCTCCACACTAGAATTCGACTCAATCTAAACCAAGAATGTAAACATATGAAGCAATCTTGAAAGTTCATATATCATCATCACAAAACAATGTTTTCATTACATATTTTTCTTGTATTTTCACTAATGGAGGCTTCAATTGATCTTAGGAACTTGTATTTGACCTTATTTTATCTTGATTAAGCATGAAAAATCTTGAAAACAATCTTTAAATTTCACTGTAGCAGCACCTATTTTCACTTGGATGAATTTTACTTCTCTTTTGCTCTAAGATGTTTTTGCTTTCCTCTCTCTAAAATTCTACACAATTCCACATTTATATAGTGCTCCCTCAATTGTCTAATTTGCCCTCAACTTACTCTAAATTTCTAATTTGCCATTAGTTAGAAACAAAGTATGTAATTGGTTCTTTTGTAGCTATTTAGTTAAAATAGTCAAAGGAACTAACTAGAATTCCCAACTTCGCAATCCATGAAATTGCCTCTAATTATTCTATTCTCTAACATATGGATTGTGTTTCTCAAGAAAGGCTTGTTCCATACATAACCCTTAAATGGAAATTCATGTAGTAAATTAAAATTTCATTTTTCAAGCCAATAGAGAAAAATTCCAAAAATATTCTAGGGTCGTCCGACACTCCGATCGAGTGTGAAGTTACCAAATTAGGTATAATATCTCTCATGCGCACAATGAAAAAAAAAATTTCTAATAAGGTTAGAATCGGGTAACCCTACGGTGTCTTTATTGCTCTATACCGAAATTTAGGCGCCGATACTACTAATAGGGATTAGATATTACAAGTCTCCCCTACTAAAACTAAAAGTTAGAGAAGATTTCAAATGGTCGACTCATCGCCAGCAGCTCATTGAGGAGATAAAAAAGTATCTTAAAAGTCCACCAATCATGGTGGCACCTAAACTTGGGCTGCCACTGATCCTTTACACTGCTACTGTAGAGAGTCAATTGGTAGCATATTAGCACAGGAACACCACGACGTAGAAAAAGTAGTTTACTACCTCAGTTGAGTCTTGAACAATACAAAGACCAGATACATAACAATCGAGAAAATGTGTTTGGCTCTTTACTTTTTATGCACAACGCTCAGGTATTATTTGCTACCTACAACAGTGCATGTGATAAGCCAAACAGACATAATAAAATATCTCCTATTAAAGCTATTTTTAAGAAATTGGCTTGGAAAGTGGGTGATTGCCCTATCAGAATTTAATTTAAAATATATCCCGCAGAAAGCTATTAAAGGACTGGCCTTGGCTTGA
This sequence comes from Ailanthus altissimus, assembly GCA_946807835.1. NCBI lineage: Eukaryota > Viridiplantae > Streptophyta > Magnoliopsida > Sapindales > Simaroubaceae > Ailanthus > Ailanthus altissimus. The sequence goes on from OX327684.1 coordinate 11,425,436, forward strand.
CTTTCTTGCTAACCATCCTATATCATAATCAGTCACAGTCGATTTTGAAATCAGCAACATAAATAATTTAAGTTGGTAATTATCGTTTGATGGTTTAAAAATAAACCAAGTTACAGTAGTTGGGATCGTCTTGGTTTCCTCTTCTAGATTGAAGACAAAGATGTTATTCATGTTAAAATTTTTATGTACTAACAATTAGGCCAATTATGATGCTCTTATTATTGGCCTTGAGATACTTGCATAAATGGGGATAAAAAATTGAAGTAAGAGGTAACTTTTTACTCGTTATCAAACAAGTAATAGAGGAATATAACTGTGAAGCAGATCTCTTAATCTCATACTATAAAAAAGATTGATATTTGCTCGAAGGATTTCAGTCTACCTTGGTCGAATATTCGATAAGGATGAATAATTTAGAGGAAAATAATGTCACCCAAGGGGCTTTTAGGTTTAAAAATGCGATAGAGGAAATAATCTTTGATCTATCTTACATTTTCTTGCTTGTACAATACAAAATTATCAACAAAATGATGGTCGATCTTGTAAATCAATTTTAGCAAAGACTGGAGAAAAGAATTGGTTGATTATATGAAAAATTATGATGCAAAAGTCGATCTACGAACAAAGATTGTGGTACCAAAGTCCACTCTCTTTGTAGGAGAGTTATTCAAAAGAGCACCCTTAGGAGAATTACTGAGATTCATCGGCCTAAAAAAGAGCATGTTGGTGATTGCCAAGTCACATGCAGGATTGGCTGGAGTTCATTTGAGTGAACGATTAATGAAAAAGACAATTCTTAAAAATAGGTTTGGGTGGCTAACCATGGAGCAAGATTGCCACAACTACTCCAAGGGTTGTGAAGAATGTCAGAAGCATGGACCAATTCAGGTTGTTCCAACTAAAGAAATGCATGCGATGATTAGGCCATAGCCATTTAGAGAATGGGCAATAGATATAATTGGAAAATTTTATCCACCATTTTCAAAATAACATACCTTCATTATAGTAGCGACCAACTACTTCATAAAATAGGTAGAAGCTGTCCCATTAAAGATAGGTACTCAACAGTCAATCATCAAGTTTATTAAAGAAAGCATCATATATAGGCATGACCTTTTAGAGTCCATCATAACTAATCAATGAACGGTCTTCATTGGTTAAGAAATGACTGACTTTGCCAAAGAATTTGGCATCCAAGCCATATATAGCACTCCCCATTTTGCTTAATCAAACAGGCTGGCTGAATTAACCAACAAGTTAACTATTCAGGGTTTAAAAAAGATGATTAAGGACAATCCTAGAGTATGGCATGAGAAGCTTTAAGAGGAACTTTGGGCGAATAAAGTTAACTCGAAAATAGCAACATGGACATCACCTTATCAATTAGTCTATGGCGATAAAGCCATGGTTCTAATGGAACTCATAGCTGATTCAACTAGAAGACAATTTCAAGGCAATTTGAATGCTAAAAAATATCAAGATGCCATGATAGAAGAAATAGACAAGATAGATGAAAATCGCTTAGAAGCTTTAAATCAACTTGAAGTTCACAAATGAAGAGTAGAAAGATCGTACAATAAGAAAGTAAAATTTAAGTCATTCAAAGAAGGCGACTTAATATAGAAAATTATCCCCCTAATTAGGTCAAAGAGCATGATCTGGGCAAGTTCAGTACAAACTGGGAAGGGCCATTCAAAATTGCCAAACTTATAGGCAATGGGGCATATCTACTTAGTAGCTTAGAAGGTATTACCTACCTTAAGGCGATTAATGTGAAGTACCTCAAGTCTTACCAACCAATTGTCTAAGAGGGTGTTGATAAGATGATTTTTCACCAAAATCACAGATAAGTTGTCTTTTTTGGAAGAATATTGTCTGTTTTTAATGGTTAATAAGCCTTTTTATGTAAGCTGATATTTTAAATGTTTAGATATTTTGGTCAATTAATCTTAAGCTGATTTAAAATGTATTACTAATTCTTATTAATAAATAAGCCGATTATTACTTTGGTTTGAAATCCAATATATATTATGGACGATCTACACGTTGGTTAATTTATAATTATCAATTAGATCACATTGAACAGACAAGAAAAATAAACAAGACAATATACTTAAAAATTCATTTTTATTAATGACATAAATGTTTACATGAAGGCACTTAGGCCGATATTATTATAATGAATCTATTGCTTTAAAGAAATCTGTTACTTGAGAGTTGACTAACTTCACCTCAGCCTCAGTCTTCGGAATAGTCTCATTTTTAGCTTGAGGTTTTTCTTTAGTTCAGCCCTTCTTGAGTGATTAGTCAGTACTTGATGCCTTAGGCTTTGAGACCGTTCGGTTTGCTCTGCCTCAACAACCTTCAGCTTGGCGAACTTAGCCTCTAATGCTGCTATCATCTCTTTAGTAACTTGGCTCTTGACCCTTAGCCATTAGTTGCATTTCCAAGTGATCTAGTGCCACCTCTTCTTTAGCTTTCTTTTCAACCTTTTTAATGGCCCTCACGACCGACGACTTCTTCTTTGTAAAAAAAGTGAATGAAGCCACAAGTTCATCTATCTTGGTTTTCTGGCTGACCAATATAGAATCGTCTGTCATATAATCAAATAGGAATTTGAGCTTCTTATTCACCTCTAAAACTTGCCAATCATCAAGAATCAGGTCACCATCTGACCCTTGATTGCCTTTAGATGATAAATAGTCTCCATCACTACAGTTTGAACACTAAATGCTAAAGAGGCCAATTCTTGATTAGGAGAGTGGTTGATCAAATCTTCATTCTCATTAGATGATTCCTACAGAAGCATTGAGAGGCTTTTTGAGGTAGCACCCACTAGTTGAAGAGGCTTTTTGAGAGCAGGCTTTCTAAAAGGGACAAACCTTGGAGGTAAGACTCTAAGTGGTTGCTTAGATGTTAGAGAGGCGCTCAAATCTTGGATGCCCAGCGTTAGGCTGAGATGATTTGCTAGTAGGAGTAATTAGAGGTGAAGGTGTGGTGGATTGATAGAGGCGGTTAAATTTTTAGAGACTGATTTGGAGTGGACGATCTTTATTTTTTTGGGTCTTCTTAGCGGTCATCTAAAAATAAGAAAATACAAGTGACCAATTTTAAAAGAATTGATAACAAGGATTAAAAAAGTGGCGATAAATGTTACCTGTAGTCGCTTTGTAGGAGGGGCTGACTTATCTTCACCCATTGGAGGTGCATCTAGAATGGTAGGGATCGACTCTGCATCAAATCGAAAAGAATTAAAATTTAGAAGACTGAAATTTGAGAAATAAAATAATTTTAATACCTTGTTGGCTCGTATCACCAACGAACTTGACCAATTTAGGGTCAAATATTGGTTTATTATATTTACCAAGGTAAAAATCAGTCTATGTAGGCCATTTTTTACTCATTCTTAAGATGTTGCCAGCTATGTTGAACTTAATTGTTAGGATTAGGGGTCTTGGATCCACAAATGGTTGCTCAAAGAACACATTCCCTAACCAAGGGTTGCTTGAGCAAACCCATTGGGTTTGGTGTTCCAAGGCCGACCATTTATGTTTCGAAAGAAGCTCTATTTTCCTTTGATGGCATCGACTCCTTATGGCATGAACTCCTCAGCTTTATGGATGCTTTTCTTAGGCTATAACTAGATCTAGATGTACGGCTTAGATGAGGAATCGGGTATAGGACCTATGGAGTCCCGCAATATGAAGTGTATTCGTTGTGCACTGGGGCAGCGTGCCAGATTAAAGTGTTTAATCCAACAATATTCAGCACTAACACAGGAATACGTGCATGTCTGTATTTAAGTGTTAAATACAACTATTAGTTAATAATAATAATTTAATAATTGTATTATAACACGTGGTGTATTGTAGACCCTCAGTTGAGTTTACTCAAGTGTGGGATTTGGTGAGACCCACTAAAGGGTATGCTAGGTAACTATTTATGAAGGGCAAAATGGTCATTACATACTTTGATTATTTAATGGTTAAATAATCAAAATATATGTCTTATTATATTATATAATATATTATTACATTATATTATTATTATTATTTATATTATATAATATATTATATTAATATTATATATATAAAGAAAGAGAGAGAGAAGAAGAAGTGTGCGTGTTTGGTGTTAGCCGAGAAAGAGAGAAAGAAATGGAGAAAGAAAAGAAAAGAAGAGAAATCGAAGAAGAAAAAAAAAAGGAAAAAAATGAAATTGTTTCATTTTTCTCTATGCTTCCAATTGAAGCAATGGTAGATTACTTCAAATTCTCCATTTCTTATCCTTTTTGGAGAAAAGGATATAAACACACACCTGGACAATTTGGGGATTAAGAGTTAATCCCGTGCTGAATATAGGGCTGCTGTTCTAGCTCACTAAGCCCACCAAGTTGGTGACTAGAACTGCCTGCGAGTTAGTCTCCATGCAGACTCTGAGAAAATACGTGTATAACGTTACACGTTGAGGTGAGTTTTCAAACCTTCTAATATATTAATGTGATTAATATATTTTATTTATTGTGTTTATTGTATATTTCACGCTTTCGCCTCGTACAAATTCATATATGATACGTATTTTAGGTAACAGACATAATTGCACATGCATATACCCACATATATTAGATTCCCGACAACAGGAACATCATTTTTGCCATCCAAAATAATGGGTGGCTCCAGAAGCCTTCAACCTCAAAGAATAACTTGGATTAGAGGAATAAGTAGAAGTATTGTGACTTCCATAAAAGATATGGTCATAGTACTGCGGATTGCTTCAAGTTGAGGGAGGAGATTGAGGCTCTAATTAAAAATGGCCTATTAAATGAGTTGCTCAGTAAAGTGAGAAAATGTAAGTCAGGCATTAAGCATAGAAATAGACTTAGAGTGAAGGAGGTGCTTTATAAGGCCTATGTCAAAAAATGGCCCTAAGGTTAATGTGATCTCAAAAGGTCCCACTAAGGCAGGAACTTCTAAGAGGGCAGTAAAGAGCTATGCTTGAGAGACAACATGAGGTATTATAGAAGGAATATCAATACATGTTACCCACATAGCCTCTCATAAGCCAGTTCACCAACATACTTTAGTTGTGTTCATCGAAGAAGATTGTCGAGGAGTTGTATTTCCTCATTATGATGCTTTTCTTGTCACCGTAAAAATAGCACTAGTAAGGTTTTCTGTATTATGGTAGACACCGGGAGTTCAACAGAAGTGATCTTCAAAGATGCTTTGGATAGGCTGGGGATTAAGTCCCTTAAACTATCACACCTCTCTACTCTGTTAATAGAATTTACAGGGGATAGTGTGATGCCCTTCGGATCCATCACACTTCTTGTCTCCATTGGCAGTGCACCAAATTCCACAGTCTGTATGATCGACATCCTACTTGTGGATCAACCAAGTGCCTACAATATAATCTTTGGTCATTCTTTCTTAATGACTACTTGAGCTGTTATCTCTATGTATCACCTATATGAAGAGCTCAATGAACTGGGGAGGGGGGTGTCATAATTGTGAAATGTGATCAGGTAGTAGCAAGAAAATACTGTACAACTACCATGAAACAAAGTTACCAGATTACCATACTGGACCCAAGGGAAAAGGGCGAAAAAATGGGCTACGTCTACTATCTTGGTCTCAATCTCCCTGAGTGACCTAAGCAAGACTGTCAAGACAGGCTCCTCAATGCCCAAAGAGGTTAAAAAAGATCTGGTCGCCTTCTTTAGGGAGTATGCAAATGTGTTTGCCTAGTTTCATGAGGACATACTTAAGATTGATCTAAAGCTAGTATGTCAGAAGCTGAATGTGGATCCTAACTATAAACCAGTCAAGCAGAAGAGATACAAAGCTATTGAAGCTGAGGTGGACATGTTATTCAGTGCTGGCTTCATCCGAGAAACTTAATACCCTAACTGGGTCTTTAATGTTGTGTTGGTGAAGAAGGCGAATAAGAAGTGGTGTATGTGCGTGGATTTCACCGACCTCAACGAAGCCTATTTTAAGGATAATTTCCCTCTGCCTTGAATAGATCAATTAGTTGATTCAACCTTATGGCATGAACTCCTCAACTTTATGGATGCTTTCGTAGGCTATAACTAGATTTGGATGTACCACTTAGATGAGGAAATGACCACCTTCATCATTAACAGAGGCTTGTACTACTACAAGGAAATGCCTTTTGGGCTTTAGAACATTGGAGCAACCTACAAGCGCTTAGTAAACAAGCTCTTTAAGGATGAGATTAAAAAGGCCACAGAGATCTATGTCGATGACATGATCACCAAATTCTCACTTGCTACTGATCATGTATTAGACTTGTAAAAGATGTTTAAGGTGTTAAGGAAGCACAACATGAAGCTGAATCCAGAGAAGTGCCCATTTGAAGAGACTAAGGGCAAATTTTCTTGGGTTTATTATGCAACAAAGAGGGATTAAAGCCAACCTAGAGAAAATAAAAGCTCTAAGGGAGATGAGGAACCCTTAGACAGTTAATACTGTGCAGAGCTTAGTAGGGTGAGTAGCTGCACTGAGCAAATTCATCTCCAAGACTACTACGCTGCCAACCCTTCTTCAAAATCCTGAAGGCTGGTAAGAACATGGTTTAGATTCATGAGTGAGAGAAGGCCTTTGAAAATCTGAAGCAATACCTGGAGGGGCCTCCACCCATTAGTCCACAACCTGGTGATATACTCCTCCTGTACTTAGATGTATACGAGACTATAACTAGCTCAGTGTTGATGAAGAAAAAATGCGATAGAGTTTAGATGCCAGTTTACTACATTAGTAAAGCTTTAGTGGATGTTGAGAAGAGGTATCAACCTACTGAGAAGTACACACTAGCTCTTATAGTGACAACAAGGATGCTGAGCCCTTACTTCCGAGCTTATACTATTGTGGTACTAACTAATTTACCACTAAGGCAAATCCTTTAGAAAATAGACCTATCGGGTTGGCTAATTAAGTGGTCTTAGATAACTTGTATAAATGAACATGATTTGTGTTAATATTTGTAAAAGAGTTTAGTCATATCGAATGCATGTGTTATCTAATGTGCTATATTTTACATATCTTCTGATTGATTGTTTAGATGTAAAATTGTCAATTGAGTTATAAATATTGAATCAAATTGTAGAGTAGATTTATAAGGCATGATTGTGATTCTTGAAGCCTTGCTTAAATCATCATAAGACATTTTCCTCAATTCATAGATAATTCTATCTCATCCACTTAAACCAATTAATTAATTTTCTTCTTTGCTACTGCTTTAATATTTTACTTCACCAACCTATTTTTCCAAAAGCTTCCTCATGGGATCGACACCTTAATCTATATTGTGATAGCCGCAATATATTTTGAGCATAAACAGTAATAGATAATGGGACTCAGTTCAACAACGAAAGGTTTAGATAATTTTTCAAGAACTTGGAGATCATTAATCGGTTTGCTTTACTAGCTTACCTTCAGTCTAACAGGTAGGTGGAGGCTGTGAACAAAATCATTAAGACCATCATGAAGAAGAGGCTTAAAAGAAACAAAGAGGCTTGGGTAGATGAATTGCCTAGCGTACTGTAGGCCTATAGGACCAAGCCCAACATTGCCACTGGAAGGACCCTTTTTGCTCTATTTTTTTGGATTTGAGGTAGTCATACCAGTTGAGCTTGGAGAGCCTACATACAGAGTTGCTAACTTCGATGAAGCCACAAACATTAGCTTAGCCATAACTAATGTGGATCTTTTGAAAGACGTGCGGGACTCAGTATCCATTAAAGTGGCAGTATACTAGCAAAAAATAGCTAAGTTGTATGACAATAAGGTTAGACTAAGAAAATTTAAAACAAGTGATCTAGTTTTCTGCCATATGAACTTAAACACTAAGAAACCCTCAGATGGAATGACAGGACCTACCTCGAGACCCTCTAATGTAGATCCCAGCAGCCCTGTCGAGCATCCTAACAGAAGTTTTATAGAATCTAATTGTGAAATTTTAGGAGGCGAACCCCTTTTTAATTCTTGCTATTACTTAGAAAATCCTAGAATATAAGTGAAAATAACTTATTAAATTTAAGAAAAAAAAAACGGACAGAGTTTTCTTTATTTTTCTAAAAATTTCATACAAAACCTACAAGGAAAATTTCACTTCTGTGTCAACCAGTTTTTCAATACTTCCAAATAGGACCTCTAGTCCTTCTCAAAACCAAATTCAAACTCAACTCTACAATTTTATTTTGATCACAAACTGGCATACTAATAAAAAGTGAAACGATCATCATGCAGAAAGCAAAAAAAGTGTTACTTAGCACATTTACATTTACAAAATGATCGTTCGACTGGGCTACTAATCAGTCATAGGAGAATTAGCAACTTGCACACCGAGGCATGCACCTGGAAAGGGATTTGGAAACATAAAACACAAAACGAGCGAACTAAATGAGGTCAGTGAGTGCATTAAGATTTCAAATAAAAATAAAATTCTGCATAGAATTAAATACTAAAAGACATGCATAAATCATGCTTCTAAAACTTTTATAAAGCTATAAAATGGTTTCTAACATCATATGCTGATGAAATCTTACCGAACATATTTTATTTACATCTTTAGAAAATAATATCCAAAATCTGTAAGACATAATAACTAGCATGTACATATAAAAATGCGTAATATTTGTTCAGTAGCTCGAAAACTATTAAAGCCCTCGCTCGGCCATTTTCATTCTAAACTGTACCAATGGTAACCCTAAAGCTCTACATTCACGCAGTGACTCAACTAGCACCGCACAACGTGAGTAAGTCATAGGGCATCTCAACTAGCAACACCCACTGTGACATCTCAAGACATCTCACTGGCTATGCAGCAGAATTCTACATCACCTACATATAGCGAGACAATATCCCATACACATAGAGATACTAATATAACTTGACATCCCAACTCTCTAGAGTTAGTGACGTACCCCCTAATACTTGCCTGTGCGTACGGGATATACCAGACGGGTCTTAAACTATTACCACCATTGTAAATCTGAGGGTATCAATGGCCTTGGAAACTAATTTAATAACTTTAAAACTGTTTTTCAAACTGAACATAGAAATTTAGGATTCTAACAGTAGATAAAAACTATAAATCATATTTCTGCATTTAAGATCACATAAAACATAAAATTTAAACATACTAAAATATACTAAACAAAAGATACATAAAATCGATTTTCACTCACTGAACCCTTTCAGCTCAAACTTTCTTCGAAAAGTTTCCTGCTTTTACCGCCCTCGGTTATCTTCACCTACATGCCAAAATTGACATTTAAAACCTTTTATAAATGCTAAAATTCCACTTAAACTAATAAGCGCCGTAATTAGTTTTCGACGTTCGAATGATTCTGCTTTCCAATTTTTCATTACGAAGCTATTCAATCTTGTTTAATTTAGTTTAATTCACCATCTGAAGTCATAAGAATTATTAAATACCGTATAAATTTGGTTGGATATAATGCCTTTCATCTTACCAAAATGGACAATTATGTCCTATCTACCATATACATTCAATTTATATAAGGCACCATTTATACACAACAATTCAACCAAAACACAACTCAAGCCCTATAATCCCCTAAGTGGCCGAATTCACCTTCTCCACCAAACACACTTCTTTTCTCAATTTCTTATTCCAATAGCATCCAAATCAAGCTAATTTAATTCTAATACCCTAATTACAACCAATTAAAGTTTCTACATCAAAGTCACCCAAAACCCTAATTCTTACCTTACTAATTTCTTCAATTTGATGACTCCTTTAAGCTCCACACTTGAATTCAACCCAATCTAAATCAAGAATACACACAAGAACATTAATTGAAGTCATCATAGAAAATTCATCATACACCATTATCAAATAGTGCTTTTCTTACCGCTTTTCCTAGAATTATCACTATTGGAAGCTTCGATTGATCTTAAAAACTTGTATTTGACTTTATTTTAGCTTGAACAAGCATGAAAAATCATGAAATAACTTTGGGTTTTACTGTAGCAGTGTCACCTCTCTCTTGGCCGATCACTCTCCCTTTTGCTCTAATGTGTTTTTGTTTTTCATTTCATAAAATTTCTACGCACTTCCACTTTATATATAGTCCCCTCTCAAGTGTCCAATTTACCCCTCAACTTACTCTAAATTTCTAATTTGCCATTGGTTAGAAAGTAAGTATTTAATTGGTTCTTTTTAAACTATTTGGTTAGAATAGTCAAAGGAACTATCTAGACTTCCAACTTGGCAATTCATGAATTTGTCTCTAATTGGTCCATTCTCTAACATACGAATTGTGTTTCTCAACAAAAGCTTGTTTCATGCATAACCCTTAAATAGAAATTCATGTAGTAAATTAAAATTTTCTTTTCCAAGCCAATAGAGAAAATTTTCAAAAATATTCTATGGTCGTCTGACACTCCGACCAAGTGTGAAATTACCAATTTAGGTCTAATACCTCTCATGCGAACCATATAAAAAGATATTTCTATTAGGGTTAGAATCAATTAGCCGTATGGTGTCTTATTGCTCTATACCAAAATCTAGGCATCAATACTATTAATAGGGATTAGATATTACATGGAATCTTGAACCCTAATAAGGAGGGTCCTTATTGTGTTGAAAGAGTGATCAAGCTAGGAATTTACATGCTAACCCACTTGGATGGCAGACAAGTGAAGCATTCGTGGAATGAAGCTTAACTTCCTAAGTACTACTAGTGAGTGGTAAGCACTTTTGTTCTTCTCTCAGTTCCTTTTTTTACGCTTTTGCTAGTTGTTATCTCTGACTTTTACTCAGTACTCAGAAATGCTCCCACCAAGCTTAGTTGTTTTTGTTAATTCCAAGAAGTCCTAGTGGATAGATTAGGGGATTTATTTTTTACCTACTTGGCATGTAGCAGGATGTTAGGGTTGTTCTAGCTATGCTCTCGATATTCTCCAATGAAATGAAAAGGTGTTCTCCAACTATGTTTTTGTATCTCCAATGGTTGTTGAATGATTATGTGTGCTCTATGAAAGTGTGTCAACTTGTTCTTGGAGTTGGAAAGAGAATTCAAAGAGTGAAGCCCTAGAGATCACACCTATATGAAAGGGCCTCGCAGATCCCTTCAACAAGGTTATACTGAGACCTCGAGCATCCTATGTAAGAGGAATGCTCACTATGTGAATAGATAGAGTGACCCCAAAGTACAATAAAGTGAGCTATACCCATAAAATATAAGTGAGCAGTTCTCTATCTATCACCGTAAGAATATATATCGTACTTATTTCCTTATACCCCTTTACATATGGCCATATGCAAAAAAGGATGTGCAGTATCCTCACGCCTTACTAATTGTGTTTGAGGGTGAAGGTTGGAAATGGAGCCTAATTTAAACTGGCTGTATAGAATTCTCCTTAACAATATTGAGTTAATGATAAACGTAAATTATATTTATTATTTTCACTCTCTTAACTTGATTAATTGCTAATTTTAATAAGAATATTAGACTTTTTATATGTTTAATTGTTATTTTATAGGTTTGGAGTCAATGGAGCAATTGGAGATGAAAATCTAAGAAAAACAAGATAAAACATATGCTACATTCGCTACAGTGCCTAGGAACAGTAACGAGTAAAACAGTATTACATGAACAGTACCACCGTGCTACAGTACTGTCGCTCCAGTGATGAACAGTGATTGCGACAGTGGTGAACAGTGCAATTTTCCTAATCTTAAAAGAAATACAACTCTAAGACTCCAATCAATTCCTATATAAAAGGCTACTCGTTTTAGACCTCAAAGGGACACAACTCAGAATTCTTAGAGCCACAACACATTAAAGAAGATTAATTTTTAGAGAGAGAAGCAAGAAAAATTTAAGGAAGCAAGAGATTATTGGCGAATCTTTGGCGTGTCAACTAACTGTGAATTGATGTCTATATTGGTTTGCTTTTGGTTGTATCATGTTTATTTTATTTTTCTGTCATAATTCTCTTGTTATCATAAGCTAAATTTATTTTCTAGGGTTATTACTTGAATTCAATATGTGAGCTTAATTGTTGGATCTTTTTAATATTTATTTGAACTCAATTCTTCATTATTCAAATTATTTATCCTTAATGCTTCATTATATCTTATCAATATTATGATTGAGTTAGTAATACTTTGATAAACTTGGAAGAGGTATCATTGTATTTATACCTAAATAATTTGATGTATGATTGTAGAGTAACATTCAATGTTGCATATGAAAGTTTCAAATTAGGATAAGAATATACCTAATTGGCATGTATGGTTAATAAGACTTATTCTTAATGAATCTTAATTTATTACAAGTACCATAAGAATATAGGTATTTGGTAAATTAGGATATACTTGCATGACCTTGAAAGAGGCTTATGAATACATTAGTGTCTTGACCAATAATAAGAATTGAGGGATATAAATATTAAAAGGATTAATCTTTAGAAACCATATTGAAGGATAGTAATTAACCCTAGGCTTTCTCTATATTGCTATTTTATTATTTTATTTAAGTTGTACCATTTATTTTATGTACTTTTATTTTATTCAAATTTATTACAAAATTAAGATTTGATTTTTTTGAATAATTATAAGAAAGATATAATTTTAGTACATGATAGAAAATAAAAATTATCCCTGTGGGTTCGACATCCGACTTTATAAGTCCCTTTATTATTTGTTATGATAGTGCATACTTGCATTTAATTTTAAGATATAGAAATATCCCATCAGCTAAGAACTAGAGTGAGTTGCCCATTAACTGTTCATAGAGAAAGTGGTCAAGAAAACCAAAAGTATAGTGGAAACAAGCTAAGCTCTAAAGGTATGAGTACTTGATACTATTTTTTATTTTCATACACTATGCTTCCCTCCTTAATGACCTGTTTTTGGTAAGAAAAGTTGTTAAATCTTTATTAACGGCACGCGTAGATAGTGTTCAAAGTTACTAGGTCTAGTGGTTGTAGGGATCATCACTTGACTTAGGTTTATTACGTGTTATTTAAGAAAGCCTATGATTTAAAACAATAAGGGACTTAGTTCACCAAAAGGATGGTTGTTCTCTTACATGCTATGCTAGTGAAATCAACGCATACCATATTTACTTAGAAGTAATCATCAAGCATATGACAACATATTTGTCAAGATTAGAAACAAAACATATTAGAAATAGCCATATTCAAAATAATTCATACATTGACTACTATTGTTTAGTAAAATAGCTCAAGCTTAAGGTGCCTCAGAGCTAAGGGTAACTCAGAGCTACTCAATAAACTAGACTTGTAAAATATTTATCATCAAAGTTCATCAAAGGGAAATTAAGGCCCAAAACATACCTAAAAAGTAGTAGCTAAGTTTAGAAATAGTTATTACAGTCATCCGAAGGCAAGTTCAACAAAAACTAAATAAGTTTATAAAAATAAGAGCAATAAGCAATGGAAAATTTGTCTAGCAAGAACTAACATGAGAGGCTTGAGCTTAGTAAATGGCAACCAAGAAAGTCACTGAAAAAGGCACTTGACCGCCACTGTCACCATCGTCGCTATCATCATTCTTTCCTCATTTGTTATGATAGGCAGCAGAGTTTATGGGGACATCAATATCAAGGGCTTCCCTGGTTTACTCTTCCTTAGTGACTTCTTACTGAGGGGTAGTGTGACTAGTTGAGGCCTTTATAGTGTTTTCATTCTTCTTCCTAGTTGAGGCAGTCATAATAAGAGCTCTAAGTGCTATGAAGGCAAAGTTCAGCTCAGAGTAAGCATCAGACGCCATTTGGTGAGCATGGATCAATGCCTTCTACACTGTGTCCCTAAGCTTATTCTTTAGCAAATTGTTGTGTGATTTTTATAACACAAACTAACGCAAGTATACGTTATCGCAACAAGTAATATATGATGAATAGAGTATCGTTCTCACGAGGATTGTGTCCTAAATTAATCTAAGTACTACGATGTTGGCAATCTAACTTTATCTAGGCTAATTTAAAGGATAAGATGAATTATTGAATTAAAAGTAACTTAAAACTAATTAACTAGGTAAATTAAGGAAAAGAGATATCTATGGCAATGGGATTCTAGGGACTTGATTTTCCTCTATTGTTCCTATGGTTTTTGTCATTAGTAATTAGCAACCAATTTATGCATTCATTAATCCAGGGTGTATGATTAATCTCATTCCTTCTTTCGAGTGTGAATGAGATACTATATATATACAACTAAGTTGATATTCCTATCTAACCCGTTATGCATACACGCATTAAGCTACCCTTAAACGACTACCCTAAGTTTATTAGTCTCCCAACTCAACAAACTCAAAACTATGCTTTTTACAACTAACATATATGGATTAAACTTTTTCAAGTACATAACCCAAATGTTTAAATCATCCAATACATTTTTCAATGCAATTAGAAGCATTAAGCGTATAAAAAGCATAAACGAATAACATAAGAAAGCCAATAATCATATAGCAACTTCAACACATATTGTTCAATAAAGTTCCATTAATGCCTAGAACATACAATCTACAACAAAATGATAATCTTGTGATATGGTGAATTCTATACAAATGGGATCCTAAAGTATTGATTTCATTCTATTCTTCCTATGTTCTTCCTATTTAGCAAATTCGTTTAATTCATTAATCAAGAGTTTAAGACTAATCTCGAGTTTAAGACTAATCTCATTTCCTCTTTCGACTGCCAAATGAGATACTATGCATACATATTCAAGTTGATATGTCTATCTAACTTGTTTACATAGACATACATTACGCAACCCTTAAATTAATTACCCAAGTATTAATTTCATTACCTCTCTCGAGTGTCAAATAAAATTCTAAACATAATGGCATACCCAAAGTGTTTGCGCCCATCACGCATTTTATCAAACACTTTAAAAAGGAGAGCACCACATGTAACCATAGACATAATGGCACACCCTAAAGAGTTTACGCCTGTCACGCATTTTATCAAACACTTGGAGTGCACCTTATGCAAATCCTAAGAAAAACCATGATGATTACTTGAGTGTTATTGGCCTTCCAACTCAATAACAACCTAAGGCTATATTTCTCCCAAATCCTATAAATGGGCCAATCTCTTCCAAGCATCAATCCATAAATTCACAACAACTAATTCATTTTTCAATCAATTAGAAGCATTAAACATAAAGAAACATAAATGAATTACATAAATTTATACTAAATCATCTAAACATAAAATAAATAAAACTACATCAAGCCTTAGAATCAAGTTTAATTACATAAAAATCTAACCATAACTAAACTTATCCAACCATCCATAGATACAATTCATTTAAATAATGTTCATAATTAGAAATTAAAACAAAAGAGAAATACAAATAAAAGGAAACAGAAAACCGATTTTAGGATGTCTCCAAGGTTTCAATCCTCCAAATGTCTTCAATGATGCACAAGAAACCTTTGAGACATCATTTCTCCTCTTCAAATTTGAGCTCAAGCCTTCTCCTCCTTGTAAATTTCATGTCCCTTGCTGCCTAAACTCACTTGGCTCAATAATGGGTGTTTATATAGGTTTAGGGTTGCAAAAAGAGGACAAAAATGCCCTTAAAGAGTGCCCAGAATTTAGTGTTGCGGCATTTGGGTTCAATGTCGTGGTGTAGAGCTTCTAGAACTAGCGCCCCAGCCAATGCCCCGGCGCCGAATGCCTCGGTGCTCAAATCAAATGCCTCGGCATTGCACTGTAGCACTGTTTATATTTTGAGCATTTTAGTCCCTTCTCGGATTCTCATCTCAAATAGCTCAATTTGCATCCGATTTCCGATATTTTTGCTCCGATAATGCTTAAACCTATAAAACAACATTAATATGCATCAATAGCCAAATTATTGGGATAAATTGAGCAAACATCAAGTTTAAGAGGATAAAATACTTTATACAATTATGCCCTATCATAAATTGACAGTATTGTTCAACCCAGAAGTAGTATCTATCAACTCCTTATTAGCCAGTTATAGATTTGCTTTCTCCTTTTTATGTTCTCGAGCTTAGAGGTAGCATGGGCAAGCTTTTGCTTGTACTTATCCTTTTTGCCCTTCAAGACTTCATCGACCTCTTTTGATGCCACTTTCATTATCTCAAAATCCTCTATAGCCCTTAAGGCCTTCTCCATCATCCCCTTGTGCTCCTCAAAGGTAAAGGCAGCCTATGACAAACACTAAACCATGTGAAGTTAAAGTACCATAAGACATAATCCATAACCCAACAAGGAGGAAATGAGTTATATACCTCATGAGCCTGACTTATATCCCTAGACACAACACTCAGTGGCTCATGTTGATAGATTGACTCAACTAGCTCGGTGGGCAGAGCTTTGTGGGCATATTGTAGATGGGGCAGCAGATGCCCTGCTTTTTTTTTAATTGAGGGCTCAAATCATTAGAGTGTAGAGGGGGTCATAGAGGTTTGGCTAGACTCAAGTGTTTTTCTCTTATTGGCCCTCGAGGGTCCAACACTTGCAAACTTGGTAGGAGGAGGAACAACAGAGCCCCCTACCACAAGGGCACCAAAGCCATAGGACCTAGGAGGGTTGTCGAGATTTTCCATCAAATCTTTCATCCAATCATTGCATGCTAGCTTTTTGATAGATTGAAGGTGAGTAACTAAGGAGGAAACAAGAGAATTGCCTACAAAGGTTGAAGGGAAATGTTATCAATGTTACTACAATAGCCTAACCACGACACGAACATCACCTTACAAATCCCAGCATACCAAAATAAAAATAATGGAGGGGGAGCTCATTTAGCCATCTTGGAAACCTTAGGAGGTACTGAGCCAATCAACCCAGCATCCCTAAAGTGGATTTCGTCTAGTATGTTAGAATCTTCGGAAGCGAAATCATCAAATTCTTTGGCAGTAAAAGTAGCTCGTTCTTGAGTAAAAAGAATAAGCTTCAAATTCATAGGCTAATAGCACATTGAGGACACATCGTTCAGAAGAAAAGAAAAAAAGCACAGTCAGTGATCTCATAATCCTATACTGTGAGTGTTAATAAACTTAGGCTATATTCATGTGGGTATTGAATCTATCATTTAAAACATGCTTTACATACATATCTCATACATTATAGTGCACAATGGAAGAGACATAAATATGATTTTCTAATGATAAATACAATATGTTTTACATATATCTCATAAATGTAAATTACATGGGGATTGAGAATTTATTACCTTGGTAAGCCTTTAGATTTTGTTAAACTAGATCACCGCAATGAAGTAACCAGTTCACAATTCTAGTTCTCCAACACGGTGGGCTTGGGAAAGCTAGAATAGCAGCTTTTTCAATAAAGGGTTTAACTCTTAAACCCTAGTTTTAACTTTTAAACTTTGTTGCTCAACACTTAAGTACCTTTTTGGACTTATATAGAAAGAGGAGAGGAGAATAGAAGTAGTTCAACACTTTAACCTTTCCACCTTTTAAAAATTGAGAGCTTTTTTTTTACTCTCTCTCTCTTTCTTGCCGTGTCTTGCTTTTCGCCCAAAATGAGCAACGTTTTGCTCTTTATTAGATTCATTTGCATTTCCTCTAATGAGACAATCAATAGCCCACAAGTATGGCAACACTTACCATGTTTGCATTGTTTCTTTTATCTATTCAAAATAAACAAAATGAAACTAAAACTATAGATGCACTTGGTCGGTGATTTAGAATAAATTATAACAAAATCATATTTGCATGTATGGGCCCCATCATGCATGGTCTCAAATAGCTTTGTTTTTGTTTCAATCATTTACAATAAATAATTAAAACAAAAAAGTATGTGTGTGTTTACCGTGAGAGGCAAAGCAAATGAAGAAACAATTTCTTCATTTGCTTCTTTTACACACTTTGGTCACATTATGTCTTACATGCCCATGTATTAGCATTTTATTATTTTACTTAATCAATATTAAAAACAATAAAACATGTGTATTATTGTAATAAATAATACTTGTTTGACTTCTATTAAATAATAATATCATATATTATTAATATTATTATTTTATTCAATAAATAATTTAATGATAAAATAATGATCTTGCTTGTCCAACAAGTAAGGTCATTTTGATAATTTTTAAGTCAAACAATGATAGACTTACAATGTGCCACATGTCAAAAACTATTGTTAATTAATTGATGTACTTAACTCTTAAGTCTTGACATGTGTATGGCTTGAGGAAAACTAAATCAAATGTCCGATCTGTTGGAATTTACTGGATTAAACTATTTAATTCGGTACACTGCCCAAGTGTACAATGAATGCATTTTATATTGCGGGACTCCCTAGGTCCACGCAAGATTTGTCAAACGAAATTGTTTTATGAGTTTGAGATCAATGCCCCATGCACACGTCAAAGATATTACAAATCAAAGTAGTAGACCATACAAGTTGAGGTCATTGTGCATACGTATAATCCTTTCTCCATTTATATCCTGAAGGAGTGAGGATATAGATCATCACTGTCAAATCTCCATGCGCTCATCAATAAAAAATATACACAAATTGAGATATAATCTTAGAGCATTCGAATATACAACTTATGCATGTGAGTTGACGGATTCCATATTTGTATACACCGGACTCCATAAGCATTGGACCATACACAGTAACACATAGCAATCAAATTATGAAAGGTCTCTGACATATGTGCAACTAAAGCATGGTGGATCACTTACAAGTCCACCATGGTGCTTAGGTTAAAGAACCACGTACACTACTCAACTCGAGAGGACTTACCATTGACGACTTCATGAAATGTCTATTGGGGTCCTCATTGAGCCTGCTCAGTATTCAGTACTTACTGAATATCTGTATGTTATACGAACTTTTGATAAGCCCATGGTTAACTAAGAACAACCAGCTAAACCATCTAAGTATAATATAACACTGGTCTATTAGAAAGGGTTCCACCAACAGACCTGCATCAGTGAATAAGACCAGAAATATTGAATTTGAGAATAAACTTGCATAATAATATTTCTTAACACCTATTGTAACTCCTTGCAACTATGTTATTACTGATGTACTCTCGGGTCTATGTCCCATTACAGACAAGGTCATAACTCTTAGATATTGCTAACTTTTATAACCTATTAACTTTTAGTAGTGCTACCTATTAGCAATTATAATTCTCAGTGTTACTAACCCTTAGCTCTAGTTTAAACTCCTTTAAGCTAGATCTAAACTCTTTTAGATCATACAATGTCTATAGCGCAACAAGCACTGTACTATTTAATTAATAAAATCAGTAATTTAATAAAATAAACTATATAAATATTATAAAATAAAATATTCTTACAACAATGGAATGACACGTAAGCACAAGTTTCAACATATACAACAGTATTAACATAGTCCAAAGGAGCAACAAAGGGAAAAGGTTAAGGTGTTTACCCTTATAAGCAAACTGAGAACCAATGTTCCTGAGATGGTGACCAACCTTCACCAAAGAGCCCCAATCTCTATTAGCAAAAAATCAATGCTTCTTCTACTTATATTCGCTAATGGGGTTTGTATTCCTATCCCAAGAATTTACATAATAGGTGCCTGATAAGGCGTAATTGTATAAACTATTTTATCTTCCTAACTTGATATTTGTTCAATTTATCTCAATAATTGGGCGATTTATGCGTATTAATGTTGCTTTATAGGTTGAAGCATTATCGGAGCAAAAACACCGGAAAACGGACGCAAATCGGAGCATTAGAGATAAAAATACGAATGGGGCACTGTTGCTACAGTAACACTGTAGCTACAGTACTGCTACAGTACCACTGTAGCAACAGTGCAGCGCCGCAGCGCTGGATTTCAGCGCCGCGGCGCCGATTGCAGAAACTGAGCGCCGCAGCGCCAAAACGCAGCGCCGCGGCGCCGGGACCTGGGCAACAAGTTTTGACAGGTTCCTGAAAATCAGGAAACCCAAAAGTAACTCAAAATGCGCCCTAATTCCGTGCTCTTACCTATTTAATTGCTCAAAACTTACATTTTGAGGAGGACTCCAGCTGGGACAGCAGCTGGAAACACAAAGAAACACCTAACTTCTAAGTTTGAAGAAATCAAAGAGGAGGGAAGCAAGCTTCAACAACAAAGGCATTTGACAGGGATGTCTTCTTTTCTTTGATTCTTTACTTGTTGTAAGATGTTTAGTTTACATGTATTGATGGAATTAGCTTCAAGATTGTGTAGTTTAATGATGAGCTAATTTCGTTCATCTAGGATTACATCCTTGAACTCATTATGTGATTGATTTTAGTTCTCTCTTTTATGGTATTGATTCAGCTTTTGATATATTCATTGTGCTTGTGCTTAATGCTATTTGATTACTTGGCCAGTAGTTAAATTGATCTAGAAATGCTTAAATAAACTTGACAAAGGCATTTAGGTATTTAGTCTTAAGCATATTGATGCATGATCATAGTGTAGTACACTTGAGTTTCATATGAGATAGACATATACTCATAAGGCATGTATGGCTCATAAAACTTGTGCTTAATGAATTTTGTTCAATTTATTTATCATAGACATATAGATATTTGATTGGATGGAATAGATTCACTTGACCTGCAAAAGAGGCTTGTGATGTGTTAAGTGTTTTGGTCAATATATTAAGTTGAGAACCAATAAACATCAAAGAGATTCTGCTGAATTTATTTGCATAATGGGGGATAGTTTGTAATCCTAGGATTTCTCATATTGAATTTAACTTGTTGGTAATTTAGTTTGTCACTTAGCATAATTAAGTTGTTCTTTTACTTGAGTAGTTTAATATCATACATTAAATCATTTTCTGGATAATAGTAGAAAGACACCATTTCGGTACTTAAACTAGGAAAGATAAATCATTCTCTGTGGGATCGACACTCTACTTATCATATATTACTTGTTGCGACAACGTGCACTTGCGCTAATTTGTGTTATAGAAATCACACAACAGTGCCCTCAACAAGAATATTCTTCATAATGTGGAAAAGGTTTTTAAAATCTTAGACCATGAATTCTTCGCCTAAGGCTTTCATCTATAGTACGTGGTAGCTTGGACCTTTAAGAAGCAGCATTAAGCTAAGTAGGAGCTATGTCAAGAATAAAATAAAGTTCCCTAAATGGAAGCTGTAAGGGGAGTCTAAGTCTGAGAATAAGAAACTTCTTAAATATGGCCATTTCCCCCTCAGGAGGGAATGTTAAAATCTCCCTTGGTTTAAGGACCCTAAGTATAACAGAATGGAGGATAACATAATGTTTCCTAAGGGAATTCAAGTTGGCCTCGTCTAACTCAAAATATTTGGGAAACTCTTTTGCTATATTATTCAACCCTATAGGAAACGCTTTTCCCGGGTTCATTGCTTATGGCTATAAGACTTTGTAAAATACAATCTCAGAGCATCGAATATACAACCCACCTATATGAGCTGGTAGATCTCGTATCTACACACACTGAACTCATAAGCATCAGACCATACCCAGTGACACGTAACTGTCAGACTATGAAAGGTCTCTAACATACATGGAACAAAAGTATGGTGAATCACTCATAAGCCTACTATGGCACTCAGGTCAAAGGACCACAAATACTACTCAACTTGAGACGACCTTCCTTTGATGGATTCATAGGATATCTATTGGGGTCCTCGTGAGTCTGTTCAGTATGCAGTCTTGACTGAATACCTACATGTCTATATGAGCTTTCACTAAACTTATGGTTAGTTAAGAACAATCATTTGTACAATATAGATATAGATATACATTGATCTATATAATAGTGATTCACTGATAGACTCGCATTGGTGAATATAGATCAGGAACATTATATTTGAGAACATACATACATAATAACATTTCTTAGCATTTATTATAACTCCTTGCAACTATGTCATTACAAGTAGATTCTAAGGTCTTTGTCCCATTATAAATATGGTTCTAACTCTTTAGATCTCCCTAACTCTTATAACCTTCTAACTCTTAGCAGTGCTAACTCTTAGTATTTGTAACTCTCAGCATTGCTAGCTCTTAGCATTAATCTAAACTCCTTTAAACCCGATTTGAACTCTTTCAGATCATACAATATCTATAGTGTTACAAGCTTTAGTACCATTTAATAAATGTTATTAGCGATTTAATAAAATATTCATTGTATAACTATTACAAAATAAATATTCATACAAATAGGGATGACACGTAAGCACAAACTCTAACAGTTCATATGCTCTTTATCATTAGTGATTAGTTGTACGACTAATCTCAATACCTCTCCTGAGTGTCGAATGAGACCATATGCATATACAACTAGGTTGATATCCCTATCTAACCCGTTATATATACATGTATTAAGCTGTTCTTATATGAATACCCTAAGTTTATTAGTTTTTTAACTCAACGAACTCAAAACTATACTTTTACAACAAACATATAGATTAGACTCTCCCAAGTAAATAACCCAAATTATTTAAATCATCCAATCCATTTCTCAATGAGATTAGAATCATTAAGCACATAAAAAGAATAAATGAATAAACATAAAATAGTTATTAACTACATAACAACATCATCACATAGTGTTCAATAGAGTTCCATCAAGCCCTAGAATATATAATCTAGCAATCCATAGGAAAATACCCAATTACATCAATCCAAATGATCACAAAAATCCTCATGTTCAAAATAACACAAATCACAATTACAAAATTGAATTAAATGTAAATGAGATAGAGATAAAGAGGGAACTAGTTTTAGAGATGGTAATCTTGTCCAACTCCAAGCTCTAATGTATTTCTCTAACTAAAAACCTACTTTCTCTCTCTATTTTGTGCTCTTCTTGTGAGTGATTTTAAACGTAGGGTGCATGCATATGGGTTTGTGTCTATCCTTCAAATATGTATATGTATCACATACATATATGTACAACAGATGGGCAGAATACTAATTTCCTACTGATAAATACAAATAAGTTTTACATGTTATCTCATAAATGTAAACTACATAAAGATTAAGAATTTATTACCTTGATAAGATTTTGGTTATTGGTCGAACTAGAGTACCCGCCTTGAAGCAACTCGTTCAAAATTTTAGTTTCTCAACACGGTGGGCTTGAGGAAGCTAGAATAGTAGCTTTTCTCGTAAAGAATTCAACCCTTGAATCCTTGTTTCTACATTGTAGTATAGGTGGCCAAAAATAGAAGGAAAATAGAAGAAGTGTATTTTGTGCTCTCAACACTTAGCCAAAATCTCACACTTCTTTCTCCAAATGCCTTAATCATATCATTTTCAAAATGGGCAACATATTGCTCATTTATTTATTTTTCACTTAATGGACAACACTTGTCCATTTTAATTGCATAATGGCCTCCATTATCATGGTCAATGTTTACCATTAGTGTTTTGTTTATTATTTTTTACAATAAACCAAATGAAAACAAAACAAAATGTGAAATCATTTAGATGAACTTGGCCTAAATTTAGGCCAACTGAGAAATACTTTCTCATTAGCAAGAAACATGTTAAAGCCTACCATTTACAAGTGCCACCTATTTATTCTTATTAAATCATTTAATTAATATTTAAACAAATGATTTACGATTAAATCATGGTAGAAACACATGCCAATTTAAATAAAAAATGAATTGTTTGATTTCAATTTAAATAATAATATCATTTATTATTATTATTTTATTTAATAATCATTTTAATGAATAAAATAATGATATTATTTGTCCAATAAATAAGGTCATTTTGGTAATTTTTAAGTCAAACAATAATTGGCTAACAATGTGCCATGTGCCAACATCCCATTGGTTAACAACTAATTATTAACAAATTGAAGTACTTAACTCTTAAGTCTTGACATGTGCATGATCGGAGGGAGATCGAAGTAAATGTACAGTTTGTTGAAATTTTTTGGATCGAACTATTTAATGTGAAATGCTGCTTCAGTGCACAACGAGTACATTTTATATTGTGGAACTCTTTAGGTCCACTCCCAATTTGTCAAACAGAACAATTCTGTGAGTCCGAGATCGATGCCCCATGCACACCTCACGGATATTACAAATCAATGCAGTAGACCATACAAGTTGAGGTCATAGCGCATGCGTATAATCCTTTTGCCAATCATATCCTAGATGAACATGGATATAGATCACTTACGTCAAATCCCTATGTGTTCATCCGCGAAGTTATCTCTAAACATGTATCTTGATAAACAATATATGCAAACACCTTTGCACTATTGTTTAACCCTGTGGTAAACCCTTTTCCTGGGTTTGTTGCTTATGGCCATAAGACTTTCTAAGATACAGTCTCTGAGTATTCGGATATAACTCATCCATGTGAATTGATGGATTCTATATCTGTACACACCAAACTCCTTAAGCATTAGACCATACCCAGCGACACCCAGCGGTCACACCATGAAAGGTCTATAACATTCGTGGAACTAAAGTATGATGGATCACTTATAAGCCCACTGTGGTACTCAGGCAAAGGATCACATATAATACTCAACTCGAGAAAACCTTCAATTGACGGCTTCATGGGATATCTATTGGGGTCTTCATTGAGTCTATTTAGTATTCAGTGCTTACTGAACACCTGTATGCTATATAAACTTCCTGTAAGCCCATGGTTAGCCAAGAGTAACCATCTAGACCATTTAGGTATAATATACACTGGTCTATATAAAAAGATTCCACCGAAAGACCTGCATCGGTGAATTAAGACCAGGAACACATAATTTGAGAATAGATTTACATAATAACATTTCTTAGTACCTATTACAACTCTTGCAATTATGTTATTGTACTGTTACATACAAGGTTCTAACTTTTAGACTTTAGTAATTATTATAACATGATAACTCTTTAGCATTTATAATTTTTCAGTGATGCTAACTCTTAGCATTGATCTAAACTTCTTTAGACCAAATCTGAACTCCTTCAGATCATATAATGTCTGTAACGTCACAAGTATTGAACCATTTAATAATCGTAATTAGCGATTCATACAACAATGTTAAGAGTTAAATGTTATAAAATATTATAGCATTTAATAATCGTAACAAGTAATGTACTGTATAAATGTTATAAAATAAAATATTTATACAATAATGGAATGGCATGTGAGCACAAATTCCAACACTTCTTCCCCTTCAAATGAGGCCTTTAGTCTTTTATTTATAAGTTCTCTCTAAAATACCGCTAGAAAATTATAGCAAAGAGGGACAAAAATGATAAGTCTCCAAGTATAGGTAGTGGCGCTGCACACCATAATTGTTTTGACTTGAGGCTGCGACCTCAATACCTAGGTTGTGGTTCTTCATTTTCTTGAGGCTACGGCTTGGAGGCTTGTGAAATGACTTCTTTACCCTTCTTTTCATCAAACTTTGATTTTTTTTATGCTTTAATTGAATAAAAATTACAAAAAAAATCAATACATGCATAATTAGCCACATTTTAATACTTAAAATAAGCAAATATCAGATTAAAAAAGGGGTACTAAATATTATATGAAACTTGCTTATCAAATTATTCTAAACTTAAGTGCTTGCTAGTCCTCGAGCAAGGAGAGTTGATTAAAAACTAAAATGCTAACAAACTATATAAACACACTAAACATTGAGTTGGCAAATAAATAGAAAATTATCTCAAAAATTTCTCATGATTACCAATCTCAAGGAAAGCTTAAACATCATAACTGTTTAATATGTTAATCCAACACTTATTCTAACCCATAAAAGGCCAACTTGGTATATGTGTATATGTATGTATAACTAAAAACATTAGTCAAATGCATTTGGATTAATTTATGCACATAAAATAATGAAGTGGTCTCTATGAGTTTTTATTTAATTAACACTCCATATGCTTATTTTTCATATCACTCTACACTAATGTAGGTACATACATAATAAAATATCAAATAAGACTTTAGTTAGCTTGTAATGCATGGTTAGGGCGAGGGTAGGATAAAATGGATCAATTCCAGCTCAATTTATACCATAAACATACATTCATCTAAAGATGATTTCAAACAAAACCAATTTTTTTTCACCCAATTTTCCTAAACTTATTTATTTGATTCCCTTGCTATTTTGTTGTTGTTGTTCTTTTTCTAAGCTAGGGATATAGTGAACTCAAACTATACAATATTTTTGAATTGATTTGATTAATTTTATTTTTATTTTTGAATATAAGTCACTATACCCCAAACTTAAGCTTTTCGATATTGGAACATCCAAAATTCATAACCAAACCTATAACACTTCTTTAATCTACCCCTTCATTTTTAAAAGTTCACATAACTCTCTAAAAGAAGTGTTATATCTATAGCATGATGGGTACTATGAAGGATAATAAAAATAAAGGCTAAGGTAATGATATGGCTAGTAAAGAAAATTGGGTATCAGGCTCAACGGGGGTATTTAAGGGTGAAAATATACAATGGTTGGCTTGAAAGGCTAAATCGATTCAAAGATGGTCTAAAATCATATCCTTGATTACGTATGTCCTAGGATTTCACCTTGAGTAATGTTCAAACAAGTTATAGCGTATTTTTGAGACCCTAATTATTCTTGTTGTGCATAAAAGTTTTCTAAGTAAGCATAAAAACTAAATAATTTTAATCACGTGCTCAAAATATCAAGTGGTCATAAAATGAAGCCAAACTTATCATAGGTTACCAAGCAAACAATTACAACAAAGAAACAATTACAATATTCATTGTTTTCAAAAGAATGTAGCATTTGAAATCATGTTTCTATTTCATATCATTGATTACTAATCATTTAACTAATCCACAACTAAAGGCAAAAATGAAAAACAAAATTTGCATGAAAAATATAACTAAGAATAACAATCATAATGAGTAAGCATGATCAACATAGAAAGTGAATGTTTCCCTCCCTTAAACTTAAAGTTGACATTGTTGACGATGGAAAAAAAATAAAAGTGAGTAAAGCAAACTACCTTTATAGACAATGACTTAATGTTTGAATCGCATGGAGAAAGTTGTTGCTTAAGTTGATGCCTAAAGTCTTTGATTGATGCTTTCCAAGACATGACATTTAAGGATCCATGTTTTTTTTAATGATGTTTGAGGTGTAATTTAGTGATAATTTAGTGTGCAAAAGGTTTGGGGATGATTGGGAGAAGTGATGGGGTGTTTAAGGTAGCTTGTAGGTTAGTTTGGAGGTGATTTTGAGAGGAGGGAGGAGGGGAGGGGAGGGAAGGGGAGCGATGGAACAAATTGTGCTACGGCCCTAAACATGTAGCCCTACTGGGATTTGAAATGTTAATTTCCAGGTGTTGGGGCTATAGCTTAAACTTTTTGAGGCTGCAGCCTCAAGTTGCTACCACATTTGTTTTTGTCCTAGATTGTAAGCTCTCTGGCTGCATCTTGTTGGCTTTGATTCCAATTCTTTTTCAATGCTTTTATGAGGTTTTGAATTTTTGATTTAACACACTACACAAAGAAAAACAAACATTAAAAATTAAGATTAAAATTAAAAATCACTTGGGTTGCCTCCCAAGAGGCACTTGATTTAACGTCTTTGGCTTGATGCTTTTGGGTTCATAGGGGATCAAATTGAACTTTAGAAGCGTTGCGCCCATGGAACATTCCTCGATTTTGATGCTTTGGTGTGTGCTCAATGACCTTATCAATCTTTCTTCTCAATTTCCAAAGCTCTATAAGATGATCATCAAGGAATGACCCTAACTATCTTGTTTTGAGCTTGCTCGGAAAGAATTTTAGTCTCAACCGAAAAAATGAACCATAATGGTCGATAGTTGATTGCTTTTCCATCATAATCTTTCCATGCCTCATCGTTTTCCTTTTTCGATGCATCTTTATTTTTCCATGACCTTAGGGTTGAATGATATCCATTTCCTTTCCACCATCCGGATGCACATTGTCATTCTTCAAGCAGTCATCGAAATCATTTGGCAACTTCATCTCCTTGAAAACCATGAATATGATTTCTTCATCTTACACTTTCATTTTCATCTCTTCCTTCTCCATATCAATGAGACCTCCTAGTGGCTATGACAAGACCCGCCTCGAGACCCTCTACTGTAGGTCCCAGTAGCCTTGCCGGGCACCTCGACGGAAGTTCCTCAGAATTTAACTGGGTAAGTTGAGAAATTCCGCGAGGCGAACCCCTATTTAGTTCTTGCTATTACTGAGAAAATCTTGCAATATACACGAAAATCACTTCTTAAATTAAAAAAAAAAATGGGCAGAGTTTCTCATGTTTTTCTGAAAATCCAATATAAAACCTGCAACGAAATTTCACTTCTATCTCAAACCACTTCTCAATACTACCAAATAGATTCTTCGGTCCTTTTCAAAATCAATCCAACTCAACTCAATAATTTCATTTAAATCACAAAATGAGCATACTTATAAAAAGTAAAAACGATCATCATAATATCGAAATCTCTTCTTATTGGTTCAAAAACATACATACAAATACACATGCCTATAACTACTATGCAGAAAGAAAAAATGGTGCTATTTAGCACATTTACATTTACAAAATGATCTTCAGATTTGGCCCACTAATCAGCAATAGGAGAATCAGCAGTTGGGTACTGAGACCAACACTTGGGAAGGGGGTTTAAAAAACATAAAACACAAAATGAGTGAGCTAAAAGAGCTCAGTGAGTGCATTTATGATTTCTGATTTTGATATATATCTATAGATATGCTTTTACATGTTCGGTTTAAGAAACAACTTTAAAATTACTACATTTGTTTCAAAGGCCATTGGTACCCTCAGATTATAATGGTGGTGATGGTATTAGACCCAGCCAGTATATCCCATACACATGGACAGGTATTGGGGAAAGTCGGGTTGTTGAGGTATGTGAGTCACTCTATGTGTATGGGGTATTGTCTCGCTATATGTAAGCGATGTAGGATTTCGCTGCATAGCTAGTGAGATGTCTTGAGATGTCACAGTGGGTGTTGCTAGTTGAGATGCCCCGTGACCTACTCACATGTGTGGTGCTAGTTAAGTCACTGCGTGAGTATAGAGCTTTAGGGTTACCATTGGTTCAGTTTTGAAAGAAAATGTCTGAGCGAGGACTTTAATAGTTTTCGAGCTACCAATCACATCTTATTCTTTTATATATGCATGCTAGTTATTATGTCTTACAGATGTAAATAAAACCCGATCGACAAGTTTTCAACGATATATGATGTTAGAAACCATTTTATTGCTTTGTACAAGTTTTAGAAGCATGATTTATGCATGTTTTTTAGAATTTAATATCTATGCAGAATATTATTTTATTTTAAATCTTAATGCACTCACTGAGCTCTTTTAGCTCACTCGTTTTGTGTTTTATGTTTTCTATACCCCCTTTTCAGGTGCAGGTCTCGGTACGCAAGCTGCTGATTCTTTTGCTGCTAATTAGTGGGCCAAATCTGAAGATCATTTTTGTAAATGTAAATGTAAATGTGCTAAGTAGCACTCTTTGTACTTTCTGTATAGTAGTTCTAGGCTTGTGTTGTACATATTTTGTTAAAAACAAGAAGAGGTTTTGATATTGTGATGATCGTTTCACTTTTTGTTAGTATGCCAGTTTTATGTTCAAAAATGAAATTATTGAGTTGAGTTGGATTTAGTTTGAAAAAGAACTAGAAGTCCTATTTGGTAGTATTGAGAAGTGGTTGGAAATAGAAGTGACACTTTTTTGCAGGATTTTATATTGGATTTTCAAAAAAAAAAGGGGGGGGGGGGGGGGGGGGGGAAAACTCTGCCTCCTTTTTTAAAAAAACTTTAAGAAGTTTTTTCCATGTATATTCCAAAATTTTCTCAGTAATAGTAAGAACTAAAAAGGGGTTCACCTCGCGCAATTTCTCAACTTACATAGTTATATTTTGAGAAACTTCTGTCAGGGTACCCGGCAGGGCCGCTGGGATCTACAGTAGAGGGTCTCGGGCCGGGTCCTGTCAGAGTGGTATCAGAGCCCGATTTTTGAAGTTTTAGTTAAAAGCTTATTTTTAGAATGAGATTCTTGAAATTTCATCCATATTTTTCTAAGATTAGTAAATTGAATTCTATGCATTTAATAATCATTTGCATCAATAAATTCAAAGAAAATATGCATCGTTGTAAAGGCCCACGTAAAAGGAGAGCAACTGCGGAGGCTCTTGCATTTGAAGATGAGCAGGGGAATGAGTCGGTAAATGTTCCTACGCCTTAGACCCTTTCATGAGTTATCACAGCCTGTCGATCCAGAGGGTGGAAACATAAATGTAGCTCAGATGGCCCAGATGCTAGTTGTAGCAATCCAGCAACCGAGAGAGACAAGAGTGTCCATTGAGTGTGCAAAGAAATTGGGTGCTAAGCGTATGATGGTACCAGAGACCCTGAGAGACCTCTATCATGGTTAGAGAATAATGAAAAAAATTTCTAGGTTGTGGGATGTACTAAAAAATAGATGGCAGTATACTACGCATTTCTGTTGAAGGAATGAGCAAAAGGCTGGTGGAAGGCCTTACAAATGAGGAATGCCAATAGGGTGTCTTGGGCTCTTTTCAAAGAGGAATTTCTGAATAAGTTCTACCCCAAAAGTTATAAAGACGCGAAGATAGAAGAGTTCTTCAAGTTAGAACATAGTTCTCTTTCAGTGGAAGAGTATGAGAAGAAGTTTTCAGAGCTCCTCCATACCGTTCCCTTTATAAGTGATAATGAAGAGCAGAAGGCCAATCGATTTGCAGTGGATCTCAATCCTTGAACCAGGGCGTACGTGGTATCGACATCCCACAACTAGTATGGAGCATTGGTGGAAGCTGAAACTCAAGTTGAAAGAAGCATGGCCACCATTCCTAAACCGAAACAGCAGGGCCAGAAAAGAGGTTGGTCATATGGTTTTTGAGGAGGACTTAGTAAATTCACACGAACAAACGAGAGATCTACATGGTCCAGCAATCAGAAACCAAGCCAAAGAGCTCAATCCAGTCAAGCTTCCGTTCGGCAACCATCGGCCAGATCCCGAAGCACTAAAGAGAGTTGGAAGAATTTTTTGGTATGTAATAAATGTGGCAAGGCTCATCCGGGGGATTGTAGGAAGGGGACTACTGATTGTTATAAGTGTGGTCAAGAGGGCCACTACATGAGGGAATTCTCGAATGATGGAGCCAGTAGTAAGCCAGAGACAGACCACCAACTCCGGGATAAACTAGTGGTGGTTGAGGGCAGATTCGAGGTGGTCCCCAATTCATAAGGTCGAGCGGCTCAGGCTAGTCTATTAGGGGAGCCGGTCCAGGAGGATCATCTGGAGGACCACAAGGTAGACCTTATACCTAGGCTAGGGTATTTGTAGTGACCCAGCAGGAGATGGATGCGGCTCCAGAAGTTGTGACAGGTATGATGTCAATTTTTTATCAAGATACTTATGTACTGATAGATCCTGGAGCAACCCATTCTTTTATTTCTATGGCGTTTGCTGTATAGTGCTGCAATTATTAGATTGTGCAGTAGTAATGTCTCTTCTTACTGGAGGGGTAAAATTGTAATATCCAATCCCTATTAGTAGTATCAACGCCTATATTTTGATATAGAGCAACAAAGACACCATAGGGTTACTAGATTCTAACCCTATTAGAAATTTTTTTTTTATTATGCGCGTGAGAGAACATTAGACCTAATTTGATAATTTCACACTCGGTCAGAGCGTCGGACGACCCTAGAATATTTTTGGAAATTTTCTCTACTGGCTTGAAAAATGAAATTTTAATTTACTACTTGAATTTGCATTTAAGGGTTATGTATGGAACAAGTCTTGGTTGAGAAACACAACCATATATTAGATAATGGACCAATTAGAGACAAGTTCATGGATTACCAAGTTAGGAATTCTAGTTAGTTCCTTTGACTATTCTAACTAAATAGTTACAAAGGAACCAATTACATACTTAGCTTTCAACCAATGGCAATTTAAGAATTTTGAGTTAGTTAAGGGGCAAATTGGTTAATTTAAGATATATAAAGGTGGAAGTGTGTAGAAATTTTGAGAGAGAAAGTCATAACATCTTAGAGATCAAAAGAGTGAAACTTCGCCAAGTGAAGAAAGGTACTGCTACAGTGAAATTTCAAGTTTTTTTTCATGATTTTTCATGCTTGATCAAGCTAAAATAAGGTCACATACTAGTTCCTAAGATCAATTGGAGCCTCCATTAGTGAAAATCTAAGAAAAAAAGGTAAGAAAAGCATTGTTTTATGAGGATGATATGTGAACTTGCAAGATTTCTTCAATTGATGTTCTTGTGTGTATTCTTGTTTTCGATTAAGTTGAATTCTAGTGTGGAGCTTGAAGGAGTCATCAAATTAAAGAAATTGGCAAGGTAAGAATTAAGGTTTTGGGTGACTTTAATGTAGAGACTTCAATTTGTTGTAATTAGGGCATTAGAATGCAATTGCCTTGATTTTGATGCTATTGGAACAAGAAATTGAAAAAAGAACTGTGTTAGGTGGTGGATGTAAATTCTATCACTTTAGGAAAGTTAGGGTTGAGTGGTGTTTTGGTTGAATTGTTGTGTATAAATAATGCCTTGTGTAAATTGAATGTATATGGATGATGAAAAATAAAAAATGAAGAAAAGGGGACATAATTGTCTATTTTGGTAAGGTGAAGGGCAATTATGTCCAACTAAAATTATAGGGTGTTAAGAAATTTTTGGGGCATTAGATGGTGAGTTATATTAGACTAAATGAATCCGTAAATGAAAATCGGAAAGTAGTATCCATTCGAGCTTTGTATGCCGATTAGGGCGTTTCGTAGTTAAATGAGATTCTAGCGTTTGAATTGGTTCTAAATGGCATTTATGACGTGTAGGTGAAGAAAATCGAGACCGGTAACGAGAGCAAAAATCCGAAGCAAAATTAAGCTCAAAGCGGTTGTGAGTGAAAATATGTCATTATTTATCTTTTGTTTATTATGTTTCCGCATAATGAAAATTGTATGTTTTATGAGCTTTTAATGCATAGATATGATTTATGATTTCGATATATATATATCCATAGATATGCATTTACATGTTCGGTTTATGAAACAACTTTAAAACTATTCATCAGTTTCAAAGGCCATTGGTATCATCAGATTATAGTGGTGGTGATTGTAATAGACTCGGCCGGTATATCCCGTACACATAGGTAGGTATTGGGGGGGTGTATCACTAACTCCGAGAAGTTGGGTTGTCGAGTCATGTGAGTTCCTCTATGTGTACGGGGTATTGTCTCGCTATATGTAAGCGATGTAAGATTCCGTTGCATAACCAGTGAGATGTGTTGAGATGTCATAGTGGGTGTTGCTGGTTGAGATGCCCCATGACCTACTCACGTGTGCGGTGCTAGTTGAGTTGCTGCATGAGTATAGAGCTTTAGGGTTACCATTGGTTCAGTTTAGAAAGAAAATGGCCGAGCGATGACTTTAATAGTTTTCGAGCTACCAATTGCATATTATGCATTTATATATGCATGCTAGTTATTATGTCTTACAGATTTTGGATATTATTTTCCAAAGATGTAAATAAAATCCGCTCGGCAAGCTTTCATCGACATATGATATTAGAAACTATTTTACAGCTTTATACAAGTTTTAGAAGCATGATTTATGCATGTCTTTTCGAATTTAATATCTATGCAGAATGTTATTTAGTTAAAATTTTAATGCACTCACTGAGCTCCTTTAGCTCACTTGTTTTATGTTTTATATTTTCTAAACCCCTTTTCCAGATGCAGGTTTCAGTACGCAAACTGTTGATTCTCCTACTGTTGATTAGTGGGCTAAATCTGTATATCATTTTTTGTAAATGTAAATGTGCTGAGTAGCTCTCTTTTTTACTTTCTGCGTAGTAGTTCTAGGCTTGTGTTGTACATATTGTTTTTAAAAACAAGAAGAGGTTTCGATATTATAATGATCGTTTCACTTTTTGTTAGTATGCCAATTTTGTGTTCAAAAATAAAACTATTAAGTTGAGTTGGATTTGGTTTTGAAAAGGATTGTAGGTTCTATTTGGTAGTATTGAGAAACGGTTAAAATTAGAAGTGAAATTTTTTTTGCAGGTTTTTATATTGGATTTTTAGAAAAATAGGAGAAACTCTGGCTGTTTTTTTTTTAAAACTTAAGAAGTCATTTTCATATATATTCCAAGATTTTCTCAATAATAACAAGAACTAAAAAGGGGTTCGCCTTGCGAAAGTTCTCAACTCACACAATTATATACTGAGAAACTTCATCGAGGTGCCCAGCATGGCCGCTGGGATCTATAGTAGAGGGTCTCAGGCTGGGTCCTGTCACGCAACACCATAATATTTTTGACTTGGGGCCACAGCCCTAAGGTTCTGTCTATTTGAGGCTGCGACCTTAGCACCTGGTGTAATATCACTTCCCTATTAGTAGTATTGGCGCTTAGATTTCGGTATAGAGTAATGAAGACACCATAGGGTTACCTGATTCTAACCCTATTAGAAAATGTTTTTTTCTATTGTGCGCGTGAGAGATATTAGACCTAATTTGGTAATTTCATATTCGGTCAGAGTATTGGACCACCCTAGAATATTTTTAAAAAATTTCTCTATTGGCTTGGAAAAGGAAATTTTAATTTACTTCATGAATTTCCATTTAAGGGATATGTATAGAACAAGTATTTGTTGAGAAACACAGTCTATATATTAGAGAATGTATAAATTAGAGACAATTTCATAAATTGCCAAGTTGGAAAGTCTAGTTAGTTCTTTTGACTATTCTAACTAACTAGTTGCAAAGGAACCAATGGCAAATTAGAAATTTAGAGTAAGTTGAGGGGCAAGTTAGACAATTAAGGGAGAACTATATATATAGAAGTGTGTAGAAATTTTAAGAGATTAAAGCATAACACTTAGAGCAAAAAAGAAGCAAAAATCGTGCAAGAGAAGAGTGGTGCTGCTACAATGAAATTTCAGTTTTTTTCATGATTTTTTATGCTTAATAAAGCTATAATAAGGTCAAGTATAATTTCCTAAGCTCAATTGAAGCCTCTATTAGTGGAAATACAAGAAAAAGAGATAAGAAAAGAATTGATTTGTGAGGTTGATATATGAACTTTTAAGATTGCTTCAATTGATTTTCTTGTGTGTATTCTTGGTTTAATTCTAGTGTAGAGCTCTAAGGAGTCATCAAATTGAAGAATTTGGCAAGGTAAGAATTAGGGTTTTGGGTGATATTGATGTAGAGACTTCAATTGGTTGTAATTAGGGCATTTGAATGAAGTTGGCTTGATTTTGATGCAGTTGAAACAAGAAATTGAGAAAAGCAATGTGTTGGAACATATGGTGAAATTCTGCCACTTTAGGGAAGTTAGGATTAAGTTGTTGTGTACAAATGGTGTCTTATGTATATTAAATGTATATGGTTGATGAAAAAATCAAAAAAGAGGAAAATGGGACATAATTGCCCATTTTGGTAAGGTGATGGGCAATTATGTCCAACCAAAGTTATAGGGTGTTAAGAAATTTTCAGCACGTTAGATGGTGAGTTAGATGATTAAATGACTCCGTAAATAAAAATTGGAAAGTAGTATCCATCCGGGCTTTGTATGCCAATCAGGGCATTTAGTAGTTAAATGAGATTCTAGTGTTTGAATTAGTTCTAAAATGTCATTTATGGCGTGTAGGTGAAGAAAACCGAGACCGATAACGGGAGCAGAAATCCGGAGCAAAATTGAGCTCAGAGCGGTTGTGAGTGAAAATCTTTCATTTTCTTTATCTTTCGTTTATTATGTTTCCGCATGATGAAAATGTATGTTTTGCGTGCTTTTAATGTATAAACATTATTTATGATTTTGATATATATCCATTGATATGCTTTTACATGTTCGATTTAAGAAACATCTTTAAAATTACTACATTTGTTTTAAAGGCCATTGGTACCCTTAGATTATAGTGGTGGTGATGTTATTAGACCCAGTCAGTATATCCCATACACATGGGCAGGTGTTAGGGATGTGTCACTAACTCCGGAAAGTCGGGTTATCGAGTCATATGAGTTGATAGGGCGTAAATGCATAAAATATTTTATCCTCCTAAACTTGGTGTTTGTTTAATTTATCCTAATAATTTGGTTATTTATGCATATTAATGTTGTTTTATAGGTTTAAGCACTATCAGAGCAAAAATACTAGAAACTGGATGCAAAATGAGCTATTTGAGATGAGAATCCGAGAAGGGACTAAAATGGTCAAAATGTAAACAGTGCTACAGTGCAATACCGGGGAATTGGCCGGGGCGTGTATTCCAAAAGCTCCACGCCGCAGCATTGAATCCGAATGTCGCGGCGCTGGATTCTAGCCATTTTCAAGGGCATTTGTGTTCTATTTTTGCAACCCAAAACCTATATAAACGCCCACTGTTGAGCCAAGAGAAGTTGGGCAGTAGAGAGAACGAAAGTTAACACTTCATTTATGTCTTGGAAGCAAGAATCAATAACAAGAGGCAAGAATTAAGAGGAAGGAGAAGAATTTTTGCATTGTAGAGGAAGAACATCACCATTGCATCAAGGGAAATTTCTTCTTCTCTTCAATTTCGTATTTATTGTTGATTCAGCATGTATAATGATGTTGTTAGATGCTCTAAACTTATGTTTTCAATTATGAACTAAGTTTTATTGCTAGGATTACAATGTGAACTCATATGTAGCTTGGATTGATTATTTTCCCTTATTTGTCATATTGGTATTGAATTGTTCAATTTGTTCCATGCTTAATGCTTCTAATTACATGATAATGTATTGATTGATTAGGGAACCTTAATGAACTTGGAAAAGGGAATTTTGTGTTGGCCATGAATAAATTGATGTATGATCATTGTGTAAACGCATGAGTTCCATATGAGATATGAATATACTCATATGGCATATATGACAATTTAAGGAACTTAAACTTAATGAATCTTATTTTAATTTGATTATCATAGGAATATTGATGATTAATTGAATGAGATATACTCATTTGACCATTGAAAGAGGCTTGTGAGGAGGATATTAGGGTTCTTAGTTAACATTCATATTGATAGTTCTAAGGGAATAATTAGATTCAAGGGAAGTATTGAGCAATTATTTTAATCCTAGGCACTTGAGTATTTATGTTATCACATTTTCTCTCTTTGCTCAATTCTTGTAATTATTATTATTTCTTGTTTAGTTAGTTTAGATATCAAAACCATTAAATTATCAATAGCTTGAATAAGAGTTGGAGGACACAATTTTAGTACTTAGCAAATAGTAATAACAATTCCTCGTGGGATCAACATTTTACTCATCATATATTACTTGTTGTGATAACGTATACTTGCGTTAGTTTGTGTTATAGAAATCACACAACATGAGTTGTTCTATATGTATGAGGTATTATCTGAGGGTCATCGCGTGCCAGAGGGACGACGAGACTTTTTTACGAAATTTTGTTGGCGGATAGCCTTTCGGCGATTCCGCTTTTTGTTATACACTTACTTGGCCAATCCTCCTTGATCCTGGGCATGGACACTCCGAAGCAATGGGAACAACTACGAACCCCCTACCTCTATAACTGACAGCGGGGAAGATAGCGAGAGAGGGGCAAATAACGGAACATGGGGGAGTGCTGAAATGATGCGCATCAATCGCCTACATGCGTTTGAGACCGCGGCCCCAGAGCAGATACGACGATTAAAACGGATCTTAAATATGTAAATGTGCAGGCAGATACCGGGTAGATGCCGCCCGGGCAGGATAATGAATTCTTCCCCGATTACCTAATACGGAGGGATGACTTTGGTTTGAATTCTATTCCTTAAACGCGGATCGATTATCTCGCTATATGTAGGCGATGTAGAATTCTGTGGCATAGTCAGTGAGATGTCTTAAGATGTCACTGTGGGTGCTGCTAGTTGAGGCACTCCATGACCTATTCACGTGTGTGGTGCTTGTTGAGTCACTGCGTGAGTATA
Source organism: Ailanthus altissimus (assembly GCA_946807835.1). NCBI lineage: Eukaryota > Viridiplantae > Streptophyta > Magnoliopsida > Sapindales > Simaroubaceae > Ailanthus > Ailanthus altissimus. The sequence continues at coordinate 11,463,433 of OX327684.1, forward strand.
GAGCTTTAGGGTTACCATTGGTGCAGTTTAGAAAGAAAATGGCCGAGCGAGGGCTTTACTAGTTTTCGATCTACCGATTACATATTATGCGTTTATATGCACATGCTAGTTATTATGTTGTACAGATTTTGGTTATTGTTTTTCGAAGATGTAAATAAAACCCGCTTGGCAAGATTTCATCGGCATATGATGTTAGAAACTATTTTACAGCTTTATACAAGTTTTAGAAACATGAATTATGCATGTATTTTAGAATTTAATATTTATGCAGAATTTTATTTTAATTCGAAATCTTAAATGCACTCACTGAGCTCCTTTAGCTAACTCGTTTTGTGTTTTATGTTTTATATTTTCTAAACCCTTTTTCCAGGTGCAGGTCTCGGTACGCAAGCTGCTGATTCTCCTACTACTGATTAGTGGGCCAAATCTGAAGATAACTTTGTACAGGTAAATATGCTAAATAGCACTCTTTTTACTTTTTGCATAGTAGTTATAGGCATGTGTATTTATACATATATTTTGGACAAACACGAAAACGTTTCGATATTATGATAATCATTTTTACTTTTTATGAGTGTGCCAGTTTTGTGATTTTAATGAAGTTATTGAGTTGAGTTGGATTGATTTTGGAAATGATCGGAGGTCCTATTTGGTAGTATTGAGAAATGTTTGAAATAGAAGTGCAATTTCTTTGCTGGTTTTGTATTGGATTTTGAAGAAAAACAGGAAAAACTCTGTTCGTTTTTTTTACAAATTAAAATGTCATTTCCATGTATATTCCAAGATTTTCTCAGTAATAGCAAGAACTAAAAAGGGGTTCACCTCGCGCAATTTCTCAACTTACATAGTTATATTTTGAGAAACTTCTGTCAGGGTACCCGGCAGGGCCGCTGGGATCTACAGTAGAGGGTCTCGGGGCGGGTCCTGTCAAAGTGGTATCAGAGCCCGATTTTTGAAGTTTTAGTTAAAAAGTTTATTTTTATAATAAGATTCTTGAAGTTGCATGCATATTTTCTAAGTTTTGTAAATTGAATTCTATTCATTTGATAATTATTCTATTCGTCATGGGGCCCATGTACTAGGAGAGCAGCTGCGGAGGCTCCTGCATATGAAGAGGAGTAGGGAAATGAGTCAGTAAATGTTCCTACGCCTCAGACCCCTTCTGAGTCATCTCAGCTTGCTGAGCGAGAGGGTGGAAACATTATTATAGCTCAGATGGCCCAGATACTAGTAGCAGCAATCCAACAGCCGAGAGAGACAGGAGTGTCCATTGAGCGGGCCAAGAAATTGGGTGCTAAGCTTTATGATGGTATAGGAGACCCTAAGAAAGTGTTATCCTGGTTAGAGAACAATGAAGAAATTTTCTAGGTTATGGGATGTACTGAAGAACAGATGGTAGTATACTCTACATTTCTATTGAAAGAAGAAGCGAAAGATTGGTGGAAGGCCTTGCAAAGGAGGAATGCCAATGCAATGTCTTGGGCGCTTTTCAAATAGGAATTTTCCAATACGTTTTACCCTAAAAGTTATAAGGATGCGAAGATAAAAGAGTTCTTCAAGCTGGAACACGGTTCTTTCTCGGTGGCAGAGTATGAGAAGAAGTTTTCAGAGCTCCTCCGTGACATTCCCTTTATAGCTGATAATGAAGAGCAAAAGGCTAATCGGTTTGCAGTGGGTCTCAATCCTTGGATCAGGGCATACATGGTAACGGCAGCCCACGCTCAGTATGGAGCATTAGTAGAAGCTACAACTTGAGTTGAAAGAAGCATGACGACCATTCTTAAACTGAAACAGCAGGGCCAGAAAAGAGGTTGGTCAGGTGGTTCTCGAGGAGGACCTAGTAAATTCACACGAACAGATGAGAGATCTACATGGTCCAGTAGTCAGAAACCAAGCCAAAGAGCTCAATCCAATCAAGTTTCCGTTCGGCAACCATTAACCGGATCCCGAAGCACTAAAGAGAGTTGGAAGAATTTTTCAGTATGTAATAAATGTGGCAAGGCCCATTCGGGAGATTGTAAGAAGAGGACTATCGGTTGTTATAAGTGTGGTCAAGAGGGCCACTACATGAAAGATTGCTCGAATGATAGAGCTAGCAGTAAGCTAGAAGATAGACCATCAGCTCCGCGATAAACTAATGGTGGCCGAGGATAGATTAGAGACGGTCCCCCAATTCAGAAGGCTGAGCGGCTCGAGCCAGCCTAATAGGGGAGCCGATCAATGAGGATCATTTGAAGGACCGGAAGACAGACCTTATACCCAGGCTAGGGTATTTGCAATGACCTAGCAGAAGGCGGATGCGAGCCCAGAAGTTGTGACAAGTACGATGTCAATTTTTTATTGAGATGCTTATGTACTGATAGATCCTGGAGCGACTCATGCTAGTATAGTGCCCTAGTTATTAGATTTTGCGGTAGTAGTGTTTCTTCCTACAGGAGACTCCATTGTAGTAGAAATTGTAATATCCAATCCCTATTAGTAGTATTGGCGCCTAGATTTTGGTATAGAGCAAATAAGACACCGTAGGGTTACTCGATTTTAACCCTATTAGAAATATTCCCTTTATAGTGCACGTGAGAGATATTAGACCTAATTTGGTAATTTCACACTCGATCGGTGCGCCGGACGACCCTAGAATAGTTTTGGAAATTTTCTCTATTAGCTTAAAAAAGGAAATCCTAATTTACTACATGAATTTCCATTTAAGGGTTATCAATGGAACAAGCATTTGTTGAGAAACATAATCCATATATTAGAGAATGAACCAATTAGAAGAAATCTCATGGATTGCCAAGTTGGAAGTTCTAGTTAGTTCTTTGAACTATTCTAACTAGATAGTTACAAATGAACTAATTACATAATTAGTTTTTAACTAATGGCAAATTAGTAATTTTGAGTAAGTTGAAGGGCAAAATGGTCAATTAAGGGAGCACTATATATATGTTAGAAGTGTGTAGAATTTTCAAGTGATCAAAAAGCAAACACTTAGAGCAAAAAAGAGAGCAAATTCGGGCAAGGTGAAGAGGTGCTGCTACAGTGAAATTTCTATTTTTTTTCCATGATTTTTCATGTGTAATCAAACTAAAATAAGGTTACATATGAATCATTAAGCTCAATTGAAGCCTCAATTAGTGGAAATTCAAGAAAAAGAGGTAAGAAAAGCATTGTTTTATGAGTTTGATAAGTGAACTTTCACGAATGCTCCAATTGACATTCTTATGTGTATTCTTGGCTTAGATTGAGTTGAATTCTAGTTTGGAGCTTGAAGGAGTCATCAATTTGAAGAAATTGGCAAGGTGAGAATTATAGTTTTTGGTGATTTTGTTGTAGAGATTTCAATTGATTGTAATTAGGGCTTTAGAATGAATTTGGCATGATTTTGTTGTAATTGGAACAAGAAATTGAGAAAAGGAATGTATTGGAACCTAGGGTGAAATTCTGCCACCTTAGGGAAGTTAGGAATTGAGTAGTGTTTTGATTGAATTGTTGTGTGTAAATGGTGCATATTATAAATTGAATGTATATGGTTGATGGAAAAACCAAAAATGAAGAAAATGGGACATAATTGTCCATGTTGGAAAGGTGAAGGGCAATTATGTCCAACCAAGTTATAAGGTGTTCGATTATGGCTCCGTAACTAAAATTGGAAAGTAGTATGCATCCGGGCTTTGTATACCGATTAGGACGTTTAGTAGTTAAATGAGATTGTAGCATTCGATTTAGTTCTAAATGTCATTTGTGGCGCGTAGGTGAAGATAACCGAGAGTGTTAACGGGAGCAGAAATCGGGAGCGAAATTGAGCGCGGAGCGGTTGTGAGTATAAATCTGCCATTTCTTTTACTTTGCGTTTATTATATTTTCGCATAATGAATATGCATGTTTTATGAGCTTTCGATGCGTAACCATGATTTATGATCTTGATACATATTCATAGACATACCTTTACATGTTCGAATTGAGAAATAGTTTTAAAATTTCTGCATTCATTTTTAAGGCCATTGGTACCCTCAGATTATAGTGGTAATGATTGTATTAGACCCAGCCGGTATATTTCGTGCACATGGACAGGTCTTAGGGGTATGTCACTAACTCCAAGAAGTCGGGATGTCGAGTCAAGTGAGTCGCTCTATGTATACGGGGTATTGTCTCGCTATATGCATACGATGTAAGATTCCGCTGCATAGCCAGTGAGATGTCTTGAGATGTCACTGTGGGTGCTGCTAGTTGAGGTGCCTCGTGACCTACTCACGTGTGCGGTGCTAGTTGAGTCGCTGTGTGGGTATAGAGCTTTAGGGTTACCATTGGTACAATTTAGAAAGAAAATGGCTGAGCGAGGATTTTACTAGTTTTTGATATACCGATAACATTTATGCATTTATATGCACACAGTAGTTATTATGTTATACAGATTATGAATATAGTTTTCCAAAGATGTAGATAAAACCCGCTCGACAAGATTTTAATAGCATGTGAAGTTAGAAACCGTTTTACAGTTTTACATCAGTTTTAGAAGCATGATTTCTGCATGAACTTTAGAATTTGCTATCTATACATGATGTTATTTTATTAAAATTTTATTTGCACTCACTGAGCTCCTTTAGCTCACCCGTTTTGTGTTTTATGTTTTTTGAACCCCTTTCCCAGGTGCAGGTCTCGTTACGCAAGCTGCTGATTCTCCTATTGCCGAGTAGTGGGCCAAATTCGAAGATTATTTTTGTACATGTAAATGTGCTAAATAGCACCCTTTACTTTATGCATAATAGTTGTAGGCATATATATTTGGATGTATATTTTGAATCGAGAAAAAGAGATTTCAATTTTATGATGATCGTTCTTTTTACTTCTATGATTACGCTTATTTGTGATTCAAATGAATAATTGAGTTGTGTTGGATTTGATTTGGGAAGGACTGGAGGTCTGAATTGGTAGAATTGAGATGTATTGGAAATAGAAGTGAAATTTCTTTGCAGGTTTTATATGGATTTTCTTAAAAACAGGGGAAACTCTGTCCGTTTGTTTTTAAAATTAAGATGTCATTTTCATGTATGTTACTAGACCTTCTTAGTAGTAACAATAATTAAAAAGGGGTTCGCCTCGCGAAATTTCTCAACATACCCAGTTAGGTTCGGAGGAACTTCCGCCGGGCTACCCGGCAGGGCCGCTGGGATCTATAATAGAGGGTCTCGAGTCGGGTTCTATCAGAAATGGTGTATAAGGGTAGTAGAATCAGTATTGAGGGCCAAGAGTTTATGGCGGATTTGATTATCCTGGCCATCAGTGATTTTGATGTGATTTTGGGGATGGATTGGTTGTTTAAATATCGAGCCTCAGTGGATTATTTTCGAAAAGAAGTTAGATTATATAGCCCAGAGGGAACGGAAGTCATTTTTTGTAGGATGCAAAAATCAATTTCAGCCATTATGATGTCGGTAATGAGGGCAAGAAAGATACTTCAATGGCAGCCTATGATATATCACCAGGTCAAATTAATAAGCTGGGTAAAGGTAATATCTAACACAGCTAAAAGTTCCTTAAGTGAGGCTGTAAAGAGAGTTTGAGTCCCAGAACCAAAAATTCCTCAAACATTGCCACTTCCCCTTCATGAGGAAAGCCAAAGAGTCTCCAGGACGATCGATTTTGAGGATAACTATTGAAAGGATCCCAAATCGAGCCCTGAGAGAGGTCAGGTTAGCCTCGGTCATTTTAGAGTGCTCGTACATGAGGCTTAGAACTAGGGGATTTGACATCACTTCCCAGTATAGAGGACAAAGAACCTTTAAAAGCAGGCTTTTTCAAAGGTAGAGAAAAAGAGGGTTTAGATGACATTTTCCCTTTGTTCTCAGTAGAAGAAGGGTCAAACAGAGAAATTTCCTGCTTAAAAATATCAGTAAGGCCTTAAAGTCGTGTCAGGGGTACTTAGTCTATGCCATAGAAGTAAGAGATGGTAGAATGAAATTGGAGGATATTCTAGTGGTTAGGGAGTTTTAGATGCAAGAATCAATAATAAGAGCCAAGAATCAAGAGGAAGAAGAAGAATTTCTGCATTTTGGAGGAAGAACATCACCATTGCCAAAGGAAAATTTCTTCTTCTCTTTAATTTCATAATTGTTGATTCTAGCATGTATAATAATGTAGTTAGATGCTCTAAACTTATGTTTTCAATTATGAACTAAGTGTATTACTAGGATTACAATGTTAACTCATATGTAGCTTTGATTGATTATTTTCCCTTATTTGTCATGTTGGTATTGAATTGTTCAATTTGTTCTATGCTTAATGTTTCTAATTACATGACAATGTATTAGATTGATTTGGGAATCTTAATGAACTTGGAAAATGGAATTTTTTATTAGCCATGTATAAATTGATGTATGATCATTGTGTAAAAGCATGAGTTCCATATGAGATAGAAATATACTCGTATGGCATATATAACCATTTAGAGAATTTGAACTTAATGAATCTTATTTCAATTCGATTATTATAGGAATATAGATAATTAATTGAATGAGATATACTCACTTGACCATCGGAAGAGGCTTGTGAGAGTATTAGAGTTCTTGGTTAACATTCATATTGATAGTTCTAAGGGGAGTAATTGAATTCAAGTGAAGTATTGAGGGAATATTATAATCCTAGGCATTTAAGTATTTATGCTATCACACTTATTCTCTTTGCTCAATTTTGTAATCATTATTTTTGTTTAGTTAGTTTAGATATAAAAATCATTGAATTGCTAATACCTTGAATAAGAATAGGAGAACATAATTTTAGTACTTAGCAAGTAGTAATAACAATTCCTCGTGGGATCGACAATCTACTTATCATATATTATTTATTGCGATAACGTATACTTGCGTTAATTTGTGTTATACAAAATAACCATCAAGTTTTTGGCGCCGTTGCTGGGGAATTATTTATTATTCTTGTTGATACTAATACCAATTCATCTTATTTTTAGTTCAAACATTTTTCTGTCATTGTACATTTTACTGTCATTGTACATTTTGCTGTCATTTGTTTTATTTTTCTGTTTTTCAGTAATTGTGGATTATTTATGATGGCTGGAACATCAAGTTTGTTGAGAGAATTTGCAGTGCCAAGATCGGTCATCGATTACTTTAAAATTCAACCAGAGATGATTCAGTTATTGAAAGCATCAGTACAATTTGGTGGATTACAAATAAAGATCCAATTGAGCATGTTGTGAATTTCTTAGAAATTTGTGACCTTTGCAAATACAATGGAGTCTTGGATGATGCAATTCGGCTTTGCCTATTCACATTTTCACTTCGAGACAGAGTAAAAAATTGGTTGAGGTCACTACCACCGGGATCTATAACAATGTGGGATGAGTTAGCGTATAAATTCCTTACCAAATTCTTCCCACCGTAAAAAACAATGATGATGAGGAGTGCCATAACTTCATTTGTGCAGAATGATGATGAGTCCTTACATAAAGCATGGGAAAGGTTCAAAGAAATGCAGAGGAAATGTCCACACCATGGCGTCTCAAAATGGTTACTTGTGCAAATTTTTTATGATGGGATAGTTGGACATTTAAGGATGCTTATTAATGCTGCAGCAGGAGGTACGTTTATGAATATGTTTGTTAATGATGCATATAAATTGCTGGAAGAGATAGCCTTCAACAATTATCAATGGAAAACTGAAGTTGTTACCCCAATGGAATGCATAGAGAGAGTTGCATATATCACTTGTGATTTTTATGGTGGTAACCATCCAAATTGACAATGTGCAGAACCTATAAATTATCCAAAAATTTGTTACCAACAGCAACACAACCATAATTGTAATGCATATTATCCAGAATTGGGGAATCAAACATCTTGGAATAGCAACTAAGAGGAAACTTCACTGCAATTAAAGCCTCTTGTAACACCACCAGAAATTTTACAACAACAACAACTTGAGATGCAATCCTCATTAGAAGATATGATCCAACATATAAGTAAGACAGCTGAGTTGTTGTGTAGCCAATCTTCATCTCTGTATATGTTAGAAATGCAGGTGGAACAATTGATAAATGCTGGCCACAATCATCTTGAAAATGCATTGCCAAACAATATTGAAAACTTGCCAATGAAAAATGTTGAACACTGCAAGGCAATCATTATGGAGTGTGGGATAGAGCAACATGTAGCCAATGAATTAAACAAGTCAAATAAGGATCATCACATGGATGAGGCGCAAATGGAAGTAGAAAAAAGAGTACAAGAAGAAGAGTTACAGCAGCAAAAATTTCTGAGCCATTGTACTCAACAATTTCCATTGTCTATAGAGCTTGAAGGGAAAAACCATGATCTGCATTTTCGCAAGGAATTTTTCCACTGCTTCAAGATCGATATGGTGATTCCGAATGATGCTCAACCATTTCCAAAACAGCAAGTACTAGAACCTATCGGGGATTATGCGCAAGAAGAGATACCGTTGCACAAACTAAATACCAAAAGGCGATGAAACAAGCTCGTCAAGGAGCAACCAATAGATAACGGCCAACGAGGTTCAATTGTTTGATCTAAGATTAAAAGCTTTCCGGTAAGGCTCAAGGGAAGGTGGTTAGAGTTGTTCCTTAAAAATTTTCTCATAGAGTTTTGGAAGTCGAAGAAAAGGAATACCGTTACTTATAGGCGTCGACTGAAGTTCTATAGGTGAGATGCTTCAGATATGCAATTTGATCCACCATGATCTAAAAATGAAGAAGTCACGCTGACGACATTAAATCAGGCGCTTATTGGGAGGCAACCCAAGTAAATTTTTATTCTTATTTGCTTATTATTCAATTTTAATTATGTTAGTTTCTTTGTTTCTTTTAGGAATAAAATTAGCAAGTCAAGCATTCAAGAAAGCAGCAGAAGCAATTACAAGCGTTAGGAGCAAAGGAACACTGTAATCCAACTAATAGACAACACTGCTACATTACCGCAACTTCAATTACCAAGGGAGTTTTTCTCTTACTTTCAAATTTATTTACTTTTAGACATTGAAGACAATATCTAATTTAAGTTTGGGGGTGGGAAAACACATTTTTTTGTGTTTATTTTTGCTGCATGATTTCAGTGGTTGTCTTGTGGAGTAAATTTTTTTTTTTAGGCTATTAAGTTTTGGTTGTGATGATAATCATTAGTCCATTATAAGAAATAAAGTATTGGCTGAATTTATTCTCACAAGTCCTTAAAGAAACAATAGATGATTGAGATAATTCTTATATCATGATTCTTGGACTGAATTCAAGCTTATTTGTGATCACTTATTCTTGAGCACAATGAAAAAAGCTTGTATTAGTTGAATTTTTTGCTTAGAGTTATTCATGTTTAAGTAGTACACCACAGTCTCGAAAACCAACACTTTAGAACTTGCTTGATTACTACTCGAGGCGAAATCATAGAATTCACATGCTTAAGGAAATAACATTAGGCCATCTTTGGACCGATTGAGCCTTTTCGAGCCTACCTTATATGTGTATTTATCCCTAGTCACCCCGTTTGAGCCTAATTATCCATTTTTTTTGTTTAACCACATTACAAACCTAAATACTTTGAGTTTACTTACCCTAAAATCTACCGGTCGCACCATATATCTTGAGTTTACTTAGAAATATTCTTAAAATGAAAAAGGATGTGGATGCATAAAAGAAGGGTATTACAATGAAAAGCAATAAGTCTTGAAGGAACATATCAATCTAAGTTTGGGAGTTCATAAAAAAAAAGAGAGAATGTTTAAATGCATAATACCCCTAGCTTGAAAAAAAAATTCTTTGTAAAAGTGATTAAAAGAAAAATGGGAATAGCATAAGTTTTGGGGAAAAGATGAATAATCAAGGAGAAGAAGAAATCAAAAGGGTTCTAAGTAAAGTCTAAGTGTTCTTGGTGTGATTTGATGCTTCATATTTATATCTTTATAACCCACATTTACCTTAACCTTACATTACAAGCTAAATAAAATCCTAATAGATCTATAGACATGTGTATTTCTACATTAGTGGAAAGTAGTACGAAAAGCAAGCTTATGGTAGTGTTATAATTGAAAATATACCGAGATATCATCTTTATGTACTTTCTTAACTATTGAGTAAATCTATGTTCTATTTAGCTAATTACTTGTTTATTACACACACACACAAGTGATCATTTACAAGGGAGAATGAAGTACTTGATCAATGGTATGAGGATTGTTGAAAGTTGTTTATTGATTTCTGAAGAGCCTTGTGCTATTTTTCACAGTTTTTGAAACAACGATATTGATCATCTAATCAACCTTAGCTTGTTTTTAGTGTTTATTTTTGAGTCATGAATAAGTTGTGAATGTTTTTCTTTGTTTTGCTCGAGAGCGAGCAAAGTATTAAGTCTGGGAGTAATTGATAGGGGCGTAAAAATACTAGTATGATTTGTACCCAACTTTTATTTTCTTCTTCAAATCATATATATTTGACTATGTAATTGTGTTTTATGATCATAAATAGATGCATGACAGAAATGTGATGTATAGGAACAAAAGTGAGGCGAATTGGACGTCAAACGAAGAAGTTACACTCAAAATATGAAAGTAGCGCAGCAGGTGGCTAGGCACCGTAGCGCCCAGATCAGTGAGTGAGCACCGCGGCGCTCAGCACCCATGCGGATGTTTAAATACTCCTCTCAACTCGTCTATTTGGGGGATTAGAGGCTCCTCGCGCCTAGGGTTTTTTATAGCAACAAAAACACTATTTTAGGCAGTAGAAAGCATGAAAATTAACACTTCATTTGGGTATTGGATGCAAGAATCAACAACAAGAGCCAAGAATCAAGAGGAAGAAGAAGAATTTCTGCATTTTGGAGGAAGAACATCACCATTGCCAAAGGGAACTTTCTTCTTCTCTTCAATTTGTAATTGTTGTTAGATGATGATGTTGTTAGATGGTCTAAACTTATGTTTTTAATTATGAACTAAGTTTATTGCTAGGATTACAATGTTAACTCATATGTAGCTTTGATTAATTATTTTCCCTTATTTGTCATGTTGGTATTGAATTGTTCAATTTATTCTATGCTTAATGCTTCTAATTACATGACAATGTATTAGATTGATTTGGGAACCTTAATGAACTTGGAAAATGGAATTTTGTATTAGCCATATATAAATTTATGTATGATCATGTTGACGTATTTTAAGGTGTATGCATGTGATTGTGTACATATTGAAAAAATAAAATTATGTATTATATACATGAATTTGGCAGTGGAATTTATCAAGTAATCAATATATACACATGTAGTTCAATTCTTAACAATTTAAGAATACAGAAACATACCTTTGAAGACCTCCGATGAAGATTTCCAGTTTCGGATATCCTTACTCCAAGTTTGAGCTCACCTTGAAGTGCACTCTTGTCCAATTCTAGTTCACAATAATCTGGTGGGATTGTGAAGCTAGAATAGCAGCAGTATGATCTCCAGCAACAAGGTTTTGATTATAGAAAGAAAAATATAAAGGATTTATTTTTCTTTCTCCTTTGGTTTTTCTCACAAGTCTTTGTTCTTTGAAAAACTCTCTCAAAAACCAACTCTTCTTTTTTTGTTTTTCAACGCTTGCACGAATTTTCATTTACTCTCATGTTAACACAATTGAAACTCAACTATTTTAGTGGTTACCACAACTTCACAAGTGCTCCACCAAAATTAGATTAAGTGGCCAACTACCAAAACCATTTTTGGTGGCCATTTTAATGGTCTAATAAAATTAATCATTAATTACAAAATGGTGCTCTACTAAATTTAGGTTATGTTTCTCAAATTAGGCATGTCTTCTATTTATGAATAAAATAATAAATAAATAAAATTATATTTTATTTATTTAAATAACATTTATTTAATTATTCAAAAACTATTTGAATAATTAATATTTACCTCATTTGATTTTACTAATATGGTAAATGGTTGAATTCATGGTAAAACAATTCATACAATAAAATTGTGTCACTTGTTAATATCTAATTAGTTAACAACTCTTGTCAACTAATTAAATAATATACTTAACATTTAAGTTTAAACAAGTGCACAACCCGAGGAAACTCGAAATATATTTTCGGTTTGCTGGAATTTCTAGGATGGAACTGTTCAATCCATTATGCTACCCCAGTGCACAACGAGTACACTTCATATTGTGAGACTCTCTAGGTCCATGCTCGAATTGTCATATAGAATTCCTTCATACGTTCATGAACGATGCCCCACACACACGTTACGGATATTACCAAGCGGCGCGTTAGACCATACAAGTTGAGGTTATAACATATTCATATAATCGCTTCATCATTTGTATCCGAGTAGAGCAGAGATATAGATCAACACCGTCAAATCTCCATATGCCTGACTGAAAGCTTATCTCTAGAATTGTATTGCAATAAATAATATTCCTAAACACTTTTGTAATATTATTTATCCCTAGGGTTAAACTCTTTTCCCGGGAATTATTGCTTATAGCCATAAGACTTTCTGAAATACAATCTATAGAGTATTAGGATATAATACTCACCCAAATGAGCTGATGGATCCCATATCTATGCACACCGGATTCCATGAGCATCGGACCATACCCAGCGACACCCAGCAGTCAGACCATGAAAGGTTTCTGACATGTGTGGAACCAAAGTATGGTGGATCACTTACAAGCCCACCGTGGCACTCAGGTCAAAGGACCACAAATACTACTCAACTCGAAAGATCCTCCATTGACGGCTTTATGGGATGTCTATTGGAGATCTTTGTGAGTCTATTCAGTATTCAGTCCTTACTGAATACCTGTATCTCTATACGAGCTTCCACTAAACTCATGGTTTGCTAAGACTAACCATCTGGACCATCCAGATATAGACATACACCAATCTATATATTTGTTAAGGTATTCACTGACAGACCTGTATCAATGAAGATAGATCAGGAACATAATATTTGAGAACATATTTGCATAATGACATTTTCTAGCATTATTTGCAACTCTTTGCAATTATGTTATTACTAATACATTCTTAGGTCTTTGTCCCATTTCAGACAAGGCTCTAACTCTTTAGATATCGCTGACTCTTATAACCTAGTAACTCTTATCAGTGCCAACTCTTAGCATTTATAACTCTCAGCGTTGTTAATTCTTAGCACTGATCTAAACTCATTTAGACCAGATCTGAACTCTTTTAGATTGTACAATGTCTGAAACGTTACAAGCATCTTACCATATATAAATATAATTAGCGATTTATTGAAATAATAACACTAGTATAAATATGAAACAAATATTCATACATAATGGGATGGCACGTAAGCATAAATCCCAACAGATCATTATGTAAAAGCATGAGTTATATATGAGATAGAAATATACTCGTATGGCATATATGACTATTTAGAGAATTTGAATTTAATGAATCTTATTTCAATTTGATTATTATAGGAATATAGATAATTAATTGGATGAGATGTACTTACTTGACCATCGGAAGAGGCTTGTGAGGATATTAGAGTTCTTGGTTAACATTCATATTGATAGTTCTAAGGGGAGTAATTGAATTCAAGTAAAGTATTGAGGGAATATTGTAATCCTAAGAATTTAAGTATTTGTGCTATCACGCTTATTCTCTTTGCTTAATTTTTTTAATTATTATTTTTGTTTAGTTAGTTTAGATATAAAAATTATTGAATTGCTAATAGCTTGAATAAGAATAGAAGAACATAATGTTAGTACTTAGCAAGTAGTAATAACAATTCTTCGTGGGATCGACACTACTTATCATATATTACTTGTTACGATAACGTATACTTGCGTTAGTTTGTGTTATACAAAATAACCATCAGGTTTTTGGATGTATTTCCAGAGGATATTCTGGGCTTACCTCCAGATAAAGAGATAGAGTTTAAAATAGAAGTAGCCCCTATAACGCAACCCATTTCCAAAGCATCTTATAAAATGGCTCTTTCAGAATTGAAAAAACTGAAGGTTCGGCTAGAAGAGTTGGTGAATAAAGGTTTCATCAGACTGAGTACTTCTCCTTGGGGAGCATCGGTTTTGTTTGTAAAGAAGACAGACAGAAGTATTAGATTATGCATTGATTACAGGGAATTGAATAAAGTAACAATGCGTAATCAATATCCATTTTTGAGAATTGATGATATGTTTGATCGACTACAGGGGGCTAGAGTATTTTCCAAGATAGATCTGAGGTCAGGCTATCATCAACTAAATATTCATGAGGAAGATGTTCCCAAGACGGCCTTTAGGACACGATATGGGCATTATGAATTCTTGATCATGCCTTTTAGGCTGACTAATGCCCCAGCCACTTTTATGGATCTTATGAACAAAGTTTTTCGATGCTATTCAGATCGGTTTGTGATGTTATACTGGTTTATTCAAGCAGTGAGGAAGAGCACGCAAAACAACTAAGGATTTTTTTACAAACCTTAAGGGAGCATCAGCTGTACGCTAAACTTAGTAAATGTCAGTTCTGGCTAGAGAGGGTTGCATTTTTAGGGCATGTTAACTCTGCAGAATGGGTGACAGTAGATCCCCAGAAGATTGAAGCCATATTAAATTGGAGACAGCCTATGAATGTGACGAAAGTCTGTAGTTTCTTGGGTTTGGCTAGATATTATAGGAAGTTTGTAGATGGATTCTCAAAGATAACTGCTCCTCTGACTAAACTAACCCGAAAAGAAGAGAAGTTTGTATGGTCGGAAGCATGCCAGCAGAGTTTCAAAGAGCTAAAGCGAAGGATGACTTCGGCCCCAATGCTTACACTTTTGTCGGGGAAGGGCGCATTTACCATATTGTGATGCTTCCAGGAAGGGTCTAGGTTGTGTGCTGATACAAAAGGAGAAAGTAATAGCCTATGCTTCCATACAATTAAAGAAGCATGAACAGAATTATCCTACATACGACCTAGAACTAGCTGCAATAGGTTTTGCTCTAACAATTTGGAGGCATTATTTGTATGGGGTTCCTTGTAAGATCTTTACAGACAATAAGAGCTTACAATACTTGTTCACCCAGAAAAGAATTGAATATGAGGCAGAGAATGTGGCTGGAGCTTATTAAAGATTATGAGTACACCCTGGAGTACCATCCAGGAAAAGCTAACGTGGTAGCAGATGCTCTCAACAGAAAGCCTGTCGGTTCAATAGTTCACTTGAAGGTCGCATATCTATCAATGTTGATAGAATTGAGGTCTTTGGGTGTAAAATTAGAATTGTCAGATTCGAGAGCACTATTAGCCATATTTCAGGCCTATCCAATATTGGTTGATCGGATTAGAGCACTATAGACTCAAGATTTATAGGTAGTTAAATTGAATGGTGAAATCGAGTCTGGGCAGCAGAAGGATCTTTCAGTGACTAAGGATGGTGTGGTAATCTTGGGTTGGAGATTATGTGTTCTGGATGTAAATGAGTTCAGAAGAGAGATTATGGAATAAGCTTATTCTTCTGCATATACTATGCATCCGGGAAGCACAAAGATGTATCGTACCCTAAAAGAGC
Source organism: Ailanthus altissimus (assembly GCA_946807835.1). NCBI lineage: Eukaryota > Viridiplantae > Streptophyta > Magnoliopsida > Sapindales > Simaroubaceae > Ailanthus > Ailanthus altissimus. The sequence continues at coordinate 11,478,960 of OX327684.1, forward strand.
ACTACTGGTGGAAGGGTATAAAGAAAGATATAGCCGAATTTGTCTCAAGATGCCTAACTTGCTAGCAAGTAAAGGCTGAACATCAGAAACCTGCAGGGCTCTTGCAACCCCTTTCGATTCCGGAGTGGAAATGAGAGAGAATAACGATGGACTTCGTGGTAGAACTTCTGCGTAGCCAGATAGGCAACGATGCAATATGGATAATTGTTGATAGACTGATGAAATCAGCCCATTTCCTACCCATTAGAAGCAGTTATTCTTTAGATAAATTGGCCTAATTGTACACATCATCAGGAATGGATTCAATCAACGGATTTCCCTTGCCTCCTAGATCCACTGGGCGAGTGGAAGACATTGAGAAGGGCTTCACATCCCTTGCAGTTGAGGTTTGAAACTTGGTTGCGCTCCTCCGATTGACAGATTCCTGGAAAAAAAGAACGCCTTGAGGCGGAGGATTGTACCTGGAAATGGAAGCTCTGCCCCCCTCACACTATTCTATTTAGAATTAGGGGCTTGCCTCTTTCTCTCTCTACCGCCTGTGTCTATCTCCTGTCAAGTGTGCTCCCTGCCACGCTACTCTCACAGCAACTGTAACTGTGTGACTAACAACAAACAACAGTACCAGTTCGTGCATCAGTGGTTCAAGTGCAGTGCCCAGAAACGGTTCAAAGATCTATGGCGATATAAATTTCCCAACAGGGAAGTATATTCAAAAGAATCATCAAGTAAGTGGCCTTAGTTTCATAACCTAAAGCACCGGTCTTCTTATCAACAACAGCGGAAGCAATCCTATGGGAGTATCTTGGGTTCTCCTCTATGATTGACTTGGGTATGTATACTTTTGATTCTCTCTGGAGACATGGCTATCGTATGTCCACAGCGTTACAAATCGAGTTTTGCTCCGCATCAAACAACTCATCACGTGGGTATTATACATTCATCCTCCAAGCTAGATTCTCAATGGCTTTTTTACATTTCATTTACACTGGGGCTACCCATCATATGACGAGTAATCCGGCTGCATTTGTCTCATCCTCGCCGTACCAAGGCAAAAGTGTCGTCTTCACCGGTGACCACACCTTACTCTCTATTTTAGACATTGGTATGAGGTGGTACGGCTCCATGGTGTTTCAGTATCCATTGTGTCTGACAAGGATCCACGGTTCACTTCTCAATTTTAGCCCAGCTTACAAAAAGCTCTATGCACTAGATTGAGTTTTCGTACGACCTTTCATCTACAAAAATATGGCCAGTCTGAACAGACAATTCAGATACTCAAGGATGTGCTCAGAGCATGTGTTATAGGGAGTTGGGATACTTATTTGCGGCTAATAGAGTTCATCTATAATAATAGCTACCAGACTAGCATCGAGATGGCACCATATGAAGCATTGTATGGAAGGAAGTGCAGAACTCCAGTTTATTGGGATGAGGTATGTGAAAGGAAGCTTATCGGCCTAGAAATTGTCTAGATTACTTTGAAAAAGATTCAAGTTATCAGACAGAGATTGAAAGTAGCTAATGATAGACATAAGAGTTATGCAGATAATAGGAGAAGAGACTTGGAGTTTCAGATTAGTGGTAAGGTCTTTTCTAAAGATATTACCATGGAAGGGAGTACTATAATTTAGGAAGTGAGAAAAGCTGAGTCCCTGATATATTGGGCCGTACAAGATAGTTGAAAGAGTATCATATCGTCTGCAATTACCAAAAGATATAGCTAGAATTCATGATGTGTTTTACATTTCCATGCTTTGCAAGTATTTAGCAGATCCTTCGCACATCCTAAGAGAATAGTTAGTAAAATTGAACAAGAATTTGACCTATGAAGAGAAGCTTATGCAAATCTTAGACCGAAAAGAGCAAGTGCTTTGTAATAAAAGCATTCCTTTAGTAAAGGTGTTATGGATGAACCATGGAGTAGAAGATGCCACGTGGGAACGTGAAGATCAGATGCGAGTACAACATCCCAACCTCTTCGAGATAGGTACAATTTAAATTTCGAGGACGAAATTTTTTTTAAAGATGGGTGAAATTGTAATATCCAATCCCTATTAGTAGTATTGGCACCAAGATTTTGGTATAGAGTAATGAAGACACTGTGGGGTTACCGATTCTAACCCTATTAGAAATATTTGTTTTCTATGGTGTGCATAAGAGATATTAGACCTAATTTGATAATTTCACATTCGATCAGAGCGTCGGATGACCCTAGAATATTTTTGGAATTTTTCTCTTTTATCTTGGAAAATGAAATTTTAATTTACCACATGAATTTCCATTTAAGGGTTATGTATGGAACAAGGCATTGTTGAGAAACACAATCCATATATTAGAGAATGGACCATTTAGAGACAATTTCATGGATTGCCAAGTTGGAAATTCTAGTTAGTTCCTTTGACTATTCTAACTAAATAGTTACAAAGGAACCAATTACATACTTAGTTTTCAACCAATGGCAAATTAGAAATTTAGAGTAAGTTGAGAGGCAAATTGGTCAATTGATGGAGCACTATATATATAGTAGAAGTGTGTAGAAATTTAAAAAGATTAAAGCAAAACACTTAGAGTAAATGAGAAGCAAAATTCGTGCAAGAGAAGAGTGGTGCTACTACAGTGAAATTTTAGTTTTTCTCATGCTTTTTCATGCTTAATCAAGCTATAATAAGGTAACGCATAAGTTTTTAAGCTCAATTGAAGCCCCTATTAATGAAAATTCAAGAAAAAGATGTAAGAAAAGCATTATTTTGTGAGGTTGATATGTGAACTTTTAAGATTGCTTGAATTGATGTTCTTGTATGTATTCTTGGTTTAGATTAAGTTGAATTCTAGTATGGAGCTTGAAAGAGTCATCAAGTTGAAGAAATTAGCAAGTAAGAATTAGGGTTTTGGGTGATTTTGATGTAGAGACTTCAATTGTTTGTAATTAGGGCATTAGAATGAAGTTGGCTTGATTTTGATGCAATTGAAATGAGAAATTGAGAAAAGAAATGTGCTGGAACATAGGGTAAAATTTTGCCACTTTAGGGAAGTTAGGGTTGAGTTGTGTTTTGGTTGAGTTGTTGTGTATGGTACCTTATGTATATTGAATATACATGGTTGATGGAAAAATCAAAAATGAAGAAAATGGGACATAATTGCCCATTTTGGTAAAGTGAAGGGCAATTATGTCTAACCAAAGTTATAGGGTGTTAAGAAATTTTTAGCGCGTCAGATGGTGAGTTAGATTAGATTAAATGACTCTGTAAATCAAAATTGGAAAATAGTATCCATTCGGGCTTTGTATGCCAATCAAGGCATTTAGTAGTTAAATGAGATTCTAGTGTTTGAATTAGTTCTAAATGTCATTTATGGCGTGTAGGTGAAGAATAACGGGAGCAGAAATCTAGAGCGAAATTGAGTTCGGAGCGATTGTCAGTGAAAATTTATCATTTTCTTTATCTTTCGTTTATTATGTATCTACATGATGAAAATGTATGTTTTATGTGCTTTTAATGCATAAACATTGGCAAATATTGGGGGTGTGTCACTAACTCCGGGAAGTCGGGTTGTTGAGTCATGTGAGTCGCTCTATGTGTATGGGGTATTGTCTCGCTATTGCATAGCTAGTGAGATGTATTGAGATGTCACTGTGGGTGCTGCTAGTTGAGGTGCCTCGTGACCTACTCACGTGTGCAGTTGAGTCACTGCGTGAGTATAGAACTTTAGGGTTACCATTGGTACAATTTAAAAAGAAAAAGGCCAAGCGAGGGCTTTACTAGTTTTTGATCTACTGACTGCATATTATGCATTTATATGCACATGCTAGTTATTATGTTGTACAAAATTTGGATATTATTTTTCAAAGATATAAATAAAACCCACTCGACAAGATTTCATCGGCATATGATATTAAAAACTATTTTACAGCTTTATACAAGTTTTATAAACATGAATTATGCATGTCTTTTAGAATTTAATATTTATGCAGAATTATATTTTAATTCGAAATCTTAAATGCACTTACTGAGCTCCTTTAGCTCACTCGTTTTGTGTGTTATTTTTTCTAAACCCCATTCCCATGTGCAGGTCACGGTACGTAAGCTGCTGATTCTCTTACTGCTGATTAGTGGGCCAAATTTAAAGATCATTTTGTATATGTAAATGTGCTAAATAGCACTCTTTTTACTTTTTGCATAGTAGTTATAGGCATGTGTTAAAAGGTTTCGATATTATAATGATCGTTTTTACTTTTTATGAGTGTACCAGTTTTATAATTTTAATGAAGTTATTGAGTTGAGTTGGATTGATTTTGGAAAGGACCGGAGGTCTTATTTGATAGTATTAAGAAGTGTTTGAAATAGAAGTGCAATTTCTTTGCAGGTTTTATATTGGATTTTGAAAAAAAGCAGGTAAAACTCTGCCCGTTTGTTTTAAATTAAGATGTCATTTCCATGTATATTCCAAGATTTTCTCAATAATAGCAAGAACTAAAAAGATGTTCGCCACACGAAATTTCTCAACTTACCTAGCTAAATTCTAAAGAACTTCCGTCGGAATGCCTGATAGGGCTGCTGGGATCTACAGTCGAGGGTTTCGGGACGAGTCCTGTCACCTAGGTTGTGGTTTATTTATTTCCTTGAGGTTGTGGCTTGGGGACTTGTGAAATAACTTCTTTACCCTTCTTTTCGTCAAACTTTAATCTTTTTTATACTTTAATTGGATAAAATGTACAAAATAATCAATACATGCATAAGTAGCCACATTTTAATAATTGAAATGAGCAAATATCATATTAAAAAGGGGTATTAAACAATGTATAAAACTCACTTATCAAAGGGGGAAGAAACGGTTTTGATGATAGTTTGCCTTTCCTTTTAAAAATGGATGGTTCAGGTTTGGGGGTTTCTTATTTTGGGATAAGGCAAGAAGCCTTAGACCCTTGTCCTACCATTTCTACTGACTTATCACTGCTACTCTCCTCCCACGAGCTATGCTCACAACTACTAGTTTCATCTAGCCTTTGAGCCTTTGACATCCTACATCACCACGACTAGTTTTGGGCTCAATTCTTCAACTCTCACAATAACCCATACAACAATAAGAAAGAACTTGCAAAATACAAGAAAATAAATAGAAGAAAATATGGGAAATTCCTTACCTCTTACAGGCTTGAGCAGCCATTCTAGCAAGTAGCTTGATTTTGAAGTGTTTTACAGATCGACCTGTGAGAAACCACACAAAAAACAAACCCAGTATAAGGAAAAGCAAGAATAGTGGGAGAAAGTAAGGAAAAATATAAGAAGTGCAAATGAGCTAAAAAATGACCTTACTTACCACGTAGATGAGCGAAGCTTAGTTGTAGTCACGTTGGAGCCAATAAACTTGCTATAGGGAAACAGAGAGATGAAAAAAATGAGAACAAAGAATTAGAAAACTACCTTGAAGGATTAGGTATATTACTTAAAAGTTTAAAGGTGAGGGAGTTAAGAAGATGAAAAGGGAAATGAGATTTTGGTTGTTCGTTTTAAACCTACCTCTTCAGATGGCGCCACGTGGAAACACGCTAAGGGATTAGCGTGTGCTACATTCTGATGTAGTATGGCTATAGCTAAACCCTTCTGAGGGAATGTGGTAGGGGCATAATTATTTCCCTACCCCCAACTTACTCTTAGAAAAGGCGAAACTGCTCTTTGGCAATTTCTAGATATTAAGAAAGGGGAGGGAGTTTTCTTGTCAAAATAGAGATTTCAAAAAAATAAGGGAAAAAGAAAGAAGGAAGAGGAACAACCAATAGAGATGCGGCACATATCACCTGAAGAAGTTAGTTCCTATTGTCTCCTTACCTCAACGTTAGTAATGAGAGGGGTTAGTGTTAGGGATTATGAATTGGTGACATTCAACCCAGTCTAACACTCAGCCCAGTCAGCACTCACGATCATACCTCTTTCTGAGTAACCTGGCCCAAAACGAGCTACTTGTGAAACTGAGCTCGGGTCCAAACACTTAGACCTCCATAACTAGGCCTAAGAAACCCATCTAGTATGACCTATGTTAGGATATGCGTCACTACTCAGGCCAGTGGTAGAAAATACGTAATGAGAGCTGGAGCATCTACCACATCATTATGGGCCCACTAGCAGGTGCACACGTCAGCACGGGTCAGATCTTACCACATCATTATTATGACCTACTAGAGAAGCACCTAGATTCCATATCATTTGGTTACTAGACCTGAAGATAAGGTTAGATAAAAGAATCCCTAAGGAGCCAATGAGCAAGCGCCACGTTAGCAAGCGAATAACTTTATCCTTTGATGACACTGCTAACGCAAGAGGCAAAAGATGTTTGGAATAGTTGGGCAACTTAGTATAAAACCCGTTGTGCTTAGGGGGACAGAGTAATAAAACTCTTAAACTCTTTAGGTTTCACCAGCTTGGGCTGATAACTCTAGAAAGTGACCAATCACCAATATTCCTAGTACTCCAAACGTCAGTGAAGGTCAAATAACCTCCTTGCCCCTCCGAGTGAAGTTCTCCCAAAAACTCCCTTATGATAGGGTCTGTTCTCTAATGGTAGTTCGATAAGTGTTGCCTTTAAGGGGAATCTATAGGCTACCACCCTCTTAGCACAAGTTTATCTCAAAAATGAAAAGTGGTAACAAATAACTGAACAATTCGAATTTTAAACCATACTCTAGTAAGAGAAAACTCTCATCCTTCTCTCTAGAATTTTCTACACTTTCTCTAGCATAATGAAACCCTAGGGAATTTTCTTCACACAACAACCACCTGACTTGAGCATCGGAGAGCTGTCACTAGCTGATAGGGGTTAATTAAGTCTAATATTTTCATCTTCTAAACTTAATATTGATTCGTAGAAATTAAGATTATGCGCCTTTTGAAGTTTTATTATTACTTTTGTAGGTTTAGAGTCAATTGAGTAAATGGGGTCGAAACTCTAACAAAATAAGCCAAAAAATCAAATTGCTGCAGTAACTTTGCCACAGTGATTCGCTACAGTAACTTTGACTTATATTTGATGTTTAACCATAATTTGAAGACAAAAACCTATAAATGGAAGGTAAAAACCCTATTTAAGGGGGAGGAGATGAAGAAAAGAAAAGAGGCAAAAACTTAGAGAAAGAATTCCAACAAAAAATGAAAGATCAAATCCAAAGATTGAAAAACCAAGATCAAGATTCAAGCTTCAAGTTAATTGAGTGAAAAGCACATCAAGGATTCACTTTAATTAGTTTTTCTACTCTTTCTTTATCATTATGTTCTTGTTCTTGTTGATTTTTATGAATTGGTTAGATACTTTTGATTTTGTGATGGGCTAAATTGTTCATCTAGGGTTTAACTATGTGAACCTAGTATGGATTTAGATTGTGTTAATTTTTAGTTTAAGAACTTGATACATTCAATTGATTCATTCTATCTTGTGTTTAATGCTTTCACTATACCTAATCAATATTTTAAATGATTGAGGAACCATGATGAACTCAACAAATGAATTTATGTGTTTAGCCAATGATAGTTTAATGCATGATCATAAGGTAACAACGATGATTCTATCTAGGATAGATATATAACTAGGTGACATGTATGGTATAATTTAGACTTGATCTTAATGAAATACATTATGATTTGATTACCATGGACATATAGGTGATTGTTAGAATGTGTAATATAGTCACTTGAGCATCGACAGAGGCTTGTGATGAGATTAATGTCTAAGCCAATCAATTGGTATTAAGGGATTAACTAAATGATTAATGAGTCCAATAAAATAATAAGGGGTTAGTCAAAACTCTAGATTATCTTTATTTGTGAATTCTACAATTTGCTTTTATTTAGTTTAATTGGTAGAGTTAGATTAATTAATTAAATTTTAGATTGTGATTTTCTGAATAAAAGTTAAGTAGGTAAAATTTTAGTACTTGATTTATAGAATTAGATCGCATAGTCCCTGTGGGATCGATACTAGGACTTAAAATCCTATATTACTTGATACGATAGCGTGTGCTTGTGCTTAACTACTATAGCATTAATTAAGTTTTTTAGCGCCGTTGCCGAGGACTAGTTTTATCTATTCTTTAGATCAATACTAATACCAAGTTATTTAATTCAGATTTTTGTTTTTGTTTTATCCTTTTCTTTTTACTTTGATTTTCTTTTTATTTTACTTTGACAGTTCATACCATAGAGGAAAACAACGATCACATCAATAATTCTATGTTTGGGCCCATGATACCACAGAGAGCTTTGAAAGAGTATGCTATTCTAACTACAAATGGTGTTCAGTCTAGTATTCGGTGATCAACCATCAACGCTAATAACTTTGAGATCAAACTGAATATTATTCATATGGTGAAAAAAATTATACAGTTCAGCAGAGCTCCCAATGACGATCGTAACATGCATATCATAAATTTCTTGAAAATTTGTAATACCTTCAAATACAACAAAGTCTTCAATGATGCAATCAGATTGAGATTATTCTCTTTCTCTTTAAGGGACAGAGCTAAAAGTTGGTTGATGTCATTGTCATCAGGATTTATATCATTAGCACAGAAGTTCTTCCTACCAACAAAGACAGCAAATATGAGGAATGACATCACCTCATTCAGTCAAATTGATAGAGAGTTATTGTATGAGGTATGAGAGTGCTTCAAGGACATGTTACGGAAGTGTCCTCGTCATGAAGTCCTTATATGGCTATTAGTCTAAACATTCTACCATGGATTAGTAGGTCATTTGAGGACCATTGTAGATGCTGCTGCCGGATGAGCTTTAATGAATAAGTCTACAGATGAGGCTTATGATCTATTAGAAGAGATGGTAGCAAAACAATTATCAATGGCTAACAGAGAGAGTTACACCTAAGATCGTTGCCAATATATATCAATTGACGCATTCAATGTATTGATAGCTCAAATCAATACTTTATCTAAGAAGTTTGATGCATTGAATGACGTTCAAACCCAACAAGTGACATATGACATGTGACTTTTATGGTGATAACAACATGAATGAGCAGTGTATAGAAGTAGTGAATTATATGGGCAATTTTAATCATCAACAACCTAACCTATAATAAAATTCCTACAATCCAGTGTAGAGAGATCATCATAACTTCTCTTGACGTTACAACCAAGAGGAACCATTTAGACCAATGAATCCCTCGGGATTCTCGTTACCATAAGAGAAGAAGCCGACATTAGAATACATATTTATGCAATATATAAAGTCCAATGATACCATCTTACAGTATCATTCAGCATCTTTGAAGAATTTAGAGGTTCAAATGGGACAACTTGCTGCTGCAGTTAATAAGAGACCTCAAGGCACTCTACCAAGGGATGCTAAGACAAATCCAAAAGAGAATTTAGAGCAATGCCAAGCCATCAACTTGAGGAGTGTCGAGATCTTACAAGAAAACACATCTATAACACCACCATCAAGTATAAAGGAGAAGGAAGTGCAGAAAAATAAAGTGCAACCATATAGACCGCCTATTCCTTTTCTTCAAAGGTTACAGAGGTGTCAAACAAGTGTTAAAACAAAAAATCAGTAACATACCAATCTAGAAAAATAGTGTAGAATCTCAGAAAAGTGCAGAATTTTCAACAATGGAACATGCAGAAACTAGTATCAAAGTGCAGCAACATTTTAAGATGCAAAAAAGTGACAACACAGTAAAAATACCAGGTTCAAACAGGAGAATCAGTCCATGGACACTATATTACTTGACTGTTGAAGCATTAATATGGTACCATCAAACACTTAAGAGCTCAAAGACATGGAAATGTTGAATCCTCACATCAAAAAGAAGGCGTTAAGGAATAGAAAGAGAAGAAAGAAGAAGAAGAAGCATTACGATGATAGGATCGAAGAGAATAGCACAAAAGAGACACTTCACCGATCTAAGATTCAAGTCTTTTTGGAGAAAGAGGAACAAGTTACTGTCCAAGATCTAATAAATAAGATGTGGAAGCCGAAAGAAAGGAAGCCTAACAAGTTCACATACAAAGATGCTTCCACCATTGACTTTGATCCTCCATAAGAGTAGAAAGAACCCCGTCAAGCCAATGAAGCTAAATCAAGCGCTTCTTGGGAGGCGACTCAAGTAGTTTTTATTTTAATATTTGTTTAGTTTTAGTTTTAGTTAGGTTAGTTTCTTTTCTTTGTGGCAATAAAATAGCAAGATGAACATTCAAAGAGGAAACACGAGCAATTATAAGAGTTAGGAGCAAAGGAAATCGCAGTCACATTCATCAGAACACAACGCTGCATTACTTCAACTTCAGTTACTAGGGGAGTTTTTCTTACTTTTAAACTTACTTTTAGATATTAAGGACAATGTTTAATTTAAGTTTAGATGTGAGAAACACATTACCTATGTTTATGTTGCTGCATGCTTTGATTGATTTTCTTGTGGGATAATTTCTTTTAGTTGTTAAGTTTTGGTTGAGATGATGATCATTAGTCTATGATAAGAAATAAAATATTGACTGAATTTATTTTTACAAGCTTTTAGGAAATAATAGATGCTTAAGATAACTCTTATATCATAATTCTTGGACTGAATTCAAGCTTATTTTTTATCACTTATTCCTGAGCACAATGAAATAAGTATGTATTAGTTGAATTTTTTGCTTAGAGATACTTTTTGCTTAAGTAGTACACCACAGTCTCGAAGACCAATACTCTAAAACTTGCTTGATCACTACTTGAGGCGAAATCCTTGAATTCACATGCTTAGAAAAATGACATTAAGCCATCTTTAGATCGTTTGAGCTTTTTCGAACCTACCTTATATGTATATTTATCCATAGTCACCCCGTTTGAGCCTAATTATCCATTTTTGTTTTTTGTTTAACCACATTACAACCCTAAAGACTTTGAGTTTACTTATCCTAAAATCTACCGGTAGTACCATAAACCTTGAGTTTACTTAGAAATATTTTTAAAATGAAAAAGGTTGTGGATGTATGAAAAAAAGGTACTACAATAAAAAGTAATAAGTTTTGAAGGTGCATATCAATATAAGTTTGGGGGTACATAAAAAAAAAATTGCTTAAATTCATAATACCCCTAGCTTGAAAAAAAAGAATTGTTTTGTAAAAGTGATTAAAAGAAAAATAGGAATAGCATATATTGGGGGAAGAGATGAATAATTAAGGAGGATAATGAATCAAGCCGTTTTTAAGTAAAGTCTAAGTGTTAATGGTGTGATATGCACTTGATGAACACATGAAAATACATGTTGTTAGGAGATTCAATCTCCATTTAATGTCACTAATTTTAGTATTTTCTGTATTTTTAGCTTGAAATAAAGTGTTCTCCTTAAATTGCGATTAATGAATGTTATTTGGACAGGTTTAGGTAAAGTGGACATAACTCTCAATGTAGAAATCGAAATGAAGAAATTCTTGAACCTGGTGCAACATGACTCAATCTTACACAAATTTGAAGAATAGTGGAAAAGCCAAATTCAATATGTTATGGGCCAAAAATTGAGATACAACAGAATTGGACTACAACTCTTACCTAGCTTGACCCAATTCACGTATTTGGACCGTATCTCACAAAATACGTATTCAATTGGTATAATTCTTGAAGCTTTGAATTTCTTGCTTAACTATCAACAACTTGTATGTTTATGGTAAAGTCCAAATCAGCCGTTATCATGGACCAAATCGCATTGCAAGTGGGTAAAATGGTTGTTGGCTGAATTCTGATGTATCTTTGGAATTTTGCTCATATCTCATTGGATACTCATCCAATTTGCATGAAATCAGTGCCTATAGAAAGAAGAGTCAAAATGCTACAACTTTTATGTCGGATGCAGAAGCTGAATTGATCATTTACATTATCACAAATGTGCTGTAAATGAATACACGAGTTATTGGCTTAAAATTATTGAAGATTGATGTCATCCATGACATATGTCCATTCATTGCCTATATAAGGAGACACTTAGGACGTTTTTAATAATAGATAATTCTCTCTTCTTTTATTCTCATTAACATGTATTGTAATTTAGGCTAGAGTTCCTAGCAAGGCTAAGAGATGAACTTTTATGTGTAGTAAATTTACTTCCATGCTTTGATTCGGTGTCAAGAGCTATAAATGTTGTAAGTTTGGTTTTGATTAAACTCTTATCTATTTTATCTTCTATAATCCAGAGGTTATAATTCTCATGTCTTATATATGTTCAGTCATACTTTTCTTATGTGATTCATGTTGATTTATAATTGTTACTGGTTACATTGTTTTATATGTTAATCTTTTACTGCAGTATTGTCAATTTGATATATTGTCGATCTTGGATAACATGTAAGGGCAATAAATGTTTGATATTCAAGTTAATCTTTTACTGCAATATGATCAAAATGATATATTGTCGATCTTAGATAACTTGTATAAATAACATGATGTGTGTTAATGCTTGTAAAGAGTTTAACTAAGTCAAATACATGTGTTATCAAATGTGCTATATATTACATACCTTCCGATTGATTGTTTGGGATGTGAAACTTTCAGTTGAGTTATAAATATCGAATCAAAGTATAGAGTAGATTTATAAAGCATAATTGTGATTCTCAAAGCCTTGCTTAAATCATCATAAGACATTTTTCTCAATTCATAGACAATTTTATCTCATCCGTTTAAATCAATTAACCCTTTGCTACTGCTTTAATATTTTACTTCACTAACCTATTTTGCCAAGAGCTTCCTCGTGGGATCGACACCTCAATCTATACTGCGATAGCCGCGTTATATTTTGAGCGTAAACAAAAATTTGGTGCCGTTGCTGGGGAGGCACACTAAGCGAAAGTCGGTTGCGATTATAAATACTAAAGTGGTAACTTTGTATATTTTCTTTTCTTTGTAAACTCTTAGTTTTATTTCCTTTGTTGTAATTTATTTATTATTCATGGTTGGTTCTACCACCTAATTTATTTTGTTTTCTTTAGTTAATTTGTTATATTTGATATTATTTTAATGGCTGGTTTTACCGCCTAATTAGTTTATTTTCTTTTATCTATTTATCGCACTTTATTTTCTTTAGTTTATTTATTGCACTTTTTTTTAATGGCTGGTTTTACCACCTAACTTCGTTCACTTTCTTTTATTTATTTGTTGTACTTTATTTCTTTAGTAAATTTGTTGTATTTTCTTTTTATTTTGTGGCTAGTTTTACCGCCTAACTTAGTTTCTTTATTTTTTTTATTGTACTTTATTTATTTATTGCATTTTTTTTATTGCACGTTATTTTCATTTTCTTTTATGTATTTATTGCACTTTAATTACTTTAGTTAACATGTTGTATTTTCTTTTTATGGCCGGTTCTACCGCCGAACCTTTTATTTATTTACTTATTGTATTTTCTTTTTATTTTTTATTTATTGTACTTTTTTTCGTATTTTATAGTCTTTTGTTTAGTTATTGTATTTATATTTCATGGTTGGTCTTACCACCTAACTTATTTCTATTTCTTGTTGTGTTTATTCCACTTCTTAATTTTCCTTAAGCATTTCTTTCCTTAAAAAAAAAAAAAATTAGGATGTATGCATCGACCTAGAGACAAACGAGGAAGATTTGTGAAAGAACTAGAACTAGAACTAGAACCACCCCCACAATTTGTAAGTGAAGATAATTCACCTTCTAGTTCATCTTGTAATTCTAACACAATGAGCCAACACGAAGAAAACCCCGTTAGAACTCTAAAAGATTACTTGTATCCTACTCGCATAGCCACACCATCATGCATTATATTTCCACCTAACATACCACATTCGGATTTTAAACCTGGAATGATACAACTTCTTCCCACTTTTCATGGTCTAGATAGTGAAAATCCTTATGTACATGTTAGGGAATTTGAAGAGGTAATTGCCACCTTCCATAGCCAACCTGAAGCCATAGACACTGTTAGACTTAAATTTTTCCCTTTTTCTTTGAAAGACAAAGCAAAGAGTTGGTTATACTCTTTGAGGCCGAGGTCTATAGGAACTTGGGCAGAAATGACCCAAGCATTTTTCAATAAATACTTCCCACAACACAAAACTAATAGTCTGAAAAGATAAATTTCTTCCTTCTCCCAAAAAGACAGTGAAACCTTATATCAAGCATGGGAAAGGTTTAAAGAGTTATTAAATCTGTGCCCTCACCATGGGTATGAAAATTGGCGCTTGGTTAGTTATTTCTATGAGAGACTCACAATTAGAGAACGCCAATTTGTTGAGATGATGTGTAATGGGGAGTTCCTTCACAAAGATCCTGAGGAAGCCATAGAATTCCTTAATGACTTAGCCGAAAAAGCCCATACATGGACTGGACCTAGCATTGCTGAAAGCACAAATAGGTCACGACCCAATGGAGTTTTCCATCTTAGGGAAGAGGATAACCTCAAAGCCCAATTAGAGGTCTTAACTAGGGAGTTAGAGGCCTTGAAATCCAAAGATAGAAGGGTCACCCACACGGTTGCTAGAGTTGAGTCACACGATGTCTGTTTTGTCTGTGGAGGAGCGGAACACTTAGCTCAGGATTGTCCCACGTATAGTGAGATGAGAGGGATATATGAGGAACAATGTAATGCCCTAGGGATGTACAAGAAGCCTTATTCACCCTACTCTGAAACATATAATCCTAGCTGGAGAAACCACCCAAATTTCAGTTGGAAATCTGACCAACAAGCCAACAACCAATGGAAACAAGAACAACAAGCACCCAATGGAAACAAGAACAACAAGCACCTCAATATAATGCACGACCAACTAGGAGTTCTTTAGAGGATACATTACAAGCATTTATGGAGGCACAAAGTAAGACTAATAAAAAATTTGAAACAATTCTTGCACAGGTGGTGGACGAAAACAAAGAAATTAAGAGTCAAATCACAAAGTTGACCAGTGCCTTAACTGTACAAGAGCGAGGGAAGTTTCCATCTCAACCTCAATCCAATCCGAAAGGACAATTCATGGCACAAGCTTCTACTTCTGATGTTCAAAATCTCAAAGAAGTCAATGCCATTACTACTCGAAGTGGTAAGATTGTAAGTGAGCCTACTCCTGAAATTAACACATCTATGAGTAGTAAAGACTCCCCCCTTGAAAAAAAGGCCACAATGGAAAAAGAGCCCGAAAGTAAGTTTTCAATCCCAGTGCCTTTTCCTCAAGCTCTTCGACCGGTTGGGAAAAATTCAGAAATTTAAGGTGAGATTTTGGAACATTTGAAACAAGTTAAAATTAATCTTCCCTTGTTACATTTGATTAAGCAGGTTCCAACTTATGCCAAAGTCATCAAGGATTTATGCACTATCAAAAGAAAACACCATGTGAAGAAAACTACATTTTTGGCAGAACAGGTAAGTGCAGTGATTGAACAAAAGACACCACCCAAGTATAAAGACCCAGGATGTCCCACAATCTCCTGCCAAATTGGGACACATGAGTTTGGTCAAGCTTTATTGGACTTAGGAGCAAGTGTAAATTTAATGCCTTATTCTATTTACTTGCAGTTAGGACTTGGTGAGATTAAACCAGCCTCTGTAGTCCTACAATTAGCTGACCGATCAATCAAGAAACCACGGGGAATAGTAGAAGATGTTTTGTTGCAAATTGATAAATTTTACTATCCTGTTGATTTTCTTGTTTTAGATACTCATTATGTTGTTAACATGGAGTCAAAAATCCCTCTTATTTTGAGGAGACCTTTTCTAGCCACTGCTAACGCTCTTATTAATTGCAGAAATGGTCTAATGAAATTATCTTTTGGGAATATGACTCTTGAGGTGAACATTTTCAACATTGCCAAACAACCACGAGAAGAAGACGAGTGCTATCATTCATATATGATAGACACACTTGTAGCGGAGGAAGCTTATAAAAATCATGGTTATGATTCTTCGAAAAACCTTTTTAATTTTAATTTTGAAGAATTGTATTATCCTGATGTAACAACTGACGTGTTTAGTATTTTTGACTCACAGGATAAACGGACTCGATTTTGGCAGCCACACTTTGAAGAGTTGCCACGAGAGAAGGAGAGACCGAAACCATCAAACCTCGAGACACCACAAGTTGAGCTTTTTCCACTGCCCAAAGGTTTGAAACACACATTCTTGGGACCAGGTGATACCTTTCCTATCATTATTTCTTCTGAACTTAGTGCTGAACAAGAGAAAAAATTGATAAAATTGTTAAAAGAACATAAGTCTGCACTAGGTTGGACCATAGCTGATATTAAAGGTATTTCTCCATTGATATGCTCCCATAGAATTTATTTAGAGGAAGGTTCCCAACCTCGTAGAGACCCATAAAGAAGACTTAACCCAACAATGAAAGAAGTAGTGAAAAAAGAGGTCTTGAAACTATTAGATGCGGGTATAATCTACCCAATTTCTGATAGTCAATGGGTAAGTCCAACTCAAGTAGTTCCTAAGAAATCTGGGGTTCCTGTTGTTGAAAATGAGAATGGGATACCTGTTCCAACTAGGGTAGTAAGTGGTTGGAGAATGTGTATTGATTATAGAAAGTTAAACACAGCCACTAGGAAAGACTATTTTCCATTGCCTTTTATCGACCAAATTTTAGAACGTGTAGCTGGACATTCTTTTTATTGCTTTCTTGATGGGTATTCAGGGTATTACCAGATTGAGATAGCTATAGAAGATCAAGAAAAAACTACTTTTACATGCCCTTTTGGTACTTATACTTTTCGTAGAATGCCATTTGGATTATGTAATGCACCAGCTACTTTCCAGCGTTGCATGTTGAGTATTTTCTCTGATATGGTTGAAAAATGCATGGAAGTCTTTATGGATGATTTGACTATTTTTGGTAATTCTTTTGATTTATACCTACTTAACTTGAAATCTGTTTTGAGTAGATGTGAAGAAAAAGGACTTGTGCTAAATTGGGAGAAATGTCATTTCATGGTATCTTCAGGAATCGTTTTGGGGCACATTGTATCTGAAAGAGGGATAGAGGTTGACAAGGCAAAAATTGAATTAATCTCTAAATTACCTACACCTAAAACGGTAAAAGATGTCCGATCCTTTCTTGGACACGCTGGCTTTTACAGAAGGTTTATACAAAATTTTTCTGCCATATCTAGACCATTGTGTAACCTTTTGCTAAAAGATGCAGAATTTACATGGACACAAGAGTGTAAGGAGGCATTCCGAACACTCATTGCCAAACTTACCACCACTCCTATCATGCAATCACCGGATTGGAACCTCCCATTTGAAATTATGTGTGATGCAAGTAATTATGCTGTAGGAGCAGTTCTTGGGCAACGGAGGGAGGGAAAACCCTTTGTTGTTTATTATGCTAGTAGGACTTTGAATGATGCTCAAATGAATTACACCACTACTGAAAAAGAACTATTAGCTGTTGTTTTTGCCTTAGATAAATTTCGTTCTTATTTGATTGGTTCACCTATTGTTATTTTTACTGACCACGCAGCCCTTAAGTACCTTCTTTCTAAGAAGGATGCTAAAGCCCGTTTAATTAGGTGGATTCTTCTTTTGCAGGAATTTAATATAACCATCAAAGATAAGAAAGGCGTTGAAAATGTTGTTGCTGATCATCTATCCCGCCTTGAGTTCACTGACTCCACTGATTTGCCACCCATTCGAGACGATTTTCCAGATGAACATCTTTTTGCTATAAGCAAAATACCTTGGTATGCACATATCGTAAATTATTTGGTTTGTGGTGAACTTCCATCTGACTGGAGTGCACAAGATAAGCGTAAGTTCTTGGTTGAGGTACGTAACTTTTATTGGGATGATCCATATCTTTTCAAATACTATCCTGACCAAATCATGAGACGTTGCATTCCTGAAAGTGAAGTTTCTAGTGTCTTAAATTTTTGCCATAGTGCTGCTTGCGGTGGCCATTTTTCTATGAAGAAGACAGCTGTGAAAATTTTACAGTGTGGTCTTTATTGGCCCACTTTGTTCAAAGACACTAATAATTTTTGTCGTTCCTGTGAAAGATGTCAAAAGTTAGGTGCTTTATCTCGAAGAAATATGATGCCTCTTAACCCTATTCTTGTTATCGAGATATTTGACTGTTGGGGTATCGATTTTATGGGTCCTTTTCCTTCATCTTTTGGCTATCTTTACATCCTTTTAGCTGTTGACTATGTATCAAAATGGGTGGAGGCTATAGCTTGTCGTACTAATGATAATACAACTATGGTAAAATTCTTAAAAGAAAATGTGTTATCTAAGTACGGTACGCCACGTGTCATCATTAGTGACTAAGGAACACATTTTTGTAATCGTTCTTTTGAAGCTTTGATGCGCAGGTATGGTGTTCTTCACAAAGTTTCCACTGCATACCATCCATAGACAAATGGACAAGCCGAGCTAGCAAATAGAGAGGTTAAACAGATTTTGGAAAAGACGGTTAACCTGAATCGCAAAGATTGGTCTCTACGCTTTTCTGATGCATTATGGGCATATCGTACTGCATATAAAACCATCTTAGGAATGTCCCCATACCGGCTTATTTATGGAAAAGCTTGCCATTTACCTGTTGAGCTAGAACATAAAGTTTATTGGGCTGTCAAAGCCCTTAACTTTGATTTGAATGCTGCAGGTCTCCAGAGAAAGTTACAATTGTCAGAAATAGAAGAGCTACGAAATGACGCATATGACAACTCTAGAATTTACAAAGCTAAAATGAAAGTAGCTCATGATAAACAGATCTCAAGGAAACACTTTGAGCCAAATCAACGGGTCTATCTTTATGATTCTCGATTGCATTTACACCCTGGAAAGTTGAGATCTCGATGGACTGGTCCATTTATGGTAAGACATGTTTTTCCTAATGGTGCTGTTGAAATAGAAGACCCCACTGATGGACGGACTTTCAAAGTGAATGGACAGCGGCTAAAAAGCTACGTGGAAAAGGTAAACGACTCTATGCACCTAGGCGAGATCCCTCTTGTAGATCCTGTCTATCGTGATTGATCAGGTTCAATCTATCTGTACCATATTTTATATTTTGTCTATATTTTATCTTTTGACTTTCTATTTTTACTTTTATTTTCTTGCACATGTTATTTTACTTTATTTTCTTCTTTTTATTTTTTCTTCAGTGTGATTTTATTTCTCGGTCAAGTGGCGGATACGGTACTCCGTGACTATTAAAGTCGGTTTCTCAGTTCCCTAAAAACTGTCCCTCAAACTGTGTATTCATCTCTTTTCTTTCTTTCAAAATGGATCGCATTCTTGCCAACCTTAAAAAATGTTTTCCTTCATTTCCTCAAACTACTCTACTTAAGATTTACAAAGCACGGTGTGAAAGACTAAGGCTATTGATGTTGGGTAATATCCCTGTGGACCTTCGTTGGTTAATTGAAGCCAAGGTTTGGTTGTCTGGTGAGTTTGAAAATGATTTTGTTTCTCATATGCCTGGTCTTGGAAGAAGCTCCTATGCCAAAAGGCGACGAGCAAAAAGGTTACAAGTCTGTCATAAATGTGCTCGATGGAATTGTAATCGGAGTTGTCGTTCTTTAGGATTCGTATCTAGAAATCGAGAAGACAAAATTCAGTTCATTAAGGATGGACTGAGTAAGGAGTCTTTGGATGATATCCTATTGACTCTTGAGACACATCCCTGTGGGCTCGTGCAACGTGAACTTCTCAATTTATGGAACAAATTCAAAAATGAACATCAACGGTATAGTCTCGAGAATCTGACTCTAAAAGACCATGTTTGCCAATTTATAAGAAAATTGGATGGGAAGCCTATCCCCGACCCATAGAGGGCGTTTAAGCCGTTACTGGACGTAAAACCAGAGGAAGATGTGAGCCACAATCACAACTACTTGTAAATACATGTGTTTTAATTTCAAACTTTATTTTATGAATAGTAGGGCTACTCATGTAGATGTCTTAAATTCAAATCTTTTTGTTCAATAATGCATGTGGGTCATTATGTTTAAATTTTTGTGTTTTATTTTTAACTCTCTTTTGACAAACTATCGGGTTACCATAATCATTGTTATCATTTGGCACTCTATAAATATAACACCTCAGTTTCTTCATTTTCATATATTGAGATAAAGGTGAGAGTAGATATGGAGGAAACCCAAGTTCGACAATTTCGAAATATATGTGTATTTTGTGGATCTAGTCCTGGGGAGAGTAAAGTGTTCGTAGAAGCAGCAAACAATCTAGGAAAAACATTAGCTGCAAGAAAAATTTATTTGATTTATGGAGGAGGTAGCCTTGGGCTAATGGGGTGTGTGTCAACAGCTGCACATTTAGGAGGAAGTCAAGTTTTAGGTATTATTCCTACAGCTTTGGCCGTGGGAAACCTGACCGGAAAAACAATAGGGGAAGAATTACAAGTCTCATCCATGCATGAACGTATAGCTAGAATGCTTTGCAATGCAGACGCTTTTATTGCTTTACCAGGTGGTTTCGGTACCTTGGAAGAAAATTTTCAAATTGTCTCTTGGGCCCAACTGAATATCCACCAAAAACCCATAGGTTTGTTGAATGTTAATAACTATTTTGATTGCTTACTTTGTTTTCTTGATCAAGCTGTGGAATAGAATTTTATTTTACATTCGGCGCGACAGATCCTGGTTTCTGCTACTGAGGCAGATGAATTGATTAACAAATTACAGGCAGTTACCTACGAACCTGACCCAGCAATAACTCGGATCGATTGGTCAGTGGGCCTTAACAAGCGAAAATTGGATCTGACACTTCGTTTGTAAATTTTTCTTTTTATTTATTTATTTATCAGCACCATCATTTTAGTTTATATTTGCTTAAGTGTCTCTCAGGTTTGTTTCTTTCAAATAACTGGCGTTTCAGGTAATGTCTCCTATACTTTATCTCTTTTTATTTAAACATTGAGGATAATGTTTCATCTGGTTTGGGGGGAGGATAGTAGACATACATTGCATTTTGCCAAAAAAAAATTGTGGTCCGACATTTGATTAAAATGGCAGAGTAAAGAGTTCATTCTTGAACTCTTGAGACGCATTCTAGGTCAAATTAGAATGGCAGAGTAAGGAGTTTTAGTACTAAATTTTGAAATGTATTTTAACTAACTTTTTGTTATTTTGTTTTATATTTCATGCATTGTCGTTTACTGCTTGTAGTCTTGGTAATTCTTGTATAAAGGAATTTGCTTTTCTGCCTATGTATAATTTCAGAATTATTTAGGTTGAGTCACTGTTTCTATCTAGGTTACTAAAGAATGACTTCCAAAATATGTTTGAGCACAATGCTAAGCCTTGTGGTAAGATGGATGATTCAATTTATATAGCCAAGAGAATTCCCATATTTAAGTATATATTTTTCTAATCTCACATATCTTTTGTGAGTAAGTGGAAAGGTTGAGAAAACAGCTTATGAATCTTCATTGATCCTTTAAATTGGTTAATTTTTGTTTAGAATGATATTATTTGAATTAAGGGATAAGTTGGTTGCATTTGTGCATAATATAATTCGGTGAGAAACCTTTGTAATGCTTCCTTATATTCTTCAAAAAAAAAAAGAAGCAATTCAGTTTAATAAAGTCTTCATTCAATTTTAGAAGACAAATATCTTGTAAAACAGTTTTCTCACCAAGTTATAATTGTATTATTCTCACAAGCCAATTAAAGTTCTAAAGTTGGCGTATGATATGAATAATTGATTTTTAAACAAATAATTTTTCTATCTTCGGATCAATGTTAGTTTATATGTCTGTCCTTAAAATTGACTTTTTCTTGAGTGCTTAACTGTTTTCCAACTCCATAAGAGAAGTGCTAACCTTTTAAACAGTCATACACCTGTGAGGATATGGAGTTGAGGCTTTTACTTGGAGAAATTCTCAAGGCTATATCTATTGTGGTTTGTGGTTAGATGGTTATGGCTTAGTTCACACACACACAAATTATGGAAGTTGTAATTGAAAAAACCATGATAGCAACAGTGATCTCGAACTGACGTTTTGATTGAAGTGCTTAGGTAGTTTTGCATATTCTATTTACGCTTGAATTGCTAGAGACTAGCAATAAGCTGGTTGGGGGCTGTGATGAACACATGAAAATGCATGTTGTTAGGAGATTCAATCACCATTTAATGTCACTAATTTTAGTATTTTCTGTATTTTTAGCTTGAAATAAAGTGTTCTCCTTAAATTGTGATTAATGAATGTTATTTGGACAGGTTTAGGTAAATTGGACATAACTCTCAATGTAGAAATCGAAATGAAGAAATTCTTGAACCTGGTGCAACATGACTCAATCTTACACAAATTTTAAGAATAGTGGAAAAGCCAAATCCAATATGTTATCGGGCAAAAATTGAGATACAACAGAATCGGACAACAACTCTTACCTAGCTTGATCCAATTCACGTATTTGGACCGTATCTCACAAAATACGTATTCAATTGGTATAATTCTTGAAGCTGTGAATTTCTTGCTTAACTATCAACAACTTGTATGTTTATGGTAAAGTCCAAATCAGCCGTTATCATGGACCAAATCGCATTGCAAGTGGGTAAAATGGTTGTTGGCCGAATTCTGATGTATCTTTGAAATTTTGCTCATATCTCATTGGATACTCATCCAATTTGCATGAAATCAGTGCCTATGGAAAGAAGAGTCAAAATGATACAACTTTCATGTCAGCTGCAGAAGCTGAATTGATCATTTACATTATCACAAACGTGCTGCAAATGGATACACGAGTTATTGGCTTAAAATTATTGAAGATTGATGTCATCCATGACATATGTCCATTCATTGCCTATATAAGGAGACACTTAGGACGTTTTTAATAATAGATAATTCTCTCTTCTTTTATTCTCATTAACATGTATTGTAATTTAGGCTAGAGTTCCTAGCAAGGCTAAGAGATGAACTTTTATGTGTAGTAAATCTACTTCCATGCTTTGATTCGGTGTCAAGAGCTATAAATGTTGTAAGTTTGGTTTTGATTAAACTCTTATCTATTTTATCTTCTATAATCCAGAGGTTATAATTCTCATGTCTCATATATGTTCAATCATACTTTTCTTATGTGATTCATGTTGATTTATAATTGTTACTGGTTACATTATTTTATATGTTAATCTTTTACTGCAGTATTGTCAATTTGATATATTGTTGATCTTGGATAACATGTAAGGGCAATAAATGTTTGATATTCAAGTTAATCTTTTACTGCAATATTGTCAAAATGATATATTGTCGATCTTAGATAACTTGTATAAATAACATGATGTGTGTTAATGCTTGTAAAGAGTTTAACTAAGTCAAATACATGTGTTATCAAATGTGCTATATATTACATACCTTCCGATTGATTGTTTGGGATGTGAAACTTTCAGTTAAGTTATAAATATCGAATCAAAGTATAGAGTAGATTTATAAAGCATAATTGTGATTCTCAAAGCCTTGCTTAAATCATCATAAGATATTTTTCTCAATTCATAGACAATTTTATCTCATCCGTTTAAATCAATTAACCCTTTGCTACTGCTTTAATATTTTACTTCACTAACCTATTTTGCCAAGAGCTTCCTCGTGGGATCGACACCTCAATCTATACTGCGATAGCCGCGTTATATTTTGAGCGTAAACAGCACTTTATATATATCTTTATATCCCACCTTTACCTTAGTCTTATATTACAAGATACTTAAAGTCCTAAATAGATCCCTAGACATGTGTAATTTTACATTAATGGAGAGTAATACAAAAAATAAGCCTATGGTAGTATTATAGTTGAAAATACGCCAAGATATCAACTTCATGTATTTCTTAAGTATTGAGTAAATTTATGTTCTATTTAGCTAATTACTTACTTATTACACACATGCCCAAGTGATCATTTACAAGGGAGAATGAAGTACTTGATTAATGGTATGAGGATTGTTGAAAGTTTTTTACTGATTTTTGAAAAAGCCTTGTGCTATTTTTCACAGCCTTTAAGACAACGATATTGATCATCTAATCAATCGAAACTTGGTTTTAGCTTTTAGTTTCTATTTAGAATCATGAATAAATTATGAATGCTTCTCTTTGTTTTGCTTGAGGAAGAGAAAATTCTTAACTTTGGGGATATTTGATAGGGGTTAATTAAGTCTAATATTTTCATCTTCTAAACTTACTATTTGTTCGTAGAAACAAATATTATTTGGCATTTGATGTATTTTATTATTATTTGTGTATGTTTGGAGTCAATGGAGTAAATAGGGTTGAAACTCTAATGAAACTAAGCTAAAAAAATCAAATTACTATAGTACCCATTCAGCACCGCAACGCGAGAACAGTAGCTGTGAACAGTATTGCATGAACAGTTTTGTGCTATAGTAACTCGTGAAGAGTAATTCTCCTTTGACTTTTATTTGATGTTTAACCTTAATTTGAAGACAAAAACGTATAAATAGAAAGTCAAAAATCCTAATTAAGGGGGAGGAGAGGAAGAAAAGAAAAGAGGAAAAAACTTAGAGAAAGAATTCATAACACAAAATTAAAGATCAAAATCAAATATTGAAGAACTAAGATCAAGATTCAAACTTCAAGTCAATTGAGCAAGAAGCACATCAAAGAGTCACTTTGATTAGTTTTTCTACTCTTTCTTTATCATTATGTTGTTGTTCTTGTTGATTTTTATAAATTGGTTAGATACTTTTGGTTTTGTGATTGGCTAAACTATTTATCTAGGGTTTAACTATATGAACCTAGTATGGATTTGGATTGTATTAATTTTTAGTTTAAGAACTTGATTCATTCAATTGATTCATTCTATCTTGTGTTTAATGCTTTCATAATACCTTAACAATATTTTGGATGATTGAGGAATTATGATGAACTCAACAAATGGATTCATGTGTTTAGCCTGGGATAGTTTGATGCATGATCATAAGGTAACAACTATGAGTTCCATCTAGGATAGACATATACCTAGGTGGCATGTATAGTATAATTTAGACTTGATCTTAATGAATTACATTATGATTTGATTACCATAGACATATAGGTGATTGTTAGAATGTGTAATATAGTCACTTGACCATTGACAGAGGCTTGTGATGAGATTAATGTCTAAGTCAATCAATTGGTATTAAGGGATTAACTAAGTGATTAATAAGTCCAATGAAATACTAGGGGACGAGTCAAAACTCTAGATTATCTTTATTTGTGAATTCTACCATTTGCTTTTATTTAGTTTAATTGATAGAGTAAGATTAATTAATTAAATTTTAGATTGTGAGTTTTTTGAATAAAAGATAAGTAGATACAATTTTAGTACTTTATTTGTAAAATTAGATCGCATAATGCCTATAGGAATGATACTTGGACTTAAAGTCCTATATTACTTGATATGATAGCGTGCGCTTGCGCTTAACTACTATAGCCTCAATCACCAGCCACCCCACCAATGCCGGCCACTGACCTCATTATCTTTTTGCTCCTAAGGTTTTCTTAGGTCCACTCAGTCTGCCTAAACCCTAGCTCGAGCCTTCTAGGTTCAACTTGGTGTTTAATCTACTCTCTACTTATTCTTGGATTTCTTACCATCGGAACGAAGCTTCAAACTTGAAAGGACTCTAACATTATTAATTAGAGAGTTTTATATAAATTAAATTAATTTAAAATTTATAAAACTTATATATTTAAAACTCTTTAAGTTACAATTTTATAATTCAAATTCATATTAATAAAAATTTAATTCTAAGTGCTACAAATTTCAAACATAAATTACACATTAATATTGAGTTACAAATTAATTAAAATTATAACAATGCTAAATTAATATTAGTATTAATGTCTTAAACTTTATTTACCACTATATAAAATATGCTAATCCTTCATTAAAAAGTATTTGTAAGAGTAAAGAAGAAAAAATAAAGAACTGAAGTGTTCTATGTTTATACTTTTAATAATATGTTTTCATATTGTATTTTTAAGCAATTATGACAATGGAGATTTGGTATGATCTTTTGCAATTGTACTCATCGAGGAGAGCAATTGCAAGTATAAGATTGAATCTCAGAGCCATATAATCGTCACTACCTGCACGAGGAGAGAACTATTTAGTTTTAAAATAGTGCTCTCTAGCATGCTTTTATGCTTAATGCCAATTTTTCTTACTCTATCTATATTTTACTTTATATTATACTTGATGATTTTTTATCTTATAAATATTTAATAATATATGATTGAATAATATCTAAAATAAATTTATTTAATAATATTATCATTTGTATAAATTTTAAGTGTTGGGATTTACGTGCCATCCCATTATGTATGAATATTTGTTTAATATTTATACTAGTGTTATTATTTCAATAAATCGCTAATTATATTTATATATGGTAAGATGCTTGTAACGTTTCATACATTGTACGATCTGAAAGAGTTTAGATCTGGTCTAAATGAGTTTAAATCAGTGCTAAGAATTAGTAATGCTGAAAGTTATAAATGCTAAGAGTTGGCACTGATAAGAGTTACCAGGTTATAAGAGTCAGTAATATCTAAAGAGTTAGAGCCTTGTCTGAAATGGGACAAAGGCCTAAGAATATATTAGTAATGACATAATTGTAAAGAGTTGCAAATAGTGATAGGAAATGTCATTATGCAAATATGTTCTCAAATATTATGTTTCTGATCTATCTTCACTGATGCAAGTCTGTCAGTGAATACCTTAACAAATATATAGATTAGTATATGTCTATATCTGGATGGTCTATATGGTTATTCTTAGTAAATCATGAGTTTAATGGAAGCTCGTATAGAGATATAGGTATTCAGTAAGGACTGAATACTGAACAGACTCACAAAGATCTCCAATAGACATCCCATAAAGCCATCAATGGAGGATCTTTCGAGTTGAGTAGTATTCGTGGTCCTTTGACCTGAGTGCCACGGTGGGCTTGTGAGTAATCCATCATACTTTGGTTCCACACATGTTAGAAACCTTTCATAGTCTGACCGCTGGGTGTCGCTAGGTATGGTCCGATGCTCATGGAGTCCGGTGTGCATAGATATGGGATCCATCAGCTCATTTGGGTGAGTATTATATCCTAATAATACTCTATAGATTGTATTTCAGAAAGTCTTATAGTCATAAGCAATAATTTCCGGGAAAAGAGTTTAACCCTAGGGATAAATAATATTACAAAAGTATTTGAGAATATTATTTATTGAAATACAATTCAAGAGATAAGCTTTCAGTCAGGCATATGGAGATTTGATGGTGTTGATCTATATCTCTACTCTACTCGGATATAAATAATGAAGGGATTATATGAATATGTTATAACTTCAACTTGTATGGTCTAACGCGCCGTTTTGTAATATCCGTAACGTGTGTGCGGGGCATCCTTCATGGACGTATGGAGGAGTTCTATATGATAAATCGGGCGTGGACCTAGAGAGTCTCACAATATGAAGTGTACTCGTTGTGCACTGGGGCAGCATAATGGATTGAACAGTCTATCCTAGAAATTCCAGCAAACCAAAAATATGTTTCGGGGTTCCTCGAGTTGTGCACTTATTTAAACTTAAATGTTAAGTATATTATTTAATTAGTTGACAAGAGTTATTAACTAATTAGCTATTAACAAGTGGCACAATTTTATTGTATGAATTATTTTACCATGAATTCAACCATTTACCATGTTAGTAAAATCAAATAAGGTAAATATTAATTATTCAAATAATTTTTGAATAATTAAATAAATGTTATTTAAATAAATAAAATATGATTTTATTTATTTATTATTTTATTCCTAAATGGAAGACATACCTAATTTGAGAAACATAAACTAAATTTAGTGGAGCACCATTTTATGATTAATGGTTAAATTTATTAGACCATTAAAATGGCCACCAAAATTGTTTTGATAGTTGGCCACTTAATCTAATTTTGGTGGAGCACTTGTAAAGTTGTTGTAACCACTAAAAATGGTTGAGTTTCAAGTGTGTTAACAAGAGAGTGAATAAAAATTCGTGCAAGGGTTGAGAGTAAAAAGGAGAGTTGGTTTTGAGAGAGTGTTTTAAATAACAAAGACTTGTGAGAAAAACCAAAGGAGAAAGAAAATAAATCCTTCGTATTTTTCTTTCTAGAATCAAAACCTTATTGCTGGAGATCATACTGCTGCTATTCTAGCTTCACAATCCCACCAGATTGTTGTTAACTAGAATTGGACAAAAGTACACTTCAAGGTGAGCTCAAAATTGGAGCAAAGATATCTGGAATTTGAAATCTTCATCGGAGGTCTTAAAGGTATGTTTTCTGTATTCTTAAGTTGTTAAGAATTGGACTACATGTGTATATGTTGATTACTTGATAAATTCCGCTGCCAAATTTATGTATATGATGCATAATTTTAATTTTTCAATATGTACACAATCACATGCATACACCCTAAAATTCGTCAACATTAAGTCGTTATAAGTTAATGGTATAATTATAATTTAGAAAACGTAATGACATAAGATTCATAAAGAAATGATTGGGCACGAGAGCCACCCTTTGTCTTAGAGGTTCTTACCTCTTCTTATATTTAAGATAAAAAGTTTCAGTTTGCCTATATATAAAGGAAAAGCCCGTGCTAAGCTAAAAATTAAATCGTGATGCTAGTATTTAGACTTACTAATCAACACAAGGAAACATAACACATTGCTGTACATCTATAAGGAAATATGAGAAAATAGGTGTTAAACGATAGGATGAAATCAAAGGAGCAATCAGAATGAAGCAACCGTAAGGATAACTGGTCCTATACTGGAAAATATTCCAAGAATTCACTAATATACTGATGGAGAATAGCTGTCACTCGCATCCGAAAAATAAGGCATCAGATTGTATATAAATAGCAGCCATAATCATGTATTTTTATGTACAGAAAATCAATAAATCAATAACTATTAAGCTTATACACTTTTAACAATATTTCATTAAATCGAACTTGGTATCAGTCAATGAACTTGTGATTACATAAATGATTCAAACAAGCCCCTAGTCAATTTATAGTCAGCATTGATGAAACTTAAACCTTTGGGACAAAAATATAATTCTCTATGTGGCCTATGGAGGAAACAAGACCAACTCTTCCTTATGTCACGACCCGATTTCTCGAAACCGTGCGGCCTTAGACACTTGCTAGTGCTAAGCAGCCTACAAGACCCCAATTAACCAAAGAAAGAGATGAAGAAGAAGCACACCAAGTGTTTGAGAGAATGCTCTCGGATTTTATTACTAAAGAGAGATTACAAAGCTATACAATTACAAGCTAAGAGTATTTCTACCATTTGGAGGATAGTTTCTCAAATGATAACTCCACCTATTTATAGCTAAAGCTATATACAATGGACGGCTAGGATTAACTCTAATCCAAGGGTCCAAATCTAAAGAGGGGAATATGCTAAGGGATATTCCAAAGATGCCAACTACCCAAAAGTATATCCAAGGAATATGCCTTTTCTAGAAAACTCCCCCACCTACCACACACATGTGGCATTAACCCAAATCCATTGGGCCTTCTAGAATCTTCAACCCATGTAACACATCATGGGCCAAAACCCCTCTTGGTGGTCTTGTCGCGCGCCAAATACTCCAGTAATTGCTTGAGAATATTTGGGGCGTGACATTCTCCCCCACCAAATTCACGCGACGCCCTCGTCGCGTCTTCGCTGTAACTTGCGCACCGCGTTCTGCAAACTCTGGCTGTGCGCTCTCGTGTCCCAAGCGTGCTCTCCCATCCGGAAACCCTTTCCACTCAACAAAGTACTCAAGACTCGTCCTAAGTTGCTCCCCTTTGTCATGGCGGGTGGAAATCCCCAAAGGTTCCCGGTTGTGTGGCTCAAATTCTGCATCTCCCGTACCTCCACGGTACTGCTTCCAACAGCTTGCGGAATGCACCTGATGTCGCCACTGCCGCTGTCTCGAAGGTAACTCCACCTTATGCGAGACGTTGCCAACCCTCTTGGAAATCAACCTTGGCCCCTCGTCCCCACTATCAAGGCCCCTGTGGAGTGGGCGTGCTGACTTGCGTTGTGGTGGAAGTATCATCTCCATCACTAAGTCCCCCGCACTATGCTTGACACGCCGCTGCTTGTCTTCGACCCACTCTTTGTGCTGAAACTGCACATCATGTGACACCTTGGACTTTTGGATGACACCCGCATCCAACAACTCCTCAAGCTGCCCCTGCAGCTCTCCCATCTCCGATGGAGGCGCCAACCCCATAGTTGGAAGCGTAATCTCAAGCTCCAACTTGCCCTCAATTACATCTCTTGAAGGCGGTTCTTCCGGTATGGCAGTAGGCTTGACCCCATTGTGCTCCCCGAGCACTTCTGCAACAACCTTCGGTATTTCATCCTTGCCCCAATTTGCCGCATCATCCACCCCCGTTGTTGAGGCTGAATGTAACCCTCCTTTGCGCCCAGCATCTACCCTTAGCTGCATTGCGGAAAGGACCTTGGCGTTTGGCTTGGATCGTCCACTCTTGGGCATGTCTACCGTCGGTATCATTCGAGGCCCTCCTTCCAAAATACACATATAGTTGTGTTGAGGAAGTAACACCACATTGTACTGCCGTAAGAACTCCATACCTAGCACCACATCAAAATCATCGAGAGGTGCTACCGAGAAGTTTACCTCACCTTGCCATTTGCCAATGTGAATTTCAGCTCCACGAATCGCCCCATCTAGCGGCTTGGCTCTTGCATTCACGGACTTGAGGTATCCCTCTCCTTTCTCCACATAAAGGCCCAAGCGTTCCGCTTCCGCACGCTTAATGAAGTTGTGCGTAGCCCCCGTATCAACTAACACTTGAGTCTTGATGCAATTGACATAGGCTTCAATGTACATGAGCGCCGTCCCCGTTGGCGCGTCTGCACGCCGCTTGGCTTTGAGGGAATTGAACAGCTGCATGCAACCCATACGGCTCTGTTCGCCCTCGTATTTTGCCTCGTACATTGCATTGAAAGCCTTCTTTTTCGGACAGTCCTTTACCCAATGATCCCCGTCACAAAGGAAACAGTTAGACTTCGGACCATTACCTCTATGGCCGTTGCGTTTCTGCTCCTTCCACTTGGGCGGTTTGCCTTTCTCCTCCTTGCTCTCCGGAGGCTGAAACTCCTTGGCTTCGCCACCCTTGCTGTGATTGGGTTTAGAATTTCTGGACTTTCCCGAATCCCCCTTGCGGTAATCCATGAGCGTCTCCGCCATTGTAAGGGCGTCGGATATATTCTGCACTCCACACCGCTTCAACTCATTGGCTGCCCAGGATTGTAACCCGTCCAGGAAATTGAACAACAAGTCCTCCTCGGCCATGTTGCGGATTTGCAGCATCAGCAAAAAGTACTCCTCTACGTACTCCCCAATGGACTTCGTTTGTTTCAACTCCTTCAACCGCTTGCGAGCGTCGTGCGCCACATTCTCCGGATAGAATTGGCGCTTTAACTCCCGTTGCAATTCTTCCCATGTGTCTATGGTGCAGGTACCCTTGCGAATCTCCTCGCTTTTCCTACGCCACCACAGAATTGCATGATCGGAAAGGTATAAAGTTGCGGTACTTACCTTGTGTTCGTCCCGCACGCCCATAGCGCCGAAATACCTCTCCATTTGCCAAAAGAAGTTGTCAAGCTCCTTGGCATCCCGTCTGCCGCTAAACTCCTTCGGTTTAGGGGCCTCGACCCTTGGTGCAGCCACCGCAGTTTGAGTAGCTACGCCATTAGCGACCGCTCGCTTGCACAACACCACATCCTCCTTGACACCTTCAAACCCCTTTCGTAGCTCTTCTACTTGGGCTTGAACTTTGTCCATGGTGTTGTAGACCTTCTCCTGAAAAGCCTTGATCCAGTCCCGTTGCTTGTCAGCATGCTCGTCAATGGAGCTTTCGATAAGGGAGCGCAGCTCGTCACCTTGAGTATCGAGGCCCACCTCGACGTTCTGGACTTGCTCCTCCAACTCCCCAAGGCGATCTGTTGCCTTGCTCACAGCACCACCGAGCCTCATTACCATGTCCCCTAGATCATGGTTCGGATCAACGAACTTTTCTGGCGAAATACTCCCATGTCTCCTAGCTTTGGGGTCTCTACCCTTCCCTTGAGTAATCCCCGATGTTCCAGCAACTTCCTTCACCATCTTCTTTGAACCCGCTCTGATACCACTTGTCACGACCCGATTTCTCGAAACCGTGCGGCCTTAGACACTTGCTAGTGCTAAGCAGCCTACAAGACCCCAATTAACCAAAGAAAGAGATGAAGAAGAAGCACACCAAGTGTTTGAGAGAATGCTCTCGGATTTTATTACTAAAGAGAGATTACAAAGCTATACAATTACAAGCTAAGAGTATTTCTACCATTTGGAGGATAGTTTCTCAAATGATAACTCCACCTATTTATAGCTAAAGCTATATACAATGGACGGCTAGGATTAACTCTAATCCAAGGGTCCAAATCTAAAGAGGGGAATATGCTAAGGGATATTCCAAAGATGCCAACTACCCAAAAGTATATCCAAGGAATATGCCTTTTCTAGAAAACTCCCCCACCTACCACACACATGTGGCATTAACCCAAATCCATTGGGCCTTCTAGAATCTTCAACCCATGTAACACATCATGGGCCAAAACCCCTATTGGTGGTCTTGTCGCGCGCCAAATACTCCAGTAATTGCTTGAGAATATTTGGGGCGTGACACTTAGCTGATTGTTGTCCTCATTGAGTGAAAATATAATCAACTCAATTATAGACTATTACTCATCGTTGGGTATGTGGTTAACCTTAGAGAAAATGTATTATTTTCAATCAATGGCACACATGATAGAAGTGAAAAGATATTTGAATACAACCAAGAAAGGTTCTATGAGTATAAGTGACCATTTTAGCAAGATGAAGAATTTGGCTAGAATTCTTATTACCTCTTCTAAGGCTATTTCAGATGGAGACTTGATTTAATACTTCCTTAGTGGTCTTGGGTCAATTATGATCCACTAGTTGTTATAATCACCACAAACCTGCAAAGCCCCATATTTGAAGATGCATATGCATCTATGCTGAATTTCGGAAGTAGTCTTTAGAGAAATGTTGTAGAAAGTGGAGAATATGAAGCAAACATGGCCTTTAATATAAAGAATGGGCCTAGAAAATAAAGAAGAAACTCTCAAGTTAAAGGAATTGATACAAGAGTAATGCTTAGTCAGGGCAGAGATAATGGTGGAGGAAATAATTATAACAACAACATCAAGCATAACTATGGAATTAGGGGAAAGAAAAGTAGCAAAGGAACAAGGAGACTAAAAGTTACCTGTCAAATTTGCTGAAAATGGGACATGAAGCTTTCGAGTGTAGGTGATAGGGCGTAATTGTATAAAGTATTTTATCCTCCTAAACTTAATGTTTGCTCAATTTATCCCAATAATTTGGCTATTGATGCATATTAATGTTGTTTTATAGGTTTAAGCACTATCGGAACAAAAATATCAAAAATCAGATGTAAATGGAGCTATTTGAGATGAGAATCTGAGAAGGGACTAAAATGCTCAAAATGTAAATAGTGCTACAGTGCAATGCCGGAGCATTCGATTTGAGAGCTGAGGCATTGGCCAAGGCGTAAGTTCAAGAAGCTCCATGCCGCGACATTGAATCCTAATGCCGTAGCATTGAGTCTTAATGCCGCGGTATTGAACCCAAATGCTGTGGCACTGAATTCTGGGCACTCTTTAAGGTTATTTTTGTCCTCTTTTTGCAACCCTAAACCTATATAAACACCCATTGTTGAGCCAAGTGGGTAGAGGCAGCAAGAGGCACGAAATTGGCAAGGAGGAGAAGGCTTGAGCTCGAATTTAAGGAAAAGAAATGATGTCTCCAAGGTTTCATATGCACCATTGAAGACATTTGAAGGATTGAAATCTTGGAGACATCCCCAAATTCGGTTTTCTCTTTCTTTTCTTTGTTTCTATCCTTTGTTTTAACTTTTCAATTATGAACATTGCTTAAATGAGTTGTATCTGTGGATAGTTGGATAATTTTAGTTATGGTTGGATTTTTATGTGATTAAACTTGATTCTAATGCTTAATGTAGTTTTATTTATATTATATTTAGATGATTTAGTATAAATTTGTGTAATTCATTTATGTTTCTTTATGCTTAATGCCTCTAATTGATTAGAAAATGAATTGGTTGTTGTGAATTTATGGATTGATGCTTGGAAGAGATTGACCCATTTATAGGATTTGGGAGAAACATAGCCTTAGGTTGTTATTAAGTTGGAAGGCGAATAACACTTAGGTAATCATCATGGTTTTCCTTAGGATTTGCATGAGGTGCACTCCAAATGTTTGATAAAATGCATGACAGGCGCAAACTCTTTGGGGTGTGCCATTATGCCTAGGGTTACATGTGGTGCTCCCTTTTTTAAAGTGTTTGATAAAATACGTGATGGGCACAAACACTTTGGGTGTGCCATTATGTCTAGAATTTTATTTGACACTCAGGAGAGGTAATGAAATTAATCCTTGGGTAATCAATTTAAGGGTTGCGTAATTCATGTCTATGTAAACAAGTTAAATAGACATATCAACTTGAATATGTATGCATAGTATCTCATTTGGCATTCGAAAGAGGAAATGAGATTAGTCTTAAGCCCTTGATTAATGAATTGAACGAATTTGCTAAATAGGAAGAACATAGGAAGAATAGAATGAAATCAATACTTTAGGATCTCATTTGTATAGAAGTCACCATATCACAAGATTATCATTTTGTTGTAGATTGTATGTTCTAGGCCTTAATGAAACTTTATTAAACAATATGTGTTGAAGTTGCTATATGATTGATGGCTTTCTTATGTTATTCATTTATGCTTTTTATGCGTTTAATGCTTCTAATTGCATTAGAAAATGTATTGGATGATTTAAACATTTGGGTTATGTACTTGAAAAATAATCCATATATTAGTTGTAAAAAGCATAGCTTTGAGTTTGTTGAGTTGGAAGACTAATGAACTTAGGGTATTCGTTTAAGGGTAGCTTAATGCGTGTATGTATAACGGGTTAGATAGGAATATCAACTTAGTTGTATATGTATAGTACCTCATTCGCACTCAAAAGAGGGAATGAGATTAATCATACACCCTGGATTCATGAATGCATAAATTGGTTGTTGATTACTAATGACAAAGATCATAGGAACAATAGAGGAAACTCAAGTCCCTAGAACCCTATTGCCATAGATATATCATATCTTTAATTTACCGATTTATTTATTTTTAAGCATATTTAGTTCATAACTTACATTATCACTTAGATTAGCCTAGATAAAGTTAGGTTGCCTATATCGTAGTACTTAGCATCAATTTAGGACACAATCCTCGTGGGAACAATACTCTATTAATCACTTTATTACTTGTTGCGATAACGTATACTTGCGTTAGTTTGTGTTATAAAAATCACACAACAGTAGGTAGAGGTTCGAGCAAGAATTTGTGCTAAGGGTGTCAAATTAGCAAAATGAAGTATATATAACGGCAAAAGAGGATGAGAAAGATGATGGTTGGTATATAGACAATGGTGCTATAAATCATGTCACCTATAACATCAACAACGTGACTAATAGAGCTGAATACAAAGATAATCAAACCTTGACAGTTGGCAATGGTAATAAATCAACTATTTCTCATATTGGTAAAAAAGCTTATTATAGTTGCCTAACACAAATATGACCTTGGCACTAAATCATACATTGTGTGTTCCGAAAATGACCAAAATTTTACTATGTATCTCAAAAACTTAGTACCTCTGTCGATGGTCAGGTGATTATATTACACATTCTAACAATCAACTATATATCTATGGTATTTAGAATAAAATGTAATTCATTAAGACTAGGTCTAAATTATACCATACATGCCATTTAGGTATATATCTATCTTACATGGAACTCATAGTTGTTGCCTCACGATCATGCATCAAACAATCATAGGCTAAACACATGAATCCATCCGTCAAATTCATCATGGTTTCTCAATCATTCAAAATATTGGCTAAATATTAATGAAAGCATTAAACAAAAATTATAATAAATCAATTATATGTATTAAGTTCATAAACTAAGAATCAAT
This sequence comes from Ailanthus altissimus, assembly GCA_946807835.1. NCBI lineage: Eukaryota > Viridiplantae > Streptophyta > Magnoliopsida > Sapindales > Simaroubaceae > Ailanthus > Ailanthus altissimus. The sequence goes on from OX327684.1 coordinate 11,515,063, forward strand.
AAAATCTAACTACATACTATGTTCAATAGTCTAACCCTAGATAAATCAAGTTTAGCTTATCACCAAACAAAGAGTATCAAACCAATCCATGAATAATAGTAAGAACATAATGATAAGAAAAGAGAAGAAAAACTAATCAAGAATATGCCTTGATGTGCTTCTCACTCTTCCTTGACTTGAATGCTTAGAGACTTGAATGCTTAGATCCTTGAACTTGAATCTTCAATCTTTGACTTTGATCTTTAAGTTTTTGTTGTGAATTGTTTCTCTAAGTTTTGCCTCTAAAAATATTTGTGTTTTGACTAATAAAAGAGTACTTTTATAGGTATTAGAAACCCTAGGATCGAGAGCCTTCGAATTTAAGTCGAAATATGACTAAAAAGATAGGGTTCTATATGTATCACAGATGCCACAGCATTGAGGGCTTAGAGCCATAGTGCTGAGACTTGGAACACAACTAGTGGTGAAGGGCCGATTAGGCACCACGATACTGGTTATGGGCGTTGCGGTGCCCCATATTCTATTTTGGGCACTATAGTGCCCATAACCAGCATCGTGGTGCCTAGTCGGCCTTCATGGGCACTATAGTGCCTAGGCTTGGGTTTAGGTGCTCTCATATTTTGAGCGCAAGTTGCTTATTTCATGTCTGTTTCGCCTCCTGTTTGTCCCGAATCGTCACAATTTTCATTGTGCACTTATTTATGATAATAAAAACACAATTATATAGACAAACATTCATAAATTAGAGCAAAACTTATATTTGGAGTGCTAAATATACTAGTACATCTATGCACCTATTAGTATTCATGGGATAAACCAAATAATTCAATTGAATAAATTAAAATTATAATTCAATTTTACAAGGATTCAATTTCAATTAATTTATATTCGGGGGATAGGATAAATCAAATAATTTAGTTGAGTAAATTGAAATTATAATTCAAATGTGCAGGATTTAATCAAATTTTATTTGTGTAAGATTCAATGTCAATTAATTTATATTCATATTATAAATCAAATAATTTAATTTAGTAAATTTTTTATTTGTGTCACCCAAATAAAAATTTCTGCAAAATCTCCTTTAAATTATGAACATTCTCATATTTTTAAAACCTACAAAATAATGAAACAATCCTAAATCCCAATTTCATTATTAATTCATCAATTGTCAAAACCAACTCCATCATCCACAACACGTTTTAATTAACAGAAGTACAAAATATAGAGAATAAATCCAATAATCCATCATTTACAAAATATTATAAAAATAAATTCAAGGTCTATCATCTCATCATCATCAATATTCAATCTACAACTCCAACCTTTCAAGTCCACTAATAAACTTATAAAACAGTTGTGAAGAAAATAGTATAAAAAATTTTTAAATCCAAATGAACTATCATAAAAAGAATTCAATATTTACACTAAATTTAAATATTTTTCACCTTACCATAGCTATTATGTAACATGTTTCAGTCTTAATCTTCATATTTGACTTGTGTGGCTGGGTAGTGATTTGCAATACTCTACATAATAATTTTTTAGATAAAGTAATTAATTAAAATATTAAATTAAATATACTTATCCCATTGTTTATAGAATTATATTGATACACCTTCTCACAGAACTTGCACTTCGCCTGACCTTTATTATCATCACATCTAACATTGTCTAAACCTTAGATCTTTGTCTTAATGTTGCTGTTGTTGTTGTTGATGATGAAGTTTTGGACACTTTCAAAAAGAGGTGGTATCATCCTTTACGCATGTCCTTATTTGTTTCTCTTCTTGGACAAAATCGTACAATTTTTGCCTTTTTGACTATCGATGATGGGGTCGAGGATACATGGTGGTGATTCGAACTCATTGGGTGAGCTCCTCAAATCTTCATTCATCTAAAAACAAAGAAAAAAACTTTTAATGATTCACAATTCCACATCTTTAATTAAATCATAACAAACTTGATTTAATTTCACATCTTTTTCACAAGGATAAAAAAATTATATTTTTTCTTCATTTGTTTTCCCTTATTCACTATAATAATTTATCCAAATAATTTCTCATAATTAATATAAACAAAAAATTTATTCTTACAAATCAAATCAATCGAAATAAAATATCATTACAACAAAGTAAACTCATATCTACTAATTGTCTTCTCAATCAATTACAAAACAAATCAAAATTAGGATTTTATTTCATTACCCAATAAATTAAAATTATGGTTCCATTCTAATTAGAAAACAAGTCAAACACATTCTGTTATTCATTCATTTAGGATATAAAGTTAAAAATTAAATTATTTAGGGTTTCATTCTAAATTGCAATTAATTAATTTTAATTAAAATATGTGTGACAATTTAAATTATTTGACCATTCTAAATTTAAATTAATTAAGTGTTTCATTCTATATTTATAATTATGAAAATTCACAAAATATCAATTATCAAGTATCAACCCATAAATAGAATTTAAGTTATTTAACTATAAAAAAAAAAGAAATAGCATTACTTTATACCTTTGGCCTGAGGAAAATCTGACAACGACACTAAGGGGTGGCAGATAGTTGGGCGGGCGGCAGCATCAGGGCTGGGTGGGCTGCAATAGGCAGTAGCAGTGGGCAAAAAGCAATGTAAAGGACTTTTTTTCGCTAGAGTAGTGGTCGATGAGCAGAATAGAGTGGTGTTGGGCAACAGGGTCATCGAGATAGTGAGAGAAATTATATATTACAGAGAGAGAGAGAGACTGAGAGAAATCGAAGATTGAGAAATCGTATTATGATTTTGCATTTGGGAGGTATTTCTCAAAATGTTGAGTTTTGGCGCTGTCTAAATGTTGGGAGTTGATTATTCAAGGGTGTTTGCATGTGGGTTTTGTGTTTAACAACAAAATATACATATCTCATACATATAATCACGCAGCTGAAGTTTAAAACTTTGCAGTAAACACAATCATTACATATTAAAGAAATTAACAGAAACGAAATTGAGAAATAACCCTTGAAGCCTTTGGATGGAAATATTTTGAAGTCCACCGAAATTTAATCTTTGATCAATTCTAATAATCAACAATAGTGGGTTTGATTATCTAGAATGATAGCCTTTGATCCAGCAAAAGTTTAACAACTTAATCGAAACTTATTTTGCTAAATTGGTTTTATTGCCTTATATAAGAAAATTATGAATTCAACAACTTGAATCCAATAATCAGAAAATAATTTCTCTTTTCTCTCTTTGTAATGGCTGGCCAAGTTTTCAGCAAAATGAAATTTAGCAAAACTTGTGAATTTAATTACATTTGTCTTATTTATACAAATGAATGTAATTTTATTTATTACACTTAATTTCACTTAATTTTAATTTGCATTTAACCTAACCTAATCATAGTTAACTCTTAACTCTAGTTAGGTTAAATGAACATTTAAATATTCTAACTATAGTTAACACTTAACTCTAGTTAGGTAAAAGAACATATAAATATTTTAACCATAGTTAACTAACTTAACCATGGTTAGGTTAACTTTTACTTAACCATTAAGTAATGTTAACTTAACCTAAACAAATGGTTAACTCTTAACCATAGTTAAACTAAATTATTTATTTAACAATTAAATAAATAAATATTTATTTGAATTATTTAACAATTAAATCATCATTAAGTAAAATTACATTTATGTCCTTACTAGGTTATCAAGTTAACCTAAAATGGGTCCCACTATTTAACCATATACTTTAGTTAACTTAACCTTAGTAAATTGCTGAATTTTACTGTATTGAACTATTCAATACAAATAAATAAATATTTATTTGAATTATTTAACAATTAAATCATCATTAAGTAAAATTACATTTATGTCCTTACTAGGTTATCAAGTTAACCTAAAGTGGGTCCCACTATTTAACCATATACTTTAGTTAACTTAACCGTAGTAAATTGTTGAATTTTACTGTATTGAACTATTCAATACGATATACTGCCCAAGTGCTCAAAGAGTACATTTTATATTGGGACTCCCTAGGTGCACGCCTGATTCATCAAATGGAACTATTCCATAAGTCCATAATCGATGCCCCACGCATACGTTACAGATATTACAAATTAGCGCGTTAGACCATACATGTTGAGGTTACTACATATTCATATAATCCTTCCATCATTATATCTTGGATGAACGAGATATAGATCATTACCGTAAAATCCCGATAATTTCATCCATTACTTTATCTCCAGATTCACATCTTAATAAACAATATATGCAAACACTTTTGCTATAATGTTCAAACCTGTAGGAAACTCTTTTTCTAGGTTGATTGCTTACGGCTATAAGACTTTATAAGATACAATCTCGAAGTATCGGATATACAACCCATCTATGTGAGCTGGCGGATCCCATATCTACGCACACTGAACTCCATGAACATCAGACCATACCCAGTGACACATAGCAGTCAGACCATGAAAGGTCTCTAACATACGTGGAACCAAAGTATGGTGGATCTCTCACAAGCCCACTGTGGCGCTCAGGTCGAAGGACCACAAATACTACTCAACTCGAGAGGACTTTCCTTTGACGGTTTCATAGGATATCTATTGGGGTCCTCGTGAGTCTGTTCAGTGCCCAGTCTTAACTGAATACCTGTATGTCTATATGAGCTTCAACCAAGCTCATGGTTAACTAAGAATAATCATCTGTACAATACAGATATAGACATACACTAATCTATATTATTGTGTTTTACAGATAGACCCTCACTGGTGAACGTAGATCAGGAACTCTTTATTTGAGAAGATACTTACATAATGACATTTCTTAGTATCTATTGCAACTCTTTGCAACTATGTCATTACTAGTAAATTTTCAAGTCTTTGTCACATTATAGATAAGGTTTTAACTATTTAGTCTCGCTGACTTTTATAACCTGCTAACTCTTAGTAGTGCTAACTCTTAGCATTTATAATTATCAGAATTGTTAACTTTTAGCGCTAGTCTAAACTCCTTTAAACCAGATCTGAACTTATTAAGATCATACATTGTGTATAATGTTACAAGCTTAAGTATCATTTAATAAAGGTTATTAGTGATTTAATAAAATATTCATTGTGTAAATATTACAAAATAAATATTCATACAAATAGGGATGGAACTTAAGCACAAACCCTAACACTAAAATGCTGCGTTTTGAGCTTTTGTTTTCTTTTTTTTTTTGGCACCAAAATGCAACATTTTAGCATTAACCAAAATGATGCATTTTGGTCTCTTTTTTAAATTGATTCTGTAAGCCAAACCTAAAATTGAACGAACCAATCAGTTCTTACCCATAAAATCGAACTAAACCAAAGTAAAATATTTTGGTTTGGTTTGGTTAGTTTTTCAGTTTAACTGAACTGATGCCCACCTCTATCTTTTAAGAAGATTCATGAGATGACATGAATCAATTTAGACATCCAAGACAACCAATTCATCAATAACTAATAAAGACCGAGCACACTTCCTTGATAGAAAAATGACACTAGATTAATGACCTTTGATTATAAGAAAATGATACTAAATACCTAGATTGCTCTTAAATCCAAGATCCTCGAAATCCTTTAGAATCCCTTGATAATCTAAGGATGTGCCTTAAGAGAAGAAGGAGATAACTTTCCCTTCTTTGACTACTCTATCAATAAGCCTTAAAATACCTATAAAAAAATGGGAGAGCTCAACAATGAATGGGGCATCCAATTTCTCTTTTCTATAGCCTTTGCGTGATATTCTTTCACTTTTCTTTTCATTCGTTTTCTCTGCAAAAAGACTAGGATTTCTTGTACCCCTATTGTAAAAATATTATTTAATAGTGAGCTTAAAAGCTTAGTGAAGTGTACGTAGGCTTGAATCGGCCAGAACGACTATAACTCATGTTCTTTGCTTCTTTATAGTTATTTTATCTAGCCTCTAAACACTATTTTCTAATAAATAACACATTTGACTCGTTAACTTCAAACTGACCAAATATTTTAGAGTTAATAGTTTGACGCCGTCTGTGGGAATAAATAAAAAGCCATACCTAAAAGACGTTTGATGATCAACCCACAAAAACTAAAAAAGTTAGAAGAATTGGCAAGCAATAACAACAAAGATGTTTGGAACTTGAAGTAAGCCTGATCATAGTGAGAAAAGGCCACCACAAAATATGCAAGAAAGGCTTAAATACTAAAGGAAGAGTGCAAGCAAGAAAAAATGCTTTCTAAAGGTCTTTATAAACTATGGAGGACACAAGATAATATTCTTAACCTATTTTTTAATAATTTGTATACTAATTACTGTAAGAGCTCAAATTCCCCTAGATTAGGTCATGCTGTAATGATTCTCTCTCTCTCTCTCTCTTAAGAATTGGAGTAGTTTTTCCTAGACGTAGCCCTTGAAAAAAAGATCCAAAAAGTACAGGGTAAGGCCCCTATAACCCTTTTTGTGAGAAAATATTAAGGGTACAGGGTGAGGCCTTTATGACCTCCTTAATTAACTAAAACATCAAAGGGCACAAAGTGAAAAGTTGAGGGGGTATAAGGCAAGGCACCTATGACCCCTTAGTTGGCAAAAAAATCAAAAGGTACAGGGCACCATTCCTACGACCCCTTTAGTCAGAAGAGTTAAAGGGTACGGGTAAAACCCCTGTAACCCCTTTGGTGAAAAGAGTTGAGATGTACAAGATGAGGCCCTTATAACCCCTTTAGTTTGAAAATAAAATAAAAGTTTGAATTAATGCCACTAGAGATGGCATCGAAAGAAAAAGAAATTTCTTTATTAAATAACTACAAGATACAAGAGGAGGGGCCCAAACATAATTACCAAAATTCAAATATAAAGACCTAATCTAAGAGGCCAGGGGAAGATCCTCATCAACATAAGTAGAAAATTCTTTGGCCGATGCAATTTGGTCGAGTTGAGGATTCACTTCGGTTGAAGATAGGTCCTTGGCTTCACCCGTGTCTTCCACTTCAGTAGATATCGCCTCTTTAACCCAAACAAAGTTCAAGTCAGGGTAATGATTCTTGACAATCTGAATGCATCGGTCGAAGCCTATGTTCACCCTATTATCGAAGCGAACCTCTACTATCATATAACCTGCTTACGTTTTTTAGAAAATTTCTCGTTCCCATTCCCAAAAACACCATTCTCTTTCCAAAGAGTCACGATAAAAGATTAAGACTTATTGACCTCTCCCTTGAACTTATGAACTTCCGACTAAAGAGCCAAAACCTTGCCCTCAATAGAGGCTGCCCTAATCTCAACCTCTCCTACTTTGGCAGCCAGACTCTTACACTTTTGGCTTTCCTTGGTAAATTTTTTATTAGCCTCTAACAAAGCCTTGTTGATCATGGCCACCTTAGCCTCAGCCTGCTGTAGCTTTTGCTTTTCCTTGGTAGGACTTAAGGTTGGGTAGAATACATGTACTCAAATTGACCAAATTTACTGACCCAACATATTCGGGTTTGTTTGGGTACAAGTAGTTAATTCAAGATGAACCAGAACCATTTATGGGTGACTTAATCGGGTCTATTCAGGTTAGGAAAATTCTCAAATTAACCCTACAATTTCCTAAATTGAATAAATTAAAAATAAAAAGTTTCAAAATTTAATATAAATTGAATTAGAATTAGAATTATCATATTTAATGTAATTGAAATTAAACTTATAAAATTTAATTGAATTGAAATTATAAATTTAATGGAATTTAAATTGTAATTATAACATTGGAATTATAAAATTTATTGTAATTAAAATTATAATTAGAATTATAAAATTTAATGTAAATTGAATTTGAATTGGAATTGGAATTAGAGTTATAGAATTTATTGTAAATTGAATTGAAACTATAAAATTTAATAGAATTGAAATTGGAATTATAAAATTTAATAGAATTGGAATTGGAATTATAAAATTTAATGGAATTAGAATTAGAATTATAAAATTGAATTGGAATTATAAAATGTAATGTAATTTGAATTAGAATTATAAAATTTAATTTAAATTGAATTGAAATTATAAAATTTAATATAAATTGAATTAAAATTTGAATCATCAAATTTAATGTAATTAGAATTAGAGTCAAAATTATAAGATTTAATGGAATTGCAATTATGACATTTAATGGAATTGGAATTATAAAATTTAATGGAATTGAAATTAAAATTTGAATTATAAAATTTAATGGAACTTATAAAATTTAAGGGAATTGAAATTAGAATTAGAATTATAAAATTTAATGGAATTGGAATTATAAAATCTAAGAAAATTAGAATTAGAATTATAAAATTTAACAGAATTGGAATTATAAAATTTAATGTAATTAAAAGTAAAATAGAAATTTGATGGAATTGGAATTATAAAATTTAATGGAAATGAAATTAGAATTACAAATTTTAAGGTAAATTTAATTAAAATTATAGAATTTAGTCATTTATTATTTTGATCTTTTGTCACATTGCGTGCATTAAAGAGTCTAATATTGTTATAAATTTACAATTAATTTTATATTAAGAAAATAAAGTTTAATTTAATCAAATTTCTAATTCATATAATTTGATTCAATCATTATTTGAGTGAGATTTAGAGAATCAAAAGGAGTTGAATTATTCAATTAGTCCTATAAATTCAATAAAAGAAGTTCATATATTTTTTCAAAATAAAACTCTATTAAGTATTACAAAAAATATCTTAAAAATAAAATAAACTTAAACAAATATATACATATATATGTATATAGACACACATTAAGCCCAATTAAAACCCAACCTTATACTAAAAAAATCCATTTAAAACTCACTTAGCCCAAGGGAGAGAGAAACTTGGCCTAACATGTCCTATAAATTTCAAAAATTAATTTCCATCCTAAGTCAAAATTTGTCCAAATCAAGATAGATTTCTTGTTCTGATCGAGACTAAGGAAAGGTCAGGTTATCCCAAACTTGACTCGTACCCACTTATGCCCACCTTTAATAATACTTAGAAGCTTGTCCCATTGCTAAGAGAGAACAAAAGCTACTTGACAAAGAAAAATAAAAACAAGTTAGAAAAGGTCAGTGCAAAAAATAAAATAATATCATAATAAGAAAAAGGACAAACCTCAAGTAAAGAACTTGATGCCATGCTTTAATGAAGTAGAGGCATCATACTTGGATAGAATGTCATAATAGGGATATCAAATAGCTTGAAGGATGAAAACCCTAGCTTTAGCCAAGGCTTACTTGACAGGACCCGCTCCAAAAGTTCCTCAGAATCTCACTAGCTATGGACTCACTGAGCTAAAGGTGCTCAGTGAGTGCATTTAAGATTTCGAATTAAAAAATAATTCTGCATAAATATTAAATTCTAAAAGACATGCATAATTCATGTTTCTAAAACTTGTATAAAACTATAAAATGGTTTCTAACATCATATGCCGATGAAATCTTGCCGAGTGGGTTTCATTTACAACTTCAAAAACCAATATTCAAAATCTATACAACATAATAACTAGCATATGCATATAAACCCATAATATGCAATCGGTAGATCGAAAACTAGTAAAGCCCTCACTCGGCTATTTTTTTTTAAACTGTACCAATGGTAACCCTAAAGCTCTATACTCACGTAGTGACTCAACTAACAGCACCTACAGTGACATCTCAAGACATCTCACTGGCTATGCACTCACTGAGCTAAAGGTGCTCAGTGAGTGCATTTAAGATTTCGAATTAAAATATAATTCTGCATAAATATTAAATTCTAAAAGACATGCATAATTCATGTTTCTAAAACTTGTATAAAAGCTGTAAAATGGTTTCTAACATTATATGCCGATGAAATCTTGCCGAGCGGGTTTTATTTACATCTTCAGAAAACAATATCCAAAATCTGTACAACATAATAACTAGCATGTGCATATAAACCCATAATATGCAATCGGTAGATCGAAAATTAGTAAAGCCCTTGCTTAGTTATTTTCTTTCTAAACTGTACCAATGGTAACCCTAAAGCTCTATACTCACGCAGTGACTCAACTAGCACCACACACGTGAGTATGTCACGAGATGCCTCAACTAGCAGCACCCAAAATGACATCTCAAGACATCTCACTGGCTATGCAGCGGAATCCTACATCACCTACATATAGCGAGACAATAACCTGTACATATAGAGTGACTCACATGACTCGACAACCCGACTTTTCAGAGTTAGTTACACACCCCCAATACCTACCCATGTGTACACGATATACCGGCCGGGTCTAATACTATCACCACCACTATAATCTGAGGGTACCAATGACTTTTGAAACAAATGTAGTAATTTTAAAACTATTTTTTATACTGAACATGTAAAAGCATATTTATGGATATATATATATCAAAATCATAAATCATTTATGCATTAAAAGCACATAAAATATACATTTTTATTATGCGGAAATATAATAAACGAAAGATAACAAAATGATAGATTTTCACTCATAACCGCTCCGAGCTCAATTTCGCTCCGGATTTCTACTCCCGTTACCGGTCTCGATTTTCTTCACCTATACGCCATAAATGACATTTAGAACTAATTCAAATACTAGAATCGCATTTAACTACTAAACGTCCTAATTGGTATACAAAGCCCGGATGGATACTACTTTTCGATTTTCATTTACGGAGTCATTTAATCTAATCTAACTCACCATCTGACGCCATAAAAATTACTTAACACCCTATACCTTTAGTTAGACATAATTGCCCTTAACCTTACCAAAATAGATAATTATGCCCCCTTTCTTCATTTTTGATTTTTTCATCAACCATATCTATTCAATTTACATAAGGCACCATTTATACACCACAATTCAAACACAACACAACTCAACCCTAACTTCTTTAAAGTGGCAGAATTTCACCCTATGTTCCAACACATTTCGTTTCTCAATTTCCTGTTTCAATTGCATCAAAATCAAGCCAATTTCATTCTAATGCCCTAATTATAACCAATTGAAGTTCTACATCAAAGTCACCTAAAACCCTAATTCTTACCTTGCCAATTTCTTCAATTTGATGACTCCTTCAAGCTCCACACTAGAATTCAATTCAATCTAAACAAAGAATACACACAAGAACATCAATTGAAACAATCTTAAAAGTTTACATATCAACCTCACAAAACAATGCTTTTCTTACCTCTTTTTCTTGGATTTTAACTAATTGGGGCTTCAATTGATCTTAGAAACTTGTACTTGACCTTATTTTAGCTTGATTAAGCATGAAAACTCATGAAAAAAAAATTGAAATTTCACTGTAGCAACCCCTCCTTTCTCTTGGCCGAATTTTACTTCTCTTCCTCTAAGATGTTTGCTTTTTCTCTCATGAAATTTCTACACACTTCTACTATATATATAGAGCTCCCTCAATTATCTAACTTGCCTCCCAACTTACTCTAAATGTCTAATTTATCATTGGTTGGAAACTATGTAATTGGTTCATTTGCAACTATTTAGTTAGAATAGTCACAAGAACTAACTAGAATTCCCAACGTTGCAATTCATGAAATTGTCTCTAATTGATCTATTCTCTAATATATGGATTGTGTTTCTCAACAAAGACTTGTTCCATACATAACCCTTAAATGGAAATTCATGAGGTAAATTAAAATTTTCCTTTCTAAGCCAATAGAGAAAAATTCCAAAAATATTCTAGGGTCGTCCGACACTCGACCAAATGTGAAATTACCAAATTAGGTCTAATATCTCTCATGCGCACCATAGAAAAAAAATATTTTTAATAGAGTTAGAATCAGGTAACCCTACAATGTCTTCATTACTCTATACCAAAATTTCGGCGCCAATACTACTAATAGGGATTGAAAATTATATTAGTTATACAAGCAACAAGATCAGAGACTGGGAAAGTAGAGGTCATCGCCCCAGCCATTAGACTACCCTCACTTACTTGTTGAGGGTTGAGGGTGCTGATGAGAGAAAGGAGAGAAACTTTATCTTATGGATCCACAAAAAAGAGACAGATGGCCTTGAGGATCCACCAAGACCTTAGAAGGAGCTATAAAAACATCATGGATTTGCTATTCTTATCAAGAGGACTCCTTGCGCTACCACTTATGGTTCCATCACTTGAATTGCCCTTCTTAACCAAACCAAGAAACCTAAAAGGCCCCTTGGTTCTCTTGTTTAGCTTAAGAATCTCAAAGGGACAAGGATGTTTTCAATTGCTATCACTAGCATCCATTTCTATCAAAAAGTGAGGAAGTATGAGATAAAGGAAATAAGTATGAGCCTACAAAAGAAAAAGGGAATACCTCTTTTTCCTCTTATCTGTTTTGGTAACTTGCACGATCTAATGATTAGGCCCAAGCTTTCTAAATTCTCTTGGAAAAGAAGTTCCTTTTAAAGGCCCACTTTATTTTCTAGATTGTTTGACCCAATTTTTCTTTCCTAAAGATAATTTAGGCTTTGAAATAAAAAAAGGTCACTATAATGAAAAACGACAAAGCTATAATCCTTGAAATAACCCTAGAAAATGCAGGTGTGGCAAAAGAAATAAGAAACCTGATCTAGAAAAGACCTAAGGATAAAACAGATGACCAAATTTATTAAAGTGGGAGTAGAAAAGACCCAAGGACTTACAGAGTCCGAGTTAAAATAAATATCTCCAAGCCTTTCAGAAGATTTATTAAAGTGGGAGTAGTAAGAGAAGAAGTAGAGCTATGTTGCCAATTCAATGTGAAAGATTACTAGATTTCTGTTATTAGTATATCCAACTTAGACATACCCATAAAGAGTGTGAAGAATACATAACCCAGATGACAAGAAACCAAAGATGAATTTATAAAGGAAAGCCTTGACCCGAGCTTAATTGATTTGAATATAGAGCATGGCTTACAACTCGGAGTGCGAGGGACTTTCTAAAGAGAACCACACAAAAATAACATGATAAACACCAAAAAAGCAACAAAATAGAGGCAATACCAAAATCCTCATCAAAACAAAATTTAAAATCTATCAAACACTAAGATGTCAACAATGAATCAATTCTAAGTCTTCTACCAGAGCAATGGAAACAAAAAAATCTAACCCAAACTCTTCCTGATACTTCCCTAAGAAAGACGTGGGAAATATCACAAAATGAGTTAGTATCACTAAAATTCCCTTATAACTCACCATCATAGAGCCAGATAGAACCCTAATAGGAATTGACAGTAAAAGTAGGAGTGACATAGGAAAGGAAATATCTCAGCTTAGGGGAAAAATTTGATAAGGTGTAAGGAAGCAAAAGAAATGGAGGGAAACAAAACTCACTTGATTGAACTAAATGGCACCAAAATTAGGGAAACCGAGCTGGCAAGAACAAAAAATATTTATGTAAACACTTTAGCAACTATGGGCCAAGGAAAAAGAGGCTCAAAATACAAATTATAGAACTGTAACCCAAATCCATAAAAGAATAGGGAGCAAAAGATGGCAAGAAGGCCAAGCTAAATAGGCCAAAGCCTACAAAAGTCTAAGAAAGGGAAAAGAAAATAGTTGTGTTATGACTTAGAAGAAAGAGGCCTAAATCAGAAGAAGCTAAAACTTGAAAGCTAATAGCTAGTTGGGAACAACCTAAGAACCTTGGAGAACTTAGAAAACTAGCAACCCAATGAAAGCAAAACAACCACAATAGGAGATGGCTAACCTTTAGTCCTGCTAAGAACCATGAAGATCATTAGCTGGAATGTTCGTGGGTTGGGGAATCCCTAGACATTCTGAGCTTTAAACCAAATCCTTCATGTACATAAGCTAGATTTATTTTTTGTGAAACAAAGCTATATGAAGATACAATGAGACAAATAGAAAAAAGTTTGAATTTTAAGTATCGTTTCTCAGTTAGCAAGAATGGCCTTGTTGGGGATCATAATTTTATGGAACAATAATTTTAACCTTAATATCACCTCTTATAGCATAAGCTACATTGACACAAGGGTGGTGGACTATTAGAATAGAACCTGGAGATTAATTGAGGTATATGGTATGCTTGAGATGACAGTGTGCAAACATAAGTGAAGGAGCCATCCTTCACTCAATGTGGGGATCCACTTTTTTTATTGAGTCGGGCACTTGTTCAAGGAAGGAATTTGATAGCATTTGAAAGCTGAAAGCTAAGCAAAACAGAGAAGAAAAAAGTATACCCGTTCAAGAGAAATAGATGACAGCAGTAGTTCATAGCCTTGGGATATGGCGCCTTTTAACTATACAGGAAAAGGAGATAACTACTGTCTTGAGAGTGTTAGACAACAAACTATCTTAAGAGGGCTCCCAATGTGGTAGACAAATGGGTTAATTATTACCAAATGGATAAGGGTTAACTGCATATTCTGAATCTCTCCTTCTCCAGACACTAGTTCATTTTATAAGTATAGTTTTATTCTTTCTGGCCGACCTTCAGTCCCCTAGGAAGAAAATTCCACAAAAAAACTTGTAGAAGTTACCATTGACTTGACTAGGAACATGCTTGTAGAAATCTAACATCGTCCTCACGAAAGGATGAGACGACAATCTAAGACCAAACTGAAATTGACCAAAATCAAGACTTATCTAACCTATATCATAAGGGTTCACCTAGAGAGTTCCCCTATTTGACGTAAAGGCAATGTGGAATGCTATATAACGAAAAAGTAAAAGATGTCCCTCTTTGGGCTTTTTAGACTCAGCCTCAATGGTTGCTAGGTGTTAGGGTCAGTACTTACGTGCAATCTCTGAATATACATATACTTGTGTATTTATACAAGTGTATATTTCCATTAAATCGCTAATACCAATCTATATGGTACTATGCAATGTAATGTTACAGATATTGTAGATCTAAAGGAGTTCGATCAGATCTAAAAGAGTTTAGATAAAGGCTTATAGTTAGCCACGTTGAGAGATATAAATGCTAAATGTTAGCACAGTTAAGTGTTAGCTGGCTATAATACTCAGCAGATCCAAGAGTTGGAGCCTTGTCTGTAATGGGATATAGACCTAGGAATAAACCAATAATTGCATAATTGCAAGAGTTGCAATCAGGTGCCAGGAAATGCCAATTGCGCAAGTATGTTCTCGAATAATTGTCCCTAATCTATTTCTGCCGATGCAGGTCTATCAATGGATACCTTTATATAGATCAATATATGTCGTACCTATAGGGTATAGATGGTCGTTCCTAGCCGACTGTGAGCTTGGAGCTCGTATTGACATATGGGTATCCAGTTAGGACTGGATATGGGACAGACTTACGAGGGCTTCCGATAGACACCCTATGTAAGCCATCAACGGAGGGTCCTCTCGAGTTAAGTAGTATACGTGGTCTTTTGACCAGAGTGCCAAGGTGGGCTTGTAAGTGATCCACCATACTTTGGTTCCACGCATGTCAAAGATCTTTCATGGTGTGACCGTTGGGTGTCGCTAGGTATAGTCTGATGCTTATGGAGTTCGAAGAGTACAGATGTGGGATCCGTCAACTCGCATAGGGAGTTTGATATCCAGATGCTTCGAGATTGTATCTCAAAACGTCTTGTGGCCACAAGCAATTATCCCGGGAAAGAGTTCCGCTAGGGTAGAACAATATGGTAAAAGAGTTTGCACATATTGGTCAATGAGATATAAGTCTAGAGATAAGACATGGATAAGTACTAAGGAATTTGACAGTGATGATCTATATCCTCGCACATTCAAGATATCATGACTGAAGGACTATACGTATGCGTTGTAACCTCTACTTGTATGGTTCAACGCGCTAATTTATAATATCTGTGACATGTGCGTGGGGCATTGCTCACGGACTCATGGAATAGTTTCATTTAACAAATCGGGCGTAGGACCTAGGGAGTCCCGCGATATGAAGTGTACTCGTTGTGTATTGAGGTAGCATACCGGATTAAAGTGTTTAATCCAGCAATATTCAGCATTATCACGGGAATGCGTACGTGTCTATATTTAAGTGTTAAATACAACAATCAGTTCATAATTGTTATTTACTAATTGTATTATGACACGTAGTTTTTGTGAACCCTTAGTTGAATTTACCCAAGTGTGGGATTTAGTGAGACCCACTAGAGGGTCAACTTAGTAACTATTCATGAAGGGCAAAATGGTCATTTCTCACTTTGATTATTTAATTATTAAATAATTAAAATATCTCTCTTATTATATTATATAATATATTTTTATATTATATTATTATATTATATAATGTTTTATTATATGATATTATATATACATATATATATTTAATGGTGCGATATAGTTGGCATCCATTAATATATAATATTATATTATATTACATATTTTATTATTATTTATATTATATAATATATAATATTATTATTTTATTATATATATATAAAGAGAGATGAGAAAATGAATTGGTTTTAGGTGTATGTTTTGCCGAGAGTGGAGAGAAATAGAGAAGAGGAAAAGAAGAAGAAATGGTCTAAGGAAGAAGAGGAAGAAAAACAAAAGAGAAAAATAAAATTGTTTCATTTTCTCAATGGTTCTATTTTAAACAACGGAGGATTGCTTCAAATTCTCCATTTCTTATCCTTTAGGAGAGAAGGATAAAAACACACACTGACTATTTTGGGATTTAAGAGTTAAACCCAGTGCTGCTTATAAGGTTGCTGTTCTAACTTACCAAGCCCACCGTGTTGGTGACTAGAACTGTCTGTGAGTTGGTCTCCATGTGGACTCCGAAAAAAATACGTGTATAACGTTACATGTTGAGAGGTGAGTTCTTTATCCTATAACTATATTAATGTGATTAATAAATTTTATTTATTGTGTTTATTGCAAGTTTCACGCTTCCGTTAGACTTAAATATGTATGTGATGCATATTTAGACAATAGACACACTTGCACATGCATACACCCACGTGCCTTAGATCCTCCACCAAGAAATGGTATCAAAGCCATTTATGGCTCATATGGGTGTGGTTTGAGTGAATGGATGCAAAACAACTGGTGAAAATGGTGCGTTTCAAGTGTTGAAACGGGTATGCAAAATGAGAGTTCACCAGGCACTGTCGCGCCAAGGCTCTAGGGGCGCTGGGGGTTTGTCAGCCCATCGCTGCAGCGCTAAGGGCCTGGCATCTCGACACTGGGAGTTCTGTCTCCCAACACTAGAGTGCTGGCGAGCTTGCGTTAGTGCGCGAATTTCTAGAATTCACGCCCCAACGGTAAAGCGTCACCGCCTCAGCACTAGAGGTTTAACCACACAGCACTAAAGCGGTGAGACATGAGCGTTGGAGAACACTGCAGCGACGTATGATGGCGCCGCAATGGTGTACTATTCACTTGAACAGTTCAACTGTTCACTACTACAGTATTTTTGGAACAGTGTTTCAAGAATAATTTTGCATGTGTAGATTTATGAGATGTAGTGATAAAAGTTATCAATCTACATTATAAATCGAAGTTTATGAGATGCAATGATAAAGAGTTATCAATCTACATCATAAACCAGAATTAATTTTTCTGTGCTAGTAACCACAATGAGAGCCCTACTGGTGGGGGTTAGTTGTACTTGCATAGAAAAATTAATTAAATTGAGAATTACCCTTTCTAGGAGTATGGAGACCATAGGATAGACAAATCTCTCTTAATCAGATTGAAGAATACTACATTATGAGATAATGTTTTATTCTGATCCGTCTTGTCAATACGGTGTTAAACGAGTCACGTCAGCCTTTTTCCAATATTGCTACAGCGTGAGGGACTTGGTCAGTTGGGCTTAGACTATGCCGGTTAAACATGAGATGAATTAAATATATGCAAAGTATTGCCCAATATTGCTACAACGTGAGAATAAAGTGTATTCAGGATCAAGGGGTAAGAGTTGCATGAGATGCAATTGACAAGTGTTGTCTACCTATTGGGTTTACAAATACCAATATTGCTACAACATGAGGTCTGAGTAAATTACAATAGGATGTACTTCCCGCTATATAGTTTAAAAGAGTTTAAACTATCGTCTTCCCGTTTGAGAGATTACTGGGATTATGTAAAGTAGTGGGAGGGCGTTTTAAATCGAAAATGTATAATTAGTATATCCATAATTTAAAACGTTCTATTAGTGATTTAATGAATATTCCGCTTACATCTCCCATAAGTTTGGCCTGTCAAGAATAATGGCCACTACGAACTAGTTGGTGAGTATAGTTGATGCAGTCCAACTCTAGGGTACTAGAAATTACTCTGACCAGTGAATGAATCTCAGAAATGTTCTTAATTCAAAAAATTTGGATTTATTGTTGATCAGAGTTTGTCGTAAGGTATCTCTAATAACACCTCTCTAGAGGATTAAATAGAGAGAGTGTGACCCTTTTTGCTTAAGGTGCTTTACCTTTTACTTCAAGTATATCTGATGAGATCAAATATGTCAAGATAAGAATATGAGGCAGATACCCAGTATCAATCCTCAGAGGTAACATTTATCGAAAGATCAACAAGAGAGTGTGTAGATGGAAAATATTTTCACTACAGTAAGGTTGGGTATTGGAAATCCCTCTACCCTAGAACCCTTATGATTATCAGGAAGACTCCCACAGGTTTGTGTTTGAAAAACATAGACATTTCTAAGACATAAGATGCCGATACAAGCTGGGTATGAGATACCGCACGTCCTCTCATATCTGCAATATGTTGTAGGGATTGAGAGAGATAATGTAATAGCTTGTAGAAGTAAAGTTGAGAGTAGAAAATGGTGATTTCTTGTAGGTCCAAGTTCTTGGGCAACTTGACTTACTTCTTGTATGCAATACAATAGTTGTATTGCATAATTAGTATGATGTTTTATTAGCTGAATGTCAGTTAATAAATAAATATTAAATACAATTAGAAATGTCCGAAGATCAAAATTCTTAAAAGATACGGAGCTATGGTATATACATTTTGGTCATATAGGCGTGAGACGCTTATCCATCTAGTTAAAGATGGTTGGACTTCTAATCTGACCATACAGAATTAACCAGTTTATGAATAATGTATTCATGGAGATGATCAAACATACCAAAATGTACGTCACATTCCTTCGATTAGATCAAGTTAATGAGTGCATTAACAACAAGTTTTTCGTATGTTTAAGGAAGAATGAGATTCTCACTCATTATACTTCTCCGGGTACTCCACAACATAATGATGTTTTGGTGAAGAAGAATTAGACTTTATTAGATATAGTCTCATTGATAATGAGTATTACCTATCTATATCTGTGAGCATATGCTCTAAATACAGCTGCTTATTAAGTAGAGTCCATCAAAAGCTATTCCTTCCATTCTGTATGAGATACAGAAAGAAAAGAAGTCGTGTCTTAAGTAAGTTAAGACTTAGGCTTGTCCTGCTTACGTAAGAGTTACATAGCAGGATATCTTATTTTGTAAGATTTACTTAGCATGATAAACAACACCCAAGAGGCACAAGTATAAGTACATTATGTATCTTATGAAGACATTAGGATACTAGTTCTATGATTAAGAGAAGCGAAGTGTGTTCGTTTCTCAGGAGACCACTATTCTAGAGAAAAAGTTTCTCATGAATCGTGGGAACCATAGAAAGATTGAACTTGGTGAAGTCAATCTACAAGTCAATGAACCAAGGATAAGAACTCATGCTCAATTAAGTTGTGGCCTTTTAGCACACTCTCCAAGTGGGTCGGAAAGGATGTTTAGGTCACCTTTTAGGTTTGGAAGATACTTGAAGGTGAACTTGGAGTTTTCCTGGTAGAAGAAAATCATCCTTGACCTGTAAGGAGTTGATGTTAGACATCGATTCGGGAAGCAGCAAGAAACCATGAAAATAAAATTGACTTTATGCATCAGAATCAAGTCCGAGACTTGGTTAGGCTACCCGTGGGAATTGTTCTTATTGGTTGTAAATGGTTTACAAAGAGGTAGTAGAAGCCAGATGGAAGGTAAAGACCTTATAGGCTTTATATTAGTTCTAGAAAGGTAATCCTCAGTGATCTGGCATCAACTAAGAGGAAACCTTTGGATCAGTAATGATGCCAAAAGTCGATTAGAACTTTATTGGCTCTTACAGTATATTATGACTTTGAAGTTTGGCAGATATGTAAGGAAGGCATTCTGAAATGGATGTCTCGAGTTAGAAATATTCATAGAACTATCTGAAGGTTTAACATCCAGCTAAACTTTTAGTCTAGTGTGCATGAAAAGTCAATGGGAGCATGATAGTCTTCTTGATGCTCTTTGTTGATGACATACTAGTCATTGAGAATTATGTTAGTATGTTAGAATCGGTCAGAAGTAACTCATAAGAAGTTTTTCATGAAGGATTTGGGAGAGACTTCCTTTATACTGGAAATAAAGCTTTATAGATATAGAGATAGAGCAAGGAACCTGATAGGACTCTCCTAAATCATTTTCACATCAATAGTGTCTTAAAAAAGTATGATTTGTTAACTATAAGGAAGTTAACGTATCTTTAGACCCGGTGTTCATCTTTCGAGGAGAGTGTCTCTTCAGATGGAAGATAAGAGAGTTAGAGTGTCTACTACACCATTACATCAACTCTTTAGAGTTTGATGTATGCTATAATGTGTTTGAGACCTTAAATCAGTTTGGCTGTAAGAGTTATAAGCCAGGTTTAGTCTAATTCAGGTGACCACCACTTATTGGTAGTCAAACATATCCTAAGGTACCTTGAAGGACAAAGGATAAATTTCTCAAATATGGAGTAAGTGAATTATGAATGAGAAGATGAACAGAGTTAGACTTTTAGTTTAACCTAGATGATAGAGAGTCTACATCTGGATATGTGCTTATTCTCGATAATACAAGAGAGTTGGAATAACACCAAATTGGGATTCATTGCTAATTCAGATTGGCGGACCGGAAGCGGCAGTGAAGATTTGTAGATTTGTCGCTGACCTTGGAAGAGTTCCAAGACAGATGGATCCTATCACATAGTTTTTCAACAAAACTAGGCCGTTGTACAAGCCAAGGTGCCAAGAGGACACCAGTACTCTAATCATATTGAGAGGAGTCTCGTATGACTATAGGGATCTTGATTGAAGAAGATGTGATTATTTATAGAAGTGCTCTATAAATAATTTAGTGGACCCACATTCTAATGCCACGACTCTAAAAGTGTTTATGAAACACGAAGACTCGATGTGTATGAGATACCATCAGGAATGGCACTAGAGCAATTGGGAGATTGTTAGGGTCGGTGCTTACATGCCACCCCTGAATATACATATACTTGTGTATTTATACAAGTATATATTCTCATTAATTCGCTAATACCAATTTATATGGTACTATGTAATGTAACGTTACAGACATTATAGATTTGAAGGAGTTCATTCAGATCTAAAAAAGTTTAGATAAGGGCTCATAGTTAGCTATGTTAAGAGATATAAATGCTAAATGTTAGCATAGTTAAGTGTTAGCTGGTTATAATACTCAGCAGATCCAAGAGTTTGAGCCTTGTCTGTAATGGGATATAGACCTGGGAATATACCAGTAACTGCATAGTTGTAAAAGTTGCAATTGGGTGCCAGAAAATGCTAGTTGTGCAAGTATGTTCTCGAATAATTATCCCTGATCTATTTCTACCGATGCAGGTTTGTCGATGGATACCTTTATATATATCAGCATATGTCATACCTAGTATAGATGGTCGTTCCTAGCCGACTGTGAGCTTGGAGCTCGTATTGATATATGGGTATCCAGTTAGAACTAGATATGGGATAGACTCACGAGGGCCTCTGATAGAAACCCTATATAAGCCATCAACGGAGGGTTCTCTCAAGTTGAGTAGTATACATGGTCCTTTGATCTGAGTGCCACGGTGGGCTTGTAAGTGATCCACCGTACTTTAGTTCCACGCATGTCATATACCTTTTATGGTGTGACCGTTGGGTGTCGCTGGGTATGGTCCGATGCTTATAGAGTCTGGTAAGTATAGATATGGAATCCGTCAGCTCGTATAGGGAGTTCGATATCCAAATGCTTCGAGACTGTAAACTAGAAAGTCTTGTGGCCACAAGCAATTATTCCAGGAAAGAGTTCTGCCAAGGTAGAATAATATGGCAAAGGAGTCTGCACATATTGTTCAGTGAGATACTAGTCTGGAGATAAGCCATGGATGAGCACTAGGGGATTTGACGGTTATGATTTATATCCCCGTACATCAAGGATATCATGATGGAAGGACTATAAGTATGCATTGTAACCTCAGCTTGCATGGTTCAACACGCTGATTTGTAATATCAGCGACGTGTGCGTGTGGCATTGCTCACAGACTCATGGAATAGTTCCATTTAATGAATCGGGCATAGGACCTAGAAAGTCCTGCGATATAGAGTGCACTAGGGCAGCGTGCCAGATTAAAGTGTTTAATCCAACAATATTCAGCATTACCACGGGCGTGGGGAAGTGAGGTGCCTAGTGTCGTGGCGTTGGGAAAGTGACACCATAGCACTGAATGCAAAATGCACTAGCATTGCGGTGCCAGAGAATGGACACCGTTGTACTACTTACAGAATGCCCAACGTCGTAACGCTAGAGAAGTGACGCTGCAATGCTAGGCATATATTTAGCCTTGTGTATTATTCGCGAAATTATACACACATGAATTATAACCGCAAGTGCACAAGTCATGAGTAAGTAACAAAATGATGAGTGAGTATCGTTCCTATAAGAATTATGTCCTACATTGATGCTAAGTACTATGATGTTGGCAACCTAACTTTAGCTAAGCTAATCTAAGTGATAATGTGAGTTATAGAATAAAAATTCTTTAAACTAAATAAACCGGTAAATTAAATAAATGAGAGTTCTATGGCAATAGGGTTATAGGGACTTGATTTTCCTCTATTGTTTCTATGCGCTTTATCATTCATGATTAATAACTAATCTAATACATTTATTAATCAAGGGCTTATGACTAATCTCATTCCCTTTCCCTAGTTCCAAATGAGATACTATACCTAAGTTGATTTCACTATTTAACCCGTTATACATACACATATTAAGCTACACTTAATGATTACCCTAAGTCTAATTACTCTCCCAACTCATTAAACTTAAAGCTCTTCTTTTTACAAATAACATATGGGTTAAACTTTCCCAAACACATAACCTAAATGTTTTTATCATCCAATCCATTTCTCAATGTAATTAGAAGCATTAAGCATATAAAAAAAATGAATAAATATCAAATAGTCATTAATCACAAAATAACATCATTACATAGAGTTCAATAGAGTTCCATCAAGCTCTAGAACATATAATCTAACAACAAAATGATAATCTTACAATATGGTGAATTCTATACAAATGGGGTCCTAGAGTATTTATTTCATTCCATTCTTGCTATGTTCTTTCTATTTAGCAATTCGTTCAATTTATTAATCAAAGGATTACTACTAATCTCATTACCTCTCCCAAATGTCAAATGATATACTATGCATACATATTCAAGTTGATATCCCTATCTAACTTGTTTACCAATACATGCATTACGCAACCCTGAAATTGATTACCCAAGGATTAATCTCATTACCTCTCTCAAGCGTCAAATGAACTCCTAGGCATAATGTCACCCCCTAAGTGTTCTCAAACATTTTATCAAACACTTGGTGTATACTATTAGGGTTGGTGCTTACGTGCCATCCCTAAATGTACATATACTTGTGTATTTATACAAGTGTACATTCACATTAAATTGCTAATACCTATTAATATGGTACTATGCAATGTAACATTACAGACATTGTATGATCTGAAGGAGTTCAAATTAAATCTAAAAGAGTTCATATAAGGGCCCATAGTTAGTCACGCTAAGAGATATAAATGCTAAATGTTAGCACTATTAAGTGTTAGCTGGTTATAATACTCAGCGAAGATCCAAAAGTTGGAGCCTTGTCTATAATAGAATATAGACTTGGGAATATACTAGTAACTACATAGTTGCAAGAGTTGCAATCGGGTGCCAGGAAAGACTAGTTGCGCAAGTATGTTTTCAAATTACTGTCCCTAACCTATTTCTACCGATGTGGGTCTGTTGGTAAATACCTTTTAATATAGATCAACACTATTTTATTATATTATTAATGCCTATTAGTTGTCTTCTATTATTAATATATAATATTATTATTTTATTATCAATTGAGATATAAAAATGTGTGAACCGAGAGAAGCATTAGGATTTGCTTCATTTTCTTTCATTGTTGTGTGTTTGCTTCATCTTGGTGTGCCGAAGATGGAAGAAATGGGGGGAAAAGAGAAACAATTGAAATTATTTCAATTTTCTTCTTGTTCAACCGAGAGAGCTTAGAGAAATAGAAAAATAAAATTGTTTCATTTTTCCATTTTGGTGCCTAGTAAGCAATTGTGAATTACTTCAATTTTCATTTTCTTTCCTTTTAGAGAAAAGGAAAAATACACATAACTGGCTATTTTAAGGTTAAGAGTTAATCCCGTGCTAGAAAATAGGGCTGCTGTTCTAGCTCACCAAGCCCACCGTGTTGGTGACTAGAACTGCCCATGAGTTGGTCTCCATGCAGATTCCGAGGATATACGTGTATAATGTTACACGTTCAAGTGATTTCTCAATTCTTTAAATATATTAATATTTTTGTTTATTGTGTTTATTGTATGTTTTAATACTTCTGCCGCGTTAAAATATGTATGTGATACATATTTTAGGCAATAAACATAATTACACATGCATACACCCACATATATTAGATCCCCGACATACACCACATGCAATCCTTAAGAAAACCATAGTGATTACCTAAGTGTTATTAGCCTCTCGACTCAATAACAACCTAAGGTTATGTTTCTTAAATCTGATAAATGGATCAAGCTCTCTAAAGCATCAATCCATAAATCGACAATAACCAATTTATTTTTCAATCAATTGGAAGCATTAAGCATAGAGAAACATAAATGGATTATACAAAAATATACTAAATCATCTAAACATAATATAAATAAAACTACATCAAGCCTTAGAATTCAAGTTTAATCACATACAAATCCAACCATAGCTAGAATTATCATTAAATCCATAGATACAAACATGAATAAACATTATTTAAAGCTGAAAATTTAAACAAAAGAGAAAATACAAAGAAAAGAAAGAGAAAACTAAATTTGGGGATGTCTCCAAGGTTTCCATCCTTCAAATATCTTTAATGATGCTAAAAAAACCTTGGAGACATTCTTTCGCCTCTTTAAATTTGACCTTAAGCCTTATTTTCCTTTGTAATTTCTGTACCTCCTTTGATGATGTGAGAAGTGGCTAAAGGGTAGTATTTACAAGTTTCAAATTAAGCAAGAAAATGGGTAGCAAAATAGGCGGTGGCGCCTAGGCACTAAGCATTTTACTCGATTTGGCGCCTGGGCACAAGCATTGTATCTCTATCACTATTCACTCCACCGTTCATTACACTGTAACATTTGGTTTTTTGCTTATTTTCTTTGAATTTTCATTCCAAATAGCTCTATTAACTTAAAACCTACAAAATAAAATTAATACACATAAAAGTTATATATTTGTATTTAAAGTAGGCAATTATTAAGTTTAGAAGAGATAAATTATGATGTATACAATGCGCTTATCTTGTATCCTACTTTGAAGAATTGGGACTGCAATAGAATTTTGTTCAAGTGTGTATTGTTATCTCTGATATATTCAATTTATCCCATTAATATGAACATGTTCAAATATTGTTTATTTAAAGTTATGAATGAATATAAGAATGGGAAATGTAAGCAATTGCTTATGTTTGGCTAAAATAGCCAAACGTTTATATGGTTAGAGTAGATTTGGCCAATCCTCTGACAGATCACTTAACGAGGTAGTGATTCTAAGTTGAGGAGAAATGGATTATGCCTAAAGCATAAAACAAAAGTGATGGTAACCCTACCTATGTGATTAGAGATACCATGAAGTAGGTTCATATCAGTGAGAACAAGTCACTTGTTGTCTTAACTATACTACTGATGATATATATTGTGAATCCCTCCCTATGGCTAGGTAATATCTGTAGTGAGATAAGATGGATGGGATGCTCTTAATGAACTCTATAGCCCGTTATTGTATGGTTGTGTGTTCAACTGTAGAACATACTTCATGGAAGTTCACCTATATAAGTGTAGAACTTGGCCGATTTCTATAAGAGCTTAGGTAGGCATCTCTAGAGCACTCATAAATTTAACAATGCGCATGGCCGATAAAGTGCCAAAATCGTAGAATAACTTACTTGGAAAGAATTCAATGTGGGTATTATTCCCTGACTCACGCCAAAAGGGCATTGGTTCATAGAAACCTAATTTTACCAAGCTCCTGTGAGATACGATTAGTTATCCAATGGTTGGTTCATAGCCTGACAAGCACTAAAATTTTATACATTGAATTATATATATATATAATTTATGGTATATTTTTATATATTTTAAAATTGAGGGGAATTATTGGATATTTCATAAGGATTTCAAAATACACAAACATGAAAAATTCTAACCTTTCATAAAGTTGTATCTTTTCATATTAATTATGAAATAATACAACCATTGAAGATACTTTTTGATTTAAAAGTAGTGATGGTTCACTTGGAACCATTGGGTGTGACCTTTCATATTTAGTATGAAAGGATGCAACCATTAGAGACACCATTTGGTTTGAAAATGGTGATGGTTCATTTAGAACTATTGATCAAATTTAAATTTGATCTAACAGTTATAAACCAAGAGGTGCATGTAGAGGGCTATGTTTCAAATAAAAGGGAACTTGTTGCTTATAAATATATGTTGATACCAAAAAATATGAAGAGGAGAATATTATGTATAAGAATGTGTAAGAGAGTGTACAAAAGAGCACAATGGTGCAAGAAAGAATACAATAATGCACAATATAAGAATATAATATCACCAAAGTTGTTCTAGGGTTCTGTATCATAGAAGTACGTACACCCATACAAAACTAAAGTCATTGAATGCTGAAGTTAAAACTGCTATATAACCTAATTGCACTAGGACATTGTCCTCGATAGGCGAAAATCTATCTTTAAGTACAGTGTACGTTTACACGCCTTGACTCCCTATCCGTTGTATGCAAGATCTATATTTGTATAGCATCCATCAACATACTCCAAGATTTTCCAACATCCTTTCCAACATTGCACTTACAAGCGTAGCACAATGGGCCTACTTTGAGCCTACTGACCATTTATATTTGTATATCATATACTTTTATCAAATTATTTAGTTGTCTAATCTTTGCAAATGAGATAGCAAGAAAATGAAAATTTCTCCAAAATTTGATTTAATTCCCAATAACAAAATTATTCAGTTGTCAAAACCTTTTCTTTTAAATTTTAATGGTTTCAATTAGATTTTTTTGCACAGAGAAAGTACCATAAACATTTAAAAGCTCTGCTATTTAGTCTAAATTTTACTGCACTAAACCCTTTCGATGCATGAATGGTAATTACAATTTAGATGGAAGTGAATTCATTAACTAGTCTTAGTTATTAGATGGAAAGCCAAGTTTTGTTTAATCATAAGTACCAATATAATCTTTGTTGCTGTGGACAAGTTTAGTTGATCTTTCCCATAGACGATCTTATTAACACGAAATATTAATTGTTAACATGTATCATAAGAATAATTAATTGTTTAGTTGAAACTTTTATGGTTGAGATCAATTTTATTAATTAAGGATAAAAATATGATTAAGATTAACTATCTCGAATGGAAAAAATTAAACAAATGCAAGAGTTTTCTAAGTTTATGATGTATTAATAGCATACATTTAGTAATACTATACTTTTTAAATGATATCTTAAATTTTTTAATTCTAAATTGACGTGTTAAGCAATCATTCGGTGGTAAAATGATGCAAATTTTAAAATTACTCATTACACTATTTTACCACCCAATGATTGCTTGACACATAATTTGAAAGAAAAAATTTTGGAATATCGTTCAGGATGAATAGAATTATTTTTTATATAATTTCTTTTTTAAAAATAGACTTTTTTAGGGGTGAAGTTCTTGAGTTTTGGAATCTCGCAAAGCAAAACCAAAAGAAGGAGGTGAAATGATGATTGCTGAAGCTCAGATTGGGGAGAAGGTTTAAGGAGGAGGTATTCTCCTCCCATCTGCCTCGTGGGTCATCACATTTTATAATAGAGTTTCCACAAGAGTCTTTTGGCTACTTCCAAGGTTGAGGCTTGGGCCCCCCAAGAAAGTTGTTTTATTCCCACAGAAAGTGCCACTAAAGTTCTTGAGTTTTAGAACCTCGTGAATTTACTCCTTGCCCTTAATTTCTCAAATTTATAGAAACAACACCATCCTTCTGCAAAGGAAAACACATCGACACTAAAGTCAATGTTTGATAATAAAAAAAAGGCTACTAGTGTATTCGGTGTTTGATAAAAAGAAGGGTGTTGGTGTGTGAGAAATGTCTCTAAGGCAAACAAGAGAGTGATGAACAAATTGCACATAAAATGAATAAAAAGGAATAGAATTTATTGAATGAATTATCAATAAGGTTGCTTGCTTATTTATAATGTATAAATCCTAATGACAAGACCCGTCCCGAGACTCTCTACTATAGGTCCCAGCGGCCCTGCCGGGCACCTCGATGAAAGTTCCTCAGAATATAACTAGGTACGTTGAGAAATTTCCGCGAGGCGAACCCCTTTTTAGTTCTTGCTACTATTGAGAAAATCATGTAATATACATAAAAATGACATCTTAATTTTAAAAAAAAAACGGGTAGAGTTTCCCCTATTTTTCAGAAAATCCATATAAAACCTGCAAAGAAATTTCATTTCTATTTCAAACACTTCTCAATACTACCAATTCGGACCTCCGGTCCTTTCCAAATCAAATCTAACACAACTCAATAGTTTCATTTGAATCACAAAATGAGCATACTGATAAAAAGCAAAAATGATGATCGTAATATCGAAATCTCTTCTTGTTGGTTCAAAATATACATACAAATATACATGCCTACAACTACTATGCATAAAGTAAAGGGTGCTATTTAGCACATTTACATATACAAAAATGATCTTCAGATTTGGCCCACTACTCGGCAATAGAAGAATCAGCAGCTTGCGTACCGCGACCTGCACTTGGGAAGGGTTTAGAAAATATAAAACACAAAACGAGTGAGCTAAAGGAGCTCAGTGAGTGCAATTAAGATTTCAAATAAAATAACATTATGCATAGATAGCAAATTCTAAAGTACATTCATAAATCATGCTTCTAAAACTGATGTAAAGCTGTAAAACGGTTTCTGATATCATATGCTGATGAAATCTTGCCGAGCGAATTTTATCTACATCTTTGGAAAGCAATATCCAAAATATGTATAACATAATAACTGCCGTGTGCATATAAACACATAAATGCTATCGATAAATCGAAAACTAGTAAAGTCCTCGCTCGGCCATTTTTTTTCTAAACTGTACCAATAGTAACCCTAAAACTTTATACTTACGTAGCGACTCAACTAGCACTGCACATGTGAGTAAGTCATGGGGCACCTCAACTAGCAGCACTCACAGTGACATCTCAAGACATCTCACTGGCTATGCAGCGAAATCTTACATCGCATACATATAGCGAGATAATACCCCGTACACATAGAGCGACTCACATTACTCGACATCCTGACTTTTCGGAGTTAGTGACACACCCCCAAGACCTACCCATGTGCACGGGATATATCGACCGGGTCTAATACAATCACCACCACTATAATCTGAGGGTACCAATGGCATTTAAAATAAATGCAGAAATTTTAAAACTATTTCTTAAACCAAACATGTAAATGCATATCTATGGATATATATCAAGATCATAATCATGTTTATGCATTGAAAGCTCATAAAACATACATTTTTATTGTGCTGAAACATAGTAAACGAAAGATAAAAGAAATGGCAGATTTTCACTCACAACCACTCTGCACT
Source organism: Ailanthus altissimus (assembly GCA_946807835.1). NCBI lineage: Eukaryota > Viridiplantae > Streptophyta > Magnoliopsida > Sapindales > Simaroubaceae > Ailanthus > Ailanthus altissimus. Next base: position 11,545,044 of record OX327684.1, read on the forward strand.
CAATGTTGCTCCAGATTTCTACTCCCGTTATCGCTCTCAGTTTTCTTCACCTACGCGCCATAAATGACATTTAGAACCAAATCGAATGCTAGAATCTCATTTAACTACTAAACGCCCTAATCGGAATTAAAAGCTCAAATGCATACTACTTCCTGATTTTCATTTACGGAGTCATTTAATCTAATCTAACTCACCACTCGGCGCCTTGAAAATTATTAAACGCCTTATAACTTGATTGGACATAATTGCCCTTCACCTTTCTAAAATGGACAATTATGTCCCATTTTCTTCATTTTTGGTTTTTTCATCAATCATATACATTCAACATACATAATGCATCTTACACACAACAACGCAATCAAAACACCACTCAATCCCTAACTTCCCTAAAGTGGCAGAATTTCACCCTATGTTCCAACACATTTCTTTTCTCAATTTCTTGTTTCAATTACATCAAAATCAAGCCAATTTCATTCTAATGCCCTAATTACAACCAATTGAAGTATCTACATTCAAATCACCCAAAACCCTAATTCTTACCTTGCCAATTTCTTCAAATTGATGACTCCCTCAACCTCCACACTAGAATTCAACTCAATCTAAACCAAGAATACACAAAAGAACATCATTGAAGTAATCTTAAAAGCTCACTTATAAATTTCACAAAACAATGCTTTTCTTACCTTTTTTCCTTGAATTTTCCCTAATGGAGGCTTCAATTGAGCTTAGGGATTGGTATGTAACCTTATTTTAGCTTGATTAAGCATGAAAAGTCATGAAAAAGAAACTGAAATTTCACTGTAGCAACACCTTCAACACTTGCACGAATTTTGCTCTTTTTTGCTCTAAATGTTTGCTTTTGATCTCTTGAAAACTGTACACACTTCCAACATATATATAGTGCTCCCTCAATTGACCATTTTGCCCTTCAACTTACTCAAAATTTCTAATTTGCCATTAGTTTAAATGGAAGGATTTAATTGGTTCCTTTGTAACTATCTAGTTAGAATAGTCAAAAGAACTAACTAGAATTCCCAACTTGGCGATCCATGAGATTGCTTCTAATTGGTCCATTCTTTAATATATGGATTGTATTTCTCAACAAAGGCTTGTTCCATACATAACCCTTAAATAGAAATTCATATAGTAAATTACAATTTCCTTTTCCAAGCCAATAGAGAAAAATTACAAAAATATTCTAGGGTTATTCGATGCTCTAATCGAGACTGAAATTACCAAATTAGATCTAATATCTCTCACGCGCATCATAAAGAAAATATTTCTAACAGGGTTAAAATCGGGTAATTCTACGGGGTCTTTATTACTCTATACCGAAATCTAGGTGCCAAGACTACTAATAGGGATTGGATATTACACCTAATCTGTATCAAAGTCTAAATTCATGAATCTAAATCCTCGTTACTGGTATGAATTAGTGCATGCATTTACAACCCTCCCCCCTCCCCTCTAAAAGTGAAGAAGTGGAAGCTTTCTGAATGTACTCATTCACTTTTGTACTAGCAAGTGCTTCTTACTTCCAAGATTTTCATGCTTTCCTTTCTTTATATGCTAAAGGGATGGATGTGTATCGGAGTGTTTCAGAGCTTCTAGATTTTCTTGGGATATTATTATTCTACTCCTTTCATTTTCAATTTGCTCTAGAAGTAACAATACTTACTTTCATTTGCAGTTTGGTTTTTAAACAATATCACGTAAAAGAATGCTTCCATACACGTTATGTGTTCATGTGAGAATAAATGGTATGCTTTATGTGATAAACCTCAATGTACATATGATAAAATGTAAAAACTGAGCAAGTGTCATTTCTAGAAAATTTTGATAATCCAAATTTGATATTTTAGATAGTTAGAGATAAGGTTAAGTGATACTTTTGAACATTTTTTGTTTTAATCTTGTTTGTTAGATGTATCTGTAGAGGGATTATTAACCTTCTACATGTAGTGGCATAGTTTCGTAGGAAGTTTTGTGTTGGATACTCTATGATTCAAGAAAATGGTTTTGAATCCTAATGTTTCTTACAAAAAAAAAACATTATACTTCCGATCACAAAACAATTTTATAATATTGAGCTTCTTGTGGGAATTCATTTGCTTCTATTTTTAGGGAAGCTGATATGGTGCTTCTTTTTTTAGAAAAATCTTTGATATGCTTACTTTAAATATAAAAGGCACTAGACATTGCATAAAAGTCTTTAAACAAGTATGCTTTTTGGTAAAGGTGCTAAACTCTTGCAAAGAAGTCTTTTAATATTGTGCTTCCTAAGGAAGGTGGCCGTTTTAAGCACACGACCTTTTCAAGGAAGTATTTCATAGTATCCATAAGCATTCTAAGACCCTTTCTAATTAACCTAACCTTAAAGCAAATAGTCCTTTATACTTTTTCTACAATATAACATGACTTTACTAGGAAAAGGTGCTTGGAAAAAGTATGTTCTAACTATTATACAGTGACTTTACAACCTAAAACATTTGTTTTGCTTCCAAAAAAGGGTGATCATTTAGTTGACAACTCTCATATAAAAGGCAGTTTGATATATGGATGCGTTCTGTGAAGAATGAGTAAATGTTATTTGTAAGATAAGCCTATAAAAGTATGAGAAAGTTAAGTGACTAGATAATGTAATTGATACTTTCCTAGTTTTGTCAAGGATTGACTTTTGATAACATAAAGGTATGTGGCTCTTTTAGATGTTGTTGTCCCCAAGTGAGGTTTTATTGACTCTTGTAGGTTCTACTTTTGTGAAGGATCCTATTAAGATAAGTGATTCAAAGGGTTTTGTACCCTCACCCCTAAGAGTTAAATCAGAAAAATGAGGTGAAAGGATAACTATTGCAGGCTCAGTTGGGGAGAAGGTTCAAGGAGGAGGTATCCTCTTACCACATCTGCCTCGTGGGTGGCCACGTTTTATAGTAAAGCTTCCATAAGAGTTTTTTGGTTACTTCCAAGGCTGAGGCTCGAGCCCCTCCAAGGAAGTCTTTTTGGTTGCTTCCAAGATAGGCTTAAGACCTCCCAAGGAAATCTTTTAGTTCTCATAAATGGTGCCACTAAAGTTTCTAAGATTTAGAACCTAGCAAATTTACTCATTTGCTCTTCTTAATTTCTCCTCAAATTTGTTAGACTAGTACCATCATTCTGCAAAAGAAAACATTTTAATACTTAGGTTAGTGTTTAATCAAAAAGAAAGGTTCTGGCATGTAAGGAGTGTTTCTAAGGCAAACAAGAGAGTGATGGATAAATTTGCATATAGAATGAATAGAATGGAATAGAATTAATTTAATGAATTTTGAGTAAGATTGCACGCTTATTTTTTTAGTGTATAAATCCTAATCCATATCAAAGTCTGAATTCATGAATCCAGATCAACATTAAAGTATAAACAACTGCATGCATTTAATTAAACCTTGGTCAATTAGGAATTATATTCTATTTCAAATAGAGAGAAGGATTTAAGTGAAATTTTTCCACTTATGAGAAATCCTTTTTAGTATAGAATAATAATTAAACAATTAAAATCTGAATAGGATTCGAACTTTAATTTGTTTCCACCTCCCTATAATGCTCATAACCCGTTCGTAGGATCCCTTGGCGGGCCTAATTACCTACCATGATGGATTTGAAATATGGGCTACATTCTCTCATAAGTTAGGCTATACACAAGTTGGTTAAGCTTATAGATAAAGGGCCCAAACAAAGGGGAAATGTTTTCTCACTTCACAAAACGTGGATGTACATGTGGCATCCTATAAATATTTATTATATTTAGATAGTTAGCTTGATTATTATTAGTTAATTAATCAATTCAGGAGATAAAATCGTAATTACTACTATTGAGGGAAAACCAGGTGACACTTGGCCCACTTACGAAAATCCAATTAGGTTCCTAAGCCCTACTTTTATTATAAGCAGCCCAGTTCAAAACAAACTACCTCAACAAGCTGAGTACAAGTTCGGATACAATGGCCTTCATAGCTCGGCCTAAACAAAGCTATTGAGTATAAATTATACAAGGACACATGTCAACACTCAATACTGCTATCAAAGGACACATCATAGTAGCTAAGTCACCTGCCATGTTATCATCGGGCCCACCCATCTTGGGGAGCACATATGGTAATGAGCTAATTAACCCAACATCTTTCAAATGGCGCTCCTCCAGCATATTAGAGCCATCATTAGCAAGAGCAGCAAAAGTATCAACAGCGAGAATAATGCATTCCTGAGCATAGAGGACTAACTTGAGGTCCTTAGGCCAATAGTGCATTGAGGAAATGCAAGGTACAAACAAGAGAAACATAGTTAGTAGCCTCAATGAGAATAAGCCTTCTTAACATTGAAGATTATACCAAATGATATAGAACACTCAAAAGGATTAAGAATAAGGAAATGAGTAGAAACAAGTATCTTCAAGGGCAAACTAGAACCTAAGTGCACTAATCCTAATTGTGAAGCCTCAATCCCTACCTACAAATAGCTAATACACTTTTTAATCAGCTTAGGACCTCACTAACGAGATTGGTGTTCCTATCCTAAAAGCACACATAAAAGGTACCCTCAGTAAAGTTGTTCCTTCTAAGGTGAAAAAGGTTATGAAAATCTTTTACAGAAACATTAGCATCAAAGGCTTTCTTTCACAACACATAGCACCTTATGATTGAGCTCTAAGAGGCTAGGCTCAATTGGGTAGGAACTAAATTTAAAGTAGCAACTAGTCTCCTAAATAGAAGTTGCAATAAAAACCTAAGGTTAAGAATGATAAGCTTTTAAAAAATGGTAACTTCCCCCCTTATGAGAGGACGCTAGAAACTCTCTGAATAGTGGTACCCTAAGGGTGACAGAGAAAGGTATTAAGTAATGCTTTCTAAGGTAAACAAGGTTGGACTTGCTCACTTTAGAATACAAAGATAAGGGAGAATGGGCCTTTAAAGTAGATTGTTTAAGATTAATAACTAGGGCAGAAGACATAAAGTCTTTAAGGGAGAATTTCTTAAAGGAAGAAGGAGGTGATTGTTTGGAGGATAGCTTACTCTTCTTCCTACTACAAAGAAAACTAGGCTTGGGGGATGCTTGCTCAGAAGGCTCACCATGAACTCTTTTTAGGCCTAGACTAAAATCCCTAGACTCGCTTCTCACATTCTCTACCTTTATAGACTCACTATTACTACTAAGCTCCTAAGAATTTAGAGGGTTATTGTTACTACTCGTTAACTCTCTAATATGCATATTTTTCTATCCTACAATATTATAAATGTAAGATTGTATGGGACCCACTAACTCTTTGGTCCACTAGCTGGATGACACTTCAGAGCCACTAGTATTCTATTCACAAAATTCTCCGATTACCTGTGCCCTCATAGATTCGAACCCCCGCCCCATCTCCATGGAGGCCTTATAGGCCTTTAGAGGTTCTTCCTTATACCTATCAGGTTAGTGTCGATGCTTATGTGCCATCCTTGAATGTACATATACTTGTGTATTTATACAAGTGTGCATTCTCATTAACTCGCTAATACCCATTTATATGGTACTATACAATGTAACATTACAAATATTGTACGATCTAAAAAGTTTAGATCAGATCTAAAGGAGTTTAGATAAGGGCTCATAGTTAGCCACGCTAAGAGATATAAATGCTAAATATTAGCACAGCTAAGTATTAACTGGTTATAATACTCAGCACATCCAAGAGTTGGAGCCTTGTCTATAATGAGACATAGACCTGGGAATATACTAATAACTGCATAGTTGCAAGAGTTGCAATCAGGTGCCAAGAAATGCTAGTTAAGCAAGTATGTTCTCAAATAATTATCCCTGATATATTTCTGCCGATACGGGTCTATCGGTGGATACCTTTATATATAGATCAGCATATGTCGTACTTATAGTGTATAGATGGTCGTTCCTAGCCCACCATGAGCTTGGAGCTCGTATTCATATATAGGTATCCAATTAGGACTGGATATGGGACAAACTCACGAGGGCCTCCGATAGACATCTTATGTAAGCCGTCAACGAAGGGTTCTCTCAAGTTGAGTAGTATACGTGGTATTTTGACCTAAATACCACGGTGGGCTTGTAAGTGATCCACCATACTTTGGTTCCACGCATGTCACAGACCTTTCATGGTGTAACCGTTGGGTGTCGTTTGGTATGGTCTGATGCTTATAGAGTATGGTGTGTACGAATATGGGATTTGTCAGCTCGCATAGGGAGTTTGATAACTAGATGCTTCGAGACTGTATCTCAAAAAATCTTATGGCCACAAATATTAATCACAAGAAAGAGTTCCGCCAAGGTGGAACAATATGGCAAATGAGTTTGTACATATTTTTCAGTCAGATACAAGTCTAGAGAAAAGATGCGGATGAGCACAAGGGTATTTGACGGTGATAATTTATATCCCTACACATCCAGGATATCATGACGGAATGACTATACGTATGCGTTGTAACCTCAACTTGTATGGTTCAACACGCTGATTTGTATATCCGTGACATGTGCGTGGGGCATTGCTTACAGACTCATGGTATAGTTCCATTTGATGAATTGGGTGTAGGACCTAGGGAGTCCCGCGATATGGAGTATACTTGTTATACACTGGGGTAGCGTGCCGGATTAAAGTGTTTAATCCAGCAATATTCAGCAATACGACAGAAATGCGTGTGTATTTGTATTTAAGTGTTAAATACAACAATTAGTCAATAATTATTATTTACTAATTGTATAATGACACGTAGCGCATTGTGGACCCTCGATTAAGTTTACATAAAGTGTGGAATTTTGTGGGATCTACTAGGGGCTATACTTGCTAACTATTTATGAGTGGTAATATGGTCATTTTTTACTTTGATTATATATATATATAAGAGATGAGTGTGCAAATGAATTGAAGTGTGTGTTGCAATTTGGCTAAGAGAAATAAAGAAGAAATGGAGAAGAAAAGAAAAAGAATGGAACTGATGAAGAAAAGAAAAAAAATAAAAAATGAAATTATTTCATATTTCTCTATGATTCCAATTGAAGTAATGGTGGATTCCAATTGAAGCCCACCGAGTTGGTGACTAAAACTGCCCACAAGTTTATCTCTATGCGGACTCTGAAAAAATACGTGTATAACATTACATGTTGAGGAAAGTTCTCAAGCCTTTTAATATATTAATGTGATTAATATATTTATTTATTGTGTTTATTGCATGTTTATACGCTTCTGCTACGTTTAATATGTATATGATACGTATTTTAGGCAATAGACACAATTGCACATACATACACCCACATATATTAGATCCTCGACAATAAATGATATTGAGCCTCAGTCCTATCAATTAATCAAATCACAAACCACCCACACACAAACAAAAGCACCAAGGAAACTTAAAAAATGAAAAGAAGCAGTAAGGAGAAGAAAAAGCAAGCAAGTTTTATCTCTTGAAGACCCATGAGGTAGCTTTTACAAGTAAATTAATTTTAAAGGAATCAAGGAAGTTACACCTGAGAAGACTAAAAGCAAGAGCAAGACCAAATGAAAAGAGAGTGGGAGTAGCTCTAGAAAAATGAAAAGGAAAGAGAAAGATTCAGAGATGGAAATGAAGAGGTCTCAATTTATCAAAAGAATAACTGTAGCTCAACTGGAGTTATAATGGAAATAAGAGGTTTGTTAAGAGAAATCCAGAGGGAAATCAAAAGTGAAATAGATGAAGAGACTTCTTACTTTTAGCATTAGGGCTGTTACTAAGAAGTATGAAGGGAGAAAAAGTTAGGGAGAAAGATAGACAAAAAATCTAAGCCATCCATCTCATCTATCCTTTCAGATTTTGCCACATGGCATAAATATAAGAGAATAGTGTGTGCCATATTTTGGTGTAATATGGCAACAATAGAACCCTATTTAAAAAATAGAACGTAGGAAAAATGTCTTTAACACCCCCACTATCTATGCAAAAGAGCAAAATTGACCTCAGACAATTTTCAGAAATTAGAGATAATATGAAAAATTTTCCACCAAAACCCAAATAAAAAAAAGTGAAGAAAGAAGAAGTGAAGAGATAGCCAATCAAAGCTCACCACATATCATTAGAGAGATGTAGTTTCTACTGTCTCATCACCTCAACACCAAAAACTAAAGGATTGATGTTAGGGAAAATCTAGGTGACATTTGGCCCACTCATGAAAGCTTAACTAGGCCCTCAATCTCAACTTCCTCTATGAGAAACCCAATCAAAAATAGACTACCTTAACGAGTTAAGTACAAGTCCAAATATGTGGGCCTCTATAACTCAGCCTAGAAAAAGTTAGCAAGTAGGACTTGCACAAGGACATATATCATCACTTAGTATGACTATCAGAGGATATGTCATTATGGCTAAGTCACCAGCCACGTCATCATCGAGCCTAACAATAGGTACACACATCAATAGAGTTCAAGCCCTGGCACGTCACAATTGGGTCCTATTAGTGGTCTAGCTGGAGCCACATTATTTGATGATTAGACTTAGAGATAAGGTTTAAGGGAGAAAATCTCAAAAAGGTAGATGGCAAGCCACCACATCAGTATGTACTAGTGATGTATGATTTAGTAGCTAAGTGCAAGTACATGTTATTGTATCAAGTAATATAAGATTTAAAGTCCAAGTATCGTTCCCAACGGGATATACAATCTAATTCTTAAATCAATTACTAAAATTATATCCACTAAGCTTTTATTCAGAAAAATCAAAATCTGAAATTCAATTAATTAACCTAGTTCTATCAAATTAAACTAAACCTAAATAACGAATAAACAAATAGTTGAATTCACTAATTAATAATAATCTAGGTTTAGACTTATTCCTTAATATTTTATTGGATTCATTAACTTCTTAGTTAACCCTTTAATATATATTGATTGGCTAGACACTAATCTCATTACAAGCCTATATTAATGGTCGAGTGACTATATTACGCATTCTAACAACTACCTATATGTCTATGGTAATCAGAATAGAATGTAATTCATTAAGATCAGGTCTAAATCAAACCATACATGCCATCTAGGTATATGTCTATCCTATATAGACCTCATAATTGTTACTCTATGATCATGCATCAAACTATCCTAGGTTAAACACATGAATCCATCCACTAAGTTCATCATGGTTCCTCAATCATTCATTATATTGACCAAATATAATGAAAACATTGAACACAAGATATAATGAATCAATTATATGTATTAAGTTCATAAACTAAGAATAACAAAATCCAACTATAAACTAGGTTCAAAAGTCTAACCCCAGATCAAAAGATTTTAGCACATCACTAAACCAAGAGTACCAAACCAATCCGTGTATAATAGCAAGAACAAGAACATAATAATAAGAAAATAGAAGAAAAACTAATCAACATAACTCCTTGGGTTGCTTCTCTATCTTCTTTGACTTAAACCTTGAGCCTTGAGCCTTGAACTTGAATCTTCAATCATGGTTTTGATCTCTTGATTTTGTATTGTGAATTGTTTTCCTAAGTTTTGTCTCTCTAAATTCTATGTTTTGGCTCATAAAAGAATGCTTTTATATGTATGAGAAAACCTAAGGTCGAGGGCCTTTGAATCCAAGTTAAAATAGGACTAAAAAAATGAGATTTTATATGTTGCATAAGCGTCATAATACTGGGGGCTCAGCTCCACGATGCTGAGACCTAAGAAGCAGTAGGCGTGGGTGGCTGTCTGGGCGCTGTGGCACCTAGTACTGGATTCAAGCGCTCTCGTATTTTGAGCGTAACTTCTTCGTTTCTCATCCGAGTTGCCAACCATTTATTCCTGAATGTCACATTTTCCATCGTGCACTTATTTATTATCAAAAACACAATTAAATAGACAAAAATTCATAAATCAAAGCAAATCTCCCGTTCGGAGTACTAAATAGATTAGTGCTTTTACAGCTCTATCAAATATCCTAAAACTTAAGAGTTTGTTCGTCCTCAAGCAAAACAAGAACAAACAATCACAATGTATTATTGACTTAAAATAATAAAAAACTAAAATAAGCCTTGGTTAATTTCGATGACCATATTCAAAGTCTCAAAGGTTGTCAAATAGCATAAGTCCTTTTAGAATGTAATAAACAACTTTCAATAATTCATTCTATCATTCATCAAGTCCTTTATTCTCTTTATAAATGATCACTTGTGCGTGTGTGCAATATCCAAGTAATTAGTCAAATAAAATTTAGATTTACTCAATAACTTAAGAAAGTACATAAAGATGATGTCTCACCATATTTCAATTATAACACTACCATAAGTTTGTTGTTCATACTATTCTTCACTAATATAGAAATACACATGTTTAGGGATCTATTTAGAACTTCACTTAACTTGTAACGTAAGGTTATGGTCAAGATGAGATATAAAGATATATATATATATATATATATAGCACAAATCACACCATGAACATTTAGACTTTACTTAGAACTTCTTAATCCTTTTCTTGATTTATCTCCTCCCCCAAACTTATGATATTTTCTTCTTTCTTTTAATCACTCTTTTGCAAAGAATTTCTTCTTTTTCTTAATCTAGGGGTATTGTGTTTTAAAGTTCTTCTTTTTTTTTATATATATGATATACCCTAAACTTAAATTGATATGCACTTTCAAGGTAATTGCTTTTTCACTTTAGCACCATTTTATCACAACCATAACTTTTTTTCCTTTTAAGAATATTTATAAGTAAACTCAATATTTATAGTGTTATGGATATATTTAGGATGAATAAACTTAAATTCTTAAGGTCTATAATGTGGTTAAACAGAAAAAATAGGTAACTAAGCTCAAACAGGGTAATTAGAGATAAATATACTTTTAAATTATGCTAGAAAAAGTTCAATCGCTCCAAATATGACCTAATGTCATTTTCCTATTCATGTATTTCCTAGGATTTTTTCTCAAGTAATAATCAAGTAAGTTCTAGAGTGTTAATCTTCGAGACTATGGTGTAATACTTATGCAAGAGTATCTTTAAGCAAAAAATTCAACTAATACAAGCTTAATTCAATGTGCTAAAACATAAGTGATCAAAAATAAGATTGAATTCAATCCAAGATTCATGATATAAGAGTTATCTCAAACGTCTATTGTTTTCTAAAAACTTGTGAAAATAAATTCAGTCAATATTTTATTTCTTATCATAGACTAATGATCATCATCTCAACTAAAACTGTGCAACTAAAAAAACGTTTACCCACAGGACAACCAATCAAATTATGCAGTAAAATAAAAAAGGTTATGTGTTTTCCACCCTCAAACTTAAATTAGACATTGTCCTCAATGTTGAAAAATAAAATTAAGTGTAAGAAAACTCCCCTGGTAAATGGCGTTGAAATGTTACAGCGTGTTGTCTATCAATGTGACTGCGGTTTCCTTTACTCTCAACATTTTGTAAATGCTTATAAATGCTTGACTTGCTTGTTTTGTTCCTAAAAAGAAAAGAAACTAACATAACTAAGAACTGAAACTAAAGTAAATATAAAATAAAAATACTTGGGATGCCTTCCAAGAAGTGCTTGATTTAGCATCATCAGCTCGACGAAACTCTTTCTACTCTTATGGTGGATTAAAGTTGAGAGTGGAAGCATCCTTGTATGTGATCTTCTTGGCTTTCCTCTCTTTTAGCTTCCAAATCTTTATAATTACTCCTAAGGCAATAGGTTTTGCCTCATTCTCCTTGCAATCCTCCGGAAAGACTTTAATTTTAGACCAGGGAAGTGGCTCTCCTTGTCTTTCTCTTTGATCCTCTCATCCTACTGCTAGTCTTTATTTTCTTTCTATATCTTAATGCCTTTTTTTTATGTAAGAATTCAACATCTCCATGTCTTTGAGCTCTTGGTGTTTGGGTGCACCACATTAATGTTGTAGTAGTCTTCACTTTCGAATGGCAACTTGATCTCCTTGAAGACTTCGAAAGTGACAGTGTCATCTTGCACTCTTATGGACAGCTCTCTTTTTTAAACATTAATGATTGTTCATCCTGTGGCTAGGAAGGGTCTTCCAAGGATGATAAAGATCTCATTGTCTTTTTCCATGTCTAAAACAATAAAATCAATTGGGAAGATAAACTTGTCCGCCTTTACTAGCACGTCCTCTATGATTCCCTCTGGATAAGTGAGAGCGATCAGCAAGTTGAAATGTGACATTAATAGGCCTTGCTTCTCTTAAACCTAACTTATTGAAGATGGAAAGAGGCATGAGATTTATATTTGCTTTAAGATCACAAAGCGCTTTACCAAAATTATGATTACCAATAGAGCACGAGATGGTAAAGCTTCCGGATCCTTGAGCTTTAGAGGTAGCTTCTTTTGAAAGATAGTGCTACACTCCTCTATTAATGCTATAGTGTTATAATTTGCTAGCCTCATCTTCTTTTAAAAGATACTCTTCATGAACTTGATGTAGCTAGACATTTGTTCGAATGCATCTGCAAAAGGAAGACTAATATATAATTTCTTAAAAATATCTATAAACTTTAAGAATTACTTGTCTAGCTTTTATTTCTGTAGCTTCTGAAGGAATGGTGGAGGTAGATAGAAAGGCTAAACTGCATGTTTCTATTGGTTTTTACTGTTATATGCTGTTGTATTTGTACTTTTTTGTAATTCTACACTTTTCTACTGTTGCACATCATATTCTGCATTTTCTGGATTGCCTTGCTGTAATTTTTTAGTTTCTTCATTTGTTTGACACCTCTGTAGCCTTTGAGAAAAAAGAATAGATGGTCGATATGGCTGCACTTCTTCTTGTTATGCCATATTCTCCTTCTCATTCACACTTGATGGTGGTGGTTTGGATATGTTGTCATGCAATATCTTACCACTTCTCAAGTTGATGACTTGGTAATGCTCAACATTTTCTCTTGGACTTGTCTTAGTATCACTTGGTAAAGTGCCTTGAGGTTTCTTATTGATGCTTGTACCAAGTTGTCCTATTTAGACCTCTAAGTTCTTGAAAGTTGCTGAATGGTTCTGATAAGGGTAAATTTGTCAAATATTTTTTCATGTTTTTATTTTGATATTTTATTATTTTATGAGAATAGATGGCTATTTATGTGCATTATTATTATTTATAAGGACATGAACGAAATTTAAAGAATATGGTAAATGGATGCAAAGTTTTCAAAATATGAGTCCATTGCCCTAATGCCACAAGAATTTTCGCCCCAGCACTGAAACAGTGATCGAAATAAGAAAATCAGAAAAGGTGACCTGTTGAAGTCACAACTAGCGCCCTAACGCCAGACTTGTATCGCACCAACGATAGGCCAATGCCCCAACGCCATTTCTTCACCGTGCCAGCGCTCCAGCACTATCACTCTACCGCTCCAACGATGCGGCCTTCTACACGCAGCACCCCAGTGATAGAACGCAGTGCTCTAACGATAGTACGAGTCCTAGTCTGATGAGAATTAAGATTTTTAAGCTCATATCAATCCCTATAAAAAGCCCCTCGACCTTAGACGTTAAAAATAACCCAAGACATATTCAAGAACACTAAGAATACAGAGCACGAGTCTTGGAAAGCAATAAGAGTTTAATTAAAGCAACTTTAGAGAGAGATTCAATGCGTTCTTTAGCATCAAGTGTATCTTAGGCAGCCCAATCAAGACAAATTCGACGTCTATATTGGTTTACTATTGATTGTATCATAATTTTTTATTATTTTTACTGTTGTTCTCTTATAGCCATAAACTAAATTTATTTTCTAGGGTTAATACTTGAATTCAATATGTGTGCTTAATTGCCATATCTTTTGAATATTTAATAAACTTAGTTCTTTGATATTCAAATTACTAGATCTTAATACTTCAATATATCTGGCCAATATATGGTGAATGAGTTGGTAATATTATTAATAAACTCGAAAAAGGAATCATAATATTTAGACCTAGGTAATTTGATGCATGATTGTAGAGTAACATTCAATGTTGCATATGCAAGTTTCAATTTAGGATAGGAATATACCTAATTGGCATGTATGATCAATAAGACTTAATTTAAATGAATCTTAATTTATTACAAGTACCATAGGAATATAGGTATTTGGTAAATTAAGGTATACTTGCATGACCTTGGAAGAGGCTTGTGAATACATTAGTGTCTTGATCAATAACAAAGACTAAGGGAGTTAAATATTATAAGATTAATCATTAGAAAGCATGTTGAAGGATAGTATTAATCTTAGGTTTTCTCTATATTGCTATCACCTAATTCTCTTTACATTGTGTTTTTGCTTTTATATTTTCTACATTCATTCTTAAATTTTTAATTTTTCTAAATAATTATTAGGAAGACATAATTTTAATAATTGGTTAAAAAGAAAAATTATTCCTGTGTCATCATTTAGTCCCTTTATTACTTGCATACGATAATGTATGTTTGCACTTAATTTTAAGATATAAAAATATCACATCAGGTTCTGCATAATGGCATCATTTGACTTCATGTAATGCATAAGCATGTCTTCCAATGATGATTTCTTCTCTTGCGGCGATTGGAATCCCGGGGATTCATTGGTTTAGATAACTCTCCCTGGTTTTTATGCCAAGAGAATTTAGGATGATCTCTCCACTTTAAATTATAGAAAGTAGATTGTGGGTTAGGTTGCTGTCGGTTAAAATTGGACCTCCAACAGCAGCATCTATAATGGTCCTCAAATGGCCTACTAGTCCATTATAGAACGTTTAGACTAATATCCATTTAGGGACAACATGGTGAGGACACTTCCTCAATATATCCGTGAAGTGCTCCTATACCTCATACAACAACTTGCCATCAATCTGACTAAATGAGATGATGTCATTCCTCATCTTTGCTGTTTTTACTAGTGGGAAGAACTTAGCTAGAAACTTCTACGCTGGATCATCACACATCAATATAGATCCTGACGGCAATGACATCAATCAGCTCTTTACTCTATCCCTCAAAGAGAAAAGGAATAATCTAAGTTGTATGGCATTGTCTCAGACTCCATTATAATTGAAGGTATCACAAATTTTTAAAAAATTTATGATATACATATTAGGATCGTCATTGGGAGCTTCGCTGAACTGTATAGATTTCTTCAGCATTTGAATCGTACTCAGCTTAATCTCAAAGTTATTAGCATTAACGGTTGATCATCAAATACTAAATTGCATACCATCTGTAGCGGGGACAATATACTCTTTCAAAGCTCTCTATGGTATCATGGGATCAAACATTGAATTATTGATGTGATCATTATTTTTCTCCATGTTTAAAGATCACTGGCGTTGTTCACATCAAAGTATTTGCAATGTTCTTTTGATCTCAAGATCAAAAGAAGTTTTAAGTCAGCATTTTTTTCCTTCTGCACGAACTATCAAAGTAAAATATAAAAAAAATCAAAGTAAAAAGAAGAAAATAAACTGAAATAAAAATAAAATAAAATAATCTAAATTAAAAACAAATAGCTTGGTATTAGTATTGATCTAAGAATAGAAAGAAATAGTCTCCGGCAACGATGCCAAAAACTTAATGTATGCCTTAGTAAGTAAGCATAAGCGTACACTACTATATCAAGTAATATCGGATTTAAAGTCCAAGTATCATTCCCATGGGGATTATACGATCTAATTCTTCAATCAATTACTAAAATTATATCTACTAAGCTTTTATTCAGAAAAATCAAAATCTGAAATTTAATTAATTAACCTAGTTCTATCAAATTAAACTAAACCTAAATAATGAATAAACAAAGAGTTAAATTCACTAATTAATAATAATCTAGAGTTTAGACTTATCCCCTAATATTTTATTGGATTCAACTTCTTAATTAATCCTTTAATACACATTGATTAGCTAGACACTAATCTCATCACAAGCTTCTATCGATGGTTGAGTGACAACTGCCTATATATCTATGATAATCATATTAGAATGTAATTCATTAAGACCAGGTCTAAATCAAGCCATACATTCCATCTAGGTATATGTCTACCCTACATGAAACTCATAGTTGTTACCCTTTGATTATGTATCAAACTATTATAGGCTAAACACATGAATCTATTCGTCGAGTTCATCATGGTTCCTCAATCATTCATAATATTGGCAAGATATAATGAAAGCATTAAACATAAGATAGAATGAATAAATTATATATATTATGTTTATAAACTAAGAATTAACAAAATCCAACTACATACTAGGTTCAAAAGTTTAACCCTAGATCAAAAGAGTTTAGCTCATCACTAAACTAAGAGTATGAAACCAATCCATGTATAACAGCAGGAACAAGAATATAATGATAAGAAAAGAGAAGAAAAATTAATCAAGGTGACTCCTTGGGTTGCTTCTCTTTCTTCCTTAACTTGTAGTTTGAATCTTGAACTTAAATCTTCAACCTTGGCTTTAATCTCTTGATTTTGTGTTGTGAATTATTTTCCTAAGTTTGGCCTCTTTAAAAGTCTGTGCTTTGGCTCATAAAAGAGTGCTTTTATGTCAATGAGAAACTCTAGGGTCGAAAGCCTTTGAATCTAAGTTGAAATAGAACTAACAGCGTCATGGCGCTGAGACTTGGAACGCGATGGGTATGGGTGGATTGTTTGTTCGTTTCTCGTCTTATTTTGAGTGCAACTTCTTTGTTTCTCGTCCAATTTGCCGACTATTTGTTTTGTAAACATCACATTTTCTATCGTGCACCTATTTATTTTTAAAACATAATTAAATTGTCAAAAATTTATAAATTAGAGCCAATCTCTCATTCGAAGTACTAAATATACTAGTGCTTTTACGCCCTTATCAACTAAGTCCTTATCCTTTGTCGATACATGAATCAAAGCCGTCTAGAGTTATTGGGATGATCCAACACTAAATCCACCAAGCTTAAAAAAGACAGAGTCTATTACCACTGAGTGTTGCTAGCTCATCTAACAAAGCTAACCACTCTAGTATAGTAGTCGAAAGCATCACTAGCTTACGATCTACCCGAGTAGTATGGGGCACGTGGAATCCTGTGTGAATCAGCAAGGACCACCTTGCAAGGCTAAATACTTTGAAACAAGGGGCGCTTCTGGTTCTGTCGGTGCTTAAAACAATTTTATCTTCTTCATATTACTATATCTATAGAGTCAACAATTTTATATAAAGAACTACTAAACTCAATCACTTGACCTAGTATTTTAAACATCAGAGGGGTACAATTACCCACATACCATCATCTGAGTTAGTTTTTTAAAATACCTCCATGAAATGGACGGTTCTCGGATTGAATATAACCATGTGTCACCCTTAAGGGTAATCTCTATGCTCGTTCCCTCGATGCTTAAGGTTATCTCTAATTTTGAATGAGGGTAAGAAAAGAATGACAACAAAGAAAATAATTCTAGTAAAAGAAAAATCTCTTTTAATCTTCTCTCTAAAAAACTGTACATTTTCTCTATTGGCAAAAAGCCTAGGGATAAAATCACCAGTGAGCCGCCATTTGACTTCAGTATTAAAGGGCTGAATATCGTGTTTCTTGTGTTTCTCACATCCCCTAAGATATTCTAGCTCGCAGCTGGTCCTCAGATCAATCCCTACTCAATTCCAATCTCAACACCACTAAATTGAAGGTCCAAACCTAACTCTTGACATTAGCAGACCCAACAAATCAGATTTTTTTCTTACTCTAAACTCCTTGAACGTTTGGGGTGGACCCTGGCTGAAAATCATCCCCAAAAAACTACCATTATCAATTTGTTTTAAAGTTGGCATTAAATACTAGAGCTGTTAAGACTATTTAAGATTACAAACATTTCAATTCAAGGCTTATTCAAGATATTTATGTATTATAATTAAGATATAAAATTTGTATCTTAACTAATGTGATATCTAATATGCTCATTATTGATTAATACTATATTACCACCATCTTGATAAGAAGTAAAAAGTTAATAATTATTTGACAAATGATATTACTAATTAATGATAGTTATGTAAGTGTAGCACTAATTAAATATATATATCATTTTCTTTCATTTTTTTTTCTTTTTAAGGGAATAATTGGTATTTTTTATTGTTACTTCTCTCTTGAAAATTTTCTAAAAATAAGTAATGGATAATTTTTATAAAAAATTAAAATAAAAAATGGTATATATTAAAAAAAGAATTTAAAGAGAATAATAATGATTTTCTTAATTTAATGAAAATAAATAACAAAAAGAGTTTACCTGAACATCTATAATTGGAGATATGTGTTTGTTTTATTTTTTTCTTTCTAACATCTAGTAGTAACATTGTTAATCATGTATTGGATTAAAATAATGTATCTATATTGATTATTATGACTTCAATAATTGAACTAAGCACATCATAGGAAATGTCAACGATCTGAACTAGCCAACTTTGGAGTTACAGTAGGGTCTAGAGGAGTTATCTCCTAATCTTACAAATTTTTAAAATTATATAAATATTTATTAATTATAAACTTCTATAATAATTTAGTTTTAATATGTTTAGACTTTCGTCCTAAATATTTTTTCTCCTTCTACAAATTGGCACCTGCTAAAGTATATGTTGGTTTAAGCAATTTGTATGCGTAAATATACAAGGATACTAATGCAAACAATAAAAGTCAAAGCATGCAATGCACTGTCTTTAAACTATTTCTACCATCATTTTGATGATAATCAAAGGTGTAAATTAGGTTTTATAGTAGGATAGTTCTATGATTCAATAACTTATAAGAAAGTATAAAGGTGCACACCAAAATACTTCTCTTTGACTACAAGTGTTTACTTAAAATATAGTTAATTAGAGAGAAAATCAGAATTAACAATTCAGAAGAGAAGTTCATTCATTGTTTCAAATGTTCCTGCATTATTTATAGATATAACACCTCTTTCAAATGCCACATCAAATGAAAATGGTAAGTGACTCATTAAAGGGTCACCAATTCAGCTCTGGGCACTGCAGCGCCCAGGAGCTAGCACCGCAGAGTCCAGTTCAGTGTCTAGAGTACCACAAGACTTCTGGTCTGGCATTGTAGTGCCTAACCCTATGGCTGGAACACTATGGTGCCTAACCTAGCGCTACAAAGCCTAAGACTTCCACAGCTTGGGAGCTTCCCATTTGTCCTTTTTTCTCTTCTTGGCTATTTGTCTATACTCTAACACCTAATTTTACACTCTTTTTTTAAATGCACTTTTGAAATCCAATAATCCCCTACATATTTTAAATATAAAAAATATGAATCAAATCAACCACATATCTAAGTAGATTTTAACTTATATGAATTGGTGCTCTTTTAAGCTATAAACCAATCTAGTGATTAAATAACTGTATTTTGCAGGAACTAGGTCAAACTAAGTTTTTATCAACCTTTATTCCTTTGGATGTAAAATAAAGGGTTAAATTATCAAGTTAAACTCTCAATAACTTATCTATGTTTGTGATTTGGTATTATTAATGATCATGTGCCTTCTTGGCTTCATGGGTGCTATAGAGTAGACTGTCTAGCTCTCATAGGAACCAACCAAATTTCACACTCATATAGGTAACACACTCTATCAAATGTGTCTTGTAGGTTTAACACATCATCCTATAAAAAGCTATGAAGTTCATTAAGAGACTAACTTACCCTTTTCCACTATAGATGCACTACCTCAGTATAGGGAGGGACTTACAAAATAATCAGTAGTACAACAAGTGACTTGTTATTACCCTATTAACCTACTTCAATATGATCTCCAATCACATAGGAAGGGTTATCATTACTCTTGCCTTATGCTCGAGGCAAAAGTCCCATCCCCCTCAACGTATCTTCCACTAATCTCCTATTTAGTGGCTTTGAGAGAGAATTGGCCAAGTTCCTCTCTAACCTCACATAAACTAGGCTCACCACCCCAGATTCTAGCAGCTGCTTAATGATGTCATATCGTAGATGAATATGTTTACTTTTTCCATTATACATTTTACTTTTTGCTCTAGCAATCGCTGCTAGGCAATCATAATTTATAGAAATTATAGCTAGAAGGTGAGTACTAATTGGAAGATTACACATAAGTGTTCTTAACCTCTCAGCTTCAGAACAAGCTGATAAAGGCAAATTTTTCATATATTTTCTCATGTATTTATTATTGATATTTTATTATTTTATGAGAATAGATGGTTATTTATGTGCATTATTGTTATTTATAAGGACTTGAACGAAATTTAAAGAAAGAATGCAAAAAGAGCGAAAACAGGAACTAAAATGCAAAGTTTTCAAAGTATGTGTCCCTAGCCCCAGCGCTACGAGGATTATAGCCCCAGAGCTGGAACAGTGATCGAAATAAGAAAACCAACCTGGTTAAGTCGCATCTGGCGCCCTAGCGTCGAACAATCACCACGCCAGCAATGATTCCGTGCCCTAGCGCTAACATGACACCGCTCCAGCGGTGAAGCCTTTTTCATGCGTCACCCCAGCGACAACTGCATAGCGCCCCAACGGTATCGCGAGTCCTAGTCTGATGAGAATTAAGATTTTCAAGTTCAAATCAATCCCTATAAAAAGCCACTCGTTCCCAGCCTCGAAGAGCACCTAAGACACATTCAAGAACACCAAGAATACAGAGCACGAGTCTTGGAGAGTAATAAGAGTTTAATTGAAGTAACCTTAGAGAGAGATTTAAGGCATTCTTCGGTATCAAGGGTATCTTAGGCAACGCAATTAAGAGCAATTCGATGTCTATATTTGTTTGCTATTAATTGTATCATAATATATTATTATTTTTACTGCTGTTCTCTTGTAGCCATGAGTTAAACTTATTTTCTAAGGTTAATACTTGAACTCAATATGTGTGCTTAATTGCCATATCTTTTGAATATTTAATAAACTTAGTTCTTTGATATTCAAATTACTAGATCTTAATACTTCAATATATCTGGCCAATATATGGTGAATGAGTTGGTAATATTATTGATAAACTCGGAAAAGGAATCATAATATTTAGACCTAAGTAATTTGATGCATGATTGTAGAGTAACATTCAATGTTGCATATGCAAGTTTCAATTTAGGATAGGAATATACCTAATTGGCATGTATGATCAATAAGACTTAATTTAAATAAATCTTAATTTATTACAAGTACCATAGGAATATAGGTATTTGGTAAATTAAGGTATACTTGCATCACCTTGGAAGAGGCTTGTGAATACATTAGTGTCTTGATCAATAACAAAGACTAAAGGAGTTAAATATTATAAGATTAATCATTAGAAAGCATGTTGAGGGATAGTATTAATCTTAGGTTTTCTCTATATTGCTATCACCTAATTCTCTTTACATTGTGTTTTTGTTTTTATATTTTCTACATTCATTCTTAAATTTTTAATTTTTCTGAATAATTATTAGGAAGACATAATTTTAATAATTGGTTAAAAAGAATAAATTATCCCTGTAGGTTCGACATCCAACTATTTAGTCCATTTATTATTTGCATACGATAGTGTATACTTGCACTTAATTTTATGATATATAAATATCTCATCACAAGCCTTTTCTAAGGTTATTAATTCTGATTCTAAGTAGATCATGCTATATAAGTCTATGTAATAGATTTCCAACATATGGCTCCTCCACCCAAAGTGAAGACATATCCACTAGTAGTAGACTTAACCTTATTGGATTTAGATATCTAGTTAGCATCATTATAATCTTTAATCACAGGTTGTGATCTATCATATGAAAGTACATAAGGTTTAGTACCTATCAAATATTTTACAACTCTATCTAAGTTACTTCAATGTTCTTTTCCTAGATTTTGAATATACCTACTCAATTTTCTTATAACATATGCTATATCAGGCCTAGTAGTATTCATAAAATATATGAGACTATCAATGATTTAAGCAAAATGGTTCTGATTATCACTATGTTCTACATTCTTTTAAAGTTTAACATTAGCATCATAAGGTGTTGCCACTGGTTTACATACTATATACTCAAACCTTTCAAGAAACTTCTCGATATAGTGCTCTTTTGATAAAGTGAGACCATTAGATGTTCTCATAATCTTTATCCCAAGTATTACATTAGCTTCTCTCAAATCTTTCATATCAAATACATTTGATAAAAGCCTCTTAGTCTCAACAGTCATTTTCATACTAGGAATGAAAATATGCATATCATCCACACATATAAACATATTATAACATATCTATTAGTATCAAATATTTTATAGTACACATACACTTATCGGAATCATTAAATCCTTTGAAACAAAAGCATTGTCAAACTTTTTTATGTCACTGTTTTGTTGCTTGTTTCAAGTTATACAAAGAGTTGACCAACTTATATACTTTATGCTCAATTACAAACCAATACAACCTTCCGGTTGTTCCATGTAAATTTTTTCTTCTAAATCACCATTTAGAAAGACATTCATCTATTTTATGTATGAACAAATCATATAGTGCAGCCAATGCAATCAAAATTCTAATTGATATAATTCTAGTTACATGAGCATAAGTATCAAAATAATCTAAGTCTTTCTTTTAAGTGAACCCTTTGGCAACAATCTTACCTTATACTTCTCAATATTTCCATCAACCCTCATCTTTTTTTTTAAGATCCATTTACAACCTATGGGCTTGAAACCTGAAGGTAAATCAATTAATTCCCATGCATGATTACTCATAATGGAGTTGATTTCATCATTTATTGGATTCTTCTATAAAAGGGCATCATGAGAAGTCATAGCCTCACTAAAATTCTTAGGGTCCTCTTCCATAAGAAAAACATAGAAATCATTACCAAAACTAGTAGCCTTCCTCACTCTTTTACTTCTCCTAAGTTTATCATTAGAGCTTTCGAGAGCATCTAAATTAACCTTTTACATGAGTCATAGTTTAATCTATATTAACTTTCTTAGGAAAGATAGACTCAAATAATTCTGTATTTTTAGATTTTATTATGTTGTTTGCATTTAACAACCCAATGGTATCCTTTAATACTAAGAATGATATATGAAGCACTATTTTGGGTATAACCTATGAATATACAATTAACTATCTTAAGTCCAATCCTTTTTCTTTTGGGATCAGGAATAAGAACATTTGCAAGATAGGCCCACACTTTAAGGTATGAAAGATTATGAGCATACCTTTTGCATAACTCATAAGGTGTAATTCTCATTTTCTTGTAAAGAATTCTATTTTGTATATGGTAAGCAGTCAAAATAACTTCCCCCTATAAATTTATAGATGCCCCAAAATTAATCAATAAACAATTCATCATTTTCTTTAAAGTTCTATTTTTTCTTTCAGCCACTCGATTAGATTCACGTGAATATAGAGGTGTATAACTTCATGTATAATTTCATCCTCACAATAGGAACTAAATAAGTTAGACACATATTCTCCTACTCTATTAGTTCTTAATATCTTAATTTTTCTACCAAGTTAATTCTCAACTTCTTGTTTATAGATTAAGAATTTATCATATGACTCATCTTTATTTCTTAACAAATACACCTTAGTATCTTTTGAAAAATCATCAATAAAGGTTATGTAAAATCTTTTCGCCCCTCTAGTCATGATATCTTTAAAATTACGTAAGTCACTATAAATCAAACCAAGCAATTCAGCTTCTCTAGGAGTTATAGGTTTACAGTTTTTTTTAATGGACTTTTCTTCTACACATACATCACATTGATGCATTTCATCTAAACTCATATTAGATAATAAACTAAACTCTTTTTATCTTTCTTAAATAAAAATAATTCAAGTGACCTAATCTATCATGCCATAAATTGAAAGACTTAACAATATAAATAGAAGTAACATATTTATTCATTGGAACATCAAGTACATTGAGTTTGAACAATTCATTGAAAGAGTATCCCTTTCTAATGAATATCCCATCACTGGTCATTATAAATTTATCCCCTTCAAATGAGACTTTTACATTAACTTTTTCCAACATAAACAGAGAAACAAGATTATAACTAATATTGGGAATATGGAGAATATTGTTTAATACAAGAGATTTCTTAGAAGTAAGTTTAAGTAGAACTTTCTATTTTCCCACCACCAATGCAAAATGGGAATCACCAAGATATATTTATTCATCTCCTTCTCTAATTAATATATACTCTTGAAAAGAACTCTTGTCTGCACATATGTACTAGTGGCTCTAAAGTCAATCACCTACGTTTTGTTGCCACTTGCTACCATGTTTACCTGTGAAACAACAACTATAGCAATAGCATCTTCACTCTCAACCAAATTGGTCTTGGGAGTTTTGTTTCCTTTTTTATTTTTATGTTTACATTGATAAGCAAAATAACTACCGTTTCCACAAATGTAATACTATCCTTTTTCTTAAATGAGACTTTATTCTTCTTAAAATTAGTGTTGCTTGTGGAATTCTGATGTTTCCTATAATGATTATCACCCTCTACTAAATTAGTCTCATAAATTAATTCTTTGGCCTTCTTAATATTCTCCTTTTGAATATTCTTTTCTTTGATTCTAATATACACAATAGAATCTTCTAAAGTTAAATTCTTCCTTTTGTGTTTGTTGCTTTTCTTATAAACCTTCCAGGATTCAGACAACTTTTTAATTAAGCAACTAACTATAAAAATTTAAGGGAGTATAATGTTTTCATTTTTCAAGTCATTTACTAAGAGATGAAAATCATGAATTTGTGCAGTGATTGTTTTTTCCTCAGACATTTTAAAGTCTAGGAAATTTGCTACAACATACTTTTGGGCACCAGTATCTTCAATAACATACTTTTTTTTAAGTTGTGCCCACAACTCATGTGCATTCTTTTATCTAGAGTATACATCATACAATTTATTTGATAATGTGTGTAGAATTATGTTTTGCATACCTTATTTGCCCTACTCTATTTGGAGAACTCTTCCTTGTAATTTTTTGTAGTAGCCTTAAGAGGAGTGGTGAGAGACTCGGCCAAACCCATCATATCGAGTGTATCGAACACTGGGTCTCGCCATCTTTTAAAGTGTTTTACATCAAATAATGGTATCTTTGTCGCTTTTGAGAGTGATTTGGCAATAGCTAACAATGATAAATCACTTGTAAAATCCATATGTATATGTTTAGAATTAGTTTAAGATTGTTGGTTTAAGTGATCTATATGTGGGTAAATATACAAGGATACTAATGTAAAAAATAGAAGTCAAGGCGTGCAATGCACTGTCCTTAAACTATCCCTTACTTTGATGATAATCAAATGTACAAAATAGGTTTTACAGTAGGATAGTTCCATGACTCAATGACTTATGAGAAAGTATAAAGGTGCACACTAAAATACTTCCATTAGACTACAAGTATTTACTTATAAAGTGGTTGATTAGAGAAAAAATGAGAATTAACGATTGAGAAGAGAAGTTCATTCATTGTGTCAAATGTGTCTGCAGTATTTATAGAGTTGTAAGTATCTAGGAGGCATAACACCTCTTTGAAATGTCACATTAAATGGAATGGGTAAGTAACTCTTTAGAGGGTCACCAATCCAGCTCTGGGCATCGCGTGGCTCATCCTCAGCTCCGCGTGGCTCATCCTCAGCTCCGCGGCGCCCAACGTCCAAGTTGGGGCCAACCCGCTTGGGCACTTCCCCATTCATCCTTCGTTCTCTTCTCGGCTATTTCTCTCTACTCTAACCCCTGATTTTACACTTGTTTATTTAAAATACACACTTAAATCTAACAATATAGACTATGGATCAATTTAGGGATGACAGTAGAT
The DNA here is from genome assembly GCA_946807835.1 of Ailanthus altissimus. Lineage (NCBI taxonomy): Eukaryota > Viridiplantae > Streptophyta > Magnoliopsida > Sapindales > Simaroubaceae > Ailanthus > Ailanthus altissimus. The sequence continues at coordinate 11,570,790 of OX327684.1, forward strand.
TGGGTTTGAGATGAATATTCTTAAATTTATATTTGTATTTATTTTTAAAAAAAATATCAAATCATTCTCGTACTCGTTGTGAGTTAAAATTTTATTACTAAACTCGCTTTAATGAATATGTACTCCATACCAAACATACAACAAGTTATCAACGAATTTTAAACGAATTGTAAAAACATATAATAAAAAGTATAAATTTATAACCTTAACTTCAAAAAGAATTGTCAAAATATAATAATTAAAATCATATCATAATTTTAAATTTATAATTACAACAAGACATCATAGCAATATTAGTTCGATTAATATTTAAAATAATCTTAATGAATAAATAAAAAAATATATAAAATAACTAATATAATAAAAAAAAATAAGTCTACAATTAAAGTCTCACAAACAATTCCATTATTAATATTGTTTCAAAATAAAAATAAAAATTCAATATTAAATTCACATATTTCTATCTTAATTAACAATAATTTTACTGCTCATCCAATATAAGAGAATGGTAATAAAAAAAGTTAAAATTAATATCTTTAAAAACTTGCAACAAGTATGTGAATATTTTATTAAATCTTTATCTATTCCAAACCCATTATAATTGTTTATTTTATATACTAAAACTGTTCTAAATTTGCTTTAAGTCTTATTAACTCTTAAAAATAAATAAATTCTAATAAATTTATAAATATGTGAGTCATTTTGCCATGCTTAAATCCGTCCCTGAGTATCGAGGAAGTTACAAATATTATCGCGCTGGATTCTGCTACTTCGCTGTACATTTAAATATCTACAGTCTACTATCAACTTGATTGCATGCACAGCATACACATCAATCAAATCATTTATTTCCCGTTTGATTTGAACAACTTAATTTGAAGAGATCCAAATAATCCATTTCTCCCTTGCAACTGTCCAACTGAAGTGCTGAACAGATTAAATTAACCCATCTCCATTGCTCAACTAATAAGTACCTAACACATAAAAAAGGCAGTCTCCGTTATTAATGATAATATTTATTTTCATAAAATAAAACAAACAAAATTTAAAAACATAAATTTTAATATTATTTTAATGATAAAGATTTAATCATAAAAAAATACATAACATAAAAATTAAATTTTAATTATATTAAATGTTATAATTTTAAATCTAATTTTAATTTTATTTATAATAAATATTATAATTCTAATTTAAATTTAAATTATGTTAAATGTTATAATTCTTTATAATATTTTAATTTTAATTACATTGAATATTTAAAATATAATTTTAATAATGCTAAATATTAAATTTTCAATTCTAATTTTAATTACGTTAAATGTTTTGGTATTGTGTGCATGTGTATCATACTACGGGTAAATGTGTGTATTTTAAACAATTTAAAAATAAAATATCTTACATGCTATGTAACGAAATTAATATTCATTAATTTAATATCATTATACTAATGAGATTAAAGGGCTCACTCTCGAAACGTGCTTTGAACAATTCTAATTAGAGATATTTAAAACAACTCGTTACTTTTGAATTTATTTCTTTCACTCAGATACTTAAAAAATAATTTAACTTCTTACTTTTTTTTTATAAAAAAAGAACTAAGGTGCCAATTTTTATAACTAAAAATGTCACTCATCCAAACAAATTAAAAACCAATTCATGACTTTATTTTACAAGCATGACAAGGCTTAAAATTTGCCTTCTGATACTTGTAAAATGATGAGTTGCCAAATGTATTAATAAGTGATGACACTTCGTGTTAATCTTAAGCATGACAAAAAAATTTATCTTTTATTTGCCACCTGTTACTTATTGAATTGATTTGATCGAATGCATTTCAGCTTAAACAAAAACATGACAATGCATTTTACTTTAATTGGTCGAATTATAGCTTACCACAATTTACTATATAGGCAATCACTTGGGTGAATTGTTTGTTTTAATGAAAATCAATTCATTTGTATTTTTCAATTCATTTAACCCATTAAAAGATATCACCAAATGCTTAAAAGTTTATTTCATTTATAAACAAATGCTTTCCATTTGGTCGAATAATATATAGATATATATATAATGAAATAATAATTATTTTATTATTATATATATCAATATCTAATTTAATATTCATACAAATTATTAATAAAATCTAAGACATATATTAGTTAAATAAAAATGTTAAGTCTCACTTGGCACAATTTTAAATTTAACACTTAAACCTTAGCTACTTCTCAAGAGACCCTGAAATAAATAAGTAACTAATTAATTTTATTTAAACAAAACAACAATTATTTTATTTAAATTGTAGCTATATCTATCAATCAATTTAATACCCATACAAATTATTGCCACAATTTGAGATATATACTAGATAGATAAAAGTGTCAAGTCTCACTTAGCACAATTTTATGTTTAACACTTAAACCTTAACTACTTCCTGAGAGACCTTAAAGTAAATTCATATTTTTTTAAAACTTTTCGAATCGAACAATTCGATCCAGTGTGCTACCCACATGCTCAATGAGTACACTTGATATAGTGAGACTCCCTAAACTCACACTCATTTTGTCTCACGAAACATTTCTGTAAGTCCATAATCAATACCCCACATACACACGTTTTGAATAATACAAAATGGTGAGTTAAGCCATACAAATTGAAGTTAATCCATATTCATATAATCTCTACGTTATTAATATCCTAAAAGAGCGGAGACATAGATCAACATTGCCAAGTCCCCTATTACTCAACCATAAACCTACTCTTCAATTAGTATTTCGATAAACAATATCCACAAATTCCTTTGTAATATTGTTTATACCACGAGAAACTTTTTTTTCTAGTATCATACTTATGGCCATAAGACTTCCTAAAATACAATTTTAAAGTATCTAGATATTTAACTTAACCATATGAGCTGACGAATCATATATTTAGGACTCTATAAACATCGAACCATACCTAGCAACACCCAGCGGTCAGACCATAAAAGGTGTCTAACATGTGTGGAACCTAAATATGGTAGATCACTTACAAACCCACCGTGGTGTATAGGTGAAAGGACTACGAATACTACTCAACTCGAGAATACTCTCCATTGACAATTTTGTAGGATGTCCATCGAAGGTCTTCATTGAGTCTTGTTTAATATCCAGTCCTCACTGAATACTTGTATATCTATACGAGCTTCAACTAAGCTTATGGTCTGCTAAAATTAACCATTTGGGCAATTCAAATATAAATATAGATATTAATCAGCTCCACTCGACAGATCCTATGTTGGTAGAAATAGATTAGGAACATATAATTCGAGAATATACTTGGACAATGACATTTCCTAGTAACTCTTTAGACATGATCTAAATTCCTTCAGATTAATATAATATCCGAAATGTTACAAGCATCTTATCTTAATAAAAATAATTAGCGATTTAATAAAATATTTATTTATTACATAAATATGAAAATACAATATTCATAAAAAAAAAATTAGAATGGTACATGAGCACAAATTCTAACAAAATGTTATAATTTTAATTCAACTATTTAATTTCAATTACAGTATATATTATAAATCCAAATTCTATTTTAGTTTAACGTAATCCAAATTCAATTTTAATTTCAGTTACATTAAAAGTTATAATTTCAATTCTAATTTTAAATTTTAATTTCAATTATATTAAATATTATAATTTCAAATCTAATTTTAAACTTAATTTTACTATGATAAATATTATAATTTGAAATCCAAATTTCAATTCTAATTACTTTAAATATTATAATTCTAAATCCAATTTCTATTATAATAAATACTATAATTCTGAATATAATTTTAATTTTAATTACGTTAAATATTATAATTCGAATTTCAATTGCATTAAATGTTATAATTTTAAATCCAATTTCAATTTCACATAAATTAAATTTTAATTCTAATTATGTTAAATGTTATAATTCTAAATTAAATTTTAATTTCAATTATGTTAAATGTTATGATTTCAAATCTAATTTAAATTTTAATAATATTAAATATTACAATTCCAAATTCAATTTAAATTTCACTTACACTAAATGTTATAATTTCAAATCCGATTCTAATTTCGATTTTAATTATATTAAATGTTATAATTTCAAATCTAATTTTAATTTTAATTACGTTAAATGTTATAATTTCAAATTAAATTTTAATTATGTTAAATGTTATAATTTTAAATCTAATTTTAATTTTAATTACATTAAATGCTATAATTTCAAATCAAATTTTAATTTCAATTACGTTAAATGTTATAATTCCAAATCCAATTCTGATTTCAATTTCAATTTCAAATCTAATTTCGATTTCAATTACATTAAATGTTATAATTTCAAATCTTACTTTAATTTCAATTACGTTAAATAATATAATTTCAAATCTAATTACGTTAAATGCTATAATTCTAAATCCAGTTTCAATTTCAAGTACATTAAATGTTATAATTTATAATCAAAATTTAATTGTGTTAAATGTTATAATTCAAAATTCAATTTTGAATTTAATTACGTTAAATTCCAATTTCAATTTTGAATTCAATTTTAATTACATTAAATGTTATAATTTCAAATCCAATTTCAATTCCAATTACATTTATAATTCTAATTTTAAATTTATTTTAATAATGTAAAATATTACAATTCCAAATCCATTTTTAATTTCAATTATGTTAAATGTTAAAATTTCCATTCATTTTTAATTTTTAATTTCAATTACGTTAAATATTATAATTTGAAATTCAATTTCAATTCTAACTATGTTAAATTTTATAATTCCCAAACTAATTTCAATTTCAATTACCTTAAATGTTATAATTGTAATATTTTTATTTTTAATTCAATTTTAATTACATTAAATGTTATAATTCAAAATCTAATTTTGATTCCAATTATATTAAATTCTCATTTCAAATCAAATTTCAATTTCAATTACGTAAAATATTATAATTACAATTCTAAGTTCAATTATGTTAAATGTTATACTTCTAATTCTAATTTTAATTTTAATTATGTAAAATATTATAATTCCAAATTCAATTTTAATTTCAATTACGTAAAATGTTATAATTCAAATTTTAATTTCAATTACATAAAATGCTATAATTCAAATTTTAATTTTAATTTTAATTATGTTAAATATTATAATTTCAACTACAATAAGTGTTATAATCCCAAATCCAAATCCAATTTCGATTCTGTTAAATATTATAATTTAAAATCTAATTTTAATTTCAATTGCGTTAAATGTCATAATTTTAATTCTAATTGTAAATTCAAATTCAATTATGTTAGACGTTATATTTCTAAATCCAATGTCGATCCCAATTATGTTAAATGTTATAATTTCAATTCAATTTCAATTACATTAAATGTTATAAATTTAATTTAATTTCAATTACGTTAAATATTATAATTTGAAATCCAATTTAAATACCAATTACATTGAATGTTATAATTACAAATTTAATTTCTACTTTTGTTACGTTAAATATTAAATATTAATTTCAATTATGTTAAATGATATAATGCGAATTCAATTTTGATTCTAATTACATTAAATGTTATAATTCTAAATTCAATTTTAATTTTGATTACGTTAAATATTTTAATTCTTAATTAAATTTTGATTTCAAGTAAGTTAAATGTTTTATTTATAATTTTAATTTTAATTTTGATTTTAATTATGTTAAATATTATAATTTTAATTTCAATTTTAATTTCAATTATAATTACAATTACAATTATGTTAAATGTTATAATTTCAATTTCAACTTCAATTAGGTTAAATGTTATAATTTCAATTCTAATTTTAATTTTAATTACATTAAATATTATAATTGTGCATCCAATTTCAATTACAATTACATTAAATGTTATAATTCTAATTCTAATTTTAATTTTAATTTTTATTATATTAAAATTTATAATTCCAATTCTAATTACATTAAATGTTATAATTCAATTTGAATTCCAATTCTAAATTTAATTACATTAAATATTATAATCTAAAAATAAAAAATTTTAATTTGTTATATATTTTGAAAATTAGAACTTGAAAAGTTAAGATGGTACAATAAATTCCTTAAAAAGTATAAAATATTTAAAGTATAAATGCACTAAAAAATACTAAAACCAACAAAAATCCTCAATATTACCCAATATGAAAAGATTTTTTTTAAAAAAAAAGAATGCTAAAACATAAAATATATTGTGCTAGTTCAAGACATAGGCCAATGATAGGGGTTAATTAAGCATAATATTTTCATCTTCTAAACTTAATATTTATTTATTGGGTGCACCTTCAGTTTATCCGATTGTTCCAAACAGTCGGATGATGTCAGTTCACCACCTCAATTGGCTGACAAATAGCAGCTAATAGAGGGGGTTAACCCATTATATTAACTACGGTTATTTAAAATACTTATATAATATAGTCCTCTTTATATTATGTAGTATTTTTTAATGATAACTGTTAAATCACAAATTATGTATAAGTGGGGATACAAAATAGAAACACGTGCTATGTTAAATGGGATAAAACATACAACAAGTACTTGATGTATTGTTTTTTTGGTAACATAATATTAACCATGGTCATTTAGGACGCTAATAAAATATCATCTCCTTATATTAATGTAATTGAAATTGGAATTGATTTTGAAATTATAATATTTAACATAATTGACATTGAAATTAAAATTAAAATTATAACATTTAACATAACTGAAACTGAATTTGGAGTTTAATGTAATTAAAATTAAAATTAGATTTGGAGTTTAACGGAATTGAAAATTAGAATTATATCATTAAATGTAATTGTAATTGAAATTGGAATTATAATTATAACATTCAATGTAATTAAAATTATAATATTTAACCTAATTAAAATTGAATTTAAAATAGGAATTCGAATTATAATAATTAAACTAATTGAACTTTAATTTAGAATTTATATTATAACATTTAACGGAATTGAAATTTAAATTGAAATTAGATTTAGAATTATAATATTTAATGTAATTAAAATTAAAATTAGAATTAGAATTATAACATTTAATATAATTGAAATTGAAATTAGATTTGAAATAATAATATTTAAAGTAATTAAAATTAAAATTAGAATTAAAACTATAACAATTAACATAATTTAAATTTAAATTAGAATTAAAATTATAACATTTAACGTAATTGAAATTAAAATTAAAATTGAAATTATAACATTTAACACAATTGAAATTGAAATTTGGAATTGAAATTATAATATTTAATATAATTTAAATTAAAATTAAAATTGAAATTAAAATTATAACATTTACTATAACTGAAATTTAAATTTAAATTAGATTTAAAATTATAACATTTAATGTAATTAAAATTAAAATTAGATTTGAAATTATAACATTAATAGAATTGAAAATAGAATTAGAATTAAATATTGAATATAATTGAAATTGGAATTGAAATTATAATATTTAACGTAACTAAAATTGAAATTATAAATAATCATGGTTAATATAAAGAACTTAAATAAAAAAATATATATATTCACAATTTTATGTATGTTATTTCCCAGTTAACATAGGGTATGTTCCTATTTTTTTCACCTTTTAATTACAAATGTGCGAGGGTGTCCCCACTTATACATAAATTACGAATTATATTAGCTGCACAAAAAATATAACATAATACTAGGGTTATGATATTTTATGGGTGCCCTAAATAATCTTAGTTAATATAAAGTATTTAAATAAAAAATAAATCAAAACTATAAGTATATTGTATCCCATTTAACGTATAACGTGTTTCCACTTTTCGAAAGTCTCACCCACAAATGTTATAATTCTAAATTAAATTTCGATTTCAATTACGTAAAATATTGTAATTCTAATTTTAATTTTAATTTCAATTACGTTATATGTTATAATTCTAAATTTAATATTAATTTTAATTATGTTAAATGTTATAATTTTAATTCCAATTTTAAATTTTAATTTCAACTACATTAAATGTTATAATTCTAAATCCAATTTTAAATTTAATTTCAACTAGATTAAATGTTATAAATTAAAATCCAGCTTCAATTGTAATTACGTTAAATGTTATAATTTCAAATCTAATTTCAATTTCAATGACGTAAATTTCAAATATAATTTTAATTTTAATTACGTTAAATATTATAAGTTCGATTTCAATTTTAATCTCATTTACGTTAAATGTTATATTCTAAATCAAATTTTAATTCTAATTATGCTAAATGTTATAATTTTAAATCTAATTTTAATTTTAATTCTAATTACTTCAAATGTTATAATTCTAAATCTAATTTAAATTTCAGTTACGTAAAATGTTACAATTTCAAATGCAATTCTAATTTAAAATTCAATTTCTAACATGTTAAATGTTATAATTCTAAATCCAATTTAGATTCCAAGTACGTTAAATGATATAATTCAAAATCTAATTCTAATTTCAATTTCAATTACGTTAAATGTTATAATTCAAATTCTAGTTTCAATTTTGATTACGTTAAATGTTATAATTCTAAATCTAATTTCAATTTTAGTTATGTTAAATGTTAAAATTCTAATTTCAATTACGGTAAATGTTACAATGCCAACTCCAATTTCAATTATGTTAAATATTATAATTCTAATATCAATTTTAATTACGTTAAATATTACAATTCCAAATTCATTTGTAATTTTAATTACGTTAAATATTATATTTAAATACAATGTCAAATTTTAATTACGTTAAATGTTATATTTTAATTTTAATTTTAATTTTAATTATATTAAATGTTATAATTGCTTATCCAATTTTAATTATAATTATGTTATATGTTATAATTTTAATTCTAATTTAATTTTATTGTTAAAGTATATAATTTCAATTTCAATTATATAATATTATGATTCAATTTGAATTCTAATTGTAATTTTAGTTATATTAAATATTATAATTTAAAATTTTAAAAATTTTGATTTGTTATGTATTTTAGAAATTAGAACTTGGCAAAAATTAACATAGTCCAATAAATACCTTAAAAAGTATTAATATATCCAAAATATAAAAATAGACCACCCCCCACCCAAAAACAAAAAGGCTAAAACAAATCAAAATTAACATAATTAGGATTAGAATTATAATATTTAACTAAATTAAAATTAAATTTTGAAATAAAATTATAACATTTAAGGTGATTAAAATTGAAATTAAATTTAAAATTATAACATTTAACTTATGTTCCCACTACCCGTTGTATGTTGCATCCCACTTAACATACAACAAGGCAAATATTAGGAATATGTAGTATATTAAGTAGAAACATACATAATGTTATTTGTTATTAATTTACTTTTTATTTTATTGTAGTATATATGAAAACCATACATATGTAGAACACTCATAAAATTAGAACCCCTTATATTAAATCACATATTTTTAGTGGTAATTGATAACACGCTAAAAATGTAAATGTTGGGATATGAACACTTTTCTAAGTCAAAACGGCAAATAATAAGAACATGTAGTATATTAAGTAAGAACATTTAGTATATTAAGTGAGAACACGTAGTATATTAAGTGAGAACAATATACATGATGTTATTTGTTATTAATTTACTTTTTATTTTATTGTAGCATATATAAAAACCATACATATGTAGAACACTCATAAAATTAGAACCCTTTATATTAAATCACATATTTTCAGTGGTAATCGACAACGCGCTAAGAATGTAAAAGTGGGGATATGAATATTTTTCTGAGTGAAAATGATAAATAATGAGAACATGTAGTATATTAAGTGGGAACATTTAGTATATAAAGAAAGAACGCGCAGTATATTAAGTGAAAACGTTTAGTATGTCAAGTGAAAACATGTAGTATATTAAGTGAGAACACGTAGTATGTTAAATGAAATATTTAATATGTTAAGGGTGAAATTTAGTATATTAAGTGGGAACGCGTAGTATGATGAGCGAAAACAATTAGTATATTAAGTGTGAACATGTAATATATTAAGTGAAAACTTGTAGTATATTAAGTGAGAATATTTAGTATGTTAAATGGAAACACGTAGTTTATTAAGTAGGAATATATTACTTATTAAGTTCGAACATTTAGTATATTCGCAGTTAATATGCTATATGTTTCTACTTAACATACTAAATGTTCACTCTTAATATACTATGTGTACCCACATAATATACTAAATGTTCCCACTTAATATACTATATGTTCTCACTTAACATATTAAATGTTCCCACTTAATATACTATGTGTATCCATTTAATATGCTAAATGTTCCTATTTAATATACTATATGTTCTCACTTAATATACTAAATATTTTCACTTAATATACTACATATTCCCACTTAACATACTAAATATTTTCACTTAATATATTACGTGTTCCCATTTAACACACTAAATGTTTCCACTTAATATACTACCTGTTCTCTCTTAACACACTAAATGTTCCTACTTGATATACTACTTGTTTTCACTTAACATACTAAATGTTCTAACTTAACATATTATGTGTTCTCACTTAATATACTAAATGTACCCACTTAATATACTACATATTCCCACTTAACATACTAAATGTTCCCACTCAACATACTATATATTCCCACTTAATATACTACATGTTTCTGTTGAAAATCGAGTGTATGACATATGAGTGTATACGTAATTTTAAAAATTACTACACGCAGCGAAAACATGTTAACATATACACCCAATTTAACAAATTTAACCACATATCTCACATATATGTTCAAGTATAACTATTATACAACAACTTATACATGATGAACAATTGTATTACTTAAAATAAAATGTAAAGGACACTTACCTAATGAAGGTAGCTTTACAAAATTTTCAAGTCCTCTAACAATCCAATTGAAGAGCTCACCTTGAAGTGAATTATTGAACAATTCTAGTCCATAACGGTTTGGTGGGATTATAAAGCTAGAATAGTAACTTAGTTTTATAATTTTCAGCACATGTGTTCAAATTCTTTGAACACAAATTATTTGATTCTTAAATGGAGATAGTAAACATTTACATACAACTCTTGTTTAAATGATGGAAACAATTTTCATAGATTAATTGATTTTAGCACAACTCTTGTCTACAATTACTAATTTCTATCTCCATTTTGATTTATTCATTTTGATTTCATGAGAGAAGAAAATGAAGAAAAGTTTTTCGTTATTTCCAACACTTGAAAGAACAAAAAATAATTTTTCTCTTACCTCTCCATGCCTTAATTGATTCTTGTACTTCCAAATTGAAAAATTCATTCAATTCTTTTGTATCAATTTGTTACAATAATATATTCATTTGTTAGTCAAAATTTATTTTTATTATTCAACACTTTTTGATAAAATAAAAACAAGTGCTCCACCAATTTAATTGTTGGTCTCCCACTTGGGATTAATTTATTAAGCACTAGTGAGGCCACCTAAATAAATCATTACCTAACAAATATAATTATTTTAATCATATTAGATAAATATATGGCCAACATCTAGGCCCCTCATTATATTAAAATACAATGACCATGATTAATATATAATCATATTATCTAATAATCTAATAATAATATCTAATTTAATTATTCAAATCAATTTTGAATAATTACTTTTTATCTTACTAGTTTATACTACCAAAGTTAAATGGTAAAACTAAGGTAAAATTAAATTATGGATCAAATTGTGCCACTTGTCAACATCTTATTAATTAATAACTCTTGTTAATTAATTTAATGATACACTTAACAAGTAAGTCTTGACAAATGCACATCTCGAGGGATCCCGAAACAATTATTCTATTTTGTTGCTGGAATTCACCGGATCGAATTATTCAATCAAATCAGCTACTCTAGTGCATAACGAGTACACTGCATATTGTGAGACTTTCTAGGTCCACACCTGATTTGTCATATGGAGCTCTTCTATACGTCTGTAAATGATGCCCCACACACACGTTACAGATATTACAAATCAGCGTGTTAGACCATGCAAGTTGAGCTTATTGCATATTTGTATAACTCCATCATTTATATCCTGGAAGAGTAGAGATATAGATCATCACCGTCAAATCTCTATTTGCTCAACCATCAACTTGTCTCCAGATTTATATTTCCTTAAATAATATCCAAAAATATTTTTATGATATTGTTTATCCCTTCAGAATATATTTCTAAGGTTTATACTTGTGGCTACAAGACTTTCTGAAATCCCACTCATATGAGCTAATGGATCCCATATCTACGCACACCGAACTCCATGAGCATCGGACCATACCCAGCGACACACAGCGTTCAGACCATGAAAGGTCTTTGACATGTATGGAACCAAAGTATGATGGATCACTCACAAGCCTACCGTGGCACTCAGGTCAAAGGGCGACAAATACTACTCAACTTGGAAGACCTTCCATTGGCAGTTTTATGAGATGTCTATTGGAGGTCTTTGTGAGTCTGTTCAATATCCAGTCCTCACTGAATATCTGTATGTCTATACAAGCATCCACTAAACACATAGTTTGTCAAGACTAACCATCTGGACCATCCAGATATAGACATACACTAATCTATATAAATGGGTTCCACCAAAGACCTGCATTGATGAAATTAGATCAGGAACATCATGTTTGAGAATATATTTGCATAATGACATTTCTTAGTACCATATGCAACTCTTTGCAGCTATGTCATTATAAATATATTCTCAGGTCATTGTCCCATTTCAGACAAGGCTCTAACTGTTTAGATTTTGCTAACTTTATTAATGTGCTAACTCTTAGCATTGATCTAAACTCCTTTAGACCATATCTGAACTCCTTCAGATCATACAGTATATGAAACACTACAAGCATCTTACCATTTATTATAAATAATATTAACGATTTATTAGAAATGATAATTGTATAAATACTATCATTAAATATTTATATATAATGGGATGACATATAAGCACAAATCCCAACAGTTTTCACTTAACATACTAAATATTCTCATTTAGCATACTACGTATTCTCACTTAATATATTAAATTTTTTCACTTAATATACTACATGCTTCCACTTAGTATACTAAATATTTTCACTTAATATACAACATGTTCTTATTGAATATACTAAATGTTCCCAATTAATATACTACATGTTCCCACTGAATATACTAAATGTTCCCACTTAATATACTACATGTTTTCACTTAACATATTACATGTTCCCACTTAATATACTACATATTCTCATTTAGTATACTGAATGTTTTCACTGAATACACAACATGTTCCTACTGAATATACTAAATGTTCTCACTTAATATACTACATGTTTTCACTTAACATACTACATGTTCCCACTTAATATACTACATGTTCTCATTTAGTATACTGAAGTTTCCACTGAATATATAACATGTTCCCACTAAATATACTAAATGTTCCCACTTAATATACTACATGTTCCTATTGAATATGTTACGTATTCCCACTGAATATACTAAATGTTCTCACTTATCATATTAAATGTTCTCACTTAATATACTACGTGTTCCCATTTAATATATTAAATGTTCTTATTTAATATACTACATGTTTCCACTTTCTATACTAGATGTTCCCTCTTAATATACAACATATTTCCACTGAATATACTAAATGTTCCCACTTAATATACTATATGTTCCCACTTAATATACAACATATTTGCATTGAATATACTACATGTTCCCACTATTTGCTGTTTTTACATAAAAGAGAGCCCATATCCCCACTTTTACATTTTTAGTGCATTGTCGATTACCACTTAAAATATGTGATTTAATATAAATGGTTCAAATTTTATTAGTGTTTTACATACGTATGGTTTTCATATATGCTACAAAAAAAGAGTAAATTAATCACAAATAACATCATGTATATTCCTATTTAATACTACATGTTACCACTTAATATACTATATATTCCCACTTAACATACTACATGTTCCACGTAATATACTATATGTTCCACTAAAATTGACTTATGTTTCTTCCTGAAAATCATATTCAATTTTTTTCTTCATATTCTTCTTGCAAACGAATGTTTTTAAAAAACAAAGTTTAGATTTGAAGTAAATTTGATGTTTGTTTGAGAATATGTGAAATTAGATTCGAATTTGGATGACGAATATGAATTTTAAGGTTTTTTTTAAAAATAATAATATTTGGCATAATGAGTTTGGAATTGATGACTTATTTAGGAATTATTGTTGAACTTAATTAATTTTGATAAAGAATAAGAAGAAGAAGAAATTGATTTTGTGAAAGAAAGAAGAAATAAATGAGCTGGGAAAGAAGAAATTAATTTTGTTTTTCGTCTTGAGATTGGACAGTGAACATAAGGGATAAGTACTATATTACCCTTGTCTCTGTAAAAAAAAATGATAGACACTAACGAGTGAGGTATTTCAGGTAATTTCAAAATTAAAAGTTGTTTAAAACACTTAGGTCAAATTATAAGGGTCCAATAGTTATTTTTTTATATTTTTAATATCATTATTTATTAATATAAAACGTCACCTTAAAATGAAACACATCTATTATAAAATAATAATATATACTTTGTATCACATTAGTTGTCATAATATTTTATGTGTAATAATGTACCATGTGGCATCAAATACATCACCTATCATTAGTTTAAATACAATTAAATGATAAAAAAAATTTATTAGAAAATTGGTCTATCTAAATTGATGATAGAAAAATTTTATTATAGAATCCTAAGGTAGCTTTTAGTAATAAAATTTTCTTATCACAAAACTTAGTTCAAGATAGTAAAATTTTATCACCATGTCTTTTTTTTTTTTAACAGTGTGCATGTTACTGTAGATCAATCTTAATGAATAATATTTATTATGTTATTACTGTTGGTTTGTAAAATAATTTTTTTTTATTTATAAAAATAAATGCAGCGGAAGCCAGATCGTCTTATTCATAATTACATGTATAGGGATAGAAGATTACCTTCATTCCTTACTATAACAGATATTGAATTGACCGGTTGCAATGTTCTCTACTATCCTCAATCTTCAAACTTAACACGTGTGGGCGCATGGATTTTTCTTAATCTCTAAAACCACTAATACCCAAATCTGAGAGAATTGTATTAACTAAATTCTTTTTCCACATAAGAATACGTAAAAGAATTTTTCTTTGTATGGTTATGGTCACCTTTCTTATTACATACCTCCTATATATATAGGGATTTCCCTTGGGTATCTAGAATTTGATTAGAATTAGAAAATTAGAGTTTTATTAGGATTTGAGCTAGTAGAGGGACTGCAAGACCTATGGGCTTCCTAGCTCCAACTTAAAATGCCTAGTCCTTATTATCTCATAATACACCAATTCTTCTAAGTTAACCTTAAGTCAAGGGCTGTACTCTAGTAACTCATGTTATAAAATAAAAATCTATTTAATTAAAACTCTTTTAAATTATATTAGGCTAGGTCTTTAGACTAATAATATCCACTTAATTGACCCTCTAATTAATGTCCATAATTAAAGCTAGGCCATGAAAACATTTCGTGCCTCTTTAATTACTTATTTACCCATAAGTCACTGAATGCTCTAAGATAACTTTTAATATATCTATATTTATAAATAAATTTACAAATAAATATTATTATTTAATAAATAATTTATTAAATAAACTGTGACCACAGATTTTAATGATCAAGTACTGCAAACATCTTAGGTGGACATTAATTATTAGATTCTATCTTGCAAATATATGTTCCTACAACCAATGAAATTATATCTTCAGGCTATCAAGATTTTGACCGTTTATGTGGATCTCACTTCTTGATAACTCAAAAGATACAACACATGAATGTAAGTTCATTACCTGTTCATGATTAATATCAATCAAGCTTATTAAAGCTTTTGTGAATTAAGATCTACGATATTTAGTTCACCAGATCGAAATTCACAGTAGTACTGTTCAATGTATCATATACATTAGTTTCTCTATTCGAAGTCTCTACTTCGATGATCAAGGTAAATCATCCACTATAAGAAGCAGAAAAACTATAACTTTACATGATGAAATGCCATTTTTTATTAATGGTTGTGAACATGATTTAATTTATAAAGAACTTGTGATTTATACCCTCTGTATTAGCATCATATGCCTAATACATAGATCACATACTTTATAAATATGGGCTCATCAATGTATGCTTAATTATATGTATGAATAAAATTTATAAATCTTATAAAATGTTATCTCACATGCTTTAAGGGCATAAATAACATTATATGTCTAATAATTACAAGCATTGAAAGTGTAAATTCATATATATGCAAGCAACCACATACTTTATTTTGTCCCTTTTTGAAGAAAAAAGAAGTTATTCTCAACTTATCCCTCGTGTTTAATAAGGCTTAATTAGCAGTCAAGAAAAGGATGACATTCAAATATTGATGTTGTGTTTTTATATAATATATTTAACTTAAAGATAACTGATAGCTCAAAGAATCACAAACAAAATTAAAACTATCAAATATCGATTTTAATCTCTTGCAATGCTCCCGTGTCTCACATTTTATTTGTCCTTATTTCACATTCAAGGTATTTATTATCGTATTTTGCAACAATACAAACACTAATTAATGGTAAAAATTGCATTACTTGTTATAGTCATGCATTTGTTTTTTAGTTTCAAAATTAATGGCAAAATATTTTAATTGTTGTAACTTTAAAATTAAATAGAAATTACATTAATATTAAAAGGACACGATTTTATCATGAATGTCACTGTATCTAGATAGTGTTTACCATTAAAATAGATCAATAAGTAAGGAACATATATGATATTGTTAGAAATATAATGTTATTTATGTCCTTAAAGTATATAAAATAATATTTTATTTGATTAATAAAAATTTATTCATACATATAATTAAGTATACATTGATAAACCTATATTTATAAAGTATGTGATTTCTGTAATAGGCATATGATGCTAATGTTAGGGTCGGTGCTTACTCGCCATCCTTGAATGTATATATACTTGTGTATTTATACAAGTGTACATTCCCATTAAATTGCTAAACCCATTTATATGGTATTATGCATGTAACGTTACAGACATTATAGATCTGAAGGAGTTTGAATTAGATTTAAAAGAATTTAGATAAGGGCTCATAATTAGCCACGCTGAGAGATATAAATGTTAAATGTTAGCACAGTTAAGTGTTAGGCGGTTATAATACTCAACAGATCCAAGAGTTGGAGCCTTGTCTATAATGGGACATAGACATGAGAATAGAATAGTAACTGCATAGTTCCAAGAGTTGTAATCGGGTGTTAGAAAATGCTAGTTGCCTAAGTATATTCTTGAATAATTGTCGCTGATCTATTTTTGCCAATGTGGGTCTGTTGGTGGATATCTTTATATAGATCAGCATGTGTCGTACCTATAGGGTATAGATGGTCATTCCTAGCCGACTATGAGCTTAGAGCTCATATTGACATATGGGTATCCAGTTAGGAATGGATATGGGACAGACTCACGAGGTGTGGGCCTCCACCCCTTCACGCCACGCGTCCTTCAGGGCAGGCCACCCACTCAAAGGATATCGGAGTCCCCCATCATTTCTTTCGCCTTTCGCTAGCTTGAACCCAGGACCATATGGGTTCTAAGACCCTGGGGAGCGCTAACTGGTACCACTTGAGCTGCTATGATTTATATATTGATTGGTGGCAAAAAAAAAAAAAGAGAAGAAATTGAAGCGGTGGATGTTGTTGTATATATATATATATATATATTGCTTTGTTTTTTCTTCGTTTAAAAAGAAGCAATAGAAACCAAGAAGAAAAGAAGCAAGTTGAAATAGAGAAAGAAAGAAAGAAAAAGAGAAAAGAAAAGAAGAAGAAAAGAAAAGAAGAAGAAAAGAAAGGAAAAAAGAAAGGGAGAAGAAAAAGAAGCTGAGAATAAAGAAGAAGAGAAAAAAGAAAAAGAAAAAAAAAGAAAAAGAAAAAAAAGAAAAGTTTAGGAAATTAATTTGGGTAATTAGATTTATACCCAGTCATTTAGCGGGTAATAGTTTTACGATATTAGAATATTTATAATATATATCGGTACTAATGATGTATTTTTACACCCTATTATATAGGAGGTGTGCCGATAGCAGGTAGATCTCAGAATCCAGACTTAGCTCAGGATTAACGCACTTTTGTGAGTGGATAACTATATATATATTTTATATGTTTTTAATACACCTAGTTATGATTAAATTACGGATTATTAGATTTAGTTATGATTTATTTTAAACAGATAAATATTTATACTATTTAGTATATTCAGAAATGTTTTAGAATTTATTATAGTATAATTTATGATTTTGTTTAGTACATAAATATTTATTTTAGAACAATTATGCTTCCATGATATTATAGTAGTAGTTTTTGAACCACCATATGCGTACCCTCCCATTTAGTGTAGTTGCTCTGCGCATGCGTTAGACCAGTTTAGTTTGCTCTGCTTGAGCGATGCAGCATTTCACCGAGTTAGACAAGTTTGGTGTAGTTTTCAGTATATATGTAGTACATATTTCCAGAGCTATGTTACATATATTCAGCTTGATAATAGATTTTATGATAGTTTGCACTTTCAGATTTTCAGATCCCTAGTATTATGTCATGATTTTAGTTTTAGCACAGATTTTATGATAGCTCATAATTTCAGTATAAGTTTATTGATTTCTTAGTATACAGTTTTATGATTATTTTATCTTATAGATTTATATGTGTACAATACATATAAAGTATATAATATTTTCAGATTGTATCCACTCACTGAGCCACAAGCTCACCGTTTTTCTTATTTTCCTTTTTTTTTCCCAGGTTGTCACAGGAATTCGTGCAGTGTGATACAGTCATCAAATTTTGAGGTTGGCCCACGACACGCATAGCTACATAAATGTCTTAGTCAGTGTATTTGTATATCTTTTCGTATATTAGAGTACACGTGTACACCTTTTGTTGAGGCAGATAGCCTGATTGTATTATATATATGAGTAAAGAGTATGTTAGTCACATGTCATCACAGGATCTATCTCGATTCTCAAAGAGGGTTCGAGTCAGGTCCTGTCAGTTTGGTATCAGAGCATGGTTTTAGATTCTGTAGACTAGTATATGATATATGCATATTAGAGATGTTATTAATAATTTGTTGCATTTTATAGATTTTCATCATGCGTCCACGTGGCCGACCTCGCACGAAACTTGTGGCTGAACTGGGAGCTCCCGTAGTACCAGATAGAAGGGAGAAACCTATTAGAGAGGAAGTAGCTGAGTCAGTTTCCCTTGTACCCATACCTCAAACTCAGCTTAATCCTATTGTAGATAAGATACACCCTCAGCCAGTGCCACAACCTGTGATACATCCTACACAGGGACAGCCTGATAGACCTGCCTTAGAGCATTCTATAGATAGACTGGCTTAATTAGTTACAGTTGCAGTAGAGAGATAAACACAGGGACCACTTAAGAGAGAGAACACAATAGAGTGTGTTCGTAGTTTGGGGGCAGAGAATTTTTTAGGCACTACAGAGCCAACTGATGCAGAGTCATGGTTGACTAAAGTAGAACGGATATTTGATGTTATGAGATGTACTGATGATGAGAGGGTTTCCTTTGCTACATTTTTACTTGAGGGTGGGGCATACCACTGGTGGAGATCAGTATCACGTAGATATGAAGGGGTGATTAGTTGGGCTGATTTTTGTAAAGAATTTAATGTTAAATTCTTTCCTATGGTTTCCCAAGACATCCAGGCTAGTAAGTTCTTTGAGTTAGAACAGGGATTGATGACAGTGGAGGAGTACGAGAACCGTTTTATAGAGGTATCGAGGTTCGCTTCTTATGAAATACAGAATGAGAGGGATAAATGTAAGAGATTTGAACAGGGCCTTAGAGGCAATATCAGGACAACAATTACAGCTATGGGACATAGTGATTTTAGTGAGTTAGTAGGGGCTACAATGAGAGTTGAGAGAAGCCTAGTAGAAGTACGCAGAACCCAGACATTCAAGTAGAGACCAGGCCATGGTGGATCAGTTGGTGGATCAAGTAGCAGTAGAGCACCTGGAGGAGAGATATTCTATACAAGGTATTCTGGTAGACAACGGTATGGTCAGAGCCCTATGCTATCAGGAGGACAGAGACAGAGTTCTAGTTAGAGTTTTGTGCCTCCATCTGTTAGAAGCAATATAGGGAGTCAGAGGCCCTGAGATGGTAGCCAGTTAAGTAGTAGTGCTAGCATGAAAAGGTACCCTCAGTGTTCTATTTGTGGAGGAGTCATGAGGGGCAGTGTCTGAGAGGTTTTAGAGGTTGCTACCATTGCGGACAAGCTGGACATTTGAGGAGAGATTGCCCTCATCTTCTTCGGAGTAACAGCTTAGTACAGAATATAGCTTCTTAGGGTTTTTAAGGTGGCCGTGGCAATATTCAGAGACGTGGAGGATCTCAGACAAGAGAGCCTATCTCTAGTACTGGTGTACAACCTAGAGGTTTAGGAGCTAGTAAAGATCCACAGAGGGGTCAGCTAGGTCAACCTCGTCGCCAGGCACATGTATTTGCTTTGACTCAGCAAGAGGCACAGGCTACCCCTGATGTTGTTATAGGTATGCTGACTATTTTTGGCCGAGAGGCCCATAATTTAATTGATCCGGGCTCTACGCATTCTTTTATTTCCCGTATCTTTTCTGTACATGCGGATAGTGTTAAAACCCCTAGATTGTAGTTTGGTGGTAGCCACACCGGTTGGAGAATCATTATTGGCTGAGAATATATTTTCAGGGTTGTATTATCAAAGTGGGTAGTAGTGAGATGGTAGCAGATTTAATTCCTCTTGCTATATATGATTTTGATGCAATACTTGGGATGGACTGGTTAGCTAATCACTATACTACTGTAGATTATTTTCGAAAGGAGGTTATATTCAAAACATATGGAGAGCCTGATATTATTTTTTATAGAGAGGGACGAGTTCTTCTATTCTGTGTTATATTTGCTATAACAGTTAAACGGTTGATCAGAAAATGATGTCCAGCCTATTTGGCACATATTTTTGATACCAGAGTCAATGGGGTTACATTAAAAGATATTCCGGTGGTAAAAGATTTTCCAGATGTATTTCCTGAAGATCTTTTAGGCTTACCACCAGATAGAGAGATTGATTTTGGTATTGATTTGGTTCCAGACACAATTCCTATCTCCAAAAGCCACCATACAGAATGGCCCCCTTAGAGTTAAAAGAATTGAAGATTCAGTTACAAGAATTGGTAGATAAGGGTTTCATCAGACCTAGTATATCACCATGGGGAGCACCAGTATTATTTGTTAAAAAGAATGATGGAACTTTGAGGCTATGCATTGATTATTGAGAGCTATATAAAGTCACTATACGCAACAAGTACCCACTTCCTCACATTGATGATTTATTTGATCAGTTATAGGGTGCGAAGGTTTTCTCAAAGACCGATCAGGGTATCATCAGTTAAAGATCAGAGATACTGATGTGGCTAAAACTGCGTTCAAAACTCGATATGGGCATTATGAGTTTTTAGTAATGCCATTTGGGTTGACTAATGCTCCAGCTGCATTTATGGACCTTATGAATAGGGTATTTCGTCCCTATCTTGATCGATTTGTCATAGTTTTTATTGATGATATTCTTGTATATTCACAGAGTACAGAAGAGCATGCAGAGCATTTGAAGATAGTGTTACAGATTTTGAGGAATAAATAGTTATATGCTAAGTTCAGCAAATGTTAGTTCTGGCTAGATAAAGTTACATTTCTAGGCCATGTGATCTCAGCAGATGGAATTTATGTGGATTCTCAGAAAATTGAAACCGTGGTAAATTGGGAGTGACCAGCTAGTGTGACAGAAATTAGAAGTTTTCTAGGTCTAGCGGGTTATTATCGAAGATTTGTTAAAGACTTCTCTAAGATTGCTGCACCGCTTACAAAGTTAACCAGGAAAAATGTAAAGTTTGTGTGGACTGATGAATGTGCAAGTAGTTTCCAAGAGCTTAAAAAGAGATTGACTTTAACTCCTATTCTTACTCTTCCATTTAGCACCGAAAGATTTATAATTTACAGTGATGCTTCTAGACAGAGGTTAGGTTGTGTATTGATGCAGCATGGTAAAATGATAGCTTATGCTTCTAGGCAGCTTAAGAAGCATGAGTTGAATTATCCAACCCATGATTTAGAATTGGCAGCAGTAGTATTCGCCTTGAAGATTTAGAGACATTATCTATATGGTGTTACATGTCAAATCTTCACTGATCCCAAAAGTTTAAAGTATTTGTTCACACAGAAAGATCTGAATCTGAGATAACAGAGATGGTTAGAGCTAATAAAATATTATGACTGTACGATTGACTATCATCCAGGTAAGGCGAATGTGGTAGCAGATGCACTCAGTAGGAAATCTTCTAGCTCTATAGCTTATTTGAAAGTGACTTATCTTTCATTGTTAGTTGAGTTAAAGTTTATGGGGGTTGAATTATCTGTAGACAAGTTTAGAGTCCTTCTAGCACATTTTTAAGTTAGGCATATGTTGATTAATTAGATTCGAGAGATGCAAGATTAGAATCCTAATTTAGTTAAACTTAAGCAAGAAGTAAGGAATGGAAAGCAGTCTGATTTTATGTTGAAAGCTGATGGGACATTAGTTATGGGTAACAGGTTTTGTGTTCCGAATAACTCAGAGTTAAAGAAGCAGATTTTAGAAGAAGCTCACAGCTCAGCTTATGCTATGCATCCTGGCAACACTAAAATGTATCGTACTCTGAGAGAACATTTCTGGTGGCAAGGTATGAAAAGAGAGATTGCAGAGTTTATATCTCACTGATTGATTTGTCAGCAGGTTAAGGCAGAACATCAAAGGCTAGCAGGATTATCTCAACCACTTTCAATTCCTGAATGGAAGTGGGAACATATTACCATAGACTTTGTTGCTGGGCTTTCTCGTACGCGAATGGGTCATGATAGTATTTGGGTAATTGTTGATCTACTCACAAAGTCTGCTCATTTCTTGCCTTATAAGATTTCATTCTCATTAGATAGGCTAGCTTATTTGTATGTGAGTGAGATTGTACGGTTACATGGGACTCCAGTGTCTATCGTATCAGATAGAGACCCTTGATTCACCTCCAGATTTTGGCATAGCTTACAGAAGGCCTTAGACACTAAGCTAAATTTTAGTATAACTTTTCATCCTCAGACAGATGGGCAGTCAAAGAGAACTATACAGATATTAGAGGATATGCTCAGAGCTTGTATGTTACAGCTTAAGGGTAATTGGGATGATTATTTACCATTGATGGAGTTTGCATATAATAATAGTTATCAGTCTAGCATTCAGATGGCGCCGTATGAAGCTTTATACGGAAGAAAATGCAGAACTCCGATTTGCTGGGATGAGGTTGGAGAAAGAAAATTATTGAGTCTAGAGATTATCTAAGCCACTAGTGAGAAGATTAGTATTATCAGAGACAAACTTAAGGCAGCTCAAGATAGACAGAAGAGTTATGAAGATAAACGTCGTAGACAGCTTGAGTTTGCAATAGAAGGCAGAGTCTTCTTACGAATCTCACCATGGAAGGGTGTACTTCATTTTAGGAAATAGGGAAAATTAAGTCCTAGATATATTGGGCCATATGAGATTTCTAGAAAGGGTTGGTGTGGTTGCGTACCGCTTAGCATTACCACCTGAGTTGTCACGCATTCATGATGTGTTTCATGTTTCTATGTTGCGGAAGTATATACCTGACCCTTCTCACATTCTAGATACTCAGCCAGTTCAATTGAGAACAGACTTGACTTATGACGAGGAACCTGTTCAGATAGTGGACTATCGCCAGCAAGTACTACGTAATAAGACTATTTTGCTAATTAAAGTCCTATGGAGGAATCATGCAGTGGAAGAGGCTACATGGGAGCGAGAGGATTAGATGAGAGTTCAATATCCTCATTTATTTTAGACAAGTATATGAATTTCGAGGACGAAATTTTTATAAGGGGGGAGGAATTGTAATACACGTGTATGATTTATATATTGATTGGTGGCAAAAAAAAAAAGAGAAGAAATTGAAGTGGTGGATGTTGTTGTATATATATATATATATTGTTTTGTTTTGCTTTGTTTAAAAAGAAGCAATAGAAACCGAGAAGAAAAGAAGCAAGTTGAAACAGAGAAAGAAAGAAAGAAAAAGAGAAAAGAAAAGAAGAAGAAAAGAAAGGGAGAAGAAAAAGAAACCGAGAAGAAAGAAGAAGAGAAAGAGAAGAAAAAAGCAAAAGAAGAAAAAAAAGAAAAAGAAAATTTGTTTTTTAGGAAATTAGTTTGGGTAATTAGATTTATACCCGGTGATTTAGCGGGTAATAGTTTTACGATATTAGAATATTTATAATACATATCGGTACTAATGATGTATTTTTATACCCTATTATATAGAAGGTGTGCCGATAGCGGGTAGATCTCAGAATCCAGACCTAACTCAGGATTAACGCATTTTTGTGAGTGAATTACTATATATATATTTTTAATACAGCCAGTTATGATTAAATTACGCGTTATCAGATTTGGTTATGATTTATTTTAAATAGATAAATATTTATACTATTTAGTATATTCAGAAATGTTTTAAAATTTATTATAGTATAATTTATGATTTTGTTCAGTACATAAATATTTATTTTAGAACAATTATGCTTCCATGATATTATAGTAGTAGTTTTTGAACCACCATATGTGTACCCTCCCCTTTAGTGTAGTTGCTCGCGCATGCGTTAGACCAGTTTAGTTTTCTCTGCCTGAGCAAAGCAGCATTTTGCCGGGTTAGATCAGCTTAGATCCCCCGCTCTGCCTGTGCGTGAGTTACTCCGCCAGGTTAGACCAATTTTTCCCTAGGTACAAGTTTGGTGTGGTTTTCAATATATATGTAGTACATATTTTCAGAGCTATATTACATATATTCAGCTTGATAATAGATTTTATGATAGTTTGCGCTTTCAGATTTTCAGATCCTCAGTATTATGTCATGATTTTAGTTTTAGCACAGATTTTATGACAACTCATATTTTCAATATAAGTTTATTAATTTCTCAGTATACAGTTTTATGATTATTTTATTTTATAGATTTATACATGTACAATCATATAAAGTATATAATATTTTCAGATTATATCCACTCACTGAGCCACAAGCTCACCATTTTCCTTTTTTTCCCTTTTTTTTTCCAGGCTGTCACAGGAATTCGTGCAGTGTGATACAGTCATCACATTTTGAGGTTGGCCCACGACACGCATAGCTACATAAATGTCTTAGTCAACGTATTTGTATATCTTTTCGTATATTGGAGTACACGTGTACACATTTTGTTGAGGCAGGTAGCCTGATTGTATCATATATATTAGTGAAGAGTATGTTAGTCACATGTCATCGCAGGATCTGCCTCGTTTCTCGAGGAAGGTTCGGGTTGGGTCCTGTTATGAGGGCCTCTGATAGACACCTTATGTAATCCATCAACGGAGGGTCCTCTCGAGTTGAGTAGTATACGTTGTCCTTTGACCTGAGTAGTATACGTGGTCCTTTGACCTGAGTGCCATGGTGGGCTTGTAAGTGATCCACCATACTTTGGTTCCACGTATGTCACAGACCTTTCATGGTCTGACCGCTGGGTATGGTTCGATGCTTATGAAGTCTGGTGTGTACAGATATAGGATCCGTCAGCTTGTATATGGAGTTAGATATCCAGATACTTCGAGACTGTATCTCAAAAAGTCTTGTAGCTACAAGCAATCATCCCGAAAAAAAGTTCCGCCTGGGTGGAACAATATGCGCAAAACAATATGGCAAAAGAGTTTTCACATATTATTTAGTGAGATACAAGTCTGCAGATAAGATATGGATGAGCACTGGGGGATTTGACGATGATAATCTATATTCCCGCACATCCAGGATATCATGATAGAAGGACTATGCGTATACGTTGTAACCTCAACTTGCATGGTTCAACGCGCTGATTTGTATATCCATGACGTGTATGTGGGGCATTGTTCACAGACTCATGAAATAGTTCCATTTGACAAATCGGGCGTAGGACCTAGGGAGTCCCACGATATGGAGTGTACTCGTTGAGTACTGGGGCAACGTGCCAGATTAAAGTGTTTAATCTAACAATATTCAACAATACCACAAGAATGCATGCGTGTCTGTATTTAAGTGTTAAATACAACAATTAGTCAATAATTATTATTTACTAATTGTATTATGACACGTAGCGTATTGTGGACCATCGGTTGAGTTTACCCGAGTGTAGAATTTGGTAGGACCCATTAAAGGTAGACTTGGTAATTATTCATGAGGGATAAAATGGTCATATCACACTTTGATTATTTAATTATTAAATAATCAAAATATCTCTCTTATATTATATAATATATTTTTATATTATATAATATTTTATTATATAACTTTTTATATATAATAATATTTTATTTTTGGGTGCCAAATAGTTAGCACCCATTATGTAATATTATATTATTATTATTATTATTATATTAATATTTTATATTATATAATATATTATATAATTATTTTATTTTATATATATATATATAAAGAGAGAGAAGAAGAAGAAGAATTGGTGGGTTGTGTGTGCAATTTGGCCATTTGGCCGAGAAAGAAAAGAAAGATAAATGGAGAAGGAGAAAAGGAAGAAGAAGAAGAAGATGAGAAGAAAAAAAAAAGGAAAAGGTGAGAAAATGAAATTGTTTCATTTTTTCTATGCTTCCAATTGGAGCAATTGTGAATTGCTTCAAATTCTCTATTTCTTATCCTTTTGGAGAAAAGGATTAAATCACACACCGATCATTTTGGGGATTAAGAGTTAATCCCGAACTGAATATAAGGCTGTTGTTCTAGCTCACCAAGCCTATCCTGTCGGTGATTAGAACTGCCAGCAAATTGGTCTCTATACGGACTCCAAAAGATTATGTGTATAACGTTACACTTTGAGGTGAGTTCTCAAACCTTCTAATATATTAATGCAATTAATATAATTTATTTATTGTGTTTGTTGTTTATTTTTGACGCTTCTGCTGCATTAGAAATTCGTATATGGTACTTATTTAGGCAATAGACACAATAACATATGCATACACTCACGTGTCTTAGATTCGGCGACAACAAATGGTATTAGAGCCATTTAAGACATATTTGGGTGTTGTTTAAGTGTATGGATGCAAAAGACCCAGTGCAAATGGCGCGTTTCAAGTGTTGAAATGGGTATGCCTATGGGGTGCACTGGGCGTTGTAACGCTAAGGGGGTGGTGCTGCGGCGTTAGGGGTTTGACCTTCCAGCATTGTAGCGATGACATTTGGCGCCGCTGCGGTACTGTTCACTTGAACAGTGTCACATGAACAGTTATTTCTAAACAGTGTTTCAAAATTAATTTTACATGTGTAGATTTATGAGATGTAATGATAATAGTTATCAGTCTATATTATAAATCTAAGTTTATGAGATGCAGTGATAAAGAGTTATCGGTCTGCATTATAAACTAGAATTAATTTTTCTGTGCTGGTAACCATAATGGGAGCCCTATTGGTGGGGGTTAGTTGTACTTGCATAGAAAAATTAATTAATTGAGAATTATCCTTCCTAGGAGAATGGAGACCAAGGTTAGAAAAATATCTCTTAATCAGATTGAAGAATATTATATTATGAGATAATATTTTATTCTGATCCGTCTTGTCAATACAGTGTTAGATGAGTCACGTCGGCATTGTTTTCAATATTGGTACAGCGTGAAGGACTTGGTTGGTTGGGCTTAGACTATACCGGTTAAACATGAGATGAGGCAAATATATACAAAAATATTGCCCAATATTACTACAGTGTGAGGGTAGTATCGGTAGCATATATTTGATCATTGACAAGTTAATTTGGAATACACTTATCCAATATTGCTACAGCGTGAGGATAAGGTGTATTTAGGATCAAGTGGTAAGAGTTGCATGAGATGCAATTGACAAGTATTGTCTACCTGTTGGGTTTACAAAGGTCAATATTGTTACAGCGTGAGGCATAAGTAAATTTCAATGGGATCTACTTCCCGCTGTATATTTTAAAAAGTTTAAACGATTGTCTTCCCTTTTGAGAGATTACCGGGATTATGTAAAGTAGTGGGAGGGCATTTTAAATCGAAAATGTATAATTAGTATACCCATGATTTAAAATATTTTATTAGCAATTTAATGAATATTCTGCTTATATCTCCCATAAGTTTGGCATGTCAAGAATAATGGCTACTACGAACTAGTTGGTGCGCATAGTTGATGCAGTCCAACTCTAAGGTACTAGGAATTACTCTGACCAGTGGATGAATCTCAGAAGTATTCTGGATTCAAAAATATTAGATTTATTGTTGATCAGAGTTTACCTATAAGGTAATTCTGATAATACCTATATAGAGGATTGAATAGAGAGAGTTTGACCCTCTTTACTTAGGGTGCTTCATCTTTTACTCCAAGTATATCTGGTGAGATCAGATGTGTGAAGATAAAAAGATGAGGTAGATACCTAGCATAAATCCTCAGAGGCAATATTTATCTAAAGATCAACAAGAGAACTTATAGGTAGAAAGTGTTTCCACTATAGTATAGTTGGGTATTGGAAATCCCTTTACCCTACAAGCCTTATAATTATCAGGAAGCCTGTCACAGGTCTGTGTATAACACATATAGATATTTCTAGGGCATATGATGCCAGTTCAAGCTGGGTATGAGATACTGCATGTCCCTCTCATATCTACAAAATGTTACAGGGATTAAGAGAGATTACAATGCAATAGCTTGAAGAAGTAAAGTTGAGAGTAGAAAATGGTGATTTCTTGCAGGTCCAAGTTGTTTGACAACTTGACTTACTTCTTGTATGCAATACAATAGTTAAATTCATAATTAGTATGATGTTTTATTAGCTGAATGTCAGTTAATAAATGGACATTATATATAATTAAAAATGTCTATAGATCAGAATCCTTAAACCACACGGAGTTGTGGTATATAAGTTTTTGTCATATAGGCGTGAAACGCTTATCTGTCTAGTTAAGGATGGTTGGATTTCCTATCTAACCATAAGGACTTAACCAGTTTATGAATAATGTATTCACGGAGATGACCAAACATACCAGAATGTATTTTTACATTCTTTCGATTAGATCGAAGAAGTGAATACATCAACAGCAAAGTTTTTCGTTTGTTTAAGGAAGAATGAGATTTTCACTCATTATAGTCCTCTGGATAATCCATAACATAATGATGTTTTGGTGAGGAGGAATCAGACTTTATTAGATATGGTCCGATTGATAATGAGTGTTACCGATCTATATTTGTAAGAATCTGCTCCAAATACAACTGCTTATTAAGTAAAGTTCCATTAGAAGCTATTCCTTTTATTTCGTATGAGATACAGAAAAGAAGGAAGCCATATCTTAAATTAGTTAAGACATGGGGTTGTCCTGCTTACATAAGAGTTATGCAGCAGGGTATCTTGTTTTGTAAGAGTTACTTAGCAGGATAAACATCACCCAAGAGGTATAAGTATAAGTTCATTGTGTATCCTATGAATACAATAGAATACTAGTTCTATGATTCAGAGAAGCGAAGTATGTTTATTTCTCGGTAGACTACTATTCTAGAGGAAAAGTTTCTCATGAATCGTGGAAATTATAGAAAAATTGAACTTGGTAAAGTCAATCTAGTAATCAATGAACCAAGGATGCGAACTCAGACTTAATTAAGCAGTGATTTTTTAGCACACCTTTTCCAATGGGTAGGAAAGGATGTCCAGCTCACCTATTAAGTATGTTTGATGCCTAAAGGTGAACTTGGAGTTTTCTTGGTAGAAGAAAATCAATCTTGACCTATAGGGAGATGATGTTAGACATCGCTTCGGGAAGCAGCAAGAAGCCATGAAAACAATATTGACTATATGCATCAGAATCAAGTCTGGGACTTGGTTAAGCTACCTGTGAGAATTGTTCTCATTGGTTTTAAAGGGTTTACAAAGAGGTAGTAGGAGCCAGATGAAAGGTAGAGACCTTCTAGGCTCTATATTAGTTCAAGAAAGGTAATCCTTAATGATCTGGCATTAAATAAGAGAAAACTTTTGGACCAATATTTATGCTAAAGTTGATTAGTATTTTATTAGCTCTTACAGTATATTATGACTTTGAAGTTTGGCAGATAGATGTAAAGAAGGTGTTCCGGAATGAATACCTCGAGTAAGAGATATTTATGGAATAGCCTGAAGGTTTTACGTCTAACCAGAATTCTGGTCTAGTGTGCATGAAAGGTCAATAGGAGCATGTTAGTCTTCTTGATACTCTTTATTGATGACATACTAATCATTAGAAATGATATGGGTATGTCATAATTGGTCAGAAGTAACTCGTAAGAATTTCTCCATGAAGGATTTGAGAAGAGCCTTCTTTTATACTGGGTATAAAGTTTTATAGAGATAGAGATAGAGCTAAGAAGCTGATAGGACTCTCCTAAATTATTTCACATTAATAACGTCTAAGAAAGGTACGATTTATTAACTATGAGTTAGTTAACATATCTTATAGACCTAGTATTCATCATGAATGTCACTATATCTAGATAGTGTTTATCATTAAAATGGATCAATCAGTAAGGAACATATGTGATATTGTTAGAAATATAATGTTATTTATGTCCTTAAAGTATATGAAATAATATTTTATTTGATTAATAAAAATTTATCATACATATAATTGAGTATACATTGATAAACCCATATTTATAAAGTATGTGATTTCTGTAATAGGCATATGATGCTAATGTTAGGGTCGGTGCTTACACGCCATCGCTGTAATGTACATATATTCGTGTATTTAAACAAGTGTACATTCCCATTAAATCGCTAATACCCATTTATATGGTATTATGCATGTAATGTTACAGACATTGTGGATCTGAAGGAGTTCGAATCAGATCTAAAGGCGTTTAGATAAAGGCTTATAGTTAGCCACGTTGAGAGATATGAATGCTAAATATTAGCACAGTTAAGTGTTAGGCAGTTATAATACTCAGCAGATCCAAGAGTTGGAGCCTTGTCTGTAATGGGACATAGACCTGGGAATATAATAGTAACTGCATAGTTACAAGAGTTACAATCGGGTGCCAGGAAATGCTAGTTGCGCAAGTATATTCTCGAATAATTGTCCTTGATCTATTTCTGCCGATGCAGGTTTGTCGGTGGATATCTTTATATAGATCAACATATATCGTACCTATAGGGTATAGATGGTCGTTCCTAACCAACTGTGAGCTTCGAGCTCGTGTTGACATATGGGTATCCAGTAAGGACTGGATATAGGATAGACTCATGAAAGCCTCCGATTGACACCTTATGTAAGCCGTCAACGGAAGGTCCTCTCGAGTTGAGTAATATACGTAGTCCTTTGACATGAGTGCCATGGTGGGATTGTAAGTGATCTACCATACTTTAGTTCCACACATGTCACAGACCTTTCATGGTGTAACTGCTGGGTGTCGCTAGGTATGGTTCGATGCTTATGAAGTCTGGTGTGTACAGATATTTGATCCGTCAGCTTGGATATGGAGTTAGATATCCAGATGCTTCGAGACTGTATCTCGAAAAGTCTTGTGGCCACAAGCAATCATCCCGGGAAAGAGTTCCGCCTAGGTGGAGCAATATGGCAAAAGAGTTTGCGCATATTGTTCAGTGAGATACAAGTCTGCAGATAAGACATGGATGAGCACTAGGGAATTTGACGCTGATAATCTATATCCCCACATATCTAGGATATCATGACGAAAAGACTATACATATGCGTTGTAACCTCAACTTGCATGGTTCAACTTGCTGATTTGTATATCCGTGACTTGTACGTAAGGCATTGCTTACGGACTCATAGAATAGTTCCACTTGACGAATTGGGTGTAAGACCTAGGGAGTCCCGCGATATAGAGTGTACTCGTTGAGCATTGTGGCAGCGTGCCGTATTAAAGTGGTTAATTTAGCAATATTCAGCAATACCACGGGAATGTGTGTCTGTCTGTATTTAAGTGTTAAAAATAACAATTAATCAATAATTATTATTTACTAATTGTATTATGACACGTAGCGTATTGTGGACCCTCGGTTGAGTTTACCCGAGTGTGAAATTTGGTGGGACCCACTAAGGGTAGACTTGGTAACGATTCGTGAGGGGCAAAATGATCATATCACACTTTGATTATTTAATTATTAAATAATCAAAATATCTATCTTATTATATTATATAATATATTTTTATATTATAAAATATATTATTATATTATATTATATAATATTTTATTTTTGGGTGCCAAATAGTTGGCACCCATTATGTATTATTATTATTATATTAATATTTTATATTATATAATATATTATATATATATATATAAAGAGAGAGAAGAAGAATTGGTGGGTTATGTAAGAGTGTATGGGACCCACCAACACCTTGGTCCACTAGCTGGATGACACCTCAGAGCCACTAGCGTCCCACCACACAATAATCAGGTTACCTGCGCCCCCAACCAATGTTGAACCTGGGATCTCATCCCTTATAAGCCTTTAAGGTTCAATGGTTGTACCCATTGAGCTGCAGCTCAATGGGTACAAGGACGAACCTCTAAAGGCCTATAAGGCCTCCATGGAGATGGGGGCGGGGGTTCGATTCCTTGGGGGTGCAGGTTACCTGCGGATTGTGTGCTGGGGCGCCAGTAGGTGCTGAGGTGTCAGCCACTGGTTGGGTACCAAAGCGTTGGTGGGCCCCACACACTCTAATAAAAAGGCTGGCCTTTTTGTTAGAGTGTATGGGACCCACCAACACCTTGGTCCACCAGTTGGATGACACCTCAGAGCCACTGGCGTCCCACCACACAATAATCAGGTTACCTGCGCCCCCAACCAATGTTGAACCTGGGATCTCATCCCTTATAAGCCTTTAAGGTTCAATGGTTGTACCCATTGGGCTGGCCAGCTCAGTGGGTACAAGGACGAACCTCTAAAGGCCTATAAGGCCTCCATGGAGATAGGGGCGGGGGTTCGATTTCTTGGGGGTGCAGGTTACCTGCGGATTGTGTGCTGGGGCGCCAGTAGGTGCTGAGGTGTCAGCCACTGGTTGGGTACCAAAGCGTTGGTGGGCCCCACACACTCTAACAGGTTATGTGTGCAATTTGGCCGAGAATGAAAAGAAAGAGAAATGGAGAAGGAGAAAGAGAAAAGGAAGGAGAAGAAGAAGATGAGAAGAAGAAAAAAAAAAGGAAAAGGAGGGAAAATGAAATTGTTTCATTTTTCCTATGCTTCCAATTGGAGCAATTGTGAATTGTTTCAAATTCTCAAATTCTTATCTTTTTAGAGAAAAGAATAAAATCACACACCGACCATTTTAGAGATTAAGAGTTAATCCCGGACTGAATATAGGGCTGCTGTTCTAGCTCACCAATCCCACCCTGTTAGTGGCTAGAACTGTCGGCGAGTTGGTCTCCATGCGGACTTCAGGAAATTACGTGTATAACGTTACAAGTTGAGGTGAGTTCTTAAATCTTCTAATATATTAATGCGATTAATATAATTTATTTATTGTGTTTATTATTTATTTCATGCTTCTGCTGCGTTAAAAATTCGTATATGATACGTATTTAGGCAATAGACACAGTAGCACATGCATACACCCACGTGTCTTAGATTCAGCGACAATAACTAATACAGAAGGTATAGATCATAAATTATTTATAAATTAAATCATGTTCACAACCATTCATGAAAATGACATTTTATTATGTAAGGTTATAGTTTTTTTTACTTCTTATAGTGTATGATTTACCTTGATCATCGAAGTAGAGACTTCGAGTAGAAAAATTAGTGTATATGTTACATTGAACGAGACTACTATGAATTTCGTTATGGTTAACTAAATATCGTAGATCTTAATTCATAAAAGCTTTGATAAGTTTGATTGATCTTAATCCTTAACAAATAATGAACTTATATTCATGCGTTATATCGTTTGAGTTATCATAGAGTGAGATCCATATAAACGATCAAAATCTCGATAGCTTAAAGATATAATTTTATAGATCATAGAAACATATATTTGCAAGATAGAATCTAATAATTAATGTCCACATAACCTGTTTGCAGTACTTGATCATTAGAATCTGTGGCCACAGTTTATTCAATAAATAATTTATTGAATAATAATATTTATTTGTAAATTTATTTACAAATATAGACATATTAAAAGTGATCATTAAAGCATTCAGTGACTTAGGGATAAATAAATAATTAAAGAGGTAAGACACTTTTTTATGGTCTAACTTTAATTATAGACATCAATTAGAGAGTCAATTAAGTGATTATTATTGGTCTAAAGACCAAGCCCAATTTAATTAAAATAATTTAATTAAAAAAAGTTTTAATTAAATGGGCTTTTACTTTATAACATGAGTTACTAGAGTATAGCCATTGGCTTTTAGTGGAATAGACTGGGGTTAACTTAGAAGAATCAGTGTATTATGAGATAATAAGGACTAGGCCATTTAAGTTGGAGTTAGGAAGTCCATGGGTCTTGCAATTCCTATACTAACTCAAATCCTAATCAAACTCTAATTTTCTAATCTTAATCTAAGTCTAAATACCCAAGGGATATTTCTATATATATATGAGGTATGGGGTAATAATAAAATAAAACAAAAAAAAAAAGAACAACAACTATAACCAGAAATTCTTTTTACGTATTCTTACGTGGAAAAAGAATTTGGTTATTACCACTCTTTTAGATTTATGTATTAGTGATTTTAAAGATTGAGAAAAGATCTACGTGCTCACACGCATTGAGTTTGAAGGTTGAGGATAGTAGAGAAGTTTGCAGTCTATCAATTCAAGATTTTTCATAGTGTGGATTTAAGGTAATTTTCTATCTTTATACATGTAATTATAAACAAGACGATCTGGTTTCTGCTGCATTTATTTTCCTAAACAAAAATTTTTTTATTTTAAACCAACAACTGGTATCAGAGTCTTCTTGTTTTATATTACATGTATAATTTATTTTTATATGTGGTAGCAATTGTTTGTTATGGCACAAATTGCGATTTTAATCAATATTTGTTATTTTTATTAATTATGTGATGTGGTTGTGTCCATAATAATTTATTGTTAAGTTAATTCTTGGTGATTCTTTAGATTTTTTTTTGTAAACCAATTAAATGGCTTAGGGTTTTGATTTGCAATCTAAAGAATATATATTATTATTATTATTTTGGTTGTAATAAAAAAAATAAAGAAAAAGGATGAAGAAAAACGTAAAACAAAAATAAAAAAAGAAAAGGCTAAGAGTGGGAGTGGCGCTGTTTGAATAAGATGGAACTAGGTTTTATCTGTGAAATATAACATAGGCCCCTCTTTGTTATAAAGAATTCTATTTTTGATCAAGATGTTTGATATTGTACAAATAAACTCTTAAAAGTTTGTCAATTATGCAAATAGGCCCAACAGAATTATTTTATTTCACTCAACCCCCTCCAGGCATTGGATAATCAAAGTTTGATTAGAAAACTTTGAGGATGTAAATAGGTCCTAAATTTAACCTAAATTTAATTTTGGACTAATTTTAGGTATTTATAAATTCAAAGTTAGCCCAAACTTCTTTTACTTTTGGTCCAATTTTATAAAATTTTATTTGAGTTATTTTATTAAAATTATTTGGTATAAAATATTTTTTTTATTTATTTAAATTTTTTAAGAAGGCCCAATAGAAATTTTAAACCTAAAATATGTCCAATTTATTTATATAAAAAATAATTAAGTGGATCAAAGAAAATTAAGAAGCCCAAAATCCAAGCTTATAAAAGGAGACAAGTAAGAGAGGAGGTAACATTATGGAAGAGCCCAAGTTGACTTCAAGGAAGACTTTGAAGAATTTAAACTTAGTCTTTAATATTTTTCTTCTTAGAAAAAAAGTCATAAATTATGAGTTATTTATTTATCTAGGTAATTGATTGGATGAATAATATGTCATATAGATTAAGGGTGCCACATTCACATATCTATGCACAAAATATATTATTTTTTATGACATTAATATTCTAATGAGATTATGATAAGATATTGTCATATTTTTTAATATTATATTAATTTATTATTTGACGTGACCTTATTAATTATTTATGAAAATAAAATTAGATTATTAATGAGTGAAACTCTAAGAATTAAAATATTAAGTGAGAGAGGACTTTAGGCATAAAGCCCATGGCCTCCATTATTGGTTTATAGTAAGGTAGATTAATGCCTTGCCTCAAATCTTATGAGCTCCCTACGGAGAGTATTAATCGAAACTGGTTACTAGATATGACTTCCCTAAAGGATAAGATCCAATATAGGACTCATGCGAAACTGACTACCCTACGGTGGCTTTTTTAATTGGGAAAAAATAAAGAATTGAAATAATGGTTGTACACTTAACTTAGGTTGATTGATATCCTCCCTACGAAGTTCTTGTCAATTAAATCTAAGGGCTAAGAAATAGATACTTTATTATTATTTGATATGAGATATCGAGATAGTAATAATACATTAGTATAATTCTAGTCTGATTATGACGGATAGGACCACCCTACGTAGGCGTATTCTGAATGAAAAGTAGATTACCAATGCATAATATAGTTAAAGAGATCTACATAAATAAATTTCATGCATTCATGCAAAAGTTACACATACTATTAGATAATGTATGCTTATGTATGAATTTATTTTTCAGAATTATGTCTTCATTCATCCTACTAGCATCCATCCTAAACCAAAACAAGTTAACTGGGAATAATTATATGGATTGGGAAAGGAACTTAGATATTGAACTCACAGTTGAAAAGCACAAATATGTCTTGACTAATAAATGCCCTCAAATACCTAATGAAAATCCACCCCAAGATGAAACAGATGCTTACAATAATCACTTGACTAAGGGCTCATCTTTATCTTTTAGTCTCAATCCTAAAGGAAAGAGTAGTAAGAAGAAGAAGAATAAGCCAAAGATAGCTTCTAATTTAGAATTTATGCAAATTCATAAAATGTAGTAAAGCCTAAAGAAAAGTGTTTCCAATGTGGCATTAAAGGGCATTGGAAGAGAAACTATCATTTAGTTAAGT
This sequence comes from Ailanthus altissimus, assembly GCA_946807835.1. Classification (NCBI taxonomy): domain Eukaryota; kingdom Viridiplantae; phylum Streptophyta; class Magnoliopsida; order Sapindales; family Simaroubaceae; genus Ailanthus; species Ailanthus altissimus. The sequence goes on from OX327684.1 coordinate 11,608,137, forward strand.
TTTTAGAGGCTAAAAGAACAGCTTATCTTTTAGTAATATTCTTTTCATTGAGACATGTTTAGTGGTTGACTCAACAAATTTCTGGATAATAGATTCTAGAGCCACTAATCAAATTTGTAATTCGTTGTAAGGGTTCCAAGAAATCAAATCACTCAATGAATGAGAGATCAATCTTAGGCTAGAAAATGGTGTAATTGTTGCAACCAAGGTAGTGGGAGTTTGTCTCTATTTTGATTATTTTAAGACTTTAATATTAGATGGTTGTGTGTTAATACTAGAACTTAAACGCAATTTGATTTCAGTTAGTTATTTGAATAACTTTTATATTTTATTAATTTGACTAAACTGTGGTAATAAAAAAAAAGTTGTAAATATGTTCCAGTACACTAGTTAACAGTTTATACTGCATATTTTCTAAAATCAACTCATTGCTTTATACAAAATTGAATAATGAATCTAATCACCATAAGAAGATTAAAGTGACTCCCACTAATCAAACGTATCTATGGCATCTACGTTTTGGTCATATTAGTCTAGATAAGATTCAAAGACTGGTCAAAGATGGACTTTTGAGTTCATTAGATATTGAACCATTACCAGTGTGTGAATCTTGTATAGAAGGCAAAATGACCAGAAGACCCTTTAATACTAAAGGTAATAGAGCCATTGAAATGTTAGAATTAGTGTACTCTGACGTGTGTGGGCCCTGACCACGTAAGTTAGGGGAGATTATGAATATTTTTCACTTTCATTGATGATCATTCTAGATTTGGTTATATGTACCTAATGTGCCACAAGTCTAAGGCATTTAATAAATTCAAAGAGTTTTGGCAGAAGTGAAAAGGCAATTAGGAAAACACATAAAAGCACTTTAATTTGATTGAGGTGGTGAATATCTCTATAGTGAGTTCAGGGCCTATTTGTTAGATAATGGGATATTATCCCAGTTGACTGCACCGGGTCACCCTAGAAAAATGATGAAGTAGAAGGAGAAATAGAACTCTTCTTAAAATAGTGAGGTCAATGATGAGTTATTCAACTTTACCCATTTCGTTCTAGGGTTATGCCTTAAAAACAGCCATGTATCTTCTTAACTTAATTCCATCTAAGTCAGTTGTTGGAGCTGGTGCTCACGTGCCATTCCAATATTGTATGAATATTAATTGTTAATATTTATACAATAAACATTTCGAATAAAGATTGTTAATATCATATTAATATGGTATAATGCTTGTAACATTAGAGACATTGTTTGATCTGAAAGAGTTCAGATCTGGTCTAAAGGAGTTTAGATCAGAACTAATAGTTAGCAAAGCTGAGAGTTATAAATGCTAAAAGTTAGCACTGTTAAGAGTTAGCAGGTTATAAGAGTCAGCGAGGTCTAAAGAGTTAGAACCTTGTCTATAATGGGACAAAGACCTGAGAGTATACTTGTAATGATATAATTGTAAAGAGTTGCAATAGGAGTTAAGAAATATCATTATGTAAGTATGTCTCAAAGATAATGTTCCTGATCTATAATCACTAATGCGGGTCTATCGGTGATTCACTTTACATAGATTAGTGTATGTCTATATCTGACTGGTTCAGATGGTTGTTCTTAGCTGACCATGAGCTTAGAGCTTGTATAGGCATGCGGGTATCCAGTCAGGACTGGATACTGAACAGACTTATGAGGACCCCAATAGATATCCTATGACACCGTCAAAGGAAGGTCCTCTCGAGTTGAGTAGTATTTGTGGTCCTTTGACCTGAGCGCCACGGTGGTCTTGTGAGTGATCCATCATGCTTTGGTTCCACATATGTCAGAGACCTTTCATGGTCTGACCGCTATATGTCGCTGGGTATGGTCCGATACTCATGGAGTCCGGTGTGCGTAGATAAGGGATCCGTCAGCTTACGTAGGTAAGTTGTATATCCGATGCTCCGAGATTGTATTTCATAAAGTCTTGTGGCCACAAGCATAAACCCGGGAAAAGAGTTTCCCATAGGGTTAAACAATATAGCAAAAGTGTTTGCGTATATTGTTTATCGAGATACGAATCTGGAGATAAGTTTATGGATGAGCAAATGGGGATTTGACGGTACTGATCTATATCCCTGCACATCCATGATATAAATGATGGAAGGATTATACGTATACGTTATGACCTCAACTTGTATGGTCTGACACGCTGATTTGTAATATTCGTAACGTGTGCGTGGGGCATCGATTACGGATTAATGGAACAGTTCCATTTGACAAATCGGGTGTGGACCTAGAGAGTCCTAATATGAAATGTACTCTTTGAGCACTTGGGCAGTGTACCGTATTGAATTGTTCAATACAGTATAATTCAGCAATTACTAAGGTTACGTTAACTAAAGTATGTGGTTAAATTGGTGGGACCCACTTTAGGTTAACTTGGTAACCGAGTAAGGATATAATAGTAATTTCACTTTATGATTATTTAATTGTTAAATAATAAGAATAAATATTTATTTATTTAATTGTTAAATAAATAATTTAATTTAACTATGATTAAAGGTTAATCATATAGTTAATTAAGTTAACCTTACTTAAAGGTTAAGTAAAGGTTAACCTAACCATAGTTAAGTTAGTTAACTATGGTTAAATTAATTAAATATTTATTAACTTAAAGGTTAAGTTAAAATAATCTAACTAAGGTTAAATGTTAACTAAGGTTAGGTTAAGCCAAATGAAATTCAAATTAGTTTGGAATTAATGCATTTGAATATAAAGTGAAATGAAATTGAAAATCCATAATGTTTTAGATTTTAGGTTTTGCATTTTGGGAGCCAATTTGTTTTTGAGAAATTGAAATTGTTTGTTTTGTGTTTTAAGTGTTAGAACAACAAAACAAATTGAATTAATGGCTACTAAATGTAATAACTAAAAACAAGATTTGTTTTATTTATTCAAGAGTTGAATAAAAGGAAAAACAAATTTAATTAAGTTAAATGGTTTAACTTTGTAAAATGTTTAAGAGTTAAACACATATGCTGGATTAAGATGCTGCCATTCTAGACAATCAAACCCACCCTTGTTGATTGCTAGAATTGATCAAAGATTCATTTCATGGTGGACTTCAAGAAAATTAATCCAAAGGCTTCATAGGTGATATTTCTCAATCTCGAATTTCAGTTTAATCAAATGTTATTTTCTGTGTTCATTGTATTCAATCTTCCGCTGTGCACATGTATGTATGAGATATGTATATTGTTTGTATGATGAACATAACCCACATGCAAGAACCCTAAGTAAATTCGCCCAACACACCCAACATCAGTTCCTAAAACACCTCTGAAAATGTGGATAGGACATAAACCAAGTTTACGTCACATATATATATGGGTTGTTCAGCTCATATGCTAAAAGGGAAGACGGACAAGTTGAAATCTAAGTAAGAAGTTTGTTTGTTAGTTGGCTATCCTAAAGGAACAAGAGAAAGTCTTTTCTATAGCTCTCAAGATAAGAAAGTATTAGTTAGCACCAATGCAATATTTTTTGAAGAAGACTATATGAAAGACTTCAAGCCTAGGAGTAAGATAAGTTTTCATAAGTTATCTAGGAACTCTAATATTGTGCCTGATAGAGTCAATAAATTAATTCCCAATCCGGATCATAATAACCAATCAGAGCCAGTTGCAGAACAACAACCACTGGTACTTCGTCATAGTGGGAGGATTATTAGATGTCCAACTAGGTACATGTTAATTAGAGAGTCCTTTTAGGCAATCTCTAATGAGCATGAACTAGATCCCATTAGCTATAATGAAGTAATAGTTGATAAAGATGCAAATAATTGGCATAAAGCTATGAAATTAGAAATTGATTCTATGTATTCAAATAAAGTCTGGGAACTTGAAGAGAAACCTGATGGGATAAAACTCATAGGGTGTAAATAGGTCTACAAGAGAAAGAGATGGGTAGATGGAAAGGTGAAAACCTTTAAAGTTAGGCCTGTTGCTAAAGGGTACACTTAAAAAGAAGGTATCGATTATAAAGAGACCTTTTCGCTAGTAGCCATGCTTAAGTTTATTAGAATTCTCTTATCCATTGTAGCAAATTTTGATTATGAGATTTGGCAAATGGATGTCAAGATTGCCTTTCTTAATGACAATCTTAAAGAAAGTATCTATATGATACAACCAGATGGTTTTATAGCTATAAGCCAAAAGCATATGGTTTGTAAACTACAAAAATCTATCTATATGCTTAAACAAGCATCTAGATTGTGGAACATCAGATTTGATCAGACAATCAAATCGTTTGGTTTTGATCAAAATCCTGATGAACCTTATGTTTACAAAAAGATAGTGGGCGGTTGATGGTTTTTCTAGTCCTATATTTAGATGATATACTACTCATTGGAAATGATGTAGGAGCATTATTATCAGTTAAAATTTGGTTATCTAACCAATTTGATATGAAGGACTTAGGTAAAGCTAGTTACATCCTTGGAATTAAGCTATTGTGAGATCATAAAAATAGGATGTTAACTTTATCTCAAGCTGTATATATAGACAAAATTATGGTTAGGTTTGCTATGCATGAATCCAAAAAGGGATCACTTCCTTTTAGACATGGAATTGATCTATCTAAGAATCAGTGTCCAAAAACTCCTGAAGAGATAAATCACATAAGAGGAATTCCTTACGCATCAGCAGTAGAAAGTCTCATGTATTGATGTGATATTTCTATATCTTAAAATTAAGTGCAAGTATACATTATCGTATGCAAGTAGTAAAGGGACTAAATAAGTCGGATGTCGAACCCACAGGGATAATTTCTTCTTTTTAACCAATTACTAAAATTATGTCTTCATAATAATTATTCAAAAAAATAAAAATCTAAGAATGAAGGTAGAAAATATAAAAGTAAAAATACAACGCAAGAGAATTATGTGATAGCAATATAGAAAAAACTTAGGATTAATATTGTTGCTCAATATGCTTTCTAATAATTAATCTTCTAATAATTAACTCCCCTTAGTCTTTGTTATTGATCAAGACACTAATGTATTTACAAGCCTCTTCCAAGGTCATGCAAGTATACCTTAATTTATCAAATACCTATATTTCTATGGTACTTGTAATAAATTAAGATTTATTAAGATTAGGTCTTATTGATCATGCATGCCAATTAGGTATATTCCTATCCTAAATTGAAACTTGCATATGCAACATTGAATGTTACTCTACAATCATGCATCAAATTACCTAAGTCTAAATATTATGATTCCTCTTCTGAGTTTATCAACAATATTACCAACTCACTCACCATATATTGGCCAGATATATTGAAGCATTAAAATCAAGTAATTTGAATATCAAAGAACTAAGTTTATTAAATATTAAGATATGGCAATTAAACATACATATTGAGTTCAAGTATTAACCCTAAAAAATAAGTTTAGCTCATGGCTACAAGAGAACAACAGTAAAAATAATAATAAATCATGATACAATCAATAGCAAACCGATATAAACGTCAAATTGCTCTTAATTATGCTGCCTAAGAACTCTTGATGCCTAAGAACGCCTTCAATCTCTCTTTAAAGTTGCTTCAATTAAACTCCTATTGCTCTCCAAGACTTGTGCTCTGTATTCTTCGTGTTTTTAAATGTGTCTTGGGTGTTCTAAGTTGATTTTTAAAGGCTGGGAACAAGTGGCTTTTTATAGGGATTGATATAAGCTTGTAAATCTCAATTCTCATCAGACTAGGACTCGCGCTATCACTGGGGCGCTATGCAGTTGTCGCTGAGGCGACATATGAAAAAGGCTTCACTGCTAGAGTGGTGGATTGATGGCGCTGGGTGCTGTCCCTTCGCTAGTGCGATGAAGGTCTAGCGCTGGGGCTCCAGATGCGACTTAACCAGGCTGTTTTTTTAATTTCGATCACTATTCTAGCGTTTGGGGCGGTAATACGTGTGGCGCTGGGGCTATGGACACATACTTTGAAAATTTTGCATTTTAGTCCCTATTTTTGCTCCTTTTGCATTCTTTCTTTAAATTTCATTCACATCCCTATAAATAATAATAAAACACATAAATAGCCATCTATTCTCATAAAACCATAAAATATCAAAATAAAAATATGAGAAAATATATGACAAATTTGCCCTTATCATGTATGCAATGCTATGTACTAGACCATGTTATGCAGTCGGCATGATCAGTGGATATTAATCTAATCAAGGACTAGAATACTGGACTGCCGTAAAGCATATATTCAAGTATCTTCGGAGAATGAAAGATTATATGCTTGTATATTTTAGTGAGAATCTTATACCTACTGGGTATACAGGTTCAGAATTCTAATAACATAGGATACTCGGGTCTTTCTCAGGATATGTATTCACTTTAAGTGGTGGAGCTATAAGTTGGAGGAGTACAAAACAATCATGTATTGCAGACTCCAACGTGAAAACTAAATATGTAGCTGTATTTGAAGCAGCAAAATAGGCTATATAACTCCAAAAGTTCCTTATAGAGCTTAAGATGGTACCTAGTGCTTAGATGCTTATTGTTCTTTATTAAGATAATAAGTAGGGTAGTAGCACAGCTTAAGGAACCAAATACAAGAAGAAAACACATTGAGAGAAAATAAAGTTTAATAAATGAGTTTTATACAAAATGGTGAAGTCATGGTATCTAAGATTATGTAAGCAATAATCTAGTGGATCCATTCACCTAAGTCATTGCCAACAAAAGAGTTTTGAAACACATATGAATAATATAGGGGTTCAATAGTTACTCGACATACTTTAGGGCAAGTGAAATATTGTTAGACATATAATGTTATTTATGCCCTTAAAGCATGTGAAATAACATTTTATTTGATTAATAAAAGTTTATTCATACATATAATTGAACATACATTGAGAAGCCCATATTTATAAAGTATATGATTTATGTATTAGGCATATGATGCTAATACATAAAGTATAGATCACAAGTTCTTTATAAATTAAATCATATTCACAATCATTAATGAAAATTGCATTTTATTATGTAAGGTTGTAGTTTTTCTGCTTCTTATAGTGGATAATTTACCTTAATCATCGAATTAGAGACTTCGAGTAGAAAAACTAGTGAATATGTTACATTGAACGAGACTACTGTGAATTTCAATATGGTAAACTAAATGTTATAGATCTTAATCCTGAGCAAATAATGAACTTACATTCATGCATTATATCTTTTGAGTTATCACGGAGTGAGATCAATATAAACGATCAAAACATCGATAGCTTGGAGATATAATTTCATGGATAGTAGGAATATATATTTGTAAGATGGAATCTAATAATTAATATCCACCTAAGTTGTTTGTAGTACTTGATCATTAGAATATGTGGCTACAATTTATTCAATAAATTATTTATTAAATAATAATATTTATTTATAAATTTATTTACAAATATAGACATATTAAAAGTGATCATTAGAGCATTCAGTGACTTAAGAGTAAATAAATAATTAAAGAGGTAAGACATTTTTTCATGACCTAAATTTAATTATGGACATCAATTAAAGGGTCAATTAAGTGGTTACTATTGGTCTAAAGACCAAGCCCAATTTAATTAAAAGAAGTTTTAATTAAATGGGCTTTTACTTTATAATATAAGTTACTAGAGTACAACCCTTGGCTTTTAGTAAAATAGTCTGAGGTTAACTTAGAAGAATTGGTGTATTGTGAGATAATAAGTACTAGGCCTTTTAAGTTGGAACTAGAAAATTAATGGGTCTTGCAGTCCCTCTATTAACTCAAATTCTAATTAAACTCTAATTTCTTAATCTTAATCTAATTTTAAATACCATATGAATATTTTTATATATATGGGAGGTATGGAGTAATAATAAAATAGAACAAAAAAAAAAAAGAACAACCATAATCAGAAAATTCATTTTACGTATTCTTACGTGAAAAAAGAATTTGGTTATTACCATTCTCTCAGGTTTGGATATTAGTGATTTAAAGATTGAGAAAAGATCCACATACCCACACGTGTTGAGTTTGAAGGTTGAGGTTAGTAGAGAAGATTACAGCCTATCAATTTAAGATTTGTCATAGCGTGAATTTGAGGTAATCTTCTATTCTTATACATGTAATTATGAATAAGACGATCTGACTTCTGTTGTGTTTATTTTCTTAAACATAATTTTTTTTTATTTTAAACCAACATATATGATATTATATATATATAAATAATATCATATATGCATTAAAGCTATCATATATTTCATACAAGTCTGTTAATCTCCTTATATATGTGTATATATGTATGTATATTGAGGGAGATGAACAAACTTGCATATAATGGAGCTCGTGAAACATATGATAGCTTTAATATGTGAAGGCAGATAATGCCAAAATATAAGATTTTGCCTGATTTTAGTTTTTTGGTAAATGAATTGACATGGTGATAGCTATGCTTATGTGCCACTTGGGCCATGCAGCATTGTTGTATATTAAAAATTAGTGTGGCAATTTGAACTCATATGGTTGGATTAATGATAAATTTTTATATGAGACTTTCCATTTATGCGGAGTTTGCAATTTCCTGACTTTCTTAGGACCTTTTGTTGGGTAAATTTATTCTAGATATTATTCAATTATATATTAAATAATATTATCAATTATTTATAAGATAAAAATTATTAATAAATATAATATAAAATTAAATATAAATAAAGAGTAAGAAAATTTTGCATTGAGTATAATAAAGGTATGCTAAAAAGTATTATCTTAAAGTTAAATAGTCCTCCCCTTATATAGGTAATGACATATCTATATAACTCTAAGAACAACTAAATACGACAATCGATCTCTATCATTGAACACAATCACCAAGAGAAAACGTCAAATCTCCATAATCAAAGTTGCTCAAAACATAATATAAAAAAAACTTGGTTTGTTTTATTTTATACATAGAACATTTCTTATTTTTCTTTTCTCTTCTTTATTTTCACACACTCTAATAAGAAAGGGCTGACACCTTTTATGTAGTAGTAGTAAGGTTTAAGGTACTAATACTAATATTAATTTTATATTATTATAATTTTAAATATTTTGTAACTCCAATATTAATGTGTAATTTATATTTGAAATTTAAAACTCTTAGAATTAATATTATTAATATGAATTTAAATTTTAAATTTTATAATTTTAAAGATTTTTATTATTAGCATTAAGTCTTATAACTCCTCAATTAATTTAATATATATAAACTCTCTAAATAATAATAATATATAAATATTGTAACTCTTACACATTTAACCTATGTTTAAGGGCTAATTTAAAAATTTATAACTGTATGTAATAATGATAATTTATTATTAATTACTATATGTAAATTATATAATTTATAAAATATTTTAAAAGGCTTTAAAAACTTTCTCCAACAGTCCCTACAAAAGATTTGAAACCTTTTTATATATACATATATATTTTGATACATAAAGAAATATAATATATAGTCAATAACAAAAATATACAGGAGCAACATTCTATTATAAAGTAGGTATAGGTGTCTTTTGAACTTAAACCTATACTTAGTACTATAAAATCAATTTGAGGAATCTAAGTAAACTATGTTTTAAACTCGGCCCATTTGCTCAAATTTCAATTATAACACACATAATAGTGATGAAAACTTAGTTTTGCAGGTCAGGGCGTTAATGACCCTATGATCTATCTTGATTCTAGTGAAAGCTCTAGAAAATAACCCAATTCTCATAGTTGTGACCTTACAACTACTTTCTTATAGGTGAGTTCTTCAAGGATATATGTGTTCCATGTTTAGCAAGAATATGCTTGTCTTGGACTCATTCAGGGTAAATACTCTTCCTAAAGTAAATTTGTTTTTAACATTTTTATTATAGGGATGAGTGGAAGCATATCTCTTTTAGAATATATATATATAATATAAATACTTAATAAGTTATACAATATAGATTATTTCTATTGAACATTTCTTATGGGATTGCCAATAATAAAGGTTGGGTTACTTTTATAAGTGACTCTCTTGTAGGTTTAAGCATATTCTCTTAAAAAAGTTTACAAAAACTTTTCTAAAACTTGTTGTATTTATGATTTTTTTTAAAATTTTTTATTTATAAAATTTATATATAATTCCTATTTTATATAGCATGGTGAAAGAACTATTTAATTGATTGCATATATCCAATTTGAATTGGCCTTAAAAACTTTGTCTTCAAGCTTTTAAATTTTCAAACAAAATTCTTTTCTCAAATAAAATATTGATATATATATATCGATGATAAAATATATACAACATATATTATGAAGTAAATAAGAAATTTAAAGAAGTTCTCAACATTAAGCTTCTACTCTTTTTTGTTTTTAAACTTAGGGAGTTTATAAGCTATATTTAATTTTTAATATATTTGTGTATAATATATCTTACAAATTGATTTATCTATTATATGTGTTGTCCATATACAACTCAAATACATTTAGTAACACAGTTAATATTTTTAAAATCTTCTTCTTGTTTATTGATACTAATATTGTATCATATTAAATTGCTATTAACTTATTTAATATTAAATAAGGTGGCATATTATAAAATATTTGAATGTAACTAGTTCAAAGGTGAGTAATAATATTCATTGGAAAATTGTTAATATAAATAATCATATATTGATCACACTTCAAGTGAAGGGGAATTATTTTTTTTCTTAAAAACAATTTGCTATGCTTAATTCTCTTTATGAACTTGAATATTTTTGTTTTATTGAAAGCTACAAATTTGAACTCTTACTTGATCTAATATGCATTGTATTAATGTATTACTTAAAACATATGTGCATATTATAAATATATTTTTGTTTTTATATTTTTCGTATTGAGACTGTATGTATCACTTTAAATTATTTACAAATTTTAAAAATCTTTGAAATATGGGAGTTTTCCAAATTAAATGATGAGAAAGAGTTTTTTTTTTAGACTGTATGTATCACTTTAAATTATTTGCAAATTTTAAAAATCTTTAAAAAATTTTAAAACAAATAAACTCAAATATAAATAATAACGCCAACATAAATTTACTCTTTCAAATAAAATAACAATCAATAAACATACAAGAAATATTTGACTTTAGATTGTAGGATATATTTATTTTAAATATTATTCAAAATTATAAATTAAAACAAATATTGTCAAATATTTATAAGATAAAAATCATCAAGCAGTATAATATGAATAGAAATTGAGAAAATCTAGCCTTGAGCATAGTAAAAGCATGATAGAGGGTATTATTCTAAAGCTAAATACTCATTCTCACATGTAGGTAATGACGGATCTATATAGCTCTAAGATACAACCAAATGCTTGTAGCCGATCTCCATCGACGAGTATGATCACCAAGAGAAAACGTCAAATCTCCTATAATTATAGTTGCTTAAAACATAATATGGAGAATACTTAGTTTATTTTATTTTATACATAGAACAATTCTCACTTTTTTTTTTCTTCTTTACTTTCACACACTCTAACAAGAGAAGATTAATATCTTTTATATTACAGTAGTAAGGTTTAAGGCATTAATATCAATATCAATTTAATATTCTTATAATTTTATATATTGTAACTCCAATATTAATGTGTAATAGCATATATGGGTTGGCTACAGGCGGTACCCTATAGCTATGATATTATGCGTGTGTAGATCCTTGACAACACAGAGGAAGTCAGAGTAAAGATGACATAGCTTTGGCGATTATCACAAAGTTGTCCAACTTAAAAAATTTGTTGAGAGACTGACTTTATATTTGAAATTTGTAACTCAAACAGTTTTATTATTTTTATTAAGTTTTATAACTCCTCAATTAATTTAATATATATAACTTTTTAAATAACAATAATAGATAAATATTGTAATTCTCACACATTTAACTTAAGTTTAATGATTAATTTAAAAATATTATAACCATATGTAATAATAATTATTTATTACTAATTACTATATGTAAATTAAAACTGAGCTTCTTTTGTCTTCTAAGATTAAGAGGAAAGTGGTGGGATCCCCTATCCTTTTGGCTCTTTTCTCTTGATCTTAGAACGATGAGACTTTTGCCTCTTTATTTTAAGGGGCAAGAAGAACACATATCCTCTTAACAATTTTTCTTTAGATTCTAGAATGATAGGATCTGAACTTTTTTATTCTTATAAGTGACAAAAGGAAGATGGTCGAAATTTCTATCTTTTTGGCCATTTTTTTTAATTTTAGAATGATATAGTTTGAGCATCTTTATTCTTCTATGGGGCAAGAGAAAGGTGATAAGAACTCTTCTCCTTTTAGCCCTTTTGTTTTGATTCTAGAACGATAGAATCCGAGTCTCTTTTATCTTCTAAGAGGATAAAAGAAAGGTAGTGGAAACTCTTATCCCATTAGCCCTTTTACTTTGATTTTGGAACGACAGGTCTGCTTCTTTTTTTTTCTTTTAATGGATAAGAGTGTAAGTGTAAGGTGCACATATTAAAATTTAATTTTAATATGTGTAAGGTACATATATGTACATTACATTTTTTAATTTAATTTGTTTATATGTCTCACATACAAATTAATATAGTGGAAAGAAAATTTAATTTTTTTATTACAATATGCACATATTAAATTTAAATTTCTTTACACTAATAAATTAAAAATTACATTTTAAGACCATTCAAAATATTTTCTAATTTCAGAGTTCACCCTGAAACTATCTCATAACTAATTTTAGTCTACAATATTCAATGAAATTGTAAAATTAAAATAATAACATTCAATTTTAATAAGAATTATATAGAAACAACTCTTCACTTCATTTATCTCTCGGTCAAAATGAAAAAACAAAGGAAGAAACTCTTTTTTTTCCTTTGTTAACAGTTGCCGAAATATTAAGAATAGTTTTTTCTTTCTTCTCTCGGCAAATGTACGAAGAACAAAAGAAAACCTTTTTCTTTTGCTTTCACTATTGCCAAAACTTGATTTCTAAAAGCCATTTCACAATTGCCGAATAAAGTAAATAGCTGTAACTTATTTACTCTACACGTTTTTTAGTGCTCACCCTTTTTGTAATTTTTAAAATCAATTATATATACTGCCGAATGTTACTTAAAGCTTTTCAAATGCAAAAAAAAGCAATTTGCTTTTAAAAGATATATGTTTTTATTTTCCAAGAACATGTGTCCTTTAACTGGCAAGTGTAGCAATTCTAATTGCCAACAATTTTCATTACACGTTTTTGTCTTTAAGTACACGTCTTTTAATGAATAAGTGTGGCAATTTCATTTGAAATGACCGAATGCCACGTTTCAAAATGCAACATTTAAATTTGTTTATTTAAAGGATAAATATCCTAAAATATAAAATGTGACAATTCCATTTGTCACATGTCAAGTTTTAATAAAACATCTTATGCCTTAATTTAACATATAACAATTTATAAGAGGATGGGGTGACAAGTTGCTGGCAAGTTTTCACTTGTCACTTGTTAATTGTTAATTTTATAAATTTGATATTTAAATTTTATTAATTTCTTAAAAGACTTAAAACAATTTTTATTTTTTAAAATTTTTTTAGATCGAACAATTCAATCAAGTATACTATCTCAATTCTCACCAAGTACATTTTATATTATGAGGCTCCCTAAGTTCATATTCGTTTGTCTTACGAAACTTTTTGTAAATTCATAAATAAGCCCTTCACACATGTTATAGATATTACAGAATGGTGCATTAAACCATACAAGTTGAGATTAATACATATTCATTCAACCCCTCCATCACTTATATTCTTGAAGAGTGGAGACATTGATTATCACTGTCAAGTCTCTATATGCACAACCGTAAACTTATCTCCAGATTCGTATTTTAATAAATAATAAGCGCAAACACTTTTGCAATATTATTTATCCTACAGGAAACTCTTTCTCGGGTTCTATACTTGTAGCCATAAGACTTCTAAAAATATAATTTTGGAGCATCAGGATATACAACCATATGATCTATCGGATTCCATATCTACACACACCTAACTTTATGAGTATCGGACCATACCTAGTGACATCTAACCTGTCAGACCATGAAAGATTTCTGACATATGTAAAACTTAAGTATAGTGGATCACTCATAAGTCCACCATAGTGCTCAAGTCAAAGGAACAAAAATACTACTTAACTTAAGAAGATCCTCAATTGACGGCTTTATGAGATGTCTATTAGAGGTCTTCATTGAGTCTGTTCAGTACTCAGTTTTCACTGAATACCCGTATGCCTATACTAGCTCCTCTAATCTCATGGTCTGTTAAAATTAACCATATGAACTATCCAAATATAGATATACACTGATGTATATATGATAAGGTTTTCACCGACAGATCCGCACCAGTGATGATAGATCAAGAACATTATATTTGAGAACATACTTGCACAATGACATTTTCTAACACTATTTACAACTCCTTACAACTATATCATTACTAATATATTCACAGGTCTTTATCCCATTTCAGAAAAGGCTCTAACTTTTTGCTGACTCTTATAACCTGCTAACTTTTAGCATTTGTAACTCTCAATGTTGCTAACTCTTAGCCCTGGTCTAAACTCCTTTAGACCAGATCTAAACTGCTTTAGACCAAATCTAAACTCTTTCAGATCATACAATGTATGAAACATTACAAGCATCTTACCATATTTATATAATATTAATGATTTTATTTGAAATGCTTATTGTATAAATATTAAACAATATATATTTATACAATATTAGAATGACATCATTTTCAACAAAGAGGAAGATAGTGAAAACCCCTATTATTTTTGGCCATTTTCTTCTGATTTTGGAATGATAGGGTCTGAGCCTCTTTTTTCATCTAAGAGATAAAAGGAAGGTGATGGAAACTCTTGTTCTCTTAGCCATTTTCTTTTGATTCTGGAATGATAGGATTTGAGCCTCTTTATTCTTTCAAGAGACAAGAGGAAAGTGGTGGAAACCCCTGTTGTTTTGGCCCTTTTGCTCTGATTTTGGAACCATAAGCTATGAAACTCTTTTTTCTTCTAATAGACAAGAGAAAGGTGGTGGGAACACTAAATATAGGGATGTCTCTAAGCCATTAATCTTTTAAATGTCTTCAATGATCCTCAAAAAGCCTTGAAGATATTTTTTCTCTTCTTTAAATTTGAGTTTAGGGCTTTCTCTCTTGTGCCTTTTGTACCTCACTTTGGTGATCTGAGAAATGTCTCAAAGGTTATTTATAGGTTTCAAATTAGGCCAAAATTTAGAGGAAAAGGTTGAATTTGATTTGGGGCCACGGCCTGGAAAGAGTGGGGCTGCAGTATGGAATAATAGCGGTGTGGCGGCACTGTTCACTTTGAGTTGGTCCCCATTTAAAATTTTTATGCATTGTTCTTGAATTTTTATCTCAAATAGATCTGTTAACTTGAAACTACATAATTATATTAATGAACATAAAAAGTCATATATTCTTGTTCAAATTGAGCAATTACTCGGTTTAGGAGTTTAAAAACATTGATACAAAATACACTCATCAGTAGGATCTGAGTCTTTTTCTTCTTTTAAGGGATAAGAGGATAGTGGTGGGAATCCTTGTCTTTTTGGTCCATTTCTTCTAATTTTTGAACGATAGGATTTAAGCCTTTTTTTTCTTTTAAGGGACAAGAGGAAGGTGTCGAATCTCCTATTTTTTTTTTTTTTTATTGTTTTTGGTTTTAGATTACTTTTTGAAAAAGTGAGAGGGAGGTGATGGGAACCTTTATCACCTTGGTTCTTTTCTTCAAATTTTAGAGGAAGATAGGAACTATGCCTCTTATGCTTTTAGGGGATGAGAGGATGGTGAAGGAAACCCTCATCCCCTCAGTTGTATTTCTGTTTCTCGAGGAAGATATGATCTATACCTCTTATTCTTCTAAAGGCTAAGAGAAAGGTGGTGGAATCCTTACCTTCTTGACCTTTATACTTTTGTTTCTTAAAAAGATAGGAACTATGCATCTTATTCTTTTGAGTTTTTGTTTTTTTTTCAATTGTTATTGTCACGATTAGGAAATCATGAATATTAATCTACTTATTGAAAAAAAATATATATCTAATTACTTGAAAAGTGAATAATAGTTGGATAATATTTTATTCATAGAACCTTTTCATTGTCAATATGTTTTATGAGGTAGGTATATCTTTTCCTTTAATGGTTTGCAATATATAAGCTCCTCGATCTAGTTTCTTTAAAACTCTGTACGGCCCTTCTCATGACCTACCCATCTTTCTTATATTTTTCTCTTTGTTGATGTCCAATGCTTCTCTTAACATTAAGTCTCATTCGTTGATGGCTCTTTTCTTAATCTTGCGCTCATTTTGTTTTTTCATCCTTTTTTTGTATATTGGTGTGTAGATCACTGCTTGTCTCATGCACCATCAATTAGGTCTTTTGCAAGGGTAGGTGCTTCGTCATTTAACTACAGGTCTATTATCTTTATTCTAAGTGATGAACGAAATACTTTAATTAATGAGACTGCCTCTATTCCATATACTAAAGCATAAAGAGCTTTATGCAGATCTATTCTCTGTCATTTTATAAGCCCAAATGATGTATGGTAATTCCTCTAACCATTTTCCCTTTTTGCGTTCAAGTCTCTTTTTTAGGGAAGTAAAGATAGTTTTGTTCATGATTGTTACTTGTCCATTCCCTTGTGGGTAGCTTTTAGAGTAAAACATTTGTTTAATTATGTACGTGTTGTAGAAAATTGATACTATATAGTGAACTTCTCGTTATCAAAGACTAGTACCTATGGCATTATAATATTAATCCAAATGAACATTTTTTTTACCTCGGATCTAGTAATGATACTATAGGTTTTTGCTTCCACTAATTTTGTGAAGTAGTTAGTAGCTAATAACACAAATCTATTTCTTTTTACTGCTGAATGGTTTGATAATATCCATCCCTCGTTGGATGAAAGGCCATGGGCTGGAAATCGCATGTAAGCTTTCAGTGGGAAGGTGTACAAGTAGGGCATATTTTTGGCACTTTTCACATTTCTTCACGTATGCTGTAGCTTCATTCTTTATAGTGGGCTAGTAGTATCTCTATCTTAAGATCTTATATACAAGCGTCCATCCACCGGAGTGGTTTCCACAAGTACCTTTGTGCACTTTTTCCAGAAGATTTTGTCCTTCCTCCTTAGATACACATTTGAGGCATACAACAAAAAAATGCTCGTCTGTGTAGTGCCTCTTCATATAGGGAAATCTTCCTACTTTGCTCTTCAGCTTACGAGCTTCTTTCCTCACTTGGAAGCTTTCAATCTTTCAAGTACTCTATGTAGGTTGTCATCCAATCCTATGGTGTAGTTACCTTCATGTAACTTGTTTCTAGAAAGATCGTTATTGTTCTTTCCCTTGCTATGGCTTTCTTTTTGGTTGTGAGTAGAACTACTTTGAATGTGACTGTATCAACTGCTTCTTTAGCTAATCAGTTTGCTTTCATATTCTAGTTCCTCGGTATTTGGTTGATGGTAACTTCTTCTAGTTTCTATTTTGCCTCTTTTGCTTGTTGTAGGTAATTCCTCATCCTTTCATTTTTGTTGAATAGTCACAATTACATTGGAAGTGATAAGGGAAAAATCAGAGTATATTTGCAACCTTCTAATCATTAGTTGATGGGCTATGGTCAAGCCTTTTATTAATGCTTCGTACTTTACTTTATTGTTGGATGTTGTTTGTGGTTGTTTGGCTGTGTGTTTTAAGATGATTCTTTCCTGACTTTTGATTCTGATTTCGATGCCTACTCCTATTTGGTAAGAAGATCTATTTATATGCATTTTCCATGATTCCAAGCTTTTTGTTGGTTCTGTAGTTAACATTTCATCTTCTATCTCTAGTTCACACTTAAATAGGAAGTCTACCAGTACATGGCTTTAATGGCAGTCATGGGCTTGTACTCTATGTCTAGGTGGATGAGTTCAAGTGTCATTTTGATTACACTTCCAGCTGTGCATGGTCTTTCTAATATTTATTATAGGGAGTAGGAAGTAAAAATTGTGATCGAATGGGCCTCAAAGAAATGTTTGAGCTTGTTTTTAGCTTGAACTAGGGCTATGACTAGTTTCTTTGTCGCTGTGTATCTGATTTTAGGATTAGATAGTATTTTACTAGTATAAAACATAGGATGTTGTTGCCTTCCTTTTTTTTTAGAATAATACAACATTTACTACCACTTTGGATACTACTAGATATAGGTAGAATATTTCTTGTGGAACTGGAGGAGACAAGATGAGAGGCTTTGCTAAATACTCCTTTAAACACTGTAACGCTTTAGTTTGTTCTGGCCCTCGTAGGTGTCCATTCTTTCTTTTGATCATTTGGAAAAAGAATCTGCATTGGTCAGACATCCTAGAAATGAATCAACTGAGAATAACGATTCTTCTTGTCAGTATCTGAACTTCTTTTGGTGTTGGCAGGATCATAGTGTTTCTGAGTGGTTAGATTTATGCTGGATCAACCTTAATTCCTCATATTGTCCAAGGAATATTTTTGATGATATCTTGAATGAATACTTGGTTGGGTTTAGGCGTATTTAGTACTTTCGTAGTATGTTGAATACTTTATGTAGATCTGAAATATGATTTGAAGCTTTCTTGCTTTTGACCAATGTGTCATTTATGTAGGCTTCAATGGTCAGTCCTATTAATTTTTCGAAGATTTTGATCACTAAACATTAGAAGGTGGCTTTAATATTTTTTTAGTCTAAATAGCATTACTTTATAGTAAAAGATGCCTCTTTTAGTAACAAAACTAGTCTTATATTTTTTCTTCGGATCCATTTTTATTTGATTGTAGTCACTATATGCATCTAGGAATGATAGCCTTTCATATCCCATGGTCATGTCTACCACTGATTAAATGTTTAAAGAGAGAACAAATCCTTAAAAGTGGTTTTATTCAGATCAGTATAATCTATACATACTCTTTATTTTCTATACTTTTTTAGGATTACCATGACGTTAGCCATACGAGGTAGTGGACTTCTTTTATGTAACATACTTCTATCAATTTGTCTACTTCCTAGCTAATTTTCCTATTCCTTTTTGCAATAAACCTTCTTTGTCTTTACTTGATAGGTCAAAAGTCTCTCTTGATGATAATCTTATGCGTTATTACTTCCAGACTAATTCTAGCCATGTCTTTATGTGACTAAGCAAAGATGTCTTGATTCTTTTATAAGAGCTTAATTATGGTTTCTTTTTCTTCACTGTTCAGCATGATTCCTACTCGTATTTTCTGGTTTAATGGGAAATGGTCAAGTGGTACCTCTTCTGTCTCCTCTGTGTATAGAGGAGAGTATTTTCCTATTTTTTCCTCCTCTCAAGGTAATGCCTTTAACCATACATCCTATAATTGCTATTTGTCCTATAGATACCCTGATTGTTTAAGTGAGTGTCAACTTTATTCACATGTGCTTCCCTTGTGTGTTATAGGAGTTCTTTTTTAGTTGTCTAGGTCAAGTGCTTATTAGCTTCCTTTTTTTCTTTCGACAATTTTAATGAATTGGTATTTTAATAAATTGCTATAACACAATCTTGCTTTGATTTTCTCTTATTTGATGTCCACCATTCATCTTCCATTAGCTGAGACGCATTTTACCTCTTGGTATAAGGTGAAAGGTACAACTTCCATGTAATGTATCCAGAATCTTCTAAAGGCTATATTATATACGGAAGGGACTTCTACTATCAAGTAATTAATATCTAAAACCTTTCCTACCGCCTCGACGGGTAAGGTTATGAATTCTTTGACTTGTACTTTGGACCATTTGAAAGTAATCAATTATATTTTTCATCCGTAGATGCCCTTTTTTGACAGTCTCATCCTTTTGAATGTCTCCTAAAATAGGATGTCTGCACTATTCCCTCCATCAACTAATACCCAATAAATAATACTCCTAGTTATATTGAGGTCAATGGCCAGAGGATCTAGGTGTAGTAGTATGATATCTATAAGATCTTATCTAGAGAATGAAATTTCTCCAAAATCTTGCTCAATAGACCTATGGTAGGAGCTGAGGTCTCTCTTACAATTATCTTCTAGATTTTCTTTGCTTTCTTAAATAATGATTTCCATCGCTCGTCTCTCCCTTCTCTCTAGGGCCCTTTCGTATAGCATGTCTACAAAGTGTTGGTTAATGACTGCTAATGCCTTTAATAACTCTTTAATAGGCTTTCGTTTATCTTAAGGTCCTTCTATGACATGGAGTGGTTTAGTGCTATCATCTAAGTACATGGAATCATATAGGGATTCATGGATGACATGTAATGCTTTAGCAGCTATATCGTTTACTTTGGTAACTTATCCTTTAGATACTTTGGGTTCCTTAAATGGTTCTTCTGTAATGCCTTTCCTTTGTTCCACTACTAATTGATCATCTTTCAAGTATCTGTTCCTTATCAAGACATTAATTTATCTCCTTAATTGTCAGCACATTGGTAGGTCGTATCCTTTTTCATCATAAAAGGGACAATGCTTTTTAATATCTTTTATGTTTTTCATAACCTACCTAGTCTTGGTATCCTAAACAACCCCGAATCTTTAAACTTTTGTCAAATCTTCTTTCCTGGCGTGGTTATTAGAATTAAGGTTTCAAAAACTTTGTCCCATATTATGTAACTACTCCTTGGTACTATGGGGTTTTTTTTCTTCTGAATCCTTCATTATTGGAAGGTAGATCATTCCTCCGGGTGGTTATTACAAATGTTTCCCTCACTATTGAGGCTATATCTTCTTCTTCACAGATCTATTGTTTAGATTTCTGGCTCACTAATTTAAAAGACATGAAATTCTTTCGATCTAAGTAGTAGTTGTTAGGGTCGGTGCTTACGTGCCATCCCTGAATGTACATATACTTGTGTATTTATACAAGTGTACACTCCCATTAAATTGCTAATACCCATTGCTCAGGGTGCTTTACCTTTTACACAAAGTATATCTGGTGAGACCAGATGTGGAAGGAGAAGAAGATGAGGCAGGAACCCAGTACCAATCCTCAGAGGCAATATTTATCCAAAGATCAACAAGAGAGTAATATAGATAGAAAGTGTTTCTACTACAATAAGGTTAGGTATTGGAAATCCCTCTATCCTACAAGACTTATAATTATCAGGAAGACTTCCACAGGTTTATGTTTGATAACACATAGACTTTTTTAGGTTTATGTCTGCAATATGTTGTAAGGATTTGAGAGATACTAGAATGCAACAGCTTGAAGAAGTAAAATTAAGAGTAGAAAATGGTGATTTCTTGCAGGGTCAAGTTGTTGTACAATTTGACTTACTTCTTATATGTAATACAACAATTTTATTGCATAATAAGTATAATGTTTTATTAACTGAATGTCAGTTAATAAATGGATATTATATACAATTAGAAATGTGTGTAGATCAGAATACTTAAATGATACGGATCTGTGGTATATAAGTTTAGGTCATATAAGCATGAGACGCTTATCTGTCTGGTTAAGGATGGTTGGATTCCTAATCTAACCATAAAGACAACCAATTTATGAATAATGTATTCATGGTGATGACTAAACATACCAGAATGTACATCACATCCCTTCAATTAGATCGAGGTAGTGAATACATCAACAACAAGTTTCCGTTTATCTAAAGAAGAATGAGATTCTCACTCACTATAGTCCTCCAGGTAGTCCACAACATAATGATGTTTTAAAAACGAGGAATCAAAATTTATTAGATATAGTTCGATTGATGATGAGTGTTACCGATCTATATCTATGAGTATCTGCTCCAAATATAGCTACTTATTAAGTAGAGTTCCATCAGAATATGTTCCTTTCATTCCATATAAGATAGAGAAAAGAAGAAAAATGCATCTTAAATATGTTAAGACTTGGGGTTGTCCTGCTTACGTAAGAGTTACGCAGCAGGGTATCTTGTTTTGTAAGAGTTACTCAGCAGGATAAACAACACTCAAGAGGTACAGATATAGGTTTATTGTGTATCCTATAAATTCAATAGGATACTAGTTCTATGATTCAGAAAAAGTAAGTGTGTTCGTTTCTCAGTTTACCACTATCCTTGAGGAAGAGTTTTTCATAGAACGTGGGAATTATAGAAAGATTTAACTTGGGAAAATCAATCTAGAAATCAATGAACTAAAGATGGGAACTTAGGCTCAATTAAACAGTGACCTTTTAGCATATCTCCAAATGGGTCGGAAAGGATGTCTAGGTCACCTTTTAAGTATGGTTGATGCCTGAAGGTGAACTTAGAGTTTTCTTGGTAGAATAAAATAATCCTTTGACCTACAGGGAGACGATGTCAGACATCGATTCAAAAAACAAAAAAATGTCAAGTAAACAAAAATTGACTCTATGCATCAGAATCAAGTCTGGGACTTGGTTAAGATACCCGTAGGAATTGTTCTCATTGGTTGTAAAAAGTTTACAAAGAGGTAGTGGGAGCCAGATGGAAGGTATAGAACTTCTAGGCCCTATATTGGTCCTAGAAAGGTAATCCTTAGTGATCTGAGATCATTTAAAGGGAACTTATGGACCAGTATTGATGCTAAAGTCGATTAGTATTTTATTAGCTCTTACAGCACATTATGACTTTAAAGTTTAGCAGATGCATATAAGGAAGGCATTACGATGCTGTTGATTATATATTGGTCATTGGGAATAATTTCAGTATGTTATAATAGGTCAGAAGTAACTCATAAGAATTTCTCCATAAAGGATTTATGAGAGGCTTCCTTTATACTAGGTATAAAGATTTATAGAGATAGAGTAGAAAGCTGATCTCCTAAATCATTTTACATCAATAGTGTCTAAGAAAAGTACGGTTAGTTAACTATGAGATAGTTAACGTATCTTTTAGACTTGGTGTTCATCTTTCGAGGAGAGTGTCTCTTCAGATGAAAGATGAGAGAGTTAGAGTGTCTAACACACCAGATACATCAACTCATTAGAGGTTGATGTATGCTATGATGTGTTTGAGACCTAAGATCAGTTTGACTGTAAGAGTTGCGAGCCAATTTTAGTCTGATTTAGGTGACCACCATTTGATGTTAGTCAAACATATCCTAAGGTACGTTGAGGGTACAAAGGATAAGTTTCTCAAATATAGAGAAAGCGGCTTACGAATGAAAAGATGTACAAAGTTAAACTTTTAGTTTGACCTAAATGATAGAAAGTTTACGTCTAGGAATATGCTTATTCTAGATAGTACTAAGTGAGTTGAAATTACACAAAACTAAGATCCACTGTAGACCTAAATAGATGAAGCAGAAGCGACAGTGAGGATTTGTAGCTTTATCACTAGCATTGGAAGAGTTCTAAGACAGATGGATCATATCCTATAGTTTTGCGACAAAACTAGGCCGTAATACAAACTGAGATGCCAAGAAGACACCAGTACTCTAATCATATTGAGAGGAGTCTCATATAATTAGAGGGATCTTGGCTAATGGAGATGTGATTATTTATAGAAGTGCTCTATAAATAATTTAGCGAACCTACATTCTAATGTCATGACTCTAAAAGTGTTTATGAAACATGTAGGTTAATGTGTATAAGATATTATAAGGAATGGCACTAGAGCAAGTGTAAGATTGTTAGGGTCGATGCTTACGTGCCATCCCTGAATGTACATATACTTGTGTATTTATACAAGTGTAAATTCCCATTAAATCGCTAATACCCATTCATATGGTATTATGCAATGTAATGTTACAGACATTGTAGATCTGAAGGAGTTCAGGTCAGATCTAAAGAAGTTTAGATAAGGGCCTACAGTTAGTCATGCTGAGAGATATAAATGCTAAATGTTAGCATAGTTAAGTGTTAGCTAGTTATAATACTCAGCAGATCCAAGAGTTGGAGCCTTATAACATAAACCTGGGAATATACTAGTAACTGCATAGTTACAAGAGTTACAATTAGATGCTAGAAAATGTTAGTTGCGCAAGTGTATTCTTGAATATTATCCCTAATCTATTTCTTTCGATGCGGGTCTATTGGTGGATACCTTTTTATATAGATCAGTATATATTGTACCTATATGTTATAGATGGTCGTTCCTAGTCGACTGTGAGCTTGGAGCTCATATTGGCATATAAGTATCCAGTTAGGATTAGATATGGGACAAACTCACGAGGGCCTCCGATATACACCCTATGTAAGCCGTCAATGGAGGCTCCTCTCGAGTTGAGTAGTATACGTGGTCTTTTAACCTGAGTGCTACGGTGGGCTTGTAAGTGATCCACCATACCTATGGAGTCCAGTGTGTATAGATATAAGATCCGTCAGCTCTCATAGGAAATTTGATATCCAGATGCTTCGAGACTGTATCTCGAAAAGTCTTGTGGCCATAAGCATTAATCCCGGGAAATAGTTCCACCAAGGTGGAATAATATGGCAAAGACGTTTGCGCATATTGTTTAGATACAAGTCTGGAGTCAAGATATGGATACACATTAGGAGATTTGACAGTGATAATCTATATCCCCGCACATCTAAGATATCATGATGGAAGGACTATACGTATGCGTTGTAATCTCAACTTGTATGGTTCAATGCGCTGATTTGTATATCCGTGACATGTGCGTAGGGCATTGTTCACGGACTCATGGAATAGTTCCATTTGACGAATCGGGCGTGGACCTAGGGAGTCCCGTGATATGGAGTGTACTAGTTGTACATTAGGACAGCGTGCCAGATTAAATTGTTTAATCCAGTGATATTCAGCACTACCACGAGAATATGTGCTGGCTTGTATTTATGTGTTAAATACAATAATTAGTCAATAATTGTTATTTACTAATTATATAATGACACGTGGCGTATTATGGACCTTTGATTGAGTTTACCCGAGTGTAGAATTTGGTGAGACCCACTAAGGGTAGACTTGGTAACTATTTATGAGGGGCAAAATAGTTATTTCACACTTTAATTATTTAATTGTTAAATAATTAAAATATCTCATTATTTTATATTATTAGATTATATATTATTTTAATATATAATATTATTATATTATATGGTGACATAGTTGTCACCCATTATAATATATTTTATTATTATTTATATTATATAATATATTATATTATTATTTTAATTATATTAGATATATATATAAATAATGAGATGTGTGTGCAAAAAATGGGTGTGTTTCGGGAAATTGGAAAGGAAAGGAAACAAAAGAGAAAAGAAGATAAATGGTGAGCCGGGAAAGAAGAAGAAGAAAAAAAAATGGGAAAAATGAAATGGTTTCATTTTTCTCTATGGTTTTAATTGAAGCAATGGTGGATTGCTTCAAATCTCCATTTCCTTATCCTTTTAGATAAAAGGATAAAAATACAAACCCGACTATTTTTGGGATTAAGAGTTAATCTCGTGCTAGATATGGGACTATTGTTCTAGCTCACCAAGCCCACTGTGCTGGTGACTAGAACTGCCCACGAGTTGGTCTCCATTCGGACTCTGAGAAAATACGTGTATAATGTTACTCGTTGAGGTGAGTTCTCTACCCTATTAATATAATAATGTGATTAATATATTTATTTATTGTATTTATTGTCTAATTTACATGCTTCCGCCGCGTATAATTCGTATATGATACATATTTTAGGCAATAGACAAAATTTGCATATGCATACAACCACATATATTAGATCCCTGACAATAGTAGTAATATGTCGTGGATCTTTTAATTGCTTTTTGGTATGTTAGAGTTGCTACTTGTAAATTATAGTGTCTTATCTTGCTTAGTTCTTTGTTGTACCAGTTAATGAAGCTCTTGATTGATTCGTTCTCTCTTTGTCTCATCAAGAATAGATTTAATATGGCTTTTCTCTTCTAAAATTCTTTGAACTTTTTAAAGTTTTTCGACTTGTGTTTCATAAGAAACATATATCCGTATTGTGATAAATAATCAATAAAGATTACGAAGTATCAAAATCGTTATTTCTAACATAAAGCTGAACTTCTCCTAGTTGTAACCTTCTAATTTTACTCAAATCCTATAATATATTGCAAATGTGAGAAGGACAAACGGAATCTAATACCCAATCAAAACTAGCATCATATGCTAAATAAATGTCAATAATATGTAAACATATACCTGAGGGATTCTTCTTAATAGTGGCAAGGTACTTTGGACAGGTTCTCTTTCAGTGCCAATCCTTGCCGCAATGGAAACATTTTTCCTTTAGTTTATCTTTCTTTTGTGGTTTGGATATGGGTTACTACTGAGGACCCACATTGGGTGTCTTCTTCTTTTTCTTTCCTTTGGGCTTTCTAGAAGCCTTGGTGGTAGAAGATGAAGCACCTTGAATATAAAGGGTCGAACTCGCTTCGTTCATGTCCTCTTACGCTGTCTTTAACATATTGTGAAGATCAGCATAAGTAAGGGTCAATTCTTACATATTAAAGTTCATTATGAAATGAGAAATAGACCTTGAAAACGATTGGAGAATCAAACAACTCTCCAATGAATTGTTCAATGCAATATCTATGGTCTTCAACCTCTAGATGTATGAGATCATCTTAAAGACATGGGATTAATAGAACTACCCTCTAAAAGTTTGCACTAAAAGAGAAATTTGGCAACCTTATATATTGCAACTTAAAGTCGGTCACCAAATAGCTCCTTCAGATAAAGCATAATGCTATTAGCATCATCTATATTGACATGCTCTCACTGTAGGTCTATAGATAGAGGATGTAAGATTTAACTTTTAAATCATCATCCAACCATTTTTGATAAGTCTTATCTCTTCTGAGGTGGCACTATCAGAAATACCTCGGGGCATGTAATGATCAATAACATATCCAAGTTTTTCATAATTTAGAACTATTCTGAGATTTATAAGCTAGTGAGAATAGTTATCAGCACCTTTAAGTTGGTTAACATCAAATATGCATGTCAACATGTTAGATGAAGCCATGGTTTCTTTATAAAATAAAATAAAATATGTAAGCAGAAAATATTTTAATCGCTAATAATAACTGTTTTAGATATTGAGTAAAACATTTACACAATTTTTAATCTTAAGACACCCTTTCACTACTTTATATAATCCCTAAAATCTCTCGAAGGGAAAAACGATAATTTAAATCATTTTAAACTATACAGTGAGAAGTAGCCCCATTGACATTTTACTCTGACCTTACGGTTTTGTAATATTAGGCATTGTAAAATCCAAAAGATAGACAACTCTTGTCAATTGCATCTTATACAACTCTTACCACTAATCCTAAATACACTTTATCATCACGCTTTAATAATATTAGGTAAGTGTATTCTAGACTAACTTGTCAATGATCAAATATATATTACTAATACTATCCTCACACTTTAGCAATATTGGACAATACATTCGTATATCTTATCAATGATCAAATATATTTGCCTCATCTTCTGTTTAATTGGCATAATCCAAATCACACCAACTAAACCCTTATGATTTTGCAATAGTGAGAAAAGATCGGAGTGACTTGTCTAACATCGTATTGACAAGACGGATCATCATGTAACATTATCTCATATTTAAATAGTTTTAATCTGATCAGAAGATATTTTTATATTTTTGTCCGCATCTCATGAGGACATAATTTTAAATCACACATTTTTTTTGTGCAAACACAACTCACTCCCAACAGTAAGGCTTTAATTGTGGTTTCCAACACACAAATGAAGGACAATTTATAAAACAATTATAAAAATTTTAAACAATTAAAAAAATAACAATCAGAGTAATTTAGCATAATTACAGCTTTTCTTAGGTTTTCGGTACTACGATATTGGAGGCTCATTTGAATCACATAATCGGCAGCCCCAGGACATCTTGATTACGCTACGGATACTCTAATTATACACAAACAACATACAATCATGCGCTTTGATATCAATTTGAAAGTGCACTATGCGTAGGGTGAGTGTGTACATTTAATTTCAATTTACACATTATGCATGCATAATATACACAGCGGAATATTACACTAGTTAAGGACTGGGTAGGATCCTTTTAGCTAGAGCGGTAGCCTTTATTCTCGCCGAAATATCTATTGAAGCAACACTTACTTTAATTTTTCTCGGCCCTCTCTATCTATTTTTACTTAGTACTTCACTTGCTCACTTTTTTTTGCTTGCTGAACAAATGAGTTAAGTTGGCTATTTATAGCCAACCTTGCCTTACATTTGACCAATCAATTACAAGAGTGTGGCCAAGCATGACAATGTATAATATTTGCATTGTAATGTTTCTTAAAGATAGTAAATAGCCATTAAAAGTAGGTTGGCCATTTATAGGAACAATTAGTGTCCAAAATGTCTTTGCTTAAGGCCAGTTCATGCTTAAAGACAGGCATGATAAATCATCTTTTCATTTTCCAATTTAGTGGCCGAATGAAAAGGAATTTGGTGGCAATTTAACTAAAGTCTATTATGCCACCTCCTGATTAGCATTTGAAGCATGACAAGTCTCATGCTGTAGCCACCTTTTAATTCATTTAAAATGGTCAAATTTTGGCCTCTCTTGGCATCATTAGTAATAGTTTCATTTGCCCGTAAATTGCAATTCATTTGTAACTATTAACACTTGATAAATAAATAGGCCAATAAAACTATGCCGTATGTTATGCTATTATAAATTAATGGTATGACATATGAGATCCAATAGAAAGGATAAAGTGGCAAGTCTCACTTGCCGAGATCTCGAACTTAACACTTAAATTCTATCATCTCCCTAAGAGACCCTAAAATAATTTTTATTTTTCAAGAACTTCCCAGATTGAACTATTCAATCTAGTGCGTTACCCAGGGCACAACGAAGACACTTCATATAGTGAGACTCCTTATATTCACACCCTTTTGTCTTACAAAATTCTTCCATAAGTCTATAAACGACACCTTACACACACGTTATGGAAATAAAAAAATAACATGTTGAACCATACAAGTTGAGGTTAATATTCATTCGTATAATTCCTCTGTCATTTATATCCTGAAAGAGCAGAGATATGAATCAACACTATTAAGTCTCTATATGCTTAACCTTAGAACTTCTCTCTAGATTCGTATTCTCATAAACAATATCCGCAAATACTTTTGTGATATTATTTCTCATACGGGAAACACTTTTCCTGGGTTAGTTACTTATGGCTATAAGAGTTTCTGAAACACAATCTTAGAGTATCTAGATATGGAATTCAACTATATGAGCTGACCAATCCTATATGTACAAACACCAAACTCATGAACATCGGACCATATCCAATGATACCCAGTGGTCAGACCATGAAAGGTTTTTGATATGTGTGGAACCTAAGTATGGTGGGTCACTCACAATTCCACTGTGGTGCTTAGGTCACGAAACCACGAATACTACTCAACTGGAAAAAATTCTCCATTGACGACTTTATGGATATCTATTGAAGATCCTACTTGAGCCTGCTCAGTACCCAGTCCTTATTGAACACCCGCATATTTATACGAGCATCTAGTTAGCTCATGATTTACTAAGACTAACCATCTGGTCCATCTAAATATAGACATATACCGATCTATATTAAATAAAGTTTTCACTGACAGCACAGGATCAGTGAAATTAGATCAGGAACATAACGTTTAAAAATATATTTGCACAATGCATTTCTTAGCACTATTTGTAACCCTTTGCAACTATTTCATTACTTAAATACCCTTGGGTCTTTGTTCCATTTCAGATAAGGCTCTAACTCTTTAGATTTCACTGACTTTTATAACCTGCTAACTCTTAGTAGTGCTAACTTTCAGCAATTATAACTCTCAGCGTAGCTAACTATTAGCCATGGTTTAAACTCATTTGAACCAAAATCTAAACTCTTTTAGATCATACAGTGTTTGAAATATTACAAACATCTTACCATATATTAAATATAATTAGCAATTTAATAAAATATTAATTGCATAAATAATAATATTTATACAAAATGAAATGGCACGTAAGCAAAAATTCCAACAGAATGTGCAATTATATAAATATCTCTCTCTTTAACTGTGAGCCTCATTGCAATGAGTTTGTTTTTAATCTATCCATGTGATCCCCAATCTAGAATTTATTTATTATTAATTAAGTGGAGATGTAGGTTTAACCCGTAGCATTTGGATACCTTTTAGAATTTGGAAGCCTCATGGACATTATTTTTAAGGATTCCACTATCTAAGTCTTACCAAAATTAAAGTAGCTCTTTTCTTGCCCTAATAGGTGTTGTGCCTTGATTTTAGGGATGTACCTTAAATTTAAGGATCTTTCATTGATAAGCTTGAACTTATCTACAACACTTTTAACTCTCATAAGTTAAGAACTTTCAAGAACTTTTCTTTGACTTTCGAGTAGGCCAAGTTTGGACTTGTCTTCTACTCAGAATTACAACTAGTATTTTGACTAACTCTAAAACTAGTGAGTTTGATCGAGTAAGGTAGCCAAGTTGTGACCAATGCTTTAAATAGCTCAATGAGCGCGTAGGTGCCTATTTAGAGTATGACCGAATAAGGTAACTAGGTTATGACTAATGTTTTAACCATTTCAAATGTTGTAGATTGTCTCTTTTCTTTTGGAGCCTAATAGAAAAACGTAGCCTGGGTCACAACATTGGTTGTGACTAGTTTGGAGAAGGTGCCTATGATTTGAGGACACAAATGGGCAAAAGTTATCTTTTGGGCTTGGACCTAGAATTTTTGGGCTGTATAGGCCGCAGTCTTTTGGGTTTGATGGGCTAGGGTAATTGGGCCTTATAAGCTAAATCTATGGGGAATAAGTGTCCCTTAGTTTTTAGTGTTCACCTTGTTGACACTGAAACTTTATAAGTGATGTTCTTGGATTGAGGTTCTCATTGAAGTTTCTTTGAGTGTGTTCAACCAATGTTTTTGATCTATATTTGGGTCTTTATGATTGCTATTGTTTCTAGTGGGATTCCTCTTTAAATGGATGTTTTTCGAGCCCACATTCTATGGACAGGTAACTTATGGCGATGATTGGAATTTTGTTCTCAGTTAATGCCTTTTATTGCACTAAATATTTTTAATATGTCAAGAAATTCATCATTGTCTGACAGTTTTACTATGTAATTACTTCTTTATTGAATGTGTGGTGACGTACTATCATCTAGGGAGTTGATTATTGATTGCAAAGTTGAGGTATATTGACTGAGGAGACGCATATTTAATAGTGCTTCTATCTCTCAAATTTTGAATCAAAGACTAAGATCTCTCTTTCGTTGTTGTATATATAATCTCATAACTCTTTCAATTCCCCACTTTTTGATATTTCTTTTGCCATTTTTTAAAGAGAGATTTTTCTCATGACTCAAAACTTTTCTTTTCTCGCAACTTGATGACTTTATTTTTTAGTCTTTTTCTTTGGTAAGTGTTTACTTTCTTTTATCCTTCCGTTTGCTATTTTTTTACATTCTTTCTGACTTAGTGCTTGTTATGAACCTTTGTCCCTTAAATGTCTATTAAGGAGTTTTTCTAGGAAGTTCTTGATAGGATTGAATTCTAAACCTTGTCTAGATATAAAGTTATGTCTTCTATGGGCAATTCTTGTAACGTGTCTTGTCAAGATCTAGATCTCCTAAAGATAACTCTAGTGTTGGGAGTAGCTTAGCCCAAGTGTAGTTGATGTGAGTGCTCAAGAGGGTTGAGGACTCATTTTGCAAGTGGAAAGCCTTGCTTGAGAAGGGGATGCTATGAGGGCAGATGATCTTGATGATCCTACGCAATCAGAAGTCACAAATGGTCCCTCATAAGGGTGGCAATGGGGCAGGTTTGGGCAGGGATTACAATCCCCATCCCCATACTTAAATGGTGTGAAAAATCTTATACCTACCCCATACCCGATATATGTAATTCGGGTTCAGAGTAAGGGATCCCCATGGGTACCCAAACCCCAATTTTTTTTAATTTCTTATATACTATTTTATTTGTACCAATTTAATTTTGTGAAATAATTTTTTACCACTTACAATCATAACACACTTAAAAATATTGTAAGTATCACATGAAAATATAAATTACATCAAGTTTTCAAGTCTTTAACTACTAATTTCTATAATCAATAACATGAATTAAAATCCAAAAATCACAAAAATTAATGGTTTTTTTGAACTTTGGCATCTAAATCAACATGCTTCATTTGTAATCCAAATATTAAGTCTCTATTAAGATTCCTTGCAAATTTATAAAACAATTAAAAGAAATTTTGAGTTAGATGAGTGATGAAATAAACTAAAATTGGTAATAAAATCATTTACATCTTTTGTTTGATCCTCTTCATCTTCTTTTTCTTCCTCAATAAATGAGTTCACTCTAATTTGGAAGTAAGTATTTAGTATTAAATATAATTAAAAAAATAAAGAAATGAATTAAAAATAAAATATATGAATAAGAATAAAAAATTTAAAAAATATAATATAAGTAAATTTTATACCTCCATAATTGGCATGTAGCCAACTTTGATTTGTATAAATAAGTAAACTTTTTCAAATTTTTTAATTTTATTTTTAAATCAGGTATTTGAGGCAGGTCTGAGAAAATAATCTTATCCCAAACCTAACTTGAATTTAATTTGGGTTTGAATTACGTTACCCAAACCCGCCCTATCCTTAAAAAGTACCTAAATTAAAACCCAAATTACTCTCAATTTGGGGTGGGTCCTTACGAGACCCCAATGCCCGTGAAATTTTTTGCCAACCCTAGTCTCTCAGGATCAGGAGGAGGTGTCTAGCCAGTTTATTAGGCCAAAGAAGAAAAAGAAGAAGTTTGTCACTTGGAGCAATGAAGATACTTTGTTTGAGCTAGATTGTCCACCTAACCATCACTCTAGACTAAGCGAGGAGGTTTTCACTGAGTTAAGTAAGAGGTTGGAGGTCCCTGATTCTATTACTTTGAGGGTTTCTATGAGGATGAATATGCAAGTGCGCCATTAGATAGGGAGGTAACTTTAAATTTTAGGCTTTTTGAGTTGGGGTTAAAACTTTTACTTCGGTCATTTATTTTATAGATATGTTGTCTAACTTGAATTTGGCCTCATGTAAGTTACATTTAAATGGTTTAGGGGTTTTGGTGGGACGTTACATCACGTGGAGTAAGGTTAATCTTGAGGGCCCTTATTTCCTTGAGCTCTAAACCTTTATTAGATTAAGGTGAACACTGGTCAATAAAAAGGTTTCTACTACCTAACTGTTTATAATAAGGAGAATGGATTACTTCGGATGAAAGGCTTGGGCAAGGGTCTTGTGAGGGAGTCTTTGATGGGTTCCTCTTGTATTAAGATAAGGCTGGATGAGGCTGAAAAGACTTCTTAGGGAAAGAAGCCAACTGAAGCTTTAACCCCTGCTCGTGATTATCTTTCGCCTCTTAGAATGAATACTCCTGCTCCCCCTCTCAAAAGTAACACTGATCCTTCTTTCATTCCTCCTCAGATTGGTGGGGGAGGCATTACTGTAGACACCCTAAGTGGGTATTTAATTATGAGACCTTGGTCGAGGCATAGACCAGGGTCACTTTATCCTTTTAACCCCTTCCCCCCGTCATTAAGAGGGAGAGGTACAAGCACCTAGTACTTTTCTTGAAGGAGGCCGAGTAGGTGGTGCCCAACGTTCACGTTACTCCATTGCTAACATGCAGCGTGCAGTGCATTTAAGTCTCTTACACATAGTATTGGGTGCTTTTTATAAGGTAATATAGTTCTTTTTCCTCGTAGTATACTTTATGTTTCAATGAATTGGTGCTTTATTAATTTCTTTATCTTTTATTTTTTGCAAGGGAAGATTACCATCTTTAGTTACCATGATGTTCTCTATAAAGCATTGATTGGTTTTTAGAAATCAACAACTATTGAGGCTGAAGCTGTGAAGGTAAAAAGGGCTAAGAGAAAGATGGAGAGTTTTGAGATGAGCTCAATATATACTTTTCCAAGGTCAAGCATGTCGAGGAGAAGGCAGCAACTAGAATGAGGATAGTTGAGGCTAAGGCTGCAATAGCTGAGAGTAGGATCAATATCCCAGAGTCTGAGGCCAAATAATTTAAAGGGAAGATGAGAATTCTTTAAGATAAAAATATTTCCCTTCAACAAGCCAAGGAGGAGCATGAGGATAAATGTAACGCTTCAAAATCACGCATTGTTGAGGAGGTCTCTAGTACTTTGACCCAACTGGTAGATCTCTTTAAGAGGCACTATACGAACCTCAATCTCTCTCACGTGGATGATATTTTTAGTAATCTAGGGAGTGCAGATGAGGAGATCGAGGTTCTTGATATTGAGACCATTTTTTCTTAGGTGGCCAAAGACATTCCTTCTTAAACTCCTGAGGTGACTACTTCAGCTCCTCAAGATACTCTTCATGCTAATGACTCTTCTATTGCTGTCGCTGCTGATTTTAATGAATCCCCTACTACTTAACTTGGAAATTTTTCTTTTTCTTTTTATTTGTGCCTTGTGAAAAACTTTTAGAATTATTAAAAAGATTTGTTCTCTTATATGTTATTCCTTCAGTTATGTTTTGGCCTTTTGTTGTTCGTCAAGCATTTTGAGTGATATTTGTTGTTGGCTATCTTGCTTGAGTGTGATAAATGTGTTTAAATCTTGGAATTGTGTCCTTAGGTTTAGAGATTGTAAGAAACTAGCCTTAAGTGTAACTTGAGATCTTTCAAAACAAGCTTCTTGTAACAATGAATTTCTTTTCGAATAGGGTGTTCATTATAATGTGGTTGATGGCTTTCCTCATCCTTTGTACTTTTATTTTTCTTAAGGGCTTTGTCTTTGAGGGCCTTGTTGGGTTGAGAAGTCTAGCACTTGCGATGGATCCTTTAGATTCTACCATCGTTTCACTTTGCATTTAATGCACTCTTCTTTGTATTTTATGCCTTATTCTATCAATTATGTCTTTCAGAGGCAACCCTATCAATTATAAATTTTGGGGCTTTTGACAGTTACTAGATAACTTCTTATTTTAATAGAGAAAAATATTTTTTAGCAAGAGTTTTCAGGGATCGTTGAATCAAACCTATAGTTGAGATTTAAAAGCCTCGAGTCTTCTTTTTAATGAAGTAGTGCACTTTTAGAAATACAAGAATTATTAATTAAATTGGAGTTTATTAATTTTAGGAATGTCTTAATTAGTTTGAGTTTTATTTTAATTTTTTTAATGTTTTATTAGTTTAAAAATTATTATTTGAGTCATATTTTGAATTCAAAAAGAAGTCTTATTTTAGTAGGTTTAGGATAAATATTGATTAGTATAAATATGCATTTTTTATAATATTAAAAAATGCTTGGTATTTTTGTTAGGGTTGGTGTTTACGTCCTATCCCTGAATGTACATATACTACTTGTGTATTTACACAAGCGTATATTCTCATTAAATCACTAATACCAATTAATATGGTATTATAGAATGTAACGTTACAGATATTGTATGATCTGAAGGAGTTCAGTTCAGATCTAAAAGAGTTTAGATAAGGGCCTATAGTTAGCCACGCTGAGAGATATAAATCCTAAATGGTAGCACAACTAAGTGTTAGCTCTTTGTAATACTCAGCAGATCCAAGAGTTGGAGCCTTGTCTATAATGTGATATAGACCTGGGAATATACCAGTAACTACATAGTTGCAAGAGTTGTAATCGGGTGCTAGGAAATGCTAGTTACGCAAGTATATTCTTGAATTATTGTCACTGATCTATTTCTGCCGATGCAGGTCTGTCGATGGATACCTTTATATATAGATTAGCATATGTCGTACCTATAGGGTATAGATGGTCGTTCCTAGCCGACCGTGAGCTTAGAGCTCATATTGACATATGGGTATCCAGTTAGGACTAAATATAGGACAGACTTATGAGGGCCTCTAATAGACATCCTATGTAAGCCATCAACGAAGGGCCATCTCGAGTTGAGTGGTATACCTGGTCCTTTGACCTGAGTGCCACGGTGGGCTTGTAAGTGATCTACCATACTTTAGTTCCACGCATGTCTCAAACCTTTCATGATGTGCCCGTTGGGTGTCACTGGGTATGGTCGGATGCTTATAGAGTCCGGTGTGTACAAATATAGGATCCGTCAGCTAGCATAGGGAGTTAGATATCCAGATGCTTCGAGATTGTATCTCGAAAAATCTTTTGCCCACAAGTATTAATCCCGAGAAAGAGTTCTGCCAGGGTAAAATAATATTACAAAGGAGTTTGCACATGTTGTTCTGTGAGATACGAGTCTGGAGATAAGACATGGATGAGCACTAGGGGATTTAACGGTGATAATTTATATCCCTGCATATCCAGGATATCATGATGGAAGGACTATACGTATGCGTTGAACCTTAGCTTGTATGGTTCAATGCGCTGATTTGTAATATCTGTGATGTGTGCATGAGGCATTGCTCACGGACTCATGGAATAGTTTCATTTAACGAATTGGACGTAGGACTAAGGGAGTTCCACAATATGGAGTACTCATTGTGCACTGGGGCAGCGTGTCAGATTAAAGTGTTTAATCTAATAATATTCAGCACTACCATGGGAATACGTGCATGTCTGTGTTTAAGTATTAAATACAACAATTAGTCAATAATTGTTATTTGCTAATTGTATAATGACATGTGGTGCATTGTGAACCCTTGGTTGAGTTTACCCAAGTGTAGAATTTAGTGGGACCCACCAAGGGGTATACTTGGTAACTATTCATGAGGGGCAAAATAGTTATTTCACACTTTGATTATTTAATTATTAAATAATCAAAATTTCTCTTTATTATATATTATATAATTTTATAATATATAATAATATTTTATTTTTGGATGCCAAATAGTTGGCACCCATTATGTAATATTTATTATTATTATAATAATATAATATATTATATTATATTAGATATATATAAAAGAGAGAGATTTGTGTGATTTTCGGTGAAGTTGGGCATTTAGCCGAGAGAGTAGGAAATGGAGAAGAAAAGAGAGAAAGAAATGGTAACCGAAGGAAGAAGAACAAAAAAAGAGAAAAATGAAATTGTTTCATTTTTCTTTATGGTTCCAATTAGAGCAATTGTGTATTACTTCAAATTCTCCATTTCTTTATCCTTTTAGAAAAAAGGATAAATACACACACCCAACCATTTTAGAGATTAAGAGTTAATCCCATGCTGGCTGTTGTTCTAGCTCACTAAGCCTACCGTGTTTGTGATTAGAACTACCTACGAGTTGGTCTCCATGCTGATTCCAAGAAAATACGTGTATAACGTTACACATTGAGGTGAGTTCTCTACCTTATTAATATATTAATGTGATTAATATATTTATTTATTGTGTTTATTGTTTAATTTACACGCTTCTGCCACTATAATATATATATATATATATATATGATATATATTTTAGGCAATAGGTATAATAGCACAAGCATGCACTCACATGTATTAGATCTCTGTCAACAATTTTAATTATTCAATTAAGGAATAAACTCTTGATTTGAGTTGTTGTTATTTCTCAGCATTCATTGAATCAACAAAATCTAAAGTCTTAAATTCGTTGGTATTCTCAGAATCAACATGAATTTAGTTTTTTTTTTTTTTGTTCCAAGCATTCGTAGACTAAACAAATATTGAACCCATCTTTTTATTTACCATTTCGCTACATCAGTTTAGTATCAAAGTAATTGTATCTACGTCTGTATTAGATACAATTTCTAGGGCAAGAAACACTACCTCTCCCTGAATCATCCATGTCGTCTATTTATTCTTTTTTTTTAAAAAATGAAAATATAAAAAAAAATTTAAAAAAAAGAAAATCCAAAACAAAACAAAAATTAGAAAAATCATTCCTACAAAAAAAAAACCCTAAATGCTACTGCTTGAAGTTGCTGTCACCCCTAACGACCAAGGCCACCAACGGACTCAAAAGATGCCATTCTATCTATCCCTCACTGATATCTCATCGTTCATCACCGTAACCTTGCCTAAACATAGTCGCACAAGTTGCGCACCATTGCCTTCTAACCTACCATTCTAGCCCTCTTTAACCACCATTCAAGGTACCTACAAACTCAAAAAATATTGGTGCTGGTATGCTAATTGTACTTGCACGTGATAGTGTGATCATTGAAATACACAATGCATGTCATATACATATTAAGCAGTGAAAGAGTAACTTGTTTCTTATTTCAACAATCACACACTTAATTTAAGTCTATTACAATAATAGAAATATATCTTTGAAGATTGTCGATGTAGTTTAATTTTTCTGAGACTCACCCCGAAATGTCTTCACAAATAATTCTAGTCCTGGACACAGGTGAGATAAATGAGCTAGAATGGTAACTTAATTTCAACAAGATTCATTGCTCAACTCTTAAGCTCACTCTCTCACTTGATCGAATGGAACAAAGAACCAAAATGTAACTCTTGCTTTTGTTTCTTTCCTTTTGGTCGAATATTTATCTTAAGCTTAAATGAACTTTTCTTAATTTTCTTCTCAAATGGCCAAGTGTCACCACAATTCATTTTCATCTAATAAATAAACCTAAATGGCTGAATTCTTAGCCAAGCATAAGTGCAAAGCTCATTTGCATGTATTGACAATTTCTTAGATGGACAATTGTCTGTTGTTTATCCCTTAAGTGAGCCAAGTATACAAACACTTATCATTGCTTAAGAAAAACTTAGCAAACACATTTGCTTAATGTTTCCTTCACACTTGACTGAGGTATGCTAAACCCTTTTGCATCTCATTCATTTTCTATTAAATGGACATTTGTCTATTTAGTCTAAGCCATAAATGGCAAGTATTCAACACTTGGCATTTAATTAAGTTCCCTTTAATACAAGTGTCTCACACTTATCAAAGTTTAATAATTAAACTTGAATTCAATAATGCTTAAGTGGGAAATTAATTCTCATGATTTAATGATATGTGTCAAATTCTAAGTATTAGAATTTAACATGTGTCTTTCTCGAGAGATCCTAAAACAAATTCTACTTTTCGACATTTTTTGGATTGAACTATTCGACCCAGTTCGCTACTCCAGTGCTCAAACGATTACACTTTATATTGTGAGACTCTTTAGGTTCACACCTATTTGTCTTATGAAACTCATCAATAAGTACATGAACAATGTCCCACACACATGTTATGGGTAGGAAAAAGAACATTTGGACCCCCATGTTATAATGAAAGTGATAGTTTACTCACTATATTTTTAAAATTACCCATTTTCACCTTTGTTTTTATAATTTTTATGTTAAAGTTGATGGAATTACCCATTTTTTTAAATTGGATGAAAGTGAAAGTTGTCAATGATACTAATTGACAATAAGAAAAAGTTTTAAGAAATGGGTAATTCCACTAAATTTAATAGAAAAATATTGTAAAAATTGGGTAAACTTAAAAATACGATGAGTAAACTGTCATTCTCACTATAACATAGGGGTCTAAATGTCCTTTACTCTTATTTCAAAGCGGCACGTTAAGCCATACAAGTTGAGGTTATAGCATATTTGTATAGTCCCCCCATCACTTATATCCTAGAAAAGAAGAGACATAGATCATCACTGTCAAATCTCTATATGTTTAACCACAAACTTATCTCTAGATTTGTATTTTTATAAATAATATATACAAACACTTTTACAATATTGTTTAACCTTACAAAAAATACTTTTTGGGGGTTTATGCTTGTGGCCATAAGATTTCTTGAAATATAATCTAGGGGCATCAGTATATACAAATCACCTATTTGAGTTAGTGAATCCCATATATCTAGACTCTATTAGTATTGGAACATACCCTATGACACCCAAAGATCAGACTATGAAAGGTCTCTAATATATGTAGAATCTAAGTATAGTGAATCACTCACAAGCCCTATTGTGCTCAGGTTAAAAGACCATAAATACTACTCAACGTGAGAAGACATTCCATTGAAGGCTTTATATAATGTCTATTGAAAGTCCTCTTAAGTTTGTTCAGTATCCAGTTCTTAAGAAGTACCTGCATACCTATTTGATCTTTCACCTAAACTCAGGGTTTATTATGACTAACCGCCTAGGCAATCCAGATATAGATATACATTGATCCGGAAGATATGCTAATTGACCCATATTGGCAACCATAGATCAGGAACGATGTGTTTGAGAACATATTGCACAATGACATTTCTTAGCACTATTTGCAACTCTTTACAACTATGTCATTACTATAATATTTCTGAATCCTTGTCCCTTCTAACACTTAGAATGCTAACTCTTAGTGCTGATCTAAACTCTTTAGTTATATAGTATTAAGTTTGTTACTTTTCAGACATTGTAGATCTAAACTCTATTGATCTACAATGTCAAAAAAGTAACAAACATAATATTATATAATTATTTAACAATTTATTAAAATGTATAATGTATAAATATTAAACAAATATCCATACAAAATGGAATGGCACATTGATAAAAGCTTTGAAAGTTAAGAGGCTGCCACGAACTTGATCAGAGTTTTTTTCAGTCAAATTTATAGCAATCTAATCTCTTTTACCATTGCCATCAAGTTGCTCTTTATCTGTTCTCTAAGACCCGACCCTCGCTACTTCATTAACGACCACCATTCACCAGTAATATTATACCCTAGTTAAGGTCAAATCCAAACCCTTGAGTTAGTTTTGAGTTAGTTTTGTTTTAAAATTAAAAAAATAAAAAGGTGAAAATATCATAAAAGAAAAGTGTGAAAAAAAAATTGAAATTATGGTGAGAAAAGTTAGGATTAATTTTGATGAAAGATTAAAACGTGATTTGCGATTGATTCTTTGTGATCTAAAAAGTTTTGTAGGTTTATTATTCAAGTATCTAAATGAAAAGGATAAACTTAAGGATGAAGATAATACTGAGGTCATTGACAATACTAATGAAATAGTATATAATATTAATTGGCCTTTCAAATCGACGTCAATTTCTCCAAATATAGTTATTATCTTAGATCAACCACTAATATTTAAAGAAGTTTTTGAAATTAAGAATTATGATGTTGTGACTTCTGAAAATCTTGATGAGGCAATGTTTTGAAGAAATTTAATATTATTCAATTAGTTTGAATGAAGGTGATAATTTTGAAATTTTCTAACATATGGAAGAGTTCAAAAAAAAATCGTTCATTACCAATTATTTTGAGAAAGTCGAATGAACATTCTTTAAACTTTTTTTTGAAAACAAATGATGATTAAAGAGATTATTTCTTGTCATTAGATTGACTAAATGGATATTGTTACAAAGATTGAAAAGTTCAAAGTTTATGGTCTACATCAAGATATAATTTTGAAAATCCATTCTAGTGCATGTGAAGACTCAATCGAAGAAGAATTCAAGCAAAATTTAAGGATGAATTTGTTAGGGTCGATGCTTACGTGCCATCCCTGAATGTACATATACTTGTATATTTATACAACTGTACATTTTTATTAAATCGCTAATACCCATTTATATGGTATTATGCATGTAATGTTACAGACATTGTAGATCTGAAGGAGTTCGGATCAGATCTAAAGGGTTTAGATAAGGGCTCATAGTCAGTCACGCTGAGACATATAATAGCTAAATTTTAGCACAGTTAAGTGTTAGCTGGTTATAATACTCAATAGATCCAAGAGTTGGAGCCTTGTCTATAATGTGATATAGACCTGAGAATATACTAGTAACTGCATAGTTGCAAGAGTTGCAATCGGGTGCCAAGAAATGCAAGTTGCGTAAGTATGTTCTCGAATAATTGTCCTTGATCTATTTTTGCCGATACGGGTCTGTTGGTGGATACCATTATCTAAATAGATCAGGATGTGTCATACCTATTGGGTATAGATGGTCATTCCTGACCGACTGTGAGCTTGGAGCTCGTATTGACATATGGGTATCCAATTAGAACTGGATATGGGAAAGACTCACGAGGGCCTCCGATAGACATCCTATATAAGTCATCAATAAAGGGTCCTCTTGAGTTGAGTAGTATACGTGGTCCTTTGACTTGAGTGCCACGGTGGGCTTGTAAGTGATCCACCATACTTTGGTTTCACACATGTCACAGACTTTTTATGATGTGACCATTGGGCGTCGCTGGGTATGGTCCGATGCTTATGGCGTTCGGTGCGTACAGAAATGGGATCTGTCAGCTCCAATATGGAGTTTGATATCCAGATACTTTGAGACTGTATCTTAGAAAGTCTTGTGGCCACAAATAATCATCCCGGGAAATAGTTTCGTTAGGGTCGAACAATATGGCAAAGGAGTTTGCGCATATTGTTCATTGAGATACAAGTCTAGAGATAGGACATGGATGAGCACATGGGGATTTGACGGTGATAATCTATATCCCCGTACATTTAGGATATCATGACGGAAGGACTATACGTATGCATTGTAACCTCAGTTTGTATGGTTCAACGCGCTGATTTGTATATCCGTGACGTGTGCGTGGGGTATTGCTCACGAACTCATGGAATAGTTTCATTTGACGAATTAGGTATAGGACCTAGGGAGTCCCACGATATAGAGTATACTAGTTGTGCATTGGGGTAGCGTGTCAGATTAAATTGTTTAATCTAACAATATTCAGCACTTCCATGGGAATGCGTGCGTGTCTGTATTTATGTGTTTAACATAATAATTAGTTAATAATTGTTATTTACTAATTGGATTGTGACACGTAACATAGACCTTTGGTTAAGTTTACCCAAGTGTGGGATTTGGTGAGACCCACTAAGGGGTGAACTTGGTAATTATTTATGAGAGGCAAAATGGTCATTTCTCAGTTTGATTATTTAACTATTAAATAATCAAAATATTTTTCTTTTATATTATTTTGTATTATATTATTATTATTATTATTATATATTATATATTATATATTATATATATCTATATAGAAAGAAAAAGAAAGAGAGGAGAAGTAAGATTTGGTTGAATTCGGCCGAGAGAGAAAGAGAGAAATGGAGAAGAAAGAAAAGAGAAAGAAAAGAAAGGAAGAAGAAGAAAGAGAAAAAAATGAAATTATTTCATTTTTCTCTATGCTTCCAATTGGAGTAATTATGAATTGCTTCAAATCTCTATTTCTTATTCTTTTGAAGAAAAGGATATAAATTCACTCCTGACCATTTTGGGGATTAAGAGTTAATCCTAGGCTGTATCAGGCTGCTGTTCTAGCTTACCAAGCCCACCGTGTTGGTGACTAGAACTGCACATGAGTTGGTCTCTATGCGGACTCTAAAAATAACACGTGTATAACGTTACACGTTTGGTGAGTTCTCTAACTTTATAAATATATTAATGTGATTAATATATTTATTTATTGTGTTTATTACAAAATTTATATTTTCGTTGCGTTAGGCATTAGACACAATTGCACATGTATACACCCACGTGCCTAAGATCCGACTGCGCCGACAGAATTTTCTTTAGGAGGGGCAAAATGATGCAGTTTTAGAACTACAAGAATTCTTAGTCAAATTAGAGTTTATTAATTTTAATAATGTCTTAGTTAGTTTGAGTTTGATTTTAATTTAGTTTTTAATATTTATTAGTTTAGTAATTATTATTCGAGTCATATTTCTAATTCAAAAAATTTCTTATTTTAGTAGGCTTAAGATAATTAATGATTAATATAAATATGTCTTTTGTAACATTAGAAAAGGCTTATTTTTTAATTACACAATTATGGAATAAACTCTTGATTTAAGTTATTCTATTTCTTAGCATTTATTGAATCAACGATAGCTAATGTCCTAAATTTGTGGGTATTCTCAGAATCAACATGAGGTTAGTTTATTCTTTATTTCGAGCATTCTTAGACTAAATAGAATATTGAACCTATCTCTTCTTTTACCCTTCCACTGCATCATGAAAGTAACATAAAACTCTTTATAGTCTGCCTTTTTCTTTGCCTCATTCTTAAGAGAGAAAGTCCCACATCTTTCTTGTTTTCTTTAAAATTCTCTTT
This sequence comes from Ailanthus altissimus, assembly GCA_946807835.1. Lineage (NCBI taxonomy): Eukaryota > Viridiplantae > Streptophyta > Magnoliopsida > Sapindales > Simaroubaceae > Ailanthus > Ailanthus altissimus. Next base: position 11,652,171 of record OX327684.1, read on the forward strand.
GTTTCGACACACTAGTATAGGTAATGCTTTTTGCTAAAAACATTTCTATTCTTTCTTTTATTTTAGGGGAGTCCTCATGGGTTTTCTTAGGTTCCTAGTGATTTTTCTTTTAAACTTTTTATCAGATAAGGATGACCTTTGGTGTTTTTTTGACCATTCTTAATCTCTTATTACAGAACTTGTGTTACTAATTTTATTTCTTTGTTAGGAATTATGTCTACTGATAAGGCGTAATTGTATAAACTATTTTATCTTCCTAACTTGATATTTGTTCAATTTATCTCAATAATTGGGCTATTTATGCGTATTAATGTTGTTTTATAGGTTGAAGCATTATCGGAGCAAAAATACCGGAAAACGGACGCAAATCGGAGCATTCGAGATAAAAATACGAATGGAGGCACTGTTGCTACAGTAACACTGTAGCTACAGTACACTGCTACAGTACCACTGTAGCAACAGTGCAGCGCCGCAGCGCTGGATTTCAGCGCCGCGGCGCCGATTGCAGAAACTGAGCGCCGCAGCGCCAAATCGCAGCGCCGCGGCGCCGGGACCTGGGCAACAAGTTTTGACAGGTTCCTGAAAATCAGGAAACCCAAAAGCAACCCAAAATGCGCCCTAATTCCGTGCTCTTACCTATTTAATTGCTCAAAACTTACATTTTGGAGGATGACTCCAGCTGGGACAGCAGCTGGAAACACAAAGAAACACCTAACTTCTAAGTTTGAAGAAATCAAAGAGGAGGGAAGCAAGCTTCAACAACAAAGGCATTTGACAGGGATGTCTTCTTTGCTTTGATTCTTTACTTGTTGTAAGATGTTTAGTTTACATGTATTGATGGAATTAGCTCCAAGATTGTGTAGTTTAATGATGAGCTAATTTCGTTCATCTAGGATTACATCCTTGAACTCATTATGTGATTGATTTTAGTTCTCTCTTTTATGGTATTAATTCAGCTTTTGATATATTCATTGTGCTTGTGCTTAATGCTATTTGATTACTTGGCCAGTGGTTAAATTGATCTAGAAATGCTTAAATAAACTTGACAAAGGCATTTAGGTATTTAGTCTTAAGCATATTGATGCATGATCATAGTGTAGTACACTTGAGTTTCATATGAGATAGACATATACTCATAAGGCATGTATGGCTCATAAAACTTGTGCTTAATGAATTTTGTTCAATTTATTTATCATAGACATATAGATATTTGATTGGATGGAATAGATTCACTTGACCTGCAAAAGAGGCTTGTGATGTGTTGAGTGTTTTGGTCAATATATCAAGTTGAGAACCAATAAACATCAAAGAGATTCTGCTGAATTTATTTGCATAATGAGGGATAGTTTGTAATCCTAGGATTTCTCATATTGAATATAATTTGTTGGTAATTTAGTTTATCACTTAGCATAATTAAGTTGTTCTTTTACTTGAGTAGTTTAATCATCATACATTAAATCATTTTCTGGATAATAGTAGAAAGACACCATTTCGGTACTTAAACTAGAAAAGATAAATCATTCTCTGTGGGATCGACACTCTACTTATCATATATTACTTGTTGCGACAACGTGCACTTGCGCTAATTTGTGTTATAGAAATCACACAACATCTACCCCGAATCAGTCTGATCCCAACAGCTAGTCAAGGAAATAGGATCATTAAGATGAAGTTAAGTAATGGTGAGGAGGTCTTTTAAATGAAGAAGAACAGTAAAGGTGTTTTACTTTAGGGTGAGTTGCCTTTAGAAAGAAAGTATAGGTTATTTCTTATTTTTGTTGCCTTATGGATTTATATTTTGTTTGTGTCTTATAAATATGAAAGGTAGTGATGTTACAAAAAGTGAGTTTGTCAATAGGAGACTACTCTATGCCCTCTTAATCGAGAGCCTGCTAGAAATGCTCCTGGTTATAGTCAAAGGGATCAAACTAGTGCTCGTGGTAAGGGTTCCAGCACTTAGAGGACTTTGTTTGAAGACCCCTTACTATAAATGAAAAAGGAAAAATGAGCAATTGACCCTAACTATTTGACCATTAGTCCTAATCTTTTAAAGGAAGAGCCTATAGATTGGGATGTTGTGCATGAGCTGATCACAAGGAATCCTCCCAACATAACCATAATTTTCTTTTCTGTTATTTTCTTGAGCAAGTATAAGCAGTTGGTTCCTTTTTTTAGAGTAGCAGAGCATGTTGTTGGCCCTTCTCGTACTAATTAGATGTGGAATTAAGACCTTTTTATTACCTTCACTATGTTGCTCGTGAGTGCGATGGAGGTATTTCTCTTATACCTTTGTCTCATTTATTTAATTACTTTTTCTACATTTTAACATTTATCTTGTTTTCAGGCAATGTATGGCTTATCACTTTGCTATAAAAGTTGTCCTTAAGGGAATTTATGATGGCGTAAATGTTTTTAATCTTGAGAATGAGCTAGCTGAATCCAACGAACAACATCAGTAAAAGGAAAAAGTGGTGAAGTCCTTAGAAGTGAAGATCGATGAGATATTCAACACGGTGGCCATTATTGAGAGTTATGCCTCTGAGCTAGAAAAAATGAGCAATGTTTGTTGAGATGGGGCCGTTAGGGGCATTGCATCTATTATGTGCAAGGTCTCTAAATTGGAGAGGCAAAATAAACACCTTGGAGTCTGAGTGCAATATTTAAAGGAGCTTATGAAGTTTCTTAAAAAGGAATTTGGCAGGATGTGTGCTCAGGGTAAGGAGGTTGAGGCATATGATAATCAAATTATTGAAGACCAATTGCTATTGTTAAGGAATACTATCTTGTCATTAATCTCCAGTGGTTGAATGATGCCTTACAGCTCTTATATAATGATGAGGATGATTCTGAGAATAGTGATACTTCGAATGCTCTTGATGACCAAGTGTTTCCTTATTGATAATTTTTTATTTCTCATTTATACTTGTAATTTTATAATTTTCAATGAGAAAGAATATTTTTTCCTTGTACATTTTGTTTTTGCACTAGTTATCTCATGGCTATGAACTTTTTCTAACATAATTATTTAAAAATAAAAAGAGAACTTTATTACTATATCTACTCTAATAATATAATAATAAATCTATGGATAATACTTTTTCAAGAGTTCAACATTCAATGGTTTTTTGACAATTCTTCATCAGCGTGTTCGAGCTCATATGTCCCTGGTTGTATTCTCTTGAACACCTTGTAAAGACCTTGCCAGTTTGGTCTCAGGAATTCGTTTGTTGGGTTTTTTGTGTTCGGCAAAACTTTTCTCAGGACCAGGTCTTCTTTTTGGAGTTCTCAAGCTCAAACTTGCTTGTTGTAATATCGAGTAGTCATCTATTGATAGATAGTTGCTTGAACTTTGGCTATATCCCTTTTTTTGTTTGAAGTAGTCCAAGTTTTCCACTTTTTGAGTAGGCACCCCTATTTCTGTTGAGATCATAGCTTCACAACTAAAGGTTATAGAGAAAGGTGTCTTTTCGATTATTTTTTTATTGGTAGTTTAGATAGCCTATAGGACCTTGCGTAGCTTCTCAATCCAAGCTCTTTTATTCTCAATTAGTTTCTTCTTGAATAGTTTTTTGATAAGTTTTTTGGAAGATTACAATTATTCGTTTGTCTTAGAATAGGAAAATGAGGCAAACAAGAGCTAGATTCTGAGCTGTGAGCAGAAATCATCAAAATTTTTGTTATCAAATTGCTTGCCATGGTCTATGATGATGGTGTGAGGTATTCGAAAATTATAAACTTTGTTTTTTCACATAAATATTTGGTTTTTCCTTTATGGTGATGTTTGCTAGTGGTTCAACCTCTATCTACTTAGTGAAATAATCCATAGCAACCATAGTGTACTTAGTTAATCCTCTTCTATGAGGTAGTGGGCTGATTAAGTTGAGTCCCCATCATATAAAAAGGCAGGGTCTATCTATTGTCTTTAAAAAATTTAGTGGTGTATGGATATTGTTGGCATGCATTGTACTTTTTGACTAGCTCATTTGCATCGCTAAATATGGTGGGCCAATAATACCCTATTCTAAAAGTTTTGTGGGTTAAGGCATTTACTTCAAAATGGTTTCCATATATTTTTTGTGTATTTAATGGAGCACATATTCAACTTTATCAAGGGTTAGGCATATCAAGCAGGGAAGGGGGTATCTTCAACAATAAAGAATGTCGTTGATGATAACATAACGAGATGCTCGATACCTCAGTTGTCGTGCCTTTTGGTTATTTGGTGGGAGAATTCCTTTCTCTATGAAATTTGGAATTCGGTCTATCTAAGTGGGTCATGGATTAACTTGCATGACATCTTCAAGCTCTATACTTGATCTGGAGATGAATTTATAGGGGACAAATTGCAGTATTTAAGCTTCTTCTATTGATGCTATACCCGTCAGAATATTTGTCTTGTGATTTTCTTCTCTTGTTATCTGTTGGATGATTACCTCCTCTAATTATTTCTTTATTATTTCAACTACTTTGAGGTATGTAGCCATGTGGTCTCCTTGTACCTCATATCTTTTATTGATTTTGTTATAGCAAGTTGTGATTTATTTTTTAGGAGGACTCTTTTGGCGAGAAGTAACTATGCAACCCTTAGTCCTATGAGAAGGGCTTCATATTCTACTTTATTATTAGTTGCTGAGAAGCTAAATCTAATTACATAATTGAGTTTGTTTATTTCTGGACTAATGACAATTATGCTAGCCCTACACCTTTTTGAGTTGAAGGCTCCATCAATAAGAATGTCTAGACAATAGTGTGAGGGGAATGAGGCTTCTTTTTCTTGGGCTCTCGAGAATTTTATTGTGAGTGTGCCTTCTACGTGTATGTATGTGAATGTGTTCATTGAATCATAAAATGAATGTCATACATACAATGCACAGTACAATGGAAATCTAATTTTTTATTCAACAAACATATATTGAATTAAAGTCTGCTACAATTATAGTTTTGGAAAACTCACCCTTAAAGACTTTAGCGAAATCGTGAATAATTCTAGTTTGTAACAACTGATGGGATTACAAATCTAGAATGGCAGCTTAGTTCAATTTTCAGTTGGATGGATGAACAACTCTTATTCTCTCTCTGATTAGCCAAAATGTCTCTTTTAAGGACTTAAATGAAAAACTTTAAAGTTTTTCTTTACTTGGCCAAATCTTACACATGCACAAAATGAAGTAATTTTATTTTGTTTAATGCTTTGGCTTTTGCAACTTGACACTTGTCAAGCATTAAGCCAACAAATAAGGCCAATTGTCATACTTTAATGCCATCGAAAAAGCCAAGTGTCAATCATACATGTTGCTTTTCCATGCATACGCCATATGTCAGCTTTCAATTGGATAACAATAATTGTTAACCAATTAAATAATAGGTTTAACATTTAAACCTTGATACAAGCATTTCTTGAGAGATACTGAAATAAATTTTGCTTTCTAAAATTTTCTCGAATCGAACCGTTTAACCCAGTCCGCTACCTTAGTGCTTGACCAATATACTTTATATTGTGAGACTCTCTAGGCTCACACCCATTTATCTTACAAATCTATTCTGTAAGTCCATAAATGATACCTCCACACATAAGTTATGAATATTACAAAATGGTGTGCTGAGCCATACAAGTTAAGGTCAACCATATACATATAATCTTTTTGTCACCTATATCCTAGAAGATAGGAGATATAGATCATCACTGTAAAATCTCTATATGTTTGACTGTGAACTTATCTTCATTTTTGTATTTTCATAAGCAATATCTATAAACTCCTTTGGTATATTGTTTAACTCTATGAAAAACTCTTTTTTGATGTTTCAGCTTATGGCCATAAGATTTCTTGAAATACAACTTCTGAGCATCTTACTATACTCATCCATATGAGCTGACGGTTTTTATATCTATACATACAGATTCTATGAGCATCAAACCATACCCAACGATACCTAAAGATTAGACCATAAAAGGTCTCTGACATGCGTGAAATCAAAGTATGATGGATCACTCACAAGCCGACTGTGGCGCTCATTTTAAAGGATCACAAATACTACTTAACTCGAGAAGACCCTTTATTAATGGCTCTATGAGATGACTATTGAAGGTCCTCATGAGTCTGTTTAGTATTCAGTCCTCACTAAATACCTGTATATCTATATGAGCTTCCATTAAGCCCACGGTTTGCTAAGACTAATTGTTTAGACAATTCAGATATAGAGAAACACTGATTCAGAAGGTATACAAATTGACCCATGTCGGCAACCATAGATCAAGAACGATGTTTCTAGAACATACTGCATGATGACATTTTTTAGCACCATTTTTAACTCATTGTAACTATGTCATTACTATAAATTCACAGGTTTGTCCCATTTTAAATAAGGCTCTAACACTTTAGAAAACTAACTCTTAGCGCTGACCTAAACTAATTTAAATCAGATCTAATCTCGTTTAGATTTACAATATTTAAACAGTAACAAGTTTAGTACCATATAATTAAATATTAACAATTTATTTAAAATGTTCATTGTATAAATATTAAACAATAAATATTCATACAAGACAGAATAACACATAAGCACTATCTCTAATAAATTCTTAACATCGAATATCTTCTTTGACATAATATATATGAGTACATACTACAATAAAGTCGGCAATGGGTTTGTGCCTTAATGGTTGTTGTTGGTTTGTACTGTATGTCAAACTTACTAAGTTTGATCCTACTTGAGAAGACGTCCAAAGAGGTTTGGTGACAGGACCCGACCCGAGACCCTCTACTATAGATCCCAGCGGCCCTGCCGGGCACCCCGACGGAAGTTCCTCCGAACCTAACTGGGTATGTTAAGAAATTCCGCGAGGCGAACCCCTTTTTAATTCTTGTTACTACTAAGAAGATCTAGTAATATACATGAAAACGACATCTTAATTTTAAAAACAAACGGATAGAGTTTCCCCTGTTTTTCAAAAAAATCCATATAAACCTGCAAAGAAATTTCACTTCTAATTCCAACACATCTCAATTCTACCAATTCGGACCTCCGGTCCTTTTCAAATCAAATCCAACACAACTCAATTATTTCGTTAAATCACAAAATAAGCATAATCATAAAAAGTAAAAACGATCATCATAAACTGGAAATCTCTTCTTTTTGATTCAACATATACTTACAAATATACATGCCTACAACTATTATGCATAAAGTAAAGAGTGTTGTTAGCACACTTATATGTACAAAAATTATCTTTGGATTCCGCCCACTACTCGGCGATTGGAGAATCAGCAGCTTACGTTCCGAGACTTGCACCTGGGAAAGGGGTTTAAAACATAAAACATAAAACGAGTGAGCTAAAGGAGCTTAGTGAGTGTAAATAAGAATTCAATTACAAGAATATTATACAAAGATAGCAATTTCTAAAGTACATGTAGAAATTATGCTTCTAAAACGGATGTAAAACTGTAAAACGGTTTCTAATATCATATGCTAATGAAATCTTGCCGAGTGGGTTTTATCTACATCTTTGGAAAACTATATTCAGAATCTGTATAACATAATAACTGCTGTGTGCATATAAATGCATAAATGCTATCGGTAAATCGAAAACTAATAAAATCTTTGCTCGGCCATTTTCTTTCTATACTATACCAATGGTAACCCTAAAGCTCTATACCTACGCAGTGACTCAACTAGCACCGCATATGTGAGTAGGTCACGGGGCACCTCAACTAGCAGCACCCACAGTGACATCTCAAGACATCTCACTGGCTATGCAGCGGAATCCTACATCGCATGCATATAGCGAGACAATATCCCGTACACATAGAGCGACTTACATGACTCGACATCCCGACTTTTCGGAGTTAGTGACACACCCCCAAGACCTGCCCATGTGCACGGGATATACCGGCCGAGTCTAATACAATCATCACCACTATAATCTGAGGGTACCAATGGCCTTAAAAACGAATGCATAAATTTTAAAACTGTTTCACAAATTGATCACGTAAAAGCATGTCTATGAATATATCAAGATCATAAATCATGTTTATGCATCGAAAGCTCATAAAACATACATAGTCATTGTGCGAAAACATAATAACCGAAAAGTAAAAGAAATGGCAGATTTTCACTCACAACCACTCCGCGCTCAATTTCGCTCCCGATTCCTGGTCCCGTTAACGCTCTCGGTTATCTTCACCTACGCGCCATAAATGACATTTAGAACCAAATCGAACACTAGAATCTCATTTAACTACTAAATGTCCTAATCGGCATACAAAGCCTGGATGTAAACTACTTCCCGATTTTAGTTATGGAGCCATAATCGAAACTAACTCACCATCCGGCGCCCTGAAAATTATTGAACACCTTATAATTTAATTGGACATACTTGCCCTTCACCTTTCCAACATGGACAATTATGTCCCATTTTCTTCATTTTTGGGTTTTTCCATCAACCATATACATTCAATTCACAATATGCATCATTTACACATAACAATTCAATCAAAACACCACTCAATTCCTAACTTCCCTAAAGTGGCAGAATTTCACCCTAGGTTCCAACACATTCCTTTTCTCAATTTCTTGTTTCAATTACAACAAAATCATGCAAATTTCATTCTAAAGCCCTAATTACAACCAATTGAAATCTCTACAACAAAATCACCAAAAACCCTAATTCTCACCTTGCCAATTTCTTCAAATTGATGACTCATTCAAGCTCCACACTAGAATTTAACTCAATCTAAGCCAAGAATACATATAAGAACATCAATTAACACATTCTTGAATTCTCACTTATCAAACTCATAAAAGATGCTTTTCTTACCTCTTTTTCTTGAATTTCCACTAATAGAGACTTCAATTGAGCTTAGGGATTGGTTTGTAACCTTAATTTGGCTTGATTACACATGAAAAATCATGAAAAAAAACTTGAATAGTCACTGTAGCAGCACCCCCCTTTGAAGCTCGAATTTCTCTCTTTTTTTGGCTAAGTGTTAGTTTTGATCTCTCTTCAAATTTCTACACACTTCTAACATATATATAGTGCTCCCTCAATTTACCATTTTTCCCTTCAACTTACTTAAAACTTCTAATTTTTCATTAGTTAAAAACTAATTATGTAATTAGTTCATTTGTAACTATCTAGTTAGAATAGTTCAAAGAACTAACTAGAACTTCCAACTTGGCAATCCATGAGATTTCTTCTAATTGGTCCATTCTCTAATATACGGATTATGTTTCTCAACAAAGGCTTGTTCCATTCATAACCCTTAAATGGAAATTCATGTAGTAAATTAGAATTTTCTTTTCCAAGCCAATAGAGAAAAATTCTAAAAATATTCTAGGGTTGTCCGGCGCACCGATCGAGTGTGAAATTATCAAATTAGGTCTAATATCTCTCACGTGCACTATAAAGAAAATATTTCTAATAGGGTTAAAATCGAGTAACCCTACGGTGTCTTATTTGTTCTATACCGAAATCTAGGCGCCAATACTACTAATAGGGATTGGATATTACATTTGGATTGTGAGAAATCTATCTTAAAGGCTAATTTATAAGGACAATTATTGTATAGGGTCCAATAAGGCCGCAATGTTTGTCCGTTTATGACTAGTGTTAGGGCTAACGTTTTTCCTAGTAAATAACCAGTCTAAGGATCTATGAATGTCTTGCTAGTTAAATAGATTGGTCTGTGAAATTTTTTTCCTTCTTTGACCAATGCTTCACTTACTGCTCATACTGAGACTTCTAAGTATAGGATCAATTGGTCTCTTATTCTTGGTACAACTTGGTAGAGCTATTGAGTTAGATTCTCTTTCAGCTTTTGAAAAGCTTACTCGTATTATGGGGTCCATCTTATTTTGTCTTTACTCTTGATAGCCTGAAAAAATTGAAATGAATTGGCTAACAGCTATTATCCAGACTGTGAACCTTTGTATCTCTATGACTGTGCTTTGAGACTTCATCTCGAGGATTACTCAAACGTTTTTTAGATTAGCTTCAATTACTCTTTCATTTACCAAAAAGCCTAAGTAATTTCTTGATTCAACCTTGAATGCACACTTTTTGGTATTCATCTTAATCTTCTATTCACTTATGATCTTAAAGGTTTCTCTAAGGTCGTCTATGTGAATTTCTGCTCATTTAGACTTAGAGATCATGTCATCTATGTAAACTTAGATCCTTTTCTCGATTAGGGGCTTGGATAGCTTGTTAACAAGTCTTTAATTAGTTGCACTTGCGTTTTTTAGTCCAAATGGCATGACCTTATAATATTAGGTTCACTGATAAGTGAAAAAAAGTTTTTCTTTATATGGCTAGAACATTATAATCTGATTACATCCTGAGAATGCGTACTTGAAGCTAAAGATATTGTGTCTAGCTAAGGTATCTATTAACTAGTTGATCTTTGATAGGGGAAAACTATCTTTTATACAAGCTTATTTAGGTTTGTGAAGTCAACACACATTCTCTATTTCTTGTTCACTTTCTTAACCATAACAATGTTATCTAACCATTCAAGTAGTGGACTTATAGAATAAATCCCGTTGGTAAGAGCTTCTCGACTTCAACTATGACAGCCTCGTTTCTTGGTTAAAAGTTTTTCTCTTCTGCTTAACTGGTTTGAAGGATGGAGTTATAGCCAGTGTATATGAAATGAAGTCAGAGTCTATCTCTAGCATGTCTTTATGTGACCAAGCGAAGATATCTGTAAACTTTCTTATTAGATAGGTTAACTTTTCGCTCATCGTCTACTCTAACAGTGAGCTTATCTTTACGGTCTTCTCATGGTACTTTGAGTGGATAGGTATCGGGAGTAGGTCTCTTACTAGTTTTGGAAAATTTTCTTTGATCTCCTCACTCGAAGCTATAATGGTAATACAAAAGGGTTTTTTTAATATGGTTGCATAACAGCTTCTAGCTATCTTTTGATCACCTATAAGGATTCCACCTCCATCTTTAGTAAAGAATTTAAGCTTGAGATAATGGATAGATATGGCAGCATTAAAATTAATCATGAAGAGTCTTTCCAATATAACCTTGTATAGTATCAGTTGGTCGACGACCATGAAATTAACCATAATTGTTTGTTTAAGGCTTCTTTCAAATTGATATTGGTAGGTTTATAAATCTTAATGACATTATATAGTTGTCTCTAAATATTTTAAGGTAAGTTTATATATCATCGATCTTCAAATCTTTAATTCTGAGCTTGGTGAGTACATCCTTAAATATTTTGTCGACTAAGCTTCATATGTTAACGAACACTCTGTTAACTTCCATCCATACTATCTGGATGGTCACGACCAATATGTTAGAGCTGGTGCTTACGTGTCATTCCAATATTGTATGAATATTAATTGTTTAATATTTATACAATAAATATTTCATATTAAATTGTTAATACTATAGTACATGGTACCATGCTTGTAACGTTACAGACATTGTATGATCTGAAGAAGTTTGATCTAAAAGAGTTTAGATCAGCGCTAAAAGTTAGCTTCGCTAAGAATTATAAATGCTAAAGAGTTAGCAGGTTATAATAATCAGTGAAATCTAAGGAGTTAGAATCTTATCTGTAATAGGACAAAGACCTGAGAATATACCAATAATGACATAGTTACAAAGAGTTGCAATAGGTGCTAGGAAATATCATTTGCAAGTATGTTCTCAAACGCTATGTTCCTGATCTATTTTTATGATGCAGATCTATCGGTAAATCACTTTAATATAGATCAGTGTATGCTACATCTGCATGGTATAGATGGTTGTTCTTAGCTGACCATAAGCTTCAATGATAGCTCGTATAGGAATATGAGTATTCCAGTTAGAAGTGGATACTAAATAAACTCATGCAACTCTAATAGACATCCTATGAAGCCATCAATGGTAGGGCTTTTCGAATTTAGGAGTCAACTTTAGTTCTTTGACATGAGTGCCATGGTGGGCTTATGAGTGATCCATCATACTTTAGTTCCATACATGTTAGAGACCTTTCAGGGTCTGATCGCTGGGTGTAAATGATCTAGATATGTCAATGAACACTCTATTAACTTCCATCGCTACTACGTGGATAGTTAGGACCAATATGTTGGAGCTGGTGCTTATGTGCCATTTCAATAGTGTATGAATATTGATTGTTTAATATTTATATCAATAAACATTTCATATTAAATCATTAATACTATAATATATGGGACCATGCTTGTAATGCTATAGACATTGTATGATCTTAAGAAATTTAAATCTGATCTAAAAGAGTTTATATTAGCGCTAAAAGTTAGCATCGCTGAGAATTATAAATGATAAAGAGTTAGTAGGATATAATAATTAGCGAAATCTAAGGAGTTAGAATATTGTCTATAATAGGATTAAGGCCTGAGAATATACCAGTAATGACATAATTGTAAAGAGTTGCAATAGGTGCTAAGAAATGTCATTATGCAAGTATATTCTCAAATGTTATATTCCTGATATATTTTCACTGATGCGAGTCTATCAGTGAATTCCTTTAATATAGATCAGTGAATGCATTATCTATATAATACAGATGGTTATTCTTTGCTAATTAGTGGAAGCTCGTATAGGCATACAGGTATTTAGTTAAGATTAGATACTGAACAGACTCATGAGAACATCTAATAGAAATCCTATGAATCCATCAATGGTAGGTCTTCTAGAGTTGAATAGTATTTGTGTTTCTTTAACCTGAGCGCCACGGTGGGCTTGTGAGTGATTCGCCATACTTTAGTTCTACGCATATCAAAGACCCTTCATAATCTGACCACTGGGTGTCGCTGGGTATAGTCTGATGCTCATAAAGTTCGGTGTACGTAGATATAGGATCTGTCAGCTCACATGGGTGAGTTATATCCTAATACTCTGAGATTGCATTTTAGAAAATCTTGTGGCTACAAGTATTTAATCCCGTAAAAGAGATTTATGTAAAGTTAAATAATATCACAAAAGTGTTTGCGTATATTATTTTTCAAAATAAAAATCTAGAGATAAGTTCATAGATTAGCACATGGAGATTTAATGGTGGTGATCTATGTCTTCGGTCTTTAAAGATATAGGTGATGGAAGGATTATACAAATATATTATAACCTTAACTTATGTGGTCCAATGCGCTAATTTGTAATATCTGTGACATGTACATTGGGCATCGTTCACGGACTAAAAGAATACTTTTATTTGACAAATCAGGTGTGGACATAGGGAGTCCCATAATATGAAGTGTACTCGTTATGCACTGGGACAGCGTACTGAATTAAATAGTTTAATTTAGTAAATTCCAGCAAATTAAATATCTGCTTTTTATTCCCTCAAGATGGGTACATGTCAAGACTTAAGAGTAAAGTACATTAATTGGTTAACAATAGTTGTTGATCAATAGGATGATGACACGTGAACATTGTAAGCCATTCATTGTTTGACTTGAAAATAAAAATGACCTTACTTGTAAGATAAGCAAAGTCATTTATTTATTCAAAAATATTTTGAGTAAATAAATAAACTAATAAGTGTTATTAATATTATTTCTAAAGTTAAACAATTATTGTAATAAAATTACAAATCACATGTCTTAATTTTTGTTAATGTAATTAAAATAAAATAAACATGTGGGAATGGCCTAAGACTATATATACCATGCTTGGTAGGCCATTTATCAAATACAAATGAAAACAAAAATGTGTTTTTTCAATTTTCATTAAGTTGGTCGGCCAAATAAATTGTAAATGATAGGATCCGTTCTGAAACCCTCTACTGTAGATCCCAGCGGCCTCGCCGGGTACCTTGACGAAAATTTCTCAGAATTTAACTGTGTAAGTGGAGAAATTTCGCGATACGAACCCTTTTTAGTTCTTACTATTACTAAAAAAATTCTGACATATATGTGAAAATAACTTATTAAATTATACAAAAAAAAAGGACAAAGTTTCCCCTATTTTTCTGAAAATTCAATACAAAACCTATAAAGAATTACACTTCTATTTCAATACAGCTTCTCAATATTCATCAAATAGGACCTCCGGTCCTTTTCAAAACCAAATCCATCTCAACTCAACATTTCCATTTTTGATCAAAAACTGGCATACTAGTAAAACGTGAAACGATCATCACAATATCGAATCTTCTTATTTGTTCAAAACATATGTACAATACTCAAGCCTGTACCACTATGCAGAAAGCAAAAAGAGTGCTACTTAGTACATTTACATTTACAAAAATGATCTTTAGCTTTGGCCCACTAATCGATAGTAGGAGAATCAACAGTTTGCGTATCGAGACCTGCACCTGGAAAGGGGATTTAGAAAACATAAAACACAAAACGATTGAGCTAAAGGAGCTCAGTGAGTGTATTTAAGATTTTAAATAAAATACAATTCTGCATCAATATTAAATTCTAAAAGACATGCATAATTCATGTTTCTAAAACTTGTATAAAGCTATAAAATAGTTTCTAACATCATATGCCGATGAAATCTTGCCGAGCAGGTTTTATTTACATCTTCGGAAAATAATATCCAAAATATGTACAACACAATAACTAGCATGTGCATATAAAAGCATAATATGAAATTGGTAGATCGAAAACTATTAAAGCCCTTGCTCAGCCATTTGCTTTCTAAACTGTACCAATGGTAGCCCTAAAGCTCTATACTCACGCAACGACTCAACTAGCACCGCACACTTCAATAGGTCACGGAGCGCCTCAACTAGCAGCACCTACAGTGACATCTCAAGACATCTCACTGGCTATGCAGCGGAATCCTACATCGCCTATATATAGTGAGACAATACCTCGTACACATAGAACGACTCACATGACTCGACAAGCTGACTTTCCGGAGTTAATGACACTCCCAATACCTATCCATGTGTATGGGATAAATCGATCGGGTCTAATACAAATACCACCACTATAATCTGAGGGTACCAATGGCCTTTGAAACTGATGTAGTAGTTTTAAAGCTATTTCTTAAATCGAATATGTAAATACATATCTATGGATATATATCAAAATCATAAATCATGTTTATGCATTAAAAGCTCATAAAACATACAATTTTATTATGCGAAAATATAATAAATGAAAGATAAACAATGACATATTTTTACTCATAACTGCTCCGAGCTCAAAATTGCTTCGAATTTCTGCTCCCGTTATCACTCTCGATTTTCTTTACCTACATGCCAATAAATGACATTTAGAACCAAATCAAATGCTAGAATCTCATTTAACTACTAAACGCCCTCATCGACATACAAAGCCCGAATGGATATTACTTTTCGATTTTTATTTACGAAGTCATTTAATCTAATCTAATTCACCATCCGACACCCTGAAAATTAATAAATGCCTTATAAATTGATTGGACATAATTGCCCTTCACCTTTTCAAAATGGACAATTATGTCCCATTTTCTTCATTTTTTATTTTTCCATCAACTATATACATTCAATATTCATAAGGTACTATTTATACACTACAATTCAACTAAAACACAACTTAACCCTAACTTCCCTAAAGTGGTAGAATTTATATCCACCACCCAACACATTTCTTTTCTCATTTTTTTTATTCCAATAGCATTAAAATCAAGTCAAATTCATTCTATTGCCTTAATCACAACCAATTGAAGTCTCTACATCAAAGTCACCCAAAACTCTAATTCTTACCTTACCATACCAATTCTTCAATTTGATGACTCCTTCAAGCTCCACACTAGAATTCAACTCAATCTAAACTAAGAATACATATAAGGACATCAATTAAAGCAATCTTGAAAGTTCACATATCATCATCACAAAATAATGCTTTTCTTACTTCTTTTTCTTGGATTTTCACTAATGGATGCTTCAATTCATCTTAGAAACTTGTACTTGACCTTATTTTAACTTGATTAAGCATGCAAAATCATGAAAAAGATTAAAATTTTCTCTCTTTTTACCCTAATTATCTTTGTTTTTAACTTAGCTAGAAATTATACACACTTCCTCCTTATATAGTGCTCTCCCAAAAGACCAATTGGCCCCTTAACTAACTCAAAATTTGTAAATTGCCATTATTTCAAAATGTAAGGATTTAATTGGTTCCTTTCTAACTATCTTGTTAGAATAGTCAAATGAACTAACTAGAATTCCCAACTTGGCAATCCATGAAATTGTCTTTAATTGGTCCATTCTCTAACATATGGATTATGTTTCTCAACAAACGCTTGTTCCATACATAGCCTTTAAATGGAAATTCATGTAGTAAATTTGAATTTTCTTTTCCAAGCCAATAGAGAAAAATTTTAAAAATATTCTAGGATTGTCCGACGCTTCGACCAAGTGTGAAATTACCAAATTAGGTCTAATATCTCTCACGCGCACCATAAAAAAAAATATTTCTAGTAGTGTTAGAATTGGGTAACCAAATTTAGGCACCAATACTACCAATAAGGATTGGATATTATAATTTCACCCCTCCTTAAAAATTTCATCCTCAAAATTTAAATCATACCTGTGTGGAAAATATGGGGATGTTGTACTCGCATCTGATCTTCATGTCCCACGTGGCTTTTTCTACTTCATGGTTCATCCATAATACTTTCACTGAGGGAATGCTTTTATTACGAAGCACTTGCTTGCATAGCCTTCTATTCGTAGGTCAAATTCTCGTTCAATTCTACTGACTGTTCCCTTAGGATATGCAAAAGATCTACTAAATACTTGCGAAGCATGGAAACGTGAAACACGTCATGGATTCTAGCCAGATCTTCTGGTAACCGTAGACGATATGCCACATCCCTAACTCTTTCAACTATCTCGTACGGCCTAATATATCGGGGACTCAGCTTTCCTTGCTTCCTGAATCTTAGTACTCCCTTCCATGACGATATCTTCAGAAAGACCTTATCACTAATTTGAAACTCCAAGTCGCTTCTCCTATTATCTGCATAATTCTTCTGTCTATCATTAGCTATTTTCAATATCTGTCTGATAACTTGAATCTTTTTCAAAGTAATTTGGATAATTTCTAGGACAATCAGCTTTCTTTCACCTACCTCATCCCAACAAACTAGAGTTCTACACTTTCTTCCATACAATGCTTCATATGGTGTCATCTCGATGCTAATCTCGTAGCTATTGTTGTAGGCGAATTCCATCAGTGGCAGATGAGTATCCCAACTCCCCTTAAACTCCACAACACACGCTCCAAGCATATCCTCAATTATTTGAATTTTTCGTTCAAATTGGCCATCCGTCTGTGGATGAAAGGCCGTACTAAAATTCAGTTTAATACCTAGAACTTTCTGTAAGCTGGGCCAAAATCAAAAAATGAACCGTGGGTCCCTATCTGACACAATGGATACTAGAACGCCATAGAGTCATACCACCTCGTCTACGTACTATTGGGCCAATTTATCTAAAGAAGAATTACTTTTAATGGGTAGAAAATAGGCAGATTTTGTCAGTCTATCAACGATTACCCATATTGCATTATTGCCTCTCTGACTACGCAGAAGTCCTACCTCAAAGTCCATTGTTATATTCTCCTTCATTTCCACTCCAAAATCGGAAGGCGTTGTAAGAACCCTGTAGGTTTCTGATGCTCAGTATCTTAAGATAAATTCGGCTATATCTTTCTTCATGCCCTTTCATCAGTAATGCTCTTTTAGGGTACGGTACATCTTTGTTCTCCCCGGATGCATAGCATATGCAGAAGAATGAGCTTCTTCCATAATTTTTCTTCTTAACTCATTTATATTTGGAACACATAATCTCTGACCCAAGGTTACTACCCCATCCTCAGTCACTAAAAGATCCTTCCACTGCCTAGACTTCATTTCACCCTTCAATTTAACTATCTGTGAATCTTGAGTTTGTAGTTCTCTGATCCGATCAACCAGTATTGGATGGACGTGAAATGTGGTTAATAGTGCTCCCGAATCTGGCAATTCTAATTTTACACCCAATGACCTCAATTCTATCAACATTGATAAATATGCGACCTTCAACTGAGCTATTAAACCGACAGGCTTCTTGCTGAGAGCATCTGCTACCACATTAGCTTTTTCTAGATGATACTCTAAAGTGTCATCATCCTTAATAAGCTCTAGCCACCTTCTACCTTATATTCAATTCTTTCTGGGTGAACAAGTACTGCAGGCTCTTATGGTCCGTAAAGATCTTACAAGGAACCCCATATAAATAGTTCCTCCAAATTCTTAGAGCAAAAACTACTGCAGCTAGTTCTAGGTCATGTGTAGGATAATTCTATTCATGCTTCTTTAATTGTCTGGAAGTATAGGCTATTACTTTCTCCTTCTGTATCAGCACACAACCTAGACCCTGCCTGAAAGCATCACAATATATGGTAAATCCATCCTTCCCTGACGGCAGTGTAAGTACTAGGGCCAAAGTCAACCTTTGCTTTAGCTTTTCAAAACTCTGCTGGCACACTTCTGACAATACAAACTTCTCTTCTTTTGAGTTAGTTTAATCAGAGAAGCGGCTATCTTTGAAAATCCCTCTACAAACTTTCTATAATACCCAGCCAAACCCAAGAAACTACGAACCTCCATCACATTCGTGTGCTATCTTCACTTTACTATGGCTTCAATCATTTAAGGATCTACTGTTACCTCTTCTACAAAGATTACATGTCCTAACAATGAAACTCTATCTAGCCAGAATTGACATTTACTGAGTTTGGCGTACAGTCGATGCTCCCTTAAGGTTTGCAAAATAATCCTTAGATATTCTACGTTCTCTTCCTCACTGCTTGAATAAACCAGTATATCATAAATAAATACTATCATAAACCAATCTAAATAAGATCGAAAGATTCTATTCATAAGATCCATAAAAGCAGCTGAGGCATTAGTCAGCCCAAAAGGCATAATCAGGAATTCATAATGCCTATATCGGGTTCTAAAGGCCGTCTTGGGAAGATCTTCCTCCCAGATTTTCAGTTGATGATAGCCTGACCTCAGATTTATCTTAGAAAATACTCTTGCCCTTGTTGTTGATTAAACAAATAATCAATTCTCGGAAGTGGATATTGATTACACACTATTACTTTATTCAGTTCCCTGTAATCAATGCATAATGTCATACTTCTATCTTTCTTCTTTATAAACAAAACTGGTGCCCTATAAGAAGAAGTACTCAGTCTGATGAAATCCTTATTCACTAACTCTTCTAGTTGAACCTTCGATTCTTTCCATTCTGAATGAGCCATTTTGTAAGGTGTTTTGAAAATTGGTTGCGTTTCAGGGGCTACTTCTATTCGAAACTCTATTTCTCTTTCTGGAGGTAAACCCGAAAGATCATTTGGGAATACATCCGAAAACTCTCTAACCACTAGAATATCCTCTAATTTTATTCCATCGTCTCTTACTTCTATGGCATAAACTAAGTACCCCTGACACGACTTCTGAAGCATCTTTCTTACCTTCATTACCGACATCGTACTGGCGGGAAGTGATTTTTACACTCCACGAAAAATGACTTCCGTTCCCCTTGGGTTACATAATCTAACTTCTTTCCGAAAACAATCCACTGAAGCCCAATATTTAGACAACCAATCCATCCCCAAAATCACATCAAAATCACTGATGGCCAGCACAATCAAATCCGCCATGCATTCTTGGCCCTTAATACTAATTGTACTATCTTTATACACCATTCTTGCTACAATAGAGTCTTCTATAAGAAGAGACACTACTACCGCATAATCTAATAACTGGGGCACTATACTAGCCTTTGCAGCAAACTCCATAGAAATAAAAGAATGGGTCATTCTAGCATCTATTAGTACATAAGCATCTCGATCAAAAATTAACATCATACCTATCACAACTTCTGGGGCCGCATCCGCCTCTTGCTGGGTCACTGCAAATACCCTAGCCTAGGTATGAGGTCTACCTTGTAATCCTCCGGATGATCCTCCTCGACTAGCTCCCCTATTAGGCTGGCTTGAGCCGCTCGACCTTCTGAATTGGGAACCTCCTCGAATCTGTCCTCGGCCACCACTAGTTTGTCCTAGAGCTAGTAGTCTATCTTCTGACTTACTGCTAGCTCCATCATTCGAGAAATCTCTCATATAGTGAACCTATTGACCACACTTATAACAACCGGTAGTCCTTCTCCTACAATCCCTCGTATGGGCCTTGCCACATTTATTACACACCAAAAATTTCTTCAAACTCTTCTTAGTGTTTCAAAATCCGGCCGATGGTTGCCTAACAGAAGCTTGACTAGATTGAGCTCCTTGGCTTGGTTTCTAACTGTTGGACCTTATAGATCTCTCCTTTGTTCATGTGAATTTACTAGATCCTCCTCGAGAACCACCTGACCAACCTCTTTTCTGACTTTGCTGTTTCAGTTTAGGAATGGTTATCATGCTTCTTTCAACTCGGGTTGCAGCTTCCACCAATGCTCTAACTGAGTGTGGGCTACCGATACTACGTATGCCCTGATCCGAGGTTTGAAACCCACTGCAAACCAATTAGCCTTCTACTCTTCATTATCAGCTATAAAGGGAACATCATGGAGGAGCTCTGAAAACTTCTTCTCATACTCTGCCACCGAGAAAGAACCTTGTTCCAGTTTGAAGAACTCTTCTATCTTCGTATCTTTATAACTTTTGGGGTATAACTTTTTTAGAAATTCCTTTTTGAAAAGCGCCCAAGACACCCCATCAACATTCCTCCTTTGCAAGGCCTTCCACCAATCTTTCGCTCCTTCCTTCAATAGAAATGCGGAGTATACCACCACCTGTTCTTTAGTACACTCATAACCTAGAAAATTTCTTCATTGTTCTCTAACCAGGATAGGGCTCTCTCAGGATCTCATGTACCATCATATGGCTTAGCACCTAATTTCTTGGTACACTTAATGGACACTCTTGTCTCTCTCGGCTGCTAGATTGTTGCTACTAGTATCTGGGCCATCTGAGCTACATTTATGTTTCCGTCCTCTAGCTCAGCAGGTTGAGATGACTCATGAGGGGTATGAGGCATAGGAACATTTACCTACTCATTCCCCTGCTCCTCTTTAGATGCAAGAGCCTCCGCAGCTGCTCTTCTAGTACGTGAGCCCCCACAATGATGCATATTTTCTATGAATTTAGTGATGTAAATGATTATTAAATGCATAGAATTCAATTTACAAAACTTAGAAAAATATGCATGCAATTTCAAGAATCTCATTTTAAAAATAAACTTTTTAACTAAAACTTAACAAATCGGGCTCTGATACTACTTTGACAGGGTCCGTCTCGAGACCCTCTACTGTAGATCCCAACGGCCCTGCCAGTACCCTGACGGAAGTTTCTCAGAATTGAACTGTGTAAGTGGAATAATTTCGCGAGGCGAACCCCTTTTTAGTTCTTGCTATTACTGAGAAAACTCGAATTTTCTCTCTTTTTACCCTAATTGTCTTTGTTTTTAACTTAGCCAAAAATTCTACACACTTCCTCTTTATATAGTGCTCTCCTAAAAGACCAATTTTCCACTCAACTAACTCAAAATTTCTAAATTGCCATTAGTTCAAAATGGAAGGATTTAATTGGTTCATTTCTAACTATCTAGTTAGAATAGTCAAAGGAACTAACTAGAATTCTCAACTTGGCAATCCATAAAATTGTCTCTAATTGGTCCATTCTCTAACATATGGATTGTGTTTCTCAACAAAAGCTTATTCTATACATAACCTTTAAATGGAAATTTATGTAGTAAGTTAGAATTTCCTTTTCCAAGCCAATTGAGAAAAATTTCAAAAATATTCTAAGGTCGTCTGATGTTCCGACCGAGTGTAAAATTACCAAATTATGTCTAATATCTCTCACTTGCACTATAAAAAATATCTATAATAGGGTTAGAATCGGATAACCATACGGTGTCTTTATTACTCTATACTAAAATCTAGGCATCAATACTACTAATAGGGATTGGATATTACAATTTCTAGCTCAAGTAGTACCAGAGGTGCTTCCCAAGGGCCTTAGAACCCTATATGGTTCTAGGTTCGAGCCTCGAAAAGGCAAAAGAAATGAGGGGGGGACTCCGATATTCCTTTGAGTGGGTAACCACCCTACTAGATGAGGGATTGGGGCCTCACCCTACTAGAAGAGGGGTGAGGGCCTACAGTAAAGTGCAAAAGTGTTTTGTACAAATGAAAAACAAACGAAAATGGTCTTGGAAGCATGGTGGTGGACCACTAACTAGAATTCTCAACTTGGCAATCCATAAAATTGTCTCTAATTGGTCCATTCTCTAACATATGGATTGTGTTTCTCAACAAAAGCTTATTCTATACATAACCTTTAAATGGAAATTTATGTAGTAAGTTAGAATTTCCTTTTCCAAGCCAATTGAGAAAAATTTCAAAAATATTCTAAGGTCGTCTGATGTTCCGACCGAGTGTAAAATTACCAAATTATGTCTAATATCTCTCACTTGCACTATAAAAAATATCTATAATAGGGTTAGAATCGGATAACCATACGGTGTCTTTATTACTCTATACTAAAATCTAGGCATCAATACTACTAATAGGGATTGGATATTACAATTTCTAGCTCAAGTAGTACCAGAGGTGCTTCCCAAGGGCCTTAGAACCCTATATGGTTCTAGGTTCGAGCCTCGAAAAGGCAAAAGAAATGAGGGGGGGACTCCGATATTCCTTTGAGTGGGTAACCACCCTACTAGATGAGGGATTGGGGCCTCACCCTACTAGAAGAGGGGTGAGGGCCTACAGTAAAGTGCAAAAGTGTTTTGTACAAATGAAAAACAAACGAAAATGGTCTTGGAAGCATGGTGGTGGACCACTAACTAGAATTCTCAACTTGGCAATCCATAAAATTGTCTCTAATTGGTCCATTCTCTAACATATGGATTGTGTTTCTCAACAAAAGCTTATTCTATACATAACCTTTAAATGGAAATTTATGTAGTAAGTTAGAATTTCCTTTTCCAAGCCAATTGAGAAAAATTTCAAAAATATTCTAAGGTCGTCTGATGTTCCGACCGAGTGTAAAATTACCAAATTATGTCTAATATCTCTCACTTGCACTATAAAAAATATCTATAATAGGGTTAGAATCGGATAACCATACGGTGTCTTTATTACTCTATACTAAAATCTAGGCATCAATACTACTAATAGGGATTGGATATTACAATTTCTAGCTCAAGTAGTACCAGAGGTGCTTCCCAAGGGCCTTAGAACCCTATATGGTTCTAGGTTCGAGCCTCGAAAAGGCAAAAGAAATGAGGGGGGGACTCCGATATTCCTTTGAGTGGGTAACCACCCTACTAGATGAGGGATTGGGGCCTCACCCTACTAGAAGAGGGGTGAGGGCCTACAGTAAAGTGCAAAAGTGTTTTGTACAAATGAAAAACAAACGAAAATGGTCTTGGAAGCATGGTGGTGGACCACTAACTAGAATTCTCAACTTGGCAATCCATAAAATTGTCTCTAATTGGTCCATTCTCTAACATATGGATTGTGTTTCTCAACAAAAGCTTATTCTATACATAACCTTTAAATGGAAATTTATGTAGTAAGTTAGAATTTCCTTTTCCAAGCCAATTGAGAAAAATTTCAAAAATATTCTAAGGTCGTCTGATGTTCCGACCGAGTGTAAAATTACCAAATTATGTCTAATATCTCTCACTTGCACTATAAAAAATATCTATAATAGGGTTAGAATCGGATAACCATACGGTGTCTTTATTACTCTATACTAAAATCTAGGCATCAATACTACTAATAGGGATTGGATATTACAATTTCTAGCTCAAGTAGTACCAGAGGTGCTTCCCAAGGGCCTTAGAACCCTATATGGTTCTAGGTTCGAGCCTCGAAAAGGCAAAAGAAATGAGGGGGGGACTCCGATATTCCTTTGAGTGGGTAACCACCCTACTAGATGAGGGATTGGGGCCTCACCCTACTAGAAGAGGGGTGAGGGCCTACAGTAAAGTGCAAAAGTGTTTTGTACAAATGAAAAACAAACGAAAATGGTCTTGGAAGCATGGTGGTGGACCATTAATGTTTAAATACAAAATTGCAATTCATTTATTGTTTTTGTTGTTTCGGCCATTGCATTTCTTTTTGTCAACAAAAGTATTATTATAGTAATAAATTTGCACATGTTCTTAATTAATTAAAGTAATTGAAAAAATATGGCAATGGCTTGGAAATGCTTCATGATACATGGTGGGGGCAAGTGTTGGCAACATAATTGAAGGGACAAATTATGTATAAAATGAAAATTGTTTTCATTTGGCTTTGAGAATGTAGTTCGGCCATATGAAGGGATGAGAGAGAAAGAGAGTTTTTAGCATTTAAAAGAGCAATAGTTGTTCTTTAAAAACAAAAACTTCTTCGTCCATTTATTTTAAGTTGGCCTACCATAATCAAAGGAAAATAATATGGGTTTTTATTTTCTTGTCAAAGAAATGAGAAGGAAATTTGGTTTTGTGAATTGAGCAAGAGTTGCACTAACAACAAAGACTATTCCAATTTTCTTGAATTAAAAATAAAATGGTTGAAAGTGTTTAACCATAAAACAAATAAAATTAGGTAAAACGTTTAACTAATAATTCTAAACTTAAAGAGTTTAAGCAATGGTTAAAGAGTTAACCATTTGGTATTTAAGAGTTAAACATTATTGCTAGAAATTGAAGCTGTTGTTTCTAAAGATCCAAGCCCACACTAGTTGGGTCCTAGAATTTTCGGCGAGTGCACTTCGTGGTAGACTCTGGTTCGGCAATTTCTAAAGGCTTGACAGGTGATTCTTGATCTTTATTTTCATTAGAGTAATGAAACTTAAATTCTAAATGTGTTTGTTGCACTAGGAAATTAGATTTTTAATTTCGTTGCATATAATTTATATAAGAGATGCATAAATTATATTGTGATGAACACATACTATATGCATGCACCCTACTGAATTAGCACACTTTCAAGTGGTATTAAAGCGTGATTGTTGTGTTGATTTGGTTATTGGAGTGATAATTGTGTAATTTGAGATGTCCCGAAGCTGTAGGTGATGCATTTCAAGTATTGAAAATGAAAAACTAGAAAGATAGCCTGTGGGACGTCGTGACGGTGAAGCTGGCGTCGCAGCACTGAGGCCCTAATGCCACAACACTCAGGGCTTAGTGCCGCAACACTGGAGGTTCTAACTTTCAGCGCTGTAGTACTAGTGAGAGGCTAGCACCGCAGCGTTGAGAGCCTAGTGCTACGGTGCTGGAGGTAGTTGACCTCAATGATGCAGCACCATGGCCAGGCCCCGCAATGCCGAACACTATTCACTCTAAAATTAGTTTTTAAAATTATTTAAAATAAATTTTTTCATGCATGTGGGGTTTATGAGATGCAATAATAAGAGTTATTAGACTATATTATAAACCGAGACCATTTCTTGTCAAAAACTATGGATATATTGATTAGAAGACAATAAAATAGGTCTTTCTGATAATATCTTTTTAGAAGAGATAGATATTTATTATCATAAATGGATTAAGAATTATTTGAGAGTCAAATCATATATCCTAACCTTAATATCTAATGATCTTCAGCACAATCATATGCATATGAGATGTGCAAGTAGTATAATGCTTTGTCTGAAAAATTATTTGATATATTCAAACCACAGATAGAGAATAGTCATAATGAAAAGTGTTTCCACAGTGATAATGTTTCAAATAGTAAGCATTACTATTCTAGGAACCTTAATTTAGAATCCTTTAGATATCTATTTTTCAAACATTGACATTTCAATAGTATATGATGCTAGAACTGCAAGGGTATGAGATATCGCATATCTTTCTCATATTTGTAAAACGTTGCATGATTTGAGGAATGATACAAAGATATAAAAAGATTAGTACTGCTTCACTTAGAAAATAGATATTTCCTAGATGTGGTAATTGTTAAGACTTTTTAAGTCACTTCCCTATTCTAGAATAAGTATAATTGATATTATGTGCTTATTACAATCAGGAAAATCATATACTCTTTGTAGTAGATGGAGAGGGTTGTCATAAACACATTAAGAATAGTTTCTCATATTTATATGATAATGATAATATTTTACTAACTGAGTATCAGTTAATGAATGGCCATTATATCTTAGATACAATAGAAAATGTCTTAAATACATAAGTGAACAAAATAAATAGTAGTTTGAAAACTTTGAATAATATTAAATAGTGGCAGATAAGATTAGGTTATGTAGCCTTAAGATGACTATTCTGTCTGTTAAAGGATGGTCAGATACTTGATCTAACTATAGAACCTTGGCCAGTTTATAAATTCTAAATTCAAGGAAAAGTGAACAAATAAGTATGTAGGTGTTGGACACTAGGTCACTTATTTATTAGAACTGGTACATAGTGATATAAATGATCTAATGAATAATACTACTATAGGTAGATTTCGATACGAACATTTATTTATGGCAAACGCAGGTTGGAAACCTTTGAAGTGTTCAAAGAATTCTAACTATGAAGTAGAGAAAAAAAACCTTTATATATATAGAATGCCTTCGATTAGATCAAGGTTAATTATACATAAGCAGTATATTCACAAATTATTTAAAAGACAATGAGATTCTTGCTCAATATAGTCCTCAAAATACTCCTCAACACAAAGATGTCTTAAAGTGAAGGAATCAGACTTTATTAGATATAGTCTAATTGATGTGAGCTTCATCAATCTTCTAGAATATCTTTGGGTTATGCTCTAGAAACTGTCATTCACCAATTGAACAGAGTTCTATTGAAAGCTCCTTCTTCTACTCTATTTGAGATATAGACTAGAAGGAAACCGAATCTTAAGTATATTAAGATTTAGAGTATTCTGCTTGCATAAGAGTTCTATAACAAGATAAACTTTCACCCAAGGGATACAGGTATTGGTTCATTGGGTATCTCAAAGATTCAATGGAATACCATTTCTATGATCTAGAACAACAAAACTATTCTTTGCTCATAATACCACTTCCCAAGAAAAATACATTCTCATAGATTGTGAAAATTATAGAAAGATTAAACTTGATGAAGTCAATCAAAAAGTATATGAACCGACAGTGGAATTTCAAGTTCAAATGAGTGAAATACCTTTACACACTCTCCTCATAGGTCGAAAAGGATATCAATGCCACCAATAAGGTATGTTTAATACTTAAAGGTGCCATTGTTGTTTTCTTAGTTAAAGAAAATAATCCTTTGACTTATGGAGAAGCGATGTTTGACATATCTTTAGGAAAATAGCAAGATGCCATGAAATTTGAAATTGACTCTACGCATGACAATCAAGTCTGTGACTTGGTTGTACTTTTCGTATGAATTATTCCTATTTGTTGTAAATGAGTTTATACAGAGAAAGTGTGGGTGCCATATGAAGGTAGAGGCCTTCAAGGTATAACTGGTGATAAAAGGTTACACCTAAAGATCTAGGATCAGTTATTAGAAAATATTTTCACCAGTAACCATACTAAAGTCAATTCAAATTTAACTAGTCTTCCCAAAGCTAGAATCTTCATTTGATAGGGTAATCAGAAGGTTTGATTTCATTAAAAACAAAGAGAGAGCATGTATGTTCGAAAAGGATAGTGGGAGCATGATTATCTTTCTAGTTCTCTACGTGGAAAATACACTCAATGTTGAAAATGAAATTGGTATGTTGCAAGTCAATCGGTTAAGAGTTATTTGAGTATAAAATCCTCCTTAAAAAAGTTGGAAGAGGCTTTCTATATACTAGGTATAAAGCTTTATAGAGATAGAGCTAGGAGGTTGATGGGACTCTCTCAATATTTGTATATAGACTAAGTCCTAAAAATGTATGACTTTATTAACTGTAAGACAGTTAATGTACTTTTTAGACATGACTTTCATCTTTCAAAGAGAAAGTGTCATCAGGAAGAAGATGAAGGCTTACAGTGTCTAACTTATCATATACATCAGCTAGAGGTAGCCTAATATATACCATGTTATGTATGAGACCTGAATTTATATGGCTGTAAGTGTTACAAGCCAGTATCGGTCTGATCTAGGTAACGATTATTTAATGACTGTGAAATATATCCAGTTATACCTTAGAGGTACAAAAGATAAGTTTTTAAATTATAGAGAAAGTTACTTATAAATAAGAGGATACACAAACTCAGACTTCCAGTCTGGTCTGAATGGTAGAAAGTCTACATCTGGTTATGTATTTCTCCTCATCGGTACTGGAGTTAGTTGAGAGTGTGATTAAGATGTCCACAGCTAGTTTTTCCTTGGAGGCAGAATCTGTTGCAGCCTGAGAAGCTTGCAAATGAAGAACTATGGATATTCAAGCTAGTTGCAAAGTTAAGAATAGTTCCAAGCTCAGTGGATCCTATCCCACTTTATTGCAACAATATAAGAGTAATTGCTTAAGCCAAAAAGCCATTTGACTCACCAATATTTTGATAATGTGGACTCTGAATACTATATAACTAAAAAATTTTGGCTATGAGAGATATAACAATATCTAGGATACATTTCATAACGTAACAGACCCACTCAGGCCTTAACTCCTACGGTGTTTAAGAAACACGTAGAATATATAGGTATGAGATATTACAAGAATATTAATCTGGCACTAGAGCAGATTAATACGAATGATACTAGAGTAAGTGGGAGTTTGTTAGAGCTGGTACTTATGTGCCATTCTAATATTGTATAAATATTAATTGTTTAATATTTATAAAATAAATATTTTATATTAAATCGGTAATGCTATAGTATATGGTACTATACTTATAACACTACAGATATTGTATATCTAAAGGAGTTCAAATTTGGTCTAAAGAAGTTTAGATCAGCGCTAGGAGTTAGCATCGCAGAGAATTATAAATACTAAAGAGTTATCAAGTTATAATAATTAGCAAAATCTAAGGAGTTATAATCTTATAAGTATCGGGATAATGACATGAGAATATACCAGTAATGACATAGTTGTAAAGAGGTGCAATAGGTGCTAAGAAATGTCATTATCCAAGTATGTTCTCAAATACTATGTTCTTGATCTATTTTTATCGATGCGAATCTACCGGTGAATCTTTTTAATATAGATCAATGTATACTATATCTGTATGGTATAAATAGTTGTTCTTAGCTAACCATGAACTTAATGGAAAGTCGTATAGGCATACGGGTATTCAATTAGGGGTGGATACTGAACAGACACATGAGGACCTATAATAGACATCTCATGAAGCCATTAATGGTAGGTCTTCTCAAGTTGAATAGTATTCATGGTCCTTTGACCTGAGCGCCATGGTGGGCTTGTGAGTGATCCACCATACTTTGGTTCTATGCATACTAGAGATATTTTATGGTCTGACTGTTGGGTGTCTTTGGGTATGGTCCGATGCTCATATAGTCTAATATACATAGATAATGGATCTTTCAGCTCACATGGGTAAGTTATATATTCTAATGCTTCGAGATTATATTTAAAAAATCTTTTGGCTACAAGTATTTAATCCCCGAAAAGAGTTTTTTTGTAGGGTTAAACACTATCATAAATGTGTTTGCGTATTGATGAACACTTAAACTTACATATTTAATAAGGGTTTTATATAATTGTTTTGTATTACTAGTGTCTTTAACCGCCCTCACTTAAGTATGTTTACAATATTGTACCTAATTAGCTTTTAACTGTTTTGTGGTAGGTACAGTAAAATGGGCATAATGTTTTATCTAGGAATTCAATTGGAGTGATTCTTAATCTTGTGAAGATTTGACTCAATGGACTAACATATTTTATTTACAAGGCATTCGAAATTCGAGCGTTTAGAAAGTAAAAATGGCCTACAACAAAACTAATCTGCAATCCAAACCTAATCCGAACAGTCTTCAATATTTGCCATATAAATATAGAAAGACATATCTAATATGTATGAGACAACTTAATTTGGAAAAACAAGAGACTTATCTACAACGATAATATTTTGAGTGATAGTTAATTCGAACCACATCAATTCCAAATTGGATAAGTAGGTGGATACATTAATGATAATTAATGTAAATTATTTACCACCATTCTCGACTTTTATCATCCAAGTGGTTCCCTCTTCATTTGTCTCAATTTATCCATATTTTTTTATAAATAGGTAGCATATTTATACCCAAAATATGCAATTAGAGAACTAGATTTTAGTTCAAAACACTTGTCTTTTGTATTATCTCTTTGTAATATTATTTATCTTATTTACTATTGTAAAATCATGTTATCTCTTCTTCCATTTCTTTTCTTTTTCTTTAGTTTTATTATATCCAAATAATTTTCTTTATGTTAAGGTGAAATGATGAAACTCTTGGTAAGGTAATACTTAACTCTTATTCATGAATTTAATGTTTTATTCTTAAGTTATGCAAATTTATATATGATGTATTTATTTTTATTTGTAATATTAATACTCTTTCTTCTAAGTGGTGTATCCTGATTTATTATTGACAAACTTTATACTTTGCACAATAAATTCTTGAAACCATTTACAAGATTTGGCGTATATACCATTTCTTGTAAAGTGGGAGTCTTGATTTATTGTAGACTCCCACTTTATAAGATTGGCATAATAAATACTTGAACCAATTTATAAGATTTGGTGTATAATAATTAAAAGAAATAAATACTAATTAATATATAAATGATAATGAACTTTAATTGTTATATTTTTCGATTGGAACCTCTTTTGTGTGAGGATTCCAATTGAGTTATAAAAAGAGTTAAATAAATTCCTACTTCTTATGCAAAGAGTGGATTCCCTCAACCTTAGCTTTTATTTGAATTGATTAATTGAATTAATAATTGAAAACATCTTATACTGAATTAATTGTATTTAAAGTATTTATAGTTTGTAATTTTAATTCTACTTTCTTGTAGATCGACCCTGTTCTCACTGGGTTATTTATTACTTTGACAATCCTGCACTTGGGAATAAACTCTTATATTCTGAACGTGTCATGTTTTTGGCGCCGTTGCCGGGCAAGTGAAATTAATAATTTTTTTTTGTTGTTTGTTTGTTTATTTAATTTTCATGGAAGGCTAACCCTTCTAACTTGCTTTACTTTATTTATTACTCACTTTTTATTTTTGCTTTTTATTTTCATGGAAGGCTAACCCTTCTAACTTACTTTACTTTATTTATTATTCACTTTTTATTTTTGCTTTTTATTTTCATAGAAAGCTAAGCCTCCTAACGTGCTTCACTTTATTTATTATTCGCTGTTTATTTTCATGAAAGGCTAAGCCTTCTACTCTTTATTTATTAACTTTTTATTATATAATCTAACATTATTAATCCTACTTCTAATTATTTATCTTTATTTTATTTTAATTTTAAGCCATATATTATCCAACTTTTACCTACTTTTCATGGCTTAGATGCAAAGAACTCTTATCTGCATCTAAGAGAATTTGAAGAAGTATGTAACACGTATAATGACCAAAATTGTAGTATGAACACAATTCGACTTAAGCTTTTCCCTTTTTCTTTAAAAGATAAAGCTAAAATATGGTTATAAAACCTTTGGCCAGGATCCATTTCGTTATGGGATGAGATGCAACAACAATTCCTAAAAAATAATTTTCCTTCCTATAGAACAAATTCTTTCAAAAGATAAATTACCACTTTTACCCAAAAACCAGAAGAGGCCCTTTACCAATATTGGAAAAGGTATAAAGAATTACTTAATACTTGTTCTCATCATGGCTTTGAAACATAGAGACTAGTCTCAAATTTCTATAAGAACTTAACACCCCAAGTTAGGCAAATGGTAGATATGATGTGTAATGGAACATTTGAGGACAAAGACCTAAAAGAGGCAATGAACTATTTAGACTTACTAGCAGAAAATGCTCAAAATTGGGACACTGTTGGTACCTGTGAGGCATCTAGAAAAAATTAAACCACTACATCTAGTAGGGGTTTTATCATCTTAGGGAAGATCATAACCTTCAAGCCAAATTAGCATCCCTAGCTAGAAAAGTCGAAACCTTAGAAATGAAAAAGAGTGGTCAAATAAAATCTATTCAAGAAATTGTGTGTCACATTTTTGAAACCTACGATCACTCTACCAATGATTCCCCAACTTTGCCTGCATTTAGGGGTTGTCTCGATAAATAAGCCAATGTTCTAAACACGTTCAAGCAGTCAAATAATAACCTATATTCACAAAAATATAATCCTGGATGGAGAAATCACCCAAATTTTAGTTGAAAGAATGACACTCAAGCACAGACTTTACAACCACCTTTCCAACCACACCAAAATTTTCAAAACCACCAAGGTTATGAACCATATGTCCCACCTCCTAGGAAAAATCTTGAAGAAACTTTGTATGCATTTATTAAAAAGCAAGAGTCTATTAATTCTCAAAATTTAAATTTATTGATTTAAAAGATACTCTTACTAAATTTGCATCCACATTGAACATTCATGAGAAAGAAAACTTTTCTTCTCAACCACAACCAAACCCCAAGGGACAACATAACTCAAATGCATGTAGTTCAGGAAGCCAACACATGGATCAAGTTAAAGCGGTTATCACTCTTCGGAATGGTAAAATTGTTGAAAACGACATTTCTGAACTTCATGAGAACGATGAATCAATCTCTAAGGGTAAGAAAAGTATTGAACCTATACCTAATAAAGAAAACACCAAACCCTCACCTCCACCCCCATTTCCTCATGCATTACGTAATACTAAGAAGATGAATCACAATCTTAAAATTTTTGAAAGTTAATATTTCTTTACTGGATGCTATTAAATAGGTTCCCTCTTATGCAAAATATTTGAAGGATTTATACACAGTAAAAAGAAAATTGAATGTGAAAAAGAAAGCATTTTTAGCTGAACAAGCAAGTGCCATTTTTCAAAAAAATAATGCTTTAAAATATAAAGACCCTGGTTGTCCTACAATTTCATGTATTATTAGAAGTCATAAAATTGAACAAGTCTTATTTAATTTTAGTGCTAGTGTGAATTTACTGCCGTATTCAGTTTATTAGTAGCTCATTCTCAGTGAGTTAAAATCAACTTTTGTAACTCTTTTGCTTGCCAATAGATCAATAAAAGTACCAAGAGGGACAATGGAAGATGTTTTAGTTCAAGTTAATAAATTCATATCCTGTGAATTTTATTGTCTTGGACACAAAACCTGTTAAAGGATGTAATCCGATACCTGTTATTTTGGGTCGTCCATTTTTAGCAACTTCTAATGTTTTGATTAATTGTACCAATGGAGTAACGAAGCTTTCATTTGGAAGTTTTCAAATTACTTGAAGTAGGAATCATTTATCCTATTTTAGATAGTAAGTAGGTAAGTCTTACTTAGGT
The DNA here is from genome assembly GCA_946807835.1 of Ailanthus altissimus. Lineage (NCBI taxonomy): Eukaryota > Viridiplantae > Streptophyta > Magnoliopsida > Sapindales > Simaroubaceae > Ailanthus > Ailanthus altissimus. The sequence goes on from OX327684.1 coordinate 11,685,541, forward strand.
AGTACCAAAACAATTTGGAATCACAGTCATTGAAAATGACAAAGGTGAGTTAATACCAACTCGAGTCTCATCTAGTTAGAGGATGTGCATTATAAAAAGTTAAACTCGGCCATTGGAAAAGACCATTTTCCTTTACCATTCCTTGATCAAGTTGTAGAAAGAGTAGCAGGACATCCCTATTATTGCTTTCTAGAAGGTTATTCTGGCTATTATTAAATTTCTATAGTACTAGAGGACCAAGAAAAGACTACATTCACATGCTATTTTAGGACCTTTACTTTTAAAAGAATGCCCTTTAGACTTTGTAATGACCTAGCAACATTTCAGAGATATATGTTAAGCATTTTTAATGACATGGTTGAGCATTATTTAGAAGTTTTCATGGATAATTTAATTTTTTTTGGAATTTTTTTTGATAATTATCTTGAAAACTTAGAAAAGGTCATTAAAATATGTGAAGAAAAGAGTCTTGTGTTGAATTGGGAAAAATGTCATTACATGGTTACTTCTGGAATTGTTTTAGGACATATAGTGTTTTCTAAAAGAATTGAAGTGGATAAGGTAAAAGTCAAACTCATTACACATTTTCCTCCACCAAAACCAGTTAGAGAAGTCCGAGCCTTTTTAGGACATGCTAGATTCTATAAGAGGTTCATCCAAAAATTTAGTGCTATATCTAAACTTCTTTGTAACCTCTTAACAAAAGATGTATCAGTTGAGTGGACTCAAAAGTATCAAAATTCGTTTGAAAAATTAATTGGCCTATTAACATCTGCTTCTATCATACAATCTTCTAAATGGTCTTAACCTTTTAAGCTTATATATGATGCTAGTGACTACGCTGTTGGTATTGTATTAGGACAAAAAAGAAAGGTAAATCTTATGTAATTTATTACGCAAGTAGAAATTTAAACAATGCACAAATGAATTACACAGCAATTGAAAAAGAACTACTTGTTGTAATATTTGCATTAGATAAATTTAATTCTTACTTAATTGGTTCTTCAACTGTTGTGTTTACTGACCATCTGCTGTAAGGTACTTAATGTCAAAACAGAATGCAAAACCAAGACTGATTTGATGGATTTTATTGTTTCAAGAATTTATTATCACTATCGAGGATAAGAAAGGAGCTAAGAATGTTGTTGCAGATCACTTATCAAGACTCGTACCAGATTCATCAACAGAAATAACACCTATTAATGATTCTTTTTTTGATGAATTTTTATTTTCTACTGTTACAATACCTTGGTATGCTAATATTGTTAATTTTCTTATAACAGGAGAAATGTCACCTCAATTGAATGCTTAAGACAAAAAAAAAATTTTAATTGAGGTAAGAAAGTTTTATTGGGATGATCCTTATCTCTTTAAATATTATCGTGACCAAATATTTTGAAGATGCATACTCGACAATGAGGTAAGTAAAGTTATTGAATTTTGTCATTTTGAAGCACGTGGGGGACATTTCTCATCAAAGAAAACAGCTGCAAAAATCTTGCAACGTGAATTTTATTAGGCCACTTTATTTAAAGATACATATGCATTTTGTATAACGTGTGAAAATTTTCAAAAGTTGGGATCAATTTCAAAATGAAACATGATGCCTTTGAACCCCATTCTTGCTATTGAAAACTTTGATTGTTGAGGGATAGATTTCATGGGACCATTTTCGTTATCATTTGGATTTACGTATATCTTAGTTACAGTAGATTATGTCTCAAAATGGATTAAGGCTATTTCATGTCGAAATAATGACCCTAAAACAGTCATGAAATTTTTGAAAGAAAATATCTTAAGTCGATTTGGAATCTCTCGAGCCATTATAAGTGATGGGGGTAAGTATTTGTGTAATAGACGATTTGAAATTTTAATGAAAAAATATGGTATTACTCTTAAAGTTGTCACCCCTTATCATCCTCAGACAAGTGGACAAGTTGAATTAGCAAATAAGGAGATAAAACAAATTTTAGGAAAAACTATAAACCCAGATCGCAAAGATTAGTCTTTAAGAATTAATGATACATTGTGGGCTTATAGAACTGCTTTTAAAACTTCATTGGGTATATCTCTTTATAAGATAGTTTATGAAAAACCTTGTCACTTACCTGTGAAACTAGAGTATAAAGCCTACTGGACTATTAAAACTTTCAATGCAAATCTTGATTCTGCTGAATACATACGTAAATTACAAATAAATGAACTTGAAGAATTGAGAAATGATGTATATGAGAATTCAAAAATTCATAAAACTAAAATCAAAACGTTTCATGATCAAAAAATTCAAAGAAAAACATTTGATATTGGTGAGAAGGTTTTGCTTTATAATTCTCGACTTCATATATTTCCTAAAAAATTAAGATCAAGATAGAGTGGCCCTTTTATTGTGAAACATGTGTACCCTTATAAAATAATTAACATTGAAAATCCTAAAAATAGGAATGTGTTTAAGGTAAATGGCCAAAGACTCAAACAGTTTCTAGAAAAGCAAGTTTTTCATGAAGAATTTGTGTGTCTGTCTGACTCTTGTTACGAGACCAATTAATCTTTATTTTACATATTTATATATATTTATTCTTCTTCTAATTTTGTTTTTGTTTTTACTTGCAGGTTAATTTAGTATTTTTGTTGAAGTTTTGTTTTGCACCCCGGTTAAGTGGCGGATAACGGTACTCCGTGATATTTCAAGTCGGTTTTGTCAGTTTTTCATAATTACTAATACCTTCTCTTCTTCCCACTTTCTAAAAAAAAATGGATGACATTCTAAAGAATTTGAAAGAGCGTTTTCCCTTATTGCCTCAAAATTTCTTAAAGAAAATTTACTAAGCAAGATGTGAAAGATTAAGGTTATTAATGATTATGAATATACCTGTTGATTTACGTTGGTTAATTGAAGCAAAAGTTCAATTAACAAGTGTATTTTCAGACTTATTAATTTCTTACATGCCTGGCTTAGGTAAAAGCTCTTTTGCAAAAAAACGAAGAGTAAAACAATTAAGTGTTTGTTACAAGTGTGCACGCATGACTTGTAACACACGTTGCCGCACTTTAGGAATGATGTCTATAAATCGCAAAGATAAAATTAGATTCATTAAGGATGGCCTGAGTAAGGAGTCTTTAGATGATATCTTATCGACTCTTAAGACACATCCTAGTGGATATGTGCATATTGCAATTCGTGAATTATGGGATATATTTCTAAAAGACTATAAGCGGTACAGTCTTGGAAATCTGACTTTAAAAGACCCTGTTTACCAATTTATAAGAAAATTGGATGAAAAGCCTATCCCCGACCCATAAAGGGCGTTTAAGCCGTTATTGGACGTAAAATCAGAGGAAGATGTGAGCCATAATCACAACTACTTGTATATATTTACTGTAGCTTTTTTAATTTTTAAATGTTTCATTTTAAACACAAACATTTTTTCCAACAATCAACCACCCATAGTCGATTTTAAAAATTTTGCATTTTAAACTAACAATCCATGTGACGTTTTTAGGTAACAATTTGAAAAATGGTATAAAGGTGTTGAAAATTTTGCTTTTTAAGCCAACGCCCCATGTGACTTAACTTTACAACATCTTTTAGCTCTACAAATTCATTGCATTATTTCTGTATCTTTATACAAACTCAAAATCATTCAAGAGAAAGGGTGAGTGTAATAATGGAAGAAACATCAACTCGTAAATTTACAAAAATTTGTGTCTTTTGTGGATCAAACCCTAGAAAAACTGAAAGTTTGTAGAAGTAGCAGAAACCCTTAGTAATGTGTTAGTTGAGCGAAATATTCATTTAGTATATGGGGGAGGTAGTCTTGGATTGATAAGATATGTGGTAACAGCTGCACAAAATAAAGGCAGTCGAGTTTTTGGTATCATACCAAAAGCTTTAACTGTTGGAAACATTGTAGGAAAAATTGTTAACGTATTTTAGGGTATATGCATGTGATTGTGTACATATTGAAAAATTAAAAATATGCATCATATACATGAATTTGGCAGCGGAATTTATCAAGTAATCAACATATACACATGTAGTTCAATTTTTAACAACTTAAGAATACATAAAACATACCTTTGAAGCCCTCCGATGAAGATTTCTAATTTTGGATATCCTTACTCCAACTTTGAGCTCACCTTAAGTGCACTCTTGTCTAATTCATGTTCACAACAATCCGGTGGGATTATGAAACTAGAATAGCAGTAGTATGATTTCCAGCAATAAGGTTTTTATTACTAGAAAGAAAAATATAAATGATTTCTTTTTCTTTTTCCTTTGGTTTTTCTCGCAAGTCTTTGTTCTTTGAAAAACTTTTTCAAAACCAACTCTTCTTTTTCCTCTCAACCCTTGCACGGATTTTCATTCACTCTCTTGTTAACACACTTGAAACTCAACCATTTTTAGTGGTTACCACACTTCACAAGTGCTCCACCAAAATTAGATTAAGTGGCCAACTACCAAAACAATTTTTGGTGGCCATTTTAATGGTCTAATAAAATTAACCATTAATCATAAAATGGTGCTCCACTAAATTTAGTTTATGTTTCTTAAATTAGGTATGTCTTCCATTTAGGAATAAAATAACAAATAAATAAAATCATATTTTATTTATTTAAATAACATTTATTTAATTATTCAAAAACTATTTGAATAATTAATATTTACCTTATTTGATTTTACTAACATGGTAAATGGTTGAATTTATGGTAAAACAATTCATACAATAAAATTGTGCCACTTGTTAATATCTAATTAGTTAATAACTCTTGTCAACTAATTAAATAATATACTTAACATTTAAGTTTAAACAAGTGCACAACCCGATGAACCCTGAAACATATTTTCGGTTTGCTGGAATTTCTAAGATGGAGTTGTTCAATCCATTATGCTGCCCCAGTGCACAATAAGTACACTTCATATTGTGAGACTCTCTAGGTCCACGCCCGAATTGTCATATAGAACTCCTCTATACGTCCATGAACGATGCCCTACACACACGTTACGGATATTACAAAGCGGCACGTTAGATCATACAAGTTGAGGTTATAACATATTCATATAATCCCTCTATCATTTATATTCGAGTAGAGCAGAGATATAGATCAAGACCGTCAAATCTCCATATGCCAGACTGAAAGCTTATCTCTTGAATTGTATTTCAATAAATACTATTCCCAAACACTTTTGTAATATTATTTATCCCTAGGGTTAAACTCTTTTCTCGGGAATTATTGTTTATGGCCATAAGACTTTCTGAAATACAATATATAGAGTATTAGGATATAATACTCACCTAAATGAGCTGATGGATCCCATATCTATGCACACCGAACTCCATGAGCATCGAACCATACCTAGCGACACCCAGCAGTCAGACCATGAAAGGTTTCTAACATGTGTGGAACCAAAGTATGGTGGATCACTCACAAGCCCACCGTGGCACTCAGGTCAAAGGATCACGAATACTACTCAACTTGAAAGATCCTCCATTGACAGTTTTATGGGATGTCTATTAGAGATCTTTGTGAGTCTGTTCAGTATTCAGTCCTTACTGAATACTTGTATCTCTATATAAGCTTCCACTAAACTCATGGTTTGCTAAGAATAACCATCTGGACCATTCAGATATAGACATACACTAATCTATATATTTGTTAAAGTATTCACTAACAGACCTGCATCAGTGAAGATAGATCAGGAACATAATATTTGAGAACATCTTTGCATAATGACATTTCCTAGCACTATTTACAACTCTTTGCAATTATGCCATTACTAATATATTCTTAGGTCTTTGTCCCATTTCAGACAAGGCACTAACTCTTTAGATAACGCTGACTCTTATAACCTAGTAACGCTTACCAATGCCAACTCTTAGCATTTATAATTCTCAGCGTTGCTAATTCTTAGCACTGGTCTAAACTCATTTAAACCAAATCTGAACTCTTTAAGATCGTACAATGTCTGAAACGTTACAAGCATCTAACCATATATAAATATAATTAGCGATTTTTTGAAATAATAACACTAGTATAAATATTAAACAAATATTCATACATAATGGGATGGCACGTAAGCACAAATCCCGACAAAAACAATTAAGGATGAGTTACAAGTATCATCAATTCACGAATGAATGTCTTTTATGCTTCGTAATGCTGATGCCTTCATAGCTCTACCTGGAGGTTTCAGAACATTAGAGAAAAACTTTTAAATTGTCTCATTGGCACAATTACAAATCCATAAAAAACAAACCCATTGGTTTGTTAAATGTTGATGGTTTTTATAATGAGTTGTTATCTTTTTTTGACTATACGATGGAAAACTAGTTCGTCACATCTGCAGCATGACAAATCCTCATTTTATCTTCAACTGTCAATCAATTACTCGATGAAATTACAAGTTTTTAAACCTCTATCTGATCTAACAATGAGTCAGATAGATTAGTATACATCAGACAGTGAAAAGAAACGCAAGATAAATTTGACACTTCGTCTGTAGCCTATCTACTTTTATGTAATTTTAAGCATTTTGTGTGGCTTTGTTTTATTTTGTTGCAAGTTTTATTTTCAATAAAAGATGTATCAGGTGATATCTTCTATTCTCTACCTTTTCTATATTTTGACATTGAGGACAATGTCTAAATTTGGTTAGGGAGGAGGATAGTTGATATGTAATGTTAGTGTCAATTATTTTTTTTTTGTTATCATTTTGTTCTCTAATAAATTTTTTTTTATCATTAATGGCGTGAGTAAAAGGTTTATTTATGCATTCTTGAGATGCGTTCTAGTGCTAAAATGGCAGAGTAAAGAGTATATTACTAAACTTTTGAAACACATTCTAATTGGTTTATTTTTAATGCATTTTATGTATAATTGTTTGTTGCTTAAGTTTTTGGTAACTCTTGCGTAAATAAATTTGCTTTACTACCGAGGTATGATTTCAAAATTGTTTAGTTTAAATCATTTTTTGTATCTAGGTTACTAAAGAATAACTTTCGAAATTATTTCTTGAGCACAATACTAAGCCTTGTGGTAAGATGGATGATTCAATATATATAGCTAAGAGAATTTCTATGGTTAAGTATATATATTCTTTTCTAAACTCATATATCTTTTGTGAGTGACTGGAGAGGTTTGAGATAATAGCTTACAAACTTTTATTGATATTTTAAAATGGTTAATTTTTGTTTAGAATGATATTATTTGGGATGAGGAATGATTTGGTTGCTTAGCTGAAGGATAAAAAAAATTAAAAAAAAAATTATGGTGAGAAATTGTTTTTATTTTGTAATGATTCTTCATGTCTTTAAAAAAACACAAAAAAAAAAAAGCAAAAAAAAGTATATATATATATAAAAAAAAGGAAGTCAATTTAATTCAATAAAGTCTTCGTTAAATTCTGGTAGACAAAAGTCATTAAGAAGTAATTTTATCACCAAACTCTTTATTCGTAAGATTCGTATAAAATAATTAAAGTCCTAAAGCGAGCATGTGAAAAGAATGGTTTGACTCTAAATAATTGATTTTCTTATCTTTGGATCAATGTTAGTTTGTCTGTCTATTCTTAAATGCAACCGTTTCTTAAACGATTATCTGTTTTCCAACTTCATGAGTGAAATTCTAACCTATTAAATAGTTATTCACGTGTGAGGATATGGAGTTGAGGCTTTACTTGAAAAACAATTTCAAGGCTATGTTGTGGTTTGAGGTAAGAAGGTTTCGGGTTAATTCACACACATACAATTTTGGAAGTTATTATTGAAATAACATTTATAGCAACTATGATCTTAAATTGACGTTTTGTTTGAAATACTTAGGTAATGTTCAAATTTTATTTATGCTTGAATTGCTAGGGAATAGCAATAAGTTGGTTGGAAGGTATGATGAACACTTGAAATTACATATTTAATAAGGGTTTTATATAATTGTTTTGTATTACTAGTGTCTTTAACCGCCCTAACTTAAGTATGTTTACAATATTGTACCTAATTAACTTTTAATTAATTTGTGGTAGGTACGGTAAAATGGGCATAACTTTCTATCTAGGAATTCAATTGGAGTGATTCTTAATCTTGTAAAGATTTGACTCAATGGGCTAACATATTGTATTTATAAGGCATTCAAAATTCGAGCGTTTAGAAAGTGAAAATGGCCTAAAACAGAATTGATCTACAATACAGACCCAATCCGAACAGTCATCAGTATTTGCCCCATAAATATAGAAATACATATCTAATACGTATAAGACAACTCAATTTGGAAAGATAAGAGAATTATATACAACTTTAATGTTTTAAGTGACAGCTAATTTGAATCATATCAATTCCAAATTGGATAAGCAAATGGATATATTAATGATAATCAATATAAATTATTCGCCACCATTCTTGACTTTTATCATTCAAGTGGTTACCTCTTCATTTGTCTCGATTTATCCATATTTTTCTATAAATATGTAGTATATTTATACCCAAAATATGCAATTAGAGAATTAGATTTTAGTTCAAAACACTTGTCTTTTGTATTATCTCTTTGTAATATTATTTATCTTATTTACTATTGTAAAATCATGTTATCTCTTCTTCCATTTCTTTTCTTTTTCTTTAGTTTTATTATATCCAAGTAATTTTCTTTATGTTAAGGTGAAATGATGAAACTCTTGGTAAGGTAATACTTAACTCTTATTCATAAATTTAATGTTTTATTCTTAGGTTATGCAAATTTATATATGACGTATTTATTTTGTTTGTAATATTAATACCCTTTCTTCTAAGTGGTGTATTCTGATTTATTATTGACAAATACTTGGCATAATAAAATTTTAAAACCACTTACAAGATTTGGCGTATATACCATTTCTTGTAAATTGGAAGTCTTGATTTATTGTAGACAAATATAAAGATTGGCATAATAAATACTTGAACTAATTTATAAGATTTGGTGTATAATAATTGAAATAAATAAATACTAATTAATATATAAATGATAATGAACTTATATTGTTATATTTTCCAATTGAAACCTCTTTTGTGTGAGGATTTCAATTAAGTTATAAAAGGAGTTAAATATATTCCTACTTCTTATGCCAATAGTGGATCCCCCTAACCTTAACTTTTATTTTAACTTTTTAATTGAATTAATATTTGCAGACATCTTATACTGAATTAATTATCTTTAAAGTATTTATAATTTATAATTTTAATTCTACTTTTATGTGGATCAACCATGTTCTCACCGGATTATTTATTATTTTGACAATCTACATTTAGGAATAAACTCCTATATTTTAGAATTTTCAAGTATATTGTTTATCAAAATATGAATCTAGAGATAAGTTCATGGATGAAAATTTAACAGTGGTAATCTACGTCTTCTCTCTTCTAGGATATAGGCGACGAAAGGATTATACAAATATGTTATGACCTCAACTTGTATGGTCCAACGCACTAATTTATAATATTTGTAACGTGTGCGTGAGGCATCATTCACAGACTCATGGAATAGTTTCATTTGACAAATTGGACGTGGACCTAGGGAGTCCTACAATATGAAGTGTACTTGTTGTGCACTGAAGCAGCGTACTGGATTGAATAGTTCAATTCAGTAAATTTTAGCGAACCAAATATTTATTTTTTATTCCCTCGAGATGTGTATGTGTCAAGCTTTAAAAGTTAAGTACATTAATTGATTAATAATAGTTGTTGACCAATGGGATGATGACACTTGGCACATTATAAGTCATTCATTGTTTAACTTAGAAATGACTAAAATGACTTAGCTTGTAAGATAAGTAAAGTGTTATTAATATTATTTATATTAATATTTTGAATAAATAAATTAATTAATAAGTGTTATTAATATTATTTTTAAAGTCAAATAATTGTTGTAATAAAATTACAAATTACTTGTCTTAATTTTTGTTAATGTGATTAAAATAAAAGTAAACATGTGAGAATGGTCTAAGACTATATGCAATTCTTGGTGGTCTATTTATCCAATGCAAATGAAAAAAAAAATGTGTTTTTTTTTTCAATTTTCATTAAGTTGGTCAGCCAAATCAATTTTAAAGTGCAAAAAATATTTTGTACAAATGAAAAACAAATGAAAATGGTCTTGGAAGCATAGTGGTAGGCCATTCATGTTTAAAGACAAAATTGCAATTCATTTGGTGTTTTTGTTGTTTCGGCCATTGCATTTCTTTTGGTCAACAAAATTATTATTATAGTAATAAATTTGTACATATTTCCTAATTGATTAAAGTAATTGAAAAAACATAACAATGGCTTGGAAATGCTTCACCATACATGGTGGGGGCAAGTGTTGGCAACATAATTGAACGAAAGAATTATATATAAAATGAAAAGTGTTTTCTTTGAGAATGTAGTTGGGCCATGTGAGGGGATGAGAGTGAAAGAAAGAGTTTTTAGCATTTATAAGAGCAATAGTTGTTCTTTAGAAACAAAAACTTTTTCTCCTTCCATTTCTTCTAAGATGGTCGGCCATATTCAAAGAAAAATAAAAAGAGTTCTTAATTTTCTAGTCAAGGAAATGAGAAGGAATATTGGTTTTTATGAATTGGGCAAGAGTTGCTCTAACAACAAAGATTATTCCAATTTCTTTGAATTAAAAATAAAAGGGTTAAAAGTGTTTAACCATGAAATAAATAAAATTAGTTAAAGAGTTTAACTAATAAGCTTAAAGAGTTTAAGCAATAGTTAAAGAGTTAACCATTTGGTGTTTAATTGCGAAAAATTGGAGCTACTGTTCTAGCGATCCAAGCCTATCTTAGTTGGGTCCTAAAATTGCCGACGAGTGCGCTTCGTGGTGGACTCTGGTTTAGTAATTTCTAAAGGCTTGACAAGTGATTCTCTATCTTTATTTTCATTAAAGTAATGAAACTTAAATTTTAAATGTGTTTATTGCACTAGAAAATTAGATTTCTAATTTTATTGCGTTTAATTTATATATCTGATGCCTAAATTGTACTGTGACGAACACATACCACATTTATGCACCCTAGTGAATTAGCACAATTCACAATGCATCATAGTAAGGGTAACTAATATCTTTCACATCTTTCTCAGTAAACATGATCAGCACAGAATGTACTCACGATTTCTTAGTGAAAAAAATGTTGCACATCATTTGATGTCACACTAGCGAGTATCGAAAATAGTATTTTCTTTGCTTATTTGAGTCACCTACCAACATCGCACCCCCTGAGATAATTATGGTCATTTTGTATATTTAAAAGTCTACGAGCTCTTGATTTTCTCTAGTCTGAGGTTTTTTAGGCTTATATTGGCTCTAAACTCGTCCAAATATTTATTCCTCATCAACTGATCTATCTGGATCTACAAATTTATGCATTCATTGATGGTGTGACCATGGCTTAATGGAACTCACATATTTTATTCCAATTATGTCACTTGGGCAATGTGAAGATAGTTTTTAGCTCCTCAAGCATACCTTTCCCTTTAATGGCTTTGAATATTACTACCAACGAAATTATTGTAAAGATGCAATTTTTTCTTGTACCTTGCCCACTCTAAGAGGGGATTCTTTAGCTCCTCTTTTATTTCCTTCTTGAGGTAAATCTCACCGCAAGTATTTTGTTATTCTTTGTAGAGTGTTGTCTCTCCGCTCTTATATTGCCCTTCTTTCGAGAGACTTTTAGGACTCTCTCTCTTTTGGTTTTCCTCGTGTATTTGCTTCAATCATCCTTTTCACTATTTCTTCGTCTTCAATCTTTACATAGTGATGAGCTTGTATGTAAGTAATTACATTGGTGATAGATGAACTCTCTAACACAAATTACCAAAATAAATTGATCTTGAGCCCATTTTTAGTCCTTCGATTGTACAGGTAGGTCGAACACTTTGAGCTCCTTGTAGAATCTTTACATGAAGTCTTTGAGGCTTTTGCTGTGAGCTTGTTTAAGTCGTCAGAGTTATTAAGGACCCTTAATCTTTTCATAGGCTCCTAAAAAATGCTAGTCAAATTTCATAGTCAGTTGCTAAAGAAAGAAATACTCCTTTGCCTCAGGCTTATGTTTATCGATGTAATATGATTGTCTCTCTCACCCAGTTGCCTTTGGTATGGGGAGCTTTTGCTTTTCCCCAAAGCTTTTACTTTTTCTCATTCTCGAGAAGTTGATGCAATTTTTCCTTTAAGTTTTGAACCTTCTTAATCAGAGGATCCTTATTTTTGAATGCCTAACTGTGTTGTTCGCTATACTCATGTCCTCTGATTCTATCGAGGACTCTTCTTACATCTACCTCATCTATGTTGTTCACTCTTTTTTTATTTAAGATTTTCTTGGCATCTCTTTTGATCTTCCTACCTTCTTTCTTTCTATTTAAGAGTTCTCGGGCATTTAGTGTGTGCATATTGTCCCTCTTGAGTTCATCTATGATCCTTCAAGTATCGTTTCCCTCAAAGTCATTAGCTCTCATGAGAAGTTTTGAGTCTTTGACTTTTGATCAACTAGTGGAGTGCTTGTGACCTCTTTAGAGTGATCTCCAGCTTGGTGGTTGACTTTTCCTTTTAGAGGACTCTACTCGAATTCTTTATCACTTCTATTTTTGAGCAAATCGATCAAGGTTTCTAATTTCTATCACTAGTTGAAGGATACTACTAGGAGGCATGAGGTCTCTTCTTTAGAGGATTAGTTGATGCGATATTTCTATATCTTAAAATTAAGTGCAAGTATACACTATCATATGCAAGTAATAAAGGGACTAAATAAGTCGGATGTCAAACCTACAGGGATAATTTCTTCTTTTTAACCAATAACTAAAATTATGTCTTCCTAATAATTATTCAGAAAAATAAAAATCTAAAAATGAATGTAGAAAATATAAAAATAAAAACACAATGCAAAGAGATTTAGGTGATAGCAATATAGAGAAAACCTATGATTAATACTATCCCTCAATATGCTTTCTAATGATTAATCTTCTAATAATTAACTCCCTTAGTCTTTGTTTGATCAAGACACTAATGTATTCACAAGTTACTTCCAAGGTCATGCAAGTATACTTTAATTTACCAAATACCTATATTCTTATGGTACTTGTAATAAATTAAGATTCATTAAGATTAAGTCTTATTGATCATACATGCCAATTAGGTATATTTCTATCCTAAATTGAAACTTGCATATGCAACATTGAATGTTACTCTACAATCATGCATCAAATTATCTAGGTCTAAATATTATGATTCCTCTTCCGAGTTTATCAACAATATTACCAACTCATTCACCATATATTGGCCAGATATATTGAAGCATTAAGATAAAGTAATTTGAATATCAAATAACTAAGTTTATTAAATATTCAAAAGATAGGGCAATTAAGCACATATATTGAGTTCAAGTATTAACCCTAGAAAAAAAATTTAGTTTATGGGGGGCTACAAGAGAACAGCAGTAAAAATAATAATAAATCATGATACAATAGCAAACTGATATAGACGTCGAATTTATCTTGATTGCGCTGCCAAGATACTTTTGATGCCGAAGAACACGTTGAATCTCTCTCTAAAGTTGCTTCAATTAAACTCTTATTGCACTCCAAAACTCGTGCTCTATATTCTTGGTGTTCTTAAATGTGTCTTGGGTTCTCTAGGTTGACTTTTAATGTTTGGGGTCGATGGGCTTTTTATAGGGATTGATATGAGCTTGAAAATTTTCATTCTCGTCGGACTAGGACTCGCACCACCGCTGAAGCACTGCGTTCTATCTCTGGGGCGTTGCGCGTATAAGGTCTCACCGCTGGCGCAGTGGAGTGATGGCGCTAGCGTGCTGGCGCGATAAAGATATAGCACTGAGGCTCTGTCCTGTCGCTGGCGCGATGCAGGTCTGGCGTTGGGGCGCTAGTTGCGACTTTAACAGGTTGTCTTTTCTGATTTTCTTATTTCGATCACTATTCCAGAGCTAGGGCTAAAATCCTTGTGGCACTGGGGCGATGAACTCATATTTTGAAAACTATGCATTTTAGTCCCTATTTTTGCTCCTTTTGTATTCTTTCTTTAAATTTCGTTCAAGTCCCTATAAATAACAATAATACACATAAATAGCCATCTATTCTCATAAAATAATAAAATATCAAAATAAAAACATGAAACAATATATGACAAATTTAATATTATCAGTAGTGTTTCATGACCATCATGGTCCTATCTTGTGCTCTACCCAATTCAAATTTTTTGATAACTTATGATGTGTATATTTTTGAGGCCTTAGCTATTAAGCAGGGGCTAATTTTGGCGAAATAACAAGGTTTCAGCAGAGTTGAACTTGAATCTGATGTGGCTTCGGTGATTAATGATCTCCTCTCTAACCTGTAGTCCAGCTCTAAGATTGGTTTGATTTGTTAAGATATTTTTGACCTGGTAAATTGGTTTTAATCCTGTAGGTTCTCCTTTATTCCTAAATATTTGAATAGAGTTGTCAAATTAGCTATTTAATTTTGTAGTCATAATCTGTTGCTATTTTCTATTTCTCTTTCGGAGGAAAAGTTTGTGTTTCAGGACATTAATAAAATTTTCCTTTTAAAAAAAATTCTAACAAAGATTCTATATAAAATAAAATATTCTAAAAAAGATTAAAATTCAATTAATAGTAACTTTCAATAAAAGTATAACTTTTTGGAAAACAAAACCATCAATGCAAAACTTGACTTTAAGTTAAGAAATAAATAGTCAATAATTTTAATGCAAATTAGCTAAAATTAGGCCTCACCTTGAGATGGCATTAAATAACTAGGAAAAGTATTTAAAAGTTTTAGTTTACCGCTCAACTTAAAAATTTAAGTTGATAGGTAAAGTTCTAATATTAATATTAAAGACAAGTCTTTAATGGTCTTTCTCACGTGAAACGTAGATCCGAATAGGCTTCAGCCTAAATCATAGTGGATCTCTCATCTCATAGAAACCAAGAAGCAATATTAGTATTAAAGACAAGTCTTTAATAGTCTCCCTCACGTGAAACGTGGATCCGAATAGATTTCAGCCTAAATCATAGTGAATCCCATCTCCTAGAAACTAATAAATTAACTGAAAAGTGGATCTCCTGTCTCATAGAAACATAGGGGCTTGAACTCAAGACCTTGACTCTGATACCACATTAGATTACAACTTAACCCCAAAAGGTTAAGCTGATAGGCAAAGTCCAATATTAGTATTAAAGACAGGTGTTTAACATATTAGTTTATCACTCAACCCAAAAGTTTAAATTGATAAGTGAATGCCCAATATTAATATTAAAAACAAATCTTTAAGAAAAATATTTTTTTTTGGGCCTCTATTAGAAGTGAAGTCTAGAGCATGGAGCTAAACTTACAAATAGACAAAATGTGTGCAACATGAAGTTATTATATGAATAATTATGCCTAAAGTATTTAATGAATGATCATTTCTTCGATGATGTATATTACTTCAGCAGAAAAAGGAAAAAGAAAAAGAAAATTTCTCAACAACTTCTAAAAGAAAGATACGACAACGGTGATCAAGATGTCGGAGTGTTGGGACATCTCTCAAGAAAATTTGACTACTATGTCACCTATTCCAAATAAAAGCCCTCACCCATCAAAACCTAAGCATCATGCAAACCCAAACAGTATTTCCCAAAACATCAAACAAAACCAATCCTCCAGATCTACATGTTTTCCCCAGAAGAGTTTCCCCCATTAACTCTCAACAAAACCCAGAAGAAAAAATAATCCAACAATGAAAAGTGACAAACTTAAATACCCGACGAGCTGATGGTTTATACCAATAGTTTCTTCGGCAGAAGCTGTCCTGAATTGGTAGTCCTAAAATGCAGTTGCATAAAATAAAATCCTTTAAAGGATTGAAGAATCTCAACATCGCCTGGAAACAAAAATTGATTTAGGATTATCAACTCATCAGATAGTTTTAAATGATTTAAAGAAAGAAATCCAGCAACTCATGCATAAATTCTTAGCTTGATTCAGCAAAGACTTCCATTTGCTAAATAGGAGAAACAAATTAAAATTTTAAAGATGCAGCTTGCAAGTCTTGAAAGAGATTTCACAGACCCTTGGAAATCGATAGACACTTGTTTGAAAGTCTTAAAATCACTACCACCTCTTTCCTTCTCATGTTCTAGTTCCATCTTTGGGGATAGCTTCAGCCTAATCCCTCATAAGAAGAAAAAAGATCTAGCCAAAACCCATAAATCCATAGCAAAAGAACCTAAACCATCTCAACCACAAAAACCCCATACCAAACTACCCGATACTCTGCCTTCAATGTCAGTCCCTGAAACACCATTCCCAAAACCAACCATGTTTCCTCATTCCTTAAAATCCTAGTTCATAGAACTACCACAATCTTCTCCCAATGTTGATTCACAATCAAAAACATTTTCCTCAACCTCAGGTTCACCATAATGGTTTCAACAGAAACTAAAAGTTTTGCTGAAAAATCCTTTAACTGAACCATTATCTTGAAACCCGTCCTTCCTCAATTTATGAATACCCTTCCAGATCCTCAGACTTCTAGACCACAGACAGAAGAATTCGATGAAACAATCACATCACTAGTCAGACCAACAAGAACCCATAAACCAACAAGACCAGACAATTCTAAAAAAACATCATTAGTTTACTCTTGATGACGTTCCACCCTCTAAGTTGATTGACAGAATTTTTGAGTTCCAAACTTGGTGTATCACTGAGCAATAAAAACCCAAAATCACTATCACAGAAGTGATTCAAAGAGTAATTGCTCAATTTCAAGGTATCTTAAATTACTGGTTCCATCACCTTAGCAAGTATAGACAAATGATCATCCAGCAGGCCACCACTATGGAGTAATTTAGAGGTTTTATTTTCACAGAATTCATTGGAGAAGAAGAACATTTCTCAGATAAAGTTAGAGAAGAATTCTTTAAGATGAAATTCTACTCATTTAAACGTAAGGATTTGGAATTACACTATAAAAAAAGCTATAGCAAGGTATTATGTCTTTGGAATTGATGACCCAAACCTTAAATAAGCCTATCTCAATTTAGTCCCAGAACCACTTAGTAAAGAGGCCTTAAGATTTATTGAAGCAAAGGGTTACACATTGACCAATGCCATACTTGGTGCGATACAGCAATCGATCCTTACAACTTTGGACAAATTATGTGTAAGGCATAAATTCTTTAAGAAATTTGATAAGACAGAAACAAAAATCCAAAAAGCATTTGCTCGTCCTAATCTTCTAATTAAATGTCCAAATAATGAATGTCATTGCTCATCCCATAAAAAAAAGAAACACTATTGGAAGTTCCATTTCATAAAAAAACTAAGAAGACGATACTTCAAAAAAAACTCTGTCTTCACCAAAAATTCAAGTCGATGCTTTGCTTGACAAAAGAAATGTCATTTTTCAAAAAACAAAACTTTCTAGAAAAGCCTTTGAAAAATAAAGTTCTCTCTCACATCACAACTATTTCCCAAAATCATCAAAAGATCGTGATTTAGAATATTTGTTCTATGAATAGAGTAAACCTGATAGTGATACCTTTTTTAGTATCTCCTTATCAGACTCCTCAAACACTGAGTTCATCCTCGAATCCCTTCATATTCAACCTATCCAAACACACCCTACACAACACATTTCAACTGCCATTTCAATTCCTATGATCGAATAAAAAATCTTTCCATCCAAGTATGATAATCCTATCAAAGTTTCAAGATTGTTCGATACTAGTGCAGTAGCATCCATTCTAAACCCTTGCATTCTCCCACCAAAATATTGAAAACCCTATAACCAAACTTTTCGTGTAGCCAATGACCAACTTTTCACTATGACTATAATCAGTAAAATAGTGTATCTTAAATTTTTCGCAGGCCTCAAAATCACTCATAAACTCCTTAGATCAGATCTCTCCAGTAAAGACATTATTATCGAATTTGATCTTATTCAAAAACTCTTAGAAAAGAAAATCCAAACCAGGCCTTATGGGCTTAAATTTAAGGATTGCTTTCTTCCTTGGTCATAAGTTGTTGGAGTTAGTGCTTACGTGCCATTTCAATACTTATGAATATTAAATTATTTAATATTTATAAAGCAAACATTTCGTATAATCGTTAATAAAATATAAATATATGGTAAAATACTTGTTATATTACAGACATTGTATACTCTGAGGGAGTTCAGATCTAGTGTAAAAGAGTTTAGACTAGTGCTAAGAATTAGCAGAGCTGAGTGTTATATTTATGCTCACAGTTAGCACTGCTAAAAGTTAGTAGGTTATAACAGTCACCCAGATCTAAAAGATTAGATCTTTGTCTGTAATGGGACAAAGACCTGAGGGTATACTAGTAATGACATGGTTGCAAGGAGTTGCAATAAGTGCTAGGAGATGTCATTATGCAAGTATGTCCTCAAACACTATGATCCTAATCTGTTTCACTGATACAGGTCTATTGGTGGATTCATTATATATAGATCAGTGTATACTGTATCTATATAGTATAGATGGTTATTCTTGGCCAACCATGGGCTTACTTGAAGTTCGTATATGCATATGGGTATTTAGTCATGACTAAATGCTAAATAGACTCACAAGGCCGCCAATAGACATCCTATGAAACTGTCAATAGTGAGTCATCTTAAGTTGAGTAGTATACATGGTCCTTTGACCTGAGTGCCTCGGTGGACTTGTAAGTGATCTACCATACTTTGGTTTTACGCATATCACAGATCTTTTATAGTGTGACGTTGGGTGTCGCTGGGTATGGTTCAATACTTATGGAGTCTGGTGTGTACATATATAGGATCCATCAACTCTCATAGGGGAGTAGTATATCCAGATGCTCCGAGATTGTATTTTAATAAATCTCATGGCCACGAGTACTATCCCTAGAAAGATGTTTCCCAAAGGGTTGAACAATATAGCAAAGGTGTTTGTGTATATTGTTCTTGAAAATACAAATCTGTAGATAAGCTCATGGATGGAGATAAGGGGATTTGACGGTGCTGATCTATTCCCGCACATCCAAGATATACATGATGAAGAATTATACGTATGCGCTGTGACCTCAGCTTGTATGGTCTAACGCGCTGATTTATAATATCTATGATATGTGTATGGGGCATCGATCACAGACTTATAGAATAGTTCCATTTGATGAATCGGGCGTGGACCTAAATAGTCTTATAATATAAAGTGAACTTATTATGCACTGAGACAGCGTATTGGATTGAATTGTTCAATTTAATAATTTTTAGCAGAACTGAATATTTGTCTCAAGAACCCTCAAGATGCATGCGTGTCAGTACTTAAGTGTTAAGTACAATAATTAGTTAATAATTATTATTGACTAATTAAATAGTGACACGTGGTACATCATGAGCCTTCGATTAAAATTGACTCAAGTATCGGGTAATGTGGAACCCACGTTGAGTTAATTAAAGGCTTAAGGGTTATTTCCCTTAATTGATTATTTAAGTGTTAAATAATCTAAATATTTGTTCTCACTTAGGAGTTAAGTGATTAATTAATTTGATTAAAGTTAATTATTAGCTCATGGTTAAATTAATAGAAACAAATATTTTAATTGAGGACTTAATTATTAAATAAAATGAGATTTTATTAAATAAATAATTAAGTTAAAACAAATATTGCTTAAAAGAGAAATTAAATGAAACCTTGAGGACTTGAATGAAAATTTTGTTGTCACAAAACATGCATGGCCGTCTATTACATTTTATCCAATTGTTGGACACAAAATTGGTTTATTTGATAAACTAAATTAATTTAATAATAATATATTAATCAAAAGCTTAGATATTTCACATTATTATTTCATTTATATATTCAATTGATTATTATTAAATGCAATGGGTGGCATGACATGATGAAAGCAAGAAACAAAGTGGCCAGCCATTTAATTGGAGTGGTTGGCATTGTATTTGGTTTTTGAAACAAAACAAAATGATAAAGGTCAAATAAAGTGGCCGGCCAAGTGTTGGGTTAAGTATTCATTTTGGATTCTTCATGAAATTAAAAAAATGAAAAGGGCTAAGTTGGCTCTCAGCCATGGAGAAAGAAGAAGATGAAAATATTTTTCATTTTCTTCTTTAAAGCAAAAACAAGATGGCCACCAATTTTGAAGGTAACGAAAATTATTTTGTTTTGAGTTTTTAAGTGTTAAAAACAAGAAAAACTTAATAGCAAATGTTATTTTTCTATTCATCTTCTTCTCCTAAACATATGGCCATTATTGTTGTATTTGAATTGTTTGTTTTGATGAATTTAAGTGTTAAATACATCAAGAACAAAATGAATATAGTCTAAGTGTTAGGCTATGGGGATTAAGAGTTAATCCAACGGTTTAAATGTTAAACTGGTGCTGAAAATATATAGGCTACTATTCTGATGACTCAAGCCTACCGTGTTGAGTCCTAGAACTACCAACGGGTCAACTTCATGCTCTATTCCAACTACAAATCTGTTCCAAAGGCTTGACAGGTGATAAATCATTAGTATTAATTTGATTAATATATTTTATATTTTGTTCATTAGTGTAATGAATAAAATTTATTATGTTCATTTTAAAAAATTTGATTTCTAGCTTCCATTGCGTTTGTGATTTGTATATGTATATATTAGATACGTATGTATATGAATTTTAAAATAGACATATATATCACATGCATACACCCAATAAGTTTAGGTTATGAATCGGGATAAACTAGCACCCCAACACAAGTGCCTAACTATTTTTCCTTTGATCTATTTAACCCAGTTTTCCAATAATTAAACGTCCAATCAGCAGCCAACAGTTATATTGAATTTCTTTTGAAATGCCCCAATTCTTTATAGACCAACCCAGTCTTCTTTGTTACCCTTCCTTTTAAAAAAAGTGTTGATGTTAACCTTACCAAAGCCAATCATCCAGGTATAAACCCATCTCACTTACAATTAGCCTTAAGTGAGTTAACTTAGTTATTGCATGAAAGACTTATAGAGCCTACATCTTTCCAATGGGCCTGTCAAGCCTTTTACTTCAATAAACGAAGTAAACAAATTAGAGAAAAACCTCGACTAGTGATTAACTATAAACCTTTAAACCATTTCCTCCAAGATGACAAATTCTCATTACCCAATAAACTTGCCCTATTTTCAAAAATTACTCAAGAAAAATTATTTTCAAAGTTCGATCTCAAATCAGGATTTTGACAACTTGGCATCCATACAAATGATAGACTCAAAACAGCTTTTTATACACTAGCCCATCATTGTTAGTGGATAATTATGCCTTTTAGTTTAAAAACAGCCCCGTCTCTGTTTCAGAAATCTATGATGAAAGTTTTTGACCCTATCCAGCATAGTGCATTGATTTATATTGATGACATCTTATTATTCTTAGTTGATACAAATTCATACTACAGTCTCTTATGAAGTTTGGAACCTTTCTACATCAGCATGACATTATGATTTCACCCACTAAATGTCAAGTAGGCCACCATGAAATTGATTTCCTTGGTATGCACATTCAAGATGGCGCATATGCTTTGCAGGCCCACATTACTAGCCAACTCCTCACTTTTTCCAACTCACAGCTCACTAAAATACAACTACAGCAATTTCTTAACTTAATCATTAATATGGCCGACTTTATTTCAAAGTTAGCCCATGTGACAAAACCACTTTATTTAATGCTAAAGAAAAACCACCCCTCACCCCCAGACAAAAGACCAAACAACAGCTGTCAAAACATTGAAGAAACTTGCATCAACTTTGCCTCATTTACCAATCCCCTCTGATGGATGATGAATTTGTGGATACAAAATTAGAGTCTTTTCTAGCTCAGAAATCCATTATCATAGCACATTCAAGGAAATATTAGTTGTTAAGCGTGCTATTGAAAAATTTGAGTCCCACCTCATCGGACACCAATTTTTAATTGAGCTCGATATGCCATCTTTTTCCAATATGCTTGAATTCAAACAAAAACGTATCCCAAATCTGTAGCCACTCAAATGGCAACAATAGTTTGCTAACTATTCATTTGAAGTTAAATATCGTAAAAGAAAAGACAATATTTTGACATATTTTCTCTCAAGAAACCCTATAAATACCCATGACCGACAAATTCGAATCACAAAAGTCCTTGCAAAACAATCCCAAATTTTCACCATTTCCACCATGAATACCATTACCATAAATCCACCTGCAACACCTGTTCCCCCCGAGCTCCCAGACCTTCTCAAAACCAGGACCTTACACCTTCATGCCCCCAGCCTCATCAAATTTCATACTGAACAGGCTGCCTTAGAAAAAGGATTAACCGTATTAGGCGGTCTAAATTTTCACTCTGAATACCTCTTTTTTAACCTTTTTAGTTTCGATCCTCCTCACACATGGTCTGATCTAGCCTTGTATATGCTTTGGTATTTACTAGACTTATATACCATTGCCATAGAATTCCCTATTCTCAGAATGACAGAATGGCTTCGTACGCAACCAAATTCAAATCACCCAGCAGCCAATTTTCTACAGTGGTTTCACCCTCTTTCCTGGTGGTATCATAAGTTTTCTTGTCTTCTAAACAGACAGTCTCAATTCTCACAGAAATTCTTGAAGATTATTCTTTTCTTTCAATGAAAAGGTATAATAATGTCCGATATAAAAATTCAATATTATTTTACCGTTGAAGAATATTTTGTTCTTCCCTATTCCCTAAAAAATAGTTCTAAAGAACACAGAACAGATATCAGGATATTAGAAAAAATACTTGCTGAGAAGAACCAGACACTCTCTCCATCTGTTTGGATATCTGCAGAAGACTAAGCCCCATGGGAAGTCATCCCAAAAGAATTTCAAAGACGTATCCAAAGTGCCATCTCAAATTATGACCACAGAAAAAAGAAAAGCCAATGTTCAACACACTCAAGTCACCAACTACACCTAACACCATCACTCAATGAGTCTTTTATACGACAAAAGATCCTTGGACCTAAACTCTTTTCCACAACCATGTGAAATACTGAGTTATTGTTTTTTAAACAAATAATAATAACTAGTAAATATAAATTGAATTTCTTTCTAATTTTATAATATATAGCAGATGAACTTTCCACTTTTTGTGTCATTTAAAAATTTCTTATATTAAAATGTTATTATTTAAGTGCATAAAAGATACAAAATTATAATCACATCTTTCAATGAAAGTATTGGACATAAAAATTTCCAACAAGTCATGCTGGGTGGGTATTTTGGATTAATTCAGTTTAAAATTGAAAAAATAAAATTTTTACAAAAATCACAATCAAATAAATTGATTCAATTTATAAAGTTAGTACCCATCGATTAGATTTGAAACCGATTAAATCGAATTGATCCTGAACCAACATTGTCCATCCTTATAAGTCATAAATGAAATTAAAAAAATATATAAATGTATCTACAACTTTCTTCCAATTGGATGGTAAGAACACCTCCCCTTTTATTTAAGGAGAAATTTTTAAAAATAACCTTTATTTTAATATTTTATTCTTTTTCACACATTAAATTTCAATTTTTATAATCAAAAGATAAATTTTAAAATATTTTACCCTAAATTATATTTTCTCTAAATTAGAATAATTCATCTTAAAAAAATCCAAATCCCCAAATAAACACACGCATTTCTCTTCAAAGATCTGATCAAGTGGACGATAAATTCTTAACACATTGATGTCAAATGTTTGGTCAATTTCTCAAATTAAAAATATTTTATATAATAATCTTAGAAAAGTAAACAGTTTTGTAATATATGTGTTTAAAATGAGTATATTGTTAAAAACAAGTGTAAATTATGCAAAATAAATAAAAAATAAATTTGATGCGCAAACTAAACGGCGACTGGCATGGAGTTAATGAAGGCTACGTGCGTGAGCTACTTGCACATATAGCCCAGGTGTGTAGCCCTTATAAATGCTTGTGAAATGCAATACGCAGCGTGCATTAGAATTTCACGAACTACTTGCAGTTTTCTTGAATTTAATTTTTTTTCATGTTAATCATATATTTTACAATTTTTTTTTTGTATACAGATCATAATGCATGTTTCATCTATTGTATGCTTTAGAGAAGGTGAGAGTTCCAGTAACGATGATGAGAGATATATTAGTTTCTAAAATATTGGTATTTCAGTTTCGAAGAATGTAAAATATAAAGTTCCATTGAAAAAACTTGTCATGTAATTAAAGTTGATCAAGTGCAGTATAAAGTGTTTATGATAAGTTTTGTTCATGTGAAGAGAGTTAAGTTAAGACCATTTACAATTAAAAATCACGAGGATATGGAGTTTTGGTTGGGACTTCATTAAAAAAACTTTTACACCTCTATATATAACAGTGGATGTTCAAATTCCTATATGTGAAAATAATATAGAGGAGCCCATCAAGAACGAACAAACCTATCTTAATTACTTCATGTCCACAAGCGGTGGCAACCAAGTAAATAACATAGTCCCAACAATATCAACAATTATATTTTCGACAAACACTATAAATGATTATCAATATTCCTCTCCAATGTTTAACATATACTAATTTATATGTATTATAATAGTTAGACAGATGGTGATGATGATGGTAATGAAATTATTGATTACAGAACAAAAATTGATAGATTGAATGATACCTAAAGGTGAACTATGTTATATTTCTAATAATTCTCTTTGTGAACTGCATGATAAGTATAATTTGCATGTAAGAGAATATACGGTTCAAGTAGAAATGTTTTTTCAATTTATGCCTTTGATACTACCATCAGACTTAGAACATATCAGATAAGGTATTATATACTGAAATTAGAGATGTGCTTGTGAAAAAATTTTATGATATAAAAGATGAAATTCATAAGGCTATATACATACTAGCATTTAATTATAATTGGAGCTTCAATGTTTATAGATCCACCAATGATCATTTTGAGGTGAAATGCAATGATGAGAGATGTAAATAGAGATTAAGTGCAGTGTTGATGGCAGTGCAAAAGTTCTTCACCATGAGGAGAATAGATGATCAGCACACTTATATTTTAGACTGATTGTGTGATGGTCACGGGCAAGCCAAGTATAAGATTTGTGTAGTTAAGTATTTAAGGGAAGACGTTAGTATAGGAATATAGACTCGATCAATTGATGTATTCAGATGATACAATATCATGACTACTAATATCGTAAAAAGTATTATTGCAGTTGCAAAAATATAAGATCTCTTCTCCTAACCACTTTGGTTGAGTAGATATGGGAGATAACGTAACAATAATTTTATTATAGATAAGAAACAATAAAAGGTATGACATTCTTTTTGACAATTTAAGCAAATCAAAAAGTGATGAAGCACAATGGTAGTTCATCTAGTGGATAATTCGTAATTTCTATTGAATGACGGAAGTAGAAACGAAATAATAGACATCATTGTGAAGACATGCAGTCATCAGAGGTTTGACTTTTAGCAACTACCTTGTCCCCATGATATTTCTATATGTAGACATACTAGATTATAATACGAGAGTCCTTCTTCGACTTATTACACATTGGAGTATTTAGTTTATGCCTATAATGAATCAATCCTTCAAGTTGCGTCTATCAGATTGGATAATTCCAAACAAATTGAAAAAAGTTGACATATAGCTTCTCATAGCATGTTAACAGGCAAGTAGGTGTATGACGAAGCGAATTCTATCTCAAAATGGAGAAACCATCAAAAAATGTTTGTAGTCACTATGAACAACATGGACATAATTGACAGACATATTAGAACCCTATTGCTTTACATAGCAATTGATGTACAATTGTTAATTTTGGCTTACATTATTTTAATGGACTTATATGTTTGTTTATAATATGTAAATTGATATTTAATCTCCTTTCGTTTAGTTTACTTTGATATTTATTGTTTAATTACTAAATATAGTTAATTATATTCATATACTAAAATTTTGATGAATTTGTTTCTTATTTTATGGATATTTTGAAACTTGCAGATCATCAATAATATTTCTATACATTTTGCACATCTATACATCATCTCTATACATATCCACCAAACACAAGGATAACGTACTACTATATAACATAATTTCACATATATATAATATTTTGCACATCTATATAAAATATTTATACATATCTACCAAACACAAGAGCAATAAGGAACAATATAACATAATTTGCACATCTATACATCATTTCAAGGCATAGGTCCACAAATCTATAGCTATCATTTTTCTAACAAAATTGTCAGTCTTAGGGACAAAATTGAATGGTTAACCCAATATTAGGTATTCAATAAACGTACAAGTAAATATGTCACAGTCCCCACTTTGAACCCTCTGTTGAGGCATACCTTCCTTTAAACTTATATGCTCAAACAGCAACATATCTTCAATTGCTTCTATCCTAAAGGCATACAATTTGCATGCCCGAAGATAATGTGACATGAGAATACATAGAGGAGCGATAAAAACTTCCATCACTTCGTCAGCATATGCATTATTGATGAAATCATAGAGAGTAACTCTTTTATGAAGCAAATCAACCTCTGCCACAATCAAATACTCTATTTTGTAGTTCATTGAAATATATACATATATAAATAATTGTAGTTTTATTTTGAACTAATTGTATAATAAATGGAAAAAAAATTATTATTTTACAGTTTATTACCTTACCTATCTCAATTCACAATTTAGCAACAAGTAAATATATGATATTAAATTGAAATAATTATACCAACAAATTTATAATAAAATATGAACAATAATTGGAGGAAAACTTATAAAAACAAAATGTATCTGTAACCATCCATTCTTGTAATTATGCTTGTATATACTTGCATTAACGTTGACAGACCAATTTTAGATACTCATTAATATGCTACAAATCCCATGTAATATGTATAAGTATTGATACTATTAATTCATATTTTAAAAAAAACAAAAACAAAATGTAAGAAAGTCCTTATAAAGTCATCAAGCAAGTCATTTAGGAGCTCAATAAACCATTTCGGATCAGCATAGATATTAGGTAACCTTACATACCTTTGATCATCCTGAATCAAAGCCTGAAACTCCACAAGCACGGTAAGTCTACCGACCATTGTGGATCCCGATCAAACTGAGAATCATTGCATGAATTCTCCACTTACAATTCTACATTTTTTTTTCTTATGATCTTCTTTTCTATTGGCAGTATAAAGATGTGTTTAACCTACACATTGATGTGAATCCCACAGAAAAACTATGAGACCCAGCAAGCAAATTATAGATTCCAACCCTAAGAACGTTAAATCAGATTTCGACACAAAAAAAGCCTTAACCTAATACTTATGGAAGACACAAACCAAAGGTATAAAGAATGATATTGATGCTACACTCAAGAAAAGGATGAGAATGTAAGTGATAAGTCATATTTAGAATACTACAAGAAAATATTCTTGAGAAGTTCACAAGTTCATAAAAGAACCAAAGAAAGAATTTCTTTTTAATTGATTAAATTACGTGGTTCTCTTCTGTACCTTTGGATATATACTTATATAAAGCTAAATAAAGTCCTAAATATACTAGGAATTAGCTAGAGTCCTAATCTATATAGGAAAGATAAAAAACTAAGGGATTTGGTAGATATCAATCCAAATCAAAATAGGAAACTAATACTAAATATTTCAGAATAATCTATTAAACTTAATCAAGCCCTTACATAATCCAGACTTGTATGGCTTACAAATCTCCATAATTCCTTGCATGCCATCGTCATCTTGTATAATCTTCATGTACACAATCGAGCTTGATCAAAAAGTTGTTCATGTATTTGAATGAGGTTCACAAGCTTTTGGTTCCTTTTTGAGCCCAAATCTCTATGAGATATACCATAGTTGCACTCGAAGTCCATATTTCTTCAATTAGCCCATTTAGTGCTTCTCGCATCCTCTTGGCTCTAGCTCTTGTTATTGGGTCTCTATGAATATATAGTGGATCCTTTAAAGTTTTGCACATATCTTCTTGATGATTCACACCATTCCCTCTCTCATAAAAAGGATTCGTCCTCGAATTATTACTTACATCAAAAGAAATTAAATCAGTAATATTGAAAATAGCACTAACATTGTACTCAATTGACAAATCCAACTTATATGTATTGTCATTGATGTACTCAAAGACTTGAAAGGTCATCTCTTCTTGAAAACAAATTAGATCGTTGCTATACTGGAAATATTTCTTTTCGCATATTCAACCAAACCCAATCTCCGAGTTCAAAAATTAGTTGTTGGCCCTTTCTTAGCTTATTTTGTGTATTGGTTTGTCCTCCTTTCAATGTTGAGTCTTGTTTTCTCATATATCTACTTAATAAATTTAGCCTTTTTTTTAATCTAAGTTAGCATGTTCAGACAAAGGTAATTGCTTCAAATCTAATAAAGTTAAAGGATTGATTAAAACCATAAAAAATTTCAAACGGTGAAACTTAGTAATAGAATGAATAATACGATTATAAGAAAACTCAACATATGGTAAACACTCTTCCCAAGTTTTATGTTCTTTTTAATAATAGCCCTTAACAAAGTAGACAAAGTTATATTTACTACTTCAGTTTGACCATCAGTTTATGAGTGATAAGTAGTAGAAAATAAAACTTAGTTCCTAACTTGCACCATAAAGTCTTCTAAAAGTAACTCAAGAACTTAGCATCTTTATCCAAAACTATTGTTCTAGGTATACCATGTAATCTTACAATTTCTCTAAAGGAAAAATTAGCAACATGTGAAGCATTATTAGTTTTGTGACATGGAATGAAATGTGTCATCTTAGCAAATCTATCCACAAGTATAAAAATTGAATCCCTACCATGTTTAGACTTAGGCAAACCTAATATAAAGTTCATCGAAATATCAAACCAAAGCTCACTAAGAATAGGTAGTGGTGTTTAAAAACCATAGAGCTGTACTCGAAATTTTGCTTGCCTACGTGTGACTTATCTACCATAAATTCTCTTAACATCTCTTTTTATGTGTGGCCAATATAAATGTTCTTGCAAAATGGCTGAGGTTTTAGTAACTCCAAAGTATCCCATTAACTCTCTACTATGGGATTTCCTTACTAACAAATCACGTATAGAGTAATTCGGCACACAATTTATTTTCTTGAAACAAGAAACCCTCATGCCTACACAACTTACCCATTACGTTTTACTCATAAGCTCGAAACTCCTTACAAAAATCATGGTCTAAAGGATACAATTCTTTTAATGTGCTCAAAACTAAGTAATTTTGCATCAAGAGTAGAAATTAATACATACCTTTGAGAAAGCACATCGGCAATGATGTTTTCCTTACCTTGCTTGTATCGGATGACATGTAAAAATATTTCAATGAATTCCACCCATCGTACAGGTCACGTTTTCAACTTATGTTGGTCTTTCAAATACTTCAAAGACTCATAATCAGTGTAAATCACGAACTCCTTAGGCTAAAGGTAGTGTTGCCATATTTATAATGCTCGAACCAACGTATAAAATTCTTTATCATAAGTAAGGTAGTTTAAAGCTGCTTCGCTTAATTTCTCGCTGAAATATGCAATTGGCCTTCCTCCTTATATAAGAACTACACCTATACCTATACTTGAAGCATTACATTCAATTTTAAATGTTTCAGTAAAATCAGGCAAAGCAAGTAAAGGAGCATGAGTTAATTTTTTCTTAATCAATTGGAACTTTTTCTCTTGTTTGTCTCCCCACTTGAATCCAACATTCTTCTTGATTACTTCGGTAAGCAGTGTAGTAATGTTGCTAAAGTCTTTCACAAACCTCCTGTAAAAAGTAGTAAGTCCATGAAAATTATGAACATAACCTACACTTATGGGACACGATCATTCTTGAATAGCACGAATCTTCTCTTCATCAACCTATATTCCTCGTACACTCACAATAAAACCAAAAAACACAAGCTTATCGGTGCAAAAGGTGCACTGCTTCAAGTTAATAAATAACTTCTCTTTTTCAAGTACATCCAAAGTTGAATTTAAATGCACAACATGATCATGCAAGTTTTTGCTATAAATGAGAATATCATAAAAATAAATAATAACAAATCTACCTATAAAAGCACGTAAGACATGGTTTATTAATCGCATGAAAGTACTTAATGTAATGTTAACCCAAATAGTGTAACTAACCACTTATATAAACCATGTTTTGTTTTAAAAACAGTTTTCCATTCATCGCCATCTTTGATTCTTATTTGATGATACCCACTCTTTAAATCAATTTTAGAAAATATACAAAGCACCATGCAATTCATCTAACATATCATCTAAACGAATAATATGAAGATGATACTTTACCGTTATATTATTGACTGCTCGAAAATTAATGCACGTTCTCCACATTCCATCCTTCTTAGGAACCAAAATCACTGGCATGGCACACAGACTCATATTTTTCCTTACATACCCTATTTCTATTAATTCATTAACCTACCTTTGTAGATTCTCTATCTCTTCGAGATTGCTTAGATATAGATTGGTCGGTTTGGAATGGAAGCACTAGGTATAAAATTGATTTGATATTCAATTCCTCGAATAGGAGGTAAACCATATGAAATTTCTTTGGGAAAGACATCATCAAACTCTTGCAAAAGAGAAATAGCTGAACTAAGCAAAGACACATCAAGTTGGTTAGTGTTTAAATACACCTCTTTATATAAAAGTACAATCATTGGCTAATTTGAAAACATCGCTCTTTTTATTTCACTCACTTTTGCATAGAAATTTATTTTTCTCTCTGTTTGTCTCTCAATGGTTGAATCTATCCTCTTGTTTTCTCTCTCATTTTTCTTGACCTCTCTTTTTTTTCTTTTATTTTTCACTTATTTTCTTTTTCTCACTCTTTTTTTTTATCACTCTCTTTTTGTAATCTCACTTAATCTTTATAGACCTGCTTTGGTGACAAAGAGACTAGAGTGATTGTCGTTTAATTGAGCACAAATGAGTATTTATTGGTGAAACCATCGTGCTTAACACGCTGATCAAATTGCTATGGTCGGCCTTATAACTAGTGTCCATCTTGCATTGGAACTCTATCACATAACTTTATCTTCATATTTTCTTATTCGGAATGAAACTAACACTTGTTTAGTAACCCTTATCTTACCACTATCATTGAGCCATTGCAACTTGTAGGGCGAAGAATGTTTAAAGGTTGGCGACCCTAATTTCTCCATCATTGTAATGCTAGCAACATTAGTACAACTATCTACATCAGTAATCATACTACATACCTTATTTTGCATGTGGCATCTAGTATGAAAGATGTTTTCTCGCTATTCTTCATCATCTTCTTTGACCTGTATACTTAGAGCGCTCATGGTAACCAACAATTCACCTTGGGCAGCATATTCCTCATCATCCACATCCTCCAATGGTGGCATAGATTCGGTGTCATCTTTTTCATTGGATTCAATTTCAACATTATCTCGTAATATCATAACTCTTTTGTTTAGACATTAGCTTGTTGCCTTGGCATTTAAAATACTTAATATCACAATTCTGAGCAGTGGAAGAATCAAATTTACCTTGATTTTTATGGCTGGTCGCTTCTTATTTTTGCTCGATTTTGGGCTTGGTAGTGGCCTACTTCTCCTCTTTCTTCATAAACTTCGGCCTCCATGATGAACCTGAGCTAAGGTTTTGCTGTTATTGCTGCACTTTGATAAGGCATAATTATATAAAATATTTTATCATCCTAAACTTAACATTTGCTCAATTTATCCCAATAACTTGGCCATGTATGCATGTTAATGTTGTTTTATAGGTTTAAAGACAATTAGCATGAGAATACTGGAAATCGAATGTGAATGGAGCTAATTGGTATGAAAATCTAAGAAAGGCCCAAAATGCTCAAAATAAATAGTGATTATGAATAGTGCTTAGTGTATAGTACATATAAATAGTATTTTTGATGTAAACGACGCTGCACAGCCTATAGGCATACAAGAGAACAAACTCACACATAGGCTTAGAGGGATACATGAGACACGTGGGCTTGAAGGGTCTCAAGTCCAGAAATTATATGATCCATTAAGTTTGTCAAATGGGCCAATCATAAGACTCAGAGCCAAGCAATTTAAAGAAGCATTTAATGAGCTGATTCAACAAGTTTGTGAGATGGAAAAAACATGAAGGCCTAGCATAAGCCTAAATCCATTTCAAATATGTTCACATCAATTTCAAGGGAACCTAATAACTTTGATTAAGATAAATTTTTCGGAGATTTAATTCTAGAAAGCCAGCAAATCACTTTTCCTTCAAATTCAAGAATTAGGAACATGTTGGTTGAATTGTTGTGATATGTTTGAATTTTGTTTTGTTAGATATAATTATAGACTTTTTGGTATGTAGGTAGCAATAGGTTTGTTGTGATATGTTTGAATTTTATTGTGTTAGTTGTAATTATGAACTTTTGGGTATGTAGGTAGCCATAAGTTTATTGTGATATGTTTGAATTTTGTTGTGTTAGTTGTAATTGTGGACTTTTGAGTGAGAGGGTAGCTATAAGTTTAGACTTTGAGTGAGATGGTAGTTGTAAGTTTAAAATTTATGTTTAAAAGTTGTAACTTGACATCCGATATAGTCTCTATAAATACCATGGGGATTGAGAGTGAGTAGACAGAATTCAGAAAATAAAAATTTGTGAGTTTTTTGTGTTCTACTTTCATTCTTGAAAGGACTTAAACTTATCAAGATTATTCTTATGGCATTTAAACAATTGAATTTATCACCTTGATTCTCGAGTGTCTTGGGTTTCTTAGAGTGGCATCCCTTATCCAGCCGTAGTCTTGATTCTTAGTTTGATAAATTAAGGGTCAAGACTCATCAAACTTGCGTTATCTCGGGTTCGATTCCACATTTTGGTGTTGGGTTTCATCACGTCGTTGGAGGTTCATGTTGGTATTTGAGCTTTAGTTTCAAACCTAATCATAGCCGCATTCTATCTTGAAAACTCTACTTTGTTATAAATTTGTATTTTTTTAAATTTCTGGTTCCTAGTATTAAAAAGAAAGAAAAGAAAAGAAACCAAAAAAAAAATGAAGCCAGAAAAGTGTTGCAAATTCATCTTCATCGAAATTTTGAATCTTCATCCATCTTTTAACAATTTGAAACCACTTTGCCAAGTTGATTGCTTACATCAATTTCTAAAAGATTGCTACTTGAATCTTGTGACTTATCTCGGTTGCTTCTCATCTTGAATTGTCACTTGAATCTCCATTATTCTTGAGTCTAATTAAGAGTGAAAAGAAGACACACGAGTGGAAAGAGGCAAGAATGGTGAAACATAAGAGGGTAAAAGTCATTTAAGTGTTAAACACGAGAGTTAGTGAATTTTCTTAAGTGAAACACATGAATGAGTGCTTGTGAGACCTTAACTATGTTTATGTAGATTTTAAACATGTTACACAATCAAGAAGAAAACTCAACTAAAGAGGTACAACAACCAACCAATCCCAACCTATAGCTGCAGGCGTTGTTGGACAAAATGAGGTGGATGATGAGGACTGAATTGGAGCAAATTTATGAGATGGATAAGTTGAAAAATAAGGGGTAGCATCAAAACACTTTCATTGGGCAACCACCTAAGCGAGTGCAACCAGGGATACAATGAAGAGATGTAGAAGATGAAGTGGAGTTGGATGAATTGGATGAACCACCAATGAACCAAGGCAGATTTGGGCATGGATATGAAGATAGTGATGCTAGGAGAGGAAGACCTAGGCGGGATGACGACTTGGGAAGCATTAAGTGAAGATTCCACCCTTTCAAGGTAAAAATAACCCCGAGCCATATCTGGAATGGGAGATGAAGATAGAGATGATCTTTGATTATTACAACTACTCTGAGGCCAAAAAGGTAAAACTGGCTGCAATTGAATTCATTAACTATACTATTGTTTGGTAGGATCAACTATTGAAGGAAAGAAGGAGAAATTATGACGATCTATTGAGACATGAAACAAGATGAAAGCCATCATGAGAAGATGCTTCAATCCTAACTACTACCATTGGGAGTTATATAACAAGTTACAGCGTCTAACTTAAAAATCCAATATCGTTGATGAATACTATAAAAAGATGGAGATTACTATGATCCAAACGAATATAAAGGAGGATAGAGTAGCCACTATGGCTAGGTTCTTGCATGGCTTTAACTGAGAGATAGCAAATGTGGTGGAGATGCAACATTATGTGGAGTTGAAAGATATGGTACACCAAGCCACCAAAGTTGAACAGCAATTAAAATGAAGGAACATAGTTTAGAAGAGGATCAAGCATGGCTGCCATAAACTCATAGAGACCCCTTAAAAGAGATGAATTTTCATTAACTAAGCCTAAGCCTGAGCCATCTAAGGATGCCAAACAAGCTGCAATATTGAAATAAGGTAAAATTGAATCCAAAACTTCTAGAAATCATGACATTAAGTACTTCAAATGCCAAGACAGGGGACATATAGCTAGCCAATGTCCGAATAAAAAGGTGATGGTAATCAACACTCAATGGGAGATTGAGTTGGAAGATGATTAAGAAGATAAAGTAGATGAAATGCCACCTCTTAAAGACGACTATGAAGGGAAATATGCGATGGAAAGAGAATCATTGGTGGCAAGATAAGCTCTTTGTGCACAAGTCAAAAGAAGAAGAAAATAACTAGCATGAGAATTGTTCCATACTCAATCTTTCGTGAACAAATTAATGGAGAAATTGGCATTATAATTAATGGTAGGAGTTACACCAATGTTGCCAGCATCAAATTAGTGGAGAAATTGGCATTACCTACCCTGAAACATCCAAGATCGTACCAACTTCAATGGCTAAATAATTGTGGAGAAGTCAAGGTAACAAAACAGGTGTTAGTGGCATTTTCTATTGGCAAATACGATGATAAGGTGCTTTGTGATTGGGTACCTATGCATGTATATCACATCCTATTGGGATGACTATGGTAGTTCGATAAGAGAGTCAAGCATAACGATTACACTAATAGGTACTCTTTTATCATCAAAAAAGTAGCCTATAACACTTATTCCATTAGCTCCCAAACAAGTTTTCAAAAACCAACTCAAGATGTAAAAGGCAAGTGAGAAAAGAAAAGAAAAAGAAAGAAAGGCCAAAGATGAGAGAAAAGAAAATGAAAGGAGAGAAAAAGAGAAATGCAAAAGCAAAAAGGGTTGAGAGAGAAAATGAGAAAGTTGCAGCCTTGGGGAGTACAAGAGAGAAAAAAATATAACTATATTGCAAAAAAATGTGAGATCAAGAGAGCTTTATTTTCAGAACAGCCTCTTATATTACTCATGTAGAATGATGCCTTTTTGTGTACAAAATTTCTTGCTGGATCTTTGTCAGGCAACATTATTTCACTTTTGCAAGAATTTAATGATGTCTTTCCCGAGGAGGTGCCTCTAGGTTAACCTCCAATTCAAGGAATTGAATATCAAATTGATTTTATACCCGGTGCAACAATTCCAAACTAACCTACCTATAGAAGTAATCCTGAAGAGACGAAGAAACTTCAATGGCAAGTTAACAAGCTAATGGAAAAGGGGTATGTTAGATAGAGCATAAATCTTTGTGCAGTTCCAGTGCTACTAGTATTGGGATTTGTGCTTATGTGCCATCCCATTATGTTTAAATATTTAATGATAGTATTTATATAATTATTATTTCTAATAAAATCGTTATTATTATTTATAATAAATTGTAAGATGCTTGTAATGTTTCAGACATTGTATGATCTGAAGGAGTTCAAATATAGTTTAAAGGAGTTTGGATAAGTGCTAAGAGTTAGCAATGCTAATAGTTAAAAGTACTAAGAGTTAATGGTACTAAGAGTTAGCAGATTAATAGAGTTAATGAAATCTAAACAGTTAAAGCCTTGTCTGAAATGGGACAATGACCTGATAATATATTAATAATGACATAGCTACAAAGAGTTGCAGATGGTACTAAGAAATGTCATTATGCAAGTATGTTCTCAAACATAATGTTCCTGATCTAATTTCATCGATGCGGATTTATCGGTGGAACCCATTAATATAGATTAGTGTATGTCTATACCTGGATAGTCTAGATGGTTAGTCTTAGTAAACTATGAGCTTAGTGGAAGCTCATATAGACATACAGGTATTCAGTGAGGTCTGGATATTGAACAGACTCATAAAGACCTCCAATAGACATCTCATAAAGCCGTCAATGAAAGGTCTTTCATGTTGAGTAATATTTATGGTCCTTTGACATGAGCGCCACGATGGGTTTGTAAGTAATCCACCATACTTTGGTTTCACACGTGTCAGAGACCTTTCATAGTCTAACCGTTGTGTGTCGCTGGGTGTGATTCGATGCTCATGAAGTTTGATGTGCATAGATATGGGATCCATCAGCTCATATGAATGGGTTGTATATTTTAATGCTCTGAGATTATATTTCAAAAATTCTTGTGGCCACAAGCATAAACCTAAAAAAATATATTTCGAAGGGATAAACAATATCACAAAAGTGTTGTGGATATTGTTTAAGAAAATATAAATCTGGAGATAAGTTGATGATTGAGCAAATAGAGAGAGATTTGACGATGATGATCTATATTTTTGCTCTTCCAGTATATATATATATATATATATGTCACAGAGGGATTTATACAAATATGCAATAACCTCAACTTGCATAGTCTAACGCTGATTTGAAATATTCGTAATGTGTGTATGGGACATCATTAATGAATGTATGGAGGAGCTCCATATGAAAATCAGGTGTGGACCTAGAGAGTCTTAAATATGAAGTGAACTCGTTGTGCACTAGGGTAGTGGATTGGATTGAATAATTCGATCCAATAAATTTCAGCAACAAATAGAATAATTATTTTGAAATCCCTCGAGATGTGCATTTGTCAAGACTTAATTATTAAGTACATCGTTGAATTAATTAACAAGAGTTGTTAATTAATAGGATGTTGACAAGTGGCACAATTTGGTCTATGATTTGATTTTACCTTAATTTTACCATTTAACCTTGGTAGTAAAAACTAGTAAGGTAAAAAGTAATTATTCAAACTTGCTTTGGATAATTAAATCAGATATTATTATTATATTATTAGATAATATGATAATATATTAATCATGACTATTGTATTTTAATATAATGAGGTGCTTAGATGTTGGCAATTTATTTACCTAATATGATTAAAATAATTATATTTGTTAGGTAATGATTTATTTAGGTGACCATTATTCTAGTGCTTAATAAATTAATCCTAAGTGGGAGACCAACAATTAAATTGATGGAGCACTTATTTTTATTTTCTCAAAAAGTGTTGAATAACAAAAACAAAACTTTGGTTAATAATTGAATTAATTGATTCATTCATTTAGAAAGTACAAAAAAATCGGCCAATTAATGGAGAGGTAAGAGAAAAATTGGTTTTTATTCTTTCAAGTGATGGAAAACATGAAAAACCTCTCTTCTTCTTCTTCTCTCATGGATGGCTCAAAATGAATGAAAAGATAATTATTTTAATCAATAGTTGTTCAAAATAATTATCCTATGGGAATTGTTTCTAAGAATTAATTTAAGAGTTGTATGTAAAATATTTGTCATCTCCATTTAAGAAACAAAATTGTGTTCAAAGAGTTTGAATACATGTGCTAAAAATTATAAAACTAAACTACCATTCTAGCTCCATAATCCCATCAAACCGTTATGGAATAGAATTGTTCAACAATTCACTTTAAGGTGAGCTCTTCAATTAGATTGTTAGAGGACTTGAAGAATTTATAAAGCTACCTTCATTAGGTAAGTGTTCTTTATATTTAAGAAATAAAATTATGTTCAAAGAGTTTGAATACATGTGCTGAAAATTGTAAAACTAAGTTACCATTCTAGCTCCATAATCCCACCAAACCGTTATTGACTAGAATTGTTCAACAATTCACTTTAAGGTGAGCTCTTCAATTAGATTGTTGGAGGACTTGAAGAATTTGTAAAGCTACCTTCGTTAGGTAAGTGTTCTTTACATTTTGTTTTTAAGTAATACAATTGTTCATCATGTAAAAGTTGTTGTATAATAGTTATACTCGAACATATATGTTATATATATGGTTAAATTTGTTACATTTGGTGTATATGTTGATATACTTCCGCTGCGTGTAGTAATTTTTAAAATTACGTATACACTCGTATGTCACACACTCGGTTTCCATTAACTAGTGCCTAAGAAAGATAGGACATGGAGGATATGTATTGATTGTTTAGCCATCAACAACATTATAGTAAAGTATCGCCATCTTATTCCTCGATTAAAAAATATGTTAGATGAACTGCATGGATCTTGTGTGTTTTCTAAGATTGATCTCAAGAATGGATACAATCAAATTAGGATGAAAGAAGGTGATGAATGGAAAACTGCATTTAAAACAAAGTATGGTTTGTTTGAGTGGCTAGTTATGCCTTTTGGATTAACTAATGCACCTAGTACTTTCATGAGACTTATGAACCATGTTTGGCATGCTTTTATTGGAAAATTTGTAGTTGTCTACTTTGATGATATCCTGATCTATAGCAAAAACCTGGACGATCATGTTGAACACTTAAAGCTTATTTAAAGGTTTTAAGGAAAGAAAAGTTGTTTGCTAACCTTAAGAAATGTACTTTATGCACGAACAAACTTGTGTTTCTTGGTTTTGTTGTAAGTTCTAAAGGAATTGAGGTTGACAATCAAAAGGTGAAGGAAATTCAAGATTAACTGATGTGTACTTTAGTGACTTAGATAAGAAGCTTCCATAGCTTGGCTAGTTTTACTGACGCTTTGTTTGGGATTTCAGTAGTATAGCTGCACCCCTAACCAAAGTCATCAAGAAGAATATCCTGTTTAAGTATGGAGAGAAGCAAAAGAAAGCATTCAAGCTCATCAAAGAGAAATTTAATGAGGCAGTCCTAAAATACTCTACTTACAACAAAGAATTGTATGCATTAGTTTGAACTCTAGAGACCTGGCAACACTATCTATGGCAAAAAGAGTTTTTTATGCATACGAATCATAAATCTTTGAAGCATTTAAAGGGGTAGCATAAGATAAGCAAGCGCCATACCAGTTGGATGGAGTTCATTGAAACATTCCTTTATGTGATTAAATATAAATAAGGTAAGGAAAACGTAGTTGTCGATGCACTATCATGCAGGTACGCTTTGCTTTCAACCCTTGATGCTAAATTGTTTGGATTTGATTACATTAAGATATTATATGCAAACGATTCTAATTTTGGTGACTTGTTTAAAATTTACACTAAAAGGGCGAGTAAGAAGTTCTATTTATATATTGGTTCAATGTTTCAAGAAAATAAATTGTGTGTTCCACATTCATCCTTACACGAATTATTTATTCGGGAAGCACATAGTGCTAGTTTGATGGGTTATTTCGAGGTAACAAAGACTTTAGCATGAGCATTTTTTTTTTGCCACACATGAAATGTGACGTAGAGATAATTTATACGAGATGCATTACTTGTAGGCAAGCTAAGTCTAGGCATTAACCACATGGGTTGTACACACCCTTATTCCTAGTGCACCTTGGGTCGATGTTTCTATGAATTTTGTTTTAGGCTTACCTAGGACTAAGAGGGGGAGAGACTCAGTTTTTATGGTTATTGATAGATTATCTAAGATGACACATTTTATTGCATGCCAAAAAATTGATGATGCATCATATATAGCCGATTTCTTTTTAAAGGAGATTGTTAGGTTGCATGGCATGCCCAGAACTATTATTTTTTATTTGGACGCACGGTTCTTAAGCTACTTCTGGAAGATTTTGTAAGGAAAGTTGAGAACTAATTTGTTGTTCTTTACTACATGTCACCGATAAACTAATGGTAAAATCGAAGTATAAATCAGACTTTATCTACTTTGTTGCATGCTATCATACAAAAAACTTGAAAACATGGGAAGATTGGTTGCCCCTTGTTGAATTTACTTATAATTGTTGTGTTCATTTTACAACTAGGTTTTCACCGTTTGAGATTGTCTATGGGTTTAATTGATTGACTCCTTTTGATTTAACTCTTCTAAATTTCAGCGAACATATTAA
Organism: Ailanthus altissimus; assembly: GCA_946807835.1. Classification (NCBI taxonomy): domain Eukaryota; kingdom Viridiplantae; phylum Streptophyta; class Magnoliopsida; order Sapindales; family Simaroubaceae; genus Ailanthus; species Ailanthus altissimus. Next base: position 11,725,683 of record OX327684.1, read on the forward strand.
CTTAGATGGCAAGAAGAAAACTAATTTCATTAAGTAGATTCATAAGACAGCAAAGCAAAACATATAACGGTGGACAGAGTAATATACTAAACAAGCCAATAAGGAATGTAAGAAGTTTGTCTATGAACCAAGAGATTGGGTTTGGCTGCATACGAAGAAAGAACACTTTCTTGAGCAAAGACATTCTAAACTCCTTCCTAGGGGTGACAAGCTATTTCGAGTATTAGAACTCATCAAAGATAAGGCTTACAAAATTGAATTACCTGGTGAGTATAGTGTTAGTGCTAGCTTTATTGTTTCTGACGTATCTCCTTTCGATATAAGTGATGATGCAAATGAAGATTTGAGGAAAAATCTACTTCAAGAGGGGGAGAATGATGCACACGACATTGCACAGCTTATACGCATACAAGAGAAAGAACTTACACATGAGCTTGGAGGGGCTAAAGTCCAATAATCACATGATCCATTAAGTTTGTCAAATGGGCCAATCACAAGTCTTATAGCCAAGCAATTTAAAGAAGCATTAAATGCGCTAATTCAATAAGTTTGTGACATAGCAAACATGTAGGCCTGACAGAAGCCCAAATCCAATTTCAAATATGTCCAAATTAGATTTAAGGAAACTTAATCACTTTGATTAAGGAAACGTTTCTAGAGATTTGATTCTAGAAGTTTAAAAAATCACTTTTCCTTCAAATTCAAGAATTAGGAACATGTTTGTTGAATTAGTAGAGATTATGTTTGTATTTTGTAATTTCAATTGTTATGTTAGTTATAATTGTGGACTTTTGAGTATGTGGGTAGTTGTAAGTTTGTTGTGATATGTTTGAATTTTGTTGTGTTAGTTGTAATTGTGGACTTTTGAGTAAGAGAGGGTAACCGTAAGTTTAGACTTTAAGTGAAATGGTAGTTGTAAGTTGGAAATTTATGTTTGAAAGTAATAACTTGACATCTCATATGGTCTCTATAAATACCATAAGGATTGAGAGTGAGGACAGAATTTAGAAAATAAAATTTAAGACTTTTTGTGTTCTTTTTTCATTCTTGAAAGTACTTGAACTTATCAAGATTGTTCTTGTGGCGTTCAAACAACTAGACTTATCACTTTGATTCTTAAATATCCTTAGGTTTCTTGGCGTGGTGTCTCTTATCTAGTCATAGCCTTGGTTCTTGATTTGCTAAGTCAAGGTACAAGATTCATCAAACTTGCGCCTTGAAGATCTTGGGTTCGATTTCATATTTTTGTGTTGGGTTTCATCACATCGTTGGTGAGGTTCATATCATTCTCATTGATTTTATCATCCTAAACATGGAAGAAGACAAGAAAATCTCCAATCCTTGGAAGACCATTTCTAGCCACAGAACATACTATCATGATGGTTAAAATAGGGAGATAACCATAATGGTACGAGATGACACAACAACATTCAAAGTCTTCAAGGAGATCAAGTTGCCATCTGAGAATGAAGACTGATGTAGTATTAATATGGTGCACCTAAAGCCAAAGAGCTCAAAGACATGGAGATGTAGAATCCTCACATCAAAAAGAAGGTGTTAAGGCATAGGAAAAGAAGAAAGAGAAATAAGAAGCAATAATGTGATGAGAGAATTGAAGATAAGGACACAAAAGAAATACTTCATCGATCTTAGATTCAAGTCTTTTCAAATAAGCATGAAGAGAACAAAGTGAAAGTTGTTACCCAAGATGTGGAAGCCAAAAGAGAGGAAGTCAAATAAGCTTACATACAAGAATGCTTCTAATGTAAATGACACTGCACAACCTATATGCATATAAGAGAAAGAAATCACACATAGGCTTAGAGGGGCTCATGAAACACGTGGGCTTGGAGGGGCTCTTTATAAGACACATGGACTTGGAGAGGCTTAAGTCTAGCAATCACGTGATCCATTAAGTTTGCCAAATAGGTCAATCACAAGACTTAGTGCCACACAATTTAAAGAAGCATTAAATGGGCTAATTCAACAAGTTTGTGATATGAAAAACACATAGAGGCCTGCCATAAGTTCAAATCTATTTTAAATATGTCCAAATCAGATTCAAGGAAACCTAATCACTTCGATTAAGGTAGAGTTTTTGGAGATTTGATTCTAGAAGGTTAGCAAATCACTTTTGCTTCAAATTCAAGAATTATGAACATGTTGGTTGAATTAGTAGAGATTATGTTGAATTTTGTAACTGCAATTGTTGTGTTAGTTGTAATTGTGGACTTTTGGGTATGTGGGTAGCTATAAGTTTGTTGTGATATGTTTGAATTTTATTGTGTTAGTTGTAATTGTGAACTTTTAAGTAAGAGGGTAGCTGTAAGTTTAGACTTTAAGTGAGAGGGTAGTTGTAAGTTTGAAATTTATGTTTGAAAGTTGTAACTTGACATTCTATATAGTTTTTATAAATACCATGGGGATTGAGAGTGGGGGGACAAAATTCATAAAATAAAATTTGAGACTTTTTGTGTTCTTCTTTCATTCTTGAAAGGACTTGAACTTATCAAGATTATTCTTGCGGCGTTCAAACAACTGGACTTATCACCTTGATTTTTTAGTGTCCTTAGGTTTCTTGGTGTGGCGTCCCCTATTCAGCCCTTATTTCTTAGTTTGCTAAGTCAAGGGTCAAGACTCATCAAACTTACGTCTTAAAGATCTTGGCGTTCGATTTCACATTTTTGTGTTGGGTTTCATCATATTGTTGGTGTGGTTCATATCAATGGGTATCAGATCTTTGGTTTCAAGGCAAGTTTAATTTATCACTTTAATTATTTTATTGTTTCATTGAATCTTGCATAAATTGTTTTGGTTAAAAAAAACCTAATTATGGTCGTATTCTATCTTGAAAACTCTACTCTGTTATAAATTCATATTTTTTATTTTTGGTTTTTGATATTAAAAAAAATGAAAAGTAAAGAAAAGAAATAAACAAAAACAAAATAAAAAAAGAAAAAGAAAAAGAAAAGGAAGCCAGAAATGTGTTACAAATTCATCTTCATCAAAATTTTGAATCTTGATCCGTCTTTCAACAAATTGAAACCACTTTGCCAAATTGATTGTTACAACAATTTCTTAAGGATTGCTACTTAAATCTTGTGACTTATCTCGATTGCTTCTCATCTTGAATTTTCACTTGAATCTCGATTGTTCTTGAGTCTGATTAAGAGTGAAAAGAAAACATGCGAGTGGAAAGAGGCATGAGTGGTGAGAACATAAGAGGGTAAAAGTTGTTTGAGTGTTAAACACGAGAGAAAGGGAATTTTCTTGAGTGAAACACGTGAAGTAGTGCTTATGATGGCCTTAACTGTGCTTTTGTAGATTCCAAACATGTTACACAATCAAAAAGAAAATTAAACCGAAGAGGTACAATAACCAACCAATCCTAACCTACAGCTGCAGACGTTATTGGGTGAGATGAGATAGATGATGAGGACTGAATTTGAGTAAATTCATAAGAGTATAGATAGGTTGGAAAATAAAGTAGCATCAAAACACTTTCATTGGGCAACCACCTAAGGGAGTGTAACCAAGGGTGCAATAAAAAGCAATAAATTTTAAAGGTGCATATCAATATAACTTTAGAGGTACATTCTAAAAAACATATGAAATAAAAAGAAGATATTGTTTAAATACAACACCCCCAGCTTCAGTAAAAGAAGAAATTCTTTGCAAGAGTGACTGAAAGAAATTTTGGAATAACATAAATTTGAGGGAGGATATAAATCAAGAAAAAAAGATCAAGAAAAACTAAGTAAAGTTAAGTGTTCCTAGTGTGAGTTGTGATTCATATTTATATATCTTTATATCTCACCTTAACCTTAACCTTACATTACAAGCTAATTAAAGTTCTAAAATAGATACCTAGACATGTGTATTTTTATATTAGTGGAGAGCAAGTATGAAAAGCAAGCTTATGGTAGTGTATTATGAATTGAAATATGCTGAGACATAATTTTTATGTGTATCTTAAATTTTAAATAAGTTTGAGTTTTATTTGACTAATTACTTGCTTATTACACACATACACAAGTGATCATTTTTAAGGGAGAATGAAGTGTTTGATTAATGCTATAATGAGTTATTGAAAGTTATTTATTGTGTACTAAAAAGGGTTATGCCACTTAACAACCTTTGAGACAATAAGGATGATCATTTAATCAACTAAGGCTTGTTTAGTTTTTATTTATTTAAAGTTAATAATTTTGGATTGTTTGTCTTTGTTTTGCTTGAAGACGAGCAAAGTCTTAAGTTTGAAGGTATTTGATAAGATATACATTAGTATATTTAGTCCCCAACTTTCGTATTCTACTCCAATTTATGGATATTATGCTATTTAATTGTGTTTTTTTTTAATCATAAATAGATGCATGAGGGGAAAATGTGATAAGTATGAACAAATGGGAGATGAATCGAATAAGAAATTAGCAAGATGCACTTAATTGATACCACCGTAGGAACCCAGGGCTGGGCGCCGCAACGCCCAGATAGAATCTTGGGCACCGTAACGCTCATTGGCTAGCGCCCTGGTGCCCAGCCAATAAACTACCATGAATATGTTCTAGGTTTTGGCGTTGTGACGCTAACCCTCTTAGCATCATGGCACCAAGCCTTAGCACTACAGCACCAACGTGAAATATAAAGAAAAAGCTCAATTTTACTCCTAATTCAACTTGGATTTGAGCCCCTCACCCTTAGGGTTTTTCATAGTTATAACAGCACTCTTTTAAGATAAAAACAATACAAACTTTAGAGAGGCAAAACTTAGAGAAAGAATTTAAAATACAAAATCAAATATCAAAAATAAAAAATCAAGAATCAAGTTTCAAGTCAAGATTGAGAGAGAAACAATCCAAGGAGTTGTCTTGATTAGTTTTTCTGCTCTATTCTTATCATTATGTTCTTGATTATAATGTCTTTGTATTATTAGTTTGATACTTTTTGTTTTGTTATGAGCTAAATATTATTTATCTATGGTTAGACTATGTAAACTTAATATGTAGTTGAATTTTATGGATTCTTAGTTTATAAACTTAATAATATGATTGATTCATTCTATCTTGATTTTAATATTTTCATTATATCTGGCCAATATTTTGAATTATTGAGGAACCATGATAAACTTTACAAATGGATTCATGTGTTTAGCCTATGATAGTTTGATGCATGATCATAGGAAAATAATTATAAGTTTCATGTAGGATAGACTATACCTAAATGGCATGTATGGTATAATTTAGACTTGATTTTAATGAATTACATTCTAATTTGACTACCATAGATATATAGATGATTGTTAGAAAGCATAATATAGTCACTCAACCATCGACAGAGGCTTATGATGAGATTAAAGTCTAAGTCAATCAATTTGCATTAAGGGATTAACTAAGAGGTTAATACATCCAATAAAATTACTAAGAGATGAGTCTATACCCTAGATTATTATCAATTAGTGAATTTATCTTTTTGTTTATATGTTGTTTAGGTGAATTAAATTTATAAGATTAGATTAGTTAATTAAATTTCAAATTTTAAATTTCTCTAAATTAAAGCTGAGTAGACATAATTTTAGTAATAGATTAAAGAATTAGATCAAATAATCTCTGTGGGAATGATATTTGGACTAACTCCTACTTGATACGATAGCGTGTACTTATGATATTTGGTCTAGAGAATGACGCTCCACTCTTCTGTCAATGCTACGGTCTTATAATCTGCTAGTCTCCTCTTTTTAGATAAGATATCTTTCATAAACTTCACATAACTTACCATTTGTTCAAGAGCATCCGTAAAAGGTATGTTAATATAAAGTTTCTTAAAGATATCCAGAAATTTTAAAAATTGTTTGTCTAGCTTATATTTTTGTAGCCTATAATGGAATGGTGAAGATAGATGGAGAGGCTAAACTATAAGTTTCTACTGGTTTTTATTGTTTTGTGCTACTGCATCTGCACTTTTATGTAATTCTACACTATTTTCTGCATTGTTTTTTGTAATTCTACACTTTTCTGCTGTTGCACATCATGTTTTGTATTTTCTAGATTGCTTTGCTGCATTTTTTTTAGTTTTTGAGCTTGTTTGACACATCTGTAGCCTTTAAGGAAAAGGAACAGGCAGTCTATATGGCTACACTTCTTCTTGTTAGTGTTTGGATGTGTTATCATGTAAGATCTTACCACTCCTCAAGTTTATGACTTGGCATTGCTTTATATTTCCTGGATTTGCTTAGTGTTGCTTAGTAGAGTGCTTTGAGGTTACTAATTAATGGCTACAGTAAGTTGTCCCATTTGAACCTCCAAGTTCTTTAATGATGTTGAATGATTCTATAGGATGGCGTTATTAGACTTTATATATTGCATAAACATGTCTTCCAATGTCGGCTTCTTTTCTTACGGTGCATAGAATCCCGAGGGATTCATTGATTTAGATGACTCTCCTTGGTTATTATACCGAAAGAAGTTAGAATGATCTTTTCACTCTAGATTGTGGAAACTTGATTATGGCTTTGCTTACTGTCAATTAAAATTATCCATGTAATTTGCTGTCTCCATGCATCATCTATTTATGTGGTTATTGATGAGGGCAAGACTAACAAATGGAATGCAGAACCTATCCAAGTTTCAGTTGGTCTAGTTACAAGAGCTCGAGCTAAAGGGTTTAAGGAAACTCTCAATAGATTGATTCAAAACAATTGGGCTGAGGTAAATTCATGGGGCCGCAAGGAAGATGTTCCACGTGTTTCACAAAGTTGGATTTCTATGATTCAAGCTTTAGAATAATCTAGAAGAAATTCCTTAGATCACAAAGTGGATGAAATTATTGGAGTTTTTTAAATTGGTGATTACCTAATTTTGACTCATCAAGTGTTAAGGAATAATGGAAACAGCAACACAGTAGCCCATGTGAGCAACCCAAGTGATTATAAGCTTTTGGGAGCCTACAATAAATATTTATGATTGTAGTTGTAATATTTGAAATAAAGTATTAGTTATTGGTGGTTGGTAGTTAGTTAAATCTACTGCTACATTTATTATTGTTGTTGCAAAGTTTGAAAAAACTAATTTAAAATAAAGCCTTATTGGTAGTAGTTGGTAGTTAGTAGTTTTTAAGTTGTTATTCAAAATTGTAATAAATGCTAGCATCCCAAATGTTCATTATAAATACATGAGGGATGATAGGAAAACATTTAAAATGGCAGCATAAGTTGAGCAGAGTACACTTCGATTGGGTAGAGTTCATTGAAATATTTTCCTATGTGATTAAATATAAACAAGGTAAAGAAAACATAGTTGCCGATTCACTATCACGTAGGTACGCTTTACTTTCAACTCTTGATGCTAAATTACTTGGATTTGATTACATTAAGGAATTATATGCAGTGGATTCCAAATTTGGTAACTTGTTTAAAATTTGCATTAAAAGGGCAAGTGGAAAATTCTATTCACATAATGGTTTTCTGCTTTGAGAAAATAAATTGTATGCTCCACATTCATTCTTGCATGAATTACTTGTTCAGAAAGCACGTAGTGGTAGTTTAATGGGTCATTTTGAGGTAACAAAGACTTTAGGAGTATTGCATGAGCATTGCTTTTTGCCACACATGAAACGTGACGTAGAAAGAATTTATGCGAGATGACTTGCAGGCAAACTAAGTTTAGGCATCAACCATATTGGTTATACACACCCCTCTTTATTTTATTTTGGGCTTACCTAGGACTAAGAAGGGGAGAGACTCAGTTTTTGTAGTTGTTGATAGGTTCTCTGAGATGGCATATTTGATAGCTGCATGGCATGCCCAAGATTATTGTTTTTAATTCAGACGCACAGTTCTTGAGCTATTTCTGGAAGACTTTATAGGAAAAGTTAGGAAATAAATTGTTGTTCTCATGTCATCCATAAACTGATGGTAAAATTGAAGTTTTAAATAGGACTTTATCTATTTTATTGCATGCTATCATACCAAAAAAAATTGAAAACATGGGAAGATTTTTTTGCCACATGTTAAATTTGCTTATAATCGTTGTGTTCATTCTATAACTAAGTTTTCACCGTTTAAGATTGTCTACGGGTTTAATCTATTGACTCCTTTGAATTTAACTCCTCTACCTTTGAGTGAATGTACTAACTTAAATGATAAAAAGAAAGTTAATTTTTTTAAGCAGATTCATGAGAAAGCAAAGTAAAACATAGAACAGTGGATGGAGCAATATGCCAAGCAAGCCAATAAAGGACGCTGAAGGTTGTCTTTGAACCAAGAGATTAGGTTTGGGTGCATATGAGGAAGGACCGCTTTCTAGAGCAAAGACGTTCTAAACTCCTTCCTAGAGGTGATGGGCCATTTCGAGTATTGGAACACATCAATGACAATGCTTACAAAATTGAATTACCTGGTGAGTATGGTGTTAGTGCTAACTTTAATGTTTCTAATTTATCTCCTTTCGATGTAGGTGATGATGCAAATGAAAATTTGAGGAAAAATCTTCTTCAAAAGGGGTGAGAATAATGCAAATGACACTGCACAACCTATACGCATACAAGAGAAAGAACTTACACATGAGCTTGAAGGGACACATGAGACACGTGGGCTTAGAGGGGCTCAAGTCTAGCAATCACATGATCCATTAAGTTTGCCAAATGGGCTAATCACAAAACTTAGATCCAAGCAATTTAAAGAAATATTAGATGGGCTGATTCAACAAGTTTGTAAGATGGAAAACACATGAAGGCCTGGCATAAGCCCAAATCCATTTCAAAAATATTCAAATCATATTCAAGAAAACTTAATCACTTTGATTAAGGTAAATTTTCTAGAGATTTGATTCTAGAAAGCCAATAAATCACTTTTCTTTAAAATTCAAGTATTAGGAACATATTGGTTGAATTGTTGTGATATGTTTGAATTTTGTTGTATTAGTTATAATTGTAGACTTTTGGGTATGTGGGTAGCTATAAGTTTGTTAAGATATATTTGAATTTTGTTGTGTTAGTTATAATTATGAACTTTTAAGTGGGAGGATAGCTGTAAGTTTAGAATTTAGGTTCTATTCATCTAAAAACTCGGGTCCCAGCGCCATAGCATCATAAGGCAGTGCCGCGGTGCCCAATTTTGAAAATTTTCTAGTTTTGATGAACAGTGCTAAACAATATGTACGAGCAGTGTTTATAAACAGTATTTTGAATAGTGATTATAAACAGTGCATTTAAATAGTATTATCAACAATATTCGCAGTCACTGTTCATCAAGAATACATGTCTTGAAAAGGCATAAAATGCTGACTTTTTAAGGGCAAAATTAGCACTATTTTTGGTTGCCCTAAGCCTATAAAATATCTACTATTTAGCCATTTTGGGAGAGAACAGCTGGGGAGGAGATTAAACACTCTATTTCAGAGTTTTGATCAAAATTTAAGAGCTTGAAGGAAGGATTTCTGAACCAACCAAGAACATAACTAATATAATAGAGGATTTCTTTATCTTTCTATATTTGTAGTTTATTTTATATGTATTTCTTCCTCATGCTTGTTGATTATTGTTCTAAAACTCTTGTTATTATCATGAATTAATTTCATATAAGTAGGATTATAATTTGAACTCAATATGTAGCTTGGATTCATTGTTTATCTGTATTTTTTATGTCAATGTTGGATTGTTCAATCTATTGAGTGCTTAATACTTTTAATTACATGATAATGTATTAGAATGATTTGGGAACCTTAATGAACTTGGAAAAAAGAATTTTGTGTTGCCCATGAATAGATTGATATATAACCATTGTGTAAAAGTATGAGTTCCATATGAGATAGGAATACACTTATATGGCATATATAACCATTTTTCCAACCTACTCTTAATGAATCTCAATTTATTATAATTATCATATGAATATTGATAATTGATTGATTGAGATATAATCACTTGACCATCGGGAAGAAGCTTCTGAATATATTAGAGTTTCTAGTTAACAATTCATATTGAGGGATTAAGGGAAATAATTGAATTCAAGTATTGTATTGAGGGATAATTGTAATCCTAGAAATTTGATAAATTTGAGTGATAAGATCATTCTTTTACTGTCTCTTTCATTAGTTTAATTATTTAGTTAATTTAGTTTATCATCACATTGAAATGCCATTAGTTTGGATAAGAGTAAGAGGACACAAATTTAGTACTTAGCAAGTAGTAATAACAATTTCTCGTGGGAACGATACTTTACTAATTATATATTACTTGTTGCGATAATATATACTTATGTTAATTTGTGTTATACAAAATATACAATACCCTTCCTCTTAAGTTGGTTCTTAATTTTAATAGCCGTGTGCACCATATCTTCCAACTCCACATAATGTTACAATTTCACCGAATTAGTAATTTTTTGGTTCAAACCAACCTAAAAGCTCTCAGTCCTCTTCTATATTCGTTTGGATCATAGTGATTTCCATCTCCTTATAATAATCCTCCACACTTCGATTACCTTTTGTAAGATTTTACAATTTTTGGTACAACACACAGTAATAATGGCTTGGAACAAAACATCTCCTCATCATAGTTTTTATTTCCTTCCACGCTCTCTATTTCTCTTCCTATTTAACATTAGTTGATCCCACCGAATAATCGCATAATCAAAAAATTCAATGGCTGCAAGTTTTGCCTTTTTAAGCTCAAAATAACTATGACAATCAAATACTAACTCTATCTTCTTCTCCCACTTAAGGTAAGCTTCGATATTGTTTTTGCCTTGAAACGACAGAATATTCATCTTAATACTACCCAAGTTAATATCTTCCCGATTTCTAGCTTCTCTAAACTGTCCATCACATCTCTTATTGCCAACAATTGAATCTCAATCATCTTCTACATCAAAACCGTCCCTATAATACTCTTCATCTTTAACTCACTTTCCTAGGTTAAACACACATACACACACACTCTCTCTATTCTATTCACATTATGAGTGTTTTATGGCTACTCCATACATTCTCTACATGATCTATCAGTTCATGAACATGCTCCATCTTTACTTTCAACACTTTTCTTATCTCACTTATTAAAACTTTCATGAGAAACTTCGGATCAATTTCTTCCGACACAACTCAGGAGGTTTTGTCTTTATTGTCTAACATGTTTGCTACAAAATAAAGTTAGAAAAAAAAAAGAACCTTGCACACTCCCTCACATGTTTTTCTTAAAGAATGCTCTTAAACACTTGTGTTTACACATTAAAAATCTGGCTATTCTCTACGATGTTTCTCGCAAATTCTTGCCTTTTTACCACTCTTAAATTCCTACTATCAATTCTTTATTAAACTAAATGAACCACATCTAGAGAATAACTTATAACTACCAAAATACTAACAAATCACAACAAATGAAACAAAAATAAATTTGAATTATCAAAAAACACGAAAGCACGAACTAGTAGTTTTATGGCTGTAGAACAAGGTACAAGCAAGAAATAATGAAATGAGAAAGAAAAAACACTAGGAATACAAACTAGGATTTCAAAATCAGAAAGACAAAATTATAAGCCAATCACAAACTTATAACTCAAACTTGTATGAAATGGCAGTTTTTTTTTAAAAAAAATTATTCTATTTTCCTTTTTTTTTCTTCTTAAGTTTTTTCTTTTCCTTTTTCTTTTTTTATAATTAATAAAGAAGCACAAAACTAGAGTCAAAGAATTTTGTGCACAAGAATCATATGAATGGTGAAATATGCCATGAAAGAAGAATTGAATAGGAAAAGTGCGATAACAATAAAATAAATAAGAAAAATATTTTAGGCAAACTTAATTTAGAACTAAGCTCTAATATCGAACTGATGTGAACCCTACAGGAAAACTATGAGACTCGACAAGCAGATTATGGATTTGAACCTTAAGAAAGCTAAATCAGATTTCGGCACCAAAAAAAAAAACTTTTACCCAATGTCTATAGAAGACACTAATGAGAGGTATAAAGAATGATGTTGATGCCACACTCAAGAAAACAAAAATGAGAATGTAAGTGATAAGTCAGATTTGGAATGTCACAAGAAAATATTGTTGATAAGTTTACAAGTTTATAAAAGAACCAAAGAAAGAACTTTTGAATTCAAAATTCGTAGTTCCCTTTTATACCTTTGGATATATGCTTATATAAAGCTAAATAAAGTCCTAAATATACTAGAAATTAGCTAGAGTCCTAATCTAAATAGAAATAACAAAAACTAAAGGATTTGGCAGATATCAGTCCAAATCAGAATAGGAAACTAATACTAAATATTCTAAAATAATCTATTAAAATTAGTCCAGCCCATACATAATCCAGACTTGTATGGCCCAATTCCTTCCATGTTGTCATCTTGTATAATCTTCATATACACAGTCCAATTTCATCAAAAGGCTGTTCATGTATTTGAATGAGGTTCACAAGCTTTTAGTTTCTTTTTGAGCTTAAATCTCTATAAGTCATACCACTAGTTGCACTTTAAGTCCATATTTCTTTAATTAGCCCATTTAGTGCTTCTCGTATCCTCTTGACTTTAGCTCTTGTTATTAGGCCTCTATGGATATATAGTGGATCCTTTGAAGTTTTGCACCTATCTTCTTGATGATTCCCATCATTTTATTTTAAAAATAAAATATAAACACATCCTTGTATTGGTACGCAAATATGCTCATACCTTGTGCAGCAGTATTAGGCATAAATTACACACTTGTAGAGTCTTGTGATCATACTGCATGCTCGATTGCATATTTGGTTGTCATTGATGTTGATACTCAATCGTTATAGCCTAAGTCTAAACAGCATCGATCATACCTTCTCTCCTCTAAAATAAAATAACTCGAATGAATATACTAAGTTGTAAAGAATGTACAAAATTAACTTTATGTATAAAATGTACCATCATTTGATCTAAGTCTTCAAACATACTAGATGACTGTTACATCATGATTCTCATTTAATGCAAGAGCTCTGCTTTGTCCTTGTCTATCTTAGTCATCAGCTTTGTTTTCATAACTACAATTTGGTCTTATAGATCATCTTCTCAAGAACGTCATAATGCAATGACATGCCTGATTCAAGTATACATAAGTGATTATAATCAATCTTCATAACGTAATACTCATTAAAAGTAAAATATAAATAAATGAATTTTTTTTATTAAAATTGTATTGTTGTTCTAGATGTTGGCATGGCTTCGGAGGGGTAGCCACGCTAAACATCTATATCATCCTCGGGGTCAATAAATTGGACATTCGACTTTACAGTATGGTCTAATTTGAGATCCCTTCCAAATATTGGAAGTTGCAACTTCGCTGTCATGCAATACTCCTCAGTCTTCTCATATTGTCTTGACATTAACTTCCTATGTGCCCCTAAAACTTACACAAAATTACAGAAATGTTAACCATTAACAGAAATTATATATAAAAGAAATTATATTATATAAAAACATACCAAATCTTCATCATTTTTAAGAGAACCTGTTTATCGTATTTGAACAGCGAAGCGCCCCTGCTATACTAATTCAAGAGGTGCATAAAACAATCACCATCGAGACGTGCACACATCGATCAATAGACTTGAATTGCCTCGTAGATCTAAATCTGAGATAATAAGAAACAACTATTTCAATAAATGGTAATTCAAACACTTTTTTTTCGCATTTCAATACATAATGAATTGATAGAATTACACACCATAAATGTAGGAGCAAAACTATATATGTTATACACTTCCTTCCTCCGACCACCCTATTTTATGATATGCTTCAAGTTTTTTTCTGCCACTGTGCTAAAGATGTCGTAGAGTACGGACTATGCAAGTGTGCCCCATAGGTACTGATTGAACTCATCCAAGTCATCCACAAGCTTAAGCACAAAATACTAGATCTCTATATAATCATCCCACAACACCAACGCACGATGAAAAAAAATAAAATAGACTTAAATTTACTGCATCTGTATTATCTTCTTCACTCAAATCTACCATACTGAACCAAAATCTAAGTCTTTATAGTTCATCTTCATCTTATTTATAAAATATTTATCTCATAGTCTATTTCTAATTTTTTTGTTCAACTGTCTGATTAAAGGATAATCTACCATCCTCAACCTGATAATAAAATAAAAATCCAAATGAAAGAATCTAATTGTTTGTTGTATATCTAAATCTACAATTCTTCAAATAAGTTTTTGGTATGCACTTGTCTTACTAATACCTCATGTACTAATATATTTGAGAATAAGATATCAAGCACATCTATAAAATTAACCTCAATATGCAGCCCCAAATAAATCTACTTGTCTGAGCATCAACTAATGTTTAATAGTGTTTATGGCCCACAACTTTGAATAAATTGTCATTGACGTTCGGTAGAACTCGTTTTCTAGAACTATAAATTATTTGGACACGTTTTACTTTCTAAAAAATAAAGACATTTATTAGTACAAGAGAAAATAATTAAATAAATTAAACCAATTAATAAATTGACAACAAATTAAATAAAACATTAAATATTAAATTAAATTAAACAAATAAAATTATTAGATAACAAATAAATATCAATTATTAATTTATTAATTACACATTTAAATAACTAGATATTTAAAAATTTTAAACAATTAAATATATGAATTAATAATTAAATAAATTAAATATATTAATAATTATGTATTATTAAATAATTTAAACTAATTATATAACAACTAAAATTAATAAAACAATATTTAAAAAATAATTAATTTATTAATAAACAAATATTAATTAATTAATTAATTCATCAATTTAATTAATAACTAACGTTAATTTTATATCAAATTATTAATTAAAAAATTATAAAAGGGCCACTAAGCACGGTAAGCACGCACCTGTGAGCCGCCTTTAGCACACGCTTACACTCTTACACACAAAGATCCATTTTCAATTATTTTCGATCATTTTAAGCTATTTTTGACTATTTAAAACTATTTTTGGCCTTTTTTTTTCTTTTACTTATTTAATGTAAATCTAATCATTTTTACTATTTTATAACAAAAACACAAAAATACACTTTAAAATTTGAAACTCCTTTATTTTTGCCTATTTTCAAATTTTTAACTCTACAATTAGTGTTTTTAGATACAAATCTTTAAAATGTAAGTCCTCAAAAAATCAATCTACTTCTTTACTTAATCAGAATTTTTAGAGTATTTTTAAGAGTGTTATAGGGGCAAATGATTGATTCTAGCTCAAGGATGAAGGGAATATATAATTAAAAGTAAAATGGTCTTAATTTATATTATTTGACTATAAAAAATTAAAAATGTATTGAGAGGTTTAAAAAAGATTTATACATTTAAATAAAGGTAATTTTGTAAAAACATTTCTCTAACTTAAATGGTGAGAATTTTGAATTTTTTTATAAAATGTATTGGAGTAAATTTCTCTATTGTACAATCTCTCTTTTAAAAAAAAAAGAACTCCAATAAATTTTTTTCTCCAATAATATAAAAATATAACTATTTATAATATTTATATATAATTCAAATCATCAAATTTCAAATCCAACACAAATGATGATTCATCTTAAATAAATATCAATGGACAAACTAAAAAATCTCTAACATTCATTTTTTATTTTGAAAGAAAAAAATTTTAAAAAAAACCCTAACGCAAGAAGTAAACCCATCTAGTGGCCCTATTCCAAAACAAAAACCCATCAAGTGGGCAAAATCGTAAACACTGCAACTCTATCGACCAATGGATGGATTAATCAATTAACAAATGACGAAGAGTGGAGAGTTGGTGCAAACATTGCCATTTTACCAAAATTACCCATTTTGCAAATTACTACATAAACATCTCACCTACTGATACAACCTGTTCTACCAACTCTAAAGATGACAATTTAGTTTCGATTTAGGTTTAGATTTAAAAATTTTTGAAAATTTTGAATTATCTTATTCGAATTCTATTGCTTTTGGTAATTCAAATTTGAGACAAATTAAAATTTTTGTCGGATCTAAAATATTCAATCCAAAATTTAAAAAAGAATTAAATTTAACCTAAAAATTTAAAAAAAAAGTGACTTTAAATACGAAACCGATTCTTAGATCCCACCTGAGTTAGAAAAAATCAGATAAAATTCGGTCTTTGAATTTATAAAAAAAAAAATCCCAATCTAAATCTACTTTGAGCATATTTTTGCATTCCTAACCAACTCACATTTGAGATTTCACTCTAATTAGTTTATCTCTTTTCGAATTTTCAACCTTACAACTAGTTCTTTTAGCTACAAATTTTTAAAATATAAGTGCTTAAACAATTGATCTACTTCTTTACTTAATCAAAATTTTAAAAATAATTTTAAGAGTTTGTTAGGAGACAAATGATTGATTCTAACTCAAGGATGAAGAGAAATTGTAGTGAAAGTTAAAATGGTCTGAATCTATATTAGTTGAGAGGTTAAACAATATTAATACATTTAAATAAAGGTATTTTTTAAAAATATTTCTCTGAATTAAATGGTGACAAATGATTGATTCTAACTCAAAGATGTATTGGAATAGATTTCTTTATTGTACAATCTCTCTTTATAAAAAAGAACTCCAATAAATTTTTTACTCTTGTAATATAAAAATATAAGTATTTATAAAATATATAATTCAAATCATCAATTTTCAAATCCAAAACAAATGATGATTCATCTTAAATAAATATCAACGGACAAACTAAAAAAAATCTCTAATATTCATTTTATATTTTGAAAGAATTTTTTTTTAATATACTGGAGTTGACAGTTATGGATCTACTTTTACTGGGGAATTTTGTGATTCATTCTGAATTTTGTGATTGCTTCTTTGTTTTGTTTTGCCTATGTAGTTACTGTTGTTCTCATGTATTCTTCATTTAACACTTGAAGTTACTTTGGGTTGTTAACAGATATGACATCAAGTTGAACAATGCTATTCTTGCTGAAGATAAGCACATGCCCATGTAAGTTCTTTAAGATATTCAATCTGTTATGCTCATATGTATACGTTGATTTATCAGATTTCCCACCTTTGGCTAATCTATTAACAACCATTTCAGTTATCAGCATCTGGATAAGATAGTTATTGTGCTACTTTTTGTTTAATAGATTCTTGGCATCATGAAGATAATGTTTTTAATAGGATGATCGTTTTAATCAATGGGAAAATTGACAATTTCTTTTACCCTTTAGACTGCATTATTATGTCATTTTGTCTGAGACAAAATTCACTCATTAAATGGTGGTTAGTTTTGAATTTTTCGCTTCCAGAGACAACGTGGAGTACATTGCCGGAGATAGCTTTCCTTGATTTGGTTCTTTACTGATGCCATGTCTTACAATGATCTTTGTACTGATTTTAAGATGTTAATAATTTTTAATATTTACCATTGTATTTCAACTGAACGGCTTTCCTCTTATTTTACTTTTAGGTGCTACACAAAATTCAAATAAAGTTGCACAGTTTTGTTTATGTACGATAAGATAAAGTCTCTTATATTGTAGCCGTCCTTTTGTTGTCAAGAACTCGTTAGTTTTGGTTCTATTGCAGTGGATGCTCCAAATTCCTGGTGCTGCTATTTACATAGGCTGCGTTGGAATCGATAAGTTTGGAGAGGAGATGAGGAAGAACTCAAGGCTGCTGGTGTTAATGTAGTTTTATCTACATTTTTTGTCAACTATTAAGTTGTTCTTTTATCATGGAGAGTTAATCATGTTATGTAAATAGGTACAATATTATGAGGATGAAACATCACAAACAGGGACATGTGCTGTTTGTGTCGTTGGCGGTGAGAAGTGAGTTTTCATCTTCTGCTCTGAATTTATGTTGCATTTTCAAATTTGGAGAGAAGAATTTGATTCTTGGCATTGTCAGAGGAATTTTTTATTTATTTTTTCTTTTTTGTTGTTGTTCTCTACATTATATTACGAGCATGCATAGCTTTTTCTTGTTCAAATTTTAGAATTCCCTATTGCTTCATCTACTTGTATTTCTTTTGACTTACTTTGTAGTTTCAATAAGTTGGTTTAGAAGTATTACATGTGCACTGGTCATGTATGTTTGCTCTGTAATGTAATCAGTGTATGTCTCAGTTTGCAAAAGCATGGCATATAAAGATGTAAATGTTTAATAGTTCTGTCAATGTAAATGTTTTCTAACATGAATTTAAACCAGAGGTGATATTGCATGTTAAAAGCATGATTGGGGTCATTGGGGTTGGTAATTACATTCTAAGACAAACTTACCTGCATATTGTCCTTAATTCATTCTCATCTGATTATAAGGAGTTAAAATTTGCTGCTCTAAGAGTACTTTTATATTTGCTGGCACAGGTCACTTGTGGCCAACTTGTCAGCTGCAAACTCTTACAAATCTGAGCACTTAAAGAGACCAGAAATTTGGTAAATAGGTATGTTTGTTCTTTTTGTTGCTTCAGCATATGACTCTTTCTGATGTGCATCATGAAAGTTCTAAATCAACTCAAGAAGGTGAGTTGAGCGTAAAGGAGACTTCAGATGGTCCAATAACAAGGGCTAAGGCTAAACAGCTTTAAAGGGTCATAAGTAGTCAAATTGGAGTTATTGAGGCTTCTATGGGATTAAAAGCTTGCGATCTGAATGGAAATGAGTTAAATGTGTTTATTTATCTTCAATTAGAGATTGGGACGTGATTTAAAGGCATTTGGTGACGTTGGGCTTAAAGCAGCAGCTAAGGGCCTTCTTTCCATGCTATTGGGCTTTATTTACTTCTTTTGTTGCTATTTTTATGTATTTGGGCCTTTCTTGAACTTGTTTAGTTTTGTTTTAAAATTGTTAAGTCATATTGGGCTTATTTTAGGATTTTTAACTTTATTAGGTAATATTAAGGTTTCCCCTCATTTTGTAAGCCTATATAAGGCATGTTTAAGTCTTATAGAGGCAGTTGCCTCATTTTGGAATTGGATGCACGAAAATAGAACTTTTCTCTTTCAAAATTGTCTTCTCAAGTTTTTCAACTCTTGAAGATAGTTGCTGACTTATCACTCTTTGATCCCCAAGAATGTGGCGTCAAAACCCTAAATTGATCCTTGTGGCGTCCATACGACTTATCAAGGTATCTATTTAGTTTTATCCTCCATCAATTTCACCATTTAATTTGTTATAAATCAAGGCACATCATCTGGTATCAGAGCATAGGATTTCAGTGTGCAAACTGAAGTTTCAGCTATTGAAGGTGTCTTGCTATTTTTTGTGTTATATAATTTTGTGGGGTTATTATCAGGTTGGGTCTCTAATATTTGAGGTTAGTAGTTGAATTGCAACTCTGAAGCATTAAAATTAATTCTTAGTAGTTTGTGAACTGGAGATGAGTTGGCTGAATTAAATTGTTCCTGAACCTGGAAATTTGGACTTTGAGTAAATTGTTGCTATCTGATTTTCTTTACTAATTTGGTAAAAATTCAGTTTGAGAAGAGTGTTTTAGCTATTGGTTGTGTTGTTCATTGTTCATACTTGTTTGGGGTTTTTTTGTTAATAATGGCTGACGATGATGCAAGTAGAGTACCAAAGGGACTGAGTTTAGAACAAGCTCAACTCATGGGCTTACAACGAGCTCATGATGAATTTCGAGGTGAGATTACTGAAATTCGTGGACAACTCGCTGCAATTATAGAAATGATGCAAAGAAATACTTTGCAACCCCAACAAAGGCAGGTAGGGCGTAGGGTACCTCGAAATGACCTAGGGGATGCTGGAGATAAGCCAAATAAGGATGATGAGGCTGAAGATGGGGTAGGATAAAGAGGCAGCAAAATGACCCTACTAGTTGTATCAAACTTAATATACCACCATTTAGAGGTACTAGTTCTCCTGAGGAGTATCTTGAATGGGTTCAGAAGGTAGAAAGGATGTTTGATTGGCATGAGTACCCTGAGGCAAGGAAGTGTAAGGTAGCAGCACTTGAGTTTACCGATTACGCACTTTTGTGGTGGGAAAACTTAAAAGCTCAACGAAGAAGGGATGACAAAGAAGAAGTTACAAGCTGGCCACTTATGAAAAGATTAATGAAGAAGAGATTTGTTCCAGATTACTATAAACAAGAATTATACATCAAACTCCAGACTTTGCGGCAAGGTTCCTTGAGTGTGGAGGAGTATGTGAAAGAATTTTAGCTGTTGCTGATTCGCTGTGATTTGAATGAACCTCAAGAGCAAACAATAGCTAGATTCCTTGATGGATTGAAGAGGGACATAGCTAATGTTGTTGAGTTACAGCCCTTTATATTTCTTGAGGATGTCATAAAGCTTGCAACTAAAGTAGAAAGACAGCAGAAAAGAGAGGGTGTCCATATGAGGTCAACTACAACAAATAATACAAAGGCTGTTTCTTCGCCTTCGCGAACATGGAACACACCTAAACGTGATGAGAAAGTGGAGTTCAATAAAGGAAGTGCTAGTTCAGGTTCGTTGAAAGGAAAGGAGAAGGTATTTGAACCTCAATTTTCCAGGAGGTCACGAGACATCAAGTGTTTCAAGTGCTTGGGAAATGGGCATATTGCTTCTGAATGTCCAAATAAGAGGGTGATGGTTTTACAAGGGAAGTATGGAGAGCTTGTAAGTGAAGATGAGGCTGAGATGGAAGAGGAATCTAAAGTTGAAGTGACTGAACAAGAAGAGAATCTTGAGCCAATGGAGGGAAATTTATTAGTTATTCAAAGGATTTTGAGTGCTGAAGTTGATATTGGTTTGGAACAGTGCGAAAACATCTTTCACACAAGATGTCAAATCCGAGATAAAGTTTGTACCATGATCATTGATAATGGTAGTTGCACCAATGTTGCATCCACTACTTTAGTGGAGAAATTGGGATTAACTACTGTTCCACATCCAAAACCATACAAATTACATTGGCTTAATGACAAGGGAGAGATTCAAGTTACAAGGCAAGTTCGGGTGCCATTCTCCATTAAAACCTTTCATGATGAGGTTTTATGTGATGTGGTTCCTATGACAGCTAGTCATGTGTTATTAGGACGCCCATGGCAATTTGATAATGATGTGACTTATAATGGGCGAAGGAACACTTATTCATTTGTGCTGAATGGGAAGAAAGTGAATTTGATGCCACTGAGTTCTCAACAAGTTAGAGAAGATCAGCTGCGAAATCAAAGGAAGATGATGGAATCTGGTAAAGGGTTAATGTTAGCCAAAAAGGGAGATGTTGAGCAAGCACTAGCTTCTGTGGGGGTTGTTTTCATGACTTGGGCAAAGTCTTTATTGCAAGTGAAGGGTTTGGATTTGCCAAGGCAGGTTGTGGAGTTGCTTGAAGAGTTCAAAGATGTATTTCCGAAAGAGCTACCATTAGGATTACCACCTATTCGAGGGATAGAGCATCAAATTGATTTGGTGCCTGGAGCTTCACTTCCAAATAGACCAGCATATAGATGTAATCCGGAGGAAGCAAAGGAGATCAAAAGGCAGGTTGGTGAGCTCTTAGAGAGGGGCTATGTGCATGAGTCACTTATTCCTTGTTCAGTGCCTACTTTTTTGCTTGTTCCAAAGAATGATGGTACCATGAGAATGTGTGTGGACAGTCGGGCTATCAACAAGATAACGGTTAAGTATCGATTCCCTATTCCTAGACTTGATGATATGCTTGATGAATTGCATGGTGCTGTTTATTTTTCTAAAGTTGATTTGATGAGTAGATATCACCAAATTAGGATGAAAGAAGGTGATGAATGGAAAACAGCCTTTAAAACTAAGCATGGATTGTATGAGTGGATGGTGATGCTGTTTGGGCTTTCTAATGCATCTAGTACATTTATGAGACTTATGAACCATGTTTTGAGGAAGTTTATTGGGCTGTTTGTTGTAGTCTATTTTGATGATATCTTGATCTATAGTAAAACTTTAGATGATCATGTGAAGCATCTTATGGCTATATTTGAGACCTTGCGTGATGCTAAGTTGTATAGAAACCTCAAGAAGTGCTATTTCTGCCAAGATAGTGTTATCTTTTTGGGGTATGTTGTTTCTGGTAGTGGAATTAAGGTTGATGAGGAGAAGGTTAAGGCAATTCGTGATTGGCCTAAACCTACTAGTGTTGCGGATGTGAGAAGTTTTCATGGTTTAGCCTCTTTCTATAGGCGATTTATTAAAGACTTTAGTTTTATTGTTGCGCCTATGACAGAGTGTTTGAAAAAAGGGAATGAGTTTAGGTGGAATGAGAATGCACAGAAGTCATTTGAAATGATTAAAGAACAATTATGTTCTGCTCCAGTTTTAGCACTTCCCAATTTTGCTAAAACATTTAAAATAGAGTGTGATGCTTCAGGGGTCGGTATTGGGGCTGTTTTGATGCTAGAAAAGAGGCCAATTGCTTTCTTTAGTGAGAAGCTGAATGGGGCACGTTTAAACTACTCTATTTATGACAAGGAGTTTTATGCATTGATTCGGGCTCTCGAGGTATGGCAGTATTATTTATTACCTAAAGAGTTCGTTATTCATACTGACCATGAATCGTTAAAGTATCTTAAAGGGCAGACCAAGCTGAATAGAAGACATGCCAAATGGGTAGAGTTCATGGAGACATTTCCATATGTCATAAAATACAAGAAGTGGCAAACTAATGTCATTGCTGATGCTCTTTCTAGGAGGTATGCATTGATTTCTATGTTAAATGTAAGGCTTTTGGGTTTTGAACAGGTGAAAGAACAATATACAAGTGATTCATACTTTGCTAATATGATGTCTAAATGTGCTAAAGGAGCTTGTGATGGGTTCTTTGTGCATGATGGTTACTTGTTCAAGTTGGGCAGAATGTGTATACCTTCAGGATCCTTACGTGAGTTGCTTGTGCGTGAGGCTCATGGGGGTGGTCTTAGTGGTCATTTTGAGGAGAAGAAAACTTATGAGCTACTGAAAGAGCACTTCTTTTGGCCTAATATGCTGCGGGATGTTCATAAGGTTGTTGAAAGATGTGTAATTTGCAAGAAAGGTAAGGGTAAAGAGAATGCATATGGACTATATATGCCTTTACCTATCCCAGAGCAACCATGGATGGATATTAGTATGGATTTTGTGCTTGGATTACCTAGAACACAGCGTGGGAAGGATTCAGTGATGGTTGTGGTTGATCGGTTCTCCAAAATGTCCCACTTTATTCCTTGTAAAAAAACTGATGATGCTATTCATATTGTTGATTTGTTTTTTAGGGAAATTGTACATTTGCATGGAATCCCTAAAAGCATTATCTCTGATCGTGATACAAAATTCTTAAACTATTTTTGGAAGACTCATTGGAAGAAGCTTGGAACAAAGTTACTTTTCAGTACTGCTTGTCATCCACAAACTGATGGGCAAACTGAGGTAGTGAATCGTACTCTATCTTCTTTATTACGGGCTGTTATAAATAAGAACTTAAAGAATTGGGATACTTGTTTGCCTATTGTGGAGTTTGCATACAACCGTAGTGTGCATGGGGCTACAAAATTTTCACCATTTGAGATTGTGTATGAATTTAATCCATTTGTTCCTATTGACCTTGTTCCTATTCCAATTGATGAGAGGACATCTATGGATGGTGTTAAAAAAGCAGAATTGATGAAGAAGCTTCATGAGCAGGTTCGAATTCATATTGAGAAGAAAACAGCTAAGTATGTTAAGCATGCTAATAAAGGACGAAAAATGATTAGCTTTGAACCTGGTGATCTTGTTTGGATTCATCTTAGCAAAGGAAGATTTCCTAGCAAGCGGAAGTCCAAGCTGATGCCAAGAGTTGATGGACCTTTTCGTATTATAGAGAAGGTAAATAGTAATGCTTACAAAGTTGACCTTCCTGGTGATTACAATGTTTCAGCCACTTTTAATGTGAATGACTTATCTCCTTATTTGGAAGGTTTAGAAGATTCTGATTTGAGGGCAAATCATTCTTTGCCCGGGGGTGATGATGTGCATCATAAAGGTTCTAAATCAACTCAAGAAGGCGAGCTGAGCGTAAAGGAGACTTCAGATGGTCCAATAACAAGGGCTAAGGCTAAACAGCTTCAGAGGGCCACAAGTAGTCAAATTGGAGCTATTGAGGCTTCTATGGGATTAGAAGCTTGCGATCTGAATGGAAATGAGTTAAATGTGTTTATTTGTCTTCAATTAGAGATTGGGACGTGATTTAAAGGCATTTTGTGACGTTGGGCTTAAAGCAGCAGCTAAGGGCCTTCTTTCCATGCTATTGGGCTTTATTTACTTCTTTTGTTGCTATTTTTATGTATTTGGGCCTTTCTTGAACTTGTTTAGTTTTGTTTTAAAATTGTTAAGTCATATTGGGCTTATTTTGGGCTTTTTAACTTTATTAGGTAATATTAGGGTTTCCTCTCATTTTGTAAGCCTATATAAGGCATGTTTAAGTCTTATAGAGGCAGTTGCCTTATTTTAGAATTGGATGCACGAAAATAGAACTTTTCTCTCTCAAAATTGTCTTATCAAGTTTTTCAACTCTTGAAGATAGTTGCTGACTTATCACTCTTTGATCCCCAAGAGTGTGGCGTCAAAACCCTAAATTGATCCTTGTGGCGTCCATACGACTTATCAAGGTATCTATTTAGTTCTATCCTCCATCAACTTCACCATTTAATTTTGTTATAAATCAAGGCACATCACTTTCTCATTTGTTGGCTGATATATGCTTTAGAACTCACCTTTATCTATATTCCAATATGAACAGTTGAAAAGGCAAAGTATTACCACAGTGCTGGGTTTTCCTTACTGTGTCTCTTGAGTTCATTCAAATGGTTGCTGAATATGCAGCCGCAAAGAACAAATGAAAATTGATTAAATGAAATTTTGACATTGCAGTTATTATAAGTAGATTCTAAGATGTTGCAATTATTATTATTATCTTCTTCAATAGCTTCAGTCCCTTGTCATGCATTTTCAGGTCTTCACGATGAACCTTTCTGCACCATTTATCAGTGAGTTCTTCAAGGATGTACAGGAGAAGGCTTTACTTTACCTTAAGCTTTCATCTCCCTTCTCTTCTTATAATGTTATTTAGAGTACATCACTGATGTGCCTTTTATGTGCAGGTATATGGACTATGTATTTGCGAATGAGACAGAAGCTAGAACCTTTTTCAAAGGTTCATGGCTGGGAGGTAATATTTTCTTAGTATTTGGTCTGTTCAGTGTGAGAACTCTATTTTTTGCCACCCCAATTGAACTTATTAGTGATGTTTTTATTTTCAGACTGACAATGTTAAGGAGATTACTCTGAAGATATTTCAGTGGCCCAAGGCATCAGGAACACACAAGAGGATCACTGTTATCACCCAAGGTGCTGACCTTCTTGTGGTTGCTGAGGATCGCAAGGTGAAACTATTCTTTGTGATCTTGTTACCCAAGGGAAAGTTGGTTGATACCAATGGATCAGTTATGTATCTCAAATATTTCCTTCAGGGCTTTTGATGTTGGAATTCAGAAAATGGCTCTGCCAAATGCTTTGAACTTGAAATTTCATAATGCTCTATTCATTTCCTGTCATTCTTTTTGCTGCCCTTAATCCCACTATTAAGGTGATTCTTTGATAAGATCACAAAGAATTTATTGCTTTGTGAGAAAAAGTTTTGAGCAAATCAATATTGTGGATAGTAATTATTAACTGATATGGGCGTTCATAGTGAAATTTTTCCAGAATTACTTG
This sequence comes from Ailanthus altissimus, assembly GCA_946807835.1. Classification (NCBI taxonomy): domain Eukaryota; kingdom Viridiplantae; phylum Streptophyta; class Magnoliopsida; order Sapindales; family Simaroubaceae; genus Ailanthus; species Ailanthus altissimus. The sequence goes on from OX327684.1 coordinate 11,751,356, forward strand.
TATGTTTAATTCTTGTGTATAAGCTCAGTTATTCTTTTGCTTCTTCTTGTTTATCTTGGATCAAGTCCAAGCTCTGCTACCTCAAAATGCTGAATATCGTACATGACCTATTTTTATAGACATTACTTTTCTGTGTAAAACGTTTATGGTTCAGTTGAGGCGGTGGCTAGTGTCACGACCCGATTTCTCGAACCCGCGCGGCCTTAGATACTTTACAAGAGCTAAGCAGCCTACAAGACCCAATTAACCAAAGAAAGAGATGAAGAAGAAGCACACTAAATGTTTGAGAGAATGCTCTCGGATTTTATTACTAAAAAGAGATTACAAAGTTATAGAATTATAAGCTTGGAGTATTTCTACAATTTGGAGGATGGTTGCTCAAATGAGAGCTCCATCTATTTATAGCTAAAGCTATATACAATGGACGGCTAGGATTAACTCTAATCCAATGGTCTACATCTAAAGAGGAGAATATGCTAAGGAATATTCCAAAGATGCCAACTATCAAAAGAATATCTCATAGAATATGTTTTTTCTAGAAAACTCCCTCACCTACCACATGCAAGTGGCTTTAACCCAAGTCAAATGGGCCTTTTAGAAGCTCTAGCCCATTTAACACAAAATGGACTAAATCCCCTCTTGGTGGTCTTGTTGTGCGCCAAATGTTCGAGTCTTTGTTTGAAAATATTTGGGGCGTGACATTCTCCCCCACCAAATTCATGCGACGCCCTCGTCGCGTCTCTTCTGGAACTTGCGCACCCCGTTCTTCAAACTCTGGTTGTGCGCTCTCATGTCCCGAGCGTGCTCTCCCATCCGGTAACCCTTTCTACTCGACAAAGTACTCAAGACTCGTCTTGAGTTCCTCACCTTTGTCATGGCGTGTGAAAATCTCCAAAGGTTCTCAATTGTGTGGCTCAAATTCTGCATCTCCCGTACCTCTACGGTACTGCTTCTAACAGCTTGCGGAATGCACCTGATGTCGCCACTACTGCTGTCTCGACGGTAACTCCACCTTATGCGAGACGTTGCCAACTCTCTTGGCAATAACCCTCGGCCCCTTGTCTCCACGAACAAAGACCTTGTGAAGTGGGCATGCTGACTTGCGCTGTGGTGGAAGTATTGTCTCCATCACCAAGTCCCCCGCACCATGCTTGACACGCCGCTGCTTGTCTTCGACCTACTCCTTGTGCTGTAAGTGCACATTATGTGACACCTTGGATTTTTGGATGACACCCGCATCCAACAACTCCTCGAGCTGCCCCTGTAACTCTCTCATCTCCGATGGAGGCGTCGGCCCCATAGTTGGAAGCGCAATCTCAAGCTCCAACTTGCCCTCAATTACATCTCTTGAAGGCGGTTCTTCCAGTAAGGCAGTAGGCTTGAATCTATTGTGCTCCCCGGGCACTTCTGCAACATCCTTCGGTATTTCATCCTTGCCCCCATTTGCCGCATCATCCATCCCCATTGTTGTGGCTGGATGTACCCCTCATTTGTGCTCAGCATCTACCCTTAGTTGCATTACAGAAAGGACTTTGGCGTTTGGCTTGGATCGCCCACCCTTGGGCTTGTCTACTGTTGGTATCATTCGAGGCTCTCCCTCCAAAATACACATGTAGTTGTGTTGAGAAAGTAGCTCCACATTGTACTGCTGTAAGAACTCTATACCTAGCACCATATCAAAATCATCGAAAGGTGCTACCGAGAAATTTACCTTACCGTGCCATTTGCCAAGGTGAATTTCAGCTCCACGAACCACCCCATCCAGCGGCTTGGCTCTTGCATTCACGAACTTGAGGTATCCCTCTCATTTCTTCACATAAAGGCCCAAGCATTCCGCTTCCGCACGCTTAATGAAGTTGTGCGTAGCCCCCATATCAACCAATACTTGAGTCTTTATGCAATTGATGCTGGCTTCAATGTACATGAGCGTCGTCCCCGTTGGCGCATCAGCACGCTGCTTAGCTTTGAGGGAATTGAACAGCTGCATACAACCCATACTGCTCTGTCCACCCTCGTATCGTGCCTCATACATTGCATTGAAAGCCTTCTTCTTCGGACAGTCCTTCACCCAATGATCCCCGTCGTAGAGGAAACAATTCGACTTTGGACCATTACCTCTATGGCCATTGCGGTTCTACTCCTTCCACTTGGGCAGTTTTCCTTTCTCCTCCTTACTCTCCGGAGGTTGAAACGCTTTGGCTTCACCACCCTTGCTGTGATTGGGTTTAGAATTTCTGGACTTACCCGAATCTCCCTTGCGGTAATCCATGAGCATTTCCGTCATTGTAAGGGCGTCAGATATATTCTGCACTCCACGCTGCTTCAACTCATTAGCAGCCCATGTTTGCAACCCATCCAGGAAATTGAACAACAAGTCATCCTCACTCATGTTGCGGATTTGTAACATCAACAAAGAGTACTCCTCCACGTACTCCCTAATAGATTTTGTTTGTTTCAACTCCTTCAATCGCTTGCGAGCGTCGTGCGCCACATTCTCCGGATAGAATTGGCGCTTTAACTCCCGTTGCAATTCTTCCCATGTGTTTATGGTGCAGGTACCCTTGTGAATCTCCTTGCTTTTCCTACGCCGCCACGGAATTGCATGATCGGAAAGGTATAAAGTTGCGGTACTTACTTTGTGTTCGTCCTGCACGCCCATAGCACTGAAATACCTCTCCATTTGCCAAAAGAAGTTGTCAAGCTCCTTGGCATCCCGTCTGCCGCTAAACTCCTTCGGTTTAGGGGGCTTCGACCCTTGGTGCAGCCACCGCACTTTGAGTAGCTACGCGATTAGCGACTGCTCGCTTACACAACACCACATCCTCTTTGACATCTTCAAACCCTTTTTGTAGCTCCTCTACTTGGGCTTGAACTTTGTCCATGGTGTTGTAAACATTCTCTTGAAAAGCCTTGATCCAGTCCCGTTGCTTGATAGTATGCTCGTCAATGGAGCTTTCGATGAGGGAGCGCAGCTCGTCCCCTTGAGTATCGAGGCCTACCTCGACATTCTGGACTTGCTCCTCTAACTCCCCAAGGCGGTCCGTCGCCTTGCTCACAGCACCACCGAGCTTCATAACCATGTCCCCGAGTTCATGGTTCGGATCAACGAACTTTTCTGGCAAAACACTCATATGTCTCCTAGCTTTGGGGTCTCTACCCTTCCCTTGAGTAATCCCCGATGTTCCAGCAACTTCTTTCACCATCTTCTTTGAACCCGCTCTGATACCACTTGTCACAACCCGATTTTTTGAACCTGCGCGGCCTTAGGCACTTTACAAGTGCTAAGCAGCCTACAAGACCCAATTAACCAAAGAAAGATGAAGAAGAAGCACACCAAGTGTTTGAGAGAATGCTCTCGGATTTTATTACTAAAGAGATATTACAAAGCTATAGAATTACAAGCTTGGAGTATTTCTACAATTTGGAGGATGGCTGCTCAAATGAGAGCTCCCTCTATTTATAGTTAAAGCTATATACAATGGACGGTTATGATTAACTCTAATCTAATGGTTTACATCTAAAGAGGAGAATATGCTAAGAAATATTCCAAAGATGCCAACTACCAAAAGAATATCTCATGGAATATGCCTTTTCTAGAAAACTCTCTCACCTACCACATGCAAGTGATTTTAACCCAAGTCAAATGGGCCTTCTAGAAGCTCTAACCCATTTAACACAAAATGGACTAAATCCTCTCTTAGTGGTCTTGTCGCACGCCAAATGTTCGAGTCTTTATTTAAGAATATTTAGAGCGTGACACTAGGATATGTTTGACCCACTCATCCCGGAGATATAACTCTTGTCACATATTACTTTACAAATCCTCACTCATTATATATTAATATTTTATTCCATGACTTATTTGGCATATATCAAGGTAACAAAATCAGGAGATAAGAAACATTATTTGCATTAGCCATCATCTCAGCATTCTTTAACCAACCATGATGATTCTTAAATTTTTGTAGCAGGGGATTCATTTGTTGGGGGACTTTTGTCACAGTTGGTTCAAGAGAAGCCAATTGAAGATTGTGTGAGAGCTGGTTGCTATGCAGCAAATGTTGTAATCCAAAGGTCAGGCTGCACTTACCCTGAGAAGCTTCAAGTAGGCCGTTTGCTCGTGGCCCAGAATCTCAATTGCTCTCCGGTTCTGGTAGAGTTAGTCTTCTTTCACACTTGATTAAGGACGGTGTTTATTATTTGCTCCTGAATCCATTTATATGTGGTCAAGGAGTACTTTCCCACTTAAAATGGCGAATTGGATACTGTTCATAAAATTTTGATAATTTATAAAGTGCAATCCAGCTATCTTGCATTATTTGAACTGGGTTGATGCAATTTTTTTTGGGTTCTTATTGATTTTCATTTGGTTGGAGTATGAATGTTGAATATGCTAATGCCTTGTGTTGGACTATAGTTAGGAGGAAAATTTTCTTCCTCTTTCCCATTTACAAGTTCAGTTGAGACTAAATCAAATCACATGCCATTTGTACGAGGGACAAAGGGGTGAAAGGGAATTTCATTTCTAATTGATGGAAATCGATGTTAGATAATAGTGTATAATTCCACACTACAATGTGGTATATTAGAGCGATTAATATTGAAAGTCATAAGAGCAGTGCTAACCGAATTAATTAGCATTTTTTGTGATGTTCACTTAAATTAAAAGTTTGATTTTGTATGTTGCAATTTATAAGTGTGTGTTTCGTACGTTGCAGTTTGTAAATGTGTGTGTGATGTACTTAAAAAAAAAATATTGAAGATCGTAAAAAATGAATGGTAAGGATTAGTTACGATGTCGTGGATCAATTGCAATGGATGTTAGGTGCCGTCTTTCTATTATTTCTCTACATGTTTCAAGTTTTTTGTAAAAACAATTCTTTTACCGAGTCTTCAAGTTTTTGAAATGAAATACTTTTGAAAGAAATACACAAGTTGAAAAATGCATGGAAAAGCGTATAACCAAAAACTTGAATATGTAATGTGATGAAATAGTTGGAGAGAATGAAACGTTGTAATATGTGAGTGATATCTTCATTTGAGTTATTACTCTCTCACTCTCCAGCAAATTGAAACCGAAATTGTCATTAATAATAAACGGCTGGTATCACTGGCTGGATTACGTATTGTCGAAGAAACATACACACTGCTCGAGCAATCTCGACCCAGTCTTAAGTCTTAAATAATGCAAAAGGTGATCAGATCTACGATTTTGATGCCATAGATGCAGCCAAATCTTAACCTTAACAACTAACTCTATGTATTCTCGTTAAAAACAAATTTTTTTTTTCTAATAACAAGGTTTCCGTTTTCTTTATATTAATATATTAATAGATTGTTAGTCATTTCTAATATTTTATATATAAAACTCATACTAAGTCGTTCATAATTCATTTTCTTTGGTTTGTGCAAGACTTCAGAAGAATTAATTGGATATTCTTTTAATTTGAGTCTTCAATTTTTTTTAAAAAAATTTGTATTCTAATTGACATGACATGTATTTATTGTTGATGGATAGTATAAAATTATTATATTAATAATAATTAAAAACATAAACCTGATAAATAGTGATCATTAGTTAATAATACATTAATTAAAATACAAATTTTGCATCCCAAATTTGTAAATGTAGCACTACCTGTTTTTTAAATACATATACATTATAATATATATGATTAAGATTTATTCTTTTTTTTTTTGCACTTGCTTAAGATAACCCAATAATTTAAAATTTTACAGTGCATCTTTTAAGTTCTTGGTTCGATTTTTCTCTCTCCATGTATAAAAAAATTATTAATAACTAATCACCTTCTTGTATTTTGTCATACAACAATGCTTACACAAGAACTCAAATCTTGAAAAGATCCTGGTCTGAAATGCTAAAGAGTACCGGTAATTATATAATTAACAATCAAACTGGCAACTTTTTCTTTTTTAATTTCTTTTCTCCAAAAATCTCTACTTATAGAAGTCTAATTATAACAACTATAAGAAGAAGTTATGCCCATGGATGAATTTCACTTCTTCTCTTGAATCTCACACAAGAACACCAATTTGTATAAGGTTAAATAAGAATCCCAAAGATGTTAGCAGCACTTGGGTTGCACTGAAGTTATCAACACCATTAAGAGTAACCCTGGTGTAAAATCTTTTGCCTTAACTGTTAAATTTTATAGAAGATTTGGTACTTCCATAAACAGGAGAAAATTGTACATGGCTAAATGAAAAAGTTTTGAGGCAAGGAGATAATGATTTTTCAAAACCATATGCTTACCTGTCTAATGTGATTGTGAATACAACCATGGGTAACATGTAACATATAAGAAGAGTTGGAGGAAATGGTGTTGCTTCATTTGAAAGACTATTTTCCAGTTTAGAGCTTAATAAGAGAGCTTTGCAAAGGACTGTAGAAGAATTATTTATGTGGGTGGTTATCACCTAAAAGGCCCATATGGAAAGATTTTGTTATCAGTTGTTTCTTTCTATTGATGCCAACAATAACATCTTCACTTTGGCATTTTATATATGTGAGCAAGAAAGTAAGGACACTTAATCTTGATTTTTATAGTTTTTTTTAGCACGTGAGCATCCACAATGATATGGTAATGACTTAAAAGTCTTATTACTAGAAGGGCATTATTTATGCCATACAAGAATTAACACCAAATACCATAGTTAGGTATTATTGTAGGCATGTATGTGCCACTTTCAAAAGGCAACATCTAAGTGTATGAGGGAGTATTTTGGGAAGCTATAAGAGCAACTAATAGGCAACATCTAAGTGTACGAGGGAGTATTTTGGGAAGCTATAAGAGCAACTAACAAGAAAAATTACGAGCTTGTAATAAATGCAATCAAGTCAAAAAATGAAGATGCACACAAGTGGTTAGTGGACAGTGAGTCCAATATGTGGGCTAACCATTTCTTTGATGCTTTTTACAAGTTAGACTATGTTACCAATAATAAGTGTAAGTCACTGAATGACTTTCTTAATGAGTTTAAAAAGAGACTTGTGTTAGAATTATTGGAGTTCATTAGACTAAAATTAATAAAGAGAATAATTCAAGAGGAGGGAGAAAGTTGAGGTGTGGGATTCATAATTGCCTCCAATGATCCATGATAAGTTAGGAAGGATTAGAAAGTAAATAAGACAAGTGCTAGTCATTAAAGCTAGTAAGACTGAATTTGAGGTTGTTGATCATGTGTTTGAAATAGAGAGCCAGTATGTAGTAGACTTAAGGAAGCAGACTTATGATTTTGGTGGTTGGCAAATGAGTGGTTTGCCATGCAAGCAGGACTTTGCTTGTAATATCAACAAGCATGCTAATCCTATTGAATTTGTTAACAAGTGCATGATAAAAGAGGCTTGTTTGTAAATATATTCTGTAATAATGACTCCTATTCTATATATGTTTGTGTGGACTAAGCTTTAGGCTTGATTTATTAGCTCATGTCAGGCTTGTATAGCCTAGAAGACTCAAATAAATAAAAGAAAAAAGTCTAATAAAGCTTCATGTTCCAAATGCATTGCAAAGAGGAGTTACAATCAAATGTAGATTGTGTAAGGTACTCGAGCACAACAAAAAAAATACCCAAAGAAAATTGATGAACAACTAGTTACAAGTTCTTAGCCTCAATCTGATGAATAACCAACTTCAAGTTCTCATCTTATTCTAAAGAGACAGAAAACTAAGACTCACAAATCAAGGCTTTGATGTGAACCAGACTACCAAAATGTCCATTAAGAATCCATGGGTGATGGGAAACAATAACATTATAGCTCTCGTGATGATGAGAAGCTTCTAAAAGCCTACAACTATATTTATTATTATGGTTGCAAAGTTTAACAGTCATTTTGAAGTAAAGTCTCGGTATTGGTAATTGTTGGTAGTTAGTACTTGTAAGTTTTTCATTAATTATTGTAATAAGTGTTGTCATTCTAAGTGCCTAAGTTTTTTTTTGTAGTAATTGGTAGTTAGTAGTTGTAAGTTCTTATTAATTGTGGTAATAAAGGTTAGACATCCTAAGAGGTCTCTATAAATACATAAGAGATAAAGGGAAAAAATATTGAATTGTTGATATTAATTTTGAGAGTTTTCTCTTAAGTTCTTCAAATAACTTTTACTAGAATTTATCAAGATTTCATCTTGTGGCGTTCTTTTAGACTTATCACTCACAACTTCTTATCTATCTTGAGTGTAGAGTCTACAATCTTCTTATACCTCTGGTTCTTATCTTTTATAGATAGCGGATTAAGATTCTTATTTTTGGTTTATCTAAAAATTTGAATTAGAATGATCTTTGGCAAAGGAACCTCATTGAGCGTCGGGTCTTACTTTTCTTTGTGAGGTAACATCATTTGGTATCAAAGTTTAGGCTCTAAAACGAGTTTGAACTATCTATATTTTATTGTTCTTTCTTTTAAATTTGTATCTTTGTTTTAGTCCATAGATTCTGTAGATTATCACTTTTGTTTCTTCTTATTTGTAACTTTTATCTATTTTAATTCTAATTAGTTTAAGTTCTATTTTACATATAAAAAAAGAGACCAAAATAATTCAAAAAATATAGAGAAAAAAAATTCAGATTTAATTGATTTCAGGTTTACCATTCTGAATTAGTTGAAATGTTATTCAAGATTTATAGCATCAAGTCTGTATTTTGGTTATTTTGTGTAAATCCAACCTAAAATAAAACACAACTCTAATTGTCTTTGTTTTCCTAATTCTTTGTTCCATTATAATATTGTTCTCTTTGCTTTTTTAATTTTACTTCTTTTGCATTTAACCTGTTCTCAGTGAACTGATTTGTTAAGTTTTGAACTATTACAAGTTAATTTTGATTTTGTTCATTTTAGTTCAATAAAGAGCTAAAGATGAGACTAAACAGTGAAAAAAATGCAAGAGAGTAGTAGTCAAATTTGTGTGAAAACATGAGTGAGACTAAACAGTGAAAAAAATGCAAGAGAGTAGTAGTCAAATTTGTGTGAAAACATGAGTGAAAGTTGAGTGAATCATTCTTTGAGTGAAACACATGAGAGAGTATGCGAGGTTCTTTTTATTTTTCTAACTTTGTTTTGCAGCAAACATGTCAAACAACAAGAACAAAAAAAATTTCGACGTTATGTTAGAAAAAGTTAATTCGAAGTTTCTCATAGAAGCTTTAATGGCTGAGATGAGGAAAGTATTGAAAGCAGAGATGAGGAAAATATTGAAAGCAGAGATGAGGCAAGTTCATAAATGGATAGATAAAGTTAAATCTAGTACATGAAAGGCACAGTCATATAAAGTTCCTAATTTGCAAAGGCATGATAGGCATTTTACCATGAATGATGATGATATTGATGGAGATGCTTGGGATAGATTCTTGCATATGGTAAAAAAGGGTAGAAAGGCAACTAAATAGGAAGAGTTCCACAAGATATAGTTAGAACTCGAGTGTTGCATCCTCTTTGAAATTGGATTAAAGTAAAGATGATGAGAAAGCTAATTCCAATTCCAAAGCAGAACCACCTAAGGGCCAAAACATAGGAGGTAGCCAAGACAAGGGTAAACTAGATTTCCAACAAAATAATAAAGATATTAAATATTTTATATGTTTGGGAATAGGTCATTTTGTATCTCAATGTCCAAATCAGAGTACATTGATTGTAAACGATAACGGTGTCACTGAAAATAAAAGCAAGTTAGATGACGAACCTATGGTACCTTTAGAAGATGCATGTGATGGAATGGAGTACCCAGTAGATGGAGAGCTGATGGTTACTAAACGTGCATTAAGTTTGCAACCGAAGAAGATGAAAAAGAATTTGATGATGTATTTTCCGAAGAGATACCCAATACTTTACCACTAAAAAGAGGAATCGAGCATCAAATCGACTTTATACCTGGAGAACCAATTCCAAATAGGCCAGCCTATAGAAGTAATCCTAATGAGACAAAGAAACTTCAAAGACAAGTTAGTGAGCTCATAGAGAAGGGGTATGTGCGTAAGAGCATGAGTCATTCTGTTGTTCTAGTATTGCTTATGCCTAAGAAGGATGCGCCATTAATAATATCACTTTAAAGTTCAAGAAGTTGTATTTAAGTCTGGTAAATATTTGAGGGCAAATATTTTTCAAGAGAGGTGAAATGATACAAACCAACAAGACTACCAAAAGGTCCATTTAAGCATCTATAAGTGATGAGGGAACAGTAGCACAACAGCTCTTGTGAGTAGCCCATATTATGAGAAGCTTCTGGGAGCCTACAATTATATTTATTATTGTGGTTGTAAAGTTTAACAGTCATTTTAAAGTAAAGCCTCAGTATTGGTAGTTAGTATTGTAAGTTTTCATTAATTACTATAGTAAGTGCTGTCATCCTAAGTACCTAAATTATTGGTAGTAGTTGGTAGTTAGTAGTTTTAAGTTGTCTTTAATTTTGGTAATAAATGCTAGACATTCTAAGAGACAAAGGCAATGTAAACCCGCTAAGGCAAAGGGCCGTTTAGGGTGTTATGCCAGTGCACACCTCATAACTAGTTAGACTCCCCTACTAATATCAGAGCCATTTACATTTTTTAACTAGTATATTTGTATAAGTTTTCACGCTATCAACTCATTTTTGTCTTAATATCTAAGGTGACTAGAGAGAACAACCATCCTTTATCATTATGGATCCCTTATCATCTGAGTCATTCATTCCTCTCCCAGCCCTTTCTCATTCACTCTGATCCATCGATTCTTCAAGAATGGACCATCTATACGAAATCACTTACTTACCAGAAGAAAACAAAGTATCCGTGGCTGACCTTCCCATAATTAACCCCTACCATGCCTTTCTCAGACCCTAAAAATCCCTTTCTACCTCTCTCAAACAGTTGATAACACCAAACTGAATCAAAACTAAAGAATATGTACAAGCAACCAAATTTGACCAACACCTCCTCTCAACTTCAACCGAAGAACAAGTAGTAACCCTTAGGTTCCCTGAGGACCTTCTGCCTCACTGGTTAAAACAAGGCTACACTTATATGCACTTTGGCGCTGTTCGATTTGCCTTAACCCTCCATGGCCAAAAAGGGCTTGAAACTGTTTCCCACATCGCTTTGCTTGATGGAAGATTCTCCAAGTACAAAGATGCTTGCATCGGCATGATGCAAATTACATTAAATGCAAGCACAATACTAGTTACTCTATACCCTAACTTTTGCATACCCCTTACAGATCCTAGCCTATTTTCAACCCTAAAAGCACAGATCCACATTACGAGGGCAATACCAGAAGGAAACACATATTCAGCCACACTTCACTACCAAATTGTCTAACGAGTCCAAAACCATACCCTGGACTTCGGAATACCCCATATCAGTCAAGATGACATCATGCTCTTTATAGTATCCAACAAGGTGCCAACATGCACCTATGTGCCAAGACAACTCTTCAATGAAGAACTGGTCAAACTCCTTCCAGATACATGGATAACCAAGTATGAACAAGATCACAAACAATCTTAGCCACCCAAATCTCTACAAACCACAAAACACAGTTTCTTGCAAAGACGGGATGGGCAAACTGAAATTTGTTTTGAAAAATCGGGTCCTTCAACTTCACCCTTTCCAACTCAGTTCACATTTAACCCAGTCAACTACCCACAAGAAACAGTCCCTATTGTTTCTTTTTAAAGACAAGGGAGACCCATTTACCAATTTAAGACAGAGGATGGCCACTGCCACTGGGACCCCTTTTACAACTGTCAGTCATGTCAAGATGACAAATTGGACTATGAGAACTATGTCAAAAGACAAAGACAAAAAAAGAAAAAGCAACACTCTAAGTGTACCCTCAAGAAAAGATATCATAATGGTGATGCAAATGTCAAGCTCCTAAGACAATCGTCTGAAAATTTTGATTATTTTGTCACCTACTCTGCCCCACATCACAACCCTCTTCCAAATTGTAAACCACACAAAAGGACACACGCAACCATCACCGATATGCAAACCGAAACCCCAATCCCCAAATCTCTCAAACCCTATTCCACAAATCTGTATGTTCTCGCCTGTAGACTTTCCTCCATTAACCCCCCAACACTGAGGAAAATACTGTCCAACAATGGAAAGTAAAACAACTAAACACTAGATGGGCAGACGGTACTTTTGAACAAACAAGTCCTACAGATGCAGTTATCAACTGGCAGTCACAGAATGCTGTAGCCCAAAATAATGTTCTTAAAAGAATTGAAGAATCTCAGACAAGGATAGAAGCCAAAATTGACAATGGCTTCACGACCCACCAGATGTTGATAGACAAACTCAAACTTGAGATTAAAGTATTGTGCGAATATGTGCTAAATCTGGTTCAACACAGTCTCCCCTTCCAAGAGCAAGAAAAGAAAATCAATCATTTGAAAACCTAACTACGAAGCCTCGAACAAGACATCTTTTAGCCGTGGTGACTAGTAGATATCTTTCCCAATGCATTACAACCTCTATCATGTACCAAGCCTCCTTCCATCTTTGGTGACAATTCTACACTAATCCCAAAAAAAAAGGACAAAAAGAAAAAGCATGCCTCCGAGCCATCTACTACATTCACGGCTTCAGCCTTGGACATAATTACAGAACCCATCTTTAAAACCTTACCAACCCCACCCCCAGAATTCTACCGGAACCCGAACCCTATGAGATCCATTTTTCCTTCAACTACTATGAATTAACTATTCACCCTCACTAAGACGCCAACACCACAAACAGCCTCAAAACCTGAATCCATCTCTGGATCAACATCATGGTCAACGACCTTCCTGATTCCACCCCAATACATGAACACTACACCCCCAGACCCAAAGATATCAAGACCACAAACAGAAGTTCATGAACTAGATTCCTCCATGGATGAGGCAAAAACTCCACTGCGGAGACGAGTTTAATCATCGCGACCAAACAACACATAGAAAGAATATTGGCTAACTCTCGATGATGTCAGCCCTCATAAATAGGTTGATCGCATTTTCGAGTTTCAAGCATAGTGCTTAGCTGAGCAATAAAAGGTTGAGGTTACCATCCATGAAGTTATACAAAAGGCCATTGCCCGATTTCAAAGAATACTAAAATACTGGTACCTCCATTTGGGAGAATATAGACAATGCATGCTATAACAAAATGATTCAATCGAACAATTCATTGGCATTTTATTTAATGAATTTATCGGAGAAGAATGCCACATAACAGAGAAAGCTCGCGAAGAATTCTTTAAGATGAAGTGTTGTTCATATAAACGAAAAGATCTTGAATTACATTTAAAAAATGCAACAGCCAGATACTACATTCTGGGAATTGATGACCCTAATCTGAAACAAGTCTATCTTAATTTAGTCCCAAAACCATTGGGACAAGAGGCTTTAAAATTTCTTGATTCAAAGAACAAAAATCTGCAGAATTCCTCCATAAGAGTAATCCAATAGGCAATCTTATCAGCCCTAGACAAGTTATATGCACGCCATAAATTATGCAAGGATTTTGATCTCATGGGCAAAAGGATTCAAAAGGCTTGTGAATGACGTAATCTGTAGATTAAATGTCCAGAAAAAGAATGCTCTTGCAGAACTAAAAAAAAGCACCATCACCAGAAGTTCAAAATGCAGCAACCATTCTCCCGGCCACCCAAGTCTAAGAAGAGATTTTTTCAAAGAAAATCAACTTTTTCGAAGAAAAGAAATAAATGAAGGGGGTATGAAAACATAAAGTAGTCCTCGACAATAGGATAGTAATGCACCTCATGATCGGATATAATCATAACATAGAATTGATGATATTAATATTGAGAGTTTTCTCTTAGGTTCTTCAAAGATCTTTTATTAGAACTTATCAAGATTTCATCTTGTAGCGTTCTTTCAGACTTATCACTCATAACTTCTTAACTATCTTAAGTGTGGTGTCTATAATCTTCTTATATCTATGATTTTTATCTCTTATAGATAATGAGTCAAGGTTTTTATTTTTTATTTATTTAAAAATCTAAATTAGAACAATTCTTGGTAAAAGAACTTTATTGAGCGCTAAGTCTCACTTTTCTTTGTAAGGTTCACATTAGGCTTGGTAAAGGAATTAGAAGATTGTACAATCTTCAAAGAACTTTTATTAGAACTTATCAAGATTTCATCTTGTGGTGTTCTTTTAGACTTATCACTCACAACTTCTTAACTATCTTAAGTGTTGTGTCTATAATCTTCTTATATCTATGGTTTTTATCTCTTATAGATAATAAGTCAAGGTTCTTATTTTTTATTTATTTAAAAATTTAAATTAGAACGATTCTTGGTAAAGGAACTTTATTGAGTGCTAAGTCTCACTTTGCTTTGTGAGGTTCACATTAGGCTTGGTTTCAGCCAACCTTTTGCCTTTATGATAGGGGTAAAATAATCATTTAATTTATTCTCATTTTACTTAGAGATTTAATATTTTATTGAGAATACATGGCTATTTTAATGAGTGTTATTGTTTATTTAGATATTGAGGCTAAAAAGAGCAAATATAAAGAAATAGGGGTAAAATTATAATTTTTTTAAAAAAAGTAACACAAAATAGGGACTAAAATGAAAGAAAATTTTAAAATAGGAGTCAGCACTCTAACAGTACAAGCTTTAGCATTACAGTGGCAACTTCAGAAACAAATTAGGCAAAGCCAAAATAAGATTTCTTATTAGTCGCATTTTTCGCCTCAGCACCAGATGAAGATCGTTGCAACGACAGTCTATCACCTAAATGCTAAATAGCCATCGCTACAGCGGTAGAGACTCAAAGATGCAGTGCCCCAACGATCATGCTTTCCTACTTTAACAAGAATACTGCTTTCACCCTCTAATTAATACCTATAAAAGACCACTCGTCCCAACCTTCAAAGCATCAGAAAAATACATACAATACAAGGCTATTAGAGTTAATCAAGGCAATTCAAGAGGGAGAATCATTAGAGTTTGATAAGGTAAGCGTATTTCAGCAAATTTGTAATAATGCTTCAACGGTTATACCGATTTGCTAGAATTATGTTTTCATTAGTGTTTTGCCTGTTTTCTATTTGAATCATAAACTAAATTTTCTTTCTAGGGTTAACACTTGAACTCAATATGCAGAACTTAATTGTAATATTTTTTATATTTAATAAACTAAGTTTATTATTATTCAATTTATTGGTGCTTAATGCGTTATAATATCTGGCTAATGTTATAATTTATTAGGTAATATTTTAATAAACTCGAAAGAGAAATTATTGTATTTAGACCATAATAAATTGATATATGATTGTAGAGTGATTTACAAGTTTCAATTTAGGATAGAATTATACATAATTGGTATGCATGATCGATAAGATTTGTTCTTAATGAGTTTTAATTTATTACAAATACCATAGAGATTAGGTGTTTGATAAATTGAGACATACTTGTTTGACCTTGAGAGAGATGATAAGCGCATTTTATATATGATATTACACCCCTATTAATTTGATAATTGCTCATTTTGAATGTGAATACATGACCTTTTTATGTATATTAATTTTATTTTGTAGTTTTCAAGTTAATAAAACTATTTGGGATGAAAATTCAAAGAAAACAAACTAAAGACCAAAAATGCTACATTGCAATAAACAGTAGCGGGGTGAACAATGTCGGATGTATAGTATCGCTACAGTGCCAGCAATAGTGTTGTGCCCTAGCACCAGAAATTGGCGCCCAAGCTCTAAAATGGGCTTCATTGGCAAAATATTCGGTGCTCAGGTGCAAAAATATGGAGCTCAGGCGCCATCACCTATTTTAACCCCCCTTTTCTTGCATAATTTGAAACCTATAAATACTATCCTTTAGCCATTTTCTCATGAATCAAAAGGGAGGCACGAAATTTGCAAAAGAGAACAAGACTTGAGCTCATATTTAAAGAGAAGAAATAATGTCTCCAAGGTTTCTTGAGCATCATTGAAGACATTTGAAGAATTAAAACCTTGGAGACATCCCCAATTTCGATTTTCTCTTTCTTTTCTTTGTATTTTCTCTTTTGTTTAAATTTTCAACTTTGAATAATGAGTTGTATCTATAGATTTCTAGATAATTTTAGTTATGGTTGAATTTGTATGTGATCAAACTTGAATTCTAAAGCTTGATGCAGTTTTATTTATATTATGTTTGGATGATTTAGTATATTTTCGTTGAATTCATTTATGTTTCTCTATGCTTAATGCTTCCAAGTGATTGGAAAATAAATTTGTGGGCCTCCACCCCTTCACGTCACGCATTCTTCAGGGTGGGCCACCCACTCAAAGGAATATCGAAGTCCCCCCTCATTTTTTTCGCCTTTTCGAGGCTCAAACCCAGGACCATATGGGGTTCTAAGACCACTGGGGAGCACCTCTGGTACTAGTTAAGCTATTTTTTTATTGTGGGCCCCACCCCTCTACTAGCAGGTTGTTATTGAGTTGGGAGGCTAATAACACTTAGGTAATCATCATGGTTTTCCTTACGAATTTGCATGTGGTGCACTCCAAGTGTTTGATAAAATGCGTGACAGACGTAAACACTTTGGGTGGGCCATTATGCTTAGGATTACATGTGGTACACTCCTTTTTTAAAGTGTTTGATAAAATGCGTGATAGGCGCGAACACTTTGGGGTGTGCCATTATGCCTAGAATTTTTTTTGACGCTAGGGAGATGTAATAAAATTAATCCTTAGGTAATAAATTTAAGGGTTGCATAATGCATGTCTATGTAAACAAGTTAGATAGGAATATCAACTTGAATATGTATGCATAGTATCTCATTCGACACTTGGGAGAGGGAATGAGATTAGTCTTAAGCCCTAGATTAATGAATTGAATAGAATTGCTGAATAGGAAGAACATAGGAAGAATAGAATGAAATCAATGCTCTAGGATCCCATTTTTATAGAATTCACCATATCGCAAGATTATCATTTTATTGTTAGATTATATGTTCTATGACTTGATGGAACTCTATTAAACAATATGTGTTGATGCTATTTTGTGATTAAAGACTATTTGATGTTTATTAATTTATGCTTTTTATATGCTTAATGGTTCTAATTGCATTAAAAAATAGATTAGATGATTTAAACATTTTTGGTTATGTGCTTGAAAAAGTTTAATCCATATATTGGTTATAAAAAGCATAGCTTTTAGTTTGTTGAGTTGGGAGACTAGCGAACTTAGGGTAGTCACATAAGGGTGCTTAATGCGTGTATGTATAATGGGTTAGATAGGGATATCAACTTACTTGTATACGCATAGTATCTCATTCAGCACTCAAGAGAAGGAATGAGATTAATTATACACCCTGAACTAATGAATGCATAAAATTAGTTGTTGATCACTAATGACAAAGACAATAGGAACAATAGAGGGAAATCAAGTCCCTAGAACCCTATTGACATAGATCTCTCATATCTTTAATTTACCAAGTTATTTAGTTTTAAGTTGCTTTTAATTGAATAATTCATCTTACCCTTTAGATTACCCTAGATAAAGTTAGTTTGCCAACATCATAGTACGTAGCATTAATTTAGGACACAATCCTCGTAGGAACGATACCACTCATCACTTTATTACTTGCTCGCGACCCGTGCACTTGCGGTACAAATTTGTGTGTGTATAATTTCGCAAACAAGAGACTCCCAAATACAATCATGTCTTGATCAATAGTAATAAACTAACGGAATTAAATATTAAGAAAATATATCTATATGAACATATTGAAGGATAGTTGTTAATCATAGGCTTCTTAAGAATTGTTTCTTATTCTAAACCTTGCAGTGTGTTATTTCTATTACTTTTGTTAGTTTTATTATTTAATTTTATTTTAGTCTTAAAATTTTTAATTGGTTTTTTTAAAATAATTATAAGAGAGACAAAATTTTAGTACTTAGTATAAGTGACTATTATCCTTATGGGTTCGACATCCGACTCTTAGAGTCCCTATATTACTTATTTACAATAGTATATATTTGCCCTTAAAATTGTGCTATAAGAAAGTCGTGGCAAATTTTTGGCACTGTTGCTAGGGATAATTTACTACTTAATACTAATATTAATACAAATATTTCTTAATTTTAATTTAGAATTTTTCACTGGTTTATTTTCTTTGTTTAGGTTTTTATGAACGATTTTTACAGCGAGCTAAAAGTAAAGATTTAACTGCTTTCGATTCGAAAATTGAAAGAACTTTGCAAAGAATCCAATGAGAACAAACTAAGTTAAGACCATGGAAGAATAAAGACCTACTGCACCAATCGAAAAACCTAGAGCACTAAGGGAATATGTTATCCCCACAATTAATAGAGTTAACTGAAGTATCCAAAGACTGAATGTTCAAGTCAACAACTTCGAAATCAAGCCAAGTACCATTCAAATGATCAAGGACTCAGTGCAATTCAACGGCTTACCTAACAATGACCCAAACATGCACATCATCAACTTTCTTAAGATATGTGATACATTCAAGTTCAATGGAGTATCTGACGATGCAATTCGCTTGAGGTTGTTTCCTTTTCCTTGAGAGACAAAGTAAAAAATTTGGCTAGTGTCATTATCGCCTGGCTCTATCATAACTTGGGATAACCTTTTATAGAAATTCCTCTCCATGTTCTTTTCACTTATCAAGACTGCTAAGATGCGGAATGACATCACATCTTTTATGCAATTTGAAGGTGAATCATTATATGAAGTATGGGAGAGATTTAAATACATGCAGAGGAAATGCCCCATCATGGAGTTCCAAAAGTGGCTTCTCGTGCTAACTTTTTACAACGGATTAGGTAGACACATACACACCATAACAGATGCCACTGTTGGAGGAATACTCATGAACAAATCAACAGATGAAGCCTATGACCTATTGGAAGAAATGACATTTAACTCCTACCAATGGCCTTCTTAAAGAGTTATGCTAAGATAAATCGTTGGAGTTCATAAAGTTGATGCTTTGACCGCACCAACCACTCATTGACTATATTGACCACTCAAGTCAACATTCTGACCAAGCAAATAAGCAATTTAGGAGTAAATGTTGTCAAGAGTCAAATTATCACATGCGACTTCTATGGAGATAAAAATGCTAATGTCCAATGTGTAGAATCTACACAATATATATGGAATTTCAATCGTAATAACCTCAACTCAAACTACTACAATCCAAGCTTGAGAAATCACCCAAACTTCTCATGGAGTAACAATCAAGGGCAACCTGTCAAAATAATGAACCTTCTTGGATTCCAAGCTCCATAACAACAAGAGAATTAGCGAAACCTAGAATATATATTTCTCTAATTTATGAAGTAAAATGATATAATCCTGCAAAATCACTCTGCATCATTAAAGAATCTGAAGACTCAAATGGGATACTCGCAGCCCTACTTAATAATCGCCCACAAGGAATACTACCAAGAAACGCAGAAGTCAATCCCAAAGAAGAACATTACAAGGTGATTCAACTAAGGAGTGGAAAGGAACTTCAAGAAAGAATAGATAATGACAAGACCCGTCCCGAGACCCTCTACTATAAATCCCAGTGGCCCTATCGGGTACCCAGATGGAAGTTCCTCAAAATTTAACAATGTAAGTTGAGAAATGTCGCGAGGTGAACCCCTTTTAGTTCTTACTATTATTGAGAAAATCTTAGAATATACATGTAAATGACTTCTCAAATTTTTTTTTTAAAAAAGGTAGAGTTTTCTTTATTTTTTTGAAAATCCAATACAAAACTTGCAAAAAAATTACACTTCTATTACAAACCGCTTCTAAATACTACCAAATAGGACCTCTGGTCCTTTTCAAAATCAAATCCAACTTAACTCAATAATTTCATTTTGAACACAAAACTGGCATACTAACAAAAAGTGAAACAATCATCATAATATCGAAATCTCTTCTCGTTTATAAAAATATGTACAACATAAGCCTAGAATTACTATGCAGAAAGCAAAAAGAGTGATACTTAGCATATTTACATTTATAAAAAATGATCTTTAGATTTGGCCCACTAATCAGCAGTAGGAGAATCAGTAGCTTGCGTATCGAGACCTGTACTTGGAAAGGGAATTTAAAAAATATAAAACACAAAACGAGTGAGCTAAAGGAGCTAAATGAGTGCATTTAAGATTTCAAATAAAATAAATTTTTTACATAGATATTAAATTCTAAAAGGCATGCATAAATCATGCTTCTAAAACTTGTATAAAGCAGTAAAATAGTTTCTAACATCATATGCCGATGAAATCTTGTCAAACGGATTTTATTTACATCTTCAAAAAAATAATATCCAAAATTTGTAAGACATAATAACTAGCATGTACATATAAATGTATAATATGCGATCATAGATCGAAAACTATTAAAGCCCCGCTTGGCCATTTTCTTTCTAAACTGTACCAATGGTAACCCTAAAGCTCTATACTCATGCAACGACTCAACTAGCACAACACACGTGAGTAGATCACGAGGCATCTCAACTAGCAACACCTATTGTGACATTTCACTGGCTATGCAGCAGAATCCTACATCGCATATAGTGAGACAATAGCCCATACATATAGAGCGACTTACATGACTCGACAACTCAACTTCTCGGAGTTAGTGACATACCCCCCAATACCTGCCCATATGTACAGGATATACCAGCCGAGTTTTAAACCATCATCACCAGTGTAATTTAAGAGGACCAATAGCCTTTGAAACTAATGTAGATGTTTTAAAGCTATTTCTTAAACCGAACATGTAAATGCATATCTATGGATATATGTCAAAATCATAAATCATGTTTATAAATTAAAAAGTACATAAAACATACAATTTCATTATGTGGAAACATAATAACAAAAGATAAACAATGATAGATTTTCACTCACAACCGCTCCGACCTCAATTTTGCTTCGAATTTCTACTCCCGTTACCGATCTCGGTTTCTTTCATCTATACGCCATAAATGACATTTAGAACCAATACAAATGCTAGAATCTCATTTATCTACTAAACGCCCTAATACAAAACCCAGATGGATACTACTTTTTTATTTTTATTTACGAAGCCATTTAATCTTATCTAATTCACTATCCAACGCCCAAAAAATTGCTTAACACCCTATAACTTAGGTTGGACATAATTGCCCTTCACCTTACAAAAATGGACAATTATGTCCCATTTTCTTCATTTTTGATTTTTCATCAACCATATACATTCAATTTACATAAGGCACCATTTATATACAACAATTCAACCAAAACACAACTCAAACCCTATCATCCCCTAAGTGGCCGAATTTTGCCCTACTCACCGAACACATTTCTTTTCTCAATTTGTTATTCCAATAGCATCAAAATCAAGCCAATTTCATTCTAATGCCATAATTACAACCAATTTAAGTTTCTACATCAAAGTCACTCAAAACCTTAATTCTTACCTTACTAGTTTCTTCAATTTGATGACTCCTTTAAACTCCACACTTGAATTCAACTCAATCTAAATCAAGAATACACAGAAGAACATCAAATTGAAGCAATCTTGAAAATTCACACATTCATCACTATAAAACAATGCTTTTCTTACCTCTTTTCCTTGGATTTTCACTAATGAAAGCTTCAATTGATCTTAGGAACTTGTGTTTGGCTTTATTTTGGCTTGATCAAGCATGAAAACTCATGAAATCACTTTGTATTTACTGTAGCAGCACCCTTCATCTCATGGCCAAAATTCTAATCTCTTATACTATAATTGACTTGTTTTTAACTTAGCCAAAATTCTACACAATTCCTCCTTATATAGTGCTCTCCCAAAAGTCCAATTTGCCCCTCAACTAACTCAAAATTTCTAATTTGCCATTAGTTCAAAATGAAAGGATTTAATTGGTTCTTTTCTAACTATTTAGTTAGAATAGTTAAAAGAACTAACTAGAATTTCTAACTTGGCAATCCATGAAATTGTGGTCCATTCTCTAACATATGGATTGTGTTTTTCAACAAAGGTTTGTTCTATACATAACCCGTAAATGGAAATTCATGAAGTAAATTAAAATTTCCTTTTCCAAGCCAATAGAGAAAAATTCCAAAAATATTATAGGTTAGTCTGACGTTCCAACCGAGTGTGAAATTATCAAATTAGGTCTAATATCTCTCACGCGCACCATAAAAAAATATTTTTAATAGGGTTAAAATCTGGTAACCTACGGTGCCTTTATTATTCTATACCAAAATTTAGGCACCAATACTACTAATAGGGATTGAATATTGCAGATAAAGCTCTCACACCTGCAAAAGAAAATAAGAAACATTAGAAAGATGAAGTTAAAGAGAATGAGAAAAAGTTAATTGCAACAATAGAAAGAGCAAGTCCAAATGTCGCCACCACTTTAGATTGTAGAAACAAAAAAAGAGATAAGTAGTTTTCTAAGTTTTTAGACAATTTTAAGAAATTACATATTAATTTTCTTTTTACAGATGCACTGGAGCAGATATTGGGATATGTGAAATTTATGAAGGACATCATGTCTTGATAAAGAAGGCTCAATGAGTTCAAAATTATAGTGTTGATAGAAGAGTGTAATGTTATCCTTCAAAAGAAACTACCTCCAAAGCTAAAGGATCCTGGTAGTTTGACCATACCATATGCACTATAGGCAACCAAGATTTTGGGAAAACTTTGTGTGACCTTGGAACTAGTGTCAACTCAATGCCATTATGCATCTACAATAAATTAGGGCTAAGAGAAGCTAAACCCACTAATGTTACACTACAATTAGTGAATCGATCCCTAACCTACCCTAAGGGCGTCATTAAAGATGTATTGGTCGAAGTTGACAAATTCATATTTCCTGCTGAGTTTATCATACTAGATATGGAGGAAGATAATGAGATACCTATCATTCTAGTTTGATCATTTTTAGCCACTGGACAGACATTGATCGATGTGCAGAAAGGAGAACTTACAATAAGGGTTCAAAATAAAGAAGTAACATTCAATTTCTTTATGACAATGAAGTTTCCTTAAGGAGATAATGAGACTGAAGAGCATGATGACATTAATTAAGCAGTTCTGATGCGAACTAGGTTGCCAAAATATCATAAGGTCCATTGAAAATCCATGTGTGATGGAGAACAACATCACAGCAGCACATGTGATATCTAGTCTCAATATTGGTAGTTGTTAGTAGTTATAAGTTACTATTAATTGTTGTAATAAGTGCTAGCATTCCAAGTTCCTAGTTTATTGGTAGTAGTTGGTAGTTAATAGTTGTAACTTTTCATTAATTGTTGTAATAAGTGCTGAAATTTCAAGTGCCTAAATTATTGGTAGTAGTTAGTAGTTAGTAATTTTTAGTTGTCATTAGTACTGTAATAAATGCTAAACATCCCAAGAGGTCTCTATAAATATATGAGAGATGAGGGAGAACGAAAATAGAATTGATGATATTAATGTTGAGAGTTTTCTCTTAAGTTATTCAAAGAACTATTATTAGAACTTATCAAGATTTTATCTTGTGGTGTTCTTTTAGACTTATCATTCACAACTTCTCATCTATCTTGAGTGTGACGTCTACTATATTCTTATACCTCTGGTTCTTATCTTTGATAGATAACGAGTCAAGGTTCTTTTTTTTTGTTTATCTAAAAATCTGAATTAGAACGATCCTTGGGCAAAGAAACCTTATTGAGCGTCGAGTCTCACTTTTCTTTGTGAGGTTCACATCATTTGGTATCAGAGCTTGGGCTCTAATTATGTTTGAACTATCATTTAACTTTTCATTGATTGTTCTTTCTTTTAAATTAGCAACTTTATTTTAGTCTCTAAAAAGTTTTTAGCCTATATCAATTTTCTTGTTTCTTCATGTTTGTTACTTTATCTAATTCTTTAAGTTTTATTATTACATATAAATAAATAAAAGAAAAAAATTCAAATTCCATGATTCCAGATTTACTTTTTTAAATTTAAAAAAAACACAAGTGAAAGTTGAGCGAATCATTCTTTGAGTGAAACACGTGAGGGAGTGTGCAAGGTTTTTTTTTGTTTTTCTAAATTCTTTTTGCAACAAACATGTTAAACAATAAGGACAAAAATAATTTCAAACAAAAATACTTCCAAAGTTGTATTGAAACAGGTTGATTCAAAGTTTCTCATGAAAGCTTTAATGGGTGAGATGAAGAAAATATTAAAAGTAGAGGTAGAGCAAGTTCATAAATGGATAGATAAATTATAATCTAGTACACAAAGCGTGCAAACACCTAGAGTTCCTAAATTTCGAATTCAAGATAGGTGTACTACCATAAATTATGATGGCATTGATGAAGATGCTTGGGATAAATTGTTGAATATGGCAAATGAGCTAGACAAACAACTAAGTAGGAAGAGTTCCACATCATCTTTGAAACTGGATTGGAGTAAAAATGATGAGCAAGCTGATTTTAATTTCAAAGCAAAACCAACGAAGAGCCAAAACGTGGGAGGCAACCAAGGTCATATTGCATCTCAATGTCCAAATCAAATTGCATTGATTCTAAGCGATAACCATGTCATTGAAACTGAAAATAAGAAGTCAGATGACGAACCTATGCACCCGTTGGAAGATGCAAGTAATGGAATGGAGTACCCAATATATGGTAAGCTGATGGTTACTAAGTATACATTATGTTTGCAAATCGAAAAGATGATGAAAAGGAATTTGTTGACATATTTCCCAAAAAGATAACTAATGCTTTACCACTAATAAAGGGAATCGAGCATCAGATCAACTTTATACCTGGAGCATAATTCTAAATATTACAGCCAATAGAAGTAATCCCAATGAGACAAAGGAACTTCAAATACAGATTTGTGAGCTTATAGAGAAGAGGTACGTGTGTAAGAGCATGAATCATCCTGCAATTCCAGTATTGCTTTTGCCTAAGAATGATAGATTGTGGAATATGTGTGTAGATTTTTACGCTATCAAAAATACCACTTCAAAGTTCAAGAGAGTTGTATTTGAGCCCGGTAAAGATTTAAGGACAAATCCTTTTCAAGAGAGGGGGAATGATGTGAACTAAGTTGCCAAAACATCACAAGGTCCATTAAGAATTCATATATGATGGAGAACAACAGCACATGTGATATCAAGTCTCAATATTGGTAGTTGTTAGTAGTTATAAGTTACTATTAATTGTTGTAATAAGTGCTAGCATTCCAAGTGCCTAGTTTATTAGTAGTAGTTGGTAGTTAGTAGTTGTAACTTTTCATTAATTGTTGTAATAAGTGCTGGAATCCCAAGTGCCTAAATTATTGGTAGTAGTTGGTAGTTAGTAGTTTTTAGTTGTCATTAGTGCTGTAATAAATGCTAAACATCCCAAGAGGTCTCTATAAATATATGAGAGATGAGGGAGAACGAAAATAGAATTGATGATATTAATGTTGAGAGTTATCTCTTAAGTTATTCAAAGAACTATTATTAGAACTTATCACGATTTTATCTTGTGGTGTTCTTTCAGACTTATCATTCACAACTTCTCATCTATCTTGAGTGTGGCATCTACTATATTCTTATACCTCTGGTTCTTATCTTTGATAGATAACGGGTCTAGGTTCTTTTTTTTTGTTTATCTAAAAATCTGAATTAGAACGATCCTTGGGCAAAGGAATCTCATTGAGCATCGAGTCTCACTTTTCTTTGTGAGGTTCATATCAAGTTCAAAAGGTCTTCAGTATCTACACCATCGTAGATCATTTAGAGGATGCCATTGTCAATAACGAGGAAACTGAGCATGAAGAAGCAAAGAAATATATGCACATGTTCACCATAGCACCAAGGTATGATCTATTCAAACCAATGGTTAAGCCATTAGAGAGATCCTCAAATTTAGAGGCATGCAATAAGCTCTCTATAGCAAAGCCACCCAAACATAAACTCAAGCCACTTCCTAGTCATTTAAGGTACGCATATCTTAGTAACTCTTCTACTCTTCCTATTATTATTTTAATGATCTTAATGAGTAACAAGAAGAAAAGCTACTGAGAATCTTGAGACAACATAAGTTAGCAATTGGATGGACTATTGCTAATATCCATAGAATAAGCCCGTTGTTCTATGTGCACAGAATTTTACTAGAGGAAAGACATAAACCTACCCTTGAGCAGCAAATGAGGCTAAACCCTATCATCAAGGACATAGTGAAGAAAGAGATAATTAAGTGGCTAGACCTTAGCATCATCTATCTAATTTCTGATAGTTTGTGGGTGAGCATGATTTAGTGCATGCCAAAGAGGGGAGGACTCATGGCGGTGACTAATGAAAACAATGAATTGATCCAAACTCGTATTGTCACCAGATGGAGAGTATGCATGCATTACTGCAAGCTCAACAAAGCCACAAGAAAATACCACTTTCTATTGTCGATCATAGACCAAATGCTCGATTGACTTATTGGGCATGAATATTATTGCTTTTTGGATGAATATTCGGGCTACAATCATATACCCATAGCCCTTGAAGATCAAGAGAAAATCACATTAATCTATCCATAGGGAACCTTTGCCTTCAGAAGAATGCCATTCAGACTTTGCAACGCACTAGCCACTTTCCAAATATGCATGATGGCAATTTTTTCTAATATTATGGAGAACTTTTTGGAAGTATTCATAGATGAATTTCACTTTTCAAAGACTATTTTGATAGTTGCTTGAATAATATAGAATTCGTATTGAAGAGATATGAGGAGACAAATTTGGTACTAAATTTGGAAAAATGCCACTTTATGGTAAAGAAAGAAATAGTCTTGGGGCATAAGATTTCAGCTAGAGGGATAAAAGTTGACAGAGTGAAGATTGAAACAATTGAAAAATTGCCACCACTAACCAATGTGAAAGGAGTAGGGAGTTTTCTTAGCCATGTTGGATTCTATAGACGTTTTATCAAAGATTTTTTTAAGATTACTAAACCTTTTTGCAACCTTCTTGAGAAAGACGCGAAGTTCAATTTTGATCAAAATAATTACATGCCTTCGAGACCCTAAATAAAAAGCTCATAATGGCACCGGTTATCATAGCACCCAATTGGAGTTTACCATTTGAACTTATGTGTGATGCAAGTGACACAGCCATAGGAGCAGTACTAGGCCAAAGAAAAAATGAGGTCTTCCATTCACTATGCAAGCAAGATCTTGAACGAGGCTCAATGCAACTACACTACCACAGAAAAAGAATTATTAATAGTATGTTTACATTTAATAAGTTTATATCTTATCATATCGAAGTCAAGGTGATTGTTTTTACTGACCATTTAGCCATCAAGTATTTGATCACAAAGAAGGGTCCGAAACCAAGATTGATCCGATGGATATTACTTCTACAAGAGTTTGACTTGGAGATTAAGGATATGAAAAGGATAGAAAATTAAGTGGCTGATCATCTGTCACGATTAAAAGGACAAGCCAAAAAAGATTGAATCATGAATAAAACCTCCTTGGACTAACAACTATTGGCAGCTCGACATCTAGAGGTACCATGATATACTGATTTTGTTAATTAGCTTGTTAGTACTATTTTGTCTTATAACCTGAACTCACACAGCAAAAGAATAAATTCTTACATGATGTGAAATTCTACTAATGGGATAACCCATTTTTGTTCAAAGAATGCACCAATCAAATGATAAGGAGATGTATCCTATCTGAAGAAACTAAATATATACTTCAACATTGTCATGGAAGCAACTATAGTGGACATTTTGGAGGAGACAAGACAGCAGCCAAGGTATTACAGAGTGGTTTTAGTTGCCGACTTTATTCAGAGATGCCCACTTTTATGCTACCAAATTTGACTGATGCTAAAGGATAGGGAATATATCGCGGAAGCAAGAAATGTACTTTAGAGCATCTTAGAAGTGGAGTAATTTGATGTATGGGGAATCGACTTCATATGACCACTTCCACCTTTAAATGGGCAGAAGTAAATCCTAGTAGTAGTTGATTATGTCTCTAAATGAGTAGAGGCTGTAGTACTTCCAATAAATGATGTAAAAGTGGTGACTAGATTTCTTCGCAAGAATATCTTCACAAGATATGGTATTCATCGAGCAATCATCAGCTATGAAGGATCACACTTTTTCAACAAATACATTTTTGCTCTTCTATATAAATATAGAGCCAAGTATAAGATAACCATCGCGTACCATCCGTAACAAATGGGCAAGCTAAGGTTTTCAACTAAAAAATCAAAAGGATCTTGATGTGCATCATAACAATTCTAAATCAACTCAAGAAGGTGAGTTGAGCATAAAAGAGACTTTAGATGGACCAATAACAAAAGCTAAGGCCAAACAGCTTCAAAGGGCCATAAGTAGTTAAATTGGAGCTATTAAAGCTTCTATGGGCTTGGAATCTTGCGATCTGAATGAAAATTGACCAAAAGTGTTTATTTGTCTTCAATTAGAGCTTGGGACGTGATTTAGAGGCTGTTGGCAACTTTATGCTTAAAAAGGCAAATGAGAGTCTTATTTGCATGCTATTAGGTTTCAGTTGCTTCTTTTGGACCTATTTTTATTATTTTGCTTATCTCTCTCTATTTTTATGTATTGGGCCTTTTTAAAACATGTTTAGTTTAGTTTTAAGTTTTCAAGTCAATTTTGGCTTATTTGAGTTATTTTAGGCCTTTTAAGCCAAATAGGTAAATTTAAGGTTTTTCCTTATTATGTAAGCCTATATAAGGCATCTTAAACTTCTTGTAGAGACAATTGCCTCATTCTTAAATTTTATGCATGAAAAAGAAGAATTTTTTCTCTCTAAAAAATTATCTTCTCAAGTTTTCAGCTCTTAAAGATAGGTACTGACTTATCACTCTTTGATCACCAAGAGTGTGGCGTCAAAATCCTAAATTGAACCTTGTGGCATCCCTTGACTTATCAAGACTTCTTTTTAGTTCTATCCTCAATCTGATTTACCATTTATTTGTTATAATTCAGCCTAAACACTTAAAGAAATGACCAACAAAAATCATACAGCAACCTTATCTTAAAAATTAGTCTTTGTTTTTTTTATTCTGAATAATCCATTTTGAAGATCAAGGCATATCATTTTGGTATCAGAGCATAGGATTTCAGTGTGCAAACTGAAGTTTCAACCATTGAAGGTCTCTTGTTGTTTTTGTTTTATATAATATTGTAGGGTTATTCACTAGGCTGGGTCTTTAATATTTGAGGTTAGTAGTTTCTGAATTGCAACTCTGTAGCATTAAAATTAATTCTTAGTAGTTTGTGGACTGGAGATGATTTGATTGAGTTGAGTTGTTCCTGAACCTAGAAATTTTGAATTTGAGTCAATTGTGGTATCTGATTTTATTTATTGAATTGGTGAAAATTCAGTTTGAGAAGTGTGTTTTAGCTACTATTTTGTGTTGTTCATTGTTCATACGTGTTTGGGGTTTTTGTTAATAATGGCTTAAGATGATGCAAATAGAGTACTAAAAGGATTGAGTTTAGAATAAGCTCAACTCATGGGCTTACAATGAGCTCATGATGAATTTCGAGGTGAGATTACTGAAATTCATGGACAACTCGCTGTAATTATAGAAATGATGCAAATAAATACTTTGCAACCCCAACAAAGGCAGGTAGAGCGTAGGGTACCTCAGAATGACCTAGATGATGCTGGCGATGAGCCAAATAGGGATGATGAGGCTGAAGATAGGAGTAGGATAAGGAGGCAGCAAAATGACCCTACTAGTGGTATCAAACTTAATATACCACCATTTAGAGGTACTAGTTCTCCCGAGGAGTATCTTGAATGGGTTTAAAAGGTAGAAAGAGTGTTTGATTAGCATAAGTACCCTGAGGCAAAGAAGTGTAAGGTAGCAGCACTTGAATTTACCGATTATGCACTTTTGTGGTGGGAAAACTTAAAAGCTCAGCAAAGAAGGGATGAAGAAGAAGAAGTTACTAGTTTACCACTTATGAAAAGATTAATGAAGAAGAGATTTATTTTGGATTACTATAAACAAGAATTATACATCAAACTCCAGAATTTACGACAAGGTTCTTTGAGTGTAGAAGAGTTTGTGAAAGAATTTAAGTTGTTACTGATTCTTTGTGATTTGAATGAACCTCGAGAGCAAACAATAGCTAGATTTCTTGATGGATTAAGGAGAGACATAGCTAATGTTGTTGAGTTACGACCATTCATATTTCTTGAGGATGTCATAAAACTTGTAACTAAAGTAGAAAGACAACAGAAAAGAAGGGGTATCCATATAAGGTCAACTCCATCAAGTAATACAAAGGTTGTTTCTTCACCTTTCCGAACATGGAACACACCTAAACGGGATGAAAAAGTGAAGTTCAGCAAGGGGAGTGCTAGTTCAGGTTCTTTGAAGGAAAAAAAGAAGGTATTTAAACCTCAACTTCCCAGGAAGGCTCGAGACATCAAGTGTTTCAAGTGCTTGAGAAATGGGCATATTGGTTCTAAATGTCCAAATACAAGGGGGATGGTTCTACATGGGAAGCATGGAGAGATTGTAAGTGAAGATGAGGCTGAAATGGAAGAGGAATCTGAAGTAGAAGTGACTGAACAAGAAGAGAATCTTGAGCCAATAGAGGAAAATTTATTAGTAATTCAAAGAATTTTGAGTGCTGAAGTTGATATTGGTTTGGAACAGCGCAAAAACATCTTTCATACAAGATGTCAAATCCGAGATAAGGTTTGTGCTATGATCATTGATAATGGTAGTTGTACCAATGTTGCATCCACTACTTTAGTGGAGAAACTAGGATTAACTACTGTTCCACATCCAAAATTATACAAATTGCATTGGCTTAATGACAAGGGGGAGATTCGGGTTATAAAATAGGTTTGTGTTCCGTTCTCCATTAAAACCTTTCAATATGAGGTTTTATGTGATGTGGTTCCTATGACGGCTAGTTATGTGTTATTAGGACGTCCATGGCAATTTGATAATAATGTGACTTATAATGGGCGAAGGAACACTTATTCATTTGTGCTGAATGGGAGGAAGGTGAATTTAATGCCTTTGAGTTCTCAACAAGTTAGAGAAGATTAGTTGCAAAATTAAAGGAAGATGGTGGAATCTGTAAAGGGCTAATGTTAGCCAAAAAAGGAGATATTAAGCAAGCACTAACTTCTGTGGGGGTTGTTTTCATGGCTTATGCAAAGCCTTTATTGCAAGTGGAGGGTCTGGACTTTTCAAGGCAGGTTGTAGAGTTGCTTAAAGAGTTCAAAGATGTATTTCCAGAAGAGCTGCCATTGGGATTACCACCAATTCGAGGGATAGAGCATCAAATTGATTTGGTGCTTAGAGCTTCAGTTCCTAATAGACCAACATATAGATGTAATCCGGAAGAAGCAAAGGAGATCCAAAGGCAAGTTGGTGAGCTCTTAGAGATGAGCTATGTGCATGAGTCACTTAGTCCTTATTCTGTACCTACTTTGCTTGTTCTAAAGAAGGATGGTACCATAAAAATATGTATGGACAGCCGAGCTATCAACAAGATAACGGTTAAGTATCGATTCCCTATTTCTAGACTTGATGATATGCTTGATGAATTGCATGGTGTTATTTATTTTTCTAAAATTGATTTAATGAGTGGATATCACCAAATTAGGAGAAAGAAGGTGATGAATGGAAAACAGCCTTTAAAACTAAGCATGGATTGTATGAGTGGATGGTGATGTCGTTTGGGCTTTCTAATGCACCTAGTACATTTATGAGATTTATGAACTATGTTTTGAGGAAGTTTATTTGGTTGTTTGGTGTAGTCTATTTTGATGATATCTTGATCTACAGTAAAACTTTTGATGATCATATGAAACAGCTTATGGCTGTATTTGAGATCTTGCATGATACTAAGTTGTATGAAAACCTAAAGAAGTGTTATTTCTGCCAAGATGGTGTTATCTTTTTGGGGCATATTGTTTCTAGTAGTGGATTTAAGGTTGATGAGGAGAAGTTTAAGGCAATTCGTGATTGGCCTAAACCTACTGATGTTGCTGATGTGAGAAGTTTTAATGGTTTAGCCTCTTTTTATAGGCGATTTATTAAAGACTTTAGTTCTATTGTTGTGCCTATGACAGTGTTTGAAAAAGGGGAATGAGTTTAGGTGGAATGAGAATGTACAAAATGCATTTAAGTTGATTAAAGAACAATTATGTTCTGCTCCTGTTTTAACACTTCCTGATTTTGCTAAAACATTTGAAATAGAGTGTAATGCTTCAAGGCTTGGTATTGGGGCTGTTTTGATGCAAGAAAAGTGGCCAATTGCATTCTTTAGTGAGAAGCTGAATGGGGCACATTGATGTGCATCATGAAGGTTCTAAATCAACTCAAGAAGGCGAGCTAAACGTAAAGGAGATTTCAGATGGTCCAATAACAAGGGCTAAGGCTAAACAGCTTCAAAGGGCCATAAGTAGTCAAATTGGAGCTATTGAGGCTTCTAT
Organism: Ailanthus altissimus; assembly: GCA_946807835.1. Lineage (NCBI taxonomy): Eukaryota > Viridiplantae > Streptophyta > Magnoliopsida > Sapindales > Simaroubaceae > Ailanthus > Ailanthus altissimus. The sequence continues at coordinate 11,783,799 of OX327684.1, forward strand.
GGGATTAGAAGCTTGCGATCTGAATGGAAATGAGTTAAATGTGTTTATTTGTCTTCATTTAGAGATTGGGACGTGATTTAAAGATGTTTGGTGACGTTGGGCTTAAAGCAGCAGCTAAGGGCCTTCTTTCCATGCTATTGGGCTTTATTTACTTCTTTTGTTGCTATTTTTATGTATTTGGGCCTTTCTTGAACTTGTTTAGTTTTGTTTTAAAAATTGTTAAGTCATATTGGGCTTATTTTGGGCTTTTTAAGTTTATTAGGTAATATTAGGGTTTCCCCTCATTTTGTAAGCCTATATAAGGCATGTTTAAGTCTTATAGAGGCAGTTGCCTCATTTTGGAATTGGATGCACGAAAATAGAACTTTTCTCTCTCAAAATTGTCTTCTCAAGTTTTTCAACTCTTGAAGATAGTTGCTGACTTATCACTCTTTGATCACAAAGAGTGTGGCGTCAAAACCCTAAATTGATTCTTGTGGCGTCCATACGACTTATCAAGGTATCTATTTAGTTCTATCCTCCATCAAATTTACCATTTAATTTTGTTATAAATCAAGGCACATCATCTGGTATCAAAGCATAGGATTTCAGTGTGCAAACTGAAGTTTCAGCTATTGAAGGTGTCATACTATTTTTTGTGTTATATAATTTCGTGGGGTTATTATCAGGTTGGGTCTCTAATATTTGAGGTTAGTAGTTGAATTGCAACTCAAAAGCATTAAAATTAATTCTTAGTAGTTTGTGAAATAGAGATGAGTTGGCTGAATTAAATTGTTCATGAACCTGGAAATTTGGAATTTGAGTAAATTGTTGCTATCTGATTTTATTTACTGAATTGGTGAAAAATTCAGTTTGAGAAGAGTGTTTTAGCTACTGGTTGTGTTGTCCATTGTTCATACTTGTTTAGGGTTTTTTTGTTAATAATGGCTGACGATGATGCAAGTAGAGTACTAAAGGGATTGAGTTTAGAACAAGCTCAACTCATGAGCTTACAACGAGCTCATGATGAATTTCGAGGTGAGATTACTGAAATTCGTGGACAACTCGCTGCAATTATAGAAATGATGCAAAGAAATACTTTTCAACCCCAACAAAGACAGGTAGGGCGTAGGGTACCTCGAAATGACCTAAGGGATGCTGGAGATGAGCCAAATAGGGATGATGAGGCTGAAGATAGTAGTAGGATAAGGAGGCAGCAAAATGACCCTACTAGTGGTATCAAACTTAATATACCACCATTTAGAGGTACTAGTTCTCCCGAGGAGTATCTTGAATGGGTTTAAAAGGTTGAAAGAGTGTTTGATTAGCATAAGTACCCTGAGGCAAAGAAGTGTAAGGTAGCAGCACTTGAATTTACCGATTACGCACTTTTGTGGTGGGAAAACTTAAAAGCTCAGCGAAGAAGGGATGACGAAGAAGAAGTTACAAGCTGGCCACTTATGAAAAGATTAATAAAGAAGAGATTTGTTCCGGATTACTATAAACAAGAATTATACATCAAACTCCAGACTTTGCAGCAAGGTTCCTTGAGTGTGGAGGAGTATGTGAAAGAATTTGAGCTATTGCTGATTCGCTGTGATTTGAATGAACCTCAAGAGCAAACAATAGCTAGATTCCTTGATGGATTGAAGAGGGACATAGCTAATGTTGTTGAGTTACAGCCCTTCATATTTCCTGAGGGAAAAAGTTACCTCCTAAGCTCAAGGATCCCAGGAGATTTACCATGCCCTTAGTTAAAGCTCTATGCGATCTAGGAGTGAGTGTCAATCTCATGCCCTTCTCCATCTACAATAAGTTAAATTTAAAAGAAGCGAAACCGATCAATATCACACTTCAGCTTGCTGATCGATTTCTCGCCTACTCGAAAGGAATTATAGAGGACGTGCTAGTAAAGTTGGAATAATTCATCTTCCCTACAAACAATGCTGCACAGCCTATATGCATACAAGAGTAAGAACTTACACATAAGCTTAGAGGGACACATGAGGCATTTGGACTTGGAAGGGCTCAAGTTCAACAATCACATGATCCATTAAGTTTGCCAAATGGGCCATCACAAGTCTTTAGAGCCAAGCAATTTAAAGAAGCATTAAATGAGCCGATTAAACAAGTTTGTGACCTGACAAACACATGCAATTTAAAGAGAATAAGGTGAAATTTGTTACCCAAGATGTGGATGCCAAAAGAGAGGAAGCCTAAGAAGCTTATATACAAGGATGCTTCTAATGCAAATGACACTGCACAGCCTATATGCATATAAGAGTAAGAACTCACACGTGAGCTTAAAGGGCTCATGAGACATGTGGGCTTGGAAGGGCTCAAGTCTAGCAATCACGTGATCCATTAAGTTTGCCAAATAGGCCAATCACAAGACTTAGAGCTAAACAATTTAAAGAAGCATTAAATGGACTAATTTAACAAGTTTGTGAGATGAAAAACACATGGAGGCCTGCCATAAGTTCAAATCAATTTTACATATGTCCAAATCAAATTCAAGGAAGCCTAATCACTTTGATTAAAGCAGATTTTCTGAAGATTTGATTCTAAAAGGCCAAAAAATCACTTTTCTTTCAAATTCAAGAAATAGGAACATGTTAGTTCAATTAGTAAAGTAATATATTTATATTTTGTAATTGCAATTATTGTGTTAGTTGTAATTTTGGACTTTTGGGTAGGTGGGTAGTTGTAAGTTTGTTGTGATATGTTTGAATTTTATTGTGTTAGTTGTAATTATGAATTTTTGAGTAAGAGGGTAGTTGTAAGTTTTGACTTTAAATAAGAGGGTAGTTGTAAGTTTAAAATTTATGTTTGAAAGTTGTAACTTAACATCCCATATGATCTCTATAAATACCATGGGGATTGAGAGTGAAGACAGAATTAAGAAAATCAAAATTGAGAATTTTTGTGTTCTGCTTTCATTCTTGAAAGAGCTTGAACCTATCAAGATTATTCTTGTGTTATTCAAACAACGGGACTTATCACCTTGATTCTTGAGTGTTCTTGGGTTTTTTGGTTTGGCGTCACCTATCCAGCCATAGTCTTGGTTCTTAGTTTGCTAAATAAAGGGTCAAGACTCATCAAACTTGTGTCTTAAAGATCTTGGGTTCAATTCTACATTTTTGTATTGGGTTTCGTCACATTGTTGGCCAGGTTCATATCAAAGCTTTGGTTTCAAGGCAATTTTGAATTATCCCTTTAATTATTTTATTATTTCATTGAATCTTGCATAAATTGTTTTGGTTAAAACAAAAACCTAATCGTGGCCACATTCTATCTTGAAAACTCTAATTTGTTATAAATTCGTATTTTTTATTTCTAGTTTCTAATATTATAAAAAAAAAAAGAAACAAAAACAAAATAAATTAAACAGGAATAAAAAGAAAAGGAAGCCAGAAAAGTGTTACAAATTTATCTTCATCGAAATTTTGAATCTTGATCCGTCTTTCAACAATTTAAAACCACTTTGCCAACTTGATTGTTATATCAATTTCTTAAGGATTGCTACTTTAATCTTGTGACTTGTCTCCCTTACTTCTCATCTTGAATTACCACTTGAATCTAGATTGTTCTTGAGTCTGATTAAGAGTGAAAAGAAGACACGCGAATAAAAAGAGGCAAGAGTGGTAAGAACATAAGAGAGTAAAATCCGTTTGAGTGCTAAACACAAAAGTGAGTGAATGTTTTTGAGTGAAACACGTGAGGGAGTGCTTGTGGGGCCCTTAACTGTGCTTTTGTAAATTATAAATATGTTACACAATTAAGAAAAAAACTCAACCGAAGAGGTACAATAACCAACCAAGCCTAATCTACAGCTGTAAGCGTTGTTGGGCAAGATGAGATGGATGATGAAGACAAATTTGAGCAAATTCATGAGAGGATGGATAGGTTGAAAAATAGGGGGTAGCATCAAAACACTTCCAATAGGCAACCACCTAGGAGAGTGCAACCAAGGGTACAATGGGAAGCAGTTGAAGATGAAGAGGAGTTAGATGAACTGGATGAATCACCAATGAACCAAGGCATATTTAGGTGTGGATATGGAGATATAGACACTAGAAGGGGAAGACCTATGTGGGATGATGACTTGGGAAGCATTAAGGTGAAGATTCCACCATTTCAAGGTAAAAATAACCCAATGGCATATCTGAATGGGGTAGTCCTAAAATATTCCACTTACGATAAAGAATTGTATGCATTATTTTGAACTCTAGAGACTTGGCAGCTCTATCTATGGCTAAAAGAGTTTCTTATTCATACAGATCATGAATCTTTGAAGCATTTAAAGGGCTACAGCATAAGATGAGCAGGCGCAATGCCAGTTAGATGGATTTCATTGAAACATTCCCCTATGTGATCAAATGTAAACAAGGTAAAGAAAATATAGTTGCCAATGCAATATCACACAGGTATGCTTTGCTTTCAACCTTGATGCTAAATTGTTTGGATTTAATTACATTAAGATATTATATGCAAACGATTCTGATTTTGGTGACTTGTTTAAAATTTGCACTAAAAGGGCGAGTGGAAAGTTCTATTTACATGATGATTTTCTGTTTCGAGAAAATAAATTATGTGTTCCACATTCATCCTTGTGTGAATTATTTGTTCAGGAAGCACATGGTGCTAGTTTGATGGGTCTTTTCGGGGTAGCAAAGACTTTAGGTGTATTGCATGAGCATTCCTTTTGGCCGCACATAAAATGTGACGTAGAGAGGATTTGTGCGAGATGCATTACTTGTAGGCAAGCTAAGTCTAGGCATCAACCACATGAGTTGTACACACCCCTCCCTATTCCTAATGCACCTTGGGTCGATGTTTCTATGAATTTTGTTTTAGGCTTACCTAGGACTAGGAGGGGGAGAGACTCAGTTTTTGTTGTTGTTGATAGATTCTCTAAGGTGGCACATTTTATTGCATGCCATAAAACTGATGATGTATCACATATAACCAATTTATTTTTAAAGAAGATTGTTAGGTTGCATGGCATCCCCAAGAATATTGTTTTTTATCGGGACGCACGATTCTTAAGCTACTTCTGAAAGACTTTGTGGGGAAAGTTGAGAACTAAATTGTTATTCTCTACTACATGTCACCAACAAACTGATAGTCGAACTGAAGTAAGAAATAAGAATTTATCTACTTTGTTGCATGCTATGAAACAAAAAATTTCAAAACATGGGAAAATTGTTTGCTGTATGTTGAATATGCTTATAATCGTTGTGTTAATTCTGCAACTAAGCTTTCACCGTTTGAGATTGTCTATGGGTTTAATGTATTGACTCCTTTTGATTTAACTCCTCTAAATTTGAGCGAACGTATTAACTTAGATGACAAGAAGAAAACTAATTTCATTAAGTAGATTCGTGAGAATGCAAAACAAAACATAAAACAGTGGACAGAGCAATATGTTAAACAAGCCAATAAGGGACGTAAGGAGATTGTCTATGAACCAAGAGATTGAGTTTGGCTGCATATGAGGAATGATCACTTTCTTGAGCAAAGACATTCTAGACTCCTTCCTAGGATTGACAAGCTATTTTGAGTATTGGAATGCATCAATAACAATGCTTACAAAATTGAATTGCCTGGTGAGTATGGTGTTTGTACTAGCTTTATTGTTTTTGACTTCTCTTTTTTTGATATAGGTGATGATGCAAACAAAGATTTAAGGAAAAATCTTCTTAAAGAGGGGGAGAATGATGCAAACGATGCTACACAGCCTATACGCATACAAGAGAAAGAACTCACACATGGGCTTGGAGGGGCTTAAGTGCAACAATCACACGATCCATTAAGTTTTCCAAATGGGCCAATCACAAGTCTTAGAGCCAAGCAATTTAAAGAAGCATTCAATGAGCTGATTCAATAAGTTTGTGACATGGCAAACACATTGAGGCTAGGCAGAAGCCCAGATCCATTTTCAAATATGTCCAAATCAGATTCAAAGAAACCTAATCACTTTGATTAAGGCAAATTTTCTAGAGATTCGATTCTTGAAGGTCAGCAAATTACTTTTACTTCAAATTCAAGAATTAGGAACATGTTGGTTGAATTAGTAGATATTATATTTGAATTTTGTAATTGCAATTGTTGTGTTAATTGTAGACTTTTGGATATGTGGGTAGCTGTAAGTTTGATGTGATACGTTTGAATTTTATTATGTTAGTTGTAATTGTTGACTTTTAAGTAAGAAGGTAGTTGTAAGTTTAGACTTTGAGGGAGAGGGTATTTGTAAGTTTGAAATTTATAACTTGAAGTCCCATATGATCTTTATAAATACCATGAGAATTGAGAGTGAGAATAGAATTCAGAAAATAAAAATTGAGAGTTTTTGTATTCTTGAAAGGACTTGAACTTATCAAGATTATTCTTGTGGCGTTTAAACAACTGGACTTACCACCTTGATTCTTGAATATTCTTGGGTTTCTTGGTGTGGCATCCCCTATCTAGTTGTTTCTTGGTTTGCTAAGTTAAGGGTCAAGACTCATCAAACTTTCATCTTGAAGATCTCAGAGTTCGATTTCATATTTTTGTGTTGGGTTTCATCACATTATTAGTGATGTTCATATCATTCCCCGTTGATTTTATCATCCTAGACATGGAATAAGACAAAACAATCTCCATCATCCTTGGAAGACCCTTTCTAGCCACAGGACATACGGTCATGATATTAAAAATAAAGAGATGACTATGAGAGTACAAGATGACACAGCAACATTCAAAGTCTTCAAAGAGATCAAATTGCCATCTAAGAATAAAGACTGATGTAGTATTGATATAGTGCACCTAAAGCCAAAAAGCTCAAAGACATATAGATATTGAATCCTCACATAAAAAAGAAGGCGTTAAGGCATAGGAAGAGAAGAAAAAGAAACAAGAAGCAACAATGTGATAAGTTGATCGAAGAGAATGGCACAAAAGAAATACTTTATTGGTCTTAGATTCAAGTCTTGCCAGATAAGCATGAAGAGAATAAGGTGAAAGTTGTTGCCCAAGATGTGGACGCCAAAAGAGAGGAAGCCTAATAAGCTTATATACAAGGATGCTTCTAATGCAAATGACACTGTACAGCCTATACACATATAAGAGTAAGAACTCACACGTGGGCTTAGAGGGACTCATGAGACATGTGGGCTTGGAAGGGCTTATGTCTAGTAATCACATGATCTATTAAATTTTCCAAATAGGCCAATCACAAAACTTAGAGCTAAGCAGTTTAAAGAAGCAGTAAATGGGCTAATTTAACAAGTTTATGAGATAGAAAACACATGGAGAGGTCTGCCATAAGTTCAATTCAATTTCAAATATGTCTAAATCAGATTCAAGAAAATTTAATCACTTTAATTAAGGCAGATTTTCTAAAGATTTGATTCTAAAAGGCCAAAAAATCACTTTTCTCTCAAATTCGAGAAATAGGAACATGTTGATTGAATTAGTAGAGATTATGTTTATATTTTGTAATTGCCACTATTGTGTTAGTTGTAATTGTGCACTTTTGGGTAGGTGGATAGTTGTAAGTTTGTTGTGATATATTTGAATTTTGTTGTGTTAGTTGTAATTATGGAGTTTTGAGTAAGAGGGTAGTTGTAAGTTTAGACTTTAAATAAGAGGGTAGTTGTAAGTTTGAAATTTATGTTTGAAAGTTGTAACTTGACATTTCATATGGTCTCTATAAATACCATGGGGATTCAGAGTGGGGGAACAAAATTGAGAAAATAAATTTGAGACTTTTTGTGTTCTTCTTTCATTCTTGAAAGGACTTGAACTTATCAAGATTATTCTGGTGGCGTTCAAACAACGGGACTTATCACCTTGATTCTTAAGTGTCCTTGTTTCTTGGTGTGGCGTCCCATATTCAACCATAGTCTTATTTCTTGGTTTGCTAAGTTAAGAGTCAAGACTCATCAAACTTACATCTTGAAGATCTTAGGGTTCAATTCCACATTTTTGTGTTGGGTTTCATCACATCATTGGTGAGATTCATATCAATTGGTATTAGAGCTTTGGTTTTAAGGCAAGTTTGAATCATCCCTTTAATTGTTTTATTGTTCCATTGAATCTTGCATACATTGTTTTGGTTAAAAAAAAAACCTAATCGTGGCCGCATTCTATCTTAAAAACTCTACTCTGTTATAAATTTAAATTTTTTTATTTTTGGTTTTTGATATTAAAAAAATGAAAAAAAAAAAAGAAAAGAAAGAAGCAAACATAAAATATAAAAAAAGAAAAGGAAGCCAGAAAAGTGTTACAAATTCATGTTCATCGAAATTTTGAATCTTGATCCGTCTTTCAACAAATTGAAACCACTTTGCCAAGTTGATTGTTATGACAATTTCTTAAGGATTGCTACTTGAATCTTGTGACTTGTCTTTATTGCTTCTCATCTTAAATTGCCACTTGAATCTTGTGACTTGTCTTTATTGCTTCTCATCTTAAATTGCCACTTGAATCTAGATTGTTCTTGAGGCTGATTAAGAGTGAAAAGAAGACACGCGAGTGGAAAGAGGCAAGAGGGGTGAGAACATAAGAGTGTAAAAGCCATTTGAGTGCTAAACATAAGAGTGAGTGAAGTTTCTTGAGTGAAACACGTGAAGGAGTGCTTATGAGGCCCTTAACTGTGCTTTTGCAAATTCTAAATCTGTTACATAGTCAAGAAGAAAAAACTAAACTGAAGAGGTACAACAACCAACCAATCCTAAACTACAGCTGCAGGCGTTGTTGGGTGAGATGAGATAGATGATGAGTACCGAATTTGAGCAAATTCATGAGAGTATGGATAGGTTGGAAAATAGGGGGTATCATCAAAACACTTTCATTGGGCAACCACATAGTGGAGTGCAACCAAGGGTGAAATAAAAAGCAATAAGTCTTGAAGATGCATATCAATATAAGTTTGGAGGTACATTCTAAAAAACTATGAAATAAAAAAGAAGATATTGTTTAAATACAACACCCCCAGCTTCAGCAAAAGAAGAAATTCTTTGCAATAGTGATTAAAAGAAATTTGGGAATAACATAAATTTGGGGGAGGAGATAAATCAAGGAGAAAAGATCAAGAAGTTCTAAGTAAAGTTAAGTGTTCATGGTGTGAGTTGCGCTTCATATTTATATATCTTTATATCTCACCTTAACCTTAACTTCACGTTACAAGCTAATTAAAGTCCTAAATAGATCCCTAGACATGTGTATTTTTATATTAGTGGAGAGCTAGTATGAAAAGCAAGCTTATGATAGTGTATTATGAATTAAAATATGCCAAGGCATCATTTTTAAGTATATCTTAAGTATTGAATAAGTTTGAGTTTTATTTGACTAATTACTTGCTTATTGCACACATACATAAGTGGTCAATTTTAAGGGAGAATGAAGTACTTGATTAATTGTATAACAAGTTATTGAAAGTTATTTATTGCGTACTAAAAAGATATGTGCCACTTAACAACCTTTGAGACAATAACGATGATCATTTAATCAATTGAGGCTTATTTAGTTTGTTTTTATTTAGAGTTGATAAGTTTTGATTGTTTGTCTTTGTTTTACTTGAAGATGAGCAAAGTCTTAAGTTTGGGGCTATTTGATAGGATATGCACTAGTATATTTAGTCCCCGACTTTTGTATTTTGCTCCAATTTATGGAAATTAGGCTATTTAATTGTGTTTTTTTTTTATTATCATAAATAGATACATGAGGGGAAAATGTGATAAGTAGGAACAAACGGCAGATAAATCGAATGAGAAATGATTGAGATACACTCAATTGATGCCACTGCAAAAAACCTAGGGCTGGGTGCTGCAGCGGCCAAACCAGAATCTTGGGCACCGTAACGTCCACTGGCTAGTGCTGCGGTGCCTGGCCAGAAAATTACCACAACTATGTTCCAGGTTTTGGCGCTGCGATGCCAAGCCCCTTCGCGTCGTAGCGCTAAGCACTCAGCGCTACAGCACTCAGCGCTACAGCACCAACGTGACATAAAAAGTAACCCCTCGCCTTTAGGGTTTCTCATAGCTATAACAGCACTCTTTTAAGATAAAAAAAAATACAAACTTTAGAGAGGAAAAAATTCAAAACAAAAAATAAAAAAATTAAGATTTAAGATCAAGAATTAAGCTTCAAGTCAAGATTGAGAGAGAAGCAACCCAAAGAGTTGTCTTGATTGATTTTTCTTCTCTATTCTTATCATTATATTCTTGATTATAATAATGTCTTTGTATTATTAGTTTGATACTCTTTGTTTTGTGATGAGCTAAATATTATTTATTTAGGGTTAGACTATGTGAACCTAATATGTAGTTGAATTTTATGATTTCTTAGTTTATTAACTTAATACATATTATTGATTCATTCTATCTTTATTTTAATATTTTCATTATATCTGGTCAATATTTGGAATTATTGACGAACCATATAACCAATTTCACAAAGGAATTCATGTATTTAGCATATAATAGTTTGATACATGATCATAGGAAAATAATTATGAGTTTCATGTAGGATAGACTATACCTATATGGCATTTATGGCACGATTTAGACTTGATCTTAATGAATTACATTCTAATTTTATTACCATAGATATATAGATATTATTAGAATGCGTAATATAGTCACTCAACCATCGACAGAGACTTGTGAAGAGATTAATATCTAAGCAAATCAATTTGCATTAAAGGATTAACTAAGAGGTTAATACGTCCAATGTAATACTAGAAGATGAGTTTATACCCTACATTATTATCAATTAGTGAATTTATCTCTTTGTTTATTTTCTATTTAGGTGAATTAAATTGATAGAATTTGATTAGTTCATTAAATTTCAAATTTTAGATTTCTCTGAATTAAAGTTGAGTAGACGTAATTTTAGTATTAGATTAAAGAATTAGATGGAATAGCCCCTGTGGGAACGATATTTGGACTTTAACTCCTACTTAATACGACAACATGTACTTGCAGTAGGTTATTATAGCAGCAATCACTTAGAAGGTAACTTTACTCTTCTGTCAATGTTATAGTCTTATAATCTACTAGTCTCCTCTTCTTAGATAATGTATCTTTCATAAACTTCACATAACTTGGCATTTATTCAAGAGTATCCGTAAAAGGTATGTTAATGTGAAGTTTCTTGAAGGTAACTAGAAATTTAGAGAATCGCTTGTCTAGCTTCTATTTTTGTAGCCTCTGAAGGAATAGTGAAGATGGATAGAGAGGTTGAACAATATGTTTCTCTGGTTTTTACTATTTTATGCTACTGCATCTGCACTTTTCTGCAATTCTACACTATTTTTTTACATTGCTTTACAATTCTATTTTTTGCACTTTTCTGCTGCTGCACATCATGTTTTGCATTTTTTTAGATTGCCTTGCTGCAATTTTTTTAGTTTTTGCACTTATTTGATACATTGGTAGCCTTTAAGGAAAATGAACAGGTGGTCTATATGGCTGCACTTCTTCTAGTTATGGTTTGGATATGTTATCATATAAGATCTTACCACTCCTCAAGTTTATGGCTTGGCATTGCTTTACATTTCTTGAATTTGCTTCGTGTTGCTTGTTAGAGTGCCTTGAGGTTACTAATTAATGGCTACAGCAAGTTGTCCCATTTGAACCTCCAAGTACTTTAATGATGTTGAATGATTCTGTAGAATGGCGTTATTAGACTTCATATATTGCATGAATATGTCTTCCAATGCCAACTTCTTTTCTTACGGTGGCTAGAATCCTAGGGAATTCATTAGTTTAGATGACTCCCCTTGGTTGTTATGCCAAAAGAAGTTAGAATGATCTTTTCACTCCAGATTGTAGAAACTTGAATGTGGGTTGGCTTGTTGTCAATTAAAATTGTCCACATAATTTGTTGTCTCCATGCATCATCCATTTATGTGGTTATTAATGAGGGCAAGCTTAACAAATGGAATGTAGAACCTATTCAAGTTTCAGTTGGTCCAATTACAAGGGCTCGAGCTAAAAGGTTCAATGAAACTCTCAATAGATTGATTCAAAACATTTGGGCTGAGGTAAATTCATGGGGGGGGCGCAAGGAAGATGTTCCACAAAGTTGGATTTCCATAATTCAAGCTTTAGAATAATCTAGAAGAAATTCATTAGATCACAAAGTGGATGGAATTATTGGAGTTTTCTAAATTGGTGTTACCCAATTTTGACTCATAAAGTGTTAGAGAATGATGGAAACAGTAGCATAGTAGCCCATGTGAGCAACCCCAGTGTTTATAAGCTTTTGGGAGCCTACAATAAATATTTATAATAGTAATTGTAATATTTGAAATAAAGCATTAGTTGTTGGTGGTTGGTAATTAGCTAAAGTCTGCTGCTAAATTTATTGTTATAGTTGCAAAGTTTGAAAAAGTTAGTTCAAAATAAAGCCTTATTATTAGTAATTAGTAGTTAGTAGTTTTTAAGTTATCATTAAAAATTGTAATAAATGCTAGCATCCCAAATGTTCACTATAAATACATGAGGGATGATAGGAAAGCATTCAACAATTTGATTAAGAAAATTCTCTTTGGTTCTTTTAGAACTCCTTAAACTTATCAAAACAATTTCCGTGGCGTTCTCCTTCGACTTATGAATCAATCCTTCCATAATTGATTGTGGCGTCTTCATTATACCAAGGTTCTTGCTTCAATATAAGCAACGGCTCGTGGTTTCATACAAATTTATTTCTAGACGATCTTGGAGTCCTTGATCCGCAACTTTATCAATTTCTTGGCGTGGATTATATTAGTTGGTTACAGAGCTTGGCACTAGTTACAAGTTTGATTATCTTTATACTTGAAAAAGAGAATTTAAAAAAAGTAATATTGCAATTCAATTCTTGTAATTCTTATTTTAATTTAATAACTTTAAGTTCCTCTTCGATTACACAAATCTAAATTCCTTGCTCTAAAAATAATCTGTGACACAGTCTTATTTTTTCTAAGACTTTAAATTCGAATTTCTTTTAGTGAGTTCTTGGAGAATTGTTGCTGAAAACTATGATATTTGTTTGATTAGTTTGATAAGAACCTATAGAGATTACTATGAGTGGAAAAAGGCAAGAGTGGTGAGCACATAAGAGGGGAGAAGCCAATCTGATTTTGTGTGAAACACAAGTGAAAGTTGAGTGAATTAGTCTTTGAGTGAAACACGTGAGCAAGTGTGTGAGGTTCTTTTCTTTTTCTCTAACTTTGTTTTGCAACAAACATGTTAGACAACAAGAATAAAAATATTTTCAGAAATGGATCATAAGAGGTTGATCCAAAGTTTCTCATGGAAGCTTTAATGGGTGAGATTAGGAGAGTATTGAAAATAAAGATGGAACGGATAGATCGGGTAGAGATTGCACATTTAGAGTAGCCAAAAACAATCCTAATGTGCATAGCAGAAGGAGAGTTCAACCTATGGAAGTGACTGTTGATGCTGAAGAGTGTTATGGGAAAGATTTTGATGAAGAAGATGACTAGGATTCAATTGTTAGTATTATGAGATATGGAAGGAGTTTAGAGAAGCTAGGAATAGGGAAGATAATAACTTGGGTAGTATTAAAATGAAAATTCCATCATTTCAAGCCAAAAATGATCCAGAAGTTTATCTTGAGTGGGAGAAGAAGTTGGAATTAGTATTTGATTGTCACAATTATTCCAAGCTTTAAAAGGTAAAACTTGCAGCCATTGAATTTTCTAATTTTACAATTGTTTGGTGGGATCAACTAGTGTTAAACAGGAAAAGAAATAGAGAACGTTTGATATAGATTTGGGAGGAAATAAAAACCGTGATGAGAAGACGGTTTGTTCCAAGCCATTACTACCGTGAGTTGTACCAAATATTACAAAGTCTTACACAAGGTAATCAAACTATGGAGGATTATTATAAGGAGATGGAAATCGCTAAGATTAGAGCGAATGTAAAGGAAGATTGAGAGGCAACTATGGATAGATTTTTGGTTTGTTTGAACCTAGAAATTGCTAATTTGGTGGAATTGTAACATTATGTGGAGTTAGAAGATATGGTGTACATGGCTATCAAAATTGAGAACAAACTCAATACGATGAGCAACATTACACGGCAAAACCCTAGTCAGGTTCATCTTTTGGAGGCCAAATTTTATGAAGAAAGAGGAGAAGCAAGCCACTGCCAAGCCCAAAATTGAGCAAAAATAAGAAATGACTAGCTATGGAAATCAAGGTAAACCTAATTCTTCCACCACTCAAAATTGTGATATCAAGTGTTTTAAATGCCAAGGTAGAGGTCACATAGTGAGCCAATGTCCAAACAAAAGAGTTATGATATTGAGATAATAGTGAAATTGAATCTGACGATAAAGATGTCACCGAATCTATGCCAACATTAATGGACATGGATGATAAGGAATACGCTGCCTAAGGTGAATTGTTGGTTGCAATAAGAGTTCTAAGTATGCAGGTCAAAGAAGATGATGAAGTCCAATGAGAAAACATCTTTCATACTAGATGCCACGTGCAAAATAAGGTATGTAGTGTGATTATCGACGAAGGTAGTTGTACTAACATTGCTAGCACAACAATGATGGAGAAATTAGGGATGCAAACAATTAAACATCCCTAGTCTTACAAATTGCAATGGTTGGATAGTGGCGAGGTAAGGGTTACTAAATAGGTGTTAGTTTCCTCCCGCATTGGAAAATTATGAAGATGAAATCTGATGTAGTTCTGATGCAAGTCGGACACTTGTTACTGGGCTGACCATAGTAATTTGATTGGTGTATTAAGCACCAAAATTTCACCAACAAATATTCATTTTTGTTTAGTAAAAGGACAATTACTCTAGTCCCTTTGTCACCAAAGCAGGTCTATGAAGATCAAGTGAGATTACAAAAACAAAGTGAGGAAAAGAAAAAAAAATAAATAACAAAAAGAGAAAAAAAAAAAGGCAGAGAAAAATGAGAGAAAAGCAAACTTCTATGCAAAAATGAGTGAAATAAAAGGAGTGATGTTTTTAAATCAGCCAATGATTGTACTTTTATACAAAAAGGCATATTTTGAACAATAACCAACTTTGACTTGTCTCTGCCTAGTTCAGTGATTTCTATTTTGCAAGAGTTTGATGATGTCTTTCCCGGTGAGATTCCACCTAGTTTACCTTATATTTGAGAAATTAAACATCAAATAGATTTCATGCCTGATGCTTCTATTCCAAACCAACTAGCCTATCAAAGAAATCCCGAGGAGGCAAAGGAGCTACAAAGGCAGATTAGTGAATTGATGCAAAAAGGGTATGTAAGGGAAAGTATGAGTCCATACGCCATGCCAGTGATTTTGTTTCCTAAAAAAGATGGATCGTGGAGAATGTACAATAATTTCCAAGCAATCAATAATATAATGGTAAAGTATCGTCATTATATTCCTCGCTTAGATGATACGTTAGATGAG
This sequence comes from Ailanthus altissimus, assembly GCA_946807835.1. Classification (NCBI taxonomy): domain Eukaryota; kingdom Viridiplantae; phylum Streptophyta; class Magnoliopsida; order Sapindales; family Simaroubaceae; genus Ailanthus; species Ailanthus altissimus. The sequence continues at coordinate 11,799,199 of OX327684.1, forward strand.
CTACATGACACTTGTGTATTTTTAATATTGATTTAATGAGTGGGTATCATCAAATAATAATGAAAGAGGGCGATGAATGGAAAACTACTTTTAAAATAAAATATGGCTTATATGAGTGGTTAGTTATGCCATTTGGATTAACTAATGCACCAAGTATTCTTATGCGATTAATGAACCATGTCTTGCATGCTTTCATAGGCAGGTTTGTTGTTGTTTATTTTGATGATATTCTCATTTATAGCAAAGACTTGGATGATCATGCTGTATATTTAAAATCAGTTTTGGATGTACTTAGAAAAAAGAAGTTATTGTCTAACTAGAAGTAGGTCACCTTTTGCACCAATAAACTTGTATTTCTTGGTTTTATTGTTAGTGCATAAGGAATACAGGTTGATGAAGAGAAGATCTGCACGATTCAAGAACAGTCGAGTCCCACAAGTGTAGGTAATGTTCGTAGTTTTCATGGGCTCGCTAGTTTTTACAGGAGGTTTGTGAAAGACTTTAGCAGCATCACTGCACCGCTTACTGAAGTCATCAAAAAGAACGTTGGATTCAAATAGGGAGATGAACAAGAGAAGGCATTCTAATTGATCAAGGAAAAATTAACTTATGCTTCTTTACTTGCTTTACTTGATTTTACTAAAATCTTTGAAATTGAATGTGATGCTTTAGGTGTGGGTATAGGCTCAGTTCTTATACAAGGAGGAAGACCAATAGCATATTTCAATGAGAAATTAAGTGGGGCAGCCATAAATTATCCTACTTACGATAAAGAATTATATGCATTAGTTCAAGCATTAGAAATATGGCAACACTACCTTTGGCTTAAGGAGTTTGTGATTCACACCGATCATGAGTCCTTAAAGCATTTGAAAGGCCAATATAAGTTAAACAAGAGACATACAAAATGGGTGGAATTCATTGAGACATTACCATATGTCATCCGATACAAGTAAGGTAAGGAAAACATCATTGCCGATGCACTTTCTTGAAGGTACGCAATAATTTCTACTCTTGATGCAAAATTACTTGGTTTTGAGCATATTAAAGATTTGTATCCTTTAGACCATAAATTTTGTGAGGAGTTTTAGACTTTTTAAGAAAAATGCAGTAGGTAAGTTCTTTAGGCACGAGGGCTTCTTGTTTCAAGAAAATAAATTTTATGTGCCAAATTTCTCTTTGCATGATTTGTTAGTAAGGGAATCCCATGGTGGAGGGTTAATGGGACCTTACTAACAAATTACTTTGGAGTCCTTTAAGAGGAGGGGAATGATGGCAGCACGACTAACAAATAGAATGCGGAACTTATTCAAGTTTCAGTGGGTTGGGTTATAAGGGCTCGAGCTAAAAGGTTCAAGAAAACTCTCAATGGACTGATTCAAAACATTTGGGGTGAGGTAAATTAATCGGGGTACAAGGAAGATTTTTCATGTGTTCCACAAAGTGATGTGAATCATGAAGGTTCTAAATCAACTCAAGAAGGTGAGCTGAACATAAAAGAGGCTGAAATGGTCCAATAACAAAAGCTAAGGCCAAATAACTTTAGACATGATTTAGAGCTTACGATCTGAATGAGAATGGGCCAAAGGTGTTTAATGTGCCTTCAATTAGAGCTTGTGATCTGAATGAGGATGGGCCAAAGGTGTTTAATATGCCTTCAATTAGAGCTTGGGACATGATTTAGAGGCTTTTGGTGACTTTGGGTTTAAAGAGGCAGCTAGGAGCTTTATTTGCAAGCTATTGGGCTTAATTTGCTGCCTATTTTTATTATTTCACTTCTCTCTCTATATTTTCAAGTATTTGAGCCTTTTAAAACTTGTTAAGCTTTATTTTAAGTTGTTAAGTCAGATTGGGCTTATTTGAGTTATTTTGCACTTTGTAAGTTAATTATGTTATATTAGAGTTTTTCCTCATCTTCTAAGCATATATAAGGCATCGTAAACATCTTATGGAGGCAACTATCTCACTTTTAAAGTTTATGAATGAAAAAGAAGAACTTTTGTCCCTCAAAATTGTCTTATCAAGTTTTTCAGCTCTTAAAGACAGTTAGTGACTTATCACTCTTTGATCACCAAGGGTGTGGCATCAAAACCCTAAATTGATCCTTGTGGCATCCATTAGACTTATCAAAGTTTCTTTTTAGTTCTATCCTTCATCCCATTTATCATTTCCTTGTTAAAATTTAGCCTAAACACTTAAAAGAAAGACCAAACGTACCAAACACCACCCTTATCTTGTAATCAGATTTTGTTCTTATTTTGAATAATCTAATTTGAAGATCAAGGCACATCACAAAGTTGGATTTTCATGATTCAAGTTTTGGAATAATCTAGAAGAAATTCCTCAGATCACAAAGTAGATGGAATTAGTGGAGTTTTTTAAATTGGTGATTACCTAATTTTGACTAATCTCATGTTAGAGAATGATAAAAACAGTAGCACAACAGCCCATGTGAGCAACCCAAGTGATTAGAAGCTTTTGGGAGCCCACAATAAACATTTATAATAGTAGTTGTAATATTTGAAATATTTGAAATATAGCCTTATTTGTTAGTGGTTACCGTTAGTAGTCTGCAGCTACATTTATTATTGTAATTGCAAAGTTTGAGAAAGCTAGTTTAAAATGAAGCCTTATTGGTGGTAGTTGGTAATTAGTAGTTTTTAAGTTGTCATTCAATATTGTAATAAATGCTAGTATCCTAAATGTTTACTATAAATACATGAGAGATTACAGGAAAGCATTCAGCAATTTGATTAAGAAAATTTTCTTTGGTTCTTTTAGAAAACTTTGAACTTATCAAAACAATTTTCGTGGCGCTCTCCTTCGACTTATCAATTAATACGTCAATCTCATACACACCAGCGATTCTCTTGAGCGTAAATCTCTCTGCTGGCCATTAGTAACTGTTTGACGCCATCTCTTCTAGTAGATTATATGTACAATCTGTGGACTTAATAACTAAAACCCCTTAAGCAGCGACTTCTACAATGGTCCTGAAATGGTCTATTAGTCCATTTTAGAACGTTTACACTAATATCCACTTAAGAACTCCCTAGTGAGGTCACTTTCTCAACTTATCCTTGAAGCGCTCCTATGCCTTATATAGTGACTCACTATAAATCTGGCTAAATGAGATGATGTCATTCCTCATATTTATTGGTGGTAAGAACTTGGCTAAAGACTTCTATGCTAGATCATCCCAGATTGATATGGATCCTGACAGTATTGACATCAACCAAATTTTAGCTTTGTCCCTTAAGGAGAAAAAGAACTATTTAAGTCGTCTAAGACTCTATTGCATTTGAAAGTATCACAAATTTCTAAGAAATTTATAATATGCATGTTAGGAACATCATTGGGAGCTCAACTGAACTATATAGATTCCTTTACCATTTGAATTATTCTCGACTTGATCTCAAAATTATTGGCATTGACGGTTGGTCACCAAGTACTACATTAACCACCATCTATAGTTCGGACAACATACACTTTTAACACTCTCTAGGGTATCTTGGCTCAAACACTAAATAATTGATGTGATCATTGTTCTCCTCCATGTTTAAAGATCATTGATGATGTGATCCTCACAAAGAAAAGTGAGACCCGACGCTCAATGAGATTCTTTCATCAAGGATTGTTCTAATTCAAATTTTTATATAAACAAAAATAAGAACCTTGACCCATTATCTATCAAAGATAAGAATCAGAGATATAAGAAGATAGTAGATGCCACACTTAAGATAGATGAAAAGTTGTGAGTGATAAGTCTGAAAGAATGCCACAAGATAAAATCTTGATAAGTTATAATAATAGTTCTTTGAAGAACTTAAGAGAAAACTCTCAATATTAATATCATTAATTCTATTTTCGTTCTCTCTCATCTCTTATATATTTATTGAGACCTCTTGGATGTCTAGCATTTATTATAGTAACTAATGACAACTTAAAGCTACTAACTACCAACTACTACCCAAATTTAGGCACTTGAGATTCCAGCACTTATTACAATAATTAATGAAAAATTATAAATATTAACTACCAACTACTACCAATAAACTAGGTATTTGGAACGCTAGCACTTATTACAACAATTAATAGTAATTTATAATTACTAACAACTACCAATATTGAGACTTCATATCATATGGACTATTGTGCTGTTGTTCCCCATCACACATGGATGTTTAATGGACCCTTGTGATTTTTTTGGCAACCTATTTCACATTAGCTGGCGTTGTTCACATGGAAGTATATGCAAATTTCTTTCGATCTCAAGATCAAAAGAAGTCAAGTCAGCATTTTTCGCCCTCACATGAACTGTCAAAGCAAAATATAAAAAAATCAAAGTAAAGAAGAAAAAAAATAAAACAAAATAAAAATCTGAATTAAAAGTAAGTAGGTTTGTATTGGTATTGATGTAAGAATAGATAGAATAATTCTCGACAACAGTGCCAAATACTTGATGTATGCTATACTAGCTAAGTGCACGTGCACTCTATCGTATCAAGTAATATAGGATTTAAGTCCATATATCATTCCCACGGGGACTATACGTTTTAATACTATCAATTTAGTATTAAAATTATATCTACTTAATTTTTATTCAGAAAAATGAAAATAAGACTTGAATTTAATTCAACTAACATTATCAAAGTAAACTAAGACTAATGAAATACAAGCAAATGGTAGAATTTAACAAGTAAAGATAATCTAGGGTTTTAACTTATTCTCTAGTATTTCATTGGATTCATTACCTTTTTAGTTAATCCCTTAATTCTAATTGTTGACTTAGACACTAATCTCATCACAAGCCTCTGTCGATGGTCAAGTGACCATATTACACATTCTAACAATCACCTAAATGTCTATGGCAATCAAAATAGAATCTAATTCATTAAGATCAAGTCAAAATAATACCATACATGCCATCTAGGTATATTGTTATCCTACATAGAACTCATAGTTGTTACCTTATGATTATGCATCAAACTATCATAGGCTAAACACATAAATCCATTTGTCAAGTTCATCATGGTTCTTCAATCATTCAAAATATAAGCTAGATATTATGAAAGCATTAAACTCTAATAGAATGAATCAATTATAATGTATTAAGTTTATAAACTAAAAATTAGCAAAATTCAACTACATACTAGGTTCAATAGTCTACCTCTAGATGAAAATTGTTTAGCTAATCACAAAACCAAGAGTATCAAACTAATCCATGAATAACATCAAGAACAAGAACATAATAATAAGAAAAGATTAAAAAAAATAAAGCAAGAAGACATCTTGGGTTACTTTTATCTCTTCTTGGACTTGAAGCTTTAATATTATTTTCTTGACTTTGATCTTTTGATTTGTGTTTTTAACTATTTCCCTAAAAATTTTCTCCTAAAACTCTATGTTTTGCCACTTAAAATAGTGCTTTTATAGATATGAGAAACCTTAGGGTTGGGGGCCTTCAAATCCAAGTCGAAATGGGACCTAAAAGAAGGAGATTTATATGTCGCACGAGCGCTGCAGTGTTGAGAGTTAGCGTCGCGGAGTTGAGACCTAGAACATGATGGGTATGGGTGGCTATCTGCTCGTTGCAGCGCCCTAGTTTCTGCCTTGGGCGCTACTGTGGCCAGCCCTAAGTTTAAGCGCTCTTGTCTTTTTGATCACAACTTCTTCATTTCTTGTCCGATTTGTCTCCCGTTTGTTCTTAAACGTAAAATTTTCTGTTGCGCACCTATTTGTGATTAAAAAACACAATTAAATAGTAAACAATTCATGAATTAGAGCAAATATCTCGTTGAGAGTACTAAACATACTAGTGCTTTTATTGACCTATCAGATACAAAAATATTTGTTTTCTAAATATGCTTGTTATTTATTTCCTATTTTTGTAATTAATTAATTCCTACTATGAGTTAGGATTTGATTTTGTTTTTTCTTTTATACTCTTGGGAAAATTTGCTATATAAAGCATTGTAACCCTAAGGGGAATTTAGAGTTTTTACATTAATAATAGTGAGAGTTTTCTCTTGCTTCTTAAAGAACTTTTCCAAACTTATCAAGATTTTTCTGGTGACGTTCATCCTAAACTTATTACTTGCAATCTTTTCTCAACTTTCTTGAGTGTGGCATCTACCTAAATATCTTATAACTTTAATTCTTATCTCTTTATAGTTAACGAGTTATTATCCTATATTTTTGTTTGTTTATCTGAATTAGAATGATTATTGGCAAAGTAACTTCATTGAGCATCAGGCCTCACTTTTTTTTGTGAAGTTCACATCAGAGTTTAGACTCTAAATCAGGTTATTAAATATGTCTCAAGTCCAATGATGCTCTGAAAAAGATAGATTTCAAACTCTTCTTTAAATCCTTAGAAAAAAAGTTTAATCGATTGGAATCAAGGTTTGACGAGGTGAATGGGAGAATAGATAAAGTTAAATATAGTACACAAATGTGGCAGTCACCTAGAGCTCCTAATGTGCAACGAAGAGAGAGGAATACATTTATGTATAATTATGAAGATGACTAGCCGGATAACCTAGATGATGATGATCATGCCTATAATATTAATTTAGGCAGATTTAGACATAAAAATAGAGATAGAGGAGTTAGATATAGAGATAGGATTTATAACAACTTAGGAAGCATTAAGATGAAGATTCTATCTTTTCAAGATAAAAATGATCCTGAAGTGTATTTAGAGTGGGAGAAAAAGATGAAATTGGTATTTGATTGCCACAACTACTCTGAATTGAAAAAAAGTAAAGTTGGCCACCATAGAATTTACTGACTATGCTATTATATGGTGGGATCAACTTATTTTGAATGGGAGATAAAATTTTGAAAGACTTACTAATACATGGGAAGAGATGTAGGCTGTTATGAGGAGACGAAACATTGAAAGTCACTACTATAAAGACTTATTTCAGAAGTTGCAAAGCCTTGCTCAATGGTCTAAAAGTGTTGAAGACTGCCACAAAGAGATAGAAATTACCATGATTCGAGCCAATATGGAGGAGAATCAAAAAGCTAATATAGCTAGGTTCCTAGTTGGTTTGAACCATGATATTAAAAATGTGGTGGAGTTACAACATTATGTTGAGTTGAATGACATATTGCACATGGGCATAAAAGTGGAGTAACAATTGAAGAGGAAAAGTTCCACACGAATTGGGTAGAATTCAAATTTTTCTTCAACATGAAAATCGAATTGGAGCAAAAATGATGAAAAATATATTTTCAAGCCTAAGGCCAAAACCTCAAAATATAACAATGTAGGAGCACCAAACAAAGGTAAATATGATTCTCAACCTTCTGGAAATAGAGATATCAAATACTTTTAAGTGTTTTGAAATTAGGTCATATTGCATCTCAATACCCAAACAAAATAGTGATGATATTGAAAGATGATGGTGATATTGAAACCGAAGGTAAATCTGATGATGAGCCTATGCCACATTCAGAGGATGCATGTGACATTGAGTATCCGATTGTTGGAGGGTTTTTGGTTGCAAAAAGGGCTCTTAGTGTGCAAAACAAAAAAGATAAGAAGCTACAACATGATACCATTTTTCATACTAGATGCCATGTCAATGATAAGTTATGTAGCATGATTATTGTTGGGGGATGTTTTACTAATGCAACTAGCACTAATTTTGTGGAAAAATTGAATTTGACAACTTTGAAATATCCTTGGCCATATAACCTACAATGGTTGAATGATTTTGGAGAAATTAAAGCTAATAAACAAGTGTTGGTTTCATTCTTAATTAAAAGTATATGGATAAGGTTTTTTGTGATGTAGTGCCAATGCATGTAGGGCATATACTTTTGGGGTGACCATGGCGGTATAATAGGCATGTAATTCATGATTGTTACACCAATAAATACTCTTTTTATACTTAGTGAAAAATCAATTACTGTAGTACCTTTAATCCCAAGATAAGCGTATGAAGATTAAGTGAAGTTGAAAATAGCTCTGATATTAAAAAAAAAGAGATTGAGAGTTTAAAAGTAAGAGAGACCAAAACAAAAGGGAGAGAAAAAGAGAGTGAAAAAAAAAAAGAAATTTTGGTTAATGGAAAATAAGATAGAGAAAACAAGTAAATTTCTATGCAGGAGAGAGTGAAATAAAAAGGCTTTGTTTTTAAATCAGCTTATGATTGTACTTGTATACAAATAGGCTTATTTTAGTAATAAACTTAACCCCTCTTTACCTAGTATTATTGTTTCTCTTTTACAGAAATTTGATGATGTGTTTCCTGAAGATATACCTAATAGTTTACCACCAATATGAGGATTTGAGCATCAAATTGACTTTATACCCGGAGTATTAATTCTAAATAGGCCAGCTTATAGAAGCAATCTCAAGAAGACAAAGGAATTTCAAATGCGGGTTAGTGACCTCATAGTTAAGTGTATGTGCACGAAAGGATGAGTCATTTTGCGATTCCAGTATGTTTGTGCCTAAGAAAGATAGGTCATGAAGAATGATTGTTGATTGTTGCGCCATCAACAATATCACTGTAAAGTATAGACATCACATTCCTAGTTAGATGACATGTTTCATGAATTGCATGTTTCTTGTACTTTTGCCAAAATTGATCTTAAGAGTGGATATCATTAGATTAAGATGAGAGAAGATGATGAATGAAAAATCAATTAAAACAAAATATAGTTTATATGAGTGATTAGTTATACTGTTTGGGTTAACTAATGCACCTAATACTTTCATGAGATTAATGAATCATGTTTTGCGTACCTTTATTGGAAAGTTTGTGGGTGTTTACTTTCATGATATCCTGATATATATAGTAAAAGCTTAGATGAACATGTGAAAGATTTAGAACTTGTTTTAGATGTTTTAAGAAAATAAAAGTTATTTACTAACCTAAAAAAGTGTACCTATTGCATGAGTAAGTTTATAATTTTTTGTTTGGTTGTTAGTGCTAAAGGAATTGAGGTAGATGAAGAAAAGGTTAAGGCAATCCAAGATTGGCCTAAACCTATAAGTGTGGGTAATGTTAGAAGTTTTCAAGATTTGGCTAGTTTTTATAGAAGATTTTTGAAAGATTTTAGTAGCCTAACCGTACCTTAAACTGAAGTTATAAAAAGAATACAAGTTTTAAGTGGGGTGACTAACAAGAAAAGGCATTTAATTTAATTAAGAAAAAAATAAATTAATGCACCTTTACTTACTATACCTAACTTCACTAAAACATTTGAAATTGAGTATGATGCTTCAGGAATATGTATTGAAGCTGTACTAATGCAAGAAAAATGTCCTATTGCATATTATAGTGAAAAGATAAGTGGAGCAACCTTAAATTATTCTACATATGATAAAGAGATGTATGCATAGTTTAGGACACTGGAAACTGCAGTCGATGCAGAGTAACCTCCAAGGCAGCAAGTAGTGTGAACCTTATAAAGAAAAGTGAGACCCAACACTCAATGAGATTCCTTTGCCAATGATCGATCTAATTTAGATTTTTATAAAAACAAAAATAAGAATCTTGACCCAGTATCTATCAAAGATAAGAACCAGAGATATAAGAAGGTAGTTGATGCCACACTCAAGATAGATGAGAAGGTGTGAGTGATAAGTTTGAAAGAACGCCACAAGATAAAAATCTTGATAAGTTCAAATTATAGTTCTTTGAAGAATTTAAGAGAAAACTCTCAACATTAATATTATCAATTCTATTTTCATTCTCCCTAATTTTTCATATATTTATAGAGATCTCTTAGGATGTCTAGCATTTATTACAGTAACTGATGACAACTTAAAACTACTAACTACCAACTACTACCAATAATTTAGGCACTTGGGATTTCAGCACTTATTACAACAATTAATGAAAACTAACTACTAACTACCAACTACTACCAATAAATTAAGCACTTGGAATGCTAGCACTTATTACAATAATTAATAGTAACTTATAACTACTAACAACTACCAATATTGAGACTTAATATCACATGGTGATGCAAACGACATTGCACAGCCTATACGCATACAAGACAAAGAATTCGCACGTGGGCTTGGAAGGGCTCAAGTCCATCAATCACATGATACATTAAGTTTGCCAAATGGGCCAATCACAAGACTTAGAGCCAAGCAATTTAAAGCATTTGACTCCTTTAGATTTAACTCCTTTACCTTTCAGCGAACGTGTTAACTTAGATGAAAAAAAGAAAGCAGATTTTATTAAGCAGATTCATAAGAAAGCAAAGAAAAACATAGAATGGCGGACGGAGCAATATGCCAAACAGGCCAATAAGGGACGTAAGAAGGTTGTCTTTGAACCAGGAGATTGGGTTTGGTTGCATATGAGGAAGGACCGTTTTCCTGAGCAAAGACGTTCTAAACTCCTTCCTAGGGGTGATGGACCGTTTCGCGTATTGGAACGCATAAATGACAATGCTTACAAAATTGAATTACCTGGTGAGTATGGTGTTAGTGCTAGCTTTAATGTTTCTGACTTATCTCCTTTCGATATAGGTGATGATGCAAACGACGATTTGAGGACAAATCTTCTTCAAGAGGGGGAGAATGATGCAAACGACATTGCACAGCCTATACGCATACAAGACAAAGAATTCGCACGTGGGCTTGGAAGTGCTCAAGTCCATCAATCACATGATACATTAAGTTTTCCAAATGGGCCAATCACAAGACTTAGAGCCAAGCAATTTAAAGAAGCATTAAATGGGCTGATTCAACAAGTTTGTGGAAGGGCAAACACATGGAGGCCTAGCATAAGCCCAAATACATTTCAAATCAATCCAAATCAGATTCAAGGAAACCTAATCACTTTGATTAAGGCAGAATTTTCTGGAAAATTTGAATATTCAAGGAAACCATGTTTTCTGGAAATTTGAATATTCAAGGAATCCTAATCCCTTTGATTTAGGCATGTTTTCTGGAAATTTGATTAAGTTTGAATTTTGTTGTTATATTAGTTGTAAGTTTGAAATTTGTATTTGAAAGTTGTAACTTGACATCTCTTATGGTCTCTATAAATACCATGGAGATTGAGAGTGGGAGGACAGATTTCAGACAATAATATTTGAGAGTTTTTGTGTTCTTCTTTCATTCTTGAAAGGACTTGAACTTATTAAGCTTGTTCTTGTGGCGTTCAAACAACCGGACTTATCACCTAGATTCTTGAAGTGTCCTTGGGGTTTCTTGGTGTGGCGTCCTATATCCATCCATAGTCTTGGTTCTTGGTTTGCTAACTCAAGGGTTAAGACTCGTCAAACCTGCGTCTTGAAGATCTCGGGTTCAATTCCATATTGTGGTGCTGGGTTTTGTCACATTGTTGGCAAGGTTCATATCACATGGACTGCTGTGGTGTTGTTCCCCATCACACATGAATGTTCAATGGACCTTGTGATTTTTTTTGGCAACCTACTTCGCATCATTCGCCTCTCTTAAAAAGGATTTGTCCTCAAATCTTTACCGGGCTCAAATACAACTTTCTTAAACTTTGAAGTGATATTTTTGATAGCGTAGCAATCAACACACATCTTCCACAATCTATCATTCTTAGGCACAAGCAATATTGGAATGGCAAGATGATTCATACTCTTACACACGTACCTCTTCTCTATAACCTCATAAATTTGTATTTAAAGTTCTTTTGTCTCATTGGGATTACTTCTATAGAGTGTAATATTTGGAATTGATGCTCCAAATATAAAGTTGATTTGATGCTTGATTCGCCTTATTAGTGGTAAAACATTAGGTATCTGTTTGGGAAACACATAAACAAATTCCTTTTTATCTTCTTTAGTTTGCAAACTTAATATATGCTTAGTAATCATTAGCTTACCATCTACTAGGTACTCCATTCCATCACTTGCATCTTCCAACAGTGGCAAAGGTTTGTCATCTGACTTGCTTTCAGTTTCAATGATATTGTTATCGCTTAGAATTAATGCACTTTGATTTGGACATTTAGATGCAATATGACCTTAGCTGCCTCCCATGTTTTGGCCCTTAGTTGGTTTTGCTTTGAAATTGGAATCAGCTTGCTTATCTTTTTTACTCTAATCCAGTTTCAAATATGATACGGAACTAGAGTTTTGGCCATATCCTGTGGAACTCTTCATTATTAGTTTTTTGTCTACCTTCTTTGCCATATTCAACAATCTATCCCAAGCATCTTCATCAATGCCATCATTATTCATGGTAGCACGCTTATCTTGAATTCGCAAATTAGGAACTCTAGGTGTCTGCCTCCTTTATGTACTAAATTCAAATTTATCTATTCGTTCATGAACTTGCTCCAACTCTACTTTCAATATTTTTCTCATCTCACCCATTAAAGCTTTAAAGCTTCCATGAGAAACTTTGAATCAACCTTTTTCAACACAACTTCAGAAGTAATTTTGTCCTTGTTGTTTAACATGTTTGCTGCAAAACAACGTTAGAAAAATAAAAAGAACTTCACACACTCCCTCATATGTTTCACTTAAAGAATGATTCACTAAACTATCACTTGTGTTTTCACTCATTTTTTTTAATTTAGAAAAGTAAATCTGGAATTAATGGAATCAAAATTTTTTTTTTGTTTCTCTTTCTTTTTTATTTATTTATATGTAATAACAGAACTTGAAGAATTTGATAAAATAATAGACAAGAAGAAACAAGAAATTTGATATAGGCTACAGATTCTTAGAGACTAAAATATTGTTGCTGATTTAAAAGGAAGAACAATCAATAAAAATTAAAAGGTAGTTGAAACCTGATTATAGCCTAAGCTCTGATACCAAATGATGGGAACCTCACAAAGAAAAGTGAGACCCAACGCTTAATGAGGTTTCTTTGCCAAAGATCGATCTAATTCAGATTTTTATATAAACACAAATAAGAACCTTGACCATTGTCTATCAAATATAAGAGCCAGAGGTATAAGAAGGTAGTAGACACCATACTCAAGATAGATGAGAAGGTGTGAGTAATAAGTCTAAAGGAACATCACAAGATAAAAATCTTGATAAGTTCTAATAATATTTCTTTGAAGAACTTAAGAGAAAATTCTCAACATTAATATTATCAATTCTATTTTTATTCTTCCTTATCTCTCATATATTTATAGAGACCTCTTGGGATATCTAGCATTTATTACAACAACTAATGACAACTTAAAACTACTAACTACCAACTACTACCAATAATTTAGGCACTTGGGATTCCAGCACTTATTACAACAATTAATGAAAACTTACAACTACTAACTACCAATAAACTAGGCACTTGAAATGTTAGCACTTATTACAACAATTAATAGTAACTTATAACTACTAACAACTACTAATATTGAGACTTAATATCACATGGGTTGCTGTGCTGTTGTTCCCCATCACACATGGATGTTCAATCGACCTTGTGATTTTTTTTGGCAACCTAGTTTGCATTAGCAAGCTACACCTATAGTTAGATTTGAAGAAGAAAAATAGGAAACTCAGCTTAATGAGTAAGAGAAAGCAGTAAGGGTAAACTAGTACAATCATAAGGGAAGATTTAAATCCCACCATCCTTCCCTCAAAGATTGTAAAAGAAGAAGCTTGACAAGCAATTTTTCAAGTTTCTTGAGGTATTCAAGAAGTTACACATTAATATCTCATTAATATCTCATTAGTACTTTAGGGTGCAAGCATCAATCTCATGACTTTGTCAATCTACAATATGTTAGGATTGGGTGCAGCCAAGCCTAATAAGGTTACTCTTCAACTTGCAAACTGTTCATTTACTTATCTAAAAGATTTATGAGGATGTGATAGTCTAAGTGGACAAGTTCATATTCCCAATTTTATAGTTCTTAACATGGAGGAGGATAGAGAAATACCTATCAACTTAGGCCGATTATTCCTAGCAACCGGAAGAATATTGATGGATGTGCAAAAATGGGAGTTGACTATAACGGTCAAAATAAGGAGTGATTTTAATTTGTTCAAGGCTATGCAATTTTCAAGTGAGGCAAATGATTGTTTTGAGGTAGATGAAATTGAGAAAGAGGTAGAGAGGGTTTTTAGAGTAAATGTTATTGAAGATCCTCTTGAGAATGTAATTGTTCTTGGAGATGATGTAGAGACCATTGAAGTAAGAGAATATGTTGAGGCATTGGGAGCTACACACACTCTTGGGCATATGAGACCTAAAATTGAACCATTGGAGAAATTAGAGATGAAGGAGTCAAAATTGAAGCCTTCTATAAAGAAGCCACTCACTCTTAAGCTCAAGCTACTACTGAGTCATTTGCGGTATGCTTATCTTGTTGACTGTTCTACACTTTTTGTCATTATTTTAGTTGAGCTTGATGAGATTTAAGAAGAAAATTTCTTAGAGTTGATATGAACCTTGCCAACAATGTGACAAAATCCAGCACCACAATATGGAATTGAACCCAAGATCTTCAAGACGCAAGTTTGACGAATCTTGACCCTTGAGTTAGCAAACCAAGAATAAAGACTATGGATGGATATAGGACGCCACACCAAGAAACCCCAAGGACACTTCAAGAATCTAGGTGATAAGTCCGGTTGTTTGAATGCCACAAGAACAAGTTTGATAAGTTCAAGTCCTTTCAAGAATGAAAGAAGACACAAAAAACTCTCAAATTATATTTTCTGATATCTGTCTTCCCACTCTCAATCCCCATGGTATTTATAGAGACCATAAGAGATGTCAAGTTATAACTTTTAAATACAAATTTCAAACTTACAACTAATACAACAATTGAAATAACAAAATTCAAACTTAATCAAATTTCCAAAAAACATGCCTAAATCAAAGGAATTAGGTTTCCTTGAGTATTTAAATTTCCAGAAAACATGCCTAAATATAAGTGATTAGGTTTCCATGAATATTCAAATTTCCAGAAAATATGCCTAAATCAAAGGGATTAGGTTTCTTTGAATATTCAAATCTCCAGAAAATCTGCCTTAATCAAAGTGATTAGGTTTCCTTGAATAATCAAATCTCCAGAAATTCTGCCTTAATCAAAGTGATTAGATTTCCTTGAATCTGATTTGGACTTATTTAAAATGTATTTGGGCTTATGCTAGGCCTCCATGTGTTTGCCCTCCCACAAACTTGTTGAATCAGCCCATTTAATGCTTCTTTAAATTGCTTGACTCTAAGTCTTGTGATTGGCCCATTTGGCAAACTTAATGTATCATGTGATTGATGGACTTGTGCCCTTCCAAGCCCACGTGCGAGTTCTTTCTCTTGTATGCGCATAGGCTGTGCAGTGTCGTTTGCATCATCAAATCGTCAAAAACATTAAAGCTAGCACTAACACCATACTCACCAAGTAATTCAATTTTGTAAGCATTGTCATTTATGCGTTCCAATACTCGAAATGGTCCATCACCCCTAGGAAAGAGTTTAGAACGTCTTTGCTCAGGAAAGCGGTTCTTCCTTATATGCAACCAAACTCAATCTCATGGTTCAAAGACAACCTTCTTATGTCCCTTATTGGCCTGTTTGGCATATTGCTTCGTCCGCTATTCTATGTTTTGCTTTGCTTTCTCATGAATCTGCTTAATAAAATCTGCTTTCTTTTTTCCATCTAAGTTAACACGTTCGCTGAAAGGTAAAGGAGTTAAATCCAAAGGAGTCAACGGATTAAACCCATAGACAATCTCAAATGGTGAAAACTTAGTTGTGGAATGAACACAACGATTATAAGCAAATTCAACATGCGGCAAACAATCTTCCTATGTTTTCAAATTTTTTTGTATGATAGCACGCAACAAAGTTGATAAAGTTCTATTCACTACTTCAGTTTGACCATCAGTTTGCGAGTGACATGTAGTAGAGAACAACAATTTAGTTCCCAAGTTTCCCCACAAAGTCTTCCAAAAATAGCTCAAGAATCGTGAGTCTCGATAAAAAAACAATAGTCCTGGGCATGCCATGCAACCTAACAATCTCCTTGAAAAATAAATCGACTATATGTGATGCATCATCAGTTTTATGGCATGCAATAAAATGTGCCATTTTAGAGAACTTATCAACAACCATAAAAACTGATTCTCTCCCCGTCTTAGTCCTAGGTAAGCCCAAAACAAATCCATAGAGATATCAACCCATGGTGCATTTGGAATAGGGAGGGGTGTGTATAACCCATGTGGTTGATGCCTAGACTTAGCTTGCTTGCAAGTGATGCATCTCGCACAAATCCTCTCTATATCACGTTTCATGTGTGGCCAAAAGAAATGCTCATGCAATACATTTAAAGTCTTTGCTACCCCAAAGTGACCCATTAAACCACCACCATGTGCTTCCCGAACAAGTAATTCACGTAAGGATGAATGTGGAATACACAATTTATTTTCTCGAAACAGAAAGTTATCATGTAGATAAAACTTTCCACTTGCCTTTTTAGTGCAAATTTTAAACAAGTCACCAAAATCAGAATCGTTTGCATATAATTCCTTAATGTAATCAAATCCAAGCAATTTAGCATCAAGGGTTGAAAGCAAAGCGTACCTGTGTGATAATGCATCAGCAACTATATTTTCCTTACCTTGTAAAATATTTGATCACATAGGGGAATGTTTCAATGAACTCCACCCAACTTGCATGGCGACTATTCAGCTTATACTGCCCTTTTAAATGCTTCAAAGATTCATGATCTGTATGAATAACAAACTCTTTCGGCCATAGATAGTGCTGCTAGGTCTCCAAAGTTCGAACTAATGCATACAATTCTTTGTCATAAGTGAAATATTTTAGGACTGCACCATTCAATTTCTCACTAAAGTATGCAACCGGTCTTCCCTCTTGCATCAACATTCCTCCGATACTTATACCTGAAGCATCACACTCAATTTCAAATGTTTTAGTGAAGTTAGGTAAAATAAGTTAAGGTGCATTAGTTAATTTCTCTTTGATTAGCTTGATTGCTTTTTCTTGCTCATCTCCCCACTTAAACGGAACATTCTTCTTGATGACTTCAATTAAGGGTGCAGCTATGCTACTGAAATCCCGAACAAAACGTCGGTAAAAACTAGCTAAGCCATGGAAGCTTCTAACCTGTGTCATTGAAGTAGGCGTTGGCTAATCATGAATTGCCTTCACCTTTTTGTCATCAACCTCAATTCCTTTAGAACTTACAACAAAATCAAGAAACACAATTTTATCCGTGCAAAAAGTGCATTTCTTAAGGTTAGCAAACAGCCTTTCTTTCCTTAAAACCTCTAAAACAAACTTTAAGTGATCAACATGAGCGTCTAGGCTTTTACTATATATCAGGATATCATCAAAGTACACAACTACAAATTTTCTAATAAAAGCATGCAAAACATGGTTCATAAGTCTCATGAAAGTACTAGATGCATTAATTAATCCAAAAGGCATAACTAACCATTCATACAAATCATATTTTGTTTTAAATGCAGTTTTTCATTCATCACCTTCTTTCATCTTAATCTGATGGTAATCCACTCTTGAGATCAATCTTAGAAAACACACAAGATCCATTTAGTTTATCTAACATATCATCTAATCGAGGAATAGGATGGTGATACTTTACCGTAATGTTGTTGATGGCTCGACAATCAACACACATCCTCCATGTCCCATCCTTCTTAGGTACTAGTAAGGCCAGAACTGCACAAGGACTCATGCTCTCTCTAACATATCCATTTTCCATTAGCTCGTTAACTTGCTATTGAAGTTCTTTCATCTCCTCAGGATTTCTTCTATAAGCGGGCCGGTTTGGAATTGTTGCACCAGCTATGAAATCAATTTGATGTTCAATTCCTCGAATTAGAGGTAAGCCTGAAGGTACCTCCTCAAGAAAAACATCATCAAATTTCTGCAAAAGAGAAATAATATTGCTTGGCAAAGATCCAGCAAGATCGTTAGTACACAAAAGGGCCTCCTTGTATATAAGTACTATAAGGGGCTGTTGTGAAATTAAAGTTCTCTTGATCTCACACTTTTTTGCAATATAGTTATATTTTTCCTCTCTTGCACTCAAAAGGGCTGCAACTCTCTCATTTTCATTTTCACCATGTTTCATGCCTTTGCCTTTCTCTTTTTCTCTCCTCTAATTTTCTTTTCTCGCAGCTATGGCCCCTCTCTCATTTTGTTTTCTCTTTTCACTCACTTTTTGCATCTTCAGTTGGTCTTCAAGAATTTGTTTTGGTGTCAATGGTACAAGGGTTATAGGTTGCTTCTTGATGATAAAAGAGTACCTATTGGTGTAACCGTCATGCGTGACTCGTCTATCAAACTGCCAAGGTCGTCCCAATAAGATGTGACATGCATGCATAGGTACCACGTCACAAAGTACCTCATCATTATATTTACCAATGGAAAATGCCACCAACACCAGTTTGGTTACCTTAACTTCTCAGCAATTATTCAGCCATTGAAGTCGGTTTGGTCGTGGATGTTTCAAGGTAGGTAATGCCAATTTTTCTACTAATTCGGTGCTGGCAACATTGGTGCAACTCCCACCATCAACTATAACGCTGCAAACTTTGTTGTTCACGAAACATCTAGTATGGAACAAGTTTTCTCGTTGATTATTTTCTTCTTCCTTAACTTGTGCGCTAAGAGCTCATCTTGCCACCAATGATTCTCCTTCTACTGCATATCATCCACTTCATCATCTTGCTCATCTTCTGACTCGATCTCCCCTTGAGTGTTGATCACTATTACCCTTTTGTTTGGACATTTGCTAGCTATATGTCCCCTACCTTGGCATTTGAAGCACTTAATGTCAGGATTTCTAAAAGTTGTGGATTCAATTTAACCTTGTTTCAATGTCGCAGCTTGTTTAGCATCCTTAGATGGCTCGGACTTAGGCTTAGTTAATGAAAATTCATCTCTTGTAGGGGCTGGTCGCCATGAGTTTGTGGCAGCCATGCTTGATCCCCTACGAACTATGTTCTTTCGTTTCAATTGTTGCTCAACTTTGATAGCTTGGTGCACCATATCTGTCAACTCTACATAATGTTGCATCTCCACCATGTCTGCTATCTCTCGGTTTAAGCCATGCAAGAACCTGGCCATAGTGGCTTCTCTGTCTTCCTCTACATTTGCTTGGATCATAGCAACCTCTATTTATTTATAGTATTCATCAACTCCCTTGGATCCTTGAGTTAGAGGTTGCAACTTGTTATACAACTCCCGATGGTGGTAGCTAGGAATGAAGCGTCTCCTCATGATGGCCTTCATCTCGTTCCATGTCTCAACAGGTCGTTCGTGATTTCTCATCCTTTCCTTCAACAATTGATCCCACCAAACAATAGCATAGTTAGTGAATTCAATTGCAGTCAATTTTACCTTTTTGGCCTCGGAATAGTTGTGACAATCCAAGATCATCTCTATCTTCATCTCCCATTCTAGATACGCCTTAGGATCATTTTTACCTTGGAAAGGTGGAATCTTCACCTTAATGCTTCCCAAGTCATCATCCCACCTAGGTATTCTCCTCATAGCACCTATATCTCCATATCTACGCCTAAATCTACCTTGGTTCATTGGTGGTTCATCTAGCTCATCCAACTCCTCTTCATCTCCAACATCTCCCCATTATACTCCTGGTTGCACTCGCCTAGGTGGTTGCCCAATGGACAAGTTTTGATGTTGCCCTAAATTTTCCAGCTGATCTATTCTCTCGTGAATTTGCTCTAATTCAGTTCTTATCATCCGCCTCATTTTGCCCAATAACGCCTGTTGCTGTAGGTTTGGATTGGTTGGTTGTTGAACCTCTTCATTTGAGTTTTCTTGATTGTATAACATGTTTAGAATCTGCAAAAAATACAGTTTTGGTTCACGATTCAAGAATATATCCTTAACAAAATTATGGTAGTAACATACGTGGGAAATTTGGTTCAAAGTTGTAGACAAATTGATGAAATTCAAAATTTAGAATTTGCAACAAATTTATGGCCTTTTCTTGGTTCAAATTTGCAACAAATTGATGAAAGTCAGAAACAAGATATAAAATAAAATATGAATTTATGTAAAGATAAATAGAAGAATGAAATGAAATAAAAGGATAATCCAAACTTGCCTTGAAACCAAAGCTTTGATACCAAATGATATGAACCTTGCCAACAATGTGACAAAACCCAGCACCACAATATGAAATTGAACTCGAGATCTTCAAGACGCAAGTTTGACGAGTCTTGACCCTTGAGTTAGCAAACCAAGAACAAAGACTATGGATTGATATAGGACGCCACATCAAGAAACCCCAAAGACACTTCAAGAATCTAGGTGATAAGTCCGGTTGTTTGAACGCCACAAGAACAAGCTTGATAAGTTCAAGTCCTTTCAAGAATGAAAGAAGACACAAAAAACTCTCAAATTGTATTTTTTGAAATTTGTCTTCCCACTCTCAATCCCCATGGTATTTATAGAGACCATAAGAGATGTCAAGTTACAACTTTCAAATACAAATTTTAAACTTACAACTAATACAACAATTGAAATAACAAAATTCAAACTTAATCAAATTTCCAAAAAACATGCCTAAATCAAAGTGATTAGGTTTCCATGAATATTCAAATTTCCAGAAAACATGCCTAAATCAAAGAGATTAGGTTTCCTTGAATATTCAAATCTCCAAAAAATCTGCCTTAATCAAAGTGATTAGGTTTCCTTGAATAATCAAATCTCTAGAAATTCTGCCTTAATCAAAGTGATTAGGTTTCCTTGAATCTGATTTGGACTTATTTGAAATGTATTTGGGCTTATGCTAGGCCTCCATGTGTTTGCCCTCCCATAAACTTGTTCAATCAGCCCATTTAATGCTTCTTTAAATTGCTTGGCTCTAAGTCTTGTGATTGGCCCATTTGGCAAACTTAATGTATCATGTGATTGATGGACTTGTGCCCTTCCAAGCCCACGTGCGAGTTCTTTCTCTTGTATGCGTATAGGCTGTGTAGTTTCATTTGCATCAAGAGTACTCCGTAAACATAAGAGAACATTGGGTTGGACTATAGTCGACACTTGGAGTATAAGTACATTATTTTGTATGCACAAAATCTTGCTTAAAAAAAACCACAAGCCCACCATTTAGCATCAAATTGTTAGAAATTGTGCTTATATGGTATTCTAATATTGTGTGAATATTAATTGTTTAATATTTATACAATACGCATTTCGAATAAAATTGTTAAAATTAAATATACATATATATATATATATGGTAAGATGCTTGTAACATTTTAGACATTGTATAATTTGAAGGAGTTTAAATCTGGTCAAAAGGAGTTTAGACCAAGGCTAAGAGTTAGCTATGTTGAGAGATATAATTGTTAAGAGCTAGCAGGTTATAAGAGTCAGCAAAATTTAAAGAGTTAAAATCTTGTCTGAAATTGGACAAAGACCACAGGGTATACTAGCAATTACATAATTGTAAAGGGTTGTAAATAGTGTTAAAAACGTCATTTTCCAAGTATGCTCTTGAACGTTATGTTCCTAATCTATTTTCCTTGATGCAGGTTTGTCAGTGAGAATCTTATTTAATATAAATAAGTGTATGTCTATATATCTAAATGGTCTAGATGGTTAATCTTAACAAACCATGAATCTAGTGGAAGCTCGTATAGACATACAGGCTTAATTAGTGTCTCCAATAGTGATAAGAACCCAAGCCCTAACTCCCCTCAAAAGCTAGCTCAAGAGTGAAGGGTTGGCCCTGGCCTTATAACCCAGCCTCGGAGACACTCCACAACCGATGTGGGACATATCATCCCCACCCCCTTGAGACCCGACCGCCTCGGTCGGCGATCCGCCGAACCCCAAGCGACACCGGCGAAATAGTGAAGTGTTGGCTTTGATACCAAATGATAAGAACCCAAGCCCTAACTCCCCTCAAAAGCTAGCTCAAGAGTGAAGGGTTGGCCCTGGCCTTATAACCCAGCCTCGGAGACACTCCACAACCGATGTGGGACATATCAAATAGACATCCTATAAAACCATCAATGGAGGAACTTTTTGAGTTGAGTAGAATTCGTGGTCTTTGGACCTCAGCATCATGTTGTGAGTGATCCACCATACTTAGGTTCCACACATGTTAGAGATCTTTCATGGTCTGACCACTAAATGTCACTGGGTATGGTCCGATACTCATGGAGTCCAATGTATGATTATATAAATATGTATTAACCTCAACTTGTATGGTTTAACACGCTGTTTTATACCATAATGTGTGTGTGGGGAATTTTTTATGAACTTACAAAAGAATTCTGTAAGATAAAATAGGTGTGAACCTAGAAAGTCTCATTATATGAAGTATACTCATTGTGCACTAGGGTAGTGCACCAGATTAAATAGTTCAATCTAGGAAGTTATGGAAAAATTAGAATTATTTTAGGGTCTCTCGAAGAATTGTTAGGGTTTTAAGTGTTAAGCCCAGAATTTTGACAAGTGAGACTCCACTTTATTCTTTCCATTTGGTGTCACATGTTATGCCATTAATTTTTAATAGGGTGATACATGGCATGTTTTAATTGGCCCAATTAATTATTAAATGTTAATAGTTGAATTTGAAAAAACAAATTGAATGGAGGCATGAAATCAAATGAATTATTAATGCTTAAGTTTCAGCATGAGGTGTCTAGCTTGGCCACCAAGATTCATCATCATTCGGCACTTATTTGGCCAATGAAACCATTTGATTAACATGCCACCACTTCATTTAGATTACAAAGTGATTTTATTTAGCAATGGAAAGCATAAGATGTCATATATTCAAATGGGTTTGAAAAATAAAATGACACCAATCATGCTTGTAACTTGGACATGTAAGGCACCTTGCCACCAAGACTTCATAAAAGCATAAAGTGTGCAATGTTAATGCATTGTCATGCTTAATCAAAATTGGCCACCAATTGCATTTCAATTGGCTTGGAAGGTCATGGAAATTGCTATAAAAATGGGAGGCTTTAATTTATTTGAGATATTCAAGTGAAATAGCAAGAGGTGAAGTGAGTAAGAATAGCCAAAACAAATACAGAGGGCCCGAGTAAAATAAGTGAAGCAAGAGTTGCTTTAATTCATATTATAACAAGAAATGAGCTTATCGTTCTAGCTCAAAGGATCTCACTCAGTTATTGACTAGAACTGCACAAAGCACACTTCAAATGTGAGCTTCTTAATATCTCATTAGTGTAATGAGATGTTTATTAATATTCTGCTGCGCATATAATATATATGTAATGTGTAAAATAAAATTAAAATCTATACGTGCTCACCCCACGCACGATACACTATCACAAATTAGGTTAAATTCGATGACGAAAAAGGTGGTTAAGAATGAAATTATCAAGTGGTTAGATGCATGAATCATTTATCCCATCTCAAATAGTTTATGGGTTAGTTCGGTATAAGGTGTACTAAAGAAAAGAGGAGTCATTGTGGTGGAGAATGAGAACAATGAGTTGATCCCTGCACATGCAGTGACCAGATGGAGAATTTGTATGGATTATTGAAAGCTTAACAAGGCCACTAGAAAGAACCATTTCCTTATTCCATTCCTTGATCAGATATTGGATAGACTAGTTGGACATACAACTATTTTCTTGATGGGTACTTCAGCTATTATCAAATTGCAATTGCCCCAAAAGACCACTTTCGCATGTCCATATTGCTTCAGGAGGATGCCATTTGGCTTTATGCAATGCTCCAGCCATCTTTCAACAGTGTATGATGGCGATCTTTTTAGATATTATGGAGCACTATGTTGAGGCATTTATGGTTGATTTTTCTATTTTTTTATTCATTTGATTTATGCTTAAGTAATTTAGCATTTGTATTGAAAAGATGTGAACAAACTAATATGGTGCTGAATTAGGAAAAATTTTATTTTATGGTCAATGCATTATCCTAGGACATAAAATCATCTATAGGCATAAAGGTTGATAGGATAAAGATTGAGACTATTGAGAAATTGCCTCCTCCTACTAATGTGAAAGGAGTTCAAAGTTTTCTTGGCCATGCAGGTTTTTATAGGAGGTTCATCAAGAATTTTTTCAAGAGTTTCAAGCCCCTTTGCAACTTGTTGGAGATGGATGCATAGTTCAATTTTGATGATGTTTGTTTGGAAGCATTTGGAGCATTAAAGAGAAAGCTAATTTCAACCCCTATCATCATAACACAGGATTAGGATGTACCATTTGAGTTGATTTGTGATACTAATGATACAGAGAAAAGAAAGAGTATTCTACACTATTTAATATGCTAGCAAGACTTTGAATGAAGCATAAGCGAACTATAGTACTATAGAGAAGGAGCTCTAAATTGTAATATTTGCTTTTGATAAATTCAGATCTTATTTGATTAAACTGAAAGTGGTGGTGTACACTGATCATGCAACACATCAAGTATTTGATTGCTAAAAAGGAAGCGAAGCCCTGTTTGATTAGATGAGTGCTACTTTTACAAGAGTTTTATTTGGAAATTAGGGATAAAAGGGGACTAAAAACCAAGTAGCTATCAACTGATCTAGGTTAGAAGTTGTTTCCTCATGGAGTTGTGGAGATAGTTGATGAATAAAGCAAGAGACTAAAGCAGTATTGGGGGGATGACATTGATAGCCGAAAGTCATTTCTTGAACTTACCGAGCCTTAGGGAGAAAAATAAGACGTCAAGCCAATGACGTTAAATCAAGCACTAGAAGGAAACCTAATGTATAAATTTTGGTTTTCAAGTTTGATTTATGTTAGTCTAGTGTTTGTGTTATTTTTGGTGTGTTAGGACTTGAATAGGGCAAAAGTTTCAGAAATGCCCTAACGTTAGCACTTAAAATGCCATCATGCTTATGCAAAGAGGATGAATGCTGAAGTGTTCGGTTTCCATTGCCCTGCATTCATACAAGGTGTCCAACACTCTAGTGTTCCTACTTGTCAATGCCACTGCATACCACCTCACTACTAGGGCCCTAATTTTAGAATGCCCCAACGTGATTTTTGGTGTGTTCTAGGAGAACTGAAGGTTTATCAACACCCTTGCGTCAAGCTAGAATGTCCCAGCATCCAATTTGCATCTGAAGCTCAACAGTCTTTGCTTCAACGCAGCTGTGTTGATGAATCTCAATGCCACTACGTCCCAGCTTAACGTCGGGGCACCAATTTTTTTTAACACTCCAATGTGATTTTTAGTGTGTTCTAGGGGAATTGAAGCGCCACCAAACCCCCCACATTAAGAGAGAATGCCCCAAAGTCCAATTTGCACTGAAAGCCAACCGTTATTGCTCCAACGCAGCTGCAATGCTGAACTTCAATGCTCCAGTATTCGGCAAAATTAAAAAGTAGTTAACCACTCAATTGAAGCCCTAGCATTCTTCACTTGCAATGGATGAGTGTTTTAAGAGTTTCAAAATTTGAAGAGAAAAATTGAAGTTGCTTCAACATTCTCTACCTACCACGCCCATGCGTTCTTAAATTGATGCAGAACAATTGCTGATGGGTTCACGATTTTGTTCATGAAGACGTAAATTTATTGATATCGTTCAATAAGACGAAACTAAGATTTGCTAGGCACCAACTCGAATTTTGAAAATAAACACTCTGTTTATTTCCTTGAATGCTGAAACAATGACTGACACCCAAACTCTCAATCTTATGGTTTATATAGAGACCATTAGGATCAAGGTACAATTGTGAAAGAGTACAAGACAATTCAAAAGCAAGCGAAAGTAAAAAATTACAACAAATCAAAGTCCTAAAGTACTGCTGGAAGGTCTTAAAGTGCTTGCTGGAATTAAAATATTAAATTGACTGTTTGAAAGTCCAATTTTGCAGGAAGTCAAAGTTCTAGAATCGAGGTGCTGATTCCTCCACAATCTTCTAATTTTTGGGCTTCATGGCCTTGTTACAATCTTTTAAGAATGTTAGGGTCTAATTGTGATGTCCCCCATCATGAATCAAGGATGAATGTGCTAGCATTTTGCACTTTAACGTAGTGGCATTCCCTCTAAGATTAGTTTTAAAACTACCATTTCGCCATTTCATCTCCACACAACTTCAAATACCTCAACATAATCTCAATTGCAACTCATCCAAAGTCAAAGGCTTGCCCAAACCAAGCTTAAAAACCCCTCCCCCAATATTCATACATCGCTTTCACCAGATCAAAACCTCAATTCACTCACCAAACATATAACTCCACCCCAAATGCAAACCAATTCCCATTTCACCATTCCATTTGATTTTCAGACATTGCACAAGCAAAGAGAAACAAAGCTAGCACCTCGAGAGTCTAATCACTTGATACCATCCACTTTGTTTCACAAATAGCGGTGGATCATTTCCATAACACGATCCTCTGTAAATCTATAATTCAAGAGTGGAGGTACAGTCACGAGATAGATGATTTTCCTAGTATACATCAAATGATCGTAGGCTGTCATTGGAAGACCTGCTGTGAAACACTGGGCACTAGGGGTAGTGCCTATAGTTAGGGAGTTCTACGTGAATGCCCTAGAGCACACTGACTTCAAAATGAGAGTACAGGGTAGGATGGTGCCATTTGATCATAGCACCAGCAACCAGTTCAATGGGCTACCGGTCGATGGACCAGATGTGTATCCAACCAGTTTTATGATTAGATCATTCAAACCTTATGTGAGTCGGGCACAAAGTGGACCAAATCGCATCACTTGCCTATCCAAATTTGATCCAGCACCCTGACCAAGGACGATAAGGCATGGTACATCTAAATTTGCTCCTGCATCATGCCGATTAGGCACACCAGTGACGTTACAAAGCCGTAAGTAGTGCTTTTGTTTTCTATCATGACTAGTTAACTGATGCAAATCAGGTTTTCAAAGCTTCACAAGATTCGTTCTGTATCCATGGAATTCAATGACAAGGGCAAGATCTAGGAAAATAAAAGAAGCATTAAATGGGCTAATTGAGCACATCGTAAATTCATATGTAGTTAAAGATAGTAATCAACCCGAGTTAATTATTCAAGTAGATCAATACCTTGTCAATTTTATTCAAGTTTCTCTATAATAGACATTAAAATCAGACCATACCAGCAGCCCATGTGATGGAGGCCCAATCAGAAGATACGAAGTCATTTTAGGAGCTTACAATTGCATTTTTAATATTAATTATATTTTCCACAGAATTTACTTATCTTGGTAGTGGTTAGAAGTTTGATAGTCAGACTTAGTTTAATATATTGTTGAATTTTAAAAGTTGAAAAGAATGCTTGGCATCCTAAATGGTCTCTATAAATACCATAAGGGATAAGAAGTAAAGAAGTTCATGACATTAATATTAATTAGAGTTTTCTCTTGTTTCTTCAAAGAACTTTTCAGAACTTATCAAGATTTCATCTTGTGGCATTTATCCTTGACTTATCACTCACAACCTTTCTAATCTATCTTGAGTGTGGCATCGATACATTTTTTTATACCTTTAGTTCTTATCTCTGAACAGATAACGGGTCAAGTTCCTTATTTTCATTTATTTGTGAATCTGATTTAGAACAATTCTTGGAAAAGGAACCTCATTGAGTGTCGGGTCTAACTTTTTTTTGTGAGGTTCACATCATTTTGTATCAGAGCTTAGATTCTAAATCCAGTTTAATTTATCATTTATTTTCTATATTGAATGTTCTTCATTTTAATTCCGCATCCTTTGTTCTATTCTCTTGAATCTGAATCCTATCATCTTTTTTTCTTCTTGTTTGCAATGTTAATCTATTTCTTTACCTTAAATCTTTCAAGTTCTGTTATTTATCATTGCATAGAATTTTAAAAAAAAAAGACAAAAAAAAAAGAAAAGAAAAAAGTAAAAAATAAATAAATTAAATTTATTTCAGGTTTGGTACTATGAATTCAAAAAAGAAAAAAGGAATGTTCTGTACTAGTTGAAGTGTTATTCAAGTTTGGTTACATCAAGTGTGTATTCTGGCTAGTTTGTGCAATCCAGCCCAAATTGCATCAAAAACTCGGATTTTCTTTGTCTTTGTTTCCCTAGTTTATTTTTTCATAATCTTGTTCTCTTTGCTTCGTAACTTCAGTATTTTATTTCCTTTGTGTTAACCATTATTATCCTTGTTGAGTTTGAATTGTTGCAGGGTAATTTTGATTGAGTTTGTTTTAGTTCAATAAAGAATTAAAGAGGAGACTAAATAGTATAAAAAGGCAAGAGAGTATGAGATCATAAGTGGGTAAAAGCCAAATTTGAGTAAACACAAGTGTGAGTGTTATCAATCTTGAGAGAAAACAAGTAAGGGAGTGTTTGTGAGGTATTCTAACTATGTTTGTAGGTTATTAAACATGTCTCAAGAAAAAGATAAAGGCTCATCCGATGATGTGCAAGAAAAGGTAGATTTTAAACTTTTCTTTAAGTCCTTAAAATAACAATTTACTAGAATGAATTTGAGCTTTGATGAAGTGAATGAAAAAATAGATATAGTTGAATCTAGTTTCCAATGGGCACAACCATCTAGAGTTCCTAATGTGTGAAGACATGATAGGCGTGCTATCATGAATGATCCTGCCATTGATGAAGATGAGTGGGATGATGACAACTAGGCCACTATTATCAATATGGATAGGCTCATACGTGTTAGAGGAGGTAGACAAGATAGAGCAAGACAAGAAAATAGAGTTGATCATGTCTTGGTTAGAATTAAGCTATTGATTCCTTCTTTCCAAGGTAAAAATGATCCTAATGCTTATTTGGAGCGGGAAAAGAAGGTTGAACTAATTTTTTATTGCCATAATTACTCTAAGGAAAAGAAGGTAAAGTTGGCTGTTGAATTCACTGATTATGCAATTATTTAGTAGGATTAACTTGTTTTGAGCTGAAGATGAAATCATCAAAGGCCCATTGAGATGTGAGAAGAATTGAAAGCTCTTATGAAGAAGCGATTTGTCCCTAGTCATTATTATGGAGATTTGTATCAAAGGTTACAAACACTTACTTAAGGTTCCAAAAATGTTGAAGATTACAATAAAGAAATTGAGATAGTCAGGATTTGAGCTAATGTTAAGGAAGCTTGAGAGGTCACTATGGCTAGATTTTTACAAGGTTTGAATCTTGATATGGCTAATGTGATCGAATTGCAATATTATGTAGAAGGAAGACATGGTGCATAAGGCAATGATGGTAGAAAGACAACTAAAGAGGAAGAGTTCCACAAGATATGTCCAGAAACCAGGTTCCTCATCCTCTTGGAAACTGAATTGAAATAAAAAGGATGAAAAGCCAAATTACAAGCCCAAGGTCGAAACCTCCAAAAGCAGAAGGAGGTGCACCAAATTAAGGTAAATCTGATTTCCAACCTTCTAAAAATAGAGATATCAAATGCTTTTAGTGTTTGGGAACTGGTAATATTGCATCGCAATGCCCAAACAAAGGAGTAATGATATTGAAAGTGATGTTAATATTGAGACTGAAGGTGAATCTGATAATGAGTCCATTCCACATTTAGAAGATGCAAGTGACATTGAATATCCAGTTGATGGAGAGTTTTTGGTTGTAATGAGAGCTCTTAGTATGCAAATAAAAGAAGACGAGAAGGTACAACGTGAAAATATTTTTCATAATAAATGCCATGTCAAAGATAAGGTATGTAGCATGATTATTGTTGGTGGGAGTTGTACTAATGTGGCTAGCACTAGTTTGGTGAAACATTGAATTTAAAAACTTTGAAACATCCTAGGCATATAAGCTATAATGGCTGAATAATTGTGAAGAAGCCAAAGTAAATAAGCAAGTGCTTATCTCATTCTCAATTAGGAAGTACAAAGATGAGCTTTTGTGCGATGTAGAGCCAATGCATATGGAAAAAATTTTATTGGGGCAACTTTGGCAGTATGATAGGCATGTAATTCATGATGGTTACATCAATAGGTTCTCTTTTGTACTTGGTGGAAAATCAATTACTCTTGTACCTTTAACCCCAAGACAAGTGTATGAAGATCAAGTGTAGTTGAAAAGGAAGAGCGACGTGAAAATAAAGAGTAAAAGTTCAAAAGTAAGAGAGGATAAACAAAAAGAGAAAGAGTGAAAAAGAAAATAAATTTTCAGTTCTTGAGAAAAGAAAAGAGAAAAAACAAGTGAATTTTTATGCAAGAGATAGTGAAATAAAAAAGGTTGTTTTTAAATCAGCCTAAATTTGTACTTTTGTACAAAGAGGCTTGTTTTAATACTAATGAACTTAACCCCTCTTTACCTAGTGTTTGTTGTTGACAGGTTATCAAAGATGGCAAATTTCATTCCTTGTTAATTTATCCAAGTTTCTCTATAATGGACATTACAATTAGACCATACCAGTAGCCCATATGATGGAGCCTAATAAGAAGACAAGAAGTCATTTCACGAGCTTGCAATTGCATTTATCATATTAATTATTTTTTCTAAAGAATTTACTTATCTTGGTAGTGGTTAGAAGTTTGACAGTCAGACTTAGTTTCATTAATTGTTGAATTTTGAAAGTTGTAAAGACTGCTTGGTATCCCAAGTGGTAACTAGACCAACTGGAACTCGAATAGGATGTGCATTTCATTTATTAGTTGTGCCCTCATTGTTCACCTATTTTTGAAAGGATTTGTCCCTAAATCATCACCTATATCAAAATGAAATTAAATCAGTAACATTAAAAGTGGCAATAACATTGTACTCACCTGGCAAATCTAACTTAGATGCATTGTCATTGATGCGCTCAAGGACTTGAAAAGGTCCATCTCTTCTTGGAAGCAACTTAGATCACCTTTGTGCCAGAAATATTTCTTTTCGCATGTGCAACATAACCCAATCTCCGGGTTTAAAAATAGTTGTTGACGCCCTTTATTAGCTTAGCTTGTTATACGTATTGCTCCTTCCTCCTCTTAATGTTGAGTCTTGCTTTCTCATGTATCTGCTTAACAAATTCAGCCCTTTTTCTTTCTATCTAAGTTAGCACGTTCAGTAAAAGATAATGGCATTAAATCCAATGGAGTTAAAGAATTAAAATCGTAAATAATTTCAAATTGTGAAAATTCAGTAGCAAAATGAATAGTACAATTATAAGCAAACTCAATATATGGTAGATATTATTCCTAAGTTTTGATGCTCTTTTTAATAATAGCCCTCAACAAAGTAGACAAGGTTCTATTCACTACTTCTGTCTGACCATTAATTTGTGAGTGACAAGTAGTAAAAACAACAACTTAGTTGTTAACTTACACCACAAAGTCTTCAAAAAGTAACTCAAGAACTTAGAATCTTTATCCGAAACTATTGTTCTAGGTATACTATGTATTCTTACAATTTCTCTAAAAAAACAAATCAGCAACATGTGATGCATCATGGATTTTGTGACATAGAATGAAATGTGCCAACTTAAAAAATCTATCCACAACTACAAAAATTGAATCTTTACCACGTTTAAACATAGGCAAAAGCTAATATAAAGTCCATTGAAATATCGATCAAAGTCCCACTAGGAATAGGTAGTGGCGTGTATAAACCATGAGGTTGCACTCGAGATTTTGCTTACCTACATTTGACATATCTACCACAAATTCTCTCGACATCTCTTTTCATGTGTGACCAATAGAAGTGTTCTTGCAAAATGGCTAAGCTTTTAGCAACTCCAAAGTGTCCCATTAATCCTCAAACATGAGATACCCCTTACTGACAAATCATGCAAAGAGCAATTCAGCACACAAAATTTATTTTTTCGAAATAAGAAATTGATGAAAATCAAGGAGGCAACAATAAAACAACCATGATTGGTTGCAAATTAGGGATGGTCCAATCACGAGGGCTGAATTTAAGAGGATTCGTCAAGCTTTGCAAGGGCCAGGACACAAGGGGTTATATTTGCACAAGAAGAATAAGGTCTGGTTAATTAAATTCAAGTTCAGGATTGAAGAATATATTTCTACACAATATTAGTGGGCTAATATTAATAATAAAGTCTAATTATGTTATTTAAGATATGTTGGGCATGCCTATGTTATTTAAAGCTAGAAAAAAACCTTATTTAGGTTGATTAATTTTATTTCCTTTTGAATTTGTCAAAACTGCACAAATAAGGATTAGGGCTGAACCTTCCTTATTAAGTTTAATCCTTATTTGGGAATAAGTAGATTTCTTCTGAATTTTAGGATTTCTAAATGCTATAAATACCTTGTTAAAGCCTTAGAAATGAGAGACTTGTTTATTTAGAATTTGAGAGAGAATAAAAACTGATACGATGCACGCCAAGAAGTTGATAACGTTGTGGATCAAGAAGGACTCCAAGATCGTCAAGAAATAGATTTATATGAAACCGCAACCCATTGCTTATATTGAAGCAAGAACCTTGGTATAATGAAGACGCTACAATCAATTATAGAATGATTGATTGATAAGTCGAAGTAAAAAGCCACGAAAATTATTCCGATAAGTTCAAAGAGTTCTAAAAGAATCAAAGAGAATTTTCTTAATCAAATTACTAAAATCTTTTCTATCATCCCTTATGTATTTATAGTGAACATTTAGGATGATAGCATTTATTACAATATTGAATGACAACTTAAAAACTAGTAGCTACCAACTACTACCAACTTGGTTTTAAACTAGTTTTTTTCAAACTTTGTAACTACCAAATTAAATGTTTCAAACTTTGCAACTACAACAATAATGTAGCTGCAGACTTTAAAATTTCAAATATTACAACTATTATCATAAATGTTTATTGTAGGCTCCCAAAAGCTTTTAACTACTTGGGTTACTCAAAAGGGCTGCTGTGATCACCAATTTAGAAAACACCTATAATTCCATCCACTTTGTGATCTGAGAAATTTCTTCTAGATTATTCCAAAGCTTGAATCATGAAAATCCAACTTTGTGGAACACATGGAATATCTTCCTTGCACCCCCATGAATTTACCTCTGCAAAAATATATTGAATCAGTCCATTGAGAGTTTCCTTGAACCTTTTAGCTCGAGCCCTTGTAACCAGACCAATTGGAACTTGAATAGGTTCTGCATTCCATTTGTTAGTCATGCCCTCATAAAAAACTATCCAGCTTTGTTCTTTTGAGAACTTGTGATTCTTTTGATCCAATTCATCTTGTGGTGTATAAATCTGACTTATCGAGTATCTTATAACCTTAGTTCTTGTCTCTTTATTAGACAACGGATCTTGGTGTTGGGTTTCACCTTTTTAGGTGTGTTTCGCATCAGTTGGTATCAAAGTTTGACTCTAAATCAGGTTTTACTTATCCTTCGATTCATTATTTATGCAATTAATTGTCTGTGAAACTTTGCGCATTTAAATTACCTTCATTATTTTTTTTTCACATCTTTATTAATTTAGTTCTGTTATTTGTATTCCCCACACCCAAAAAAAAGAAATAAAAAGCAAAAAGAAAAAGAAATAAAAAGAGTGTGTTGAGACAAATCTTGCTTGTATTATGTTTACTTCCTACTTTATAAATTCTAATACTTGAAGATAACCTTAGCCAAAAAAAAGCTGTCAGTGTATAGGTGCTAATAGTGCGCAAAACTTCTTAATTTGGTTGATTTGCTTTTAATGTGTTTCCTTATGCAAAATTGATTATGTGTCCTCTCAAATCACCTTGATTATTGTAATTTCTTTTGATGCTTGTCTAATTATTATTTCTTTACTTCTGAAATCTTGTCCATTTCATTTTCTTGGTTTCATTAATTAGTATTTTTCTTGTTTCATTTGACTCTTGTCGAATTACTATTTTTCAATTCTGAAATCATGTTTCTTGCGTTTTCCTTGAAATTCTTGCGTGATTAGTGTTTTATGAGTTACTAGACTGATTTTGATTCAAAGAGTCCTTAGTTCAATAAAGAACTTAGTCAAAAAAGTTGGAGAGGTAAAAGGCAAGAGTGTGTGAGTGCATTAGAGGGTCAAAGGTAAATTTAATTGAGTGTTATGCACTAGAGTTGAGTGCTGTTTATGAGGGAGTAAGCTAATTTATGAGGTATTCTAACCTTCTTCTTAGGTTTTTTGTTTTCCAATCATGTCAAAGAACCAGGAGAAAAGCATTTTCGATAGAGAAAAAAATGAACAATTCACCTTGCAAGCAATTTGCAAGTGTTTTGAACGTCTCGATATTGTTCTCAATAATGTAAATGACATATTAGATAAGTTGAAGAAGCAAGGTGGTGCGAATGCTAATTTGCCACAAGAACGACAAATAAGGACTCTGGATCTGCATAAGGATGATGTTGACGATAATGGTGCAGATTTGAGAGATGAGTTTGAGGAGTTTGATAGACCTTATAATGTTAATGTGGGGAGATATTTGAGAGGGCATAGAGGTGGTGGTAGAGGCGGTCATGGATATAGGCGACCTAGGATTGAAAGGGATTCTGATAGATGGGAAGATAGGCAAGATAGGGATTTTGATAATATCAAAATGAAGATTCAATCATTCAAAGGGAGGTTAAATCCTGATGTATATGAATGGGAGAGGAAGGTAGAATTGGTGTTTGAATGCCATCATTTTTCTAAGGAGAAAAATGTGAGGTTAGCAGCTTCTATATTTGCAGATTATGCATTCGTTTGGTGGGATCAAAAGTTGCAAGAAAGGAAGAGAAATCTTGAGAGGCCAATTGACACTAAGGATGAGATTAAAGAAAATATGAGAAAATGATTTGTTCCTAACCACTATTACCCTGAGCTTTATCATAGATTACAAGGGCTTACTCAAGACATCAAAAGTGTAGAGGAATATTACAAGGAAATGGAGATTACCATGTGAAAGGAAAACGTTTAAGAGGTAGAGAGGCAACAATGGAGAGGTTTCTACATGGGCTAAATAAGAACAAAACTGATGTAGTTGAGTTGCACCATTACATGGAGATGGAGGACATGGTTCACATGGAAATTAAGGTTGAAAGGCAGCTAAATGGAAGGAGTATGACATCAAAGTATAGTTCAAATTCGAATTCTTCCTCAACATGGAAGCTAAAATGGAGTAAATGAGAGGATAAAGCACTAAATAGATTCAAGTTCGATCAAACCAGAAGCAAGGAGGCTAGGAGTAGCCAAGAGAAGTTTACGAGTGATGTGTCACAAGGTCGATCTAGGGATATTAAGTGCTTTAAGTGCTTGGGAACAGGACGTTGCTAACCAATGCCCTAATAGACGTGTAATGAACTTGAGGGAGAATGAAGCAATAGAATCTGAATCTAATTCAGGTGAGGAATCTGTGCCACCTTTGGAGGATTGTAGTGATGTTGAAGGGGAGTATTAGTATCCTAAAGAACAAATGACACTTGTGGTGATGCGTGCTTTGAATATGCAAGTTAAGGAGGATGACGAAGTGCAACGTGAGAATATTTTTCATACTACATGTGAAATCAAGGATTAGGTATGTAGTTTGATTATTTATGGTAGTTGTACTAATGTTACTAGTACTTTGCTTGGAGAGAAATTGAACCTGCCGACTTTGAAGCATCTGAGGCTATACAAGTTGCAATGGTTCTATGATTATGGAGAAGTAAGGGTGAACAAGCAAATACAAGTTTCGTTCACCATTGGGAGGTATAGAGATGAGGTCTTGTGTGATGTAGTACCAATGCACTCTAGACATGTGTTGTTAGGGCGTCCTTGGTAGTAAGATAGGAGAGTACTGCATGATGGGTACAAGAATAGATATACACTCACCAAGGAAGGGTAAATATACACAGTCATTCCTTTGACAACATGACAAGTTTATGACGATTAGATTATGATTAGAGAGAGTGAGCAAAAGTATGAAAGTGGAAACAAGAGATTGGAGAGTGAGAATGTTAGTGAGCTTGAGAGATTCAAAAGAAAACCAAATTGAGAGTGCGCATGCAAAAGATAAGAGAAGTGCAAAGCAAAAGGAGAGCTTGAGTGCAAAGAACAAGAATGAGAAAAAATTGAGTGGTTATGCAAAAGAGAGTGACATGAGGGCAGGCTACGTGACTAAGCAATCTATGTATGTATTTGTGTACGAAGACACCTTTTTCACTAACTTTGACCTTGATTCTTCTTTGCCTAGTTTTGTGCATAATTTGTTGCAGGATTTTGAGGACATGTTCCCAGAGGATATACCACATGGACTGCTGCCAATTAGAATGATTTAGAACCAAATTAATTTTGTTCTTGGTGCACAAATTCTTAATAAACCTGCCTATAGAACTAATCCCGAGGAGATGTAGGAGTTAGAAAGGCAAATTGGTGAATAAATTGAGAAATGATGGATCTTGGCATAAGTGTGTTGATTGACGTGCCATCAACAAAACCACTGTAAAGTATAGACATCTAATTCCTAGGTTAGATGACATGTTTGATGAGTTGAATGGGTCTTGTGTGTTTTCTAGGTGATAAACGCATTTTATATATGATATTATACCCTTAATTTGATAATTGCTCATTTTTAATGTGTATACATGACTTTTATGTATATTAATTTTATTTTGTAGGTTTCAAGTTAATAAACCTATTTTGGGATGAAAACTCAAAGAAAACAAACAAAAGACAAAATGCTACAGTGATGTGAACAGTGTCAATAAAACAGTGTCAATAAAACAGTGTCAAATGTACAGTATTGCTACAGCACCAGCAATAGTGTTTGGCGCCCTAG
This sequence comes from Ailanthus altissimus, assembly GCA_946807835.1. Taxonomy (NCBI): domain Eukaryota; kingdom Viridiplantae; phylum Streptophyta; class Magnoliopsida; order Sapindales; family Simaroubaceae; genus Ailanthus; species Ailanthus altissimus. The sequence continues at coordinate 11,835,771 of OX327684.1, forward strand.
CGCCAGAAAATGGCGCCTATGTGCCAAATCACTCAAGATTTGGCGCCCAAGCGTCAAAACAAGCTAAATTGGCAGTCGGCGCCCAGGCGCCAAAACAAGCTCCATTGGCAGAATGCTCGGCGCCTAGGCGCTACCACCTGTTTTAACCCCTCCTTTTTTGGCCTTAATTTAAAACCTATAAATACTACATTTTAGCCATTTTCTCATGAATCAAAAAAGGAGGCACAAAATTTACAAAAGAGACTTGTTTAAACATAAACGAATATTTGTTGGTGAAACCATCTTGCTTAACACACCGATCAAAATGCCATGGTCAACCTAGTAACAAGTGTCCAGCTTGCATCAGAACTACATCACACAAAACATCATCTTTATATTTTCCAATGTAGAAGGAAATTAACACCTATTTAGTAGGCCTCACCTTGCCAATATCATTTAGTCATTGTAATTTATAAGATCGGGGATGTTAAATTATTGGTATCCCTAATTTCTCTACCATTGTAGTGCAAGCAACATTAATACAACTTCCTCTGTCAATAATCACACTACATACCTTGTTTTGCACGTGGCATCTAGTATCAAAGATATTTTCTCATTGGACTTCATCATCTTCTTTAACCTACATACTTAGAACTCTTCTTGCAACCAACAATTCACCTTGGGCAGCGTATTCCTTATCATCCACGTCCTCCAATGGTGGCATAGATTCGGTGACATCTTCAACATCAGATTCAATTTTAACATTATCCCGCAATATCATAACTCTTTTGTTTGGACATTGGCTCGCTATGTGACCCTGCCTTTACATTTAAAATACTTAATATCACGATTTTGAGTGGTGGAAGAGTAAGGTTTTTCTTGATTTTCATAGCTGGTCATTTCTTGTTTTTGCTCAATTTTGGGCTTGGCAGTGGCTTGCTTCTCATTCTTCTTCATAAAATCTGGCCTCCAAAATGAACCCGAGCTAGGGTTTTGTCGTGTATTGTGCCTCCTATTCTTGAGCTAGTTCTCAATTTTGATATCCAAGTGCACCATATCTTCTAACTCCACATAATGTAGCAATTCCACCAAATTAGCAATTTTCCGGTTCAAACCAGCAAAAAAACTAGCCATATTGGCTTCTTGGTCTTTCTCTACATTTGCTCTAATCATAGCGATTTCCATCTCCTAATGGTAATCCTCCACACTTCGATTACCTTGTGTAAGACTTTGCCATTTTTGATACAACTCACGGTAGTAATGGCTTTGAACAAATCGTCTCCTCATCATAGTTTTCATTTCCTCCCAAGTCTCTATCGAATGCTCTCTATATCTTTTCCTGTTTAAAACTAGTTGATCCCACCAAACAATCGCAAAATTAGAAAATTCAATGGTTACAAGATTTAACTTTTTAAGCTTGAAATAATTATGACAATCAAATACTAATTCTAACTTCTTCTCCCTCTCAAGGTAAGCTTCTGGATCATTTTTACCTTAAAATGATAGAATTTTCATCTTAATACTACCTAAGTTATTATCTTTCCGATTCCTAGCTTCTCTAAATCGCCCACCATATCTCCTAATACCAATAATTAAATCTTGGTCATCTTTTTCATCAAAACTTTTCCCATAACACTCTTCAGCTTCAACTCTCACTTCCCTAGGTTGACCTCTCCTTCTCCTATGGACATTAGGATTGTTTTGTGGCTGCTCTAAACTTGCATTCTCTACCCGATCTATGCATACATGAATGTCTTCAATCTCTACTTTTAATATTCTCCTCATCTTACGCATTAAAGCTTCTATGAGAAACTTTGGATCAACCTCTTCTGATATATTTCTGGAAGTTGTCTGACATGTTTGCTACAAGATAAATTTAGAGGAAAAAAAAAGAACCTCACACACTCGCTCACGTGTTTCACTCAAAGAATGATTTACCCAACGTTCACTCGTGTTTCACACAAAATCAGATTGGTTTTCACCCTTTTTATGCTCATTGCTCTTGCCTTTTTCCACTCGTAGTAATCCTCTATAGGTTCTTTTCAAATAATCAAACAAATATCACAATTTCCATCCACAATTCTCCAATCACTCACCAAGAGAAATTTGAATTTAAAGGCTGTGTCATAGATTTAAGTTTTATTTGGAGCAACGATTTCGATTTATAGAATCAAAAAGGAACTCAAAGTTGTAAAATTGAAATAAGAATTACAAGACTTGAATCGCAATATTTCTTTTTTTAAAATATAGAGATAGAAAAACCTGTAATTAGTGCCAAGCTTTGATAAAAACTAATATGATCCATGCCACAAAATTGATAAAGTTGTGGATCTAGAAGGACTTCAAGATCGTATAGAAATAGATTTGTATGAAACATCAATTCATTGCTTATATTAAAGCAAGAACCTTGGTATAATGAAGACACCATAATCAATTATGGAATGATTGATTGATAAGTCAAAGAAGAACTCCACGGAAATTATTTTGATAAGTTCAAAGAGTTATAGTGAACATTTAGAATGCTAGCAAAATTCAGAGATAGAAGTGCAGAATAGAACTGAATGCTGCTACGAACTAGAGACAACGCGCCAGCATTCATTCAGTGGGATGAACACCCTAACGCTAAGGTATAGAACGCCCTAGAATTTTTTAGAATTTTAACACGACAGCGTTGATGTGGAGGATGAGCAGCGTGGAATCCAACAAGTTGTCAAGATCTCCAATGCCCCAACATTGAAAGGCAACACATCCGCGCCACTTTTTCAACACCTTTGCATTCAAAGTCAATGCCATAGTGATAGAATAGCCCAGCGTTGCAAGAAGGAGAACGTTGCAGCGTTAATGCATGATACGAACTAGGTTGCCAAGAAAATCACAAGGTCTATTGAACATCCATGTGTGACAGGGAACAATAGCACAGCAGCTGATGTGCATCATGAATGTTCTAAATCAACTCAAGAAGGTGAGCTGAGCATAAAAGAGGTTTCAGATGGTCCAATAACAAGTGCTAGGGCCAAATAGATTCAAAAGGCCATAAGTAGTCAAATTGGAGTTATTGAAGCTTCTATGGGCTTAGAAGCTTGCGATCTGAATTAAAATGAGCTAAAGGTGTTTATTTTTCTTCAATTAGAGATTGGGAGGTGATTTAGACGCGTTTGGTGACGTTGGGCTTAAAGAGGCAGCTGGGGGCTTTCTTTTCATGCTATTAGGCTTAATTTGCTTCTTATGTTTCTATTTTTATTACTTCACTTATCTCTCTTTATTTTATGTATTTGGGCCGTTTTGAACTTGTTTAACTTTATTTTAAATTGTTAAGCCAGATTGGGCTTATTTTAGACTTTTTAAGTTAATTAGGTAATATTAGGATTTCTCCTCATCTTGTAAGCCTATATAAGGCATCTTAAAGTCTTATAGAGGCAGTTGCCTCATTCCTGAATTTTTTGCACGAAAAAGAAAAACTTTTTCTCTCAAAAATTATCTTCTCAAGTTTTCTAGCTCTTCAAGATAGTTACTGACTTATCACTCTTTGATTACCAAGTGTGTGGCATCAAAATCCTAAATTGATCCTCGTGGCATCCATTGACTTATCAAGGTTTCTTTTTAGTTCTATCCTCCATCTGATTTACCATTTACTTGTTATATTCAACCTAAACACTTAAAGAAAAGACCAACAAAACTCAGACAGCAATCTCATCTTAAACAAAATCGGTTTTCATTTTTTTTATTCTGAATAATCCATTTTAAGGATCAAGGCACATCATCTTGGTATCAGAGCATAGGATTTCAGTGTGCAAACTGAAGTTTCACCCATTCAAGTTCTCTTGCTGTTTTTGTTTTATATAATATTGTGGGGTTATTCATCAGGTTGGGTCTCTAATATTTGAGGTTAGTAGTTTTTGAATTGCAACTCTGCAGCATTAAAATTAATTCTTAGTAGTTTGTGGACTGGAGATGATTTGGCTGAGTTAAGGTGTTCCTGAACCTAGAAATTTTGAATTTGAGTCAATTGTTGCTATCTGATTTTGTTTACTGAATTTGTAAAAATTTTGTTTGAAAAGTGTATTTTAGCTACTGTTTGTGTTGTTCATTGTTTATACTAGTTTGGGGTTTTTGTTAGTAATGGCTGAAGATGATGCAAATAGAGTACCAAAGGGACTAAGTTTAGAAAAAGCTCAACTCATGGGCTTACAAGGAGCTCATGATGAAATTCAGGGTGAGATTACTGAAATTTGTGAAAAACTCGCTACAATTATAGAAATGATGCGAAGAAATACTTTGCAACCCCAACAAAGGCAGGTAGGGTGTAGGGTACCTCAGAATGACCTAGGCGATGTTGGAGATGAGCCAAATAGGGATGATGAGGATAGGAGTAGGATAAGGAGGTAGTAAAATGACTCTATTAGTGGTATCAAACTTAATATACCACTATTTAGAGGTACTAGATCTCCCGAGGAGTATCTTGAATGGGTTTAGAAGGTAGAAAGGGTGTTTGATTGGCATGAGTACCCTGAGGCAAAGAAGTGTAAGGTAGCAGCACTTGAATTTACCGATTACGTACTTTTGTGATGGGAAAACTTAAAAGCTCAGCGAAGAAGGGATGAAGAAGAAGAAGTTACTAGTTGGCCATTTATGAAAAGATTACTGAAGAAGAGATTTATTCCGGATTACTATAAACAAAAATTATACATCAAACTCAAGACTTTGCGGCAAGGTTCCTTGAGTATAGAAGAGTATGTGAAAGAATTTGAGTTGTTACTGATTCGTTGTGATTTGAATGGACCTCAAGAGCAAACAATAGCTAGATTACTTAATGGATTGAGGAGAGACATAGCTAATGTTGTTGAGTTACAACCGTTTATATTTCTTGAGGATATCATAAAACTTGCAACTAAAGTAGAAAGACAGGAGAAAAGAGGGGGTATCCATATGAGGTCAACTCCATCAAGTAATAAAAAGGCTGTTTCTTCACCTTCTCGGACATGGAATACACCTAAATGGGATGGGAAAGTGGAGTTCAACACGAGGAGTGCTAGTTTAGGTTCTTTGAAGAGAAAAGAGAAGGTATTTGAACCTCAACTTCCTAGGAGGTCTCGAAACATCAAGTGTTTCAAGTGCTTGAGAAATGGGCATATTACTTCTGAATGTCCAAATAAAGGGGTGATGGTTCTACATGAGAAGCATGGAGAGCTTGTAAGTGAAGATGAGGATGAAATGGAAGAGAAATCTAAAGTAGAAGTGACTGAGCAAGAAGAGAATCTTAAGCCAATGGAGGGAAATTTATTAGTAATTCAAAGGATTTTGAGTGCTGAAGTTGATATTGGTTTGAAACAGTGCAAAAACATCTTTTATACAAGATGTCAAATTCAAGATTAGGTTTGTGCTATGAGCATTGATAATGCTAGTTGTACCAATGTTGCATCCATTACTTTAGTGGAGAAACTGGGATTAACTACTGTTCCACATCCAAAATCATACAAATTGCATTGGTTTAATGACAAGGGGGAGATTCAGGTTACAAGACAGGTTCGTGTTCCGTTCTCTATTAAAATCTTTCATGATGAGGTTTTATGTGATGTGGTTCCTATGACAACTAGTCATGTGTTATTAGGATATCCATGGTAATTTGATAATGATGTCACTTATAATGGGCGAAGAAACACTTATTCATTTGTACTGAATGGGAGGAAGGTGAATTTGATACCTTTGAGTTCTCAACAAGTTAGAGAAGTTCAGTTGCGAAATCAAAGGAAGATGATGGAATCGGGTAAAGGGCTAATGTTAGCCAAAAAGGGAGATGTTGATCAAGCACTAGCTTCTGTGGGGGTTGTTTTCATGGTTTGGGTAAACCTTTATTGCAAGTGGAGGGTCTGGATTTGCCAAGGCAGGTTGTAGAGTTGCTTAAAGAGTTCAAAGATGTATCTTCAGAAGAGCTGCCATTGGGATTGCCACCAATTCGAGGGATAGAGCATCAAATTGATTTGGTGCCTGGAGCTTCACTTCCTAATTGATAAGCATATAGATGTAATCTGAAGGAAGCAAAGGAGATCCGAAGGCAGGTTGGTGAGCTCTTAGAGAGGGGCTATGTGTGTGAGTCACTTAGTCCTTGTTCAGTGCCTACTTTGCTTGTTCCAAAGAAGGATGATACCATAAGAAAGTGTATGGACAGTCAAGCTATCAACAAGATAACGGTTAAGTATTGATTCCTTATTCCTTGACTTTGATGATATGCTTGATGAATTGCATGGTGTTGTTTATTTTTCTAAAGTTGATTTGATGAGTGGCTATCACCGAATTAGGATGAAAGAAGATGATGAATGGAAAACAACCTTTAAAACTAAGCATGGATTGTATGTGGATGGTGATGCCGTTTAGGCGTTCTAATGCACCTAGTAAATTTATGAAGCTTATGAATCATGTTTTGAGAAATTTTATTGGGCTATTTGTTGTGATCTATTTTGATGATATCTTGATATATAATAAAACTTTTGATGATCATGTGAGGCATCTTAAGGCTGTATTTGAGACCTTGCGTGATGCTAAGTTGTATGAAAAATTCACGAAGTGTTATTTCTGCAAAGATAGTGTTATCTTTCTTGGGTATGTTGTTTCTGGTAGTGGAATTAAGGTTGATGAGGAGAAGGTTAAGGCAATTCATGATTGGCCTAAATCTACTAGTGTTGCTGATGTGAGAAGTTTTTATGGTTTAGCCTCTTTCTATAGGCGATTTATTAAAGACTTTAGTTCTATTGTTGCGCCTATGACATAGTATTTGAAAAAGGGGAATGAGTTTAGGTGGAATGAGAATGCACAGAAGGCATTTGATCTGATTAAAGAACAATTATGTTTTGCTCTTACTTCAACACTTTCTGATTTTGCTAAAACATTTGAAATAGAGTGTGATGCTTCAAGACTTGGTATTGGGGCTGTTTTGATGCAAGAAAATAGGCCAATTGCATTCTTTAGTGAGAAGCTGAATGGGGCACGTTTAAAATACTCTATTTATGACAAGGAGTTTTATGCATTGATTTGGGCTCTCGAGGTGTGGCAGCATTTCCTATTACCTAACGACTTCGTTATTCATACTGACCATGAATCGTTAAAGTATCTTAAAGGGCAGAACAAGTTGAATAGAAGACAAGCCAAATGTGTAGAGTTCATGGAGCCATTTCCATATGTCATAAAATACAAGAAGGGGCAAACTAATGTCATTGCTGATGCTCTTTCTAGGAGGTATGCATTGATTTCTACATTAAATGCAAGTCTTTTGGATTTTGAACAGGTGAAAGAACAATATACAAGTAATTCATACTTTGCTAATATGATGTCTAAATGTGTTAAAGGAGCTTATGATGGGTTCTTTGTGCATGATGGTTACTTGTTCAAGTTGGGCAAAATGTGTATATCTTCAGGATCTCTGCATGAGTTGCTTCTTCGTGAGGCTCATGATGGTGGTCTTAGTGGTCATTTTGGGGAGAAGAAAACCTATGAGCTACTGAAAGAGCACTTCTTTTGGCCTAATATGTTGCGGGATGTTCATAAAGTGGTTGAAAGATGTGTAATTTGCAAGAAAGCTAAGGGTAAAGAGAATGCATATGGACTATATATGCCTTTACCTATCCCAGAGAAACCATGGATGGATATTAGTGTAGATTTTGTGCTTGGATTACCTAGAACACAACATGGGAAGGATCAGTGATGGTCGTGGTTGATCGGTTCTCGAAATTATCACACTTTATTCCTTGCAACAAAACTAATGATGTTATTCATATCGCTGATTAATTTTTTTAGAAAAATTATCGTTTGCATGGAATCCCTAAAAGCATTGTCTCTGATCGCGATACAAAGTTCTTAAGCTATTTTTGAAAGACTATTTGGAAGAAGCTTGGAACGAAGTTGCTTTTCAGTACTGCTTGTCATCCATAAACTGTTGGGCAAACTGAGGTAGTGAACCGTACTCTATGTTCTTTATTACGGGCTATTATAAATAAGAACTTAAAGAGTTGGGATATTTGTTTGCCTATTGTGGAATTTGCATACAACCGTAGTGTGCATGGGGCTACAAACTTTTCACCATTTGAGATTGTGTATGGATTTAATCCATTTGTTTCTATTGACCTTGTTCCTATTCCAATTGATGAGAGGACATCTATGGATGGGGTTAAGAAGGCAGAATTGATGAAGAAGCTTCATGAGTAGGTTTGAATTCATATTAAGGAGAAAACAGCTAAGTATGTTAAGCATGCTAATAAAGGACGAAAAATGATTAGCTTTTAACTTGGTGATCTTGTTTGGATTCATCTTAGCAAGAGAAGATTTCCTAGCAAACGGAAGTCCAAGTTGATGCCAAGAGTTGATGAACCTTTTTGGATTGTAGAGAAGCTGAATAATAATGCTTAAAAAGTTGATCTTCCTAGTGATCACAATGTTTCAGCCAATTTTAAAGTGAATGACTTATCTCCTTATTTGGAAGATCCAGAAGATTCTGATTTGAGGGCAAATAATTCTCTGTTCGGGGTGTGATGTACATCATGAAGGTTCTAAATCAACTCAAGAAGGTGAGCTGAGCATAAAAGAGGTTTCAGATGGTCCAAAATTATCTTCTCAAGTTTTCTAGCTCTTGAAGATAGTTGCTGACTTATCACTCTTTGATCACCAAGAGTATGGCGTCAAAATCCTAAATTGATTCTTGTGGCATCCATTGACTTATCAAGGCTTCTTTTTAGTCTTATACTCCATCTGATTTACCATTTACTTGTTATAATTTACCTAAACACTTAAAGAAAAGACCAACAAAAATGAGACAGCAATCTCATCTTAAAAACCTCAGTTTTCATTTTTTTTATTCTAAATAATCTATTTTAAGGATCAAGGCACATCCGCAGCTCATGTGAGTAATCATATGATGTGAAGTCTCAATATTGGTAGTTAGTAGTTATAAGTTATTATTAATTGTTGTAATAAGTGCTATCATTCAAAGTGCCTAGTTTAGTGGTAATAGTTGACAGTTACTAGTTGTAAGTTTTTATTAATTGTTGTAATAAGTGCTGGAATCCCAAGTGCTTAAGTTATTGGTAGTAGTTGATAGTTGTAGCATTCTTTCAAACTTGTCACTCAAAACTTCTCATCTCTCTTGAGTGCAGCATCTACGATACTCTGGTTCTTATCTTTGATAGATAATGGGTCAAAGTTTTTATTTTTTTGTTTATATAAAAATCTAATTAGAACGATCCTTGGCAAAAGAACCTCATTGAGTATCAGTTCTCACTTTTCTTTGTCAGGTTTACATAAAGAGGTTCCTTTGCCAAAGATCGTTCTAATTAGATTTTTATATAAACAAAAATGAAAATCTTGACTCGTTATCTATCAAAGATAAGAACAAGAGTTATAAGAAGTTAATAGACGCCACACTCAAGATAGATTGAGATGTTTTGAGTGATAAATCTGAAAGAACGCCACAAGATGAAATCTTGATAAGTTCTAATAAAAGTTCATTGAAGAACTTAAGAGAAAACTGATGTACCTTGATTTATAACAAAATTAAATGGTAAAATTGATGGAGGATAGAACTAAATAGATACCTTGATAAGTCGTATGGACGCCACATGGATCAATTTAGGGTTTTGATGCCACACTCTTGGTGATCAAAGAGTGATAAGTCAGTAAATATCTTCAAGAGTTTAAAAAAACTTAAGAAGACAATTTTGAGAGAAAAAAGTTCTATTTTCGTGCATCCAATTCCAAAATGAGGCAACTGCCTCTATAAGAGTTTAACATGCCTTATATAGGCTTACAAAATGAGGGGAAAACCTAATGTTACCTAATAAACTTAAAAAGCCCAAAATAAGCCCAATATGACTTAACAATTTTAAAACAAAACTAAACAAGTTCAAAATGGCCCAAATACATAAAAATAGTAACATAAGAAGTAAATAAAGCCCAATAGCATGGAAAGAAAGCCCTTAGCTGCTTCTTTAAGCCCAACGTCACCAAACATCTCTAAATCACGTCCCAATCTCTATTTAAAGACAAATAAACACATTTAGCTCGTTTCCATTCAGATCGCAAGCTTCTAATCCCATAGAAGCTTCAATAGCTCCAATTTGACTACTTATGGCCCTTTGAAGTTGTTTAGCCTTAGCCCTTGTTATTGGACCATCTGAAATCTCCTTTACGCTCAGCTCGCCTTTTTGAGTTGATTTAGAACCTTCATGATGCACATCAGAAACTCTCAACATTAATATCATCAATTCTATTATTTTATCCCTCATCTTTCATATATTGATGTGCCTTGTTCTTCAAATTGGATTATTGAGAATAAAAACAAAAAATAATTTTTAAGCTAAGTGACACAGGAGTGTCTAATCACATGGAGCTAAAAATAGAACCAAATGAATTTAGGATAGTTATATTCGTACACTAAAGACTCAAGGTAAGATAATGAATTTCAAGGGTAAATTTAAAATTAATCTGGTACTGTTTCGAAAAGAATTGCTAGGCAAACTTCATACTACTAGAAAATTATATGTGTCTAGTTCTAAATCCTTTTTACAGCACATGAATATAACTTTTCTAGAGTAAGTTGAATCCTAATAACTAAAGAAATGTCAGACAGCAAGAATTGAAGACTTTTCTCTCCATCCAAGACGTAAGAGCATATTAAATTTGAATTTTGATACTTCATTTATTGCATTAGTTGTATTTGTAGACTTTTGGTGTAAGGGTAGTTGTAAGTCTTAGTTGTTGTCTTTTAAAATTTGTCAACTTCCAACCACCAAATTTGAATGTTGTAATAAGTGCTTTGCAGTAGCCCTCCCAAGAACTCTCTATAAATACCAAGAAGGATGAGAGGAGAGGGGCAGAGAGTGAATTTTTTATGTGCATCATGAAGGTTCTAAATCAACTCAAGAAGGTGAGCTGAGTTAAAAGGAGATTTCAGATGGCCCAATAACAAGGGCTAAGGCTAAACAGCTTCAAAGGGCCATAAGTAGTCAAATTGGAGCTATTGAAGCTTCTATGGGATTAGAAGCTTATGATCTGAATGGAAATGAGCTAAATGTGTTTATTTGTCTTCAATTAGAGATTGGACGTGATTTAGAGACTTTTGGTGACGTTGGGCTTAAAGAAGGAGCTGAGGGCTTTCTTTTTATGTTATTGGGCTTAATTTACTTCTTATGTTGCTATTTTTATGTATTTGGGCCATTTTGAACTTGTTTAGCTTTATTTTAAATTATTAAGTCATATTGGGCTTATTTTGGGCTTTTTAAGTTAATTAGGTAACATTTGAGTTTTTCCTCATTTTGTAAGCCTATATAAGGCATGTTAAAGTCTTATAGAGGCAGTTGCCTCATTTTGGAATTGGAAGCACGAAATAGAAGAGCTATTTCTCTCACAAAACTGTCTTCTCAAGTTTTCTAGCTCTTGAAGACTGTTCTTGACTTATTACTCTTTGATCACCAAAAGTGTGGCGTCAAACCCTAAATTGATCCTTGTGGCATCCATCTGACTTATCAAGGTATCTATTTAGTTCTATCCTCCATCAGTTTTACCATTTAATTTTGTTATAATTCAGCCTAAACACTTAAAAAAAATAACCAACAGAAGAACTAGATTTTATTCGAATTTTGGAATAATCTATTTTTTTGGAAATCAAGGCACATCATCTGGTATTAAAACATAGGATTTTAGTGTGTAAACTGAAGTTTCAGCTATTTAAGGTGTCTTTTTGTTTCTGTTTTATATAATTTCGTGGGACTATTCATCAGATTGGGTCTCTAGTATTTGAATTACAACTCTGAAGCATTAGAATTAATTCTTAGTAGTTTGTGGGATGAAGATGATTTAGCTGAGTTGAGTTGTTCCTGAACCTTGAAATTTTGAATTTTAGTCAATTGTTGCTATCTGATTTTATTTACTGAATTGGTGAAAAAAAAAATTCAGTTTCAGAAGTATATTTTTAGCTACTGGTTGTGTTGTTCATTATTCATACTTGTTTAGGGGTTTTTGTTAATAATGGATGAAGATGATGCAAGTAGAGTACCAAATGGACTGAGTTTAGAACAAGCGCAACTCATGGGCTTACAACGTGCTCATGATGAATTTCGAGGTGAGATTACTGAAATTCATGGACAACTTGCTGCAATTATAGAAATGATACAAAGAAATACTTTGCAACCCCAACAAAGGCAAGTAGGGTGTAGGGTACCTCGGAATTATCTAGGAGATCTGGAGATGAGCCAAATCGGGATGATGAGACTGAAGATAGGAGTAGGATAAGGAGGTAGCAAAATGACCATACTAGTGGTATCAAACTTAATATACCACCATTTAGAGGTACTAGTTCTCCTGAGGAGTATCTTGAATGGGTTCAAAAGGTAGAAAGGGTGTTTGATTGGCATGAGTACCCTGAGGCAAGGAAGTGTAAGGTAGCAGCACTTGAATTTACCGATTATGCACTTTTGTGGTGGGAAAACTTAAAAGCTCAGCGAAGAAGGGATGAAGAAGAAGAAGTTACTAGTTAGCCACTTATGAAAAGATTAATGAAGACAAGATTTGTTCCTGATTATTATAAATAAGAATTATACATCAAACTCCAGACTTTGCGATAAGGTTCCTTGAGTGTGGAGGAGTATGTGAAAGAATTTGAGCTGTTGCTGATTCGCTGTGATTTGAATGAACCTCAAGAGCAAACAATAGCTAGATTCCTTGATGGATTGAAGAGGGACATAGCTAATGTTGTTGAGTTACAGCCCTTTATATTTCTTGAGGATGTCATAAAACTTACAACTAAAGTAGAAAGACAGCAGAAAAGAGAGGGTATCCATATGAGGTCAACTATAACAAGTTATATACAAAGGCTGTTTCTTCACCTTCGCGAACATGGAACACATCTAAATGCGAGTACAGGTTCGTTGAAAGCAAAGGAGAAGGTATTTGAATCTTAATTTTCCAGGAGGTCGCGAGACATCAAGTGTTTTAAGTGCTTGAGAAATGGGCTTATTGCTTCTGAATGTCCAAATAAGAGGGTGATGGTTTTACAAGGGAAGCATGAAGAGCTTGTAAGTGAAGATGAGGCTGAAATGGAAGAAGAATCTAAAGTCGAAGTGACTGACCAAGAAGGAAATCTTGAGCCAATAGAGGGAAATTTATTAGTTATTCAAAGAATCTTGAGTGCTGAAGTTGATATTGGTTTGGAACAGTGCGAAAATTATAAATAAGAATTATACATCAAACTCCAGACTTTGCGGTAAGGTTCCTTGAGTGTGGAGGAGTATGTGAAAGAATTTGAGCTGTTGCTGATTCGCTGTGATTTGAATGAACCTCAAGAGCAAACAATAGCTAGATTCCTTGATGGATTGAAGAGGGACATAGCTAATGTTGTTGAGTTACAGCCCTTTATATTTCTTGAGGATGTCATAAAACTTGCAACTAAAGTAGAAAGACAGCAGAAAAGAGAGGGTATCCATATGAGGTCAACTACAACAAGTTATATACAAAGGCTGTTTCTTCACCTTCGCGAACATGGAACACATCTAAACGCGAGTACAGGTTCGTTGAAAGCAAAGGAGAAGGTATTTGAATCTCAATTTTCCAGGAGGTTGCGAGACATCAAGTGTTTTAAGTGCTTGAGAAATGGGCATATTGCTTCTGAATGTCCAAATAAGAGGGTGATGGTTTTACAAGGGAAGCATGAAGAGCTTGTAAGTGAAGATGAGGCTGAAATGGAAGAAGAATCTAAAGTCGAAGTGACTGACCAAGAAGGAAATCTTAAGCCAATAGAGGGAAATTTATTAGTTATTCAAAGAATCTTGAGTGCTGAAGTTGATATTGGTTTGGAACAGTGCGAAAATTATAAATAAGAATTATACATCAAACTCCAGACTTTGCGGTAAGGTTCCTTGAGTGTGGAGGAGTATGTGAAAGAATTTGAGCTGTTGCTGATTTGCTGTGATTTGAATGAACCTCAAGAGCAAACAATAGCTAGATTCCTTGATGGATTGAAGAGGGACATAGCTAATGTTGTTGAGTTACAGCCCTTTATATTTCTTGAGGATGTCATAAAACTTGCAACTAAAGTAGAAAGACAGCAGAAAAGAGAGGGTATCCATATGAGGTCAACTACAACAAGTTATATACAAAGGCTGTTTCTTCACCTTCGCGAACATGGAACACATCTAAACGCGAGTACAGGTTCGTTGAAAGCAAAGGAGAAGGTATTTGAATCTCAATTTTCCAGGAGGTCGCGAGACATCAAGTGTTTTAAGTGCTTGAGAAATGGGCATATTGCTTCTGAATGTCCAAATAAGAGGGTGATGGTTTTACAAGGGAAGCATGAAGAGCTTGTAAGTGAAGATGAGGCTGAAATGGAAGAAGAATCTAAAGTCGAAGTGACTGACCAAGAAGGAAATCTTGAGCCAATAGAGGGAAATTTATTAGTTATTCAAAGAATCTTGAGTGCTGAAGTTGATATTGGTTTGGAACAGTGCGAAAACATCTTTCATACAAGATGTCAAATCTGAGATAAGGTTTGTGTCATGATCATTGATAATGGTAGTTGTACCAATGTTGCATCCACTAATTTAGTGGAGCAATTGGGATTAACTACTGTTCCACATCCAAAACCATACAAATTGCTTTGGCTTAATGACAAGGGAGAGATTCAGGTTACAAGACAGGTTCTGGTGCCATTCTCTATTAAAACCTTTCATGATGAGGTTTTATGTGATGTGGTTCCTATGACAGCTAGTCATGTGTTATTAGGACGTCCATGACAATTTGATAATGATGTGACTTATAATGGGCGAAGGAACACTTATTCATTTGTGCTGAATGGGAAGAAAGTGAATTTGATGCCATTGAGTTCTCAACAAGTTAGAGAAGATCAGTTGCGGAATCAAATGGAGATGATGAAATCTGGTAAAGGGTCAATGCTAGCCAAAAAGGGAGATGTTGAGCAAGCACTAGCTTCTGTAGGGGTTGTTTTCGTGACTTGAGCAAAGCCTTTATTGCAAGTGGAGGGTTTGGATTTGCCGAGGCAGGTTGTGGAGTTGCTTGAAGAGTTTAAAGATGTATTTCCAGAAGAGCTACCATTGGGATTACCACCAATTCGAGGGATAAAGCATCAAATTGATTTGGTGCCTGAAGCTTCACTTCCAAATAGATCAGCATATAGATGTAATCCGGAGAAAGCAAAGGAGATCAAAAGGCAGGTTGATGAGCTCTTAGAGAGGGGCTATGTGCGTGAGTCACTTAGTCCTTGTTCAGTGCCTACTTTGCTTGTTCCAAAGAAGGATGGTACCATGAGAATGTGTGTGGACAGTCGGGTTATCAACAAGATAACGGTTAAGTATCGATTCCCTTTGAAGTTGTTTGGCCTTAACCCTTGTTATTAGACCATCTGAAACCTCTTTTATGCTCAGCTCACCTTCTTAAGTTGATTTAGAACCTTTATGATGCATATTATCACCCTCGAATTGGTGGTAATCCCAATGACAGCTCTTCTAGAAATACATTTTTGAACTCTTTAAGCAACTCCACAACTTGCCTTGGCAAATCCAGACCCTCTACTTGCAATAAAGGCTTTGCCTAAGCCATGAAAACAACCCCCACAGAAGCTAGTTCTTGCTCAACATCTCTCTTTTTGGCTAATATTAGCCCTTTACCTGATTCCACCATCTTCCTTTGATTTCACAACTGATCTTCTCTAACTTGTTGAGAACTTAATGGCATCAAATTCACTTTATTCCAATTTAGCACAAATGAATAAGTGTTTCTTCGTCCATTATAAGTCACATCATTGTCAAAACTGCCATGGACGTCCCAATAACACATGACTAGCTGTTATAGGAACTATATCACATAAAACCTCATCATGATAGGTTTTAATAAAAAATGGCACGCGAACCTGCCTTGTAACCCGAATCTCTCCATTCTCATTAAGCCAATGCAATTTGTATGGTTTAGGGTATGGAACAGTAGTTAATCTCAGTTTCTCAACCAAAGTAATGGATGCAACATTGGTACAACTACCATTATCGATAATCATAGTACAAATCTTATCTCGAATTTGACATCTTATATGAAAGATGTTTTCACGTTGCTCTGCACTAATATCAACTTCAGCGCTCAACCCTTTGAATTACTAATAAAATTTCCTCCATTGGCTTAAGATTCTCTTCTTGTTCAGTCAATTCTATTTCAGATTCCTCTTCTGTTTTGGCCTCATCTTCACTTACAAGCTCTCCATACTTCCCTTGTAAAACCATCACCCTCTTATTTGGACATTTAGAAGCAATATGCCTATTTTTCAAGCACTTGAAACACTTGATGTCTCACGACCTCTTGGAAAATTGAGGTTCAAAAATACCTTCTCCTTTCCTTTCAACGAACCTGAACTAGCACTTCCCTTGCTGAACTCCACTTTCTCATCACGTTTAGGTGTGTTCCGTGTCTGAAAAGGTGAAGAAACAGCCTTTGTATTACTTGATGTAGTTGACCTCATATGGATACCCCCTCTTTTTTGCTATCTTTCTAATTTAGTTAGATGTTTTATGACATACTCAAGAAATATGAAGGGTTGTAACTCGATAATATTAGTTATGTCCCTCCTTAATCCATCAAGAAACATAGCTATTGTTTGTTCTTGAGGTTCATTCAAATCACAACGAATCAGTAACAGCTCAAATTTCTTCACATACTCTTCTACACTCAAGGAACCTTGCCGCAAAGTCTGGAGTTTGATGTACAATTCTTATTTATAATAATCAAGAACAAATCTCATCTTCATTAATCTTTTCATAAGTGGCCAACTAGTAACTTCTTCTTCTTCATCCCTTCTTCGCTGAGCTTTTATGTTTTCCCACCACAAAAGTGCATAATCAGTAAATTCAAGTGCTGCTACCTTACACTTCCTTGCCTCAGGGTACTCATGCCAATCAAACACCCTTTCTACCTTCTGAACCCATTCAAGATACTCCTCGAGAGAACTAGTACCTCTAAATGGTGGTAATTAAGTTTGATACCACTAGTAGGGTCATTTTGCTGCCTCCTTATCCTACTCTTATCTTCAGCCTCATCATCCCTATTTGGCTCATCTCCAGCATCCCCTAGGTCATTCCGAGGTACCCTATGCCCTACCTGCCTTTATTGGGGTTGCAAAGTATTTCTTTGCATCATTTCTATAAATGCAGCGAGTTTTCCACGAATTTCAGTAATCTCAACTCATAAGCTCGTTGTAAGCCCATGAGTTAAGCTTGTTCTAAACTCAGTCCCTTTGGTACTCTATTTGCATCATCTCCAGCCATTATTAACAAAAACTCCAACCAAGTATGAACAATGAACAACACAAACAATAACTAAAACGCACTTCTCAAATTGAATTTTCACCAATTCAGTAAATAAAATTAGATAGCAACAATTTGACTCAAATTCAAAATTTCTAGGTTCAGGAACAACTCAACTCAGCCAAATAATCTCCGGTCCACAAACTATTAAGAATTAATTTTAATGGTGCAGAGTTGCAATTCAAAAACTACTAGCCTCAAATATTAGAGAACCAACCAGATGAATAACCCCACAATATTATATAAAACAGAAACAGCAAGAGACGATCAATGGCTGAAAATTCAGTTTGCACACTGAAATCCTATGCTTGATACCAAATGATGTGCCCTGATCTTCAAATTGGATTATTCAAAATAAAAACAAAAACTGATTTTTAAGATAAGGTTGCTGTTTCATTTTGTTGGCCTTTTCTTTAAGTATTTAGGCTGAATTGTAACAGGTAAATGGTAAATCAAATGGAGGATAGAACTAAAAAGAAGCCTTGATAAGTTAATGGACACCACAAGGGTCAATTTAGGGTTTTGACGCCATGCTCTTGATGATCAAAGAGTGATAAATCAGTAACTAACTTCAAGAGCTAGAAAATTTAAGAAGATAAATTTTGAGAGAAAAAGTTCTTCATTTTCGTGCATGAAATTCAAGAATGAGGCAACTGCCTCTATAAGACTTTAAGATGCCTTATATAGGCTTACAAAATGAGAGAAAACTCTAATATTACCTAATTAACTTTAAAAGCCAAAAAATAAGCCCAATCTGACTTAACAATTTAAAATAAAGATAAACAAGTTCAAAATGGCCTAAATACAAAAAATAGCAACCTAAGAAGCAAATTTAAGCCAATAGCATAGAAAGAAAGCCCCCAGCTGCCTCCTTAAGCCCAACGTCACCAAACGTCTCTAAATCACGTCCCAATCTCTAATTGAAGACAAATAAACACCTTTAGCTCATTTTTATTCAGATCGCAAGCTTCTAATCCCATAGAAGTTTCACTAGCTCCAATTTTACTACCATCCCTTTGAAGCTGATTGGCCTTAGCCCTTCTTATTGAACCATCTGAAACCTCTTTTACGCTCATCTCACCTTCTTGAGTTGATTTAGAACCTTCATGATGCACATCATATATTTATAGAGACCTCTTGGGATGTCTAGCATTTATTACAACAACTAATGACAACTTAAAACTATTAACTATCTGATGTGAACCTCACAAAGAAAAGTGAGACTCGACGTTCAATGAGATTCTTTTGCCAAGGATTGTTCTAATTTAGATTTTTAGATAAACAAAAATAAAAACCCTGACCCATTATCTATCAAAGATAAGAACCAGAGGTATAAGAAGATAATAGACGCCACACTCAAGATAGATGAGAAGTTGTGAGTGATAAGTCTAAAAGAATGCCACAAGATAAAATCTTGATAAGTTTTAGTAATAGGTCTTTGAAGAACTTAAGAGAAAACTCTCAACATTAATATCATCAATTCTGTTTTTGTTCTCCCTCATCTCTGATATATTTATAGAGACCTCTTGGGATGCCTAACATTTATTACAGCAACTAATGACAACTTAAAACAACTAGCTAACAACTACTACCAATAATCTAGGCACCTGAGATTCCACACTTATTACAACAATTAATGAAAACTTATAACTTATAACTATTAACTACTACCAATAAACTAGGCATTTGGAATGCTAGCACTTATTACAATAATTAATAGTAACTTATAACTATTAACAACTACCAATATTGAGACTTCATATCACATGGGCTGTTGTGCTGTTGTTCCCCATCACACATGGATGTTCAATGGACCCTTGTGATATTTTTGGCAACCTAGTTGCTTCATTCCCCCTCTCTTGGAAAGGATTTGTCCTCAAATTTTTATCGAGCTCAAATACAACTTTCTTAAACTTTGAAGTGATAATTTTGATAACGTAGCAATCAATACACATCTTCCACAATCTATCATTCTTAGGCGTAAGCAATATTGGAATGGTAGGATGATTCAGGCACTTACACACGTACCTCTTCTCTATGAGCTCACAAACCTGCCTTTGAAGTTCCTTTGTCTCATTGGGATTACTTTTATATACTATAATATTTAGAATTAATGCTCTAGGTATAAAGTTGATTTGATACTCGATTCCCTTTATTAGTTGTAAAGCATTAAGTATCTCTTTGGGAAACACATCAACAAATTCCTTTTCATCTTCTTCGATTTGCAAACTTAATGTACGCTTAGTAACCATCAGCTTACTATATACAACGTACTCCATTCCATCACTTGCATATTTTAACGCTGGCATAAGTTTGTCACTTGACTTGCTTTCAGTTTCAATGACATGGTTATCTCCTAAAATCAATGCACTTTAATTTAGACATTGAGATGTAATGTGACCTTGGTTGCCTCCCACATTTTGGCCCTTAGTTGGTTCTGCTTTGAAATTGAAATTAGTTTGCTCATCTTTTTTACTCCAATCTAGTTTCAAAAATGATGCGAAACTAGAGTTTTGGCCATATCCTGTGGAACTCTTAACACTTATTTGCTTGTCTACCTCCTTTGCCATATTCAACAATCTATCCCAAGCATCTTCATCAATGCCATCACTATTCATGATAGCATGCCTATCTCGAATTCGCAATTTAGGAACTCTAGGTGTCTGCACCCTTTGTGTACTAGATTTAAGTTTATCTATCTATTTATGAACTTGCTCAAACTCTACTTTCAACATTTTTCTCATCTTACCCATTAAAGTTTTCATGAGAAACTTTGAATCAACCTGTTTCAATGCAACTTCGGAAGTATTTTTGTCCTTGTTTAACATGTTTACGACAAAACAAAGTTAGAAAAATAAAAAGAACCTCGCACACTCCCTCACGTATTTTACTCAAAGAATGATTCACTAAACTTTCACTCGAGTTTTTTTTTAAATTTAGAAAAGTAAATCTGTAATCATGGAATTTGAATTTTTTTTATTTTTTTTGTCTCTCTTTTTTTGTATATGTAATAACAGAACTTGAAGAATTACATAAAGTAACAGACATGAAGAAACAAGACAATTGATATAGGCTACTAATTTTTAGAGACTAAAATATAGTTGTTGATTTCAAAGAAAGAATAATCAATGAAAATTAAAAGGATAGTTCAAACCTGATTAAAAGCCTAAGCTCTGATACCAAATGATGTGAACCTCATAAAGAAAAGTGAGACTCGACGCTCAATGAGGTTCCTTTACCAAGGATCGTTGTAATTCAGATTTTTAGATAAACAAAAATAAAAACCTTGACCCAATATCTATCAACGATAAGAACCAGAGATATAAGAAAATAGTAGATGCCACACTCAAGATAGATGAGAAGTTATGAGTGATAAGTCTAAAAGAATGTCACAAGATAAAATCTTGATAAGTTCTAATAATAATTTTTTGAAAAACTTAAGAGAAAACTCTCAACATTAATATCATTAATTCTGTTTTTGTTCTTCCTCATCTCTGATATATTTATAGAGACCTCTTAGGATGCCTAGCATTTATTACAATAACTAATGACAACTTAAAACTACTAACTACCAACTACTACCAATAATCTAGGCACTTGAGATTCCAGCACTAATTACAACAATTAATGAAAACTTACAACTATTAACTACCAACTACTACTAATAAACTAGGCATTTGGAATGCTAGCACTTATTACAACAATTAATAGTAACTTATAACTATTAACAACTACCAATATTGAGACTTCATATCACATGTGTTGTTATGCTGTTGTTCCCCATTACACATGAATGTTCAATGGACTCTTGTGATATTTTTGGCAACCTATTTCGCATCACTATCAACTACTACCAATAACTTAAGCACTTGGGATTCCAGCACTTATTACAACAATTAATAAAAACTTACAACTACTAACCGTCAAATACTACCACTAAACTAGGCACTTTAAATGGTAGCACTATTATAATAACTTATAACTATTAACTACCAACAACTACCAATATTGAGACTTCACATCATATGGCTACTCACATGAGCTGTCGTGCTATTGTTCCCCATCACACATAGATATGTTCAATGGACCTTTTGATTTTCTTGGCAGTTCGTATCGTTCCCCCTCTTTTGAAAAGGATTTGTCCTCAAATCTTTTCCGGGCTCAAAATACAACTTTCTTGAACATTGAAGTGGTATTTTTTATATCGCAATAATCAATACACATCTCCATACTCCATTATTCTTAGGCATAAGCAATACTGGAATGGCAGAATGATTCATGCTTTTACACACATACCTCTTCTCTATGAACTCACAAATCTATATTTGAAGTTCCTTTATCTCATTGGGATTACTTTTATAAGCTGTAATATTTGGAATTAATGCTCCAGGTATAAAGTTGATTTGATGCTCGATTCCCCTTATTTGTGGTAAAGCATTAGGTATCTCTTTGGGAAACACATCAAAAAATTCTTTTTCATCTTCTTCGATTTTCAAACTTACTGTAAGCTTAGTAACCATTAGATTATCATATACTGGGTACGCCATTCCATGACTTGCATCTTTCAATGGTGGCATAGGTTTGTGATCTGACTTGCTTTCAGTTTCAATGACATTATTATCGCTTATAATCAATGCACTTTGATTTGGACATTGAGAAGCAATATGACCATGGCTACCTCCCACGTTTTGGCCCATAGTTGGTTCTGCTTTGCAATTGAAATCAGCTTGCTCATCATTTTTACTCCAATTTAGTTTCAAAGATGATGCGAAACTAGAGTTTTGGCCATATCTTGTGGAACTCTTCCTACTTAATTGTTTGTCAACCTTCTTTTCCATATTCAATAATTTATCTCAAGCATTTTCATCAATGCCATCATCATTCATTGTAGTACGCTTATCTTGAATTCGCCCATTAGTAACTCTAGGTGTCTATGCCCTTTGTGTACTAGATTCAATTTTATCTATCTGTTCATGAACTTACTTGCTCCAACTCTACTTTGAACATTTTGCTCATCTTACCCATTAAAACTTCCATGAGAAACTTTGAATCAACCTTTTTCGATGCAACTTCGGAAGTATTTTTGTCCTTATTGTTTAACATGTTTACTGCAAAATAAAGTTAGAAAAATATAAAGAACCTCGTACACTCCCTCACGTGTTTCATTTAAAGAATGATTCACTCAACTTTCACTCGTGTTTTTTTTTTTAAATTTAGAAAAGAAAATTTGGAATCAATGGAATCTGAATTGATTATTTTTTTTTTCTCTTTCTTTTTTTATTTATATATAATAACAGAACTAAAAGAATTATATAAAATAACAGACAAGAAGAAACAAGAAAATCGATATAAGCTACAGATGTTTAGAGACTAAAATAAAGCTGTTGATTTAAAAGAAAAAATAATCAATGAAAATAAAAAGGATAGTTCAAACCTAATTAGAACCTAAGCTCTGATACCAAATGATGTGAACCTCACAAAGAAAAATGAGACTCGACGCTTAATGAGGTTCCTTGGCCAAGGATCGTTCTAATTACATTTTTATATAAACAAAAACAAAAACCTTGACCCGTTATCTATCAAAGATAAGAACCAGAGGTATAAATAAGAAGATTGTAGATGTCACACTCAAGATAGATGAGAATTTTTGAGTGATAAGTCTGAAAGAATGCCACAAGATGAAATCTTGATAAGTTCTAATAAAAGTTCTTTGAATAACTTAAGAGAAAATTCTTAATATTATTATCATCAATTCTATTTTTTTATCCCTCATCTCTCATATATTTATATAGACCTCTTGGGATGTCTAGCATTTATTACAACTAATGATAACTTAAAACTACTAACTATCAACTACTACCAATAACTTAAGCACTTGGGATTCTAGCACTTATTACAACAAATAATAAAAACTTACAACTACTAACTGCCTACTACTACCACTAAACTAGGCACTTTGAATCATAGCACTTATTACAACATTTAATAATAACTTGTAACTACTAACTACCAACAATTATCAATATTGAGACTTCATATCATATGGCTACTCACATGAGCTGTTGTGCTATTGCTCCCCATCACACATGGATGTTCAATGGACCTTGTGATTTTCTTGGCAACCTAGTTCGTATCAATGCGTGACGGTCGGAAATGCCCTTGTGTTTTAAGGAAAAATGCCATAGTGTTACAGTTATTTTTTGCACTATATATAGTTATTATTTTGGAATTTTATGGAGAGCTGGAACGTTACACCTTCATCTCAGCATTTAAGGAGCATGTTCTAGGTAAAAATCACACCTTTTTACTCCAAAGAAACATAATTCTACACTTGAAATCTATTTAGAAAAGGATTAACATGATCAAGAGAAGCTAATACTTGTGAGAGAAGCATTTGAACTGGCATGGGAAGATAATTTGAACTTCATTTCTGTACTTATTAATCTAAACTTGGTTCTTGTATCTTGTATTTTCATTAGTTATGTTTTATCTTGTATTTTTTTGTCTGAATTTCATTACGTTGAACTAAATATATTTATCTAAGATTGCAATCTTGAACTTAACTATATGTTTCTAAATATTTCAAATTTGAATTCATGAACTTGGTCTTTATTCATTTTTTTGGTACTTAATGCTTACTATGACTTTGTCAATCCTATGCATGAACCTTAGATTCATTGAGATAAGCTTGAAAAAGGTATCAAATTGAATAGTTTAGAATAAATTTATGTATGATTTTGGAGTAGCATCTATAAGTTTCACTTAGGATAGGAATATACCTAAGTGGCAAGTATAGTTAATACAACTTGGACTTAATGAATTCCACTAAATTTTGAGATCATAAGAATATAGGTAATGGATTTAGTAGGTTAAAATCGCTCTAACATCGAAAGAGACTTGTAATTAGCCTAGTGTTGTGACCATTACATAACAAACACGGGCTAAAAGATACACATCCTAGACATCAATTATCATTGATAGTGTTAGAATTTATGATTTGCATAATTAGTTGTTAATTTAGTGATGGTTTAATTTTCAGTTAAATCAATTTGTCTAGATAAAAATAAGATAATCAATTTTAGTCCTTGAATAGAGCAAAGTACTAGTTCTCGTGGGTTCGACATCCCTGACTATTTATTACTTGTTAGTTAAAGCATGCACTTGTACTTGATACAGACATTGCAAAAAGCAATCTATCGCGTATAAACTAACAATACACGACAACCCCAAAACTTAACATACTTAAAACTCAATTTTCTTCCAATAGATTTCTCATACGGAGTAGTAGGAATAGCCTTTGATGGAACTCTGTTTAATTTGTGAGTAGCAGTTTTTAGAGTATAAACCCATAGATATTTTGAAAGATCAGTGAAGCTCATCATCGATTGAACTAAATCTAATAAAGTTTGATTCCTCTTATCTGAAATACCATTGTGTTTTGGAGTACTTACAGGACTATAATGAGAAAGAATCCTATTCTCCTTCTAATTTTTCATTAATTCATTATTCATATATTCATCGACTCTTTTTGATTGAAGGCATTTAATATACATACCAATTTATTTCTCTACCTCTTGTCAAAACTTCTTGAACATTTCAAAAGTTTCTGACTTTTGTTTAATAAGACTACGTGTAAATATCGTGACAAATCTACTCATAACAGTGTGATTCATTGGACCACATACATCAATATGTACCAGTTCCAAAAAATCATTGGCCCAGTGTCCGACACCCACCAAAGGAGATTTGGTTATCTTCTCTTGAATACAATATTCATAAATCAGATAGGATTCTACGATAAGATTAGGTATCTAACCATCCCTAACCAGATAGGCTAGGCGTCTCACGCCTATATGACTTAATCCCATATGCCACAATTTCAGAATATTCAAAGTCCCTAAACTACTACTTATTCTATGCATACAAGACATTTCTTATTGTATCTAAGATATAATGGCTAATTATGAACTAATACTCAGCTAGCAAAATATTATCAATATCATATAAACACAAGGTGATATGATTTTTCTGATAATATTTGGCACATAATCACAACTATAAAACGTAATGCTTCTGCTAGAAGAGAGAAGTAACTCAAAAGTCCCAACAACTTCATCGGTTAGGAGATCTCCATTTCCTACATGAACCTGTACTTCGATTCTTAGTTTTCTAGCATTCCTCAAAGCTATGCAACGCATTGCAGATATGAGAAGAACCCCATAGGAAAATTATGAGACCCAACAAGTAAATTATGGATTCCAACCCCAAGAAAGCTAAATCAAATTTCAACACACAAAAAAACAAAGAAAAAACACCTTAACTAAATACTTATGGAAGACACGAACCATAGTTGTAAAGAAGAATATTGACGCCACACTTAGGAAAGGATGAGAATGTGAGTCATAAGTCAGATTTAGAATGCCACGAGAAATTATTCTTGATAAGTTCATAAAAGAACAAAAGAAATAACTTCTTTTTATTGATCAAAATTTGAAGTTGTCTTTGTACCTTTTGGTTATATGCTTATATAGAGCCAAATAAAGACCTGAACATACTAGCAATTAGCTAGAGTCCTAATCTAATTAGAAAATAACAAAAACTAAGGGGTGTCCAATTCAGAATGGAAAAACTAATACTAAATATTCCAAAATAGTCTATAATTTTAAATAATGATTGGGCTTACATAACATAGTCCAACCCATGCATAATCCAAACTTGTTCTCCATAATTCCATGCATGTTGTCATCTTGTATAATCTTAATGTACAGTCCAACTACATTGAAAAGGTTATTCACACATTTGAATGAGTTTCACAAGCTTTTAGTTCCTTATGAGCCTAAATCTCCATGAGACATACCACTAGTTACACTTGAAGTTCATATTTCTTCAATCTACCTATTTAGTGCTTCTTGCATCCTCTTAGCTCTGGCTTTTGTCATTGGGGCCTCTATGGATATGTAGTGGATGCTTTGAAGTTTTGTGCATGCCTTCTTTTTTATTCCCATCAGTCCCCTTTCCTTAAAAGGATTCATCCTCGAATCATTACCTACATCAAAAGGAGAAAGATCACTAAGAGTGTGGTATAAAACCCTAAATTGATCCTCGTGGCGTCCATCTGACTTACCAAGGTATCTTTTTTAGTTTTATCCTCCATCAACGTTTTCCATTTAATTTTGTTACAATTCAGCCTAAACACTTAAAGAAAAAAAAATAACAAAAGAACCAGATTTTTATTCAAATTTTGGAATAATCTATTTTTTTAAAAATCAAGGCACATCAAGTTGGTAGGTAGTAGTTGTAAGTTTTCATTAGTAACAGTAACATGTGCTGAAATCCCAAGTGCTTAAGTTATTGGTAGTTAGTAGTTATAAGTTGTCATTAATTGCTGTAATAAATGCTAGAAATGCTAAGAGGTCTCTGTAAATACATGAGAGATAAAAAGAAGAAAATAGAATTGATGATATTAATGTTGAGAGTTTTCTCTTAAATTGTTCAAGGAACTTTTATTAGAACTCATCAAGATTTTATCTTCTGGCGTTCTTCCAGACTTATCACTCATAACTTCTTAACTATTTTGAGTGTGGTATCTACAATCTTCTTATACCTCTAATTCTTATCTCTGATAGATTACGAGTCTAGGTTCTTGTCTTTGTTAATTTAAAATCTGAATTAGAACAATCCTTGGCAAATAATCCTCATGAATTATTATAATAAGTGCTAGCATTCTAAGTAGTTGGTAGTTAGTAGTTGTAAGTTTTCATTAATTGTTATAATAAGTGCTGGAATCCCAAGTGCCTAAGTTATTGGTATTAGTTGGTAGTTAGTAGTTTTAAGTTGTCATTAGTTGCTATAATAAATGTTAGACATCCCAAGAGATCTTTATAAATATATGAGAGATAAGGAAGAACAAAAACAAAATTGATGATATTAATGTTGAGAGTTTTCTCTTAAGTTCTTCAAAGAACTTTTTATTAGAACTTAACAAGATTTCATCTTGTGGCATTTTTTCACACCTACCACTCACAAATTCTCATCTATCTTGAGTGTGGCGTCTATAATCTTCTTATACCTCTGGTTCTTATCTCTTATAGATAACGGGTCAATGTTCTTATTTTTTTTATCTAAAAATTTGAATTAGAACTGTCATTAGCAAAAGAACCTTATTGAGCATCAGGTCTCGCTTTTCTTTGTAAGGTTCACATCATTTACTATCAGAGCTTAGGCTCCAATTAGGTTTGAACTATCCTTTCAATTTGCATTGATTGTTCTTTTTTTTAAATCAGCAATTTTATTTTAGTTTTTAAAATCTGTAGCCTATATCAATTTTCTTATTTCTTCTTGTCTATTATTTTATCTAATTCTTCAAGTTTTGTTATTACATATAAATAAATAAAAAAGATAAAAAAATTCTAAAAAAATATGAAACTGGATTGGAGTAAAGAAGATGAACAAGTGAGGTTCTTTTTATTTTTCTAACTTTATTTTACTGCAAACATTTTAAACAACAAGAACAAAAATACTTCTGAAGTTGCATCAAAATAGGTTGATTCAAAGTTTATCATAGAAGCTTTAATTAGTGAGATGAGAAAATTGTTGAAAGTAGAGATGGAGCAAGATTATGAATGGATAGATAAATTTAATTCTAGTACACAAAGGGTGCAAACACTTATAGTTTCTAATGTATGAATTTATGATAGGCATGCTACCATGAATGATGATGCTTGGGATAGATTGTTACATATGGAAAAGAAGTTAGAAAAATAACTAAATAGAAATTGTTACACAAGATATGGCCAAAGTAAAACCAACTAAGGGCCAAGACGTAAGAGGTAACCAAGGCAAGGATAATCTTAATTCCCAACCAAGTAATAAAGATATAAAATATTTTTTATGTATAGGAACTGGTCAAATTTCATCTCAATGTCCAAATCAGTGTGTATTAATTTTAAGTGATAACAATGTCACTGATGCAATATCCGATCCCTATAAATAGTGTAGATATCTAGATTTTGGTATAAAGCGATAGAGAAACAGTAGGGTTACCTGATTTTAACCTTATAAAACATATTTTTTTATGGTGCACGTGAGAGGTACTAGACCCAATTTTGTGATTTCACAGTCGATTGGGGAGTCGAACGGTCATGGAATATTTTTAAATTTTTTTTTATTGGCTTGGAAAAGGAAATTTTTATTTAACACGTGAATTTTCATATAAGTGTTATACATGGAACAAGGCTTTATTAAGAAACACAATCCATATGTTAGAAAATAAATCAATGAGGAATAAGCTCATGGATTGCTAAATTAAAAAGGTAATTTGGTTAGTTTGACTAGTGATGCAACCTCAAGTGTTTAGAAAAGAATACCACAAGATTGGAAGAATGAAAACAAACACTCACTTTTATTAAAATAAATTCAAACACTGATAAAAGTAAAATTAGTACAAAATCAAGCTCATCACTCAAGAGAATTACAATGGGATACAGAATAATTCACCACCCAAAGAATCTTACAAGAGATACAGGGCACTCAAACTCACCACTCCAAGGAATCCACCTAAGAGATACAGAGTTAAATGAAGAAACTCTTACAATAGAACTCTTCAAAATACAAGTACTTTAAAACTCACTCTCTACCCTTCTCCTCTCATCCTTCTTGGTATTTATAGAGAGTTCTTAGGAGGGCTACTGCAAAGCACTTATTACAACATTCAAACCTGGTGGTCGAGAGTTGATAAATTTCAAAAGACAACAACTAAGACTTATAACTATCCTTACACCAAAAGTCTACAAATACAACTAATGCAATAAATGAAGTATCAAAATTTAAACATAATATGCTCTAATTCAACAAAGCATGCCCTTAAGTCTTGGATAGAAAGAAAAGTCTTCAATTCTTGCAAGTTGTGAAGATTTGATTCACCTACTAGCTGTCTGACCTTTCTTTAGTTATTAGGATTCAACTTACTCTAGAAACGTTATATTCATGTGCTGTAAAAAAGGATTTAGAACTAGACACATATAATTTTCTAGTAGTATAAAGTTTGCCCAACAATTTCTTCCAAAATAGTACCAGATTAATTCTAATCCCTTGAAATTCATTATCTTACCTTGAGTCTTTAGTGTATGAATGTAACTATCTTAAATTCATTTGGTTCTATTTTTAGCTCCATGTGATTAGACACTCCTGTGTCAACTAATTTAGGCAAATAGTTAGAAATGGACCAATCATAGGCAAATAGTTAAAAATTGACCAATCATAGGCAAATAGTTAGAAATGGACCAATCATAGGCAAATAGTTAGAAATGGACCAATCATATGCCTTCATTTCTAACTAATGGTATTTAAAAATTTAGAATTAGTTGAGGGGTAAATTGGACTTTTGGAAGAGCATTATAAAAGGAGGAAGTGTTTAGAAATTTGGCAAATTGAAAAGCAAAACATGTTAGAGTAAAAAGATGAGTATTCAGCCAAGTGAGGGGGAGCATGTCCAGCAGTAAAATTCAAGGCTTTTTCAAGATTTTTCATTCATAATCAAGCTAAGCTCAAGTTCCTAAAGTTAAATAGATCATGCACTAGTGAAAAATTTAAGAAAAAGAGGTGAGAAAAACATTATTTAGTGATGGTGGTATATGATTTTTCAAGATTACTTCAATTAATGTCTTTGTTTGAATTATTGACTTATATTTGAGTTGAATTCAAGTGTGGAGCTGAAAGGAGACACCAAACTAAAGGAATTAGTAAGGTATGAATTAGGGTTTGGTGTGATTTTGATGTAGAGACTTCAATTGAATATTATTAGAGCATTAGAATTAAATTGACATGAATTGGAACAAGAAATTGAGAAAAGAAATGTGTTAGATGAGAAGGGTGATTGCAGCCACTTTAGGGATTTTAGGGTTTGAGTTGTGTATTGGTTGAATTGTATTGCATGAATGCTATTTTATATGAATTGGATGTATATAGATGATGGAAAATATAAAATGAAGCAAATGAGACATAATTGTCCATTGTTGGTAAGATGAAGGGCAATTTTGTCCAACCAAATTTAAAGAGTGTTAAGCAATTTTATGGCTTTGGATAGTGAATTAAACAAGATTGAATGACTATGTAAATGAAAAATAGAAAGTGGAGTCCATTCAGCCTTTGAAAGCCAATTAAGACGCTTACTACTTTAGGTGTAATTTTAGCATTAGTAAAGGTTTTAAATATCAATTGTGGCATGTAGGTGAAGGAAACCGAGAGTAATAAAAGAAGAGAAATTTTTGGAGAAAAATTGAGCTTGGAGCATTTGGTGAGTGATAATATGCAATTGTTTATCTTTCGTTTAATATGTTTTAACATATTTGAATTCTATGTTCTTATAAAATCTTAATTACATAAGTATAATTTATGGTTTTTGGGATACTATTATAATTATGAATTTCAATGTTCAATTTTGAGAAATAGTTCTAAAGTTATTAAATTAGTTTTCAAAAGTTATTGGTACCCTCAGATTTAGTATGGTGATAGTTTAAGACCTGACTGATATATCCCATAATGTATGGACAAGTATTTGAGGGTGTGTCACTAACTCCAAGAAGTCGAGTTGTTGAGTCAAGTGAGTCGTTCTATATGTACATAGTCAGTGAGATGTCTTTAGATGTCACAATGGGTATTGCTAGTTTAGATGCCCTGTGACATACTCACATTTTGTGGTACTAGTTTAGTCGTTACGTCAGTATAGAGCTTTAGGGTTACTATTTAGCGCAGTTTAGAAAGAAAATAGCCGAGCAAGAGTTTTAGTAATTTTTACTTACCGAACACATATCAATGTATTTATATATATATACTTGTTAGTTATTATGTTTTACAAATTCTGGCAATTCTTTACAGAAATTATAAAAAAAATCGCTCGGTCGAATTTTATCAGCATATGATATTTAAAAACCGTTTTATAGTTTTATAATAGCTTAAGAGGCAATATTCAAAATTTAATGTTCTTACAAAATTATTTTTACTGAAAATTTTAAAAGCATTCATTGAGTTAAAAACTCACTCGTTTTGTATTTTATGTTTTGTAAAACCCTTTCCATGTGTAAGCCTCAGTATGCAGGTTGCTAGGTCTCCTACAGCAGATTAGTAGGCCAAGTCAGACGATCATTTTGTAAATGTAAATGTGTTGAGTAGCACTTTTTGATTTTCTGCATAGTAGTTATAGACTTTGTGTAACTTGTAAATATATTTTGAACAAACAAGAAATGGTTTTTGTAATATAGTGATAGTTTTCACTTTTCATTAGTATGTTAATTTTGTTGTGAATTAATTTTTGTGATTGGAATAAAATTATTGTGTTGAGTTTGAATTTGATTCTGGAAGAACTGGAGGTCCTATTTGAAAGTTGAGAAAACTATTTAAAATAGAAGTGTGGTTTTCATTCTAAGATTTAGTTAGTGATAGCAAGAATTAAAAAGTGTTGCCTTATAGAATTTCCTAGTTTTGATATTTAGACTCTGAGAAACTTTCGTTGGGGTATCTGACGAGACCCGCCAGGATCTACAGTAGAGGGTGCTGGGGCAGGTCCTATCAGAGTGGTATTAGAGTCTTGTTTTTGAAGTTTTCAATTAAAAAGGTTTATTTTCAAAATAAGATTTTTTGAAAGTGCATGCATTTTCTAATTTTATTTAATTGAATTTTATTATTAAAATTCACAGAAAATATGCATCGTCGAAAACACCTATGTACTAGAAGAGCATTTGCAGAGGCTTTTGCATCTGAAGAGGAGCATGTAAATGAGTTACAATGCATAAACATGATTTAAGATTTTGATATATATCCATAGATATGTTTTTACATGTTCGGTTTAAGAAACAGCTTTAAAACTATTGCATTAGCTTCTAAAGGCCATTGGTACCCTCAGATTACAGTGGTGGTGATGGTTTAAGACTCAACCGGTATATCCCGTACACATGGACAGGTTTTGGCCGGGGGGGGGGGGGGGGGGGGGGTATGTCACTAACTCTGGGAAGTTGTGTTGTCCAGTCATATGAGTCACTCTATGTGTATGGGATATTGTCTTGCTATATGTATGCGATGTAAGATTCCGCTGCATAACCAGTGAGATGTCATGAGATATCATAGTGGGTGTTGCTAGCTAAGACGCCTCGTGATCTACTCACGTGTGCAGTGCTAGTTGAGTCCCTGCTTGAGTATAGAGCTTTAGGGTTACCATTGGTACAATTTTGAAATAAAATGGCTGAGCGAGGGATTTAATAGTTTTCAATCTACCGATCACATATCATGCATTGTACATGCTAGTTATTATGTTTACAGATCTTGGATATAGTTTTTTGAAGATGTAAATAAAACTTGCTCGGCAAGATTTCATCAACTTATGATGTTAAAAACTATTTTACTGCTTTATACAGGTTTTAGAAACATAATTTATGCATGTCCTTAGAATTTATTATCTATGCAAAAATTTATTTTATTTAAAATCTTAAATGCACTCACTGAGCTCCTTTAGCTTACTCGTTTTGTGTTTTATGTTTTCTAAACCCCCTTTCCAGTGCAGGTCTCGGTACGCAAGCTGTTGATTCTCCTACTGTCGATTAGTGGTCCAAATTTGAAGATTATTTTTTTAAATGTAAATGTGCTAAGTAGCACTCTTTTTGCTTTCTGCATAGTAGTATAGGCTTGTGTATTGTACATATATTTTGAACAAATAAGAAGCGAATTCAATATTGCGATGATCGTTTCACTTTTTGTTAATATGCCAATTTTGTGTTCAATAATGAAATTATTGAGTTGAGTTTAATTTGGTTTTGAAAAGGATCAGAGGTCCTATTTGGTAGTATTGAGAAGTGGTTGGAAATAGAAGTGAAATTTCTTTAAAGGTTTTGTATTGGATTATCAGCAAAAACAAGGGAAACTTTGCCCCTTTTTTTTTTTACAATTTTAAGAAGTCATTTACATGTATATTCCAATATTTTCTCCGTAATAGTGAGAACTAAAAAGGGGTTCACCTTGCGAAATTTCTCAACTTACACAGTTATATTCTAAGAAACTTCTGTTAGGGTGCCCGGCAAGGCTGCTGGGATCTACAATAGAGGGTCTCGGGACGGGTCCTGTCACTGAGCAAAAGTATGAGAGTGGGAAAAAGAGATTGGAGAGTGAGAGTACTAGTGAGGTTGAGAGCTTGAAAGAAAACCCAATTGAGAGTACACATGAAAAAGATAAAAAAAAAAGTGCAAAGAAAAAGAAGAGCTTGAGTGAAAAGAACAAGAATGAGAAAAAATTGAGTGGTTATGCAAAAGAGAGACATGAGGGCAACCTACGCAGCTAAGCAATCTATGTTTGTATTTGTGTACAAAGACACTTATTTTGTTAACTCTGATCTTGATTCTTCTTTGCCTAGTGTTGTGCAGAATTTGTTATAGGATTTTGAGGACGTGTTCCCTAAGGGTATACCACCTGGACTGCCACCAATTAGAGGGATTGAGCACCAAATTGATTTTGTTCTTAGTGCGCAAATTCCTAATAAACTTGCCTATAGAACTAATCCTGAGGAGACAAATGAGTTAGAAAGGTAGATTGGTGAATTAATTAAGAAAGGATATGTGCGGGAGAGTATGAGTCCATGTGTTGTTTCTGTGTTGCTGGTACCTAAGAAGGATGGATCTTGGCATATGTGTGTTGATTGTCGCGCTATCAACAAAATCACTGTAAAGTATAGACATCTGATTCTTAGGTTAGATGATATATTAGATGAGTTGCATGGGTCTTCTGTGTTTACTAGGATTGATTTAAAAAGTGGATATCATCAAATTAGGATCCGTGAAGGTGATGAATGTAAAATTGCATTTAAAACAAAACATAGTTTATATGAATGGTTAGTAATGCCTTTTGGTTTAACTAATGCACCTAGTATATTCATGCGTTCAATGAATCATGTTTTGCGTGCATTCATTGTTAAATTTATTGTTGTTTACTTTGATGACATCTTAGTGTATAACAAGAGCGTGGAAGAGCATGTTGAACACTTGCAATTATTACTTAATGTCTTAAGGTAAGACTTTAAAGTTATATGCTAATCTAAAAAAGTGCTACTTTTGTACAAATAAAGTTGTATTTTTGGGTTTTGTTGTTTCAGCCAAGGGAATCGAAGTAGACGAGGAAAAGGTCAAGGCGATCAAAGAATGGCTGACACCTAAGTGAATTGGGGATGTGCGTAGTTGATGTGCATCATGAAAGTTCTAAATCAACTCAAGAAGGTGAGCTGAGCGTAAAGGAGATTTTAGATGGTCCAATAACAAGGGCTAAGGCTAAACAGCTTCAAAGGGCTATAAGTAGTCAAATTAGAGCTATTGAAGCTTCTATGGGATTAGAAGCTTGCGATTTGAATGGAAATGAGCTAAATATGTTTATTTGTCTTCCATTAGAGATTGGGACGTGATTTAGAGACGTTTGGTGACGTTGGGCTTAACGAAGCAGCTGAGGGCTTTCTTTCCATACTATTGGGCTTAATTTACCTCTTATATTGCTATTTTTATATATTTGGGCCATTTTGAACTTGTTTAGCTTTATTTTAAATTGTTAAGTCATATTGGGCTTATTTTGGGCTTTTTAAGTTAATTAGGTAACATTAGGGTTTCTCCTCATTTTGTAAGCCTATATAAGGCATGTTAAAGTCTTATAGAGGCAGTTGCCTCATTTTGGAATTAGAAGCACGAAATAGAAGAGCTATTTCTCTCACAAAGTTGTCTTCTCAAGTTTTCTAGCTCTTGAAGACAGTTGGTGACTTATCACTCTTTGATCACCAAGAGTGTGGCGTCAAACCCTAAATTGATCCTTGTGGTGTTCATTTGACTTATCAAGGTATCTATTTAGTTCTATCCTCCATCAACTTTACCATTTAATTTTGTTATAATTCAGCCTAAACACTTAAAGAAAAATAACCAACAAAAGAACCAGATTTTATTCGAATTTTGGAATAATCTATATTTCTGGAAATCAAGGCACATCAGTAGTTTCCATGGTTTGGCAAGCTTTTGTAGAAGGTTTGTGATCTGAACCTCACAAAGAAAAGTGTGACCTGACGCTCAATGAGGTTCCTTTGCCAAGGATCATTCTAATTCAGATTTTTAGAAAAACAAAATTAAGAAACTTGACCCGTTATCTATAAGAGATAAGAACTAAAAGTTTAAGAAGATTGTAGACGCCACACTCAAGAGAGAAAAGAAGTTGTGAGTGATAAGTTTGAAAGAAAGCCACAAGATAAAATCTTGATAAGTTCTAATAAAATTTCTTTGAAGAACTTAAGAGAAAACTCTCAACATCAATATTATCAATTCTATTTTCGTTCTCTCTCATCTCTCATATATTTGTAGAGACATCTTGGGATGTTTAACATTTATTACAACATAATGACAACTTAAAACTACTAGCTACCAACTACTACCAATAATTTAAGCACTTGGGATTCCAGCACTTATTACAATAATTAATGAAAACTTACAACTACTAACTACCAACTGCTACTAATAAACTAGGCACTTGGAATGCTAGCACTTATTACAACAATTAATAGTAACTTATAATATTAACAACTACCAAAATTGAGACTTAATATCACATTAGCTGTTGTTCCCCATCACACATAGATGTTAAATGAAACTTGTCATTTTTTTTGGCAACCTAGTTCGCATCAGTTTGTCAAAGATTTCAGCACTTTAGCCACACCATTGACGGAGGTAATAAAGAAGAGTGTCGAATTCAAGTGGCAAAAGGCGCAAGAAGAGGCATTTAACTTACTTAACAATAAACTTTGTAATGCACAATTATTAGCTTTACCTGAATTTACTAGCTGTCTGACATTCCTTTAGTTATTAGGATTCAACTTACTCTAGAAAACTTATATTCATGTGCTGTAAAAAGGATTTAGAACTAGACACATAATTTTCTTGTAGTATGAAGATTGCCTAGTAATTCCTTCCGAAATAGTACTAGATAAATTCCAAATTTATCCTTAAAATTCATTACCTTTCCTTGAGTCTTTAGTTTACGAATGTAACTAACTTGAATTCATTTGGTTCTATTTTTAACTCTATGTGATTAGACACTCATGTGTCAAACTCCCCTGGTTGGAAAAGACTCGACCTTGAGTCTATTTCATTTTCATCCTTATAAGGAGATAGATCAGCAACATTGAATAAATCAGAAACACCATAAGATTCTAAAAGCTCAAATTTGTATGCATTTTTCCCAATTTGTTTTATCACCTTAAATGGTCCATCAGCTCTCGGTTTGAGTTTGGCAAACTTACCACGAGAGAACCTTTCTTTTCTGAGATGAACCAAAACTTATGCAAACGACACTGCACAGCCTATATGCATATAAGAGAAAGAACTCGCATGTGAGCTTGGAAGGGCTCAAGTCCATCAATCACATAATACATTAAGCTTGCCAAATGGGCCAATCACAAGACTTAGAGCCAAACGATTTAAAGAAGCATTAATTGGGCTGATTCAACAAGTTTGTGGGAGGGCAAACACATGGAGGCCTAGCATAAGCCCAAATACATTTTAAATAAGTCCAAATTAAATTCAAGGAAACCTAATCATTTTGATTAAGGAAGAATTTCAGGAGATTTGATTATTCAAGGAAACCTAATCACTTTGATTAAGGTAGATTTTCTGGAGATTTGAATATTCAAGAAAACTTAATCCCTTTGATTTAGGCATGTTTTCTAGAAATTTGATTAAGTTTGAATTTTGTTATTTCAATTGTTGTATTAGTTGTAAGTTTGAAATTTGTATTTGAAAGTTGTAACTTGACATCTCTTATGGTCTCTATAAATACCATGGGGATTGAGAGTGGGAGGACAGATTTCAGAAAATACAATTTGAGAGTTTTTGTATATTCTTTCATTCTTGAAAGGACTTGAACTTATCAAGCTTGTTCTTGTGGCGTTCAAACAACCGGACTTATCACCTAGATTCTTGAAGTGTCTTTGGGGTTTCTTGGTGTGGCGTCCTATATCCATCCATAGTCTTGGTTCTTGGTTTGCTAACTCAAGGGTCAAGACTCATCAAACTTGCGTCTTCAAGATCTCGGGTTCAATTCCATATTGTGGTGCTGGGTTTTGTCACATTGTTGGCAAGGTTTATATCATTTGGTATAAGAGCTTTGGATTCAAGGCAAGTTTGAATTATCCTTTTATTTATTTCATTGTTCCATTTATCTTTACATAAATTTGTATTTTATTTTATTTCTGGTTTATGATTTTTTCTTTAAAAAAAGAAAAAAAAGAAAGAAAAAAAAAAAGAAAGAAAAGAAAAGGCAAGAAATTTGTTGCAAATTCTAAATTTTGAATTTCATCAGTTTGTCAATAACTTTGAACCAAATTTCCCACGTATGTTACTAGCATCATTTTCATAAGGATATATTCATGAATCGTGTGACTTGTCTCGGTTGCTTCTCATATTGAATTGCCACTTGAATCTTGATTATTTTTTAGTCTGATTAAGGGTGAAAAGAAGACACTTGAGTGGAAAAAGGCAAAGAATGGTGAGAACATAAGAGGGTAAAAGCCGTTTGAGTGCTAAACACGAGAGTAAGTAAATTTTCTTGAGTGAAACACGTGAGGGAGTGCTTGTGAGGTCTTAACTGTATTTTTTGCAGTTTCTAAACATGTTACAAAACAAAAAAACTCAAATGAAGAGGTTCAACAACCAACCAATCCTAACCTACAGCAGCAAGCGTTATTGGGCGAAATGAGGCGGATGATGAGAACTGAATTAGAGCAAATTCATGAGAGAATGGACCGGCTAGAAAATTTAGGGCAGCATCAAAACTCGTCCGTTGGGCAACCACCTAGGCGAGTGCAACCAGGAGTACAATGGGGAGATGAAGAGGAGTTGGATGAGCTGAATGAACCACCAATGAACCAAGGTAGATTTAGGCGTGGATATGGAGATATAGGTGCTAGTAGGGGAATACCTAGGCGGGATGATGTCTTGGGAAGCATTAAGGTGAAGATTCCACCTTTCCAAGGTAAAAATGATCCTGAGGCGTATCTAGAATGGGAGATGAAGATAGAGATGATCTTCGATTGTCACAACTATTACGAGGCCAAAAAGGTAAAATTGGCTGCAATAGAATTCACTAACTATGCTATTGTTTGGTGGAATCAATTGTTGAAGGAAATGAGGAGAAATCACGAATGACCTATTGAGACATGGAACGAGATCAAGGCCATCATGAGGAGACGCTTCATTCCTAGCTACTACCATCGGGAGTTATATAACAAGTTGCAACGTCTAACTCAAGGATCCAAAGGCGTTGATGAATACTATAAAGAAATGGAGGTTGCTATGATCCAAGCAAATGTAGAGGAGGACAGAGAAGCCACTATGGCCAAGTTCTTGCATGGCTTAAACCGAGAGATAGCAGACATGGTGGAGATGCAGTATTATGTAGAGTTGACAGATATGGTGCACCAAGCTATCAAAGTTGAGTAACAATTGAAGCGAAGGAACATAGTTCGAAGGGGATCAAGCATGGCTGCCACAAACTGATGGCGACCAGCCCCAAAAAGAGATGAATTTTCATTAACTAAGCCTAAGTATAAGCCATCTAAGGATGCTAAACAAGCTGTGACGTTGAAACAAGATAAAATTGAATCCACAACTTCTAGAGATTGCGACATTAAATGCTTCAAATGCCAAGGTAGGGGACATATAGGTAGCCAATGTCCAAACAAAAGGGTAATGGTGATCAACACTCAAGGGGAGGTCGAGTCGGAAGATGAGCAAGATGATGAAATGGATGATATGCTACCTCTTGAAAATGACTATGAAGGATAATATGCAGTAGAAGGAGAATCATTGGTGGCAAGACGAGCCTTTAGCACACAAGTCAAGGAAGAAGAAAACAATCAGCGAGAAAACTTGTTCCATACTAGATGTTTCGTGAACAACAAAGTTTGCAATGTTATAGTTGATGGTGGGAGTTGCACCAATGTTGCCAGCTCCGAATTAGTAGAAAAATTGGCATTACCTACCTTGAAACATCCACGACCATACCGACTTCAATGGCTGAATAATTGCGGAGAAGTCAAGGTAACCAAACAGGTGTTGGTGGCATTTTCCATTGGTAAATATGATGATGAGGTACTTTGTGACGTGGTACCTATGCATGCATGTCACATCCTATTGGGACGACCATGGCAGTTCGATAGACGAGTCACGCATGACGGTTACACCAACAGGTACTCTTTTATCATCAAGAAGCAGCCTATAACACTTGCACCATTTACACCAAAACAAATTCTTGAAGACCAACTGAAGATGCAAAAAGTGAGTGAAAAGAGAAAAGAAAATGAGAAAGAGGCCATAGCTGCAAGAAAAGAAAATTAGAGGAGAGAAAAAGAGAAAGGCAAAGGCATGAAACATGGTGAAAATGAAAATGAGACAGTTGCAGCCCTTTTGAGTGCAAGAGATGAAAAATATAACTATATTGCAAAAAAAGTGAGATCAAGAGAGCTTTAATTTCACAACAGCCCCTTATGTACAAGGAGGCCCTTTTGTGTACTAACGATCTTGATGGATCTTTGCCAAGCAATATTATTTCTCTTTTGCAGAAATTCGATGATGTCTTTCTTGAGGAGGTACCTTCAGGCTTACCTCTAATTTGAGGAATTGAACATCAAATTGATTTCATACCTGGTGCAACAATTCCAAACTGACCCGCTTATAGAAGTAATCCCGAGGAGACAAAAGAACTTCAACAGCAAGTTAACGAGCTAATGGAGAAAGGATATGTTAGAAAGAGCATAAGTCCTTGTGTAGTTCCGGTCCTACTAGTACCTAAGAAGGATGGGACATGGAGGATGTGTGTTGATTGTCAAGCCATCAACAACATTATGGTAAAGTATCTCCATCCTATTCCTCGATTAGAAGATATGTTAGATGAACTACATGGATCTTGTGTGTTTTCTAAGATTGATCTCAAGAGTGGATACCATCAAATTAGGATGAAAGAAGGTGATGAATGGAAAACTGCATTTACAACAAAATATGGTTTGTATGAATGGTTAGTTATGCCTTTTGGATTAACTAATGCACCTAGCACTTTCATGAGACTTATGAACTATGTTTTGCGTGCTTTTATTGGCAAATTTGTATTTGTGTACTTTGATGATATCCTGATATATAGTAAAAGCCTAGACGCTCATGTTGACCACTTAAAGCTTGTTTTAGAGGTTTTAAGGAAAGAAAGGATGTTTGCTAACCTAAAGGAATTGAGGTTGATGACGAAAAGGTGAAGGCAATTCATGATTGGCCAATGCCTACTTCTGACACAAGTTAGAAGCTTCCATGGCTTAGCTAGTTTTTACCGATGTTTTGTTCAGGATTTCAGTAGCATAGCCGCACCTTAACTGAAGTCATCAAGAAGAATGTTCCGTTTAAGTGGGGAGATGAGCAAGAAAAAGCATTCAAGCTAATCAAAGAGAAATTAACTAATGTACCTTTACTTGTTTTACCTAACTTCACTAAAACATTTAAAATTGAGTGTGATGCTTCAGGTATAGGTATCGGAGGAGTGTTGATGCAAGAGGGAAGACCGATTGCATACTTTAGTGAGAAATTGAATGGTGCAGTCCTAAAATATTCCACTTATGACAAAGAATTGTATGCATTAGTTCAAACTTTGGAGACCTGGTAGCACTATCTATGGCCGAAATAGTTTGTTATTCATACAGATCATGAATCTTTAAAGCATTTAAAAGGGCAGCATAAGCTGAATAGATGCCATACAAGTTGGGTGGAGTTCATTGAAACATTCCCCTATGTGATCAAATATAAACAAGGTAAGGAAAATGTAGTTACTGATGCACTATCACGTAGGTACGCTTTGCTTTCAACCATTGATGCTAAATTGCTTAGATTTGATTACATTAAGGAATTATATGCAAACGATTCTGATTTTGGTGACTTGTTTAAAATTTGCACTAAAAGGGCAAGTGGAAAGTTTTATCTACATGATAATTTTCTTTTTCGAGAAAATAAATTGTGTGTTCCACATTCATCCTTACGTGAATTACTTGTTCGGGAAGCACATGGTTGATGTGCATCATGAAGGTTCTAAATCAACTCAAGAAGGCGAGATGAGCATAAAGGAGATTTTAGATGGTCCAATAACAAGGGCTAAGGCTAAACAGCTTCAAAGGGCTATAAGTAGTCAAATTGGAGCTATTGAAGCTTCTATGAGATTAGAAGCTTGCGATCTGAATGGAAATGAGCTAAATGTATTTATTTGTCTTCAATTTGAGATTGGGACGTGATTTAGAGACGTTTGGTGACGTTGGGCTTTAAGAAGCAGCTAAGGGCTTTCTTTTCATGCTATTGGGCTTTATTTACTTCTTATGTTACTACTTTTATGTATTTGGGCTATTTTGAACTTGTTTAGTTTTGTTTTAAATTGTTAAGTCATATTGGGCTTATTTTGGGCCTTTTTAAGTTTATTAGGTAACATTAGGGTTTCACCTCATTTTGTAAGCCTATATAAGGTATGTAAAAGTCTTGTAGAGGCAGTTGCCTCATTTTGGAATTGGATGCACGAAAATAGACTTTTTCTCTCTCAAAATTGTCTTCTCAAGTTTTTCAACTCTTGAAGATAGTTGCTGACTTATCACTCTTTGATCACCAAGAGTGTGGCGTCAAAACCCTAAATTGATCCTTGTGGCGTCCATACGACTTATCAAGGTATCTATTTAGTTCTATCCTCCATCAACTTCACAATTTAATTTTGTTATAAATCAAGGCACATCATCTGGTATCAGAGCACAGGATTTCAGTGTGCAAACTGAAGTTTTAGCTATTGAAGGTGTCTTGCTATTTTTTGTGTGATATAAATTTGTGGGGTTATTATCAGTTTGGGTCTCTAATATTTGAGGAGTTGAATTGCAACTCTGAAGCATTAAAATTAATTCTTAGTAGTTTGTGAACTGGAGATGGGTTGGCTGAATTAAATTGTTCTTGAACCTGAAAATTTTGTGAACCTGGAAATTTTGAATTTGAGTAAATTGTTGCTATCTGATTGTATTTACTGAATTGGTGAAAAATTCAGTTTGAGAAGAGTGTTTTAGCTACTGGTTGTGTTGTTCAATTGTTCATACTTGTTTGGGGCTTTTGTTAATAATGGCTGACGATGATGCAAGTAGAGTACCAAAGGGATTGAGTTTAGAACAAGCTAAACTCATGGGCTTAGAACGAGCTCATGATGAATTTCGAGATGAGATTACTGAAATTCGTGGACAACTTGCTGCAATTATAGAAATGATGCAAAGAAACACTTTGCAACCCCAACAAAGGCGGGTAGAGCATAGGGTACCTCGAAATGACCTAGGGGATGCTGGAGATGAGCCAAATAGGGATGATGAGGCTGAAGATAGGGGTAGGATAAGGAGGCAGCAAAATGACCCTACTAGTGGTATCAAACTTAATATACCACCATT
This sequence comes from Ailanthus altissimus, assembly GCA_946807835.1. Classification (NCBI taxonomy): domain Eukaryota; kingdom Viridiplantae; phylum Streptophyta; class Magnoliopsida; order Sapindales; family Simaroubaceae; genus Ailanthus; species Ailanthus altissimus. Next base: position 11,878,587 of record OX327684.1, read on the forward strand.
TAGAGGTACTAGTTCTCCTGAGGAGTATCTTGAATGGGTTCAGAAGGTAGAAAGGGTGTTTGATTGGCATGAGTATCCTGAGGCAAAGAAGTGTAAGGTAGCAGCACTTGAGTTTACCGATTACGCACTTTTGTGGTGGGAAAACTTAAAAGCTCAGCGAAGAAGGGATGACGAAGAAGAAGTTACAAGCTGGCCACTTATGAAAAGATTAATAAAGAAGAGATTTGTTCCGGATTACTATAAACAAGAATTATACATCAAACTCCAGACTTTGCGGCAAGGTTCCTTGAGCGTGGAGGAGTATGTGAAAGAATTTGAGCTGTTGCTGATTCGCTGTGATTTGAATGAACCTCAAGAGCAACCAATAGCTAGATTCCTTGATGGATTGAAGAGGGACATAGCTAATGTTGTTGAGTTATAGCCTTCATATTTCTTGAGGATGTCATAAAGCTTGCAACTAAAGTAGAAGGACAGCAGAAAAGAGGGGGTATCCATATGAGGTCAACTACAACAAGTAATACAAAGGCTGTTTCTTCACCTTCGCGAACATAGAACATACCTAAACGTGATGAGAAAGTGGAGTTCAGTAAAGGAAGTGCTAGTTCAGGTTCATTGAAAGGAAAGGAGAAGGTATTTGAACCTCAATTTTCCAAGAGGTCGCGAGACATCAAGTGTTTCAAGTGCTTGGGAAATGGGCATATTGCTTCTGAATGTCCGAATAAGAGGGTGATGGTTTTACAAGGGAAGTATGGAGAGCTTGTAAGTGAAGATGAAGCTGAGATGGAAGAGGAATCTAAAGTCGAAGTGACTGAACAAGAAGAGAATCTTGAGCCAATGGAGGGAAATTTATTAGTTATTCAAAGGATTTTGAGTGCTGAAGTTGATATTGGTTTGGAACAGCGCGAAAACATCTTTCATACAAGATGTCAAATCCGAGATAAGGTGTGTGCCATGATCATTGATAATGGTAGTTGCACCAATGTTGCATCCATTACTTTAGTGGAGAAATTGGGACTAACTACTGTTCCACATCCAAAACCATACAAATTACATTGGCTTAATGACAAGGGAGAGATTCAAGTTACAAGGCAAGTTCGGGTGCCATTCTCCATTAAAACCTTTCATGATGAGGTTTTATGTGATGTGGTTCCGATGACAGCTAGTCATGTGTTATTAGGACGCCCATGGCAATTTGATAATGATGTGACTTATAATGGGCGAAGGAACACTTATTCATTTGTGCTGAATGGGAAGAAAGTGAGTTTGATGCCATTGAGTTCTCAACAAGTTAGAGAAGATCAGTTGCAGAATCAAAGGAAGATGATGGAATCTGGTAAAGGGTTAATGTTAGCCAAAAAGGGAGATGTTGAGCAAGCACTAGCTTCTGTGGGGGTTGTTTTCATGACTTGGGCAAAGCCTTTATTGCAAGTGGAGGGTTTGGATTTGCCAAGGCAGGTTGTAGAGTTGCTTGAAGAGTTCAAAGATGTATTTCCAGAAGAGCTACCATTGGGATTACCACCTATTCGAGGGATAGAGCATCAAATTGATTTGGTGCCTGGAGCTTCACTTCCAAATAGACCAGCATATAGATGTAATCCGGAGGAAGCAAAGGAGATCAAAAGGCAAGTTGGTGAGCTCTTAGAGAGGGGCTATGTGCGTGAGTCACTTAGTCCTTGTTCAGTGCCTACTTTGCTTGTTCCAAAGAAGGATGGTACCATGAGAATGTGTGTGGACAGTCAAGCTATCAACAAGATAACGGTTAAGTATCGATTCCCTATTCCTAGACTTGATGATATGCTTGATGAATTGCATGGTGCTGTTTATTTTTCTAAAGTTGATTTAATGAGTGGATATCACCAAATTAGGATGAAAGAAGGTGATGAATGGAAAACAGCCTTTAAAACTACGCATGGATTGTATGAGTGGATGGTGATGCCGTTTGGGCTTTCTAATGCACCTAGTACATTTATGAGACTTATGAACCATGTTTTGAGGAAGTTTATCGGGCTATTTGTTGTGGTCTATTTTGATGATATCTTGATCTATAGTAAAACTTTAGATGATCATGTGAAGCATCTTATGGCTGTATTTGAGACCTTGCGTGATGCTAAGTTGTATGGAAACCTCAAGAAGTGCTATTTCTGCCAAGATAGTGTTATCTTTCTGGGGTATGTTGTTTCAGGTAGTGGAATTAAGGTTGATGAGGAGAAGGTTAAGGCAATTCGTGATTGGCCTAAACCTACTGGTGTTGCGGATGTGAGAAGTTTTCATGGTTTAGCCTCTTTCTATAGGCGATTTATTAAAGACTTTAGTTCTATTGTTGCGCCTATGACAGAGTGTTTGAAAAAGGGAAATGAGTTTAGGTGGAATGAGAATGCACAGAAGTCATTTGAGCTGATAAAAGAACAATTATGTTCTGCTCCAGTTTTAGCACTTCCCGATTTTGCTAAAACGTTTGAAATAGAGTGTGATGCTTCAGGGGTCGGTATTGGGGCTGTGTTGATGCAAGAAAAGAGGCCAATTGCTTTCTTTAGTGAGAAGCTGAATGGGGCACGGTTAAACTACTCTAGTTATGACAAAGAGTTTTATGCATTGATTCGGGCTCTCGAGGTATGGCAACATTATTTATTACCTAAAGAGTTCGTTATTCATACTGACTATGAATCATTAAAGTATCTTAAAGGGCAGAACAAGCTGAATAGAAGACATGCCAAATGGGTAGAGTTCATGGAGCCATTTCCATATGTCATAAAATACAAGAAGGGGCAAACTAATGTCATTGCTGATGCTCTTTCTAGGAGGTATGCATTGATTTCTATGTTAAATGCAAGGCTTTTGGGTTTTGAACAGGTGAAAGAACAATATACCAGTGATTCATACTTTGCTAATATGATATCTAAATGTGCTAAAGGAGCTTGTGATGGGTTCTTTGTCCATGATGGTTACTTGTTCAAGTTGGGCAGAATGTGTATACCTTCAGGATCCTTACGTGAGTTGCTTGTGCGTGAGGCTCATGGGGGTGGTCTTAGTGGTCATTTTGGGGAGAAGAAAACTTATGAGCTACTGAAAGAGCACTTCTTTTGGCCTAATATGCTGCGGGATGTTCATAAAGTTGTTGAAAGATGTGTAAATTGCAAGAAAGCTAAGGGTAAAGAGAATGCATATGGACTATATATGCCTTTACCTATCCCAGAGCAACCATGGATGGATATTAGTATAGATTTTGTGCTTGGATTACCTAGAACACAGCGTGGGAAGGATTCAGTGATGGTTGTGGTTGATCGGTTCTCCAAAATGTCACACTTTATTCCTTGTAACAAAACTGATGATGCTATTCATATTGCTGATTTGTTTTTTAGGGAAATTGTACGTTTGCATGGAATCCCTAAAAGCATTGTCTCTGATCGTGATACAAAGTTCTTAAGCTATATTTGGAAGACTCTTTGGAAGAAGCTTGGAACAAAGTTGCTTTTCAGTACTGCTTGTCATCCACAAACTGATGGGCAAACTGAGGTAGTGAACCGTACTCTATCTTCTTTATTACGGGCTGTTATAAACAAGAACTTAAAGAGTTGGGATACTTGTTTGCCTATTGTAGAGTTTGCATATAACCGTAGTGTGCATGGGGCTACAAAATTTTCACCATTTGAGATTGTGTATGGATTTAATCCATTTGTTCCTATTGACCTTGTTCCTATTCCAATTAATGAGAGGACATCTATGGATGGTGTTAAGAAGGCAGAATTGATGAAGAAGCTTCATGAGCAGGTTCGAATTCATATTGAGGAGAAAACAGCTAGGTATGTTAAGCATGCTAATAAAGGACGAAAAATGATTAGCTTTGAACCTGGTGATCTTGTTTGGATTCATCTTAGCAAGGGAAGATTCCCTAGAAAGCGGAAGTCCAAGCAGATGCCAAGAGTTGATGGACCTTTTCGTATTATAGAGAAGGTAAATGCTTACAAAGTTGACCTTCCTGGTGATTACAATGTTTCAGCCACTTTTAATGTGAATGACTTATCTCCTTATTTGGAAGATTTAGAAGATTCTGATTTGAGGGCAAATCATTCTCTGCCCGGGGGTGATGATGTGCATCATGAAGGTTCTAAATCAACTCAAGAAGGCAAAATGAGCATAAAGGAGATTTCATATGGTCCAATAACAAGGGCTAAGGCTAAACAGCTTCAAAGGGCTATAAGTAGTCAAATTGGAGCTATTGAAGCTTCTATGGGATTAGAAGCTTGCGATCTGAATGGAAATGAGCTAAATGTATTTATTTGTCTTCAATTTGAGATTGGGACGTGATTTAGAGACGTTTGGTGACGTTGGGCTTTAAGAAGCAGCTAAGGGCTTTCTTTTCATGCTATTGGGCTTTATTTACTTCTTATGTTACTACGTTTATGTATTTGGGCTATTTTGAACTTGTTTAGTTTTGTTTTAAATTGTTAAGTCATATTGGGCCTTTTTAAGTTTATTAGGTAACATTAGGGTTTCACCTCATTTTGTAAGCCTATATAAGGTATGTAAAAGTCTTGTAGAGGCAGTTGCCTCATTTTGGAATTGGATGCACGAAAATAGACTTTTTCTCTCTCAAAATTGTCTTCTCAAGTTTTTCAACTCTTGAAGATAGTTGCTGACTTATCACTCTTTGATCACCAAGAGTGTGGCGTCAAAACCCTAAATTGATCCTTGTGGCGTCCATACGACTTATCAAGGTATCTATTTAGTTCTATCCTCCATCAACTTCACAATTTAATTTTGTTATAAATCAAGGCACATCAATGGTGGTGGTTTGATGGTCACTTTGAGGTAGTAAAGACTTAAGGTGTATTGCATGAGCATTTCTTTTGGCCACACATGAAATGTGATATAGAGAGGATTTGTGCGAGATGCATCACTTGCAGGCAAGCTAAGTCTAAGCATCAACCACATGGATTGTACACACCCCTCCCTATTCCAAATGCACCTTGGGTTGATATCTCTATGGATTTTATTTTGGGCTTACCTAGGACTAAGAAGGGGAGAGACTCAGTTTTTGTGGTTGTTGATAGGTTCTCTAAATTGGCACATTTTATTGCATGCCATAAAACTAATGATGCATCACATATAGCCAATTTATTTTTCAAGGAGATTGTTAGGTTGCATGGCATGCCCAGGACTATTGTTTCTGATCGAGACTCATGATACTTGAGCTATTTCTGGAAGACTTTGTGGGAAAAGTTGGGAACTAAATTGTTGTTCTCTACTACATGTCACCTGCAAACTGATGGTCAAACTGAAGTAGTGAATAGAACTTTATCTACTTTGTTGCGTGCTATCATACAAAAAAATTTGAAAACATGGAAAGATTGTTTGCCGCATGTTGAATTTGCTTATAATCGTTGTGTTCATTCCGCAACTAAGTTTTCACCATTTGAGATTGTCTATGGGTTTAATCTGTTGACTCCTTTGGATTTAACTCCTTTACCTTTCAGCGAACGTGTTAACTTAGATGGAAAAAAGAAAGCAGATTTTATTAAGCAGATTCATGAGAAAGCAAAGCAAAACATAGAATGGCGGACGGAGCAATATGCCAAACAGGCCAATAAGGGACGTAAGAAGGTTGTCTTTGAACTAGGAGAATGGGTTTGGTTGCATACGAGGAAGGACCGCTTTCCTGAGCAAAGACGTTCTAAACTCCTTCCTAGGGGTGACCGTTTCGAGTATTGGAACGCATAAATGACAATGCTTACAAAATTGAATTACCTGGTGAATATGGTGTTAGTGCTAGCTTTAATGTTTCTGACTTATCTCATTTTGATATAGGTGATGATGCAAACGACGATTTGAGGACAAATCTTCTTCAAGAGGGGGAGAATGATGCAAACGACACTGCACAGCCTATACGCATACAAGAGAAAGAACTCGCACGTGAGCTTAGAAGGGCTCAAGTCCATCAATCACATGATACATTAAGTTTGCCAAATGGGCCAATCACAAGACTTAGAGCCAAACAATTTAAAGAAGCATTAATTGGGCTGATTCAACAAGTTTGTGGGAGGGCAAACACATGGAGGCCTAGCATAAGCCCAAATACATTTCAAATAAGTCCAAATTAAATTCAAGGAAACCTAATCATTTTGATTAAGGCAGAATTTCAGGAGATTTGATTATTCAAGGAAACTTAATTACTTTGATTAAGGTAGATTTTCTGATGATTTGAATATTCAAGGAAACCTAATCCCTTTGATTTAGGCATGTTTTCTAGAAATTTGATTAAGTTTGAATTTTGTTATTTCAATTGCTGTATTAGTTGTAAGTTTGAAATTTGTATTTGAAAGTTGTAACTTGACATCTCTTATGGTCTCTATAAATACCATGGGGATTGAGAGTGGGAGGACAGATTTTAGAAAATACAATTTGAGAGTTTTTGTGTCTTCTTTCATTCTTGAAAGGACTTGAACTTATCAAGCTTGTTCTTGTGGCGTTCAAACAACCAGACTTATCACCTAGATTCTTGAAGTGTCATTGGGGTTTCTTAATGTGGCGTCCTATATCCATCCATAGTCTTGGTTCTTGGTTTGCTAACTCAAGGGTCAAGACTCATCAAACTTGCGTCTTGAAGATCTCGGGTTCAATTACATATTGTGGTGCTAGGTTTTGTCACATTGTTGGCAAGGTTCATATCACAAACTAAATCTCCAACTTGAAATTTTATTTTTTTGCGATGCTTATTGGCGCTGTTTTGGTACTTCTCATTTTGCTTCAATATTTTCTTCCTAACTTCTTCATGCAATTTTTTTATGTTCTTCACTCGTTCTTCAGCATCTGCACTAAATTGGTGAGTAATGGAAAAAGGGACTAAATCCAATGAACTTGTAGGATTCTAACCATAAACAATTTCAAACGGACTATAACCCGTAGATTGGCCTTTTGTCCGATTGTAAGCAAATTGAACTTGAGCCAAAATTAGATCGCACTGACGGATGTTCTTTCCAATATAACACCTTAAAAGGTTTCCCAAACTGCGATTTGTGACTTCCATTTGTCCATCAGTTTGAGGATGATAAGAAGAACTGAAGTTTAGTTGAGTTCCAAGCTTCCTCCAAATAGTGTGCCAAAAGTGACTCATGAACTTAGTATCACAATCTGAGACAATAGTCTTAGGAATTCCATGTAGTTTCACAATTTTTTGAAAATATAAGTCTGGTACATGGGAAGCATCAAGAGACTTGTTGCAAGGAACAAATTGCGCCAACTTGGAAAAATAATCCACCACCACCATGACAGAATCTTTAATTCTTTGAGTTCTTGGCAATCCCACAACAAAATCCATGCTAACATGACACAGGTGTGTCTGATCACATGGAGTTAAAAATAGAACCAAATGAATTCAAGTCAGTTACATTCGTACACTAAAGACTCAAGGAAAGGTAATGAATTTCAAGGGTAAATTTGGAATTTATCTTGTACTGTTTCGAAAGGAATTTCTGGGTAATCTTTATACTACTAGAAAATTATATGTGTCTAGTTCTAAATCCTTTTTACAGCACATGAATATAAGTTTTCTAGAGTAAGTTGAATCCTAATAACTAAAGGAAGGTCAGACAGTTAGTGGGTGAGCCAAGTCTTGACAACTTGCAAGAATTGAAGAGTTTTGTTTCCATCCAAGACTTAAGGGCATGCTTTGTGGAATTACAGCATATTATGTTTGAATTTTGATACTTCATTTGTTGCATTAGCTGTATTTGTAGACTTTTGGTGTAAGGGTAGTTGTAAGTCTTAGTTGTTGTTTTTTGAAATTTGTCAACTCCCAACCACCAAGTTTAAATGTTGTAATAAGCGCTTTGCAGTAGCCCTCCCAAGAACTCTCTATAAATACCAAGAAGGATGAGAGGAGATGGGTAGAGAGTTAATTTTAAATTAATTGTATGTTGGAGAGTTCTCTTATGAGAGTTTCTACATTTAACTCTGTATCTCTTGGGTGGATTCCTTAGAGTGGAGAGTTTGAGAGTTCTGTATCTCTTGTAGGATTCTTTGGGTTGTGAATTATTCTGTATCCCATTGTAATTCTCTTGAGTGGTGAGTTGGTTTTGTACCAATTTTACTTTATCAGTGTTTGAATTTATTTTAATAAAAGTGAGTGTTTATTTTCAATCTTCCAATCTTGTTGTATTCTTTTTTAAACACTTGAGCCTACATCAGTTTTGGTAGCAGAGTATTTGGTTAATTTTGGCTTTGTCTTTCAATGGCCAAAGGTCGTAGATTTGTTCCAACAATTGAAGAACAGCCAGCTGCTCAAGGTGATACACGAGACATTCTAATTGAAGAATTGAGACAACAAATTCAGCAACTTCAACAACGTTTAGAACGTTTCGAAGATCGAGGTAAAAGCTGTGCAACATGAAGATCTCGATAATGTTTCTTCTACAATGATGAAGGTAATACAAATCATTTTCATCAAGCTAAATCTCATTCTTCTGGTGATAGTTCTCCCATACATCCAAAGGTTATAAGAAATATGACCTTTAGAAATGATCGTCGAGATTTTGAGGGTAGAATGCACCCAGATGAGTTTGTGGATTGGTTGAACACCATAGAAAGAATTTTTTATTATCACGATGTTCCAAAAAATCAAAAGGTAAAAGTCGTCGCCATAAAACGTAAAAAGTATACTTCTTTATGGTGGGAAAATATGAGGAAACAAAGGAAACGAGAAGGTAGAAGTAAGATCGTGACCTGGGAGAAGATGAAATGAGAGCTTAAGAGAAAATATCTTCCGGACAACTATAGGCAAGATATTTTTCTCAAACAACACAACTTTCGTCAAAAGGAGCTTTCTGTAGAAGACTACACTGCAGAATTTGATCATCTCATGCTGAAAAGTGATATGGCTGAACAAGTAGAATAGACAATTGCACGTTATCTTGGGGGTTTAAGACCTGAGATTTCAAACATTGTGCAATTACAATCATACTAGACTTATGGAGATGTTTATAGACTTGCACTTAAGGTGGAGAATCAACAAAAGGCAGCATGCAGCGGCCATTCTAGATTCTTGACATGAGAGGGTTTTTCTAACCGGAGGAGTACTTCCAACTCTAAGACAATTAAAAGAAGCAAAACCATTCCTCTAACACCAATTCTCGCCAATGTTTCAAATGCCAAGGATATGGACATATTGCTTCTGAATGCCCAAATCGCAAGATTATGACACTTGTTGAAGAAGAAGATGAAGAAGAGATGGAGAACAACCATGCAGAACCTGAGGAAGACAATGAAGATATAACTTATGAGGATGAAGGTGAAACTCTCATCCTTTGTAAAGTTTTAAGTGCTGCCTATGAAGAAGAAGAAGAAGATTAATTGCGAAAAAATATCTTTCATACCAGGTGTACTTCTTATGGCAAGGTGTGTAATGTCAAAATTGATGGGGGTAGTTTTGAAAATGTGGCTTCTGCACAAATGGTAGAAAAATTGGGCCTAAAGACAGTGATGCATCCTCAATCATACAAGCTTTCTTAGCTCAAGAAGGGAAATGAAATTAAAGTAAATCAACGTTGCCTAGTATCTTTTTCTATTGGAAAAAACTATAAATATGAAGTTTGGTGTGATATTGTTCCAATGGATGCTTGTCATTTACTTCTTGGTCGTCCATGGCAATATGATAGAAACATTATTCATGATGCCATAAAAACACTTATGCCTTTGTCAAGGATGGTGTTAAAGTCATTTTGGGTCCTTCTAAGATGATCAATGTTCTTAAGCCTTTTAAAGGGGAGGGAAATAATTTCTTGACTCTTTCTGAATGTAAGAGGGAATTTTCAAAGGTTGATGAAGCCTTTACTCTTGTGGTGTTTGAAGAAAACAATGATAGAAAGAATTTCATGTAGTACCAGAAGAGATACTACCAAGATTGCCTCCTATGAGAGACATTCAACATGACATTGATCTTATTCTAGGAGTTGTTCTACCAAACAAAGCAGCCTACAGAATGAGTCCTAAGGAGCATGCTGAACTTCAAAGTCAAGTAAATGAGCTTTTGTCCAAAGGCTTAATTGAAGAAAGCAAGAGCCCTTATGCTGTTCCTGCTCTCTTTGTGCCCAAGAAGGATGGTTCTTTTTGCATGTGTGTGGATAGTAAAGCCGTCAACAAAATTACCATTGATTATCGCTTCCCAATTCCTCGACTTGATGATATTCTTGACCAACTGTATGGAGCTTGCATTTTCTCCAAGATTGATCTACGTAGTGGATACCATCAAATAAGAATGAAACTAGGTGACGAATGGAAGACAGCATTCAAGACAAGTGATGGGCTTTATGAATGGAAGGTCATGACTTTTGGACTTTCAAATACTCCCAGTACTTTCATGCGTTTGATGAATCATGTTCTGAAGCCCTATATTGGAAGATTCGTTGTTGTCTACTTTGATGACATTCTTGTGTATAGCAAAGATGAGGAACAACACTTGGATCATCTTCACCAAGTTTTCAACACTTTGAGGAAACAGAAGCTTTATGTCAACCTAAAGAAATGTGAGTTCTTCTCAAATTGCCTTATCTTTTTAGGCTATGTAGTTTCTAAAGATGGAATCAAAATGGATCCTAGTAAGGTGGAAGCTATTTTGAACTGGCCTATTCCTCAAACTCTTCATGATGTTCGAAGCTTTCATGGATTTGCTTCATTTTACCGGCGTCTCATTACAGGATTTAGTTCATTTGGTATCAAAGCTTGGGCTCTAGATTATGATGCAGGTTCAAGTGTTTAGAAAAGAATACAACAAGATTGGAAGAATGAAAACAAACACTCACTTTTATTGAAATAAACTCAAACACTGATAAAGTAAAAATAGTACAAAACCAAGCTCACCACTCAAGAGGAATACAATGGGATACATAATAATTCACCACCCAAAGAAGCATACAAGAGATACAGAGCTCTCAAACTCACCACTCCAAGGATTCCACCCAAGAGATACAGAGTTAAATGAAGAAACTCTTATAAGAGAACTTCAAAATTCAAGTACTTTAAAACTCACTCTCTGCTCCTCTCCTCTCATCCTTCTTGGTATTTATAAAGCATTCTTGGGAGGGCTACTGCAAAGCACTTATTACAGCATTCAAACTTGGTATTTGGGAGTTAACAAATTTCAAAAGACAACAACTAAGACTTATAAACTACCCTTACACCAAAAGTCTACAAATACAGCTAATGCAATAAATGAAGTATCAAAATTCAAACATTATACTCTAATTCAACAAAGCATGCCCTTAAGTCTTGGATGGAAACAAAAGTCTTCAATTGTTGCAAGTTGTCAAGATTTGGCTCTCTTACTAACTGTCTGACCTTCCTTTAGTTATTAGGATTCAACTTTAAAAAACTTATATTCATGTGCTGTAAAAAGGATTTAGAACTAGACACATATAATTTTCTAGTAGTATGAAGATTACCCAGTAATTCCTTCCGAAATAGTACCAGATAAATTCCAAATTTACCCATGAAATTCATTTGGTTCTATTTTTAGCTCCATGTGATCAGACACTCCTATGTCAGATTAGGTTAAAACAATCCTTTATATTTCATTGTTTATGCTTTCTTTTAAATCCACAACTTTGTTTTAGTCCCTAGTTTCTGCAGATTATCACATTTATTTCTTCTTATTCTGTAGGTGGCTAGAGCTTCTTAAAGATTATGAGTGCATTCTAGAGTACCATCCAGGAAAAGCTAATGTGGTAGCAGAGGCTCTCAGTAGAGGCCTGTCGGTTCAATAGCTTACTTGAAGGTCGCATATCTATCAATGTTAGTAGAAATGAGGTCGTTAGGTGTAAAATTAGAATTGTCAGATTCGAGAGCACTATTAGCCACATTTCAGGTCCGTCCAATATTGGTTGATCGAATCAAATAACTACAGACTCAAGATCCACAGGTAGTTAAATTAAAGGGTGAAATTGAGTCTGGGCGGCGGAAGGATCTTTCAGTGACCGAGGATGGTGTAGTAACCTTGGGTCGGAGGTTATGTGTTCCGGATGTAAATGAGTTAAGAAGAGAGATTATGGAAGAAGCTCATTCTTCTGCATATGCTATGCATCCGAGGAGCACAAAGATGTAGCGTACCCTAAAAGAGCACTACTGGTGGAAGGGTATGAAGAATGATATAGCTGAATTTGTCTCGAGATGCCTAACTTGCCAGCAAGTAAAAGCTGAGCATCAGAAACTTGCTGGGCTCTTGCAATCCCTTCCGATTCTGGAGTGGAAATTGGAAAGAATAACGGTTGACTTTGTGGTATGACTTCCGCGTAACCAGAGAGGCAACGATGCAATATGGGTAATTGTTGATAGGCTGATGAAATCTGCCCATTTCCTACCCATTAGAAGCAATTATTCTTTAGATAAATTGGCCCAGTTGTATGCAGATGAGGAGGTGGTACTACTCCATGGAGTTCCAATATCGATTATGTCAGACAGGGATCCACGGTTCACTTCTCGATTTTGGCCCAGCTTACAAAAAGCTCTAGGCAAAAAATTGAGTTTCAGTACGGCCTTTCATTGGTCAGTCTGAGCGGACAATTCAAACACTTGAAGATATGCTTAGAGCGTGTGTTATGGAGTTTAAGGGGAGTTGGGATACTCATCTACCGCTAATGGAGTTCGCCTACAATAGTAACTATCAGACTAGCATAGGGATGGCACCATATGAAGCATAGTATGGAAGGAAGTGCAGAACTTCAGTTTGTTGGGATGAAGTAGGTGAAAGGAAGCTAATCGGCCCAGAAATTTTCCAGATTACTTCGGAAAAGATTCAACCTTTCAGGCAGAGATTGAACATAGCTAATGATAAACAGAAAAGTTATGTAGATAACAGAGAAGAGACTTGGAGTTTGAGATCGGTGATAAGGTCTTTCTGAAGATATCGCCATGGAAAGGAGTACTAAGATTTGGAAAGCTAAGTCCCCGATATATTGGGCCGTACGAGATAGTTGAAAGAGTTGGAAAGGTGCCATATCGTCAACGGTTACCCGAAGATCTGGCTAGAATCCATGATGTGTTTCATGTTTTCATGCTTCGCAAGTATATAACAGATCCTTCGTACATCCTAAGGGAACAATTAGTAGAATTGAATGAGAACTTGACTTACGAAGAGAAGCCTGTGCAAATTCTAGACCGAAAAGAGTAAGCACTTCGTAATAAAAGCACTCCTTTAGTGAAGGTGTTATGGATGAACCATAGAATAAAAGAAGCCACGTGGGAACGTGAAGATCAGATGCAAGTACAACATCCCCACCTCTTCGAGACAGGTATGATTTAAATTTCAAGGACGAAATTTTTTAAGGAGGGGTTAAATTGTAATATCCAATCCCCATTAATAGTCTTGGTGCCTAGATTTCGGTATAAAGCAATAAAGACACCGTAAGATTATCCAATTTTAACCCTGTTAGAAATATTTTCTTTATGGTGCGTGTGAGAGATATTAGACCTAATTTGGTAATTTCACACTCTATCTGAGCGTCGGACGACCCTAGAATATTTTAGAATTTTTCTCTATTGGCTTGGAAAAGGAAATTCTAATTTACTATATGAATTTTCATTTAAGGGTTATGTATGGAATAAGCCTTTGTTGAGAAATACAATCCATATATTAAAGAATGGACCAATTAGAAGCAATCTCATGCATTGCCAAGTTGGAAATTCTAGTTAGTTCCTTTGACTATTCTAACTAGATAGTTACAAAGGAACCAATTAAATCTTTCCATTTGAATTAATGGCAAATTAGGAATTTTGAGTAAGTTGAAGGGCAAAATGGTCAATTGAGGGAGCACTATATATATATATATATATATATGTTGGAAGTGTGTAGAGTTTTTAAGAGATCAAAAGCAAACATTTAGAGCAAAAGAGAGCAAAATTCGTGCAAGTGTGCCTACAGTGAAATTTCAGTTTCTTTTTCATGATTTTCATGCTTAATCAAGCTAAAATAAGGTTACATACCAATCCCTAAGCTCAATTGAAGTCTCTATTAGTGGAAATTCAAGAAATATTATATATAGTGCTCCGCAATATGATAGAAAAATTATTCATGATGGCCATAAAAACATTTATACCTTTGTCAAGGATGGTGTTAAAGTCATTTTGGGTCCTTCTAAGATGATCAATATTCCTAAGCCTTTTAAAGGGGAGGGAAATAATTTCTTGACTCTTTCTGAATGTAAGAGGGAATTTTCAAAGGTTGATGAAGCCTTTGCTCTTGTGGTGTTTGAAGAAAACAATGATAGTTTTGAGCCACCTTTTATAATGAAGAAGCTACTTCAAGAATTTTATGATGTAGTACCAGATGAGATACCACCAGGATTGCCTCGCATGAGAGACATTTAACATGGCATTGATCTTATTCCAGGAGCTGTTATACCAAACAAAGCAGCCTACAAAATGAGTCTTAAGGATGGTTCTTATTCTAGGAACTGTTCTACCAACAAAGCAACCCTTGTGCTGTTCCTGCTCTCCTTGTGCCCAAGAAGGATGGTTCTTTTCGCATGTGTGTAGATAGTAGAGCTGTCAACAAAATTACCATTGATTATCACTTCCCCAATTCCTTGACTTGATGATCTTCTTGACCAACTGTATGGAGCTTGTATTTTCTCCAAGATTGATCTACGGAGTGGATACCATCAAATAAGAATGAAACCAGGTGACGAATGGAAGACAACATTCAGGACAAGAGATGGGCTTTATGAATGGAAGGTCATGCCTTTTGGACTTTCAAATGCTCCCAGTACTTTCATGCATTTTATGAATCATGTTCTGAAGCCCTACATTGGAGGATTCGTTGTTGTCTATTTTGATGACATTCTTGTGTATAGCAAAGATGAGGGACAATACTTGGATCATCTTCGTCAAGTTTTCAACACTTTGAGGAAACAGAAGCTTTATGTCAACCTAAAGAAATGTGAGTTCTTCTCAAATTGCCTTATCTTTTTAGGCTATGTAGTCTCTAAAGATGGAATCAAAATGGATCCTAGTAAGGTGGAAGCTATTTTGAACTGGCCTATTCCTCAAACTCTCCATGATGTTCGAAGGTTTCATGGATTAGCTTCATTTTATCGATGTTTCATTTAAGGATTTTTAGTTCAATCATGGCACCAATCACTGAATGTTTAAAGGGTGAAGTGGACAAATAGAGCACAAAGGAGTTTTGACGTCATCGAAGCAAAGGTAACCCAAGCCCCTATTCTTGCATTACCAAATTTTGACAAAGTGTTCGAGGTTGAGTGTGATGCATCAAATGTGGGAATTGGCGCTGTCCTTAGTCAAGAAGGTAAACCTATTGCTTTCTTTAGTGAAAAAATTGAGTGATTCACGCAAGAAGTATTCTACTTATGATAAAGAGTTCTATGCTATTTGTCGAGCTCTAGATCATTGAAGTCATTATCTTCTTCCAAAACCTTTTGTTCTTTATTCTGATCATGAAGTACTTAAGTTCATAAATAGTCAGCACAAACTCAATAGGTGTCATGTTCATTAGGTTGAATTCATTCAATCCTTCAACTTCACCATTAAGCATAAATTTGGAGTTCAAAATGTAGTGGCTGATGCATTAACTCGAAAATATTCCCTGCTGTCCTCTATGCAAGTGAAAGTTGTAGGCTTTGAGATTGTAAAGGAGCTCTACAAAGATGATGCTTATTTTGGAAAAATCACAGAAGACTGCAAGCATGGCTCTTTTCAACAATTCTTGTTGCATGATAGGTATCTTTTTAAAGGCAACCGCTTATATATTCTCCAATGTTCTCTTTGAGAGTCTATTATAAAGCATCTCATGATGGCAGACTTGGCGGACATTTTGGGCGAGATAAGACTTTGGCAGTGATACAAGGAAAAATTTATTAGCCAAAGATGAAGAAGGATATTTAGAGGTATGTGGATTGGTGTAAAATCTGTCATGTGGCTAAGAGTTATGGCTAAAATACTAGTTTGTACATTCCACTTCCTGTTCCTACAACGCCTTGGGAAGATGTAAGCATAGATTTTGTTCTGGGATTACCAAGAACTCAAAGAAATAAAGATTCTGTCATGGTGGTGGTGGATCATTTTTCAAAGATGGCACACTTTGTTCCTTGCAACAAGACTCTTGATGCTTCCCATTAAGCTGACTTATATTTTCAAGAAATTGTGAAACTACATAGAATTCCTAAGACTATCGTCTCAGATCATGATACTAAGTTCATGAGTCACTTTTGGCACACTCTTTGGAGGAAGCTTGGAACTCAACTTAAGTTTAGTTCTTCCTATCATCCTTGAACTGATGGACAAACGGAAGTCACAAATCGCAGTTTGGGAAACCTTTTTGAGGTGTTATATTGGAAAGAACATCCGTCAGTGGGATCTTATTTTGGCTCAAGTTGAGTTTGCTTACAATCGGACAAAAGGCCAATCTACGGGTTATAGTCCGTTTGAAATTATTTATGGTCAGAATCCCACAAGCCCATTGAATTTAATCCCTTTTCCCATTACTCACCAATTTAGTGCAGATGCTGACGAACGAGTGAAGAACATAAAAAAAAATTGCATAAAGAAGTTAGGAAGAAAATATTGAAGCAAAACGAGAAGTACCAAAAGAGCGCCAATAAGCATTGCAAGAAAATGGAATTTCAAGGAGATTTAGTTTGGATTCATCTCAGAAATGAAAGTTTCCCTTGTGATAAGTTTGCCAAACTCAAACGAAGAGCTGATGGACCATCTAAGGTGATAAAACGAATTGGGAAAAATGCATATAAAATTGGGCTTTCAAAATCTTATGGTGTTTTCGATTTATTCAATGTTGCTGATCTATCTCCTTATAAGGGTGATAACAAAATTGACTCGAGGTCGAGTCTTTTCCAACCAGGGGAGTTTGACACAAGAGTGTCTAACTATATGGAGCTAAAAATAGAACCAAATGAATTTAAGATAGTTACATTCGTACACTAAAGACTCAAGGTAAGATAATAAATTTCAAGGGTAAATTTAGAATTAATCTGGTACTGTTTCAGAAGGAATTGTTGGGCAAACTTCATACTACTAGAAAATTATATGTGTCTTGTTCTAAATCCTTTTTACAGCACATGATTATAACTTTTCTAGTGTAAGTTGAATCCTAATAACTAAAGAAAGGTTAGACAGCTAGTAGGTGAACCAAATCTTGACAACTTGTAAGAATGGAAGACTTTTCTCTCCATCCAAGACTTAAGAGCATATTAAGTTTGAATTTTGATACTTCATTTATTGTATTAGTTGTATTTGTAGACTTTTGGTGTAAGGGTAGTTGTAAGTCTTCGTTGTTGTCTTTTGAAATTTGTCAACTCCCAACCACCAAATTTGAATGTTGTAATAAGTGCTTTGCAGTAGCCCTCCCAAGAACTCTCTATAAATACCAAGAAGGATGAGAGGAGAGGGGCAGAGAGTGAATTTTAAATTATTTGTATGTGGGAGAGTTCTCTTATGAGAGTTTCTACATTTAACTTGTATCTCTTGGGTGGATTCCTTAGAGTTGTAAGTTTGGGAGTTTTGTATCTCTTGTAGGGTTCTTTGGGTGGTGAATTATTCTGTATCCCATTGTAATTCTCTTGAGTGGTGAGCTTGGTTTTGTACCAATTTTACTTTATTAGTGTTTGAATTTATTTTCATAAAAGTGAGTGTTTGTTTCGATTCTTCCAACCTTATTGTATTCTTTTCTAAACACTTGAGCCTGCATCATATTCTTTCAGACCTATCGCTCACAACTTCTCATCTATCTTGAGTGTGGCGTCTACTAAATTCTTATACCTCTGATTCTTATCTTTGATAAATAACAGGTCAAGGTTTTTTTTTCTGTTTATCTAAAAATCTGAATTAGAACGATCCTTAGGCAAAGGAACCTCATTGAGCGTCGGGTCTCACTTTTCTTTGTGAGGTTCACATCATTTGGTATCAAAGCTTAGGCTCTAATTAGGTTTGAACGGTATTTTATTTTCATTGATAGTTCTTTCTTTTAAATCATCTACTTTATTTTTTTCTCTAAAAAAATCTGTAGCCTATATCAATTTTCTTGTTTCTTCTTGTCTATTATTTAATCTAATTCTTTAAGTTCCGTTATTACATATAAATAAAAAAAGAGAAACAAAAAAAATTCAAATTCTATATTTACTTTTCTAAATTTAAAAAAAAAACACGAGTGAAAGTTGAGTGAATCATTCTTTGAGTGAAACATATGAGGGCGTGTGCGAGATTTTTTTTTTCTAACTTTATTTCACAGCAAACATGTTAAACAATAAGGACAAAAATACTTCCGAAGTTGCATTGAAAAAAGTTGATTCAAAGTTTCTCATGAAAGCTTTAATGGGTGAGATGAGAAAAATGTTGAAAGTAGAGGTGGAGCAAGTTCATAAACGGATAGATAAATTGAAATCTAGTACACAAAGCATGCAGACACTTAGAGTTCCTAAATTGCAAATTCAAGATAGGCATACTACCTGATGGCATTGATGAAGATGCTTGGGATAAATTGTTGAATATGGCAAAGGAGCTAAACAAATAACTAAGTAGGAAGATTTTCACGGGATATGGTCAAAACTCTAGTTCAACATCATCTTTGAAACTGGATTGGAATAAAAATAATGAGCAAGCTGATTCTAATTTCAAAGCAAAACCAGCAAAGGGCCAAAACGTGGGAGGCAACCAAGGTCATATTGCATCTCAATGTCCAAAATCAAAGTCATTGATTCTAAGCGATAACATGTTATTGAAACTGAAAGTAAGAAGTCAAATGACGAACCTATGCACTCGTTGGAAGATGCAAGTGATGGAATGGAGTACCCAATATATGGTAAGCTGATGTTTACTAAGTGTACATTAAGTTTGCAAATCGAAGAAGATAAAAAGGAATTTGTTGACATATTTCCCAAAGAGATACCTAATGCTTTACCACTAAAAAGGAGAATCGAGCATTAGATCAACTTTATACCTAGAGCATTAATTCCAAATAAAAGTAATCCTAATGAGACAAATGAACTTCAAATACAGATTTGTGAGCTCATAAAGAATAGGTACGTGTGTAAGAGCATGAATCATCCTGTAATTCCAGTATTGCTTTTTCCTAAGAATGATAGATTTTGGAAGATGTGTGTTGATTGCTACGCTATCAAAAATTCCACTTCAAAGTTCAAGAGAGTAGTATTTGAGCCCGGTAAAGATGTGATACAAACTAGGTTGCCAAAACATCACAAGGTCCATTGAAACTCCATGTGTGAAGGAGAACAATAGCAAATGTGATATCAAGTCTCAATCTTAGTAGTTGTTAGTAGTTATAAGTTACTATTAATTGTTGTAATAAGTGCTAACATTCCAAGTGCCTAGTTTATTAGTAGTAGTTGGTAGTTAGTAGTTGTAAGTTTTCATTAATTGTTGTAATAAGTGCTAGAATCCCAAGTGCCTAAATTATTAGTAGTAGTTGGTAGTTAGTAGTTTTAAGTTATCATTAGTGCTGTAATAAATGCTAGACATCCCAAGAGGTCTCTATAAATATATGAGAGATAAGGGAGAACAAAATCAAAATTGATGATATTAATGTTGAGAGTTTTCTCTTAAGTTCTTCAAAGAACTATTATTAAAACTTATCAAGATTTTATCTTGTGGCATTCTTTCAGACATATCACTCACAACTTCTTATCTATCTTAAGTGTGGCGTCTACTATATTCTTATATCTCTGGTTCTTATCTTTGATAGATAACGGGTCAAGGTTCTTTTTTTTTTGTTTATCTAAAAATCTGAACTAGAACGATCATTGGGCAAAGGAACCTCATTGAGCGTCGGGTCTCACTTTTCTTTATGAGGTTCACATCAACCTAAGCTCTGATACCAAATGATGTAAACCTCACAAAGAAAAAGTGAGACCCGACGCTCAATGAGGTTCCTTTGCCCAATGATCGTTCTAGTTCAGATTTTTATATAAACAAAAATTAGAACCATGATCTGATATCTATCAAAGATAAGAACCAGAGATATAATAAGATTGTAGATGCCACACTCAAGATAGATGGGAAGTTGTGAGTGATAAGTCTGAAAGAACGCCATAAGATTAAATCTTGATAAGTTCTAATAATAGTCCTTTGTAGAACTTTAGAGAAAACTCTCAACATTAATATTATCAATTCTATTTTTGTTCTCCCTCATCTCTCATATATTTATAGAGACTTCTTAGGATGTTTAGCATTTATTACAGCAACTAATGACAATTTATAACTACTAACTACCAACTACTACCAATAATTTAGGCACTTGAGATTTCAGCACTAATTACAACAATTAATAAAAACTTAATGATGTAGGCTCAAGTGTTTAGAAAAAGAATACCACAAGATTGGAAGAATGAAAACAAACACTCACTTTTATTAAAATAAACTCAAACACTGAATAAAGTAAAATTGGTACAAGCTCGCCACTCAAGAGAATTACAATGGGATACAGAATAATTCATCACCCAAAGAACCCTACAAGAGATACAAAACTCTCAAACTCACCACTCTAAGGAATCCACCCAAGAGATACAGAGTTAAATGTAGAAACTCTCATAAGAGAACTCTCCCACATACAAGTAATTTAAAATTCACTCCCTGCCCTTCTCCTCTCATCCTTAGGTATTTATAGAGAGTTCTTGGGAGGGCTACTGCAAAGCACTCATTACAACATTAAAACTTGGTGGTTAGGAGTTTACAAAAAACAGTAATTAAGACTTACAACTACCCTTACACCAAAAGTCTACAAATACAGCAAACACAATAAATGAAGCATTAAATTCGAACATAATATGCTCTAATTCAACAAAGCATGCTCTAAAGTCTTGGATGGAGACAAAAGTCTTCAATTCTTGCAAGTTGTCAAGATTTGGCTCACCTACTAGCTGTCTGACCTTTCCTTTAGTTATTAAGATTCAACTTACTCTAGAAAACTTATATTCATGTGCTATAAAAAGGATTTAGAACTAGACACATATAATTTTCTAGTAGTATGAAGATTACCTAGTAATTCCTTCCGAAACAGTACCAGATAAATCCCAAATTTACCCTTGAAATTCATTATCTTTCCTTGAGTCTTTAGAGTACGAATGTAACTAACTTGAATTCATTTGGTTCTATTTTTAGCTCCATGTGATCAGACACTCCTGTGTCACTTAAAACCTTAACCAGCTTAAGCTTTAATCAGGTTTGAACTATCCTTTTAATTTTCATTGATTGTTCTTTCTTTTAAAACTTAATTTTAGTCTCTAAAAATCTGTAGCCTATATTAATTTTCTTGTTTCTTCTTCTCTACTATTTTATCTAATTCTTTAAGTTTTGTTATTACATATAAATAAATAAAAAAGAGAGGGACAAAAAATAAAAAAAATCAGATTCCATTGATTCCAAATTTATTTTTCTAAATGTAAAAAAAAAAACTAGAGTGAAAGTTGAGTGAATCATTCTTTGAGTGAAACAAATAAAGGAGTGTGAGAGGTTCTTTTTATTTTTCTAACTTTTTTTTGCAGCAAACATTTTAAACAATAAGGACAACAATAATTCCAAAGTTACATCGAAAAAGGTTGATTCTGAGTTTCTCATGGAAGCTTTAATGGGTGAGATGAGGAAAATGTTGAAAGTGGAGATGGAGCAAGTTCATAAACGGATAGATAAATTTGAATCTATACACAAAGGGCGCTGACACCTACAGTTTCTAAATTGTGAATTCACGATAGGTGTGCTATCATGAATGATGGTGGCATTGATGACAATACTTGGGATTGATTGTTGAATATGGCAAAGAATGTAGACAAACAAATAAGTAGGAAGAGTTCCACAGGATATAGCCAAAAACTCTAGTTTCGCATCATCTTTGAAACTGTATTGGAGTAAAAAAGATGAGCAAGCTGATTCCAATTTCAAAGCAAAACCAACTAAAGGCCAAAACATGGGAGGCAGCCAAGGTCATATAGCATCTCAATGTCCAAATCAAAGTGCATTGATTCTAAGCAATAACGGTGTTATTGAAATTAAAAGCAAGTCAGATGATGAATCTATGCCACTGTTGTAAGATGTAAGTAATGGAAAGGAGTACCCAGTAGATGGTGAGCTAATGGTTATTGAGCATACATTAAGTTTGCAAACCAAAGAAGATGAAAAGGAATTTGATGATGTGTTTCTTGAAGAGATACCTAAAGCTTTACCACTAATAAGGATAATCAAGCATCAAATCAACTTTAAACTTGGAATATCAATTCCAAATAGGACAGCCTATAGAAGTAATCCCAATAAGACAAAGGAACTTCAAGGACAGGTTTGTGAGCTCATGGAGAAGAGGTATGTATATAAGAGCATGAATCATCTTGCCATACAAGTATTGCTTGTGCTTAAGAATGATGGGATATGAAAGATGTGTGTTGATTACTGCACTATCAAAAATACTACTTCAAAGTTCAAAAAAATTATATTTGAGCCTAGTAAAGATTTGAGGACAAATCCTTTTTAAGAGAGGGGGAATGATGCGAGCTAGGTTGCCAAAAATATCACAAGGTCTATTGAACATCCATGTATGATGGGGAACAATAGCACAACAGCCCATGTGATATGAAGTCTCAATATTGGTAGTTGCTAGTAGTTAGTAGTTATAAGTTACTATTAATTATTGTAATAAGTGCTCGCATTCCAAGTGCTTCATTTATTGGTATTAGTTGGTAGTTAATAGTTGTAAGTTTTTATTAATTGTTGTCAGAAGTGCTAGAATCCCAAGTGCCTAAATTATTAATAGTGGTTAGTAGTTAGTAGTTATAAGTTGTCATTAGTTGTTGTAATAAATGCTAGACATCCCAAGAGGTCTCTATAAATATATGAGAGATGAGGGAGAACGAAAATAGAATTGATAATATTAATGTTGAGAGTTTTCTCTTAACTTCTTCAAAGAACTTTTATTACAACTTATCAAGATTTCAACTTGTGGCATTCTTTCAGACTTATCACTCACATCTTTTCATCTATCTTGAGTGTGGCATCTACTATCTTCTTATACCTCTAGTTCTTATCTTTGATAGATAGCGGGTTAAGGTTTTGATTTTTGTTTATACAAAAATCTGAATTAGAATGATCCTTAGTAAAGAAACCTCATTAAGCGTCGGGTATCACTTTTCTTTGTGAGGTTCACATCAAGTACCCTGAGGAAAATAAGTATAAAATAAGAGAGTTTAAGTTTACAGATTATGCACTTTTATGGTTGGAAAACTTAAAAGCTCAGCAAAAAAGGATGATGAAGAGGAAGTTAATAGTTGGCCACTTATGAAAAGATTAATGAAGAAGAGATTTGTTCCTGATTACTATAAATAAGAATTATACATCAAACTCCAGACTTTGTGGCAAGGTTTCTTGGATGTAGAAGAGTATGTGAAAGTACCACACCTAAAAAGGTGAAACCCAATGATATTATGCACACTCCTATTGTAAGCAAACTCCACATGCAGCAGACAATCCTCCCAATTCTTCAAGTTCTTTTGAATTATGGAATGCAAAAAAGCTCCTAATGTTCACCACTTCAGTTTGCTCATCTGTTTGTGCATGGCATATTGTTTGAAAATAGCAGCTTGGTTCTTAGCCTTTCCATAAAGTTCTCTAAAATTGATTAAAAAATTTAACATCACGGTCGGACACTGTGCTTCTTGGCACACCATGCAATCTAACCACTTCTTTGAACAATAAATCAGCGATATTCGTGGCATCATTAGTCTTGTGACATGGTATAAAATGAGCCAATTTTGAAAACCTATCAACCACAACAAAAATACTATCTCAAACCCGTTTAGACCTAGGTAAACCTAATAAAAAATCTATAGAAATGTTAGTCCAAGTTTCATTAGGCACAGGCAAAGTTGTATACAAACTATGAAGTATAATTTTAGACTAAGCTTGTTTACAAGTAACACAACTTTCACACAATGTTTTTACATCAGATTTCATACATGCCCAAAAGAAATGTTCTTCTAAAATATCTAAAGTCTTTTTAACCCCAAAATGCCCCATTAAACCTCCTCCATGAGTCTCTCTAACAAGCAACTCTCGTAAAGATGATTTAGGCACACAAAACTTGTTTTTCCTGAATAAGAATCCATCATGCGTATAAAACTTATTAAAACCACTTTTCTCACATGCGTTGAATACATGAGCAAAATCATGGTCTTCAGCATACAATTCCTTAATTTACTCAAATCCTAATAATTACATACAGAGTAGTAAGTAAAACATACCTTCTAGATAATACATCTGCCACAATATTTTGCAAGTAATAATTGCAAGTGTTCAACATGAGACCACACTTTTGCTATACACTAAGATGTCATCAAAGTAAACAACAAAAAATTTACCAATGAATGCGCGCAAAACATGATTCATTAAACGCATGAATGTACTAGGTGCATTAGTTAAATTAAAAGGCATTACTAACCACTCAAATAAACCATATTTTATTTTAAATACAGTTTTCCATTCATCACCTTCATGCATCCTAATTTGATGAAATCCACTTTTTAAATCAATCCCAGAAAACACACAAGACTCATGCAACTCATCTAACATGTCATCTAACCTAGGAATTGGATGTCTATACTTTAAAATGATTTTGTTGACAGCGCAACAATCAACACACAAATGCCAAGATCTGTCTTTTTTAGGTACCAGCAACGTAGGAATGGCACATGGACACATACTCTCACGCACATATCCTTTCTCAATTAATTCACTAATCTGCCTTTCTAACTCTTTCGTCTCCTCAGGATTAGTTCTGTAGGCAGGTTTATTAGGAATTTGTGCACTAGGCACAAAATCAATTTGGTGCTCAATCCCTCTAATTGGCGACAATTCAGGTGTATATCCTCAGGGAACACGTCCTCAAAATCCTGCAACAAATTATGCATAACACTAGGCAAAGAAGAATCAAAGTCAGAGTTAACGAATTAAGTGTCTTTGTATACAAATACATACATAGATTGCTTAGCCACGTAGGCTGCCCTCATGTCACTCTCTTTTGCATAACCACTCAATTTTTTCTCATTCTTGTTCTTTGTACTCAAGCTTTCCTTTTTCTTCACACTTCTCTTATCTTTTTCATGTGCACTCTCAATTTGGTTTTCTTCAAGCTCTCGGCCTCACTAGCATTCTCACTCTCCAATCTCTTCTTTCCACTCTCATACTTTTGCTCACTCTCTCTAGTCCTAATATGATCCTTATAAAACTTGTCGCGGTGTCAAAGGAATGGGTGTGTATGTTTTCCCTTTCTTGTTGAGTGTATATCTATTCTTGTACCCATCATACAGTACTCTCCTATCATTCTTCCAAGGACGCCCCAACAACACATGTCCATCGTGCATTGGTACTACATCACACAATAGTATTCATCAACGCTCTTGGATCCTTGAATTAGACGTTGCAACTTGTTATACAACTCCCGATGGTAGTAGCTAGGAATGAAGCGTCTTCTCATGATGGCCTTCATCTCGTTCCATATCTCAACAGGTCCTTCATGGTTTCTCCTCCTTTCCTTCAACAATTGATCCCACTAAATAATAGCATAGTTAGTGAATTCAATTGCAGCCAATTTTACCTTTTTGGCCTCGGAATAGTTGTGACAATCGAAGATCATCTCTATCTTCATCTCCCATTCTAGATACGCCTCAGGATCATTTTTACCTTAGAAAGGTGGAATCTTCACTTTAATGCTTCCCAAGTCATCATCTCGCCTATGTATTCTCCTCCTAGCACCTATATCTCCATATCCACGCCTAAATCTACCTTGGTTCATTGGTGGTTCATCTAGCTCATCCAACTCCTCTTCATCTCCAACATCTCCCCATTGTACTCCTGGTTGCACTCGCCTAGGTGGTTGCCCAATGGACAAGTTTTGATGCTGCCCTAAATTTTCCAACCGGTCCATTCTCTCGTGAATTTGCTCTAATTCAATTCTCATCATCCGCCTCATTTCGCCCAATAACGCCTGCTGCTGTAGGTTTGGATTGGTTGGTTGTTGAACCTCTTCATTTGAGTTTTCTTGATTGTGTAACATGTTTAGAATCTGCAAAAAAATACAGTTAAGGCCTCACAAGCACTCCCTCACGTGTTTCACTCAAGAAACTTTACTTACTCTCGTGTTTAGCACTCAAACGGCTTTTACCCTCTTATATTCTCCCTACTCTTTGCCTTTTTCCACTCATGCTTCTTCTTTTCACCCTTAATCAGACTCAAAAATTATCAAGATTCAAGTGGCAATTCAATATGAGAAGCAACCGAGACAAGTCACATGATTCAAGAATATATCCTTAAGAAAAATGATGCTAGTAACATATGTGGGAAATTTGGTTCAAAGTTGTTGACAAACTGATAAAATTCAAAATTTAGAATTTGCAACAAATTTTTTGCCTTTTCTTTTCTTTTGTTTTTCCTCTTTTTTTTTCTATCTTTTTTTTTTAATCTTTGTTCTTCCTTTTTTTTCTTTTTTTTTTAAAATCAGGAACCAGAAATAAAATACAATTCGAATTTATGTAAAGATAAATGGAACAATGAAATACATAAAAGGATAATTCAAACTTGCCTTGAAACCAAAGCTCTGATACCAAATGATATGAACCTTGCCAATAATGTGACAAAACCCAGCACCACAATATGGAATTGAACCCGAGATCTTCAAGACGCAAGTTTGACGAGTCTTGACCCTTGAGTTAGAAAACCAAGAACCAAGACTATGGCTAGATATAGGACGCCACACCAAGAAACCCCAAGGATACTTCAAGATTCTAGGTAATAAGTTTGGTTGTTTGAACGCCACAAGAACAAGCTTGATAAGTTCAAGTCCTTTCAAGAATGAAAGAAGAACACAAAAACTCTCAAATATTATTTTCTGAAATCTGTTCACCCACTCTCAATCCCCATGGTATTTATAGAGACCATTAGAGATGTCAAGTTACAACTTTCAAATACAAATTTTAAACTTACAACTAATACAACAATTGAAATAACAAAATTCAACTCAATCAAATTTCCAGAAAACATGCCTAAATCAAAGGGATTATGTTTCCTTGAATATTTAAATTTCCATAAAAACATGCCTAAATCAAAGGGATTAGATTTTCATGAATATTCAAATTTCCAGAAAACATGGTTTCCTTGAATATTCAAATTTCCAGAAAACATGCCTAAATCAAAGGGATTAGGTTTCCTTGAATATTCAAATTTCTAGAAATTCTGCCTTAATCAAAGTGATTAGGTTTCCTTGAATCTGATTTGGATTTATTTGAAATGTATTTGAGCTTATGCTAGGCCTCCATGTGTTTGCCCTCCCACAAACTTGTTGAATCAGCCCATTTAATGCTTCTTTAAATTGTTTGGCTCTAAGTCTTGTGATTGGCCCATTTGACAAACTTAATGTATCATGTGATTGATGGACTTGAGCCCTTCCAAGCCCACGTGCGAGTTCTTCCTCTTGTATGCGTATAGGCTGTGCAATGTCGTTTGCATCAATAGGATTTCCTTACTAACAAATCACGCAAAGAGCAATTTGGCGCACACAATTTATTTTCTCGAAACAAGAAGCCCTCGTGCCTAAAGAACTTACCTACTGTATTTTTCTCACAAATTTGAAACTCCTTACAAAAATCATGGTCTAAAGGATACAATTCTTTAATATTATCAAAACCAAGTAATTTTGCATCAAGAATATAATATAATGCGTACCTTCAAGAAAGTGCATCGGCAACGATGTTTTCCTTACCTTGCTTGTATCGAATGACATATGGAAATGTCTCGATGAATTCCAGCCATTTTGCATGTCTCCTGTTCAACTTATATTGACCCTTCAAATGTTTTAAGGACTCATGATCGGTGTGAATCACAAACTCCTTAGGCCAAAGGTAGTGTTGCCATGTTTCTAATGCTCGAATCAATGCATACAATTCTTTATCATAAGTAGGATAATTTAAAGCTGCCCCACTTAATTTTTCATTGAAATATGCTATTGGTCTTCTCCTTGCAACAGAACTGAACCTATACCCATACTTCAAGCATCACATTCAATTTCAAAACTTTTAGAAAAACAAGGCAAAGCAAGTAAAGGAGCATGAGTTAATTTTTCCTTGGTCAATTGGAATGCCTTCTCTTGTTCGTCTCCCCATTTGAATCCAACAGTTTTCTTGATGACTTCAGTAAGCGATGTGACACAGGAGTGTCTAATCACATGAAGCTAAAAATAGAACCAAATGAATTTAAGATAGTTACATTCGTATACTAAAGACTCAAGGTAAGATAATGAATTTCAAAGGTAAATTTAGAATTAATCTGGTACTATTTCAGAAGGAATTGCTGGGAAAACTTCATACAGAAAATTATATGTTTCTAGTTCTAAATCCTTTTTACAGTAAATGAATTTAACTTTTCTAGAGTAAGTTGAATCCTAATAACTAAAGAAAGGTCAGACAGCTAATAGGTGAACCAAATCTTGACAACTTGCAAGAATTGAAGACTTTTCTCTCCATGCAAGACTTAAGAGCATATTAAGTTTGAATTTTGATTCTTCATTTATTGCATTAGTTGTATTTGTAGACTTTTGGTGTAAGGGTAGTTGTAAGTCTTAGTTGTTATCTTTTAAAATTTGTCAACTCCCAACCACCAAATTTGAATGTTGTAATAAGTGCTTTGCAGTAGCCCTCCCAAGAACTCTCTATAAATACCAAGAAGGATGAGAGGAGAGGGGCAGAGAGTGAATTTTAAATTACTTGTATGTGGGAGAGTTCTTTTATGAGAGTTTCTACATTTAACTCTATATCTCTTGGTGGATTCCTTAAAGTGGTGAGTTTGAGAGTTCTGTATCTCTTGTAGGGTTCTTTGGGTGATGAATTATTTTGTATCCCATTGTAATTCTCTCGAGTGTTGAGCTAAGTTTTATACCAATTTTACTTTATCAGTATTTGAATTTATTTTAATAAAAGTGAGTGTTTGTTTCGATTCTTCCAATCTTATTGTACTCTTCTCTAAACACTTGAGCCTGCATCAGTTTTGGCATCAGAGCATTTGGTTTATTTTGGCTTTGTCTTTCAATGGCCAAAGGTCGTAGACTTGTTCCAACAATTGAAGAACAGCCAGCAGCTCAAGCTGATACACGAGACATTCTAATTGAAGAATTGAAAGACAAAAAATTCAGTAACTTCAACAACGTTTAGAACGTTTCGAAGATCGAGGTAAAAGCTGTGCAACATGAAGAACTCGATAATGGTTCTTCTAGCAATGCTGAAGGTAATACACGAGACATTTTGAGGGTAGAATGCACCCAGATGAGTTTGTGGATTGGTTGAACACCATAGAAAGAATTTTTTATTATCAAGATGTTCCAGAAAATCAAAAGGTAAAAGCCATTGCCATAAAACTTAAAAAGTATGCTTCTTTATGGTGGAAAAATCTGAGAAAACAAAGGATACGGGAAGGTAGAAGTAAGATCGTGACCTGGGAGAAGATGAAACGAGAGCTTAAGAGGAAATATCTTCCGGACAACTATCGGCAAGATATTTTTCTCAAACTACACAACTTTCATCAAAAGGAGCTTTCTGTAGAAGACTGCACTGCAGAATTCGATCATCTCATGCTGAAATGCACTATGGCTGAACAAGAAGAATAGAAAATTGCACGTTATCTTGGGGGTTTAAGACTGGTGATTTCAAACATTGTGCAATTACAATCATACTAGACTTATGGAGATGTTTGTAGACTTGCACTTAAGGTGGAGAATCAACAAAAGATAGCACGCAGCGGCAATTCTCGATTCGTGACACGAGAGGGTTTTTCTAACCGAGGGAGTACTTCCAACTCTAAAACCATTCCTACTACCAAACCTACTACAAGAACTTCTTCAAAGAATGATGGTGTCTCTAACCAAAAGAAGCAAAACCATTCCTCCAACACCAATTCCCGCAAATGTTTCAAATGCCAAGGATATAGACATATTGCTTCTGAATGCCAAAATCGCAGGATTATGACACTAGTTGCAGAAGAAAACGAAGAAGAGATGGAGAACAACCATGTAGAACCTGAGGAAGACAATGAAGATATAACTTATGAGGATGAATGTGAAACTCTTATCCTTCATAAAGTTTTAAGTGCTGCCTATGAAGAAGAAGAAGGAGATTGATTGCGAAAAAGTATCTTTCATACCAGGTGTACTTCTCATGGCAAGGTGTGTAATGTCAAAATTGATTGGGAGGGGGGGTAGTTTTGAAAATGTGGCTTTTGCACAAATGGTAGGAAAATTGGGCCTGAAGACAATGATGCATCCTTAATCATATAAGCTTTCTTGGCTCAAAAAGGGAAATGAAATTAAGGTAAATCAACGCTGCCTAGTACTAATCTTCTTCTATTGGAAAAAACTATAAAGATAAAGTTTGGTGTGATGTTGTTCCAATGGATGCTCGTCATTTACTTCTTGGTCGTCCATGGCAATATGATAGAAAAATTATTCATGATGGCGATAAAAACACTTATTCCTTTGTCAAGGATGGTGTTAAAGTCATTTTGGGTCCTTTTAAGATGATCAATATTCCTAAGCCTTTTAAAGGGGAGGGAAATAATTTCTTGACTCTTTCTGAATGTAAGAGGGAATTTTCAAAGGTTGATGAAGCCTTTGCTCTTATGGTGTTTGAAGAAAACATTGATAGTTTCGAGCCACTGATGTGCATCATGAAGGTTCTAAATCAACTCAAGAAGGCGAGCTGAGCGTAAAGGAGATTTCAGATGGTCCAATAACAAGGGCTAAGGCTAAACAGCTTCAAAGGGCCATAAGTAGTCAAATTGGAGCTATTGAAGCTTCTATGGGATTAGAAGCTTGCGATCTGAATGGAAACGAGCTAAATGTATTTATTTGTCTTCAATTTGAGATTGGGACATGATTTAGAGACGTTTGGTGACGTTGGGCTTTAAGAAGCAGCTAAGGGCTTTCTTTTCATGCTATTGGGCTTTATTTACTTCTTATGTTACTAGTTTTATGTATTTGGGCTATTTTGAACTTGTTTAGTTTTGTTTTAAATTGTTAAGTCATATTGGGATTATTTTGGGCCTTTTTAAGTTTATTAGGTAACATTAGGGTTTCACCTCATTTTGTAAGCCTATATAAGGCATGTAAAAGTCTTGTAGAGGCAATTGCCTCTTTTTGAAATTGGAAGCACGAAATAGAAGAGCTATTTCTCTCTTAAAATTGTCTTCTCAAGTTTTTCAACTCTTGAAGATAGTTACTGACTTATCACTCTTTGATCATCAAGAGTGTGGCATCAAAACCCTAAACTGATCCTTGTGGCGTCCATTCGACTTATCAAGGTATCTATTTAGTTCTATCCTCCATCAACTTTGCAATTTAATTTTGTTATAAATCAAGGCACATCATCTGGTATCAGAGCACAGGATTTCAGTGTGCAAACTGAAGTTTTAGCTATTGAAGGTGTCTTGCTATTTTTTGTGTTATATAATTTCGTGGGGTTATTATCAGTTTGGGTCTCTAATATTTGAGGAGTTGAATTGCAACTCTGAAGCATTAAAATTAATTCTTAGTAGTTTGTGAACTGGAGATCGGTTGGCTGAATTAAATTGTTCTTGAACCTGGAAATTTTGTGAACCTGGAAATTTCGAATTTGAGTAAATTGTTGCTATCTGATTGTATTTACTGAATTGGTGGAAAATTCAGTTTGAGAAGAGTGTTTTAGCTACTGGTTGTGTTGTTCAATTGTTCATACTTGTTTGGGGTTTTTGTTAATAATGGCTGATGATGATGCAAGTAGAGTACCAAAGGGATTGAGTTTAGAACAAGCTCAACTCGTGGGCTTACAACGAGCTCATGATGAATTTCGAGGTGAGATTACTGAAATTCGTGGACAACTTGCTGCAATTATAGAAATGATGCAAAGAAACACTTTGCAACCCCAACAAAGGCGGGTAGGGCATAGGGTACCTCGAAATGACCTAGGGAATGCTGGAGATGAGCCAAATAGGGATGATGAGGCTGAAGATAGGGGTAGGATAAGGAGGCAGCAAAATGACCCTACTAGTGGTATCAAACTTAATATACCACCATTTAGAGGTACTAGTTCTCCTGAAGAGTATCTTGAATGGGTTCAGAAGGTAGAAAGGGTGTTTGATTGGCATGAGTATCCTGAGGCAAAGAAGTGTAAGGTAGCAGCACTTGAGTTTACCGATTACGCACTTTTGTGGTGGGAAAACTTAAAAGCTCAGCGAAGAAGGGATGACGAAGAAGAAGTTACAAGCTGGCCACTCATGAAAAGATTAATGAAGAAGAGATTTGTTCCGGATTACTATAAACAAGAATTATACATCAAACTCCAGACTTTGCGGCAAGGTTCCTTGAGTGTGGAGGAGTATGTGAAAGAATTTGAGCTGTTGCTGATTCGTTGTGATTTGAATGAACCTCAAGAGCAAACAATAGCTAGATTCCTTGATGGATTGAAGAGGGACATAGCTAATGTTGTTGAGTTACAGCCCTTCATATTTCTTGAGGATGTCATAAAGCTTGCAACTAAAGTAGAAAGACAGCAGAAAAGAAGGGGTATCCATATGAGGTCAACTACAACAAGTAATACAAAGGCTGTTTCTTCATCTTCGCGAACATGGAACACACCTAAACGTGATGAGAAAGTGGAGTTCAGTAAAGGAAGTGCTAGTTCAGGTTCATTGAAAGGAAAGGAGAAGGTATTTGAACCTCAATTTTCCAGGAGGACGCGAGACATCAAGTGTTTCAAGTGCTTGGGAAATGGGCATATTGCTTCTGAATGTCCGAATAAGAGAGTGATGGTTTTACAAGGGAAGTATGGAGAGCTTGTAAGTGAAGATGAAGCTGAGATGGAAGAGGAATCTAAAGTCGAAGTGACTGAACAAGAAGAGAATCTTGAGCCAATGGAGGGAAATTTATTAGTTATTCAAAGGATTTTGAGTGCTGAAGTTGATATTGGTTTGGAACAGCGCGAAAACATCTTTCATACAAGATGTCAAATCCGAGATAAGGTGTGTGCCATGATCATTGATAATGGTAGTTGCACCAATGTTGCATACACTACTTTAGTGGAGAAATTGGGATTAACTACTGTTCCACATCCAAAACCATACAAATTACATTGGCTTAATGACAAGGGAGAGATTCAGGTTACAAGACAGGTTCGGGTTCCATTCTCCATTAAAACCTTTCATGATGAGGTTTTATGTGATGTGGTTCCGATGACAGCTAGTCATGTGTTATTAGGACGCCCATGGCAATTTGATAACGATGTGACTTATAATGGGCGAAGGAACACTTATTCATTTGTGCTGAATGGGAAGAAAGTGAATTTGATGCCATTGAGTTCTCAACAAGTTAGAGAAGATCAGTTGCGGAATCAAAGGAAGATGATGGAATCTGGTAAAGGGTTAATGTTAGCCAAAAAGGGAGATGTTGAGCAAGCACTAGCTTCTGTGGGGGTTGTTTTCATGACTTGGGCAAAGCCTTTATTGCAAGTGGAGGGTTTGGATTTGCCAAGGCAGGTTGTGGAGTTACTTGAAGAGTTCAAAGATGTATTTCCAGAAGAGCTACCATTGGGATTACCACCTATTCGAGGGATAGAGCATCAAATTGATTTGGTGCCCGGAGCTTCACTTCCAAATAGACCAGCATATAGATGTAATCCGGAGGAAGCAAAGGAGATCAAAAGGCAAGTTGGTGAGCTCTTAGAGAGGGGCTATGTGCGTGAGTCACTTAGTCCTTGTTCAGTGCCTACTTTGCTTGTTCCAAAGAAGGATGGTACCATGAGAATGTGTGTGGACAGTCGGGCTATCAACAAGATAACGGTTAAGTATCGATTCCCTATCCCTAGACTTGAAGATATGCTTGATGAATTGCATGGTGCTGTTTATTTTTCTAAAGTTGATTTAATGAGTGGATATCACCAAATTAGGATGAAAGAAGGTGATGAATGGAAAACAGCCTTTAAAACTAAGCATGGATTGTATGAGTGGATGGTGATGCCATTTGGGCTTTCTAATGCACCTAGTACATTTATGAGACTTATGAACCATGTTTTGAGGAAGTTTATCGGGCTGTTTGTTGTGGTCTATTTTGATGATATCTTGATCTATAGTAAAACTTTAGATGATCATGTGAAGCATCTTATGGCTGTATTTGAGACCTTGCGTGATGCTAAGTTGTATGGAAACATCAAGAAGTGCTATTTCTGCCAAGATAGTGTTATCTTTTTGGGGTATGTAGTTTCTGGTAGCGGAATTAAGGTTGATGAGGAGAAGGTTAAGGCAATTCGTGATTGGCCTAAACCTACTGGTGTTGCGGATGTGAGAAGTTTTCATGGTTTAGCCTCTTTCTATAGGCGATTTATTAAAGACTTTAGTTCTATTGTTGCGCCTATGACAGAGTGTTTGAAAAATGGAAATGAGTTTAGATGGAATGAGAATGCACAGAAGTCATTTGAACTGATAAAAGAACAATTATGTTCTGCTCCAGTTTTAGCACTTCCCGATTTTGCTAAAACCTTTGAAATAGAGTGTGATGCTTCAGGGGTCGGTATTGGGGCTGTGTTGATGCAAGAAAAGAGGCCAATTGCTTTCTTTAGTGAGAAGCTGAATGGGGCACGGTTAAACTACTCTATTTATGACAAGGAGTTTTATGCATTGATTCGGGCTCTCGAGGTATGGCAGCATTATTTATTACCTAAAGAGTTTGTTATTCATACTGACCATGAATCATTAAAGTATCTTAAAGGGCAGAACAAGCTAAATAGAAGACATGCCAAATGGGTAGAGTTCATGGAGCCATTTCCATATGTCATAAAATACAAGAAGGGGCAAACTAATGTCATTGCTGATGCTCTTTCTAGGAGGTATGCATTGATTTCTATGTTAAATGCAAGGCTTTTGGGTTTTGAACAGGTGAAAGGACAATATACCAGTGATTCATACTTTGCTAATATGATGTCTAAATGTGCTAAAGGAGCTTGTGATGGGTTCTTTGTGCATGATGGTTACTTGTTCAAGTTGGGCAGAATGTGTATACCTTCAGGATCCTTACGTGAGTTGCTTGTGCGTGAGGCTCATAGGGGTGGTCTTAGTGGTCATTTTGGGGAGAAGAAAACTTATGAGCTACTGAAAGAGCACTTCTTTTGGCCTAATATGCTGCGGGATGTTCATAAAGTTGTTGAAAGATGTGTAAATTGCAAGAAAGCTAAGGGTAAAGAGAATGCATATGGACTATATATGCCTTTACCTATCCCAGAGCAACCATGGATGGATATTAGTATGGATTTTGTGCTTGGATTACCTAGAACACAGCGTGGGAAGGATTCAGTGATGGTTGTGGTTGATCGGTTCTCCAAAATGTCACACTTTATTCCTTGTAACAAAACTGATGATGCTATTCATATTGCTGATTTGTTTTTTAGGGAAATTGTACGTTTGCATGGAATCCCTAAAAGCATTGTCTCTGATCGTGATACAAAGTTCTTAAGCTATTTTTGGAAGACTCTTTGGAAGAAGCTTGGAACAAAGTTGCTTTTCAGTACTGCTTGTCATCCACAAACTGATGGGCAAACTGAGGTAGTGAACCGTACTCTATCTTCTTTATTACGAGCTGTTATAAACAAGAACTTAAAGAGTTGGGATACTTGTTTGCCTATTGTAGAGTTTGCATATAACCGTAGTGTGCATGGGGCTACAAAATTTTCACCATTTGAGATTGTGTATGGATTTAATCCATTTGTTCCTATTGACCTTGTTCCTATTGCAATTAATGAGAGGACATCTATGGATGGTGTTAAGAAGGCAGAATTGATGAAGAAGCTTCATGAGCAGGTTCGAATTCATATTGAGGAGAAAACAGCTAGGTATGTTAAGCATGCTAATAAAGGACGAAAAATGATTAGCTTTGAACCTGGTGATCTTGTTTGGATTCATCTTAGCAAGGGAAGATTTCCTAGCAAGCGGAAGTCCAAGCTGATGCCAAGAGTTGATGGACCTTTTCGTATTATAGAGAAGGTAAATAGTAATGCTTACAAAGTTGACCTTCCTGGTGATTACAATGTTTCAGCCACTTTTAATGTGAAGGACTTATCTCCTTATTTGGAAGATTTAGAAGATTCTGATTTGAGGGCAAATCATTCTCTGCCCGGGGGTGATGATGTGCATCATGAAGGTTCTAAATCAACTCAAGAAGGCGAGCTGAGCGTAAAGGAGATTTCAGATGGTCCAATAACAAGGGCTAAGGCTAAACAGCTTCAAAGGGCCATAAGTAGTCAAATTGGAGCTATTGAAGCTTCTATGGGATTGGAAGCTTACGATCTGAATGGAAACGAGCTATATGTATTTATTTGTCTTCAATTTGAGATTGGGACGTGATTTAGAGACGTTTGGTGACGTTGGGCTTTAAGAAGCAGCTAAGGCCTTTCTTTTCATGCTATTGGGCTTTACTTATTTCTTATGTTACTACTTTTATGTATTTGGGCTATTTTGAACTTGTTTAGTTTTGTTTTAAAATTGTTAAGTCATATTGGGCTTATTTTGGGCCTTTTAAAGTTTATTAGGTAACATTAGGGTTTCACCTCATTTTGTAAGCCTATATAAGGCATGTAAAAGTCTTGTAGAGGCAGTTGCCTCATTTTGAAATTGGAAGCACGAAATAGAAGAGCTATTTCTCTCTCAAAATTGTCTTCTCAAGTTTTTCAACTCTTGAAGATAGTTGCTGACTTATCACTCTTTGATCATCAAGAGTGTGGCGTCAAAACCCTAAACTGGTCCTTGTGGCGTCCATTCGACTTATCAAGGTATCTATTTAGTTCTATCCTCCATCAACTCCACAATTTAATTTTGTTATAAATCAAGGCACATCAGAAATACAATGGGATACAGAATAATTCACTACCCAAAGAAACCTACAAGAGATACAGAGCTCTCAAACTCAACATTCTAAGGATTCCACCCAAGAGTTATAGAGCTAAATTAAGAAACTCTTACAAGAGAACTCTTCAAAATACAAGTACTTTAAAACTTACTCTCTGCCCCTCTCCTCTCCTCTCATCCTTCTTGGTATTTATAGAAAGTTCTTGGGAATGCTACTGCAAAGCACTTATTACAACATTCAAATTTGGTGGTTGGGAGTTGACAAATTTCAAAAGACAACAACTAAGACTTACAACTATCCTTACACAAAAAGTCTACAAATACAGCTAATGCAATAAATGAAGTATCAAAATTCAAACTTAATATGCTCTAATTCAACAAAGCATGCCCTAAAGTCTTGGATGGAGAGAAAAGTCTTCAATTCTTGTAAGTTATCAAGATTTGGTTCACCTATTAGCTGTCTGACCTTTCTTTAGTTATTAGGATTCAACTTTCTCTAGAAAAGTTATATTCATGCGCTATAAAAGGGATTTTAGAACTAGACACATATAATTTTCTAGTAGTATGAAGTTTGCCCAACAATTCCTTCTAAAACAGTACCAGATTAATTTTAAATTTACCCTTGAAATTCATTATTTTACCTTGATTCTTTAGTGTACGAATGTAACTATCTAAAATTCATTTGGTTCTATTTTTAACTCCATGTGATTAGACACTCCTGTGTCAATGATGTTTTGAAGGAAAAGGTAGGATAGTTATTTAAGAAGAGACACATAATAGAGAGTATTAGTTCTAGTGTTGTTTCTGTTCTATTTACACCAAAGGAGGATGAGAGTTGGCGAATGTGTGTGGAAATTTGTGCAATCAACAAGCTTAACCAAGAAATTAATTTAGGTAACTTGAGTGGCCATGTGGAGCGTGACAAGATATTTGCAAATCTAGGGAGAACTTGTATGGTCACTCGAGGACGAGTTCTCTATAAGTGAAGAAGAATGATGGGGGACATGATGGATATTTCATTAATAGTCATTACATTGCATTGTTAGCAATTCAAATTACTAGCAGCAACCCATGTGATGAGAAACTTTCAAGAGCCTACAACTACATTTATTGGTGTGGTTAACAGTTCAACAATTAGTTTTGAAGTAAAATTTTAGTATTGGTAGTTGTTGGTAGTTTTCATTAATTGTGTTGTAATAAGTGATGAAATTCTTAATGCCTTAGTTGTTAGTAGTAGTTGGTAGTTAGTGGTTGTAAGTTGTCATTAATTACTGTAATAAATGTTAAAAATCTTAAGAGGTCTGTATAAATACATGAGAGATGGGGGAAAAAGGATCCAGACTTTGTAATTTCTGAGATTAAGAAATCAAAAACTTTTCTTTTGAATTGGTATTCTACCACTTTCAAATTTTGTTTTGTTCAACAATATCAACAACTTTAGTTTTCATGAACGAAATCACGCCCCATTTAGCTTGTCCTGCATCAGATAAGTCTAAAAGAATGCCAAAAGATGAAAATCTTGATAAGTTCTAAATAAAAGTTCTCTGAAGTACTTAAGAGAAAACTCTTACAAAACTGTTAAAAGGTTGGACGACATTTTTTGTCTCTCAGCAATGGCCTGATTGTGATTGGACCCCTAAGATTATGCCTTATTTGTTCTTACAGAAACTTGAATAACATTAACAAAGCCTTGATAATTTTGAGTACTTGATTTAAGCAGATAAGTGTCTTAAATGCATGAATTTGATATGTACTTAATTAGCCCATTTAACGGTTCCTACAATTTCTTTGTTCTTGCCCTTGCATTGGACCCCCATGAATGCTTAATTGGACCTTGTGAAGCTTTGGCAGTCTAGTTTGTATCATTTCTCTTACGTACCCCATTTTCCATCAATTCATTAACCCGCCTTTGTTTTCTCGAGATTGCTTTGATAGGCTGGTCAGTTTGGAATGGAAGCATTGTGTATAAAATCGATTTGATGTTTAATTCCTCGAATAGGAGGTAAACAAAGTGGAACCTCCTCGGAAAAGACATCATCAAAGTCCTGCAAAAGAGAAACAACTGAACTAGGCAAAGATGCATCAAGTTGGTTAGTGTTTAAATATTTCTCTTTGTACAAAAATATAATCATTTGCTGACTTAAAACACCACTAATTTATTTCACTCGCTTTTGCATAGAAATTTGTTTTTCTTTCTGCTTTTCTCTTAGTGGCCGAATCTGTCTTCTTATTTTCTCTCTCATTTTTCTTGGCCTCTCTTTTTTCTCTTTCTAATTTTTACTTATTTTCTTTTTTTTACTCCCTTTATTTTGATTACTCTCTTTTTGTAACCTCACTTGTTCTTCATAGACCTGCTTTGGTGACAAAGGGACTAGAGTGATTGTCACCCTAGTAACAAGTGTCCAACTTGCATCAGAACTACATCACACAAAAACTTCATCTTTATATTTTCCAATGCGGAAGGAAACTATCACCTGTTTAGTAACCCTCACCTAACCACTACAACTTGTAAGGCCAAGAATATTTAATTATTGGGAGCCCTAATTTCCTTACCATTGTAGTACTAGCAACATTAGTAGAACTACCTCCATCAATTATCACACTATAAAACTTGTTTTGCACGTGGCATCTAGTATGAAAGATATTTTTTCGCTACACTTCATCAGCTTCTTTTACCTACATACTTAGAGCTCTCCTTGTAACAAAAAATTCACCTTGGGCAGCATATTCCTTATCATCCACGTCTTCCAATGGTGGCATAGATTCGGTTTCATCTTTGTCGTCGGATCAAATCTCACCACTATCTCGCAATATCATAATTCTTTTGTTTAGACTTTGGCTCACTATGTGACCTCTACCTTGGCATTTAAAATACTTAATATCACAATTCTAGTTTATCTTGATTTTCCTGGCTGGTCACTTCTAGTTTTGGCTCAATTTTGGGCATGGCAATGGCTTGCATCTCCTATTTCTTCACAAAATTCGGCCTCCATGTTGAACTCGAGTTAGGGTTTGCCTTGTACTACTACCCCTCCTCTTGAGTGATGTGCATTATGAGGATTTTAAATCAACTCAAGAAGGTGAGCTGAGCATAAAAAAGGCTTCAGGTGGTGCAATAACAAGGGTTAAGGCCAAACAGCTTCAAAAGGTCATAAATAGTCAAATTGAAACTATTGAAGCTTTCATAGGCTTGGAAGCTTGTGATCTGAATGGGAATGGGCCAAATGTGTTTATTTGTCTTCAATTAGAGCTTGGGACGTGATTTACAGGCTTTGGTGACTTTGGGCTTAAAGAGGCAGATGAGAGCTTTATTTGTATACTATTGGGCTTAATTGCTTCTTTTGTGCCTAATTTT
This sequence comes from Ailanthus altissimus, assembly GCA_946807835.1. Classification (NCBI taxonomy): domain Eukaryota; kingdom Viridiplantae; phylum Streptophyta; class Magnoliopsida; order Sapindales; family Simaroubaceae; genus Ailanthus; species Ailanthus altissimus. Next base: position 11,918,857 of record OX327684.1, read on the forward strand.
ATTATTTCACTTTTCTCTCTCTATTTTTATGTATTTGGGCCTTATAAAACTTGTTTAGCTTTGTTTTAAGTTATTAAGTCAGATTGGACTTATTTAAGTTATTTTGGGCTTTTTAAGTCAATTAGGTAAAATTAGGATTTTTTCTAATCTTGTGAGCCTATATAAGGCTTCTTACATAGGCTTATAGAGGCATCTCTGCCTCTATTCAATTTTATGAACGTGAAAGAAGAACTTCTTCTCTCTCAAAATTCTCTTATCAAGTTTTTTCAGTTTATGGCAATAGTTAATAACTTGTCACTCTTTAATCACCAAGAGTGTGGTATCAAAAACCTAAAATGATCCGTGTTGATACAATCCATGCCAAGATCCAGCCCCAATTGATAAAGTTATGGATCAAGAAGTACTCAAGATCGTCTAGAAATAGATTAGTATGAAACCGTGGCCCGTTGCTTGTATTGAAGCAAGAACCTTGGTGTAATGAAGATACAACAATCAATTATAAAATGATTGATGGATAAGTTGAAGGAGAATGCAATGAAAATTGTTCTGATAAGTTCGGATAATTCTACAAGAATCAAAGAGAATTTTCTTAATTAAATTACTGAATACTTCCTATCATCCCTCATGTATTGATAGTGAACATTTGGCATGTTAGCATTTATTAAAATATTAAATGATAACTTAAAACTACTAAAATACCAACTACTACCAATAAAGCTTAATTTAAACTAACTTTTCAAACTTTGCAACTACAACAATACATGCAGCTGCAAACTTTAATTAACTACTAACCAACAACAAGGTTTAATTTCAAATATTACAACTAATATCATAAATCTTTATTGTAGGCTCTCAAAAGCTTTTAATTACTTAGGTTGCTCACACGGGCTGCTGTCTCCATCATTCCCCAACACTTGATGAGTCAAAATTAGAGAATCACCAATTTTGAAAACTCCACCAATTCCATCCACTTTGTGATCTTAGGAATTTCTTCTAGATTATTCCAAAACTTGAATCATAGAAATCCAACTTTGTGGAACACGTGGAACATTTTACTTGCGTCCACATGAATTTACCTCAGCCCAAATGTTTTGAATCAGTCCATTGAAAGTTTCTATGAACCTTTTAGCTCTATCACTTATAACCAAATCAACTGGAACTTGAATAAGTTTTGCATTCTATTTGTTAGTCGTGATGATGTGCATCATGAAGGTTCTAAATCAACTCAAGAAGGCGAGCTGAGCGTAAAGGAGATTTCAGATGGTCCAATAACAAGGGCTAAGGCTAAACAGCTTCAAAGGGCCATAAGTAGTCAAATTGGAGCTATTGAAGCTTCTATGGGATTAGAAGCTTGCGATCTGAATGGAAACGAGCTAAATATATTTATTTGTCTTCAATTTGAGATTGGGACGTGATTTAGAGGCGTTTGGTGACGTTGGGCTTTAAGAAGCAGCTAAGGGCTTTCTTTTCATGCTATTGGGCTTTATTTACTTCTTATGTTACTACTTTTATGTATTTGGGCTATTTTGAACTTGTTTAGTTTTGTTTTAAATTGTTAAGTCATATTGGGCTTATTAGGTAACATTAGGGTTTCACCTCATTTTGTAAGCCTATATAAGGCATGTAAAAGTCTTGCAGAGGCAGTTGCCTCATTTTGGATTTGGATGCACGAAAATAGACTTTTCTTTCTCAAAATTGTCTTCTCAAGTTTTTTTAAACTCTTGAAGATAGTTGCTGACTTATCACTCTTTGATCACCAAGAGTGTGGCGTCAAAACCCTAAATTGATCCTTGTGGCGTCCATACGACTTATCAAGGTATCTATTTAGTTCTATCCTCCATCAACTTCACAATTTAATTTTGTTATAAATCAAGGCACATCATCTGGTATCAGAGCACAGGATTTCAGTGTGCAAACTGAAGTTTTAGCTATTGAAGGTGTCTGCTATTTTTTGTGTTATATAATTTGGTGGGGTTATTATCAGTTTGGGTCTCTAATATTTGAGGAGTTGAATTGCAACTCTGAAGCATTAAAATTAATTCTTAGTAGTTTGTGAACTGGAGATGGGTTGGCTGAATTAAATTGTTCTTGAACCTGGAAATTTTGTGAACCTGGAAATTTCGAATTTGAGTAAATTGTTGTATTTACTGAATTGGTGAAAAAATTCAGTTTGAGAAGAGTGTTTTAGCTACTGGTTGTGTTGTTCAATTGTTCATACTTGTTTGGGGCTTTTGTTAATAATGGCTTACGATGATGCAAGTAGAGTACCAAAGGGATTGAGTTTAGAACAAGCTCAACTCGTGGGCTTACAACGAGCTCATGATGAATTTCGAGGTGAGATTACTGAAATTCGTGGACAACTTGCTGCAATTATAGAAATGATGCAAAGAAACACTTTGCAACCCCAACAAAGGCGGGTAGGGCATAGGGTACCTCGAAATGACTTAGGGGATGCTGGAGATGAGCCAAATAGGGATGATGAGGCTGAAGATAGGGGTAGGATAAGGAGGCAGCAAAATGACCCTACTAGTGGTATCAAACTTAATATACCACCATTTAGAGGTACTAGTTCTCCTGAGGAGTATCTTGAATGGGTTCAGAAGGTAGAAAGGGTGTTTGATTGGCATGAGTATCCTGAGGCAAAGAAGTGTAAGGTAGCAGCACTTGAGTTTACCGATTACGCACTTTTGTGGTGGGAAAACTTAAAAGCTCAGCGAAGAAGGGATGACGAAGAAGAAGTTACAAGCTGGCCACTTATGAAAAGATTAATGAAGAAGAGATTTGTTCCGCATTACTATAAACAAGAATTATACATCAAACTCCAGACTTTGCGGCAAGGTTCCTTGAGTGTGGAGGAGTATGTGAAAGAATTTGAGCTGTTGCTGATTCGCTGTGATTTGAATGAACCTCAAGAGCAAACAATAGCTAGATTCCTTGATGGATTGAAGAGGGACATAGCTAATGTTGTTGAGTTACAGCCCTTCATATTTCTTGAGGATGTCATAAAGCTTGCAACTAAAGTAGAAAGACAGCAGAAAAGAGGGGGTATCCATATGAGGTCAACTACAATAAGTAATACAAAGGCTGTTTCTTCACCTTCGCGAATATGGAACACACCTAAACGTGACGAGAAAGTGGAGTTCAGTAAAGGAAGTGTTAGTTCAGGTTCATTGAAAGGAAAGGAGAAGGTATTTGAACCTCAATTTTCCAGGAGATCGCGAGACATCAAGTGTTTCAAGTGCTTGGGAAATGGGCATATTGCTTCTGAATGTCCGAATAAGAGGGTGATGGTTTTACAAGGGAAGTATGGAGAGCTTGTAAGTGAAGATGAAGCTGAGATGGAAGAGGTATCTAAAGTCGAAGTGATTGAACAAGAAGAGAATCTTGAGCCAATGGAGGGAAATTTATTAGTTATTCAAAGGATTTTGAGTGCTGAAGTTGATATTGGTTTGGAACAGCGCGAAAACATCTTTCATACAAGATGTCAAATCCGAGATAAGGTTTGTTCCATGATCATTGATAATGGTAGTTGCACCAATGTTGCATCCATTACTTTAGTGGAGAAACTGGGATTAACTACTGTTCTACATCCAAAACCATACAAATTACATTGGCTTAATGACAAGGGAGAGATTCAAGTTACAAGACAGGTTCGGGTGCCATTCTCCATTAAAACCTTTCATGATGAGGTTTTATGTGATGTGGTTCCGATGACAGCTAGTCATGTGTTATTAGGACGCCCATGGCAATTTGATAATGATGTGACTTATAATGGGAGAAGGAACACTTATTCATTTGTGCTGAATGGGAAGAAAGTGAATTTGATGCCATTGAATTCTCAACAAGTTAAAAAAGATCAGTTGCAGAATCAAAGGAAGATGATGGAATCTGGTAAAGGGTTAATGTTAGCCAAAAAGGGAGATGTTGAGCAAGCACTAGCTTCTGTGGGGGTTGTTTTCATGACTTGGGCAAAGCCTTTATTGCAAGTGGAGGGTTTGGATTTGCCAAGGCAGGTTGTGGAGTTGCTTTAAGAGTTCAAAGATGTATTTCCAGAAGAGCTACCATTGGGATTACCACCTATTCGAGGGATAGAGCATCAAATTGATTTGGTGCCTGGAGCTTCACTTCCAAATAGACCAGCATATAGATGTAATCCGGAGGAAGCAAAGGAGATCAAAAGGCAAGTTGGTGAGCTCTTAGAGAGGGGCTATGTGCGTGAGTCACTTAGTCCTTGTTCAGTGCCTACTTTGCTTGTTCCAAAGAAGGATGGTACCATGAGAATGTGTGTGGACAGTCGGGCTATCAACAAGATAACGGTTAAGTATCGATTCCCTATCCCTAGACTTGATGATATGCTTGATGAATTGCATGGTGCTATTTATTTTTCTAAAGTTGATTTAATGAGTGGATATCACCAAATTAGGATGAAAGAAGGTGATGAATGGAAAACAGCCTTTAAAACTAAGCATGGATTGTATGAGTGGATGGTGATGCCATTTGGGCTTTCTAATGCACCTAGTACATTTATGAGACTTATGAACCATGTTTTGAGGAAGTTTATCGGGCTGTTTGTTGTGGTCTATTTTGATGATATCTTGATCTATAGTAAAACTTTAGATGATCATGTGAAGCATCTTATGGCTGTATTTGAGACCTTGCGTGATGCTAAGTTGTATGGAAACATCAAGAAGTGCTATTTGTGCCAAGATAGTGTTATCTTTTTGGGGTATGTTGTTTCTGGTAGCGGAATTAAGGTTGATGAGGAGAAGGTTAAGGCAATTCGTGATTTGCCTAAACCTACTGGTGTTGCGGATGTGAGAAGTTTTCATGGTTTAGCCTCTTTCTATAGGCGATTTATTAAAGACTTTAGTTCTATTGTTGCGCCTATGACAGAGTGTTTGAAAAAGGGAAATGAGTTTAGGTGGAATGAGAATGCACATAAGTCATTTGAACTGATAAAAGAACAATTATGTTATGCTCCAGTTTTAGCACTTCCCGATTTTGCTAAAACATTTGAAATAGAGTGTGATGCTTCAGGGGTCGGTATTGGGGCTGTGTTGATGCAAGAAAAGAGGCCAATTGCTTTCTTTAGTGAGAAGCTGAATGGGGCACGGTTAAACTACTCTATTTATGACAAGGAGTTTTATGCATTGATTCGGGCTCTCGAGGTATGGCAGCATTATTTATTACCTAAAGAGTTCGTTATTCATACTGACCATGAATCATTAAAGTATCTTAAAAGGTAGAACAAGCTGAATAGAAGACATGCCAAATGGGTAGAGTTCATAGAGCCATTTCCATATGTCATAAAATACAAGAAGGGGCAAACTAACGTCATTGCTGATGCTCTTTGTAGGAGGTATGCATTGATTTCTATGTTAAATGCAAGGCTTTTGGGTTTTGAACAGGTGAAAGAACAATATACTAGTGATTCATACTTTGCTAATATGATGTCTAAATGTGCTAAAGGAGCTTGTGATGGGTTCTTTGTGCATGATGGTTACTTGTTCAAGTTGGGCAGAATGTGTATACCTTCAGGATCCTTACGTGAGTTGCTTGTGCGTGAGGCTCATGGGGGTGGTCTTAGTGGTCATTTTGGGGAGAAGAAAACTTATGAGCTACTGAAAGAGCACTTCTTTTGGCCTAATATGCTGCGGGATGTTCATAAAGTTGTTGAAAGATGTGTAAATTGCAAGAAAGCTAAGGGTAAAGAGAATGCATATGGACTATATATGCCTTTACCTATCCCAGAGCAACCATGGATGGACATTAGTATGGATTTTGTGCTTGGATTACCTAGAACACAGCGTGGGAAGGATTCAGTGATGGTTGTGGTTGATCGGTTCTCCAAAATGTCACACTTTATTCCTTGTAATAAAACTGATGATGCTATTCATATTGCTGATTTGTTTTTTAGGGAAATTGTACGTTTGCATGGAATCCCTAAAAGCATTGTCTCTGATCGTGATACAAAGTTCTTAAGCTATTTTTGGAAGACTCTTTGGAAGAAGCTTGGAACAAAGTTGCTTTTCAGTACTGCTTGTCATCCACAAACTGATGGGCAAACTGAGGTAGTGAACCGTACTCTATCTTCTTTATTACGGGCTGTTATAAATAAGAACTTAAAGAGTTGGGATACTTATTTGCCTATTGTAGAGTTTGCATATAACCGTAGTGTGCATAGGGCTACAAAATTTTCACCATTTGAGATTGTGTATGGATTTAATCCATTTGTTCCTATTGACCTTGTTCCTATTCCAATTAATGAGAGGACATCTATGGATGATGTTAAGAAGGCAGAATTGATGAAGAAGCTTCATGAGCAGGTTCGAATTCGTATTGAGGAGAAAACAGCTAGGTATGTTAAGCCTGCTAATAAAGGACGAAAAATGATTAGCTTTGAACCTGGTGATCTTGTTTGGATTCATCTTAGCAAGGGAAGATTTCCTAGCAAGCGGAAGTCCAAGCTGATGCCAAGAGTTGATGGACCTTTTCGTATTATAGAGAAGGTAAATAGTAATGCTTACAAAGTTGACCTTCCTGGTGATTACAATGTTTCAGCCACTTTTAATGTGAAGGACTTATCTCCTTATTTGGAAGATTTAGAAGATTCTGATTTGAGGGCAAATCATTCTCTGCCCGAGGGTGATGATGTGCATCATGAAGGTTCTAAATCAACTCAAGAAGGCGAGCTGAGCGTAAAGGAGATTTCAGATGGTCCAATAACAAGGGCTAAGGCTAAACAGCTTCAAAGGGCCATAAGTAGTCAAATTGGAGCTATTGAAGCTTCTATGGGATTAGAAGCTTGCGATCTGAATGGAAACGAGCTAAATATATTTATTTATCTTCAATTTGAGATTGGGACGTGATTTAGAGGCGTTTGGTGACGTTGGGCTTTAAGAAGCAGCTAAGGGCTTTCTTTTCATGCTATTGGGCTTTATTTACTTCTTATGTTACTACTTTTATGTATTTGGGCTATTTTGAACTTGTTTAGTTTTGTTTTAAATTGTTAAGTCATATTGGGCTTATTTTGGGCCTTTTAAAGTTTATTAGGTAACATTAGGGTTTCACCTCATTTTGTAAGCCTATATAAGGCATGTAAAAGTCTTGTAGAGGCAGTTGCCTCATTTTGGATTTGGATGCACGAAAATAGACTTTTCTCTCTCAAAATTGTCTTCTCAAGTTTTTTTCAACTCTTGAAGATAGTTACTGACTTATCACTCTTTGATCACCAAGAGTGTGGCGTCAAAACCCTAAATTGATCCTTGTGGCGTCCATACGACTTATCAAGGTATCTATTTAGTTCTATCCTCCATCAACTTCACAATTTAATTTTGTTATAAATCAAGGCACATCATGCCCTCATCATGCTCCTCCTCTTGAAAAGGATTTGTTCTCAAATCACCACCTACTTCAAAAGGACTTAAGTAAGTAATATTATAAGTGGCACTAACATTGTATTCACCTGGCAAACTAACTTATATGCATTGTCATTGATGTGCTCAAGGACTTAAAAAGGTCCATCTCCTCTTAGAAGTAACTTAGATTGCCTTTGTGTCAGAAATCTTTCTTTTTTGCATGAGCACCAAACCCAATCTCCGGCTTCAAAAATTAGCTATCGACGCCCTTTATTAGCTTGTTTTGCATACTGCTCCATCCTCCTCTCAATGTTGAGTCTTGCTTTCTCATGTAACTGCTTAACAAATTTAGTCTTTTTCTTTCCATCTAAGTTAGCATGTTCAGACAAAGGAAATGCCATTAAATCTAATAAAGTTGAAGGATTAAAACCACATAACACAATGTCAAATGTTGAAAACTTAGTAGCAGAATGAATATTACAATTATAAACAAACTCAAGATGTGGTAAACATTCTTCCCAAGTTTTGATGTTCTTTTTAATTATAGCCCTCAACAAAGTAGACAAATTCCTATGTACTGCATCGGTTTGACCATTAGTTTGTGAGTGACAAGAAGTAGAAAATAATAACTTAGTTCCTAACTTACACCATAAAGTCTTTCAAAAGGAACTCAAGAACTTAACATCTCTATCCGAAACTACTATTCTAGGCATATCATGTAATCTTACAATTTCTCTAAAGAAAAAATCAACAACATGTGAAGCATCAGCAGTTTTTTTGATATGGAATGAAATTTGTCATCTTATAAAATCTATCCATAACTACAAAAATTGAATCCCTAGCATGTTTTAACCTAGGCAAACCTAACGCAAAGTCCAATGAAATATCAATCTAAATCTTACTGGGAATAGGCAGTGTTGTATAAAAACCATGGGGTTGATGACACAGGAGTGTCTGATCACATGGAGCTAAAAATAGAACTAAATGAATTTCAATGGTAAATTTGGAATTTATCTGGTACTGTTTCGGAAGGAATTTCTGGGTAATCTTCATACTACTCAAAAATTATATGTGTCTAGTTCTAAATCCTTTTTACAGCACATGAATATAAGTTTTCTAGAGTAAGTTGAATCCTAATAACTAAAGGAAGGTCAGACAGTTATTAGGTGAGCCAAATCTTGACAACTTGCAAGAATTGAAGACTTTTGTCTCCATCCAAGACTTTATAGCATATTATGTTCGAATTTAATGCTTCATTTATTGTATTTGCTGTATTTGTAGACTTTTGGTGTAAGGGTAGTTGTAAGTCTTAATTGCTGTCTTTTGTAAACTCCCAACCACCAAGTTTTAATGTTGTAATGAGTGCTTTGCAGTAGCCCTCCCAAGAAATCTCTATAAATACCTAAGGATGAGAGGAGAAGGGCAGAGAGTGAATTTTAAATTACTTGTATGTGGAAGAGTTCTCTTATGAGAGTTTCTACATTTAACTCTGTATCTCTTGGGTGGATTCCTTAGAGTGGTGAGTTTGAGAGTTCTGTATCTCTTGTAGGGTTCTTTGGGTGGTGAATTATTCTGTATCCCATTGTAATTCTCTTGAGTGGTGAGCTTGTACCACTCAAGAGAATTGTTTATTCAGTGTTTGAGTTTATTTTAATAAAAGTGAGTGTTTGTTTTCATTCTTCCAATCTTGTGGTTTTCTTTTTTTTCTAAACACTTGAGCCGGCATCAGTTTTGGTATCAGAGCTCAGAATGAGATCAATTTGATGTTCAATTCCTCTAATTGGTGGCAAAACATTAGGAACATCTACGGGAAAGAGATCCTCAATTTCCTGCAAAAGATTAACAATAACACTAGGAAAACTTTTGTCAATTTCGTTAGAAATAATTAAAACATCCTTGTACATAAGTACAAGTAAGGGCTGCCTCATGGTTAATGCTTTCTTCACATCACTCATTTTTGCATAAACACTCATTTTTCTTTCACTCAAGTCTTCCTAGTTTTCTCTCCCTTTGTGTTTCCCATTGCTCTCATTTTTAACACTCATCTCACCTTTTTTGTTTGTCTCTCTTTCTTGCTTCCTTCCCAAAGTTTCGGCTAATGAAGATTCAAACTCTTCATATTGTTTTTATGCGTATTTGATCTTCAAAAATCATTTTTGGAGGCAAAGGTCCAAGTTGGTATTTCTGCCCTTCCATGATCCTAAAGAATAATGGTTTTTAAACCCATCATGCATTACCCTTTTATCATATTGCCATGGTCTCCCCAACAACATGTGACCAGCATACATGGGTACCACATCACACCAAACCTCATCCTTATATCTACCAATTGAAAAAGAAACTAACACTTGCCGATTTACCTTCACAACACCACTATCATTCAACCATTGTAACTTGTACGGTCTTGGAGTAGGTAATTTTAGTTTCTCCACAAGCAATGTACTTGCCACATTTGTACAACTTCCGCTATCAACAATCACATTACACAACTTGTTAGCAATCAAACAATGAGTATGAAACAAATTTTCATATTCCTGACCATGTTCATTAATTTTATTTTGCAAACTAATTGTGCGTTGTACAACCAAATGTTCTCCTCTAGCATACTCTACATCACTAGCATCTTCTAAATGTGGCATGTCATCTTCATTTTCTCTCTTAGTTTCAGATTCAACCGCCCCATCCGTCATGATCATTACCTTTATATTAGGACAGTCACGTGCATCATGACCATGCCCAAGGCACTTAAAACACTTAATGCCTCTATTGATTAGGTTGATTCTCACCTCTACCCTTGCTGCCTATTGATGTGCCTTGATTTCTAGAAATATAGATTATTCCAAAATTCGAATAAAATCTGGTTCTTTTGTTGGTTATTTTTCTTTAAGTGTTTAGGCTGAATTGTAACAAAATTAAATGGTAAAGTTGATGGAGGATAGAACTAAATAGATATCTTGATAAGTCTGATGGACGCCACAAGGATCAATTTAGGGTTTGACGCCACACTCTTGGTGATCAAAGAGTGATAAGTCACCAACTGTCTTCAAGAGCTAGAAAACTTGAGAAGACAACTTTGTGAGAGAAATAGCTCTTCTATTTCGTGCTTCCAATTCCAAAATGATGCAACTGCCTCTATAAGACTTTAACATGCCTTATATAGGCTTACAAAATGAGGAGAAACCCTAATATTACCTAATTAACTTAAAAAGCCCAAAATAAGCCCAATATGACTTAACAATTTAAAATAAAGCTAAACAAGTTCAAAATGGCTCAAATACATAAAAATAGCATCATAAGAAGTAAATTAAGCTCAATAGCATGAAAAGAAAGCCCTCAGCTGCTTCTTTAAGCCCAACGTCACCAAACGTCTCTAAATCACATCTCAATCTCTAATTGAAGACAAATAAACACATTTAGCTCATTTCCATTCAGATCGCAAGCTTCTAATCCCATAGAAGCTTCAATAGCTCCAATTTGACTACTTATGGCCCTTTAAAACTGTTTAGCCTTAGCCCTTGTTATTGGACCATCTGAAATCTCCTTTACGCTCAGCTCACCTTCTTGAGTTGATTTAGAACTTTCATGATGCACATCACCTATCTCATTTTTGCTTTTAGTTTCATCAAATTTAGGCTTAACAATGGCTTTATCATCCTTTTTACTCCAATTCAGTTTCCAAAAAGAAGAAGAACCCGAATAAGGTTTTGAATCATACCTTGTGCCTTTCCTTTTAAGTTGTCATTCAATCTTCATGGCCACATTCACCATGTCCTCAATCTCCACAAAATGTTGCAACTCCACAATATCAACAATGTTCTTGTTTTACCCACTCAAAAACCGAGCCATGGTGGCCTCACGGTCCTCCTCCACATTAGCCCTTATCATGGCTATCTCCATCTCCTTATGATATTCTTCTACACTCATGGAACCTTGTGTCAAAGTTTACAACCGTTGATGCAATTCCCTATAGAAATTGTTAGGGACAAATCTCCTCCTCATGATTTGTTTCATCTCCATCCAAGTCTCTACGGGTCTATCATCATTTCTACGCCTGTCTTTGCACTATTGATCCCACCAAACAATAGCATAATCACAAAATTCAACAGCGGTTAGTTTTACATTTTTCTCTTCGGAGTAGTTATGACATTTAAATATCAGCTCCACTTTTCGTTCCCACTCCAAATAGGCCTCCAGATTGTTCATCCTTTGAAAAGAAGCAATTTTTTTCATTTTGATGCTGCCTATGTTTCGGTCCACACCATCAAAACGTCCTCTTCTAGTTTGTCTCCTAGGATTAACATTTTGACCGATTATGGTAGCTTGGCCATCATCTGTATCTTCTCCACCATCATATACATCATTGATAAAAGGTGGTTTTCTTCCTTGCTGTGGTTGATGTGCCTTGATTTATAACAAAATTAAATTGTGAAGTTGATGGAGGATAGAACTAAATAGATACCTTGATAAGTCGAATGGACGCCACAAGGATCAATTTAGGGTTTTGACGCCACACTCTTGATGATCAAAGAGTGATAAGTCAGCAACTATCTTTAAGAGTTGAAAAACTTGAGAAGACAATTTTGAGAGAGAAATAGCTCTTCTATTTCGTGCTTCCAATTTCAAAATGAGGCAACTGCCTCTACAAGACTTTTACATGCCTTATATAGGCTTACAAAATGAGGTGAAACCCTAATGTTACCTAATAAACTTTAAAAGGCCCAAAATAAGCTCAATATGACTTAACAATTTAAAACAAAACTAAACAAGTTCAAAATAGCCCAAATACATAAAAGTAGTAACATAAGAAGTAAATAAGCCCAATAGTATGGAAAGAAAGCCCTTAGCTGCTTCTTTAAGTCCAACGTCACCAAACGTCTCTAAATCACGTCCCGATCTCTAATTGAAGACAAATAAACACATTTAGCTTGTTTCCATTCAGATCGCAAGCTTCTAGTCTCATAGAAGCTTCAATAGCTATAATTTGATTACTTATGGCCCTTTGAAGCTGTTTAGCCTTAACCCTTGTTATTGGACCATCTGAAATCTTTTTTACGCTCAGCTCGCCTTCTTGAGTTGATTTAAAACCTTCATGATGCACATCATCACCCCCGGGCAGAGAATGATTTGCCCTCAAATCAGAATCTTCTAAATCTTCCAAATAAGGAGATAAGTCCTTCACATTAAAAGTGGCTGAAACATTGTAATCACCAAGAAAGTCAACTTTGTAAGCATTACTATTTACCTTCTCTATAATACGAAAAGGTCTATCAACTCTTGGCATCAGCTTGGACTTCCGCTTGCTAGGAAATCTTCCCTTGTTAAGACAAATCCAAACAAGATCACCAGGTTCAAAGCTAATCATTTTTCGTCCTTTATTAGCATGCTTAACATACTTAACTGTTTTCTCCTCAATATGAATTCGAACCTGCTCATGAAGCTTCTTCATCAATTATGCCTTCTTAACACCATCCATAGATGTCTTCTCATCAATTGGAATAGGAACAAGGTCAATAGGAACAAATGGATTAAATCCATACACAATCTCAAATGGTGAAAATTTTGTAGCCCCATGCACACTACGGTTGTATGCAAACTCCACAATAGGCAAACAAGTATCCCAACTCTTTAAGTTCTTGTTTATAACAGCCCGTAATAAAGAAGATAGAGTACGGTTCACTACCTCAGTTTGCCCATCAGTTTGTGGATGACAAGCAGTACTGAAAAGCAACTTTGTTCCAAGCTTCTTCCAAAGAGTCTTCCAAAAATAGCTTAAGAACTTTGTATCACGATCAGAGACAATGCTTTTAGGGATTCCATGCAAACGTACAATTTCCCTAAAAAACAAATCAGCAATATGAATAGCATCATCAGTTTTGTTACAAGGAATAAAGTGTGACATTTTGGAGAACCGATCAACCACAACCATCACTGAATCCTTCCCACGCTGTGTTCTAGGTAATCCAAGCACAAAATCCATACTAATATCCATCCATGGTTGCTCTGGGATAGGTAAAGGCATATATAGTCCATATGCATTCTCTTTACCCTTAGCTTTCTTGCAATTTACACATCTTTCAACAACTTTATGAACATCCTGCAGCATATTAGGCCAAAAGAAGTGCTCTTTCAGTAGCTCATAAGTTTTCTTCTCCCCAAAATGACCACTAAGACCACCCCATGAGCCTCACGCACAAGCAACTCACGTAAGGATCCTGAAGGTATACACATTCTGCCCAACTTGAACAAGTAACCATCATGCACAAAGAACCCATCACAAGCTCCTTTAGCATATTTAGACATCATATTAGCAAAGTATCAATCACTGGTATACTGTTCTTTTACCTGTTCAAAACCCAAAAGCCTTGCATTTAACATAGAAATCAATGCATACCTCATAGAAAGAGCATCAGCAATGACATTAGTTTGCCCCTTCTTGTATTTTATGACATATGGAAATGGCTCCATGAACTCTACCCATTTGGCATGTCTTTTATTCAGCTTGTTCTGCCCTTTAAGATACTTTAATGATTCATGGTCAGTATGAATAACTAACTCTTTAGGTAATAAATAATGCTGCCATACCTCTAAAGCTCGAATCAATGCATAAAACTCCTTGTCATAAATAGAGTAGTTTAACCGTGCCCCATTCAGCTTCTCACTAAAGAAAGCAATTGGCCTCTTTTCTTGCATCAACACAGCCCCTATACCGACCCCTGAAGCATCACACTCTATTTCAAATGTTTTAGCAAAATCGGGAAGTGCTAAAACTGGAGCAGAACATAATTGTTCTTTTATCAGTTCAAATGACTTCTGTGCATTCTCATTCCACCTAAACTCATTTTCCTTTTTCAAACACTCTGTCATAGGTGCAATAATAGAACTAAAGTCTTTAATAAATCGCCTATAGAAAGAGGCAAAACCATGAAAACTTCTCACATCCGCAACACCAGTAGGTTTAGGCCAATCACGAATTGCCTTAACCTTCTCCTCATCAACCTTAATTCCACTACCAGAAACAACATACCCCAAAAAGATAACACTATCTTGGCAGAAATAGCACTTCTTGAGGTTTCCATACAACTTAGCATCACGCAAGGTCTCAAATACAGCCATAAGATGCTTCCATTGAACCTTAATTTGTACTCCATAGCACCTGATCGCCAACATGGTCAAATGGCCTTTTTATTCTTCAAGATAAGCTAAAAACTTCATTCTAATAGGGCTGGACTCTTGTCTTCATGATTTGGACTTGCTTGAATTATGTTGACCATTTTAGATTCTTCTTACATCCTTAGAACCTTGACCGAAACTTAACTAGCTTGCTCCTTCCAAATGTTTTTCCATTAAACAAGTTAAGGCTTCTTTCATTCTTTTAGCTTTAGCTCTTGTCATTGGTCCTCCATGAACATTTAAAAGATCTTTTCCAACCTTAGCCGAACGGTGATCAACTTGCTGGTTCTCATCAATTCTCTTGTAAGAGTTTCTTTATTTAACTCTGTATCTCTTGGATGGAATCCTTAGAGTGGTGAGTTTAAGAGCTGTGTATCTCTTGTAGGTTTCTTTGGGTGGTGAATTATTCTGTATCCCATTTTATTTCTCTTGAGTGGTGAGCTTGGTTTTGTACCACTTTTACTTTATCAGCGTTTGAGTTTATTTTAATAAAAGTGATTGTTTGTTTTTGTTCTTCCAATCTTGTTGTATTCTTTTCTAAACACTTGAGCCTGCATCACAAAGGTGTAAGAAGATAGTAGATGCCACACTCAATATAGATGAGAAGTTATGAGTGATAAGTCTGAAAGAACGCCACAAGTTAAAATCTTGATAAGTTCTAATAAAAGTTCTTTAAAGAACTTAAGAAAAAAACTCTCAATATTAATATTATCAATTCTGTTTTTGTTCTCCCTCATCGCTCATATATTTGTAGAGACCTCTTGGGATGTCTAGCATTTATTACAATAACTAATGACAACTTACAACTACTAAATATCAACTACTACCAATAACTTAAGCACTTGGGATTCCAACACTTATTACAACAATTGATGAAAACTTATAACTATTAACTACTTACGACTATTAACTACTAACAACTACCAATATTGAGACTTCAAATCACATGGGCTATTCACATGAGTTGTTGTGCTGTTGTTCCGCATCACACATGGATGTTCAATGGACCTTGTGATGTTTTGGCAACCTAGTTCGCATCATCTTCCAACTTAGTTGTTTGTCTACCTCTTTTTCCATATTCAACAATCTATTCCAAGCATCTTCATCAATGCCATCATCATTCATAGTAGCACGCCTATCTTGAATTCGCAATGTAGAAACTCTAGGTGTCTAAGCCCTTTGTGTACTAGATTCAAATTTATCTATCCACTTATGAACTTGCTCCATCTCTGCTTCAACAATTTTTTCATCTCACCCATTAAAGCTTTCATGAGAAACTTTGAATCAACCTTTTTCGATGCAACTTCGGAAGTACTTTTGTCCTAATTGTTTTACATGTTTGCTGCAAAATACAGTTAGAAAATTAAAAAGAACCTCGCACACTTACTCACACGTTTCACTCAAAGAATGATTTACTCAACTTTCACTCGTGTTTTCGCTCGTGTTTTTTTTTTAAATTTAGAAAAGCAAATCTAGAATTAATGGAATCTGAAATTTTTTTTTTGTCTCTCTTTTTTTATTTATATGTAATAACAGAACCTGAAGAATTAGATAAATAACAGACAAGAAGAAATAAGAAAATTGATATAGGCTATAGATTTTTAAGGACTAAAATAAAGTTGCTGATTTAAAAGAAAGAACAATCAATAAAAATTAAAAAGATAGTTCAAACCTGATTAGAGCCTAATGATATGATCCACACCAAGAAATTGATAACGTTGTGGATCAAGAAGGTCTCCAAGATTGTCAAGAAACAGATTTGTATGAAAATCGCAACCCATTGCTTATATTGCAGCAGGAACCTTGGTATAATGAAGACGCCACAATCAATTATGGAATGATTGATTGGTAAGTCGAAAGAGAACACCACGAAAATTATTTCGATAATTTCAAAGAGTTCTAAAAGAACCAAAGAGAATTTTCTTAATTAAATTGCTTAATCCTTTTCTATCATCCCTTATGTATATAAAATGAACATTTGGGATGATAGCATTTATTACAATATTGAATGACAACTTAAAAATTAATAGTTACCAACTACTACCAACATGGCTTTAAACTAGTTTTTTTCAAACTTTGCAATTACAACAATAAATGCTTCAAACTTTGCAACTACAACAATAAATGCAGCTGCAGACTTTAACTAAGTACCAACCACTAACAACTAAGGCTTTATTTCAAATATTATAACTACTATTATAAATATTTATTCTAGGCTCCCAAAAGCTTCTAATTACTTAGTACTCAAAGGGGTTGCTGTGATCACCAATTTAGAAAACTCCTCTAATTCCATCCACTTTGTGATCTGAGAAATTTATTTACCTTTGCCCAAATATTTTGAATCCGTCCATTCAGAGTTTCCTTGAACCTTTTTAGCTTGAGCCTTTGTAATCGGACAAACTGGAACTTGAATAGGTTCTGCATTTCATTTTTTAGTTTTGCCCTCATCATTCATCTCCTCTTGAAAAGGATTTATCCTCAAATCATCACCTACATCAAAAGGACTTAAATCAGTCACATTAAAAGTGGCACTAACATTGTACTCACCTGGCAAATCTAACTTATATGCATTGTCATTGATGCGCTCAAGGACTTAAAATGGTCCATCTCCTCTTGGAAGTAACTTAGATCGCCATTGTGCCGGAAATCATTCTTTTCGCATATGCAACCAAACCCAATCTCCGGGTTCAAAAATCAGTTGTCGACGCTCTTTATTAGCTTGTTTTGCATACTGCTCCATTCTCCTCTCAATGTTGAGTCTTGCTTTCTCATGTATCTGCTTAACAAATTCAGCCTTTTTCTTTCCATCTAAGTTAGCACGTTCAGAAAAAGGTAATTGTATTAAATCCAATGGAGTTAAAGGATTAAAACCATAAATAATTTTAAATTGTGAAAACTTAGTAACAGAATGAATAGTACAATTATAAGCAAACTCAACATGTGGTAAACATTCTTCCCAAGTTTTGATGTTCTTTTTAATTATAGCCCTCAACAAAGTAGACAAAGTCTCATTTACTACTTCGCTTTGACCATCAGTTTGTGGGTGACAAGTAGTAGAAAATAATAACTTAGTTCCTAACTTACACCATAAAGTCTTCCAAAAGTAACTTAAGAACTTAGCATCTCTATCTAAAACTATTGTTCTAGGCATACCATGTAATCTTACAATTTCTCTAAAGAATAAATTAGCAACATGTGAAGCATCATCAGTTTTGTGACATGGAATGAAATGTGCCATCTTAAAAAATCTATCCACAACCACAAAATTTGAATCCCTACTATGTTTAGACCTAGGCAAACCTAAAACAAAATCCATCGAAATATCAATCAAAGGCTCATTGGGAATAGGTAGAGGCATGTACAAACCATAGGGTTGCATTCAAAATTTTGCTTGCCTACATGTAACACATTGACCACAAATTCTCTCAACATCTAATTGAAGAACAGCCAGCAGCTCAAGCTGATACATGAGACATTCTAATTGAAGAATTGAGAGACAAAAAATTCAGCAACTTCAACAACATTTAGAACGTTTCAAAGATCGAGGTAAAGCTGTGCAACATGAAGATCTCGATAATGGTTCTTCTAGCAATGCTGAAGGTAATACACGAGACATTTTAAGGGTAGAATGCACCTAGATGAGTTTGTGGATTGGTTGAACACCATAGAAAGAATTTTTTATTATCAATATGTTCCAGAAAATCAAAAGGTAAAAGTCGTTGCCATAAAACTTAAAAAGTATGCTTCTTTATGGTGGAAAAATCTGAGAAAACAAAGGATATGGAAAGGTAGAAGTAAGATCGTGACCTGGGAGAAGATGAAACGAGAGCTTAAGAGGAAATATCTTCCGGACAACTATCGGCAAGATATTTTTCTCAAACTACACAACTTTCGTCAAAAGGAGCTTTCTGTAGAAGACTACACTGCAGAATTCGATCATCTCATGCTGAAATGCACTATGGCTGAACAAGAAGAATAGAAAATTGCACGTTATCTTGGGGGTTTAAGACTGGTAATTTCAAACATTGTGCAATTATAACCATACTAGACTTATGGAGTTGTTTGTAGACTTGCACTTAAGGTGGAGAATCAATAAAAGATAGTACGGAGCGGCAATTCTTGATTCGTGACACGAGAGGGTTTTTTTAACCGAGGGAGTACTTCCAACTCTAAGACCATTCCTACTACCAAACCTACTACAAGAACTTCTTCAAAGAATGATGGTGTCTCTAACCAAAAGAAGCAAAACCATTCCTCCAACACCAATTTCAGCAAATGTTTCAAATGCCAAGGATATAGACATATTGCTTCTGAATGCCCAAATCATAGGATTATGACACTAGTTGAAGAAGAAGATGAAGAATAGATGGAGAACAACCATGTAGAACCTGAGGAAGACAATGAAGATATAACTTATGAGGATGAATGTGAAACTCTTATCCTTCATAAAGTTTTAAGAAGAAGATTGATTGCGAAAAAACATCTTTCATACCAAGTGTACTTCTCATGGCAAGGTGTGTAATGTCAAAATTGATGGGGGGGTAGTTTTGAAAATGTGGCTTTTGCACTTATGGTAGAAAAATTGGACCTGAAGACAGTGATGCATCCTTAACCATATAAGCTTTCTTGGCTCAAAAAGGGAAATGAAATTAAGGTAAATAAATGCTGCCTTGTATCTTTTTCTATTGGAAAAAACTATAAAGATGAAGTTTGGTGTGACGTTGTTCCAATGGATGCTTGTCATTTACTTCTTGGTCATCCATGGCAATATGATAGAAAAATTATTCATGATGGCCATAAAAACACTTATTACTTTGTCAAGGATGGTGTTAAAGTCATTTTGGGTCCTTTTAAGATGATCAATGTTCCTAAGCCTTTTAAAGGGGAGGGAAATAATTTCTTGACTCTTTCTGAATGTAAGAGGGAATTTTCAAAGGTTGATGAAGCCTTTGCTCCTGTGGTGTTTAAAGAAAACAATAATAGTTCTGAGCCACCTTTTATAATGAAGAAGCTAATTCAAGAATTTCATGATGTAGTATTAGATAAGATACCACCAGGATTGCCTCCTATGAGAGACATTTAACATGGCATTGATCTTATTCCAGGAGCTGTTCTACCAAACAAAGCAGCCTACAGCATGAGTCCTAAGGAGCATGCTGAACTTCAAAGTCAAGTAAATGAGCTTTTGTCCAAAGGCTTAATTGAAGAATGTAAGAGCCCTTGTGCTATTCCTGCTCTCCGTGTGCCCAAGAAGGATGGTTATTTTCGTACGTGTGTGGATAGTAGAGCTGTCAACAAAATTATCGTTGATTATCGCTTTCCCAATTCCTCGACTTGATGATCTTCTTGACCAACTGTATGGAGCTTGTAGTTTCTCCAAGATTGATCTACGGAGTGGATACCATCAAATAAAAATGAAACCAAGTGACGAATGGAAGACAACATTCAAGACAAGAGATGGGCTTTATGAATGGAAGGTCATGTCTTTTGGACTTTCAAATGCTCCCAATACTTTCATGCATTTGATGAATCATGGTCTGAAACCCTACATTGGAGGATTCGTTGTTGGCTACTTTGATGACATTCTTGTGTATAGCAAAGATGAGGAACAATACTTGGATCATCTCCATCAAGTTTTCAACACTTTGAGGAAATAGAAGATTTATGTCAACCTAAAGAAATGTGAGTTCTTCTTAGATTGCCTTATCTTTTTAGGCTATGTAGTCTCTAAAGATGGAATCAAAATGGATCCTAGTAAGGTGGAAGCTATTTTGAACTGGCCTATTCCTCAAACTCTCCATGATGTTCGAATATTTCATGGATTAGCTTCATTTTACCGACGTTTCATTAAAGGATTTAGTTCAATCATGGCACCAATCACTGAATGTTTAAAGGGTGAAGTGGACAAATAAAGCACAAAGGAGTTTTGACGTCATCAAAGCAAAGGTAACCCAAGCCCCTATTCTTGCATTATCAAATTTTGACAAAGTGTTCGAGGTTAAGTGTGATGCATCAAATGTGGGAATTGGCACTGTCCTTAGTCAAGAAGGTAAACCCATTGCTTTCTTTAGTGAAGAATTGAGTGATTCACACAAGAAGTATTCTACTTATGATAAAGAGTTCTATGCTATTTGTCGAGCTCTAGATCATTGGAGTCATTATCTTCTTCCAAAACTTTTTGTTCTTTATTCTGATCATGAAGAACTTAAGTTCATAAATAGCCAGCACAAACTTAATAGGCGTCATGCTCATTGGGTTGAATTCCTTCAATCCTTCAACTTCACCATTAAGCATAAATCTGAAGTTCAAAATATAGTGACTGATGCATTAAGTCGAAGATATTCCCTGCTGTCCTCTATACAAAGATGATGCTTTTTTTGGAAAAATCATAGAAGACTGCAAGCATGGCTTTTTTCAACAATTTTTGTTACATGATGGGTAACTTTTTAAAGGCAACCGCTTATGTTTTTCCCAATGTTCTCTTCGAGAGTCTATTATCAAATTATCTCATGATGGCAGACTTGGCGGACATTTTGGGAGAGACAAGACTTTGGCTCAATATACAAGAAATATTTTATTGGCCAAAGTTGAAGAAGGATATTTAGAGGTATGTGGATTGGTGTAAAATCTATCATGTGGCTAAGAGTTATGGCCAAAATACTGGTTTGTACACTTCACTTCCTGTTCCTACAATGCCTTGGGAAGATGTAAGCATGGATTTTGTTCTGGGATTACCAAGAACTCAAAGAAATAAAGATTCTGTCATGGTGGTGGTGGATCATTTTTCAAAGATGGCACACTTCGTTCCTTGCAACAAGACTCTTGATGCTTCCGATGTAGTTGACTTATATTTTTAAGAAATTGTGAAACTACATGGAATTCCTAAGACTATCATCTCAGATCGTGATACTAAGTTCATGAGTCACTTTTGGCGCACTCTTTGGAGGAAGCTTGGAACTCAACTTAAGTTTAGTTCTTCCTATCATCCTTAAACTGATGGATAACCGAAAGTCACAAATCGCAGTTTGGAAAACCTTTTGAGGTGTTATGTTGGAAAGAACATCCGTCAGTGGGATCTTATTTTGGCTCAAGTTGAGTTTGCTTACAATCGGACAAAAGGCCAATCTACGGGTTATAGTCTGTTTGAAATTGTTTATGGTCAGAATCCCACAAGCCCATTCGATTTAGTCCCTTTTCCTATTACTTACCAATTTAGTGCAGATGCTGAAGAACGAGTGAAGAACATAAAAAAAATTGCATAAAGAAGTTAGGAAGAAAATATTGAAGCAAAACGAGAAGTACCAAAAGAGCGCCAATAAGCATTGCAAGAAAATGGAATTTCAAAAAGGAGATTTAGTTTGGATTCATCTCAGAAATGAAAGGTTCCCTTATGGTGAGTTTGCCAAACTCAAACCAAGAGCTGATGGACCATTTAAGGTGATAAAACGAATTGGGGAAAATGAATATAAAATTGGGCTTCTAAAATTTTATGGCGTTTTCGATGTATTCAATGTTGCTGATCTATCTCTTTATAAGGGTGATAACGAAATTGACTCGAGGTCGAGTCTTTTTCAACCAGGGGAGTTTGACACAGGAGTGTCTAATCACATGGTGCTAAAAATAGAACCAAATGAATTTAAGATAGTTACATTCGTACACTAAAAGACTCAAGGTAAGATAATGAATTTCAAAGGTAAATTTAGAATTAATCTGGTACTATTTCAGAAGGAATTGTTGTGCAAACTTCATACTACTAGAAAATTATATGTGTCTAGTTCTAAATCCTTTTTGCAGCACATGAATATAACGTTTCTAGAGTAAGTTGAATCTTAACAACTAAAGAAAGGTTAGACAGCTAGTAGGTGAACCAAATTTTGACAACTTGCAAGAATTGAAGACTTTTCTCTCCATCCAAGACTTAAGAGCATATTAAGTTTGCATTTTGATACTTCATTTTTTGTATTAGTTGTATTTGTAGACTTTTGGTGTAAGGGTAGTTGTAAGTCTTAGTTGTTGTCTTTTGAAATTTGTCAACTCCCAACCACCAAATTTGAATGTTGTAATAAGTGCTTTGCAGTAGCCCTTCCAAGAACTCTCTATAAATACCAAGAAGGATGAGAGGAAAGGGGCAAAGAGTGAATTTTAAATTACTTGTATGTGGGAGAGTTCTCTTATGAGAGTTTCTATATTTAACTCTATATCTCTTGGGTGGATTTCTTAGAGTGGTGAGTTTGAGAGTTTGTATCTCTTGTAGGGTTCTTTGGGTGGTGAATTATTTTGTATCCCATTGTAATTCTCTTGAGTGATGAGCTTGGTTTTGTACAAATTTTACTTTATCAGTGTTTGAATTTATTTTAATAAAAGTGAGTGTTTGTTTTGATTCTTCCAATCTTATTGTATTCTTTTCTAAACACTTGAGTCTGCATCACGTTCTTTCAGACTTATCACTCACAACTTCTCATCTATCTTAAGTGTGGCGTCTACTAAATTCTTATACCTCTGGTTCTTATCTTTGATAGATAACGGGTCAAGGTTTTTTTTTCTGTTTATCTAAAAATCTGAATTAGAACGATCCTTGGGCAAAGGAACCTCATTGAGCATCTGAGTCTCACTTTTCTTTGTGAGGTTCACATCGTTTGGTATCAAAGCTTAGGCTCTAATTAGGTTTGAACTATCATTTTCATTTTCATTGATTTTTCTTTATTTTAAATCAGCAACTTTATTTTTTTCTCTAAAAAAATCTGTAGCCTATATCAATTTTCTTGTTTCTTCTTGTCTGTTATTTAATCTAATTCTTCAAGTTCTGTTATTACATATAAATAAATAAAAAGAGAAACAAAAAAAAAAGTTCAGATTCCAAATTTACTTTTCTAAATTTAAAAAAAAAAACACGAGTGAAAGTTGAGTGAATCATTCTTTGAGTAAAACACGTGAGGGTGTGTGTGAGGTTTTTGTTTTTTCTAACTTTGTTTTGCAGCAAACATGTTAAACAATAAGGACAAAAATACTTCTGAAGTTGCATTGAAAAAGGTTGATTCAAAGTTTCTCATGAAAGCTTTAATGGGTGAGATGAGAAAATTGTTGAAAGTAGAGGTGGAGCAAGTTCATAAACGGATAGATAAATTGGACTAGTACACAAAGCATGCAGACTCCTAGAGTTCCTAAATTTCAAATTCAAGATAGGCATACTACCATGAATTATGATGGCATTGATGAAGATGCTTGGGATAAATTATTGAATAGGGCAAAGGAGCTAGACAAATAACTAAGTAGGAAGATCAAAACTCTAGTTCCACATCATCTTTGAAACTGGATTGGAATAAAAACGATGAGCAAGCTGATTCTAATTTCAAAGCAAAACCAGCGAAGGGCCAAAACGTGAGAGGCAGCCAAGGTCATATTGCATCTCAATGTCCAAAATCAAAGTCATTGATTCTAAGCAATAACCATGTTATTGAAACTGAAAGTAAGAAGTCAAATGACAAACCTATGCACCCGTTGGAAGATGCAAGTGATGGAATAGAGTATCCAATATATGGTAAGCTGATGGTTACTAAGTGTACATTAAGTTTGCAAATCGAAGAAGATAAAAAGGAATTTGTTGACATATTTCTCGAAGAGATACCTAATGCTTTACCACTAAAAAGATGAATCGAGCATCAGATCAACTTTATACCTGGAGCATTAATTCCAAATATTACAGCCTATAGAAGTAATCCCAATGAGACAAAGGAATTTCAAATATAGATTTGTGAGCTCATAGAGAAGAGGTACATGTGTAAGAGCATGAATCATCCTGTAATTTCAGTATTGCTTTTTCCTAAGAATGATAGATTGTGGAAGATGTGTGTTGATTGCTACGCTATCAAAAATTCCACTTCAAAGTTCAAGAGAGTTGTATTTGAGCCCGGTAAAGATTTGAGGATAAATCCTTTTCAAGAGAGGGGGAATGATGTGAACTAGGTTGCCAAAACAACACAAGGTCTATTGAAACTCCATGTGTGATGGAGAACAACAACACATGTGATATCAAGTCTCAATATTGGTAGTTGTTAGAAGTTATAACATACTATTAATTGTTGTAATAAGTGTTAACATTCCAAGTGCCTAGTTTATTGGTAGTAGTTGGTAGTTAGTAGTTGTAAGTTTTCATTAATTATTGTAATAAGTGCTAGAATCCCAAGTGCCTAAATTATTAGTAGTAGTTGGTAGTTAGTAGTTTTAAGTTGTCATTAGTACTGTAATAAATGCTAGACATCCCAAGAGGTCTCTATAAATATATGATAGATAAGGGAGAATGAAATCAGAGTTGATGATATTAATGTTTAGAGTTTTCTCTTAAGTTCTTCAAAGAACTATTATTAGAACCTATCAAGATTTTTTCTTGTGGCATTCTTTCAGACATATCACTCACAACTTCTTATCTATCTTGAGTGTGGCGTCTACTATATTCTTATACCTCTGGTTCTTATCTTTGATAGAAAATGGGTCAAGGTTCTTTTTTTTTTGTTTATAAAAAAAATCTGAACTAGAACGATCCTTGGGCAAAGGAACCTTATTGAGCGTCGGGTCTCACTTTTCTTTGTGAGGTTCACATCAACCTAAGCTCTGATACCAAATGATGTAAACCTCACAAATAAAAAGTGAGACCTGACGCTCAATAAGGTTCCTTTGCCAAGGACTGTTTTAATTCAGATTTTTATATAAACAAAAATAAGAACCTTGATCTGATATCTATCAAATATAAGAACCAGAGGTATAAGGATATAGTAGACGCCACACTCAAGATAGATGAGAAGTTATGAGTGATAAGTCTGAAAGAACGTCACAAGATAAAATCTTAATAAGTTCTAATAATAGTCCTTTGAAGAACTTTAGAGAAAACTCACAACATTAATATTATCAATTCTATTTTTGTTCTCCCTCATCTCTCATATATTTATAAAGACCTCTTTGGATGTTTAGCATTTATTACAGCAACTAATGACAACTTATAACTACTAACTAGCAACTATTACCAATAATTTAGGCACCTGAGATTTCAGCACTAATTACAACAATTAATGAAAACTTAAAACCTTAACCAGCTTAGGCTTTAATCAAGTTTGAACTATCCATTGAATTTTCATTGATTGTTCTTTCTTGTAATCAACAACTTCATTTTAGTCTCTAAAAATCTGTAGCCTATATCAATTTTCTTATTTCTTCTTCTCTATTATTTTATCTAATTCTTTAAGTTTTGTTATTACATATAAATAAATGAAAAAAAAGAGAGAGACAAAAAATAAAAAAATTAGATTCCATTGATTCCAGATTTGCTTTTCTAAATTTTTTTTTAAAAAAAAAACTAGAGTGAAAGTTGAGTGAATCATTCTTCGAGTGAAACAAATGAGGGAGTGTACGAGGTTCTTTTTATTTTTCTAACTTTGTTTTGCAACAAACATTTAAACAATAAGGATAAAAATACTTCCAAAGTTGCATCGAAATAGGTTGATTCAAAGTTTCTCATGGAAGCTTTAATGGGTGAGATGAGAAAAATGTTGAAAGTGGAGATGGAGCAAGTTCGTAAATGGATAGATAAATTTGAATCTATACACAAAGGGCGCTGACACCTACAGTTTCTAAATTGTGAATTCATGATAGGTGTGCTATCATGAATGATGATGGCATTGATGACAATACTTGGGATAGATTGTTGAATATGGCAAAGAATGTAGACAAACAAATAAGTAGGAAGAGTTCCACAAAATATAGCCAAAAACTCTAGTTCCACATCATCTTTGAAACTGTATTGGAGTAAAAACGATGAGCAAGCTGATTCTATATTCAAAGTAAAACCAACTAAGGGCCAAAACATAGGAGGCAGCCAAGGTTATATTGCATCTCAATGTCCAAATTAAAGTGCATTGATTCTAAGCAATAATGATGTGCCTTGATTTATAATAAATTTAAATGGTAAAGTTGATGGAGGATAGAACTAAATAGATACCTTGATAAGTCATATGGACGCCACAAGGATCAATTTAGGGTTTTGATGCCACACTCTTGGTGATCAAAGAGTGATAAGTCAGCAACTATCTTCAAGAGTTGAAAAACTTGAGAAGACAATTTTGAGAGAGAAAAGTTCTATTTTCGTGCATCCAATTCCAAAATAAGACAACTGCCTCTATAAGACTTTAACATGCCTTATATAGGCTTACAAAATGAGGGGAAACCCTAATGTTACCTAATAAACTTTAAAAAGCCCAAAATAAGCCCAATATGACTTAATAATTTTAAAACAAAACTAAACAAGTTCAAAATGGCCCAAATACATAAAAATAGTAACATAAGAAGTAAATAAAGCCCAATAGTATGGAAAGAAAGCCCTTAACTGCTTCTTTAAGTCCAACGTCACCAAACGTCTCTAAATCACGTCCCGATCTCTAATTGAAGACAAATAAACACATTTAGCTCGTTTCCATTCAGATCGCAAGCTTCTAGTCTCATAGAAGCTTCAATAGCTATAATTTGATTACTTATGGCCCTTTGAAGCTGTTTAGCCTTAACCCTTGTTATTGGACCATCTGAAATCTTCTTTACGCTCAGCTCGCCTTCTTGAGTTGATTTAAAACCTTCATGATGCACATCATCACCCCCGGGCAAAGAATGATTTGCCCTCAAATCAGAATCTTCTAAATCTTCCAAATAAGGAGATAAGTCCTTCACATTAAAAGTGGCTGAAACATTGTAATCACCAAGAAAGTCAACTTTGTAAGCATTACTATTTACATTCTCTATAATACGAAAAGGTCTATCAACTCTTGGCATCAGCTTGGACTTCCGCTTGCTAGGAAATCTTCCCTTGTTAAGACAAATCCAAACAAGATCACCAGGTTCAAAGCTAATCATTTTTCGTCCTTTATTAGCATGCTTAACATACTTAACTGTTTTCTCCTCAATATGAATTCGAACCTGCTCATGAAGCTTCTTCATCAATTATGCCTTCTTAACACCATCCATAGATGTCTTCTCATCAATTGGAATAGGAACAAGGTCAATAGGAACAAATGGATTAAATCCATACACAATCTCAAATGGTGAAAATTTTGTAGCCCCATGCACACTACGGTTGTATGCAAACTCCACAATAGGCAAACAAGTATCCCAACTCTTTAAGTTCTTGTTTATAACAGCCCGTAATAAAGAAGATAGAGTACGGTTCACTACCTCAGTTTGCCCATCAGTTTGTGGATGACAAGCAGTACTGAAGAGCAACTTTGTTCCAAGCTTCTTCCAAAGAGTCTTCCAAAAATAGCTTAAGAATTTTGTATCACGATCAGAGACAATGCTTTTAGGGATTCCATGCAAACGTACAATTTTCCTAAAAAACAAATCAACAATATGAGTAGCATCATCAGTTTTGTTACAAGGAATAAAGTGTGACATTTTGGAGAACCGATCAACCACAACCATCATTGAATCCTTCCCACGCTGTGTTCTAGGTAATCCAAGCACAAAATCCATACTAATATCCATCCATGGTTGCTCTGGGATAGGTAAAGGCATATATAGTCCATATGCATTCTCTTTAGCCTTAGCTTTCTTGCAATTTACACATCTTACAACAACTTTATGAACATCCTGCAACATATTAGGCCAAAAAAAGTGCTCATTCAATAGCTCATAAGTTTTCTTCTCCCCAAAATGACCAGTAAGACCACCCCCATGAGCCTCACGCACAAGCAATTCACATAAGGATCCTGAAGGTATACACATTCTGCCCAACTTGAACAAGTAACCATCATGCACAAAGAACACATCACAAGCTCCTTTAGCACATTTAGACATCATATTAGTAAACTACGAATCACTGGTATATTGTTCTTTCACCTGTTCAAAACCCAAAAGCCTTGCATTTAACATAGAAATCAATGCATACCTCCTAGAAAGAGCATCAGCAATGACATTAGTTTGCCCCTTCTTGTATTTTATGACATATGGAAATGGCTCCATGAACTCTACCCATTTGGCATGTCTTCTATTCAGCTTGTTCTGCCCTTTAAGATACTTTAATGATTCATGGTCAGTATGAATAACGAACTCTTTAGGTAATAAATAATGCTGCCATACCTCGAGAGCCCGAATCAATGCATAAAACTCCTTGTCATAAATAGAGTAGTTTAACCGTGCCCCATTCAGCTTCTCACTAAAGAAAGAAATTGGCCTCTTTTCTTGCATCAACACAGCCCCAATACCGACCCCTGAAGCATCACACTCTATTTCAAATGTTTTAGCAAAATCAGGAAGTGCTAAAACTGGAGCAGAACATAATTGTTCTTTTATCAGTTCAAATGACTTCTGTGCATTCTCATTCCATCTAAACTCATTTCCCTTTTTCAAACACTCTGTCATAGGCGCAACAATAGAACTAAAGTCTTTAATAAATCGCCTATAGAAAGAGGCTAAACCATGAAAACTTCTCACATCCGCAACACCAGTAGGTTTAGGCCAATCACGAATTGCCTTAACCTTCTCCTCATCAACCTTAATTCCGCTACCAGAAACTACATACCCCAAAAAGATAACACTATCTTGGCAGAAATAGCACTTCTTGATGTTTCCATACAACTTAGCATCACGCAAGGTCTCAAATACAGCCATAAGATGCTTCACATGATCATCTAAAGTTTTACTATAGATCAAGATATCATCAAAATAGACCACAACAAACAGCCCGATAAACTTCCTCAAAACATGGTTCATAAGTCTCATAAATGTACTAGGTGCATTAGAAAGCCCAAATGGCATCACCATCCACTCATACAATCCATGCTTAGTTTTAAAGGCTGTTTTCCATTCATCACCTTCTTTCATCCTAGTTTGGTGATATCCACTCATTAAATCAACTTTAGAAAAATAAACAGCACCATGCAATTCATCAAGCATATCATCAAGTCTAGGGATAGGGAATCGATACTTAACCGTTATCTTGTTGATAGCCCGACTGTCCACACACATTCTCATGGTACCATCCTTCTTTGGAACAAGCAAAGTAGGCACTGAACAAGGACTAAGTGACTCACGCACATAGCCCCTCTCTAAGAGCTCACCAACTTGCCTTTTGATCTCTTTTACTTCCTCCGGATTACATCTATATGCTGGTCTATTTGGAAGTGAAGCTTCATGCACCAAATCAATTTGATGCTCTATCCCTCGAATAGGTGGTAATCCCAATTGTATCTCCTCCGGAAATACATCTTTGAACTCTTCAAGCAACTCCACAACCTGTCTTGGCAAATCCAAACACTCCACTTGCAATAAAGGCTTTGCCCAAGTCATGAAAACAACCCCCACAGAAGCTGGTGCTTGCTCAACATCTCCATTTTTCGCTAACATTAACCCTTTACCAGATTCTATCATCTTCCTTTGATTCTGCAACTGATTTTTTCTAACTTGTTGATAACTCAACAGCATCAAATTCACTCTCTTCCCATTCAACACAAATGAATAAGTGTTCCTTCGCCCATTATAAATCACATCATTATCAAATTACCATGGAGGTCCTAATAACACATGACTAGCTGTCATAAGAACCACATCACATAAAACCTCATCATGGAAGGTTTTAATGGAAAATGGCACTCGAACCTATCTTGTAACCTGAATCTCTCCCTTGTCATTAAGCCAAAGTAATTTGTATGGTTTTGGACGTGGAACAGTAGTTAATCCCAATTTCTCCACTAAAGCAGTGGATGCAACATTGGTACAACTACCATTATCAATGATCATGGCACAAACCTTATCTCAGATTTGACATCTTGTATGAAAGATGTTTTCGCACTGTTCCAAACCAATATCAACTTCAGCACTCAAAATCGTTTGAATAACTAATAAATTTCCCTCCATTGGCTCAAGATTCTCTTCTTGTTCAATCACTTCGACTTTAGATTCCTCTTCCATCTCAGCCTCATCTTCACTTACAAGATCTCCATACTTCCCTTGTAAAACCATCACCCTCTTATTCGGACATTCAGAAGCAATATGCCCATTTCTCAAGCACTTGATGTCTCGCGACCTCCTGGAAAATTGAGGTTCTAATACCTTCTCCTTTCCTCTCAACGAACCTGAACTAGCACTTCCTTAACTGAACTCCACTTTCTCATCACGTTTAGGTGTGTTCCATGTTCGCGAAGGTGAAGAAACAGCCTTTGTATTACTTGTTGTAGTTGACCTCATATGGATACCCCCTCTTTTCAGCTGTCTTTCTACTTTATTTGCAAGCTTTATGACATCCTCAAGAAATATGAAAGGCTGTAACTCAACAACATTAGCTATATCCCTCTTCAATCCATCAAGGAATCTAGCTATTGTTTGCTCTTGAGGTTCATTCAAATCACAGCGAATCTGCAACAGCTCAAATTCTTTCACATACTCCTCCACACTCAAGGAATCGTGCCGCAAAGTCTGGAGTTTGATGTATAATTCTTGTTTATAGTAATCCGGAACAAATCTCTTCTTCATTAGTCTTTTCATAACTGGCTAGCGTGTAACTTCTTCTTCGTCATCCCTTCTTCGCTGAGCTTTTAAGTTTTCTCACCACAAAAGTGCGTAATCGGTAAACTCAAGTGCTGCTACCTTACACTTCTTTGCCTCAAGGTACTCATGCCAATCAAACACCCTTTCTACCTTCTGAACCCATTCAAGATATTCCTCAGGAGAACTAGTACCTCTAAATGGTGGTATATTAAGTTTGATACCACTAGTAGGGTCATTTTGCTGCCTCCTTATCCTACCCCGATCTTTAACCTCATCATCCCTATTTGGCTCATCTCCAGTATCCCCTAGGTCATTTCGAGGTACCCTACGCCCTACCTGCCTTTGTTGGGGTTGCAAAGTATTTCTTTGCATAATTTCTATAATTGCAGCGAGTTGTCCACGAATTTCAATAATCTCACCTCGAAATTCATCATGAGCTCGTTGTAAGCCCATGAGTTGAGCTTGTTCTAAACTCAGTCCCTTTGGTACTCTACTTGCATCATCGTCAGCCAATATTAACAAAAACCCCAAACAAGTATGAATAATGAACAACACAACCAGTAACTAAAACACTCTTCTCAAACTGAATTTTTTACCAATTCAGTAAATAAAATCAGATAGCAACAATTTACTCAAATTCAAAATTTCCAGGTTCAGGAACAATTTAATTCAGCAAACTCATCTCCAGTTCACAAACTACTAAGAATTAATTTTAATGCTTTAGAGTTACAACTCAACTACTAACCTCAAATATTAGAGACCCAACCTGATAATAACCCCACAAAATTATATAACAAAAAAAATAGCAAGACACCTTCAATAGTTGAAACTTCAGTTTGCACACTGAAATCCTATGCTCTGATACCAGATGATGTGCCTTGATTTATAACAAAATTAAATGGTAAAGTTGATGGAGGATAGAACTAAATAGATACCTTGATAAGTCGTATGGATGCCATAATGATCAATTTAGGGTTTTGACGCCACCCTTTTGGTGATCAAAGAGTAATAAGTCAGCAACTATCTTCAAGAGTTGAAAAACTTGAGAAGACAATTTTGAGAGAGAAAAGTTCTATTTTCGTGCATCCAATTCCAAAATGAGGCAACTGCCTCTATAAGACTTTAACATGCCTTATATAGGCTTACAAAATGAGGGAAAACCCAAATGTTACCTAATAAACTTGAAAAGCCCAATATGACTTAATAATTTTAAAACAAAACTAAACAAGTTCAAAATGGCCCAAATACATAAAAATAGTAACATAAGAAGTAAATAAAGCCCAATAGTATGGAAAGAAATCTCTTAGCTGCTTCTTTAAGTCCAACATCACCAAACGTCTCTAAATCACGTCCCGATCTCTAATTGAAGACAAATAAACATATTTAGCTCGTTTCCATTCAGATCGCAAGCTTCTAATCTCATAGAAGCTTCAATAGCTATAATTTGATTACTTATGGCCCTTTGAAGCTGTTTAGCCTTAGCCCTTGTTATTGGACCATCTGAAATCTCCTTTACGCTCAGCTCGCCTTCTTGAGTTGATTTAAAACCTTCATGATGCACATCAAATAACAATGTCATTGAAATTGAAAGCAAGTCAGATGACGAACCTATGCCACCGTTGTAAGATGTAAGTAATGGAATGGAGTACCCAGTAGATGGTGAGCTAATGGTTATTGAGCTTACATTAAGTTTGCAAACCAAAAAAGATGAAAAGGAATTTGATGATGTGTTTCTTGAAGAGATACCTAAAACTTTACCACTAATAAGGATAATCAAGCATCAAATCAACTTTAAACCTGGAGCATCAATTCCAAATAGGACAGCCTATAGAAGTAATCCCAATAAGACAAAGGAACTTCAAAGATAGGTTTGTGAGCTCATGGAGAAGAGGTATGTGTATAAGAGCATGAACCATCTTGCCATACCAGTATTGCTTGTGCTTAAGAATGATGGGATATGAAAGATGTGTGTTGATTACTGCGTTATCAAAAATACTACTTCAAAGTTCAAAAAAGTTATATTTGAGCCCAGTAAAGATTTGAAGACAAATCCTTTTCAAGAGAGGGAGAATGATGCGAACTAGGTTGCCAAAAAAATTACAAGGTCCATTGAACATCCATGTGTGATGGGGAACAACAGCATAATAGCTTATGTGATATGAAGTCTCAATATTGGTAATTGCTAGTAGTTAGTAGTTATAAGTTACTATTAATTATTGTAATAAGTGCTTGCATTCCAAGTGCTTCATTTATTAGTATTAGTTGGTAGTTAGTAGTTGTAAGTTTCCATTAATTATTATCAGAAGTGCTAGAATCCCAAGTGCCTAAATTATTAATAATGGTTGGTAGTTAGTTGTCATTAGTTGTTGTAATAAATGTTAGACATCTCAATAGGTCTCTATAAATAAGTGAGAGATGAGGGAGAACGAAAATAGAATTGATAATTTTAATGTTGAGAGTTTTCTCTTAACTTCTTCAAAGAACTTTTATTACAACTTATCAAGATTTCAACTTGTGGCGTTCTTTCAGACTTATCACTCACATCTTTTCATCTATCTTGAGTGTGGCATCTACTATCTTCTTATACCTTTGGTTCTTATCTTTGATAGATATTGGGTCAAGGTTTTGATTTTTGTTTATACAAAAATCTGAATTAGAATGATCCTTAGTAAAGGAACCTCATTGAGCGTCGGATATCACTTTTCTTTGTGAGGTTCACATCAAGTACCCTGAGGAAAAGAAGTATAAAATAGAAGAGTATGAGTTTACAGATTATGCACTTTTATGGTTGGAAAACTTAAAAGCTCAGCAAAAAGGGATGATGAAGAGGAAGTTAATAGTTGGCCACTTATGAAAAGATTAATAAAGAAGAGATTTGTTCCTGATTACTATAAACAAGAATTATACATCAAACTCCAGACTTTGTGGCAAGGTTTCTTAGGTGTAGAAGAGTATGTGAAAGTACCACACCTAAAAAGGTGCAACCCAATGGTATTATGCACACTCCTATTGTAAGCAAACTCCATATGCAGCAGACAATCCTCCCAATTCTTCAATTTCTTTTGAATTATAGAATAAAAAAAAGCTCCTAATGTTCACCACTTCAGTTTGCTCATCTGTTTGTGGATGGCATGTTGTTGAAAATAACAGCTTGGTCCCTAGCCTCTTCCACAAAGTTGATGTGCCTTGATTTATAACAAAATTAAATTGCAAAGTTGATGGAGGATAGAACTAAATAGATACCTTGATAAGTCGAATGGACGCCACAAGGATCAGTTTAGGGTTTTGACGCCACACTCTTGATGATCAAAGAGTGATAAGTCAGCAACTATCTTCAAGAGTTGAAAAACTTGAGAAGACAATTTTGAGAGAGAAATAGCTCTTCTATTTCGTGCTTCCAATTTCAAAAAGAGGCAACTGCCTCTACAAGACTTTTACATGCCTTATATAGGCTTACAAAATGAGGTGAAACCCTAATGTTACCTAATAAACTTAAAAAGGCCCAAAATAAGCCCAATATGACTTAACAATTTAAAACAAAACTAAACAAGTTCAAAATAGCCCAAATACATAAAAGTAATAACATAAGAAGTAAATAAAGCCCAATAGCATGAAAAGAAAGCCCTTAGCTGCTTCTTAAAGCCCAACGTCACCAAACGTCTCTAAATCACGTCCCAATCTCAAATTGAAGACAAATAAATACATTTAGCTTGTTTCCATTCAGATCGCAAGCTTCTAATCCCATAGAAGCTTCAATAGCTCCAATTTGACTACTTATAGCCCTTTGAAGCTGTTTAGCCTTAGCCCTTGTTATTGGACCATCTGAAATCTCCTTTACGCTCAGCTCACCTTCTTGAGTTGATTTAGAACCTTCATGATGCACATCATCACCCCCGGGCAGAGAATGATTTGCCCTCAAATCAGTATCTTCTAAATCTTCCAAATAAGGAGATAAGTCCTTCACATTAAAAGTGGCTGAAACATTGTAATCACCAGGAAGGTCAACTTTGTAAGCATTACTATTTACC
Organism: Ailanthus altissimus; assembly: GCA_946807835.1. Taxonomy (NCBI): domain Eukaryota; kingdom Viridiplantae; phylum Streptophyta; class Magnoliopsida; order Sapindales; family Simaroubaceae; genus Ailanthus; species Ailanthus altissimus. The sequence goes on from OX327684.1 coordinate 11,953,931, forward strand.
TTCTCTATAATACGAAAAGGTCCATCAACTCTTGGCATCAGCTTGGACTTCCGCTTGCTAGGAAATCTTCCCTTGCTAAGATGAATCCAAACAAGATCACCAGGTTCAAAGCTAATCATTTTTCGTCCTTTATTAGCATGCTTAACATACCTAACTGTTTTCTCCTCAATATGAATTCGAACCTGCTCATGAAGCTTCTTCATCAATTCTGCCTTCTTAACACCATCCATAGATGTCCTCTCATTAATTGGAATAGGAACAAGGTCAATAGGAACAAATGGATTAAATCCATACACAACCTCAAATGGTTAAAATTTTGTAGCCCCATGCACACTACGGTTATATGCAAACTCTACAATAGGCAAACAAGTATCCCAACTCTTTAAGTTCTTGTTTATAACAGCCCGTAATAAAGAAGATAGAGTACGGTTCACTACCTCAGTTTGCCCATCAGTTTGTGGATGACAAGCAATACTGAAAAGCAACTTTGTTCCAAGCTTCTTCCAAAGAGTCTTCCAAAAATAGCTTAAGAACTTTGTATCACGATCGGAGACAATGCTTTTAGGGATTCCATGCAAACGTACAATTTCCCTAAAAAACAAATCAGCAATATGAATAGCATCATCAGTTTTGTTACAAGGAATAAAGTGTGACATTTTGGAGAACCGATCAACCACAACCATCACTGAATCCTTCCCACGCTGTGTTCTAGGTAATCCAAGCACAAAATCCATACTAATATCCATCCATGGTTGCTCTGGGATAGGTAAAGGCATATATAGTCCATATGCATTCTCTTTACCCTTAGCTTTCTTGCAATTTACACATCTTTCAACAACTTTATGAACATCCCGCAGCATATTAGGCCAAAAGAAGTGCTCTTTCAGTAGCTCATAAGTTTTCTTCTCCCCAAAATGACCACTAAGACCACCCCATGAGCCTCACGCACAAGCAACTCACGTAAGGATCCTGAAGGTATACACATTCTGCCCAACTTGAACAAGTAACCATCATGCACAAAGAACCCATCACAAGCTCCTTTAGCACATTTAGACATCATATTAGCAAAGTAGGAATCACTGGTATATTGTTCTTTCACCTGATCAAAACCCAAAAGCCTTGCATTTAACATAGAAATCAATGCAGACCTCCTAGAAAGAGCATCAGCAATGACATTAGTTTGCCCCTTCTTGTATTTTATGACATATGGAAATGGCTCCATGAACTCTACCCATTTGGCATGTCTTCTATTCAGCTTGTTCTGCCCTTTAAGATACTTTAATGATTCATGGTCAGTATGAATAACGAACTCTTTAGGTAATAAATAATGCTGCCATACCTCGAGAGCCCGAATCAATGCATAAAACTCCTTGTCATAAATAGAGTAGTTTAACCGTGCCCCATTCAGCTTCTCACTAAAGAAAGAAATTGGCCTCTTTTCTTGCATCAACACAGCCCCAATACCGACCCCTGAAGCATCACACTCTATTTCAAATGTTTTAGCAAAATCAGGAAGTGCTAAAACTGGAGCAGAACATAATTGTTCTTTTATCAGTTCAAATGACTTCTGTGCATTCTCATTCCATCTAAACTCATTTCCCTTTTTCAAACACTCTGTCATAGGCGCAACAATAGAACTAAAGTCTTTAATAAATCGCCTATAGAAAGAGGCTAAACCATGAAAACTTCTCACATCCGCAACACCAGTAGGTTTAGGCCAATCACGAATTGCCTTAACCTTCTCCTCATCAACCTTAATTCCGCTACCAGAAACTACATACCCCAAAAAGATAACACTATCTTGGCAGAAATAGCACTTCTTGATGTTTCCATACAACTTAGCATCACGCAAGGTCTCAAATACAGCCATAAGATGCTTCACATGATCATCTAAAGTTTTACTATAGATCAAGATATCATCAAAATAGACCACAACAAACAGCCCGATAAACTTCCTCAAAACATGGTTCATAAGTCTCATAAATGTACTAGGTGCATTAGAAAGCCCAAATGGCATCACCATCCACTCATACAATCCATGCTTAGTTTTAAAGGCTGTTTTCCATTCATCACCTTCTTTCATCCTAGTTTGGTGATATCCACTCATTAAATCAACTTTAGAAAAATAAACAGCACCATGCAATTCATCAAGCATATCATCAAGTCTAGGGATAGGGAATCAATACTTAACCGTTATCTTGTTGATAGCCCGACTGTCCACACACATTCTCATGGTACCATCCTTCTTTGGAACAAGCAAAGTAGGCACTGAACAAGGACTAAGTGACTCACGCACATAGCCCCTCTCTAAGAGCTCACCAACTTGCCTTTTGATCTCCTTTGCTTCCTCCGGATTACATCTATATGCTGGTCTATTTGGAAGTGAAGCTCCGGGCACCAAATCAATTTGATGCTCTATCCCTCGAATAGGTGGTAATCCCAATGGTAGCTCTTCTGGAAATACATCTTTGAACTCTTCAAGTAACTCCACAACCTGCCTTGGCAAATCCAAACCCTCCACTTGCAATAAAGGCTTTGCCCAAGTCATGAAAACAACCCCCACAGAAGCTAGTGCTTGCTCAACATCTCCCTTTTTGGCTAACATTAACCCTTTACCAGATTCCATCATCTTCCTTTGATTCCGCAACTGATCTTCTCTAACTTGTTGAGAACTCAATGGCATCAAATTCACTTTCTTCCCATTCAGCACAAATGAATAAGTGTTCCTTCGCCCATTATAAGTCACATCGTTATCAAATTGCCATGGGCGTCCTAATAACACATGACTAGCTGTCATCGGAACCACATCACATAAAACCTCATCATGAAAGGTTTTAATGGAGAATGGAACCCGAACCTGTCTTGTAACCTGAATCTCTCCCTTGTCATTAAGCCAATATAATTTGTATGGTTTTGGATGTGGAACAGTAGTTAATCCCAATTTCTCCACTAAAGTAGTGGATGCAACATTGGTGCAACTACCATTATCAATGATCATGGCACACACCTTATCTCGGATTTGACATCTTGTATGAAAGATGTTTTCGCGCTGTTCCAAACCAATATCAACTTCAGCACTCAAAATCCTTTGAATAACTAATAAATTTCCCTCCATTGGCTCAAGATTCTCTTCTTGTTCAGTCACTTCGACTTTAGATTCCTCTTCCATCTCAGCTTCATCTTCACTTACAAGCTCTCCATACTTCCCTTGTAAAACCATCACCCTCTTATTCGGACATTCAGAAGCAATATGCCCATTTCCCAAGCACTTGAAACACTTGATGTCTCGCGTCCTCCTGGAAAATTGAGGTTCAAATACCTTCTCCTTTCCTTTCAATGAACCTGAACTAGCACTTCCTTTACTGAACTCCACTTTCTCATCACGTTTAGGTGTGTTCCATGTTCGCGAAGGTGAAGAAACAGCCTTTGTATTACTTGTTGTAGTTGACCTCATATGGATACCCCCTCTTTTCTGCTGTCTTTCTACTTTAGTTGCAAGCTTTATGACATCCTCAAGAAATATGAAGGGCTGTAACTCAACAACATTAGCTATGTCCCTCTTCAATCCATCAAGGAATCTAGCTATTGTTTGCTCTTGAGGTTCATTCAAATCACAACGAATCAGCAACAGCTCAAATTCTTTCACATACTCCTCCACACTCAAGGAACCTTGCCGCAAAGTCTGGAGTTTGATGTATAATTCTTGTTTATAGTAATCCGGAACAAATCTCTTCTTCATTAATCTTTTCATGAGTGGCCAGCTTGTAACTTCTTATTCGTCATCCCTTCTTCGCTGAGCTTTTAAGTTTTCCCACCACAAAAGTGCGTAATCGGTAAACTCAAGTGCTGCTACCTTACACTTCTTTGCCTCAGGATACTCATGCCAATCAAACACCCTTTCTACCTTTTGAACCCATTCAAGATACTCTTCAGGAGAACTAGTACCTCTAAATGGTGGTATATTAAGTTTGATACCACTAGTAGGATCATTTTGCTGCCTCCTTATCCTACCCCTATCTTCAGCCTCATCATCCCTATTTGGCTCATCTCCAGCATTCCCTAGGTCATTTCGAGGTACCCTATGCCCTACCCGCCTTTGTTGGGGTTGCAAAGTGTTTCTTTGCATCATTTCTATAATTGCAGCAAGTTGTCCACGAATTTCAGTAATCTCACCTCGAAATTCATCATGAGCTCGTTGTAAGCCCACGAGTTGAGCTTGTTCTAAACTCAATCCCTTTGGTACTCTACTTGCATCATCATCAGCCATTATTAACAAAAACCCCAAACAAGTATGAACAATTGAACAACACAACCAGTAGCTAAAACACTCTTCTCAAACTGAATTTTCCACCAATTCAGTAAATACAATCAGATAGCAACAATTTACTCAAATTCGAAATTTCCAGGTTCACAAAATTTCCAGGTTCAAGAACAATTTAATTCAGCCAACCCATCTCCAGTTCACAAACTACTAAGAATTAATTTTAATGCTTCAGAGTTGCAATTCAACTCCTCAAATATTAGAGACCCAAACTGATAATAACCCCACGAAATTATATAACACAAAAAATAGCAAGACACCTTCAATAGCTAAAACTTCACTTTGCACACTGAAATCCTGTGCTCTGATACCAGATGATGTGCCTTGATTTATAACAAAATTAAATTGCAAAGTTGATGGAGGATAGAACTAAATAGATACCTTGATAAGTCGAATGGACGCCACAAGGATCAGTTTAGGGTTTTGACGCCACACTCTTGATGATCAAAGAGTGATAAGTCAGCAACTATCTTCAAGAGTTGAAAAACTTGAGAAGACAATTTTGAGAGAGAAATAGCTCTTCTATTTCGTGCTTCCAATTTCAAAAAGAGGCAACTGCCTCTACAAGACTTTTACATGCCTTATATAGGCTTACAAAATGAGGTGAAACCCTAATGTTACCTAATAAACTTAAAAAGGCCCAAAATAAGCCCAATATGACTTAACAATTTAAAACAAAACTAAACAAGTTCAAAATAGCCCAAATACATAAAAGTAGTAACATAAGAAGTAAATAAAGCCCAATAGCATGAAAAGAAAGCCCTTAGCTGCTTCTTAAAGCCCAACGTCACCAAACGTCTCTAAATCACGTCCCAATCTCAAATTGAAGACAAATAAATACATTTAGCTCGTTTCCATTCAGATCGCAAGCTTCTAATCCCATAGAAGCTTCAATAGCTCCAATTTGACTACTTATAGCCCTTTGAAGCTGTTTAGCCTTAGCCCTTGTTATTGGACCATCTGAAATCTCCTTTACGCTCAGCTCGCCTTCTTGAGTTGATTTAGAACCTTCATGATGCACATCAAAAGTTCTCTAAAATTGACTAAAAAATTTAACATCATGGTCGGACACTGTGTGTCTTGGCACACCATGCAATCTAACCACTTCTTTGAAGAATAAATCAGTGATATTCGTGGCATCATCAGTCTTGTGACATGGTATAAAATGAGCCAAATTTGAAAACCTATTAACTACAACAAAAATACTATCTCGGACCCGTTTGGACCTAGGTAAACCTAATACAAAATCTATAGAAATGTTAGTCCAGGTTTCATTAGGCACAGGCAAAGTTGTATACAAACCATGAGGTATAATTTTTTACTAAGCTTGTTTACAAGTAACACAACTTTCACACAATGTTTTTACATCAGATTTCATATATGGCCAAAAGAAATGTTCTTCTAAAACATCTAAAGTTTTTTTAACCCCAAAATGCCTCATTAAACAGGTTCCATGAGCCTCTCTAACAAGCAACTCTTGTAAAGATGATTTAGGCACACAAAACTTGTTTTCCCTTAATAAGGATCCGTCATGCGTATAAAACTTATTAAAACCACTTTTCTCACATCCATTAAATACATGATTAAAATCATGGTCTTAAGCATACAATTCCTTAATTTACTTAAAAACCTAATAATTGCATACAGAGTAGTAAGTAAAACATATATTCTAGATAATACATCTGCCACAATATTTTCCTTCCCTTTTTTGTACTTGATTATATAAGCGAATGTCTCAATAAATTCAATCCATTTAGCATGCCTTCGGATGAGTTTTCCCTGACCCTTCAAATGCTAAAGCTCTCATGATCAGTGTGAATGACAAACTACTTAGGCCATAAATAATGCTGTTATATCTCTAAAGCTCAAACCAATGCGTACAGCTCCTTGTCGTAGGTGGGATAATTCAAAGTTGCCCCACTTAGCTTTTCCCTAAAGTAGGTTAACGATCGTCTCTCCTGCACCAAAACATCTCCAATACCTACACCTAAAGCATCACATTCAATATCAAATGTTTTGGTAAATTCAGGTAAAACTAATAATGGTGAAATACAAAGTTTATCCTTAAGCATGTTAAACGCCTCTTCTTGAACCTTTTCCCACTTGAATCCGAAACTCTTCTTTATCACTTCCATCAATGGTACAGTCAAGGTGCTGAAATCTTTGACAAACCTTCTATAAAAGCTTACAAAACCGTGGAAACTACGTACATCCCCAATTGATTTAGGTGTCGGCCATTCCTTGATCACCTTGACCTTTTTCTCATCTACTTCAATTCCCTTAGTTGAAACAACAAAACCCAAAAATACAACTCAATCTGTACAAAAACAACACTTTTTTAGATTAGGATATAACTTTTCTTGCCTTAAGACATTAAGTAATAATTGCAAGTGTTCAACATGCTCTTCCACGCTTTTGCTATACACTAAGATGTCATCAAAGTAAACAACAAAAAATTTACCAATGAATGCGTGCAAAACATGATTCATTAAACGCATGAATGTACTAGGTGCATTAGTTAAATTAAAAGGCATTACTAACCACTCATATAAACCATATTTTATTTTAAATGCAGTTTTTCATTCATCACCTTCACGCATCCTAATTTGATGAAATCCACTTTTTAAATCAATCCTAGTAAACACACAAGACCCATGCAACTTATCTAACATGTCATCTAACCTAGGAATTGGATGTCTATACTTTACAATGATTTTATTGACGACGACAATCAACACACAAATGCCAAGATCCATCTTTTTTAGGTACCAGCAACGCAGGAATGGCACATGGATACATACTCTCACGCACATATCCTTTCTCAATTAATTCACCAATCTGTCTTTCTAACTCCTTCATCTCCTTGGGATTAGTTCTGTAGGCAGGTTTATTAGGAATTTGTGCACCCGGCATAAAATCAATTTGGTGCTCAATCCCTCTAATTGGCAGCAGTTCAGGTGGTATATCCTCAGGGAACATGTCCTCAAAATCCTGCAACAAATTATGCACAACACTAGGCAAAGAAGAATCAAGGTCAGAGTTAACGAAATAAGTGTCTTTGTATACAAATATATACATAGATTGCTTAGCCACGTAGGCTGCCCTCATGTCACTCTCTTTTGCATAACCACTCAATTTTTTCTTATTCTTGTTCTTTGTACTCAAGCTCTTCTTTTTCTTCACACTTCTCTTATCTTTTTCATGTGCACTCTCAATTTGGTTTTCTTCAAGCTCTCGGCCTCACTAGCATTCTCACTCTCCAATCTCTTTTTTCCACTCTCATACTTTTGCTCACTCTCTCTAGTCCTAATCTGATCCTTATAAAACTTGTCGCGGTGTCAAAGGAATGGGTGTGTATGTTTTCCCTTTCTTGTTGAGTGTATATGATGTGCATCATGAAGGTTCTAAATCAACTCAAGAAGGTGAGCTGAGCGTAAAGGAGGTTTCCGATGGTCCAATAACAAGGGATAAGGCTAAACAGCTTTAAAGGGCCATAAGTAGTCAAATTGGAGCTATTGAAGCTTCTCTGGGATTAGAAGCTTGCGATCTGAATGAAAATAAGCTAAATGTGTTTATTTATCTTCAATTAGAGATTGGGATGTGATTTAGAGACGTTTGGTGACGTTGGGCTTAAAGAGGCAGCTGAGGGCTTTCTTTCCATGCTATTGGGCTTAATTTACTTCTTATGTTGCTATTTTTATGTATTTGGGCCTTTTTAAACTTGTTTAGCTTTTATTTTAAATTGTTAAGTCAGATTGGGCTTATTTTGGGCTTTTTAAAGTTAATTATGTAACATTAGGGTTTCCCCTCATTTTGTAAGCCTGTGTATGGCATGTTAAAGTCTTTATAGAGGCAGTTGCCTCATTCTGGAAATTCATGCACGAAAACGAAGATCTTTTTCTCTCAAAAAATTATCTTCTCAAGTTTTTTTTTTCAATTCTTGAAGATAGTTACTGACTTATCACTCTTTGATCACCAAGAGTGTGGTGTCAACCCTAAATTTATCCTTGTGGCGTCCATTAATTTATCAAGGCTTCTTTTTAGTTCTATCCTCCATCTTAATTTGCCATTTACTTGTTACAATTCAGCCTAAATACTTAAAGAAAGGACCAGCAAAATCAGACAGCAACTTCATCTTAAAAATCAGTTTTGTTCTTATTCTGAATAACCCAATATGAAGATCAAGGCACATAATCTGGTATCAGCGCATAGGATTTCAGTATGCAAATTGAAGTTTCAGCTACTGAAGGTCTTTTCCTATTTTTGTTTCATATAATTTCGTGGGGTTATTCATCAAGTTGGGTCTCTAATATTTGAGGTTAATAGTTTTGAATTACAACTCTGAAGCACTAAAATTAATTCTTAGTAGTTTCTGGATTGGAGATGATTTGGCTGAATTAAGTTGTTCCTAAACTAGAAATTTTGAATTTGAGGCAAATGTTGCTATCTGGTTTTATTTACTGAATTGGTGAAAAATTCAGTTTGAGAAGTGTGTTTTAGCTGCTGGTTGTGTTGTTCATTGTTCATACTTGTTTGGGGTGTTTCTTAATAATGGCTGAAGATTATGCAAGTAGAGTACCAAAGGGACTGAGTTTAAGAACAAGCTCAACTCATGGGTTTACAACGAGCTCATGATGAATTTTGAGGTGAGATTATTGAATTTCGTGGACAACTTGCTGCAATTATAGAAATGATGCAAAGAAATACTTTGCAACCCTTACAAAGGCAGGTAGGGCGTAGGGTACCTCGGAATGACCTAGGGGATGCTGGAGATGAGCCAAATAGGGATGATGAGGCTGATGATAGGAGTCGAATAAGGAGGCAGCAAAATGATCCTACTAGTGGTATCAAACTTAATATACCACCATTTAGAGGTGCTAGTTCTCCTGAGAAGTATCTTGAATGGGTTCAGAATGTAGAAAGGGTGTTTGATTGGCATGAGTACCCTGAGGCAAAAAAGTGTAAGGTAGCAGCACTTGAGTTTACCGATTACACACTTTTGTGGTGGGAAACTTAAAAGCTCAGCAAAGAAGGGATGAAGAAGAAGAAATTACTAGCTGGCCACTTATGAAGAGATTAATGAAGAAGAGATTTGTTCCGAATTACTATAAACAAGAATTATACATCAAACTCTAGACTTTGCGGCAAGGTTCCTTGAGTGTAAAGGAGTATGTGAAAGAATTTGAGCTGTTGCTAATTCGCTATGATTTGAATGAACCTCAAGAGCGAACAATAGCTAGATTTCTTGATGGATTGAAAAGGGATATAGCTAATGTTGTTGAGTTACAGCCCTTCATATTTCTTGAGGATGTCATAAAACTTGCAACTAAATAAGAAAGACAGCAGAAAAGAGGATGTCATACAAAGGCTGTTTCTTCACATACCCGAACATCAAACACACTTAAGTGTGATGAGAAAATGGAGTTTAGCAAGGGAAGTGCTAGTTCAGGTTCGTTGAAAGGAATGGAGAAGGTATTTGAACCTCAATTTCCTAGGAGGTCACGAGACATCAAGTGTTTCAAGTGCTTGGGAAATGGGCATATTGCTTCTGAATGTCCAAATAAGAGGGTGATGGTTTTACAAGGGAAGCATGGAGAGCTTGTAAGTGAAGATGAGGCCAAAACAGAAGAGGAATCTGAAGTAGAAGTGACTGAACTAGAAGACAATCTTGAGCCAATTGAGGGATATTTATTAGTAATTCAAAGAGTTTTTAGTGCTGAAGTTGATATTGGTGCGGAGCAACGTGAAAACATCTTTCATACAAGATGTCAAATTCGACATAAGGTTTGTGCTATGATTATTGATATTGGTAGTTGTACCAATGTTGCATCCATTACTTTGGTTGAGAAATTGGGATTAACTACTGTTCCACACCCTAAAACATACAAATTGCATTGGCTTAATGAGAATGGAGAGATCCGGGTTTCAAAATGAGGTTCACGTACCATTTTCTATTAAAACCTATCATGATGAGGTTTTATGTGATGTAGTTCTTATGACAGCTAGTCATGTGTTATTGGGACGTCCATGGCAGTTTGACAATGATGTGACTTATAATGGACGAAGAAACACACATTCATTTATGCTGAATGGGAAGAAAGTGAATTTGATGCCATTACGTTCTCAACAAGTTAGAGAAGATCAGTTGCAGAATCAAAGGAAGATGGTGGAATCGGGTAAGAGGCTGATGTTAGCCAAAAGGGAAGATATTGAACAAGCACTAGCTTCGGTGGGGGTTGTTTTCATGGCTTGGGTAAAGCTTTTATTGCAAGTAGAGGGTTTGGATTTGCCGAGGCAGGTTGTGGAGTTGCTTGAAGAATTCAAAGATGTATTTTCGGATGAGCTGCCATTGGGATTGCCACCTATTCGAGGTATAGAGCATCAAATTGATTTGGTGCCTGGAGCTTCACTTCCTAATAGACCAGCATATAGATGTAATCCGGAGGAAGCAAAGGATATCAAAAGGTAGGTTGGTGAGCTCTTAGAGAGGGGCTATGTGCGTGAGTCACTTAGTCCTTGTTCAGTGCCTACTTTGCTTGTTCCAAAGAAGGATGGTACCATGAGAATATGTGTGGACAGTCGGGCTATCAATAAGATAACGGTTAAGTATTGATTCCTTATTCCCAGACTTGATGGTATGCTTGATGAATTGCATGGTGCTGTTTATTTTTTTAAAGTTGATTTGATGAGTGGATATCACAAAATTAGGATGAAAGAAGGTGAAGAATGGAAAACAACCTTTAAAACTAAGCATGATTGTATGAGTGGATGGTGATGCCGTTTGGGCTTTCTAATGCACGTAGTACATTTATGAGACTTATGAATCATGTTTTGAGAAAGTTTATTAGGCTGTTTGTTATGGTCCCTTTTGATGATATCCTGATCTATAGTAAAACGTTTGATGATTATGTGAAGCATCTTATGGCCGTATATGAGATCTTGCGTAACACTAAGTTGTATGGAAACCTCAAGATGTGCTATTTCTGCCAAGATAGTGTTATCTTTTTGGGGTATATTATTTCTAGTAGTGGAATTAAGGTTGATTAGGAGAAGGTTAAGGCAATTTGTGATTGGCAGATGTGAGAAGTTTTCATGGTTTAGCCTCTTTCTATGGATGATTTATTAAAGACTTTAGTTCTATTGTTGCGCCTATGACAGAGTGTTTGAAAAAGGGGAATGAGTTTAGGTGGAATGAGAATGCACAGAAGGCATTTGAGCTGTTTAAAGAATAATTCTGCTCTTGTTTTAGCACTTCCTGATTTTGCTAAAACATTTGAAATAGAGTGTGATGCTTCAGGGGTTGGTATTGGGGCTGTTTTGATGCAAGAAAATAGGCCAATTGCATTCTTTAGTGAGAAGCTGAATGGGGCACGTTTAAACTATTCTATTTATGACAATGAGTTTTATGCATTGATTCAGACTCTCAAGGTTTGGCAGCATTACCTAGTACCTAAAGAGTTCGTTATTCATACTGACCATGAATCATTAAAGTATCTTAAATGGCAGAACAAGCTGAATAGAAGACATGCCAAATGGGTAGAGTTCATGGAGACATTTTCATATGTCATAAAATACAAGAAAGGGGCAAACTAATGTCATTGCTGATGCTCTTTCTAGGAGGTATGCATTGATTTCTATGTTAAATGCAAGGCTTTCAAGTTTTGAACAGGTGAAAGAACAATATACAAGTGATTCATACTTTGCTAATATGATGTCTAAATGTGCTAAAGGAGCTTGTGATGGGTTCTTTGTGCATGATGGTTACTTGTTCAAGTTGGGCAGAATGTGTATACCTTCAGGATCCTTGCGTGAGTTGCTTGTGCGTGAGGCTCATGGGGGTGGTCTTAGTGGTCATTTTGGGGAGAAGAAAACTTATGAGCTACTGAAAGAGCACTTCTTTTGGCCCAATATGCTACGGGATGTTCATAAAGTTGTTGAAAGATGTGTAATTTGTAAGAAAGCTAAGGGTAAAGAGAATGTATATGGACTATATATGCCTTTACCTATCCTAGAGTAACCATGGATGGATATTAGTATGGATTTTATGGTTGAATTACCTAGAACACAACGTGGGAAGGATTCAGTGAAGGTTATGGTTAATCGGTTCTCCAAAATGTCACACTTTATTCCTTGTAACAAAACTGATGATGCTATCCATATTGCTGATTTGTTTTTTTTAGAGAAATTGTACGTTTGCATGGAATCCCTAAAAGCATTGTCTCTGATTGTGATACAAAGTTCTTATGCTATTTTTGGAAGACTCTTTGGAAGTAGCTTGGAACGAAGTTGCTTTTCAGTACTGCTTGTCACCCACAAACTGATGGACAAACTGAGGTAGTGAACTGTATTCTATCTTCTTTATTACGGGCTGTTATAAACAAGAACTTAAAGAGTTTGGATACTTGTTTACCTATTGTGGAGTTTGCATACAATCGTAGTGTGCATGGGGCTACAAAATTTTCACCATTTGAGATTATGTATAGATTTAATCTATTTGTTCCTATTAACCTTGTTTCTATTCCAATTAATGAGAGGACATCTATGGATGGGGTTAAGAAGGCAGAATTGATGAAGAAGCTTTATGAGCAAGTTCGAATTCATATTGAGGAGAAAACAGCTAAGTATGTTAAGCATGCTAATAAAGGACGAAAAATGATTAGCTTTGAACCTGGTGATCTTGTTTGGATTCATCTTAGTAAGGGAAGATTTCCTAGCAAGCGGAAGTCCAAGCTGATGCCAAAAGTTGATGGGCCTTTTCGGATTGCAGAGAAGGTAAATAGTAATGCTTACAAAGTTGATCTTCCTGGTTATTACAATGTTTCAGCCACTTTTAATGTGAATGACTTATCTCCTTATTTGGAAGATCTAGAAGATTCTGATTTGAGGGCAAATCATTCTCTACCCGGGGGTGATGATATGCATCATGAAGGTTCTAAATCAACTCAAGAAGGTGAACTGAGCGTAAGGGAGGTTTCAGATGGTCCAATAACAAGGGCTAAGGCTAAACAGCTTCAAAGGGCCATAAATAATCAAATTGGAGCTATTGAAGCTTCTATGGGATTAGAAGCTTGCGATCTGAATGGAAATGAGCTAAATGGGTTATTTGTCTTCAATTAGAGATTGGGACGTGATTTAGAGACGTTTGGTGACGTTGGGCTTAAAGAGGCAGCTGAGGGCTTTCTTTCCATGCTATTGGGCTTAATTTACTTCTTATGTTGCTATTTTTATGTATTTGGGCCATTTTGAACTTATTTAGCTTTATTTTAAATTATTAAGTCATATTTGGCTTATTTTAGGCTTTTTAAGTTAATTAGGTAATATTAGAGTTTCTCCTCATTTTGTAAGCCTATATAAGGCATGTTAAAGTCTTATAGAGGCAATTGCCTCATTCTGGAAATTCATGCACGAAAAAGAAGATCTTTTTCTCTCAAAATATTATCTTCTCAAGTTTGTTTTTCAATTCTTGAAGATGGTTACTGACTTATCACTCTTTGATCACCAAGGGTGTGGCGTCAACCCTAAATTGATCCTTGTGGTGTCCATTGACTTATCAAGGCTTCTTTTTAGTTCTATCCTCCATCTTAATTTGCTATTTACTTGTTATAATTCAGCCTAAATACTAAAGAAAGGACCAGCAAAATCAGACATCAACCTCATCTTAAAAATCAGTTTTGTTCTTATTCTGAATAACCCAATTTGAAGATCAAGGCACATCAGTATATCTATTCTTGTACCCATCATGCAGTACTCTCCTATCATTCTGCCAAGGATGCCCCAACAACACATATCCATCGTGCATTAGTACTACATCACACAAGAACTCATATCTATACCTTCCAATGGTGAATGGAACTCGTACTTGCTTCTTCACCCTTACTTTTCCACAATCTTGGAACCATTGCAACTTGTATGGCCTCGGATGCTTCAAAGTTGACATGTTCAATTTCACTACAAGCGAAGTACTACATCACACAATAACTCATCTCTATACCTCCCAATGGTGGACACGTACTTGCTTGTTCACCCTTACTTCTCCACAATCTTGGAACCATTGCAACTTGTATATCTTCGGATGCTTCAATGTCGACATGTTCTTCAAAGAACTTTTTATTGGAACTTATTAAGATTTTATCTTGTGGCATTCTTCAAACTTATCACTTACAACTTCTTCAATATCTTGAGTGTTATGTCTATAATCTTCTTACACCTCTGGTTCTTATCTCTTATAGATAGAGGGTCAAGTTTCTTGTTTTTGTTAATATAAAAATATGAATTAGGATAATCCTTTGGCAAAGGAATCTCATTGAGCGTCAGGTCTTACTTTTTTTTCTTGTGAGGTTCACATCATTTGGTATCAGAGCTTAGGCTCAATCAAGTTTGACCTATCCTTTTAATTTCATTGTTTGTTATTTCTTTTAAATCAGCAACGTTGTTTTAGTCTTTAGAATTTGTAGCCTATAAAAATTTTCTTTTTTCTTCTTATCTGTTATTTTTTTCTACTTTTTCAAGTTTTATTATTACATATAAGTTAAAAAAAGAGACAAAATAAAGATTCCATTGATTCCGAGTTTACTTTTTTAAATTAAAAAATACTAGTGAATCATTCTTTGAGTGAAACATGTGAGGAAGTGTGCGAAGTTGCATCGAAATTGGTTGATTCAAATTTTCTTATGGAAGCTTTAATGGGAGAGATGAGAAAAATGTTGAAAGCAAAGGTGGAGCAGGTTATGAACAAATAGATAAATTTGAATCTAGCACACAAATGGTGCAAACACCTAGAGTTTCTAATATACGAATTCATGGTAATTGTGCTACCATGACTTATGATGTCATTAATGGAGACGCTTGGGATAGATTGTTGTATATGGAAAAGAAGGTAGAAAAAGAACTAAATAGAGTTCCACAAGATTTCACCAAAACTCTAGTTTCGCATCAGCTTTAAAACTGGAATAGAGTAAAAAAGATGAGCAAGCTAATTTCGATTCCAAAGCAGAATCAACTAAAGGCCAAAACATGGAAGGCAAGGGTAATCTTGATTCCTAACCAAGTACTAAAGATATTAAATATTTTATGTGTTTGGGAACAGGTCATCTTGCATCTCAATGTCCAAATCAGAGTGCATTGATTGTAAGTGATAATGATGTCAATGAAATTGAAAGCAAGTTAGATGATGAACCTACGCCACCGTTGGAAGATGCAAGTGATGGAATGGAGTACCCAGTAGATGGTGAGAGGATGTTTACTAAGTGTACATTAAGTTTACAAACCAAAGAAATTGAAAAGGAATTTAATGATATATTTCCTGAAGATAAACCTAATGCTTTACCACTAATAAGGGAATCAAGCATCAAATCAACTCCATACCTAGAGTATCATTTTCAAATAGGATAACCTATAGAAAAGTAAGCCCAATGAACTTCAAAGACAAGTTTGTGAGCTCATGGAGAAGAAGTATAATGGAAATCATTAATTTTGACAACCATACACCCCAATAGCTAGATAGCTATGATACACATTGAATGTAAATTAATACCCTCCAATGAATTAAAACAAACCCGATCGTTCAAGAATGAAGTAAGAGAAACTATTCTAATACTTAATCAATGGAATGATGATAAAATAATTAGAACAGTACTTTGATTTCCCCAAAATGCCACAAACTATGAAAGTTGATAAGTTTAATGAAAAACAAAGATTTGAAGGATTTCAACGCCATAAGCTAAATAAACTTGATAAGTTCTAAAGTTCATGCAAGAACTTAAAAATAAAACACTCTCAAGTGCTCCAAATTTTGTATTTCACGAAATTTTCTTCCCCATGAAAAATACCAGCCTTGTTTATATAGAACAAAGGCTAAGAACAGTTACAAATTACACCATTTAAGATAACTGGAGCATAACTAATTTGTAACTCATTTGTAACTCCTTTCATAACTCCTTTGTAACTCCTTTATAACTCCTTTTGTAACTCCTTTGCATTTAACTTCAACTTGTACACCACATTATATTAATCATATCTGATCATGCTCTTTAATCACATCTGATCCATTGAACCTTAATTTGCACTCCATAGCACCTGATCACCAACATGGCCGAATGGCCTTTTTATTCTTCAAGATAAGCTAAAAACTTCATTCAAATAGGGCTGCACTCTTGTCTTCATGATTTTCACTTGCTTAAATCAAGTTGACCATTTTAGATTCTTCTTGCATCCTTAGAACCTTGACCAAAACTTGACTAGCTTGCTCCTTCCAAATGTTTTCCATTAAACAAGTTAAGTCTTCTTTCATTCTTTTAGCTTTAGCTTTTGTCATTGGTCCTCCATGAACGTTTAAAGGATCTTTTTCAACCTTAGCCGAATGGTGATCAACTTACTGGTTCTCATCATTCCCTCTTTCCTCGAAAGGATTCGTCTTCGAATCAGCATCTTTATCATCTACATCAAATAAAGACAAATCAGAAACATTAAAGGTTGCACTAACATTGCCATACCCACTGGGAAGTTCCAACTTGTATGCATTGTCATTAATTCTTTGAAGGACTTGAAATGGTCCATCCCCTCTTGGCATGAGTTTAGACTTCCTTTGGATAGGAAATCTTTCCTTCCTTAAGTGTACCCAAACCCAATCTCCAGGTTCAAATACTACTTGCTTTTGGCCCTTGTTGTGTTGCTTCTCATATTGTAGAGTTTTCTTTTCAATTTATGTGCGCACTCTTTCATGCAAAACTTTGATAAATTCAACTTTTTGCTTACCATCCAAATTAACTTGTTCTAAAGTAAAGGTAGTAAATCCATAGGAGATAATGGATTGAACCTGTACACAACTTCAAATGGTGAATGGTTTGTTGTAGCATGCACACTTCGGTTATAAGCAAATTCTATATGTGGCAAACATTCCTCCCAATTCTTTAAATTCCTTTGAATTATAGCCCTCAAAAGTGTTGATAAAGTTCTATTTACCACCTCCGTTTGTCCATCTGTTTGTGGTTGACAAGTGGTTGAATACAACAGCCTTGTTCCAAAGTGTTTTCCAAAAGTGGCTAAGGAACTTCAAATCTCTATCACTCACAAGTGTCCTTGGAATGCCATTTAACCTCACATTTTCTTTGAAGAACAGCCCCACAACATGTGTTGCATGATCTGTTTTGTGGAAAGGAATGAACTGTGCCAATTTGTTGAACCTGTCAACAACAACAAAAATAGAATCTCTCCTCCCTTTTGTCCTAGGTAATCCCAAGACAAAATCCATGGATATATCAACCTAAGGCTCACTATAGGTATAGGAAGATGAGTATACAGGCCATGAGGCAATACTTTAGATTTAGCTAGTTTGCAAGTAATGCATTTCTCACATATTCTTTCAACATTTCTTTTCATGTGTGGCCAAAAGAAATGATCACTTAACACATCCAAAGTCTTTCTAACTCCAAAATGCCCCATTAACCCGACACTATGTGCCTCTCTCACAAGTAATTCTCTCATTGAACATTGAGGAACACACAACTTGTTTTCTTTGAAAAGAAAACCATCATGCCTAAAGAACTTGTCAAAACCCCCTTTCTCACATGCCCCATAATTATTAGCAAAATCAGTGTCAGAATTGTATAATTCTTTAATGTACTCAAAACCCAATAATTTTACATCAAGTGTAGAAATTAGAGCATACCTTCTAGAAAGAGCATCAGCAACCACATTTTCCTTACCTTGTTTGTACTTAATGATGTATGGAAAGGATTCAATAAACTCCACCCATTTTGCATGCCTACGGTTTAGCTTTCCTTATCCTTTGAGATATTTCAAGGACTCATGATCGGTGTGTATAATGAATTCCTTATACCAAAGATAGTGCTGCCATGTCTCTAACACTCTCACCAAGGCATATAACTCCTTGTCATACGTCGGGTAGTTAAGACTTGCTCCACTTAGCTTCTTACTAAAGAATGCAATAGGTTTGCCCTCTTGCATTAAGACTCCTCCAATACCTATTCCACTTGCATCACACTCGATCTCAAAAGTTTTAGCAAAGTTAGGCAAAGCAAGCAAAGGTGCTGAACTAAGTTTGTCTTTAAGCAAGTTAAAAGCATCATCTTGTTCTTTACCCCACCTAAATTGATGTGCATCATGAAGGTTCTAAATCAACTCAAGAAGGCGAGCTGAGCGTAAAGGAGATTTCAGATGGTCCAATAACAAGGGCTAAGGCTAAACAGCTTCAAAGGGCCATAAGTAGTCAAATTGGAGCTATTGAAGCTTCTATGGGATTAGAAGCTTGCGATCTGAATGGAAACGAGCTAAATGTATTTATTTGTCTTCAATTTGAGATTGGGACGTGATTTAGAGACGTTTGGTGACGTTGGGCTTTAAGAAGCAGCTAAGGGCTTTCTTTTCATGCTATTGGGCTTTATTTACTTCTTATGTTACTACTTTTATGTATTTGGGCTATTTTGAACTTGTTTAGTTTTGTTTTAAATTGTTAAGTCATATTGGGCTTATTTTGGGCCTTTTTAAGTTATTAGGTAACATTAGGGTTTCACCTCATTTTGTAAGCCTATATAAGGCATGTAAAAGTCTTGTAGAGGCAGTTGCCTCTTTTTGAAATTGGAAGCACGAAATAGAAGAGCTATTTCTCTCTCAAAATTGTCTTCTCAAGTTTTTCAACTCTTGAAGATAGTTGCTGACTTATCACTCTTTGATCATCAAGAGTGTGGCGTCAAAACCCTAAACTGATCCTTGTGGCGTCCATTCGACTTATCAAGGTATCTATTTAGTTCTATCCTCCATCAACTTTGCAATTTAATTTTGTTATAAATCAAGGCACATCATAAATCCCACATTCTTTTTAATGCATTCTGTTAATGGTGCAGCAATGGTAGAAAAATCCTTAATGAATCTTCTATAAAAGCTGGCAAGTCCATGAAAACTTCTTACATAAAAAACACAAGTGGGTTTCGGCCACTCCCTAATTACTTTCACTTTTTCTTGATCAACATGTATTCCTTTATCATTAACAATATAACCAAGAAAAGTAAGTTCATTAGTGCAGAAAATTCATTTCTTTAGATTAGCATATAACTTTTCTTTTCTAAGCACATCAAAAATAATTTTTAAATGTGTAACATGCTCATCTAAATTTTTGCTATACATAAATATATCATCGAAATAAACCACTATAAACTTTCCAATGTAAACAAGCAAAACATGGTTCATCAATCTCATTAAAGTGCTAGGGGCGTTAGTTAGGCAAAAAGGCATTACCAACCATTCATATAGACCATGTTTAGTATTGAAAGCGGTTTTCCATTCATCACCCTCACGCATTCTTATTTGATGATATCCAGATTTCAATTCAATCTTTGAAAACACACAAGAACCATGCAATTCATCCAACATATCGTCTAACCTAGGAATAGGATGTCTATATTTTACAGTGATTTTGTTGATGGCTCGGCCATCAACACACATTCTCCAAGAACCATCCTTTTTAGGTACTAACAAAACAGGAACCGCACATGGACTCATGCTTTCACGCATATATCCCTTTTCCATAAGCTCACTTACTTGCATTTGAATTTCTTTGGTCTCTTCGGGGTTGCATCTATATGCTGGACTATTTGGTATGCTTGAACCCGGAATGAGATCAATTTGATGTTCAATTCCTCTAATTGGTGGCAAACCATTAGGAACATCTACAGGAAAGCGATTCTTAATTTCCTGCAAAAGATTAACAATAACACTAGGCAAACTTTTGTCAATTTTGTTAGAAATAATTAAAACATCCTTGTACATAAGTACAAGTAAGGGCTGCCTCATGGTTAATGCTTTCTTCACATCACTCATTTTTGCATAAACACTCATTTTTCTTTCACTCAAGTCTTCCTAGTTTTCTCTCCCTTTGTGTTTCCCATTGCTCTCATTTTTAACACTCATCTCACCTTTTTTGTTTGTCTCTCTTTCTTGCTTCCTTCCCAAAGTTTCGGCTAATGAAGATTCAAACTCTTCATATTGTTTTTATGCGTATTTGATCTTCAAAAATCATTTTTGGAGGCAAAGGTCCAAGTTGGTATTTCTGCCCTTCCATGATCAAAGAATAACGGTTTTTAAACCCATCATGCATTACGCTTCGATCATATTGCCATGGTCTCCCCAACAACATGTGACCAGCATACATGGGTACCACATCACACCAAATCTCATCCTTATATCTACCAATTGAAAAAGAAACTAACACTTGCCGATTTACCTTCACAATACCACTATCATTCAACCATTGTAACTTGTACGGTCTTGGATGTTTAATAGTAGATAATTTCAGTTTCTCCATAACCAATGTACTTGCAACATTTATACAACTTCCACTATCAACAATCACATTACACAACTTGTTAGCAATCAAACAATGAGTATGAAACAAATTTTCATATTGCTCACCATGTTCATTAATTTTATTTTGCAAACTAAATGTGCGTTGTACAACCAAATTTTCTCCTCTAGCATACTCTACATCACTAGCATCTTCTAAATGTGGCATGTCATCTTCATTTTCTCTCTCAGTTTCAGATTCAACCGCCCCATCCCTCATGATCATTACCTTTTTATTAGGACAGTCACGTGCATAATGACCATGCTTGATGTGCCTTGATTTTTAGAAAAAATAGATTATTCCAACAATTGAATAAAAATCTGGTTCTTTAGTTGTTTTTCTTTCTTTAAGTGTTTAGGCTGAATTGTAACAAGTAAATGGAAAATTAAGATGGAGGATAGAACTAAAAAGAAGCCTTGATAAGTCAATGGATGCCATAAGGATCAATTTAGGGTTGACGCCACACTCTTGGTGATCAAAGAGTGACAAGTCAGTAACTATCTTCAAGAGTTGAAAAAAAACTTGAGAAGATAAATTTTGAGAGAAAAAGATCTTCTTTTTCGTGCATGAAATTCCAGAATGAGGCAACTGCCTCTATAAGACTTTAACATGCCTTATATAGGCTTACAAAATGAGGGGAAACCCTAATATTATCTAATTAACTTAAAAGGCCCAAAATAAGCCCAATATGACTTAATAATTTAAAATAAAGCTAAACAAGTTCAAAATGGCCCAAATACATAAAAATAGCAACATAAGAAGTAAATTAAGCCCAATAGCATGGAAAGAAAGCCCTCAACTGCCTCTTTAAGCCCAACGTCACCAAACGTCTCTAAATCACGTCCCAATCTCTAATTGAAGACAAATAACACGTTTAGCTCATTTCCATTCAGATCGCAAGCTTCTAATCCCATAGAAGTTTCAATAGCTCCAATTTGACTACTTATGGCCCTTTGAAGCTGTTTAGCCTTAGCCCTTGTTATTGGACCATCTGAAACCTCCCTTACACTCAGTTCACCTTCTTGAGTTGATTTAGAACCTTCATGATGCACATCATCACCCCCGGGCAGAGAATGATTTACCCTCAAATCAGAATCTTCTAGATCTTCCAAATAAGGAGATAAGTCATTCACATTAAAAGTGGCTGAAATATTGTAATCACCAGGAAGATCAACTTTGTAAGCATTACTATTTACCTTCTCTGGAATCTGAAAAGGTCCATCAACTTTTGGCATCAACTTGGACTTTCGCTTGCTAAGAAATCTTCCCTTGCTAAGATGAATCCAAACAAGATCACCAGGTTCAAAGCTAATCATTTTTCGTCCTTTATTAGCATGATTAACATACTTAGCTGTTTTCTCCTCAATATGAATTCAAATCTGCTCATGAAGCTTCTTCATCAATTCTGCCTTCTTAACCCCATCCATAGATGTCATCTCATCAATTGGAATAAGAACAAGGTCAATAGGAATAAATGGATTAAATCCATACACAATCTCAAATGGTGAAAATGTTGTAGCCCCATGCACACTACGGTTGTATGCAAACTCCACAATAGGCAAACAAGTATCCCAACTCTTTAAGTTCTTGTTTATAACAGCCCGTAATAAAGAAGATAGAGTACGGTTCACTATCTAAGTTTGCCCATCAGTTTGTGGATGACAAGCAGTACTGAAAAGCAATTTCGTTCCAAGCTTCTTCCAAAGAGACTTCCAAAAATAGCTTAAGAAATTTGTATTACGATCAGAGACAATGCTTTTAGGGATTCCATGCAAACGTACAATTTCAATAAAAAAACAAATCAGCAATATGGATAGCATCATCAGTTTTGTTACAAGGAATAAAGTGTGACATTTTGGAGAACCGATCAACCACAACCTTCACTGAATCCTTCCCACGTTGTGTTCTAGGTAATTCAAGCACAAAATCTATACTAATATCCATCCATGGTTGCTCTGGGATAGGTAAAGGCATATATAGTCTATATGCATTCTCTTTACCCTTAGCTTTCTTGCAAATTACACATCTTTCAATAACTTTATGAACATCCAGTAGCATATTGGGCCAAAAGAAGTGCTCTTTCAGTAGCTCATAAGTTTGCTTCTCCCCAAAATGACCACTAAGACCACCCCCATGAGCCTCACGCACAAGCAACTCACGCAAGGATCCTGAAGGTATACGCATTCTGCCCAACTTGAACAAGTAACCATCATGCACAAAGAACCCATCACAAGCTCCTTTAGCATATTTAGACATCATATTAGCAAAGTATCAATCACTGGTATACTGTTCTTTCACCTGTTCAAAACCCAAAAGCCTTGCATTTAACATAGAAATCAATGCATACCTCCTAGAAAGAGCATCATCAATGACATTAGTTTGCCCCTTCTTGTATTTTATGACATATGGAAATGTCTCTATGAACTCTACCCATTTGGCATGTCTTCTATTCAGCTTGTTCTGCCCTTTAAGATACTTTAACGATTCATGGTCAGTATGAATAACGAACTCTTTAGGTACTAGGTAATGCTGCCAAACCTCGAGAGCCCGAATCAATGCATAAAACTCATTGTCATAAATAGAGTAGTTTAAACGTGGCCCATTTAGCTTCTCACTAAAGAAAGCAATTGGCCTCTTTTCTTGCATCAAAACAGCCCCAATACCAACCCCTGAAGCATCACACTCTATTTCAAATGTTTTAGCAAAATCAAGAAGTGCTAAAACAAGAGCAGAACATACTTGTTCCTTAATTAGCTCAAATGCCTTATGTGCATGCTTATTCCACCTAAACTCATTCCCCTTTTTCAAACACTCTGTCATAGGCGCAACAATTGAACTAAAGTCCTTAATAAATTGCCTATAGAAAGAGGCTAAACCAAGAAAACTTCCCACATCTGCAACACCAATAGGTTTAGGCCAATCACGAATTGCCTTAACCTTCTCCTAATCAACCTTAATTCCACTACCAGAAATAATATACCCCAAAAAGATAACACTATCTTGGCAGAAATAGCACATCTTGAGGTTTCCATACAACTTAGCGTCACGCAAGATCTCAAATACAGCCATAAGATGCTTCACATAATCATCAAAAGTTTTACTATAGATCAGGATATCATCAAAATAGACCACAACAAACAGCCCAATAAACTTTCTCAAAACATGATTCATAACTCTCATAAATATACTACGTGCATTAGAAAGCCCAAACGGCATCACCATCCACTCATACAATCCATGCTTAGTTTTAAAGGCTATTTTCCATTCTTCACCTTCTTTCATCCTAATTTGGTGATATCCACTCATCAAATCAACTTTAGAAAAATAAACAGCACCATGCAATTCATCAAGCATATCATCAAGTCTGGGAATAGGGAATCAATACTTAACCGTTATCTTGTTGATAGCCTGACTGTCCACACACATTCTCATGGTACCATCCTTCTTTGGAACAAATAAAGTAGGCACTGAACAAGGACTAAGTGACTCACGCACATAGCCCTTCTCTAAGAGCTCACCAACCTACCTTTTGATCTCCTTTGCTTCCTCCGGATTACATCTATATGCTGGTCTATTAGGAAGTGGAGCTCCAGGCACCAAATCAATTTGATGCTCTTTACCTCGAATAGGTGGCAATCCCAATGGCAGCTCATCTGAAAATACATCTTTGAATTCTTCAAGCAACTCCATAACCTGCCTCGGCAAATCCAAACCCTCCACTTGCAATAAAAGCTTTGCCCAAGCCATGAAAATAACCCTCACCGAAGCTAGTGCTTGTTCAATATCTCCCTTGTTGGCTAACATCAGCCCCTTACCCGATTCCACCATCTTCCTTTGATTCTGCAACTGATCTTCTCTAACTTGTTCAGAACGTAATGGCATCAAATTCACTTTCTTCCCATTCAGCATAAATGAATAAGTGTTTCTTCGTCCATTATAAGTCACATCATTGTCAAACTGCCATGGACGTCCCAATAACACATGACTAGCTGTCATAGGAACTACATCACATAAAACCTCATCATGATAGGTTTTAATGGAAAATGGTACGCGAACCTGTCTTGAAACCCGGATCTCTCCATTCTCATTAAGCCAATGCAATTTGTATGTTTTAGGGTGTGAAACAATAGTTAATCCCAATTTCTCAACCAAAGTAATGGATGCAACATTGGTACAACTAACTACCAATATCAATAATCATAGCACAAACCTTATCTCGAATTTGATATCTTGTATGAAAGATGTTTTCACGTTGCTCCGCACCAATATCAACTTCAGCACTCAAAACTCTTTGAATTACTAATAAATATCCCTCCATTAGCTCAAGATTCTCTTCTAGTTCAGTCACTTCTACTTCAGATTCCTCTTCTGTTTTGGCCTCATCTTCACTTACAAGCTCTCCATGCTTCCCTTGTAAAACCATCACCCTCTTATGATATGAACCTTGCCAACAATGTGACAAAACCCAGCACCACAATATGGAATTGAACCCGAGATCTTCAAGACGCAGGTTTGACGAGTCTTAACCCTTGAGTTAGCAAACCAAGAACCAAGACTATGGATGGATATAGGACGCCACACCAAGAAACCCCAAGGACACTTCAAGAAATCTAGGTGATAAGTCCGGTTGTTTGAACGCCACAAGAACAAGCTTGATAAGTTCAAGTCCTTTCAAGAATGAAAGAAGAACACAAAAACTCTCAAATATTATTGTCTGAAATCTGTCCTCCCACTCTCAATCTCCATGGTATTTATAGAGACCATAAGAGATGTCAAGTTACAACTTTCAAATACAAATTCAAACTTACAACTAATATAACAACAAAATTCAAACTTAATCAAATTTCCAGAAAACATGCCTAAATCAAAGGGATTAGGATTTCTTGAATATTCAAATTTCCAGAAAGCATGGTTTCCTTGAATATTCAAATTTTCCAGAAAACATGCCTAAATCAAAGGAATTATGTTTCCTTGAATATTCAAATTTCCAGAAAACATGCCTAAATCAAAGGAATTATGTTTCCTTGAATATTCAACTTTCCAGAAATTCTGCCTTAATCAAAGTGATTAGGTTTCCTTGAATCTGATTTGGATTGATTTGAAATGTATTTGGGCTTATGCTAGGCCTCCATGTGTTTGCCCTCCCACAAACTTGTTGAATCAGCCCATTTAATGCTTCTTTAAATTGCTTGGCTCTAAGTCTTGTGATTGGCCCATTTGGCAAACTTAATGTATCATGTGATTGATGGACTTGAGCCCTTCCAAGCCCACGTGCGAATTCTTTGTCTTGTATGCGTATAGGCTGTGCAATGTCGTTTGCATCATTCTCCCCCTCTTGAAGAAGATTTGTCCTCAAATCGTCGTTTGCATCATCACCTATATCGAAAGGAGATAAGTCAGAAACATTAAAGCTAGCACTAACACCATACTCACCAGGTAATTCAATTTTGTAAGCATTGTCATTTATGCGTTCCAATATGCGAAACGGTCCATCACCCCTAGGAAGGAGTTTAGAACGTCTTTGCTCAGGAAAACGGTCCTTCCTCATATGCAACCAAACCCAATCTCCTGGTTCAAAGACAACCTTCTTACGTCCCTTATTGGCCTGTTTGGCATATTGCTCCGTCCGCCATTCTATGTTTTGCTTTGCTTTCTCATGAATCTGCTTAATAAAATCTGCTTTCTTTTTTCCATCTAAGTTAACACGTTCGCTGAAAGGTAAAGGAGTTAAATCTAAAGGAGTCAACGGATTAAACCCATAGACAATCTCAAATGGTGAAAACTTAGTTGCGGAATGAACACAACGATTATAAGCAAATTCAACATGCGGCAAACAATCTTCCCATGTTTTCAAATTTTTTTGTATGATAGCACGCAACAAAGTAGATAAAGTTCTATTCACTACTTCAGTTTGACCATCAGTTTGCGGGTGACATGTAGTAGAGAACAACAATTTTGTTCCCAACTTTCCCCACAAAGTCTTCCAGAAATAGCTCAAGAATCGCGAGTCTCGATCAGAAACAATAGTCCTAGGCATGCCATGCAACCTAACAATCTCCTTGAAAAATAGATCGGCTATATGTGATGCATCATCAGTTTTATGGCATGCAATAAAATGTGCCATTTTAGAGAACCTATCAACAACCACAAAAACTGAGTCTCTCCCCTTCTTAGTCCTAGGTAAGCCCAAAACAAAATCCATAGAGATATCAACCCAAGGTGCATTAGGAATAGGGAGGGGTGTGTACAACCCATGTGGTTGATGCCTAGACTTAGCTTGCCTGCAAGTGATGCATCTCGCACAAATCCTTTCTACATCACGTTTCATGTGTGGCCAAAAGAAATGCTCATGCAATACACCTAAAGTCTTTGCTACCCCAAAGTGACCCATCAAACCACCACCATGTGCTTCCCGAACAAGTAATTCACGCAAGGATGAATGTGGAACACACAATTTATTTTCTCGAAACAGAAAATTATCATGAAGATAAAATTTTCCACTTGCCCTTTTAGTGCAAATTTTAAACAAGTCACCAAAATCAGAATCGTTTGCATATAACTCCTTAATGTAATCAAATCCAAGCAATTTAGCATCAAGGGTTGAAAGCAAAGCGTACCTGCGTGATAGTGCATCAGCAACTACATTTTCCTTACCTTGTTTATATTTGATCACATAGGGGAATGTTTCAATGAACTCTACCCAACTTGCATGGCGTCTATTCAGCTTATGCTGCCCTTTTAAATGCTTCAAAGATTCATGATCTGTATGAATAACAAACTCTTTCGGCCATAGATAGTGCTGCCAGGTCTCCAAAGTTCGAACTAATGCATACAATTCTTTGTCATAAGTGGAATATTTTAGGACTGCACCATTCAATTTCTCACTAAAGTATGCAACCGGTCTTCCCTCTTGCATCAACACTCCTCCGATACCTATACCTGAAGCATCACACTCAATTTCGAACGTTTTAGTGAAGTTAGGCAAAACAAGTAAAGGTGCATTAGTTAATTTCTCTTTGATTAGCTTGAATGCTTTTTCTTGCTCATCTCCCCACTTAAACGGAACATTCTTCTTGATGACTTCAGTTAAGGGTGCGGCTATGCTACTGAAATCCCGAACAAAACGTCGGTAAAAACTAGCTAAGCCATGGAAGCTTCTAACTTGTGTCACTGAAGTAGGCGTTGGCCAATCATGAATTGCCTTCACCTTTTCGTCGTCAACCTCAATTCCTTTAGAACTTACAACAAAACCAAGAAACACAAGTTTGTCCGTGCAAAAAGTGCATTTCTTAAGGTTAGCAAACAACCTTTCTTTCCTTAAAACCTCTAAAACAAGCTTTAAGTGGTCAACATGAGCATCTAGGCTTTTACTATATATCAGGATATCATCAAAGTACACAACTACAAATTTTCCAATAAAAGCACGCAAAACATGGTTCATAAGTCTCATGAAAGTACTAGGTGCATTAATTAATCCAAAAGGCATAACTAACCATTCATACAAACCATATTTTGTTTTAAATGCAGTTTTCCATTCATCACCTTCTTTCATCCTAATCTGATGGTATCCACTCTTGAGATCAATCTTAGAAAACACACAAGATCCATGTAGTTCATCTAACATATCATCTAATCGAGGAATAGGATGGCGATACTTTACCGTAATGTCGTTGATGGCTCGACAATCAACACACATCCTCCATGTCCCATCCTTCTTAGGCACTAGTAGGACTGGAACTGCACAAGGACTCATGCTCTCTCTAATATATCCTTTCTCCATTAGCTCGTTAACTTGCTGTTGAAGTTCTTTTGTCTCCTCAGGATTACTTCTATAAGCGGGCCTGTTTGGAATTGTTGCACCAGGTATGAAATCAATTTGATGTTCAATTCCTCGAATTGGAGGTAAGCCTGAAGGTACCTCCTCAAGAAAGACATCATCGAATTTCTGCAAAAGAGAAATAATATTGCTTGGCAATGATCCAGCAAGATCGTTAGTACACAAAAGGGCCTCCTTGTACATAAGTACTATAAGGGGCTGTTGTGAAATTAAAGCTCTCTTGATCTCACACTTTTTTGCAATATAGTTATATCTTTCCTCTCGGGCTGCAACTCTCTCATTTTCATTTTCACCATGTTTCATGACTTTACCTTTCTCTTTTTCTCTCCTTTCATTTTCTTTTCTCGTAGCTATGGCTTCTCTCTCATTTTCTTTTCTCTTTTCACTCACTTTTTGCATCTTCAGTTGGTCTTGAAGAATTTGTTTTGGTGTTAATGGTACAAGTGTTATAGGCTGCTTCTTGATGATAAAAGAGTACCTGTTGGTGTAACCGTCATGCGTGACTCTTCTATCGAACTGCCATGGTCGTCCCAATAAGATGTGACATGCATGCATAGGTACCACATCACAAAGTACCTCATCATCATATTTGCCAATGGAAAATGCCACCATCACCTGTTTGGTTACCTTGACTTCTCCGCAATTATTCAGCCATTGAAGTCGGTATGGTCGTGGATGTTTCAAGGTAGGTAATGCCAATTTTTCTACTAATTCGGTGCTGGCAACATTGGTGCAACTCCCACCATCAACTATAACGCTGCAAACTTTGTTGTTCACGAAACATCTAGTATGGAACAAGTTTTCTCGCTGATTGTTTTCTTCTTCCTTAACTTGTGCGCTAAGAGCTCGTCTTGCCACCAATGATTCTCCTTCTACTGCATATTGTCCTTCATAGTCATTTTCAAGAGGTAGCATATCATCCACTTCATCATCTTGCTCATCTTCCGACTCGATCTCCCCTTGAGTGTTGATCACCATTACCCTTTTGTTTGGACATTGGCTAGCTATATGTCCCCTACCTTGGCATTTAAAGCACTTAATGTCACGATTTCTTGAAGTTGTGGATTCAGTTTTCTCTTGTTTCAACGTCGCAGCTTGTTTGGCATCCTTAGATGGCTCAGACTTAGGCTTAGTTAATGAAAATTCATCTCTTTTAGGGGCTGGTCGCCATGAGTTTGTGGCAGCCATGCTTGATCCCCTTCGAACTATGTTCCTTCGCCTCAATTGTTGCTCAACTTTGATAGCTTGGTGCACCATATCTGTCAACTCGACATAATGTTGCATCTCCACCATGTCCGCTATCTCTCGGTTTAAGCCATGCAAGAACCTAGCCATAGTGGCTTCTCTGTCCTCCTCTACATTTGCTTGGATCATAGCAACCTCCATTTCTTTATAGTATTCATCAACGCTCTTGGATCCTTGAGTTAGACGTTGCAACTTGTTATACAACTCCCGATGGTAGTAGCTAGGAATGAAGCGTCTCCTCATGATGGCCTTCATCTCGTTCCACGTCTCAATAGGTCGTTCGTGATTTCTCCTCCTTTCCTTCAACAATTGATCCCACCAAACAATAGCATAGTTAGTGAATTCAATTGCAGCCAATTTTACCTTTTTGGCCTCGGAATAGTTGTGACAATCGAAGATCATCTCTATCTTCATCTCCCATTCTAGATATGCCTCAGGATCATTTTTACCTTGAAAATGTGGAATCTTCACCTTAATGCTTCCCAAGTCATCATCTCGCCTAGGTATTCCCCTCCTAGCACCTATATCTCCAAATCCACGCCTAAATCTACCTTGGTTCATTGGTGGTTCATCCAGCTCATCCAACTCCTCTTCATCTCCAACATCTCCCCTTTGTACTCCTGGTTGCACTCGCCTAGGTGGTTGCCCAATGGGCGAGTTTTGATGCTGCCCTAAATTTTCCAGCCGGTCCATTCTTTCGTGAATTTGCTCTAATTCGGTTCTCATCATCCGCCTCATTTCACCCAATAATGCCTGCAACTGTAGGTTAGGATTGGTTGGTTGTTGTACCTCTTCATTTGAGTTTTCTTGATTGTGTAACATGTTTAGAATCTGCAAAAAATACAGTTAAGGCCTCACAAGCACTCCCTCACGTGTTTCACTCAAGAAAATTTACTTACTCTCGTGTTTAGCACTCAAACGGCTTTTACCCTCTTATGTTCTCACCTCTCTTTGCCTTTTTCCACTCACGTGTCTTCTTTTAACCCTTAATCAGACTAAAACAATAATCAAGATTCAAGTGGCAATTCAATATGAGAATCAACCGAGACAAGTCACGCGATTCAAGAATACATCCTTAAGAAAATGATGCTAGTAACATACGTGAGAAATTTGGTTCAAAGTTGTAGACAAACTGATGAAATTCAAAATTTAGAATTTGCAACAAATTTCTGGCCTTTCCTTTTGTTTCTATTTTTTTTTCTATCCTTTTTTTCTTTTCTTTTTTTTTTTCTTCTTTTTTTTTTTCTTCTTTTTTTTTTTCTAAATCAGAAACCAGAGATAAAATAAAATACGAATTTATGTAAAGATAAATGGAACAATGAAATAAAATAAAATGATAATTCAAACTTGCCTTGAAACCAAAGCTCTGATACCAAATGATATGAACCTTGCCAACAATGTGACAAAACCCAGCACCACAATATGGAATTGAACCCGAGATCTTCAAGACGCAGGTTTGACGAGTCTTAACCCTTGAGTTAGCAAACCAAGAACCAAGACTATGGATGGATATAGGACGCCACACCAAGAAACCCCAAGGACACTTCAAGAAATCTAGGTGATAAGTCCGGTTGTTTGAACGCCACAAGAACAAGCTTGATAAGTTCAAGTCCTTTCAAGAATGAAAGAAGAACACAAAAACTCTCAAATATTATTGTCTGAAATCTGTCCTCCCACTCTCAATCTCCATGGTATTTATAGAGACCATAAGAGATGTCAAGTTACAACTTTCAAATACAAATTCAAACTTACAACTAATATAACAACAAAATTCAAACTTAATCAAATTTCCAGAAAACATGCCTAAATCAAAGGGATTAGGATTTCTTGAATATTCAAATTTCCAGAAAGCATGGTTTCCTTGAATATTCAAATTTTCCAGAAAACATGCCTAAATCAAAGGAATTATGTTTCCTTGAATATTCAAATTTCCAGAAAACATGCCTAAATCAAAGGAATTATGTTTCCTTGAATATTCAACTTTCCAGAAATTCTGCCTTAATCAAAGTGATTAGGTTTCCTTGAATCTGATTTGGATTGATTTGAAATGTATTTGGGCTTATGCTAGGCCTCCATGTGTTTGCCCTCCCACAAACTTGTTGAATCAGCCCATTTAATGCTTCTTTAAATTGCTTGGCTCTAAGTCTTGTGATTGGCCCATTTGGCAAACTTAATGTATCATGTGATTGATGGACTTGAGCCCTTCCAAGCCCACGTGCGAATTCTTTGTCTTGTATGCGTATAGGCTGTGCAATGTCGTTTGCATCATCTTATTTGGACATTCACAAGCAATATGCCCATTTCCCAAGCACTTGAAACACTTGATGTCTCGCGACCTCCTAGGAAATTGAGGTTCAAATACCTTCTCCATTCCTTTCAACGAACCTGAACTAGCACTTCCCTTGCTAAACTCCATTTTCTCATCACACTTAAGTGTGTTTGATGTTCGGGTATGTGAAGAAACAGCCTTTGTATGACATCCTCTTTTCTGCTGTCTTTCTTATTTAGTTGCAAGTTTTATGACATCCTCAAGAAATATGAAGGGCTGTAACTCAACAACATTAGCTATATCCCTTTTCAATCCATCAAGAAATCTAGCTATTGTTTGCTCTTGAGGTTCATTCAAATCATAGCAAATTAGCAACAGCTCAAATTCTTTCACATACTCCTCTAAACTCAAGGAACCTTGCCGCAAAGTCTAGAGTTTGATGTATAATTCTTGTTTATAGTAATTCGGAATAAATCTCTTCTTCATTAATCTCTTCATAAGTGGCTAGCTAGTAATTTCTTCTTCTTCATCCCTTCTTTGTTGAGCTTTTAAGTTTTCCCACTACAAAAGTGCGTAATCGGTAAACTTAAGTGCTGCTACCTTACACTTCTTTGCCTCAGGGTACTCATGCCAATCAAACACCCTTTCTACCTTATGAACCCATTCAAAATACTCCTCAGGAGAACTAGTACCTCTAAATGGTGGTATATTAAGTTTGATACCACTTGTAGGGTCATTTTGCTGCCTCTTTATCCTACTCCTATCTTCAGCCTCATCATCCCTATTTGGCTCATCTCCAGCATCCCCTAGGTCATTCCGAGGTACCCTACGCCCTACCTGCCTTTGTTGGGGTTGTAAAGTATTTCTTTGCATCATTTCTATAATTGCAGCAAGTTGTCCACGAATTTCAGTAATCTCACCTCGAAATTCATCATGAAGTCGTTGTAAACCCATGAGTTGAGCTTGTTCTAAACTCAATCCCTTTGGTTCTCTACTTGCATCATCTTCAACCATTATTAACAAACACCCCAAACAAGTATGAACAATGAACAACACAACCAGTAGCTAAAAAACACTTCTCAAACTGAATTTTTCACCAATTCAGTAAATAAAATCAGATAGCAACAATTGACTCAAATCCAAAATTTCTAGGTTCAGGAACAACTTAATTCAGCCAAATCATCTCCAATCCAGAAACTATTTGGTATGCTTGAACTCAGAATGAGATCAATTTGATGTTCAATTCCTCTAATTGGTGGCAAACCATTAGGAACATCTACGGGAAAGAGATCCTCAATTTCCTGCAAAAGATTAACAATAACACTAGGAAAACTTTTGTCAATTTCGTTAGAAATAATTAAAACATCCTTGTACATAAGTACAAGTAAGGGCTGTCTCACGGTTAATGCTTTCTTCACATCACTCATTTTTGCATAAAAACTCATTTTTCTTTCACTCAAGTCTTCCTTGTTTTCTCTCCCTTTGTGTTTCCCATTGCTCTCATTTTTAACACTCATCTCACCTTTTTTGTTTGTCTCTCTTTCTTGCTTCCTTCCCAAAGTTTCGGTTAATGAAGATTCAAACTCTTAATATTGTTTTTTGTATGCGTATTTGATCTTCAAAAATTGTTTTTGGAGGCAAAGGTCCAAGTTGGTATTTCTGCCCTTCCATGATCAAAGAATAACAGTTTTTAAACCCATCATGCATTACCCTTCGATCATATTGCCATGGTCTCCCCAACAACACGTGACCAGCATACATGGGTACCACATTACACCAAACCTCACCTAATATCTACCAATTGAAAAAGAAACTAACACTTGCCGATTTACCTTCACAACACCACTATCATTCAACCATTGTAACTTGTACGGTCTTGGATGTTTAATAGTAGATAATTTCAGTTTCTCCACAACCAATGTACTTGCCACATTTGTACAACTTCCGCTATCAACAATCACATTACACAACTTGTTAGCAATCAAACAATGAGTATAAAACAAATTTTCATATTGCTCACCATGTTCATTAATTTTATTTTGCAAACTAAGTGTGCGTTGTACAACCAAATTTTCTCCTCTAACATACTCTACATCACTAGAAAGAAGCCTTGATAAGTCAATGGACGCCACAAGGATCAATTTAGGATTGACGCCACACTCTTGGTGATCAAAGAGTGATAAGTCAGTACTTATCTTCAAGAGTTGAAAAGAAACTTGAGAAGATAAATGTTGAGAGAAAAAGATCTTCTTTTTCGTGCATGAAATTCCAGAATGAGGCAACTGCCTCTATAAGACTTTAACATGCCTTATATAGGCTTACAAAATGAGGAAAAACCCTAATATTACCTAATGAACTTAAAAAGCTCAAAATAAGCCCAATATAACTTAATAATTTAAAATAAAGCTAAACAAGTTCAAAATGGTCTAAATACATAAAAATAGCAACATAAGGAGTAAATTAAGCCCAATAGCATGAAAAGAAAGCCCTCAGCTGCCTCTTTAAGCCCAAAGTCACCAAACATCTCTAAATCACGTCCCAATCTCTAATTGAAGACAAATAAACACATTTAGCTCATTTCCATTCAGATTGCAAGCTTCTAATCCCATAGAAGCTTCAATAGCTCCAATTTGACTACTTATGATCCTTTGAAGTTGTTTAGCCTTAGCCCTTGTTATTGGATAATCTGAAACATCCTTTATGTTCAGTTCACCTTCTTGAGTTGATTTAGAACCTTCATGATGCACATCAATGCCCAAGGCACTTAAAACACTTAATGCCTCTAGTTTGATTAGGTTGATTCTCACCTCTACCCTTGCTGCCTATCTCATTTTTTCTTTTATTGTTAGGGACAAATCTCCTCCTCATGATTTGTTTCATCTCCATCCAAGTCTCTACGGGTCTTTCACCATTTCTACGCCTGTCTCTGCATAATTTATCCCACCAAACAATAGAATAATCACAAAATTCAACAGCGGCTAGTTTTACCTTTTTCTCTTCGGAGTAGTTATGACATTCAAAGATCAGCTCAACTTTTCGTTCCCACTCCAAATAGGCCTCCGGATTGTTCCTCCCTTGAAAAGAAGGAATTTTCATTTTGATGCTGCCTATGTTTTGGTCCACACCATCAAAACGTCCTCTTCTAATTTGTCTCCTAGGATTAACATTTTAAGCGATTATGGTAGCTTGGCCATCATTTGTATCTTTTCCACCATCATATACATCATTGATAAAAGGTGGTTGTCTTCCTTGCTGTGGTTCTCCCTGCAATTTGGTAATTGCTTCATCATGTCTTTCTAGATGATCTTTTACATCCCCAATCACTTGAATTGATCGTTCAAATTGTTGCTGCATTGCTTGAATCATCATATCATTTGAGGAAGAACTCACATCTTTATCTTTGTTAGACAAGTTTAAAAATCTGATGAAAAAAATATATATTAGAACAACCTCTCTCAATCACTCCCTCACGTGTTTCACTCAATGATTTCACACCACTCGTGTTTCACACAATTATTTGGCTTTTCTCGATGCTAATCTCACCACTCTTGTTTTGTTCTTTGGGTTCTTAGATTAACTAAGATCCTTAAACAAACAATTCAGATTATGGCAAATTCAATAGAGTGAAATTTGGTAGGTCTAAGAAAGCAGACAAAAGATAATTCAATACCACGAACAAAGTTTAAAATTGAAATATTACAAGCAAAGATTAGAACTGAAATATCAATTTCTATCCTAACAAGAATTTTTGTCTGTTTTGGTTAAAAAAGTTAAAATTTTAAATACTTCCTAAACCGAAACAAGTAATCATATGATTATAGAGAGATTTCTGTATTTTGTTCTTTTATAATCTGCTGAAAATAATAAGAATAACCTCAAGAAGCACAACAATTAAGATATGGTGCTAAAAAAGAAACAAGAAACGAAGTGATAACTAAAAGAAACAACAAAT
The DNA here is from genome assembly GCA_946807835.1 of Ailanthus altissimus. NCBI lineage: Eukaryota > Viridiplantae > Streptophyta > Magnoliopsida > Sapindales > Simaroubaceae > Ailanthus > Ailanthus altissimus. The sequence goes on from OX327684.1 coordinate 11,989,912, forward strand.
AAATTGATACGCAAACCTCAAACTTGAGCCAAGCTCTGATACCCAATGGTGGAAATCATTAATTTTGACAACCATATACCCCAATAACTAGATAGCTATGATACACATGGAATGCAAATTAACACCCTCCAACAAATTGAAACAAACCCGATCATTCAAGAATGAAGTAAGAGAAACTATTCTAATACTTAATCAATGGAATGATCATAAAATAATTAGAACAGTACTTTGATTTCCCCAAAACGCCACAAACTATGAAAGTTGATAAGTTTAATGAAAAATAAAGATTTGAAGGATTTGAATGCCACAAGTTGAATAAATTTGATAAGTTCCAAAGTTCATGCCTGCAGGAACTTAAAAACAAAACACTCTCAAGTGCTCCAAACTTTGTATATCACAAAATTTTCTTCCTCATGAAAAAAACCAGCCTTGTTTATATAGAACAAAGGCTAAGAACAGTTACAAATTACACCATTTAAGATAATTGCAGCATAACTCCTTTATAACTCCTTTATAACTCCTTTTGTAACTCCTTTGCATTTAACTTCAACTTGTACACCACATTATATTAATCATATCTGATCATGCTCCTTAATCACATCTGATCCATTGAACCTTAATTTGCACTCCATAGCACCTGATCACCAACATGGCCGAATGGCCTTTTTATTCTTCAAGATAAGCTAAAAACTTCATTCTAATAGGGCTGCACTCTTGTCTTCATGATTTTGACTTGCTTGAATCATGTTGACCATTTTAGATTCTTCTTGCATCCTTAGAACCTTGACCGAAACTTGACTAGCTTGCTCATTTCAAATGTTTTCCATTAAACAAGTTAAGGCTTCTTTCATTCTTTTAGCTTTAGCTCTTGTCATTGGTTCTCCATGAACGTTTAAAGGATCTTTTCCAACCTTAGCCAAATGGTGATCAACTTGCTGGTTCTCATCAAGGTATGTGCATAAGAGCATGAATCATCCTTCTATTACAATATTACTTGTGCCAAAGAATGATGGGTTATGTAAGATGTGTGTTCATTATTGCACTATCAAAAATATTACTTCAAAGTTCAAGAAAGTTGTATTTGAGCTTAGTACAGATTTGAGGACAAATCCTTTTCAAGAGGGGGGGAATGATGCGAACTAGGTTGCCAAAAAATCACAAGGTTCATTGAACATCCATATGTGATGGGGAACAACGACACAGTAGCTCATGTAAGTAGTCCATGTGATGTGAAGTCTCAATACTGGTAGTTGTTAGTAGTTATAAGATTTTATTAATTGTTATAATTAGTGCTAGCATTCTAAGTGCTTAGTTTATTGGTAGTAGTTGTAAGTTTTTATTAATTGTTGTAACAAGTGCTAGAATCATAAGTGCCTAAGTTTTTAGTAGTAATTGGTAATTAATAGTTGTAAGTATTCATTAATTGCAGTAATAAATGTTAGACATCCAAGAGGTCTCAATAAAAATATGAGAGATGAGGGAGAACGAAAGCAAAATTGATGATATTAATGTTGAGGGCTTTTCTCTTAAGTTCTTCAAAGAACTTATATTAGAACTTATTAAGATTTTATTTTGTGGTGTTCTTTCAAACTTATCACACTCAACTTCTTAACTATCTTAAATGTGGCATCTAAAATCTTCTTATACCTATGATTTTTATCTCTTATAGATAACGGGTCAATATTCTTGTTTTTGTTTGTATAAAAATTTGATTAGAACAATCCTTGGGCAAAGGAATTTCATTTAGCGTCAGGTCTCACTTTTTTTTTTTAGGTTCACATCATCATTAACTTCCATCTTTTCACTCGTGTTCTCTTTTTTTTTTCCTCTTGGCTTCTCCCTCTTTACTCTATTTTTCATGCTTGGCCACTTTTTCTTTTTCCAACTCACTCTCTTTTTTTAACCTCATTTGATCTTCACATATTTGATGTGCATCATGAAGGTTCTAAATCAACTCAAGAAGGCGAGCTGAGCGTAAAGGAGATTTCAGATGGTCCAATAACAAGGGCTAAGGCTAAACAGCTTCAAAGGGCCATAAGTAGTCAAATTGGAGCTATTGAAGCTTCTATGGGATTGGAAGCTTACGATCTGAATGGAAACGAGCTAAATGTATTTATTTGTCTTCAATTTGAGATTGGGACGTGATTTAGAGACGTTTGGTGACGTTGGGCCTTAAGAAGCAGCTAAGGCCTTTCTTTTCATGCTATTGGGCTTTACTTATTTCTTATGTTACTACTTTTATGTATTTGGGCTATTTTGAACTTGTTTAGTTTTGTTTTAAAATTGTTAAGTCATATTGGGCTTATTTTGGGCCTTCTTAAGTTTATTAGGTAACATTAGGGTTTCACCTCATTTTGTAAGCCTATATAAGGCATGTAAAAGTCTTGTAGAGGAGGGGCCTCATTTTGAAATTGGAAGCACGAAATAGAAGAGCTATTTCTCTCTCAAAATTGTCTTCTCAAGTTTTTCAACTCTTGAAGATAGTTGCTGACTTATCACTCTTTGATCATCAAGAGTGTGGCGTCAAAACCCTAAACTGATCCTTGTGGCGTCCATTCGACTTATCAAGGTATCTATTTAGTTCTATCCTCCATCAACTCCACAATTTAATTTTGTTATAAATCAAGGCACATCATCTGGTATCAGAGCATAGGATTTCAGTGTGCAAACTGAAGTTTTAGCTATTGAAGGTGTCTTGCTATTTTTTTGTGTTATATAATTTCGTGGGGTTATTATCAGTTTGGGTCTCTAATATTTGAGGAGCTGAATTGCAACTCTGAAGCATTAAAATTAATTCTTAGTAGTTTGTGAACTGGAGATGGGTTGGCTGAATTAAATTGTTCTTGAACCTGGAAATTTTGTGAACCTGGAAATTTCGAATTTGAGTAAATTGTTGCTATCTGATTGTATTTACTGAATTGGTGAAAAATTCAGTTTGAGAAGAGTGTTTTAGCTACTGGTTGTGTTGTTCAATTGTTCATACTTGTTTGAAGTTTTTGTTAATAATGGCTGACGATGATGCAAGTAGAGTACCAAAGGGATTGAGTTTAGAACAAGCTCAACTCGTGGGCTTACAACGAGCTCATGATGAATTTCGAGGTGAGATTACTGAAATTCGTGGACAACTTGCTGCAATTATAGAAATGATGCAAAGAAACACTTTGCAACCCCAACAAAGGCGGGTAGGGCATAGGGTACCTCGAAATGACCTAGGGGATGCTGGAGATGAGCCAAATAGGGATGATGAGGCTGAAGATACGGGTAGGATAAGGAGGCAACAAAATGACCCTACTAGTGGTATCAAACTTAATATACCACCATTTAGAGGTACTAGTTCTCCTGAGGAGTATCTTGAATGGGTTCAGAAGGTAGAAAGGGTGTTTGATTGGCATGAGTATCCTGAGGCAAAGAAGTGTAAGGTAGCAGCACTTGAGTTTACCGATTACGCACTTTTGTGGTGGGAAAACTTAAAAGCTCAGCGAAGAAGGGATGACGAAGAAGAAGTTACAAGCTGGCCACTTATGAAAAGATTAATGAAGAAGAGATTTGTTCCGGATTAATATAAACAAGAATTATACATCAAACTCCAGACTTTGCGGCAAGGTTCCTTGAGTGTGGAGGAGTATGTGAAAGAATTTGAGCTGTTGCTGATTCGCTGTGATTTGAATGAACCTCAAGAGCAAACAATAGCTAGATTCCTTGATGGATTGAAGAGGGACATAGCTAATGTTGTTGAGTTACAGCCCTTCATATTTCTTGAGGATGTCATAAAGCTTGCAACTAAAGTAGAAAGACAGCAGAAAAGAGGGGGTATCCATATGAGGTCAACTACAACAAGTAATACAAAGGCTGTTTCTTCACCTTCGCGAACATGGAACACACTTAAACATGATGAGAAAGTGGAGTTCAGTAAAGAAAGTGTTAGTTCAGGTTCATTGAAAGGAAAGGAGAAGGTATTTGAACCTCAATTTTCCAGGAGATCACGAGACATCAAGTGTTTCAAGTGCTTGGGAAATGGGCATATTGCTTCTGAATGTCCGAATAAGAGGGTGATGGTTTTACAAGGGAAGTATGGAGAGCTTGTAAGTGAAGATGAAGCTGAGATGGAAGAGGAATCTAAAGTCGAAGTGACTGAACAAGAAGAGAATCTTGAGCCAATGGAGGGAAATTTATTAGTTATTCAAAGGATTTTGAGTGCTGAAGTTGATATTGGTTTGGAACAGCGCGAAAACATCTTTCATACAAGATGTCAAATCCGAGATAAGGTTTGTGCCATGATCATTGATAATGGTAGTTGCACCAATGTTGCATCCATTACTTTAGTGGAGAAACTGGGATTAACTACTGTTCCACATCCAAAACCATACAAATTACATTGGCTTAATGACAAGGGAGAGATTCAAGTTACAAGACAGGTTCGGGTGCCATTCTCCATTAAAACCTTTCATGATGAGGTTTTATGTGATGTGGTTCCGATGACAGCTAGTCATGTGTTATTAGGACGCCCATGGCAATTTGATAATGATGTGACTTATAATGGGAGAAGGAACACTTATTCATTTGTGCTGAATGGGAAGAAAGTGAATTTGATGCCATTGAGTTCTCAACAAGTTAGAAAAGATCAGTTGCAGAATCAAAGGAAGATGATGGAATCTGGTAAAGGGTTAATTTTAGCCAAAAAGGGAGATGTTGAGCTAGCACTAGCTTCTGTGGGGGTTGTTTTCATGACTTGGGCAAAGCCTTTATTGCAAGTGGAGGGTTTGGATTTGCCAAGGCAGGTTGTGGAGTTGCTTGAAGAGTTCAAAGATGTATTTCCAGAAGAGCTACCATTGGGATTACCACCTATTCGAGAGATAGAGCATCAAATTGATTTGGTGCTTGGAGCTTCACTTCCAAATAGACCAGCATATAGATGTAATCCGGAGGAAGCAAAGGAGATCAAAAGGCAAGTTGGTGAGCTCTTAGAGAGGGGCTATGTGCGTGAGTCACTTAGTCCTTGTTCAGTGCCTACTTTGCTTGTTCCAAAGAAGGATGGTACCATGAGAATGTGTGTGGACAGTCGGGCTATCAACAAGATAACGGTTAAGTATCGATTCCCTATCCCTAGACTTGATGAATTGCATGGTGCTGTTTATTTTTCTAAAGTTGATTTAATGAGTGGATATCACCAAATTAGGATAAAAGAAGGTGATGAATGGAAAACAGCCTTTAAAACTAAGCATGGATTGTATGAGTGGATGGTGATGCCATTTGGGCTTTCTAATGGACCTAGTACATTTATGAGACTTATGAACCATGTTTTGAGGAAGTTTATCGGGCTGTTTGTTGTGGTCTATTTTGATGATATCTTGATCTATAGTAAAACTTTAGATGATCATGTGAAGCATCTTATGGCTGTATTTGAGACCTTGCGTGATGCTAAGTTGTATGGAAACATCAAGAAGTGCTATTTCTGCCAAGATAGTGTTATCTTTTTGGGGTATGTAGTTTCTGGTAGCGGAATTAAGGTTGATGAGGAGAAGGTTAAGGCAATTCGTGATTGGCCTAAACCTACTGGTGTTGCAGATGTGAGAAGTTTTCATGGTTTAGCCTCTTTCTATAGGCGATTTATTAAAGACTTTAGTTCTATTGTTGCGCCTATGACAGAGTGTTTGAAAAAGGGAAATGAGTTTAGATGGAATGAGAATGCACAGAAGTCATTTGAACTGATAAAAGAACAATTATGTTCTGCTCCAGTTTTAGCACTTCCCGATTTTGCTAAAACATTTGAAATAGAGTGTGATGCTTCAGGGGTCGGTATTGGGGCTGTGTTGATGCAAGAAAAGAGGCCAATTGCTTTCTTTAGTGAGAAGCTGAATGGGGCACGGTTAAACTACTCTATTTATGACAAGGAGTTTTATGCATTGATTCGGGCTCTCGAGGTATGGCAGCATTATTTATTACCTAAAGAGTTCGTTATTCATACTGACCATGAATCATTAAAGTATCTTAAAGAGCAGAACAAGCTGAATAGAAGACATGCCAAATGGGTAGAGTTCATGGAGCCATTTCCATATGTCATAAAATACAAGAAGGGGCAAACTAATGTCATTGCTGATGCTCTTTCTAGGAGGTATGCATTGATTTCTATGTTAAATGCAAGGCTTTTGGGTTTTGAACAGGTGAAAGGACAATATACCAGTGATTCATACTTTGCTAATATGATGTCTAAATGTGCTAAAGGAGCTTGTGATGGGTTCTTTGTGCATGATGGTTACTTGTTCAAGTTGGGCAGAATGTGTATACCTTCAGGATCCTTACGTGAGTTGCTTGTGCGTGAGGCTCATGGGGGTGGTCTTAGTGGTCATTTTGGGGAGAAGAAAACTTATGAGCTACTGAAAGAGCACTTCTTTTGGCCTAATATGCTGCGGGATGTTCATAAAGTTGTTGAAAGATGTGTAAATTGCAAGAAAGTTAAGGGTAAAGAGAATGCATATGGACTATATATGCCTTTACCTATCCCAGAGCAACCATGGATGGATATTAGTATGGATTTTGTGCTTGGATTACCTAGAACACAGCGTGGGAAGGATTCAGTGATGGTTGTGGTTGATCGGTTCTCCAAAATGTCACACTTTATTCCTTGTAACAAAACTGATGATGCTATTCATATTGCTGATTTGTTTTTTAGGGAAATTGTACGTTTGCATGGAATCCCTAAAAGCATTGTCTCTGATCGTGATACAAAGTTCTTAAGCTATTTTTGGAAGACTCTTTGGAAGAAGCTTGGAACAAAGTTGCTTTTCAGTACTGCTTGTCATCCACAAACTGATGGGCAAACTGAGGTAGTGAACCGTACTCTATCTTCTTTATTACGAGCTGTTATAAACAAGAACTTAAAGAGTTGGGATACTTGTTTGCCTATTGTAGAGTTTGCATATAACCGTAGTGTGCATGGGGCTACAAAATTTTCACCATTTGTTCCTATTGACCTTGTTCCTATTCCAATTAATGAGAGGACATCTATGGATGGTGTTAAGAAGGCAGAATTGATGAAGAAGCTTCATGAGCAGGTTCGAATTCATATTGAGGAGAAAACAGCTAGGTATGTTAAGCATGCTAATAAAGGACGAAAAATGATTAGCTTTGAACCTGGTGATCTTGTTTGGATTTATCTTAGCAAGGGAAGATTTCCTAGCAAGCGGAAGTCCAAGCTGATGCCAAGAGTTGATGGACCTTTTCGTATTATAGAGAAGGTAAATAGTAATGCTTACAAAGTTGACCTTCCTGGTGATTACAATGTTTCAGCCACTTTTAATGTGAAGGACTTATCTCCTTATTTGGAAGATTTAGAAGATTCTGATTTGAGGGCAAATCATTCTCTTCCCGGGGGTGATGATGTGCATCATGAAGGTTCTAAATCAACTCAAGAAGGCGAGCTGAGCGTAAAGGAGATTTCAGATGGTCCAATATCAAGGGCTAAGGCTAAACAGCTTCAAAGGGCCATAAGTAGTCAAATTGGAGCTATTGAAGCTTCTATGGGATTGGAAGCTTACGATCTGAATGGAAACGAGCTAAATGTATTTATTTGTCTTCAATTTGAGATTGGGACGTGATTTAGAGACGTTTGGTGACGTTGGGCCTTAAGAAGCAGCTAAGGCCTTTCTTTTCATGCTATTGGGCTTTACTTATTTCTTATGTTACTACTTTTATGTATTTGGGCTATTTTGAACTTGTTTAGTTTTGTTTTAAAATTGTTAAGTCATATTGGGCTTATTTTGGGCCTTCTTAAGTTTATTAGGTAACATTAGGGTTTCACCTCATTTTGTAAGCCTATATAAGGCATGTAAAAGTCTTGTAGAGGAGGGGCCTCATTTTGAAATTGGAAGCACGAAATAGAAGAGCTATTTCTCTCTCAAAATTGTCTTCTCAAGTTTTTCAACTCTTGAAGATAGTTGCTGACTTATCACTCTTTGATCATCAAGAGTGTGGCGTCAAAACCCTAAACTGATCCTTGTGGCGTCCATTCGACTTATCAAGGTATCTATTTAGTTCTATCCTCCATCAACTCCACAATTTAATTTTGTTATAAATCAAGGCACATCAATATTTGTCTTGAGGTTGAAGTTACAAGATTAATTGATTTTTCACCAAGTACAAAAAGAGTACCTATTGGTGTAACCATCATGAATTACATGCCTATCATACTTCCATGGTCACCCCAACAGAATATGCCATGTATGCATTGAACCACATCACATAAAATCTCATCTTTGTACTTCCCAATTTAGAATGAGACAAGCACTTGCTTATTTACAATAATTTAGCCATTATAGATTATAAGAGCCTAAGATGTTTCAAAGTTGTCAAATTCAATTGTTTCATCAAACTAGTGCTAGCCACATTAGTACAACTCCCATCATCAATAATCATGCTATATACCTTATCATTGACATAGCATCTAGTAGGAAAAATATTATCACATTGTACCTTATAATCTTATTCAATTTGCACACTAAGAGCCTAATTGTGACACAGGACAAGCGCTGATAGGTTGTGATTTTTGTTCACGAAGACAAACATTATTGATATCGTTGAAAAAAAATGCAAATTAAAAATGGTAGAATACCAAATCAAAAGTAAAGTTTCTTAATAATTGATTTCTGAAATTACAAAGTCTGCATCTTTCCCCATCATCTTTCATGTATTTATAGAGACTTATTGGAATTTCTAACATTTATTACAGTAAATAATGATAACTTACAACTAATAACTATCAACAATTAAGTCATTTAGAATGCTAACTTATTACAATACAATTATTAAAAACTACCAACAACTACCAATACTGAAGTTTTACTTCAAAACTAATTGTCAAATGTTAACCACACCAATAAATGTAGTTGTAGGCTCTGGAAGTTTCTTATCACATGGGTTATTCATATGTGCTACGTTGAATGTTTTTTATTTGCCCATGTCATCGGGTAGGTCTATCACATATGCATTGTCATTGATCATCTTTAAAACTTTAAAAAGACCATAATGTTCCTGCCTTAGTTTGCCATGAACTCCCGCAGGCAGCCTCTCTTTACATAAGTGAACCATCACATTATTGCCCACCTCAAACATTTGATGTTTTTGATGCTTATCTACAGCTATATTGTATTTGAGGTTATTATCCTCCAATGATTATGCATCTCTTGGAATATATTTGTATAGATATTCGCTAAAGCAAACACAGCTGCACTAAAACGTGCAGTAGAAGCAAGTTTGACTAGATCTACAATATGCCTTAAACTTTTAGTATAAATAATAGCGAAAGTACTCATTCCAGTGGAACGATTGACTGAGTTGTTGTAAGCAAACTCAGCTTGTGCCAAAGTAAAGTCCCATTGTCCCTTATGGTTTCCATATATACATCTAATCAAATTTTCCAAAGAACAGTAATGCGAACCACATCTTAAAAGGTGAAATCCAACACCAACACATTGTTAACAAACCCAGAAATGCTAAATCATATTTAAGAAAGAGAACCAAGACCTGTTGTCTAATAAAGAGACAACAACCAAGATTATATGATGAGTGATAATTCAGATTTATGCACCAAAAGATGAATTGGATAAAAAGAATCACAAGTTCTCAAAAGAACAAAGCTGGATAGTTTTTATTCGCTCTCAAATTCAAAGTAATCAAATCTGCTGTTTCTAAGGCTTTAACAAGGTATTTATAGCCTTTAGAAACCCTAAAATCAGAAGAAAATCTACTTATTCCCTGCCAAATAAGGAAAGTTCAGCCCTAATCCTTATTTTGTACAATTTTGACAAATTCAAAGGAAATAAAATTAATCAACTTAAATAAGATTTTTCCCTAGCCTGAAATAGCAAGGCACGCTCAATATATCTTAAAAAACATAATTAGGCTTTATTACTAATATTAGCCCACTAATATTTAGTACAAATATATTCTTAAATCTTGGGCTTGAATTAAATTAATCAGGCCTTGTTCTTCCTATGCAAATATAACCCCTTGTGTCTTGGCCCAACTAGCTTCAATAAGCTCCTGCAAAGCTTGACGTACCCTCTTAGCTTTAGCCCTCGTGATTGGACCATCCCTAATGTGCAACAGATCTTGGTTGCTTCTATTATTGCTACCTTGATTTTCATCATTTCTCCTCCCTTCAGAAAGATTTGTCCTCAAATCGCCATCACTTATATCAAAAGGAGAAAGATCAAAAACATTAAAAATAGACTAACATTATACTCACCGGGTAAATCTAATTTATAAGCATTGTCATTGATCCTCTCAATGATTTGAAATGGACCATCTCCTATGGGATGCAACTTAGAACGCCTTTATGTAGGAAATCTTTCCTTTCGCATATGCAACCATACCCAATTACTAGGCTCAAATACCACTTGTTTGCACCCTCTATTAACTTGCTTAGTGTATTGCTCATTACGCTTTTCTACATGCTACCTAACTTTCTCATGTAGTTGCCTTACAAATTCTGCCTTTTGTTTACCATCTACATTCGCCCTTCCCTCAATTGGTAATAAAAGTAAGTTCAATGGTATTAATAGATTAAAACCATAAATAACCTCGAATGTTGAAAACTCAGTGGTACTATGCACACTTCTATTGTAAGCAAATTCCACGTGTGGGAGACAATCCTCCCAATTCTTCAAGTTCTTTTGAATGATGGAACGCAATAAAGCTCCTAATATACTATTCATCGCTTCAGTTTGTCCATCTATTTGTGGATGGCATGTTGTTGAAAATAACAGCTTGGTTCCTAACCTCTTTCACAAAGTTCTCTAAAAATAACTAAGAAATTTAACATCGCAGTCGGACACTACACTTCTGGCACACCATGCAATCTAACCACTTATTTCAAGAATAAATCAGCAATATTCGTGGCATCATCAATCTTGTGACATGGTATAAAATGAGCCAGCTTTGAAAACCTGTCAACCACAACAAAAATACTATCTTGGCCCCGTTTAGACCTAGGAAAACCTAATACAAAATTCATAAAAATGTTAGTCCAAGTTTCAATAGGTACAGGCAAAGGTGTATACAAACCATGAGGCACAATTTTAGACTTAGCTTGTTTACAAGTAACACAACTTTCACACAATGTTTTTACATCAGATTTCATACATGGCCAAAAGAAATGTTCTTCTAAAATATCTAAAGTATTTTTAACCCCAAAATGCTCCATTAAACCTCCTCTATGAGCCTCTCTGACAAGCAACTCTCGTAAAGATGATTTAGACACACACAACTTGTTTTCCCTAAATAAGAATCCATCATGCCTATAAAACTTATTAAAGGCAGTTTTCTCATAAGCGTTGAATACATTAATAATATCATGGTCTTTAACATACAATTATTTAATATACTCAAAACCTAATAATTTTGCATCCAAAGTAGTGAGTAAAATATACCTTCAAGATAATGCTTCTACCACAATATTTTCCTTCCCTTGTTTGTGCTTGATTATATAAGGGAATGTCTCAATAAATTCAATCAATTTAGCATGCCTTCGGATGACTTTTCCCTGACTCTTCAAATGCATTAAGCTCTCATGATCAGTGTGAATAACAATCTACTTTGGCCATAAATAATGTTGCCATGTCTCTAAAGCTCGAACCAATGCGTACAGTTCATTGTCGTAGGTGGGATAATTCAAGGTTGCCCCACTTAGCTTTTCACTAAAGTAGGCTAACAGTCGTCTCTCTTGCATCAAAATAGCTCCAATACCTACACCTGAAGCATCACATTCAATCTCAAACATTTTAGTAAATTCAGGTAAAGCTAATAATTATACATTACAAAGTTCATCCTTAAGCAAGTTAAACGCCTCTTCTTGCACCTTTTCCCACTTGAATCCGACACTCTTCTTTATCACCTCCGTCAATGGTACGACTAAGGTGCTGAAATCTTTTACAAACCTATAAAAGCTTGCCAAACCATGGAAACTACGCATATCCCCAATTCACTTAGGTGTCAGCCATTCCTTGATCGCGTTGACATTTTTCTCGTCTACTTCTATTCCCTTGGCTGAAACAACAAAACCAAAAAATACAACTCTATCTATCCAAACGGGGTCGAGATAGTATTTTTGTTGTGGTTGACAGGTTTTCAAAGATGGCTCATTTTATACCATGTCACAAGACTGTTGATGCCACGAATATTGCTAATTTATTCTTCAAAGAAGTGGTTAGATTGCATGGTGTGCCAGAAGCATAGTGTCCGATTGCAATGTTAAATTTCTTAGTCATTTTTGGAGAACTTTGTGGAAGAGGCTAGGAACCAAGCTGTTATTTTCAACAACATGCCATCCACAAACTGATGGACAAACTGAAGTGGTGAATAGTATATTAGGAGCTTATTGCATTCCATAATTCAAAAGAACTTAAAAAAGATACCCATCATGCAACAGAAAATATTGAAAAGAGCCATGCTTGCAGTTTTCTGTGATTTTTCCAAAATAAGCATCATCTTTGTAGAGCTCCTTCACAATCTCAAAGCCTACAACTTTCATTTGCATAGAGGACAGCAGGGAATATCTTTGACTTAATGCATCAGTCACTACATTTTGAACTCCAGATTTATGCTTAATGGTGAAGTTAAAGGATTGAAGGAATTCAACCCAATGAGCATGACGCTTATTAAGTTTGTGCTGGCTATTTATGAACTTAAGTTCTTCATGATCAGAATAAAGAACAAAAGGTTTTGGAAGAAGATAATGACTCCAATGATCTAGAGCTCGACAAATAGCATAGAACTCTTTATCATAAGTAGAATACTTCTTGCGTGAATCACTCAATTTTTCATTGAAGAAAGCCATGGGTTTACCTTCTTGACTAAGGACAGTGCCAATTCCCACATTTGATGCATCACACTCAACCTCGAACACTTTGTCAAAATTTGGTAATGCAAGAATATGAGTTTGGGTTACCTTTGCTTTGATGAGGTCAAAACTCCTTTGTGCTTCATTTGTCCACTTGTAGTGATCACACTTTAAACATTCAGTGATTAGTGCCATGATTGAACTAAATCCTTTAATGAAACGCTGGTAAAATGAAGCTAATCCATGAAAGCTTCGAACATCATGAAGAGTTTGAGGAATATGCAAATTTAAAATAGCTTCCACCTTACTAGGATCTATTTTGATTCCATCTTTAGAGATTACATAGCCTAAAAAGATAAGGCAATTTAAGAAGAACTCACACTTCTTTAGGTTGACATAAAGCTTCTATTTCCTTAAAGTGTTGAAAACTAGATGAAGATGATCCAAGTGTTGTTCCTCATCGTTGCTATACACAATAATATCATTGAAGTAGATAATAATGAATCTTCCAATGTAAGGCTTTAGAACATGATTCATCAAACGCATGAAAGTACTGGGAGCATTTGAAAGTCCAAAAGGCATCACCTTCCATTCATAAAGCCCATCACTTGTCTTGAATGCTGTCTTCCATTCGTCACCTAGTTTCATCCTTATTTGATGGTATTCACTCCGTAGATCAAACTAGGAGAAAATACAAGCTCCATCCAGTTGATTAAGAAAATCATCAAGTTGAGGAATTAGGAAATGATAATCAACGATAATTTTGTTGATGGATCTACTATCCATACACATGCGAAAAGAACCATCCTTCTTGGGCATAAGGAGAGTAGGAACATCACAAAGGCTCTTACTTTCTTTAATTAAGCCTTTGGTCAAAAGCTCATTTACTTGACTTTGAAGTTCAGCATACTCCGTAGGACTCATTCTGTAGGCGGCCTTATTTGGTAGAACAGCTCCTGGAATAAGATTAATGCCATATTGAATGTCTCTCAAGGGAGGCAATCTTGGTGGTATCTCATCTGGTACTACATCTTGAAATTCTTAAAGTAGCTTCTTCATTATAAAAGGTGGCTCAGGACTATCATTGTTTTCTTCAAACACCATAAGAGCAAAGGCTTCATCAACTTTTGAAAAGTCCCTCTTACATTCAAAAAGAGTCAAGAAATTATTTTCCTTCCCTTTAAAAGGCTTAGGAACATTGATCATCTTAGAATGACCCAAAATGACTTTAACACCATCCTTGACAAAGGAATAAGTGTTTTTATAGCCATCATGAATTATTTTTCTATCATGTTGCCATGGACGACTAAGAAGTAAATGACAAGCATCCATTAGAACAACGTCACACCAAACTTCATCTTTATAGTTTTTGCCAATAGAAAAAGATACTAGGCAGCGTTGATTTACCTTAATTTCATTTCCCTTTTTGAGCCGAGAAAGCTTGTATGGTTAAGGATACTTTACTGTCTTTAGGCCCAATTTTTCTACCATTTATGTAGAAGCCAAAATTTTAAAACTACACCCATCAATTATGACATTACATACCTTGCCATGAGAAGTACACCTAGTATGAAAGATATTTTTTGCAGCCAATCTTCTTCTTCTTCTTCATAGGCAGTATTTAAGACTTTACGAAGGGTGAGAGTTTCACCTTCATCCTCATAATTTATATCTTCATTGTCTTCCTCAGGTCTGCATGGTTGTTATTCATCTCTTCTTCAACAACTATCATAATCCTGCGATTTGGACATTCAGAAGCAATATGTCCATATGCTTGGTATTAGAAACATTGGCAAGAATTGGTGTTGGAAGAATGGTTTTGCTTCTTTTGGTTAGAGATACCATCATTCTTTGAAGAAATTCTTGTAGTAGGTTTGGCAGTAGGAATAGAATTAGAGTTGGAAGTACTCCCCCAGTTAGAAATGCCCTCTCGTGTCAAGAATCAAGAATTGCCGCTACGTGCCATCTTTTGTTGATTCTCAACCTTAAATGCAAGTCTACACACATCTCCATAAGTCTAGTATGGTTGTAATTGCACAATGTTTGAAATCTCAAGTCTTAAACCCCCAAGATAATGTGCAATTGTTTGTTCTTGTTCAGCCATATCACATTTCAGCATGAGATAATCAAATTCTGCAGTGTAGTCTTCTACAGAAAGCTCCTTTTGACGAAAACTGTGTAGTTTGAGAAAAATATCTTGCCGATAGTTGTCTGGAAGGTGAGCTGAGCATAAAAAAGGCTTCAGGTGGTGCAATAACAAGAGTTAAGGCCAAACAGCTTCAAAAGGTTATAAGTAGTCAAATTAGAACTATTGAAGCTTTCATGGGCTTGGAAGCTTATGATCTGAATGGGAATGGGCCAAATGTGTTTATTTGTCTTCAATTAGAGCTTGGGATGTGATTTACAGGCTTTGGTGGCTTTGGGCTTAAAGAGGCAGATGAGAGCTTTATTTGTATATTATTGGGCTTAATTGCTTCTTTTGTGCCTAATTTTATTATTTCACTTTTCTCTCTCTATTTTTATGTATTTGGGCCTTATAAAACTTGTTTAGCTTTGTTTTAAGTTATTAAGTCAGATTGGACTTATTTAAGTTATTTTGGGCTTTTTAAGTCAATTAGGTAAAATTGGGGTTTTTTCTAATCTTGTAAGCCTTTATGAGGCTTCTTATATAGGCTTATAGAGGCATCTCTACCTCTATTCAATTTTATGAACATGAAAGAAGAACTTCTTCTCTCTCAAAATTCTCTTATCAAGTTTTTTCAGCTTATGGTAATAGTTAATAACTTATCACTCTTTAATCACCAAGAGTATGGCATCAAAAACCTAAAATGATCTTTGTTGATACAATCCATGCCAAGATCTAGCCCTAATTGATAAAGTTATGGATCAAGAAGTACTCAAGATCGTCTAGAAATAGATTAGCATGAAACCGTTGCCCGTTGCTTATATTGAAGCAAGAACCTTGGTGTAATGAAGATGCAACAATCAATTATAAAATGATTGATTGATAAGTTGAAGGAGAATGCCACGAAAATTGTTCTGATAAGTTCAGATAATTCTACAAGAACCAAAGAGAATTTTGTTAATTAAATTACTGAATACTTTTCTATCATCCCTCATGTATTTGATAGTGAACATTTGGCATGTTAGCATTTATTAAAATATTAAATGATAACTTAAAACTACTAAAATACCAACTACTACCAATAAGGTTTAATTTAAACTAACTTTTCAAACTTTGCAACTACAACAATACATGCAGCTGCAAACTTTAACTAACTACTAATCAACAACAAGGTTTAATTTCAAATATTACAACTAATATCATAAATATTTATTGTAGGCTCTCAAAAGCTTCTAATTACTTAAGTTGCTCACATGGGCTGCTGTCTCCATCATTCCGCAACACTTGATGAGTCAAAATTGGAGAATTACCAATTTTGAAAACTCCATTAATTCCATCTACGTTGTGATCTTAGGAATTTCTTCTAGATTATTACAAAACTTGAATCATGGAAATCCAACTTTGTGGAACACATGGAACATTTTACTTGCGTCCACATGAATTTACCTCAGCCCAAATATTTTGAATCAGTCCATTGAGAGTTTCTATGAACCTTTTAGCTCTATCCCTTATAACCGGATCAACTGAAACTTGAATAAGTTCTGCATTCTATTTGTTAGTCGTGCCCTCATCATTCTCCTCCTCTTGAAAAGGATTTGTTCTCAAATCACCACCTACTTCAAAAGGACTTAAATTAGTAATATTATAAGTGGCACTAACATTATATTCACTTGGCAAACCAACTTATATGCATTGTCATTGATGCGCTCAAGGACTTGAAAAGGTCCATCTCCTCTTGGAAGTAACTTAGATTGCCTTTGTGTCGGAAATCTTTCTTTTTTGCATGAGCACCAAACCCAATCTCCGGCTTCAAAAATCAGCAGTCGACGCCTTTTATTAGCTTGTTTTGCATTCTGCTCCGTCCTCCTCTCAATGTTGAGTCTTGCTTTCTCATGTAACTGCTTAACAAATTTAGTCATTTTCTTTCCATCTAAGTTAGCATGTTCAGACAAAGGAAATGGCATTAAATCCAATAAAGTTAAAGGATTAAAACCACATAAACAATGTCAAATGTTGAAAACTTAGTAGCATAATGAATATTACAATTATAAGCAAACTCAAGATGTGGTAAACATTTTTGCCAAGTTTTGATGTTCTTTTTAATTATAGCCCTCAACAAAGTAGACAAATTCCTATGTACTACATCTGTTTGACCATCAGTTTGTGAGTGACAAGAAGTAGAAAATAATAACTTAATTCCTAACTTACACCATAAAGTCTTTCAAAAGTAACTTAAGAACTTAACATCTCTATTCGAAACTACTATTCTAGGCATACCGTGTAATCTTACAATTTCTCTAAAAAAACAAATCAGCAACATGTGAAGCATCATCAGTTTTGTGACATAGAATGAAATGTGTCATCTTATAAAATCTATCCACAACCACAAAAATTGAATCCCTACCATGTTTTGACCTAGGTAAACCTAACGCAAAGTCCATTGAAATATCAATCTAAGTCTTACTAGGAATAGGTAGTGGTGTATAAAAGCTATGGGGTTGATCTCGGGATTTTGCTTGCCTACATGTGACACACCTACCACAAATCCTTTCAACATATCTTTTCATGTGTGGCCAATAGAAATGTTCTTGCAAAACAGCTAAGGTCTTAACAACTCCAAAGTGTCCCATTAACCCTTTACCCTGGGATTCACTTACTAACAAATCACGCAAAGAGCAATTTAGCACACAATTTATTTCCTTGAAGCAAGAAGCCCTCATGCCTAAAGAACTTACTTACTACATTTTTCTCATAAGTCTGAAACTCTTCACAAAAATCACGGTCTAAAGGATACAATACTTTAATATGCTCAAAACCAAGTAATTTTGCATCAAGAGTAGAAATTAGTGCGTAACTTTAAGAAAGTGCATCAACAACGATGTTTTCCTTACCTTGCTTGTATCAGATGACATATAGGAATGTCTCGATGAATTCCACCCATTGTGCATGTCTCATGTTCAACTTATGTTGGCCTTTCAAATGCTTTAAGGATCATGATCGGTGTGAATCATAAACTCCTTAGGCCAAAGGTAGTGTTGCCATGTTTCTAATGCTTAAACCAATGCATATAATTCTTTATTATAAGTAGGATAATTTAAGGCTACCACACTAAATGTCTTGCGGAAATTTGCTATTGGTCTTCCTCTTTACATAAGAACTGAGCCTACAAATATACCTGAAGCATTACATTCAATTCCAAAGGTTTTAATAAAATAAGGCAAAACAAGTAAATATGCATGAGTTAATTTTTTCTTGATCAATTGAAATGTCTTCTCTTGTTTGTCTTCCCATTTGAATCCAAAGTTCTTCTTGATGACTTTAGTAAGTGATGTGCCTTGATTTATAACAAAATTAAACTGTGAAGTTGATGGAGGATAGAACTAAATAGATACCTTGATAAGTCGTATGCACGCCACAAGGATCAATTTAGGATTTTGACGCCACACTCTTGGTGATCAAAGAGTGAAAAACTTGAGAAGACAATTTTGAGAAGACAATTTTGAGAGAGAAAAGTTCTATTTTTGTGCATCCAATTCCAAAATGAGGCAACTGCCTCTACAAGACTTTTACATGCCTTATATAGGCTTACAAAATGAGGTGAAACCCTAATGTTACCTAAAAATTTTAAAAAAAAAACTAAACAAGTTCAAAATAGCTCAAATACATAAAAGTAGTAACATAAGAAGTAAATAAAGCCCAATAGCATGAAAAGAAAGCCCTTAGCTGCTTCTTAAAGCCCAACGTCACCAAACGTCTCTAAATCACGTCCCAATCTCAAATTGAAGACAAATAAATACATTTAGCTCGTTTCCATTCAGATCGCAAGCTTCTAATCCCATAGAAGCTTCAATAGCTCCAATTTGACTACTTATGGCCCTTTGAAGCTGTTTAGTCTTAGCCCTTGTTATTGGACCATCTGAAATCTCCTTTACGCTCAGCTCACCTTCTTGAATTGATTTAGAACCTTCATGATGCACATCATCACCCCCGGGCAGAGAATGATTTGCCCTCAAATCAGAATCTTCTAAATCTTCCAAATAAGGAGATAAGTCCTTCACATTAAAAGTGGCTGAAACATTATAATCACCAGGAAGGTTAAGCATTACTATTTACCTTCTCTATAATACGAAAAGGTCCATCAACTCTTGGCATCAGCTTGGACTTCCGCTTGCTAGGAAATCTTCTCTTGCTAAGATGAATCCAAACAAGATCACCAGGTTCAAAGCTAATCATTTTTCGTCCTTTATTAGCATGCTTAACATACCTAGCTGTTTTCTCCTCAATATGAATTCAAAAATTGCTCATGAAGCTTCTTCATCAATTCTGCCTTCTTAACACCATCCATAGATGTCCTCTCATTAATTGGAATAGGAACAAGGTCAATAGGAACAAATGGATTAAATCCATACACAATCTCAAATGGTGAAAATTTGGTAGCCCCATGCACACTACGGTTATATGCAAACTCTACAATAGGCAAACAAGTATCCCAACTCTTTAAGTTCTTGTTTATAACAGCCCGTAATAAAGAAGATAGAGTACGGTTCACTACCTCAGTTTGCCCATCAGTTTGTGGATGACAAGCAGTACTGAAAAGCAACTTTGTTCCAAGCTTCTTCCAAAGAGTCTTCCAAAAATAGCTTAAGAACTTTGTATCACGATCAGAGACAATGCTTTTAGGGATTCCATGCAAACGTACAATTTCCCTAAAAAACAAATCAGCAATATGAATAGCATCATCAGTTTTGTTACAAGGAATAAAGTGTGACATTTTGGAGAACCGATCAACCACAACCATCACTGAATCCTTCCCACGCTGTGTTCTAGGTAATCCAAGCACAAAATCCATACTAATATCCATCCATGGTTGCTCTGGGATAGGTAAAGGCATATATAGTCCATATGCATTCTCTTTACCCTTAGCTTTCTTGCAATTTACACATCTTTCAACAACTTTATGAACATCCCGCAGCATATTAGGCCAAAAGAAGTGCTCTTTCAGTAGCTCATAAGTTTTCTTCTCCCCAAAATGACCACTAAGACCACCCCCATGAGCCTCATGCACAAGCAACTCACGTAAGGATCCTGAAGGTATACACATTCTGCCCAACTTGAACAAGTAACCATCATGCACAAAGAACCCATCACAAGCTCCTTTAGCACATTTAGACATCATATTAGCAAAGTATGAATCACTGGTATATTGTTCTTTCACCTGTTCAAAACCCAAAAGCCTTGCATTTAACATAGAAATCAATGCATACCTCCTAGAAAGAGCATCAGCAATGACATTAGTTTGCCCCTTCTTGTATTTTATGACATATGGAAATGGCTCCATGAACTCTACCCATTTGGCATGTCTTCTATTCAGCTTGTTCTGCCCTTTAAGATACTTTAATGATTCATGGTCAGTATGAATAACGAACTCTTTAGGTAATAAATAATGCTGCCATACCTCGAGAGCCCGAATCAATGCATAAAACTCCTTGTCATAAATAAAGTAGTTTAACCGTGCCCCATTCAGCTTATCACTAAAGAAAGCAATTGGCCTCTTTTCTTGCATCAACACAGCCCCAATACCGACCCCTGAAGCATCACACTCTATTTCAAATGTTTTAGCAAAATCGGGAAGTGCTAAAACTGGAGCAGAACATAATTGTTCTTTTATCAGTTCAAATGACTTCTGTGCATTCTCATTCCATCTAAACTCATTTCCCTTTTTCAAACACTCTGTCATAGGCGCAACAATAGAACTAAAGTCTTTAATAAATCGCCTATAGAAAGAGGCTAAACCATGAAAACTTCTCACATCCGCAACACCAGTAGGTTTAGGCCAATCACGAATTGCCTTAACCTTCTCCTCATCAACCTTAATTCCGCTACCAGAAACTACATACCCCAAAAAGATAACACTATCTTGGCAGAAATAGCACTTCTTGATGTTTCCATACAACTTAGCATCACGCAAGGTCTCAAATACAACCATAAGATGCTTCACATGATCATCTAAAGTTTTACTATAGATCAAGATATCATCAAAATAGACCACAACAAATAGCCCGATAAACTTCCTCAAAACATGGTTCATAAGTCTCATAAATGTACTAGGTGCATTAGAAAGCCCAAATGGCATCACCATCCACTCATACAATCCATGCTTAGTTTTAAAGGCTGTTTTCCATTCATCACCTTCTTTCATCCTAATTTGGTGATATCCACTCATTAAATCAACTTTAGAAAAATAAACAGCACCATGCAATTCATCAAGCATATCATCAAGTCTAGGGATAGGGAATCGATACTTAACCGTTATCTTGTTGATAGCCCGACTGTCCACACACATTCTCATGGTACCATCCTTCTTTGGAACAAGCAAAGTAGGCACTGAACAAGGACTAAGTGACTCACGCACATAGCCCCTCTCTAAGAGCTCACCAACTTGCCTTTTGATCTCCTTTGCTTCCTCCGGATTACATCTATATGCTGGTCTATTTGGAAGTGAAGCTCCGGGCACCAAATCAATTTGATGCTCTATCCCTCGAATAGGTGGTAATCCCAATGGTAGCTCTTCTGGAAATACATCTTTGAACTCTTCAAGTAACTCCACAACCTGCCTTGGCAAATCCAAACCCTCCACTTGCAATAAAGGCTTTGCCCAAGTCATGAAAACAACCCCCACAGAAGCTAGTGCTTGCTCAACATCTCCCTTTTTGGCTAACATTAACCCTTTACCAGATTCCATCATTTTCCTTTGATTCCGCAACTGATCTTCTCTAACTTGTTGAGAACTCAATGGCATCAAATTCACTTTCTTCCCATTCAGCACAAATGAATAAGTGTTCCTTCGCCCATTATAAGTCACATCGTTATCAAATTGCCATGGGCGTCCTAATAACACATGACTAGCTGTCATCGGAACCACATCACATAAAACCTCATCATGAAAGGTTTTAATGGAGAATGGAACCCGAACCTGTCTTGTAACCTGAATCTCTCCCTTGTCATTAAGCCAATGTAATTTGTATGGTTTTGGATGTGGAACAGTAGTTAATCCCAATTTCTCCACTAAAGTAATGGATGCAACATTGGTGCAACTACCATTATCAATGATCATGGCACACACCTTATCTCGGATTTGACATCTTGTATGAAAGATGTTTTCGCGCTGTTCCAAACCAATATCAACTTCAGCACTCAAAATCCTTTGAATAACTAATAAATTTCCCTCCATTGGCTCAAGATTCTCTTCTTGTTCAGTCACTTCGACTTTAGATTCCTCTTCCATCTCAGCTTCATCTTCACTTACAAGCTCTCCATACTTCCCTTGTAAAACCATCACCCTCTTATTCGGACATTCAGAAGCAATATGCCCATTTCCCAAGCACTTGAAACACTTGATGTCTCGCGTCCTCCTGGAAAATTGAGGTTCAAATACCTTCTCCTTTCCTTTCAATGAACCTGAACTAGCACTTCCTTTACTGAACTCCACTTTCTCATCACGTTTAGGTGTGTTCCATGTTCGCGAAGGTGAAGAAACAGCCTTTGTATTACTTGTTGTAGTTGACCTCACATGGATACCCCCTCTTTTCTGCTGTCTTTCTACTTTAGTTGCAAGCTTTATGACATCCTCAAGAAATATGAAGGGCTGTAACTCAACAACATTAGCTATGTCCCTCTTCAATCCATCAAAGAATCTAGCTATTGTTTGCTCTTGAGGTTCATTCAAATCACAACGAATCAGCAACAGCTCAAATTCTTTCACATACTCCTCCACACTCAAGGAACCTTGCCGCAAAGTCTGGAGTTTGATGTATAATTCTTGTTTATAGTAATCCGGAACAAATCTCTTCTTCATTAATCTTTTCATGAGTGGCCAGCTTGTAACTTCTTCTTCGTCATCCCTTCTTCGCTGAGCTTTTAAGTTTTCCCACCACAAAAGTGCGTAATCGGTAAACTCAAGTGCTGCTACCTTACACTTCTTTGCCTCAGGATACTCATGCCAATCAAACACCCTTTCTACCTTCTGAACCCATTCAAGATACTCTTCAGGAGAACTAGTACCTCTAAATGGTGGTATATTAAGTTTGATACCACTAGTAGGGTCATTTTGCTGCCTCCTTATCCTACCCCTATCTTCAGCCTCATCATCCCTATTTGGCTCATCTCCAGCATTCCCTAGGTCATTTCGAGGTACCCTATGCCCTACCCGCCTTTGTTGGGGTTGCAAAGTGTTTCTTTGCATCATTTCTATAATTGCAGCAAGTTGTCCACGAATTTCAGTAATCTCACCTCGAAATTCATCATGAGCTCGTTGTAAGCCCACGAGTTGAGCTTGTTCTAAACTCAATCCCTTTGGTACTCTACTTGCATCATCATCAGCCATTATTAACAAAAACCCCAAACAAGTATGAACAATTGAACAACACAACCAGTAGCTAAAACACTCTTCTCAAACTGAATTTTCCACCAATTCAGTAAATACAATCAGATAGCAACAATTTACTCAAATTCGAAATTTCCAGGTTCACAAAATTTCCAGGTTCAAGAACAATTTAATTCAGCCAACCCATCTCCAGTTCACAAACTACTAAGAATTAATTTTAATGCTTCAGAGTTGCAATTCAACTCCTTAACTATTAGAGACCCAAACTGATAATAACCCCACGAAATTATATAACACAAAAAATAGCAAGACACCTTCAATAGCTAAAACTTCAGTTTGCACACTGAAATCCTGTGCTCTGATACCAGATGATGTGCCTTGATTTATAACAAAATTAAATTGTGGAGTTGATGGAGGATAGAACTAAATAGATACCTTGATAAGTCGAATGGACGCCACAAGGATCAGTTTAGGGTTTTGACGCCACACTCTTGATGATCAAAGAGTGATAAGTCAGCAACTATCTTCAAGAGTTGAAAAACTTGAGAAGACAATTTTGAGAGAGAAATAGCTCTTCTATTTCGTGCTTCCAATTTCAAAATGAGGCAACTGCCTCTACAAGACTTTTACATGCCTTATATAGGCTTACAAAATGAGGTGAAACCCTAATGTTACCTAATAAACTTAAAAAGGCCCAAAATAAGCCCAATATGACTTAACAATTTTAAAACAAAACTAAACAAGTTCAAAATAGCCCAAATACATAAAAGTAGTAACATAAGAAATAAGTAAAGCCCAATAGCATGAAAAGAAAGCCCTTAGCTGCTTCTTAAAGCCCAACGTCACCAAACATCTCTAAATCACGTCCCAATCTCAAATTGAAGACAAATAAATACATTTAGCTCGTTTCCATTCAGATCGTAAGCTTCCAATCCCATAGAAGCTTCAATAGCTCCAATTTGACTACTTATGGCCCTTTGAAGCTGTTTAGCCTTAGCCCTTGTTATTGGACCATCTGAAATCTCCTTTACGCTCAGCTCGCCTTCTTGAGTTGATTTAGAACCTTCATTATGCACATCAGTTGGTTAGTGTTCAAATACGCCTCTTTGTATAAAAGTACAATCATTGGCTGATTTAAAAACATCACTCTTTTCATTTTACTTATTTTTGCATATAAGTTTGCTTTTCTCTTATTGTTCTTGGCCTTTTTTTTTTTCTCTTTTGGTTTTCATTTTTTTTCTTTTTGTCACTCACTTTTTTATCACTCACTTTTTTATCACTCACTTTTTGTAACTCACTTGATCTTCATAGACTTGTTTTGGTGACAAAGTGATGTGCATCATGAAGGTTCTAAATCAACTCAAAAAGGCGAGCTGAGCGTAAAGGAGATTTCAGATGGTCCAATAACAAGGGCTAAGGCTAAACAGCTTCAAGGGGCCATAAGTAGTCAAATTGGAGCTATTGAAGCTTCTATGGGATTAGAAGCTTGCGATCTGAATGGAAACGAGCTAAATGTATTTATTTGTCTTCAATTTGAGATTGGGACGTGATTTAGAGACGTTTGGTGACGTTGGGCTTTAAGAAGCAGCTAAGGGCTTTCTTTTCATGCTATTGGGCTTTATTTACTTCTTATGTTACTACTTTTATGTATTTGGGCTATTTTGAACATGTTTAGTTTTGTTTTAAATTGTTAAGTCATATTGGGCTTATTTTGGGCCTTTTTAAGCTTATTAGGTAACATTAGGGTTTCACCTCATTTTGTAAGCCTATATAAGGCATGTAAAAGTCTTGTAGAGGCAGTTGCCTCTTTTTGAAATTGGAAGCACGAAATAGAAGAGCTATTTCTCTCTCAAAATTGTCTTCTCAAGTTTTTCAACTCTTGAAGATAGTTGCTGACTTATCACTCTTTGATCATCAAGAGTGTGGCGTCAAAACCCTAAACTGATCCTTGTGGCGTCCATTCGACTTATCAAGGTATCTATTTAGTTCTATCCTCCATCAACTTTGCAATTTAATTTTGTTATAAATCAAGGCACATCATCTGGTATCAGAGCACAGGATTTCAGTGTGCAAACTGAAGTTTTAGCTATTGAAGGTGTCTTGCTATTTTTTGTGTTATATAATTTCGTGGGGTTATTATCAGTTTGGGTCTCTAATATTTGAGGAGTTGAATTGCAACTCTGAAGCATTAAAATTAATTCTTAGTAGTTTGTGAACTGGAGATGGGTTGGCTGAATTAAATTGTTCTTGAACCTGGAAATTTTGTGAACCTGGAAATTTCGAATTTGAGTAAATTGTTGCTATCTGATTGTATTTACTGAATTGGTGGAAAATTCAGTTTGAGAAGAGTGTTTTAGCTACTGGTTGTGTTGTTCAATTGTTCATACTTGTTTGGGGTTTTTGTTAATAATGGCTGATGATGATGCAAGTAGAGTACCAAAGGGATTGAGTTTAGAACAAGCTCAACTCGTGGGCTTACAACGAGCTCATGATGAATTTCGAGGTGAGATTACTGAAATTCGTGGACAACTTGCTGCAATTATAGAAATGATGCAAAGAAACACTTTGCAACCCCAACAAAGGCGGGTAGGGCATAGGGTACCTCGAAATGACCTAGGGAATGCTGGAGATGAGCCAAATAGGGATGATGAGGCTGAAGATAGGGGTAGGATAAGGAGGCAGCAAAATGACCCTACTAGTGGTATCAAACTTAATATACCACCATTTAGAGGTACTAGTTCTCCTGAAGAGTATCTTGAATGGGTTCAGAAGGTAGAAAGGGTGTTTGATTGGCATGAGTATCCTGAGGCAAAGAAGTGTAAGGTAGCAGCACTTGAGTTTACCGATTACGCACTTTTGTGGTGGGAAAACTTAAAAGCTCAGCGAAGAAGGGATGACGAAGAAGAAGTTACAAGCTGGCCACTCATGAAAAGATTAATGAAGAAGAGATTTGTTCCGGATTACTATAAACAAGAATTATACATCAAACCCCAAACTTTGCGGCAAGGTTCCTTGAGTGTGGAGGAGTATGTGAAAGAATTTGAGCTGTTGCTGATTCGTTGTGATTTGAATGAACCTCAAGAGCAAACAATAGCTAGATTCTTTGATGGATTGAAGAGGGACATAGCTAATGTTGTTGAGTTACAGCCCTTCATATTTCTTGAGGATGTCATAAAGCTTGCAACTAAAGTAGAAAGACAGCAGAAAAGAGGGGGTATCCATGTGAGGTCAACTACAACAAGTAATACAAAGGCTGTTTCTTCACCTTCGCGAACATGGAACACACCTAAACGTGATGAGAAAGTGGAGTTCAGTAAAGGAAGTGCTAGTTCAGGTTCATTGAAAGGAAAGGAGAAGGTATTTGAACCTCAATTTTCCAGGAGGACGCGAGACATCAAGTGTTTCAAGTGCTTGGGAAATGGGCATATTGCTTCTGAATGTCCGAATAAGAGGGTGATGGTTTTACAAGGGAAGTATGGAGAGCTTGTAAGTGAAGATGAAGCTGAGATGGAAGAGGAATCTAAAGTCGAAGTGACTGAACAAGAAGAGAATCTTGAGCCAATGGAGGGAAATTTATTAGTTATTCAAAGGATTTTGAGTGCTGAAGTTGATATTGGTTTGGAACAGCGCGAAAACATCTTTCATACAAGATGTCAAATCCGAGATAAGGTTTGTGCCATGATCATTGATAATGGTAGTTGCACCAATGTTGCATCCATTACTTTAGTGGAGAAACTGGGATTAACTACTGTTCCACATCCAAAACCATACAAATTACATTGGCTTAATGACAAGGGAGAGATTCAAGTTACAAGACAGGTTCGGGTGCCATTCTCCATTAAAACCTTTCATGATGAGGTTTTATGTGATGTGGTTCCGATGACAGCTAGTCATGTGTTATTAGGACGCCCATGGCAATTTGATAATGATGTGACTTATAATGGGAGAAGGAACACTTATTCATTTGTGCTGAATGGGAAGAAAGTGAATTTGATGCCATTGAGTTCTCAACAAGTTAGAAAAGATCAGTTGCAGAATCAAAGGAAGATGATGGAATCTGGTAAAGGGTTAATGTTAGCCAAAAAGGGAGATGTTGAGCAAGCACTAGCTTCTGTGGGGGTTGTTTTCATGACTTGGGCAAAGCCTTTATTGCAAGTGGAGGGTTTGGATTTGCCAGGCAGGTTTCGATACCAGATGATGTGCCTTGATTTATAACAAAATTAAATTGCAAAGTTGATGGAGGATAGAACTAAATAGATACCTTGATAAGTCGAATGGACGCCACAAGGATCAGTTTAGGGTTTTGACGCCACACTCTTGATGATCAAAGAGTGATAAGTCAGCAACTATCTTCAAGAGTTGAAAAACTTGAGAAGACAATTTTGAGAGAGAAATAGCTCTTCTATTTCGTGCTTCCAATTTCAAAAAGAGGCAACTGCCTCTACAAGACTTTTACATGCCTTATATAGGCTTACAAAATGAGGTGAAACCCTAATGTTACCTAATAAGCTTAAAAAGGCCCAAAATAAGCCCAATATGACTTAACAATTTAAAACAAAACTAAACATGTTCAAAATAGCCCAAATACATAAAAGTAGTAACATAAGAAGTAAATAAAGCCCAATAGCATGAAAAGAAAGCCCTTAGCTGCTTCTTAAAGCCCAACGTCACCAAACGTCTCTAAATCACGTCCCAATCTCAAATTGAAGACAAATAAATACATTTAGCTCGTTTCCATTCAGATCGCAAGCTTCTAATCCCATAGAAGCTTCAATAGCTCCAATTTGACTACTTATGGCCCCTTGAAGCTGTTTAGCCTTAGCCCTTGTTATTGGACCATCTGAAATCTCCTTTACGCTCAGCTCGCCTTTTTGAGTTGATTTAGAACCTTCATGATGCACATCACAAAGGGACTAGAGTGATTGTTCTTCGATTAAACAAAAATGAATATTTGTTGGTGAAACCATCGTGCTCAACATACTGATAAAATTGCCATGGTCAAACTAGTAATAAGTGTCCAGCTTGCAACGAAACTACATCACACAAAACTTCATCTTCATATTTTTCAATGCAAAAGGAAACTAACACCTGTTTAGTAACCCTCACCTCACCACTGTCATTGAGCCTTTGCAATTTGTAAGACCGGCGATATTTAATTGTTGGAAGCCCAAATTTCTCCACCATTGTAGTTCTAGCAATGTTAATGCAACTACCTCTGTCAATAATTACACTACATACCTTGTTTTGCACGTGACATCTAGTATGAAAGATGTTTTCTCGTTGGACTTTGTCATCTTCTTTGATCTCCATACTTAAAACTTTTCTTGCAACCAACAATTCACCTTGGGCAGCATATTCATCATCATCCACATCCTTCAATGGTGGCATAGATTCTGTGACATCTTCATTATCGGATTTAATTTCACCATTATCTCGCAATATCATAACTCTTTTGTTTGGACATTAGCTCGCTATGTGACCTGCCTTGGCATTTAAAACACTAATTATCACAATTTTGAGTGGTGGAAGAATAAGGTTTACCTTGATTTCCATGATTGGCCATTTCTAGTTTTTGATCAATTTTAGGCTTGGCAGTGGCATACTTCTTCTCTTTCTTCATAAAATTTGGCCTCCAAGATGAACCCGAGCTAGGGTTTTGTCATGTACTATTTCTCCTACTCTTGAGTTGGTTCTAAATTATGATAGCCATGTGGACCATATCTTATAAGTCTACATATTGTTGCAATTCCACCAAATTAGCAATTTTCCGGTTCAACCAAACCAAAAACCTAGCCATAGTGGCCTCTCGGTCTTCCTCTTCATTCACTCTAATCATAGTGATTTCCATCTCCTTATAATAATCCTCCACTCTTTGATTACCTTGTGTAAGACTTTGCAATTTTTGGTAAACTCATAGTAGTAATGGCTTTGAACAAATCGTCTCCTCATCACCGTTTTCATTTCCTCCCAAGTCTCTATCGGACGCTCTCTATTTCTTTTCAAATTTTAACATTAGTTGATCCCACTAAACAATCGCAAAATCAGAAAATTCAATGGCTACAAGTTTTACCTTTTTAAGATCGGAATAATTGTGACAATCATTTATTGATTCTAACTTCTTCTCCCATTCAAGGTAAGCTTCTAGATCATTTTTACCTTGAAATGAAGGAATTTTTATCTGAATACTACCCAAGTTACTATCTTCTCGATTCCTAGCTTCTCTAAACCGCCCCCCATATCTCCTAATACTAACAATTGAATCCTGGTCATCTTCTTCATCAAAACTGATGCAAACGACATTACACAGCCTATATGCATACAAGAGAAAGAACTCACACGTGGGCTTGGAAGGGTTCAAGTCCATCAATCACATGATACATTAAGTTTGTCAAATGGGCCAATCACAAGACTTATAGCCAAGCAATTTAAAGAAGCATTAAATGGGCTGATTCAACAAGTTTGTGGGAGGGCAAACACATGGAGGCCTAGCATAAGTCCAAATACATTTCAAATAAATCCAAATGAGATTCAAGGAAACCTAATCCCTTTGATTTAGGGCTGATTCAACAAGTTTGTGGGAGTGCAAACACATGGAGGCCTAGCATAAGTCCAAATACATTTCAAATAAATCCAAATGAGATTCAAGAAAACCTAATCACTTTGATTAAGGCATGTTTTCTGGAAATTTGAATATTCAAGGAAACCTAATCCCTTTGATTTAGGCATGTTTTCTGGAAATTTGAATATTCAAGGAAACCATGTTTTCTAGAAATTTGAATATTCAAGGAAACCTAATCCCTTTGATTTAGGCATGTTTTCTAAAAATTTGATTAAGTTTGAATTTTGTTATTTCAATTGTTGAATTAGTTGTAAGTTTGAAATTTGTATTTGAAAGTTGTAACTTGACATCTCTTATGGTCTTTGTAAATACCATGGGAATTGAGAGTGGGAGGACAGATTTTAGAAAATACAATTTGAGAGTTTTTTTGTGTCTTCTTTCATTCTTGAAAGGACTTGAACTTATCAAGCTTGTTCTTGTGGCGTTCAAACAACCAGACTTATCACCTAGATTCTTGAAGTGTCCTTGGGGTTTCTTGGTGTGGCGTCCTATATCCATCCATAGTCTTGGTTCTTGGTTTGCTAACTCAAGGGTCAAGACTCGTCAAACCTGAGTCTTGAAGATCTCGGGTTCAATTCCATATTGTGGTGCTGGGTTTTGTCACATTATTGGCAAGGTTCATATCATTTGGTATCAAAGCTTTGGTTTCAAGGCAAGTTTGAATTATCCTTTTATGTATTTCATTGTTCCATTTATCTTTACATAAATTTGTATTTTATTTTATTTCTGGTTTCTGATTTTTAAAAAAAAGAAAAAAAAAGAAAGAAAGAAGAAAGAAGAAAGAAAGAAGATTTTAAAAAAAAAGATAGAAAAAAAAGAAGAAAGAAAAGAAAAGGCCAAAAATTTGTTGCAAATTCTAAAATTTGAATTTCATCAGTTTGTCAACAACTTTGAACCAAATTTCTCACATATGTTACTAGCATCATTTTTTTAAGGATATATTCTTGAATCGTGTGACTTGTCTCGGTTGCTTCTCATATTGAATTTCCACTTAAATCTTGATAATGTTTTAGTTTGATTAAGGGTGAAAAGAAGAAGCGTGAGTGGAAAAAGGCAAAGAGTGGCGAGAACATAAGAGGGTAAAAGCCGTTTGAGTGCTAAACACGAGTGTAAGTAAATTTTCTTGAGTAAAACACATGAGGGAGTGCTTGTGAGGCCTTAACTATATTTTTTGCAGATTCTTAACATGTTACACAATCAAGAAAACTCAAATGAAGAGGTTCAACAACCAACCAATCCAAACCTACAGCAGCAGGCGTTATTGGGCTAAATGAGGCGGATGATGAGAACTGAATTAGAGCAAATTCACGAGAAAATGGACCGGTTGGAAAATTTAGGGCAGCATCAAAACTCGTCCATTGGGCAACCACCTAGGCGAGTGCAACCAGGAGTACAATGGGGAGATGTTGGAGATGAAGAGGAGTTGGATGAGCTAGATGAACCACCAATGAACCAAGGTAGATTTAGGCGTGGATATGGAGATATAGGTGCTAGGAGAAGAATACATAGGCGAGATGATGACTTGGGAGGCATTAAAGTGAAGATTCCACCTTTCCAAGGTAAAAATGATCCTGAGGCATATCTAGAATGGGAGATGAAGATAGAGATGATCTTCGATTGTCACAACTATTTCGAGGCCAAAAAGGTAAAATTGACAACAATTGAATTCACTAACTATGATATTGTTTGGTGGGATCAATTGTTGAAGGAAAGGAGGAGAAATCACGAACGACTTGTTGAGACGTGGAATGAGATGAAGGTCATCATGAGAAGACGCTTTATTCCTAGCTACTACCATCGAGAGTTGTATAACAAGTTGCAACATCTAACTCAAGGATCCAAGAGCGTTGATGAATACTATAAAGAAATAAAAGTTGCTATGATCCAAGCAAATGTAGAGGAGGACAGAGAAGCCACTATGGCTAAGTTCTTGCATGGCTTAAACCGAGAGATAGCAGACATGGTAAAGATGCAGCATTATGTAGAGTTGACAGATATGGTGCACCAAGCCATCAAAGTTGAGCAACAATTGAAGCGAAGGAACATAGTTTGAAGGGGATCAAGCATAGCTGCCACAAACTCATGGTGACCAGCCCCTAAAAGAGATGAATTTTCATTAACTAAGCCTAAGTCCGAGCCATCTAAGGATGCCAAACAAGCGGCAACATTGAAACAAGGTAAAATTGAATCCACAACTTCTAGAAATCGTGACATTAAGTGCTTCAAATGCCAAGGTAGGGGACATATAGCTACCCAATGTCCAAACAAAAGGGTAATGGTGATCAATACTCAAGGGGAGATCGAGTCAGAAGATGAGCAAGATGATGAAGTGGATGATATGCTACCTCTTGAAAATGACTATGAAGGACAATATGCAGTAGAAGGAGAATCATTGGTGGCAAGACGAGCTTTTAGCACACAAGTTAAGGAAGAAGAAAACAATCAGCGAGAAAACTTGTTCCATACTAGATGTTTCGTGAACAACTAAGTTTGCAGCGTTATAGTTGATGGTGGGAGTTGCACCAATGTTGCCAGCACTGAATTAGTAGAAAAATTGGCATTACCTACCTTGAAACATCCACGACCACACCGACTTCAATGGCTGAATAATTGCAGAGAAGTAAAGGTAACCAAACAGGTGTTGGTGGCATTTTCCATTTGTAAATATGATGATGAGGTACTTTATGACGTGGTACCTGTGCATGCATGTCACATTCTATTGGGACGACCATGACAGTTTGATAGACGAGTCACGCATGACGGTTACACCAACAAGTACTATTTTATCATCAAGAAGCAGCCTATAACACTTGTACCATGACACCAAAACAAATTCTTGAAGACCAATTGAAGATGTAAAAAGTGAGTGAAAAGAGAAAAGAAAATGAGAGAGAGGCCAAAGCTGTGAGTCCTTTCTCTTGTATACATATAGGCTGTGTAATGTCGTAAGAAGGTTGTCTTTGAACCAGGAGATTGGGTTTGGTTGCATATGAGGAAGGACCGCTTTCCTGAGCAAAGACGTTCTAAACTCCTTCCTAGGGGTGATGGACCGTTTCGAGTATTGGAACGCATAAATGACAATGCTTACAAAATTGAATTAGCTAGTGAGTATGGTGTTAGTGCTAGCTTTAATGTTTCTGACTTATCTCCTTTCGATATAGGTGATGATGCAAATGACGATTTGAGGACAAATCTTCTTCAAGAGGGGGAGAATGATGCAAACAACATTGCACAGCCTATATGCATACAAGAGAAAGAACTCGCACGTGGGCTTGGAAGGGCTCAAGTCCATCAATCACATGATACATTAAGTTTGTCAAATGGGCCAATCACAAGACTTAAAGCCAAGCAATTTAAAGAAGCATTAAATGGGCTAATTCAACAAGTTTGTGGGAGGGCAAACACATGGAGGCCTAGCATAAGTCCAAATACATTTCAAATAAATCCAAATGAGATTCAAGAAAACCTAATCACTTTGATTAAGGCAGAATTTCTGGAAATTTGAATATTCAAGGAAAGCTAATCCCTTTGATTTAGGCATGTTTTCTGGAAATTTTTATATTCAAGGAAACCATGTTTTCTGGAAATTTGAATATTCAAGGAAACCTAATCCCTTTGATTTAGGCATGTTTTCTGGAAATTTGATTAAGTTTGAATTTTGTTATTTCAATTGTTGAATTAGTTGTAAGTTTGAAATTTGTATTTGAAAGTTGTAACTTGACATCTCTTATGGTCTTTGTAAATACCATGGGAATTGAGAGTGGGAGGACAGATTTTAGAAAATACAATTTGAGAGTATTTTTGTGTCTTCTTTCATTCTTGAAAGGACTTGAACTTATCAAGCTTGTTCTTGTGGCGTTCAAACAACTGGACTTATCACCTAGATTCTTGAAGTGTCCTTGGGGTTTCTTGGTGTGGCGTCCTATATCCATCCATAGTCTTGGTTCTTGGTTTGCTAACTCAAGGGTCAAGACTCGTCAAACCTGCGTCTTGAAGATCTCGGGTTCAATTCTATATTGTGGTGCTGGGTTTTGTCACATTGTTGGCAAGGTTCATATCAAAAACCTTCCCCATAACACTCTTTAACATAGACTCACACTTCCCTAGGTTGAACTCTCTCTCTCATATGCACATTAGGATTGTTTTGTGGCTGCTCTAAATGTACATTCTCTACTCGATCTACCCATTCATGAATCTGTTCCATCTCTGCTTTCAATATTCTCCCCATCTCACCCATTAAAGCTTCCATGAAAAACTTTGGATTAACCTCTTTTGATGCATTTCTGGAAGTGTGACATGCCTAATATGTTTAAAATGCCGTATATAGGCTTACAAGATGAGGGAAATCCCTAATATTACCTAATGAATTTTAAAGGCCCAAAATAACTCAAATAAGCCCAATCTTACTTAACAATTTAAAATAAAAGCTAAACGAGTTTTAAAAATGCCCAAATGCATGAAAATATAAAGAGATAAGTGAAATAATACAAATAGACACAAAAGAAGCAAATTAAGCCCAATAGCATGTAAATAAAAACTCCCAGCTGCCTCTTTAAGTCCAAAGTCACCAAAAGCCTCTAAATCACATCTAAATCTCTAATTGAAGATAAATAAACACCTTTGACCTATTCCTATTCAGATCGCAAGTTTCCAAGCCCATAGAAGCTTTAATTTAACTACTTATGGCCCTTTGAAGCTGTTTGGCACGCCACACTTCCGGAAATGCATCAGAAGACATTGGTCTAAAGTTTCTCATGGAAACTTTAAAGGGTGAGATGAGGAGAATATTGAAAGCAGAGATGGAACAGATTCATGAACTGATAGATTAGCTAGAGATTGCAAGTTTAGAGTAGCCACAAAATAATCCTAATGTACATAAGAGAGGTAGAGTTCAACCTAAGGAAGTGAGAGTTGAAGTTGAAGAGTTATGGGAAAGGTTTTGACGAAGAAGATGACCAGGATTCAAGTATTGGTATTAGGAGACATGGTGGCAGTTTAGAGAAGTTAGGAATTGGGAAGATAATAACTTGGGTAGTATTAAGATGAAAATTCAATCATTTCAGAGAAAACATTATCTAGAAGCTTACTTTGAGTGAGAGAATAAGTTAGAATTAGTATTTGATTGTCACAATTATTTCGATCTTAAAAAGGTAAAACTTTGATCATTAAATTTTCTAATTTTACGATTGCTTGAGGGGATCAAATAATGTTAAATAGGAAAAGAAATAGAGAACGTCCAATACAGACTTGGGAGGAAATGAAAACTGTATAAGGAGACGATCTGTTCTAAGCCATTACTACCGTGAGTTTACCAAAAATTGGGCCTTTTTAAGTTTATTAGGTAACATTAGGGTTTCACCTCATTTTGTAAGCCTATATAAGGCATGTAAAAGTCTTGTAGAGGCAGTTGCCTCATTTTGAAATTGGAAGCACGAAATAGAAGAGCTATTTCTCTCTCAAAATTGTCTTCTCAAGTTTTTTAACTCTTGAAGATAGTTGTTGACTTATCACTCTTTGATCGTCAAGAGTGTGGCGTCAAAACCCTAAACTGATCCTTGTGGCGTCCATTCGACTTATCAAGGTATCTATTTAGTTCTATCCTCCATCAACTTCACAATTTAATTTTGTTAAAAATCAAGGCACATCATCTGGTATCAGAGCATAGGATTTCAGTGTGCAAACTGAAGTTTTAGCTATTGAAGGTGTCTTGCTATTTTTTGTGTTATATAATTTCATGGGGTTATTATCAGTTTGGGTCTCTAATATTTGAGGTTAGTAGTTGAATTGCAACTCTGAAGCATTAAAATTAATTCTTAGTAGTTTGTGAACTGGAGACGGGTTGGCTGAATTAAATTGTTCTTGAACCTGGAAATTTTGTTAACCTGGAAATTTTGAATTTGAGTAAATTGTTGCTATCTGATTTTATTTACTGAATTGGTGAAAAATTCAGTTTGAGAAGAGTGTTTTAGCTACTGGTTGTGTTGTTCAATTGTTCATACTTGTTTGGGGTTTTTGTTAATAATGGCTGACGATGATGCAAGTAGAGTACCAAAGGGATTGAGTTTAGAACAAGCTCAACTCGTGGGCTTACAACGAGCTCATGATGAATTTCGAGGTGAGATTACTGAAATTCGTGGACAACTCGCTGCAATTATAGAAATGATGCAAAGAAATACTTTGCAACCCCAACAAAGGCGGGTAGGGCATAGGGTACCTCGAAATGACCTAGGGGATGCTGGAGATGAGCCAAATAAGGATGATGAGGCTGAAGATAGGGGTAGGATAAGGAGGCAGCAAAATGACCCTACTAGTGGTATCAAACTTAATATACCACCATTTAGAGGTACTAGTTCTCCTGAGGAGTATCTTGAATGGGTTCAGAAGGTAGAAAGGGTGTTTGATTGGCATGAGTATCCTGAGGCAAAGAAGTGTAAGGTAGCAGCACTTGAGTTTACCGATTACGCACTTTTGTGGTGGGAAAACTTAAAAGCTCAGCGAAGAAGTTACAAGCTGGCCACTTATGAAAAGATTAATGAAGAAGAGATTAGTTCTGGATTACTATAAACAAGAATTATACATCAAACTCCAGACTTTGCGGCAAGGTTCCTTGAGTGTGGAGGAGTATGTGAAAGAATTTGAGCTGTTGCTGATTCGTTGTGATTTGAATGAACCTCAAGAGCAAACAATAGCTAGATTCCTTGATGGATTGAAGAGGGACATAGCTAATGTTGTTGAGTTACAGCCCTTCATATTTCTTGAGGATGTCATAAAGCTTGCAACTAAAGTAGAAAGACAGCAGAAAAGAGGGGGTATCCATATGAGGTCAACTACAACAAGTAATACAAAGGCTATTTCTTCACCTTCGCGAACATGGAACACACCTAAACGTAATGGGAAAGTGGAGTTCAGTAAAGGAAGTGCTAGTTCAGGTTCATTGAAAGGAAAGGAGAAGGTATTTGAACCTCAATTTTCCAGGAGATCGCGAGACATCAAGGGTTTCAAGTGCTTGGGAAATAGGCATATTGCTTTTGAATGTCCGAATAAGAGGGTGATGGTTTTACAAGGGAAGTATGGAGAGCTTGTAAGTGAAGATGAAGCTGAGATGGAAGAGGAATCTAAAGTCGAAGTGACTGAACAAGAAGAGAATCTTGAGCCAATGGAGGGAAATTTATTAGTTATTCAAAGGATTTTGAGTGCTGAAGTTGATATTGGTTTGGAACAGCGCGAAAACATCTTTCATACAAGATGTCAAATCCGAGGTAAGGTGTGTGCCATGATCATTGATAATGGTAGTTGCACCAATGTTGCATCCATTACTTTAGTGGAGAAACTGGGATTAACTACTGTTCCACATCCAAAACCATACAAATTACATTGGCTTAATGAAAAGGGAGAGATTCAGGTTACAAGAAAGGTTCGGGTGCCATTCTTCATTAAAACCTTTCATGATGAGGTTTTATGTGATGTGGTTCCGATGACAGCTAGTTATGTGTTATTAGGACGCCCATGGCAATTTGATAATGATGTGACTTACAATGGGCGAAGGAACACTTATTCATTTGTGCTGAATGGGAAGAAAGTGAATTTGATGCCATTGAGTTCTCAACAAGTTAGAGAAGATCAGTTGCAGAATCAAAGGAAGATGATGGAATCTGGTAAAGGGTTAATGTTAGCCAAAAAGGGAGATGTTGAGCAAGCACTAGCTTCTGTGGGGGTTGTTTTCATGACTTGGGCAAAGCCTTTATTGCAAGTGGAGGGTTTGGATTTGCCAAGGCAGGTTGTGGAGTTGCTTGAAGAATTCAAAGATGTATTTCCAGAAGAGCTACCATTGGGATTACCACCTATTCGAGGGATAGAGCATCAAATTGATTTAGTGCCTGGAGCTTCACTTCCAAATAGACCAGCATATAGATGTAATCCGGAGGAAGCAAAGGAGATCAAAAGGCAAGTTGGTGAGCTCTTAGAGAGGGGCTATGTGCGTGAGTCACTTAGTCCTTGTTCAGTGCCTACTTTGCTTGTTCCAAAGAAGGATGGTACCATGAGAATGTGTGTGGACAGTCGGGCTATCAACAAGATAACGGTTAAGTATCGATTCCCTATTCCTAGACTTGATGATATGCTTGATGAATTGCACGGTGCTGTTTATTTTTCTAAAGTTGATTTAATGAGTGGATATCACCAAATTAGGATGAAAGAAGGTGATGAATGGAAAACAGCCTTTAAAACTAAGCATGGATTGTATGAGTGGATGGTGATACCGTTTGGGCTTTCTAATGCACCTAGTACATTTATGAGACTTATGAACCATGTTTTGAGTAAGTTTATTGGGCTATTTGTTGTGGTCTATTTTTATGATATCTTGATCTATAGTAAAACTTTAGATGATCATGTGAAGCATCTTATGGCTGTATTTGAGACCTTGTGTGATGCTAAGTTGTATGGAAACCTCAAGAAGTGCTATTTTTGCCAAGATAGTGTTATCTTTTTGGGGTATGTTGTTTCTGGTAGTGGAATTAAGGTTGATGAGGAGAAGGTTAAGGCAATTCGTGATTGGCCTAAACCTACTGGTGTTGCCGATGTGAGAAGTTTTCATGGTTTAGCCTATTTCTATAGGCGATTTATTAAAGACTTAAAGTTTTATTGTTGCGCCTATGACAGAGTGTTTGAAAAATGGAAATGAGTTTAGGTGGAATGAGAATGCACAGAAGTCATTTGAACTGATAAAAGAACAATTATGTTCTGCTCCAGTTTTAGCACTTCCCGATTTTGCTAACACATTTGAAATAGAGTGTGATGCTTCAGGGGTCGGTATTGGGGCTGTGTTGATGCAAGAAAAGAGGCCAATTGCTTTCTTTAGTGAGAAGCTGAATGGGGCATGGTTAAACTACTCTATTTATGACAAGGAGTTTTATTCATTGATTCGGGCTCTAGAGGTATGGCAGCATTATTTATTACCTAAAGAGTTCGTTATTCATACTGACCATGAATCATTAAAGTATCTTAAAGGGCAGAGCAAGCTGAATAGAAGACATGCCAAATGGGTAGAGTTCATGGAGCCATTTCCATATGTCATAAAATACAAGAAGGGGCAAACTAATGTCATTGCTGATGCTCTTTCTAGGAGGTATGCATTGATTTCTATGTTAAATGCAAGGATTTTGGGTTTTGAACAGGTGAAATAACAATATACCAGTGATTCATACTTTGCTTATATGATGTCTAAATGTGCTAAAGGAGCTTGTGATGGGTTCTTTGTGCATGATGGTTACTTGTTCAAGTTGGGCAGAATGTGTATACCTTCAGGATCCTTACGTGAGTTGCTTGTGTGTGAGGCTCATGGGGGTGGTCTTAGTGGTCATTTTAGGGAGAAGAAAACTTATGAGCTACTGAAAGAGCACTTCTTTTGGCCTAATATGCTGCGGGATGTTCATAAAGTTATTGAAAGATGTGTAAATTGCAAGAAAGCTAAGGGTAAAGAGAATGAATATGGACTATATATGCCTTTACCTATCCCAGAGCAACAATGGATGGATATTAGTATGGATTTTGTGCTTGGATTACCTAGAACACAGCGTGGAAAGGATTCAGTGATGGTTGTGGTTGATCGGTTCTCCAAAATGTCACACTTTATTCCTTGTAACAAAACTGATGATGCTATTTATATTGCTGATTTGTTTTTTAGAGAAATTGTACGTTTGCATGGAATCCCTAAAAGCATTGTCTTTGATCATGATACAAAGTTCTTAAGCTATTTTTGGAAGACTCTTTGGAAGAAGCTTGGAACAAAGTTGCTTTTAAGTACTGCTTGTCATCCACAAACTGATGGGCAAACTGAGGTAGTAAACCGTACTCTATCTTCTTTATTACGAGCTGTTATAAAATGGAACTTAAAGAGTTGGGATACTTGTTTGCCTATTGTAGAGTTTTCATATAACCGTAGTGTGCATGGGGCTACAAAATTTTCACCATTTGAGATTGTGTATGGATTTAATCCATTTGTTCCTATTTACCTTGTTCCTATTCCAATTAATGAGAGGACATCTATGGATGGTGTTAAGAAGGCAGAATTGATGAAGAAGCTTCATGAGCAGGTTCGAATTCATATTGAGGAGAAAACAGCTAAGTATGTTAAGCATGCTAATAAAGGATGAAAAATGATTAGCTTTGAACCTGGTGATCTTGTTTGGATTCATCTTAGTAAGGGAAGATTTCCTAGCAAGCGGAAGTCCAAGCTGATGCCAAGAGTTGATGGACCTTTTCGTATTATAGAGAAGGTAAATAGTAATGCTTACAAAGTTGACCTTCCTGGTGATTACAATGTTTCAGCCACTTTTAATGTGAAGGACTTATCTCCTTATTTGGAAGATTTAGAAGATTCTGATTTGAGGGCAAATCATTCTCTACCCGGGGGTAATGATGTGCATCATGAAGGTTCTCTAAATCAACTCAAGAAGGCGAGCTGAGCGTAAAGGAGATTTCAGATGGTCCAATAACAAGGGCTAAGGCTAAACAGCTTCAAAGGGTCATAAGTAGTCAAATTGGAGCTATTGAAGCTTCTATGGGATTAGAAGCTTGCGATTTGAATGGAAACAAGCTAAATGTATTTATTTGTCTTCAATTTGAGATTGGGACGTGATTTAGAGACGTTTGGTGATGTTGGGCTTTAAGAAGCAGCGAAGGGATTTCTTTTCATGCTATTGGACTTTATTTACTTCTTATATTACTACTTTTATGTATTTAGGCTATTTTGAACTTGTTTAGTTTTGTTTTAAATTGTTAAGTCATATTGGGCTTATTTTGGGCCTTTTTAAGTTTATTAGGTAACATTAGGGTTTCACCTCATTTTGTAAGCCTATATAAGGCATGTAAAAGTCTTGTAGAGGCAGTTGCCTCATTTTGAAATTGGAAGCACGAAATAGAAGAGCTATTTCTCTCTCAAAATTGTCTTCTCAAGTTTTTCAACTCTTGAAGATAGTTGCTGACTTATCACTCTTTGATCGTCAAGAGTGTGGCGTCAAAACCCTAAATTGATCCTTGTGGCGTCCATTCGACTTATCAAGGTATCTATTTAGTTCTATCCTCCATCAACTTCACAATTTAGTTTTGTTATAAATCAAGGCACATCACAGCATCAATTGAGGGTTTTGATGCCACACTCTTGTTGATCAAAGAATGATAGTCGCTAACTGTCTTCAAGAGTTAGAAAACTTGATAAGACAATTTTGAGAGAGAAATGTACTTTTTTTTTTGTTCATAAAATTGCAAAGTGAGCAGCTGCCTCTATAAGATGTTTAAGATGCCTTATATAGACTTACAATGTAATATCCAAACCCTGTTAGTAGTATAGGTGTCTAGATTTTGGTATAAAGTAATAAAGACACCTTAGGGTTACCCGATTCCAATCCTATTAGAAATATATTTTTGACGGTGCACGT
This sequence comes from Ailanthus altissimus, assembly GCA_946807835.1. Classification (NCBI taxonomy): domain Eukaryota; kingdom Viridiplantae; phylum Streptophyta; class Magnoliopsida; order Sapindales; family Simaroubaceae; genus Ailanthus; species Ailanthus altissimus. The sequence continues at coordinate 12,031,309 of OX327684.1, forward strand.
GAGACATATTAAACCTAAATTGTTAATTTCACACTCGGTTGGAGCGTTGGACGGTCATGAAATATTTTTCAAATTTTTTTCTATTGGCTTGGAAAAGAAAATTTTAATTTAATATATGAATTTCCATTTAAATGTTATGCATGGAACAAGTCTTTGTTAAGAAAGACAATCCATATATTAAAAAATATACCAATTAGAGACAAGTTGGTGGATAGCCAAGATGGAAGTCTAGTTAGTTCCTTTGACTATTCTAACTAAATAATTAGAAAGGAATCAATTAAATATTTTCATTTTGAACCAATGGCAATTTAAAATTTTGAGTTAGTTGAGGGGCAAATTGGAATTTTGGGAGAACACTATATAAGGAGGAAGTGTGTAGAATTTTGGCTAAGTAAAAAACATAATATGTTTAGAACAAAAAAGAGAGGATTTTGGCCAAGGTGAAGGGGAGGCTACTACAGTAAAACCAAAGGCTTCTTTATGAGTTTTCATGCTAGATCAAGCCAAAATAAAGCCAAACACAAGTTTCTAAGGTCAATTGAAGCTTTTATTAGTGAAAAACTAAGGAAAAGAGGTAAAAAAGCATTGTTTTGTAATGATGATGTGTGAATTTTCAAGATTGATTCAATTAATTTTTTGTGGGAATTATTGATGTAGGTTGAGTTGAATTCAAGTGTGGAGTTAAAAGACTCATCAAAGTAAAGGAATTAGTAAGGTAAGAATTAGAGTTTGGTGGGATTTCAATGTAGAAACTTCAATTGTTTGTTATTAGGGCATTAGAATTAAATTGGCTTGATTTGGATGCTATTGGAATAAGAAATTGAGAAAAGAAATGTGTTGGGTGAAGATTGTGATGAGGGCACGACTAATAAATAGAATACACAACCTATTCAAGTTCCAATTGGTCCGGTTATAAGGGCTCGAGCTAAAAGGTTCAAAGAAACTCTCAATGGACTAATTCAAAACATTTGGGTAGAGGTAAATTCATTGGGGTGCAAGGAAGATATATTCCACGTGTTCCACAAAGTTGGATTTCCATGATTCAAGCTTTGGAATAATTTAGAAGAAATTTCCCAGATCACAAAATGGATGGAATTAGAGGAGTTTTCTAAATTGGTGATTATGCAATTTGACTCATCAAGTGTTAGGGAATGATGGAAACAGCAACCAATTTGAGCAATCCAAGTGTTTAGAAGCTTTTGGGAGCCTACAATAAATATTTATGATGGTAGTTGTAATATTTGAAATGAAGCCTTAGTTGTTGGTGGTTGATAGTTAGTTAAAGTCTACAACATTTATTGTTATAGTTACAAAGTTTGAAAAAGCTAGTTAAAAGTCATGTTGGTAGTTACTATTTTTTTTTAAGTTGTCATTCAATATTGCAATAAATGTTAGCATCTCAAATGTTCACTATAAATACATAAGGGATGATAGGAAACCATTTAGCAATTTGATTAAGAAAATTTTCTTTGGTTCTTTTAGAACTCTTTGAACTTATCGAAATAATTTCTGTGGCATTCTCCTTCGACTTATCAATTAATCATTCCATAATTGATTGTAGCGTCTTCATTATACCAAGTTTCTTACTTCAATATAAGCAACAGGTCGCGGTTTCATACAAAAATTTTTCTTGACGATCTTGGAGTCCTTTTTGATTCACAACTTTATCAATATCTTGGCATGGATCGTATCAGTGTATCAAAGCTTAGGACTAGTTATAGGTTTGCTTGTCTTTATATATCTAAAAAAAAAGAAATATTGTGATTCAGCTCTTGTAATTCTTATTTCAATTTTACATCTTAAATTCCTTTTTGATTCCACAAACCTGAATTCCTTACTCCAACAAAAAAACAAATCCATGACATTGCCTTGTTTTTTTTTTTTTTTCTAAGCCTTTTATTTTGAATTTCTCTTGGTGAGTTCTTGAAGAATTGTTGCTGAAAATTGTGATATTTGTTTGATTAGTTTAATAAGAACCTATAGAGGATTACTACAAGTGGAAAAAGACAAGAGTGGTGAGAACATAATAGGATAAAAGCAAATCTGTTTTTGTGTGAAACACAAGTGAAAGTTGAGTGAATCATTCTTTGAGTGAAACACGTGAGCGAGTGTGTGAGGTTCCTATTTTTTTAAACTTTGTTTTGCAGCAAACATGTCGGACAACAAGAACCAAAATACTTCTGGAACTGCATCAGAAGAGATTGATCCAAAGTTTCTCATGGATGCTATAATGGATGAGATGAAGAGAGTATTGAAAATGGAGATGGAACAGATTCATGAACGAATAGATCAGGTAGAGAATGCACGTTTATAGCAGCCACAAAATAATCCTAACGTGCATAGGAGAGGGAGAGTTCAACCTAGGGAAGTAAGAGTTGAAGCTGAAGAGTGTTATTGGAAGGTTTTGATGAAGAAGATGGCCATGATTTAATTTTTCGTATTAGGAGATATGATGGGCAGTTTAGAGAAGCTAAGAATTGGGAAGATAATAACTTGGGTACTATTAAGATGAAAATTCCATCATTTTAAGGCAAAAACGATCCAGAAGCTTACCTTGAGTGGGAGAAGAAGTTAGAATTAGTATTTGATTGTCATAATTAGTCCGAGCTTAAAAAGGTAAAACTTGCAGACATTGAATTTTTTGATTATGCAATTGTTTGGTGGGATCAACTAGTGTTAAACAGAAAAAGAAATAGAGAGCATCCGATAGAGACTTAGGAGGAAATGAAAATCGTGATGAGGAGATGATTTGTTCCAAGCCGTTACTACCGTGAGTTGTACCAAAAATTACAAAGTCTTACATAAGGAAATCAAAGTGTGGAGGATTATTATAAGGAGATGAAAATAAGATGCGGCCCCAAAAGTTGTGATAGGTACGATGTCAGGTTTTGATCGAGATGCTTATGTACTGATAGATCTTGGAGCTACGTACTCTTTTATTTCTATGGGGTTTGTTGTAAATGCTAGCATAGTACCACAATTATTAGATTGTAGCGGGATAGTGTCTCTTCGTACAAGAGACTCTATTGCAGCAGAAAAGGTGTATAGAGGTAGTAAAATAAGTATAGAGGGCAAATAAATTTATGGCAAATTTGATTTTACTGACCATCAGTGATTTTGATGTTCTTTTGGGGATGGATTAGTTGTCCAAATATGGAACCACAATAGATTGCTTTCAGAAAGAAGTCAGGTTGTGTAGGCTGAAGAAATCTAAAGTTATTTTCTGTAGGGTGCGAAAATCACTTTCCGCCAGTATGGTGTTTATAATAAGGGCAAGAAAGATACTTCGAAAGTCATGTCAAGGGTATATAGTCTATGCAATAGAAATAAGAGATGGTAGAATCAAATTGGAGGATATTATGGTGGTTAGAGAATTTTTGAATGTGTTTCTAGATGATTTTCCGGGGTTACCTCCAAATAGGAAAATAGAGTTTCGAATAGAATTAGCCCCCTAGAACGAAACCGATTTCTAAAACACCCTACAGAATGACTCCTTCAAAATTGAAAGAACTGAAAGTTTAGATGGAAGAGTTAGTGAATAAGGGTTTCATCAGGCTGAGTACTTCTTCCTGGGGAGCATCAGCTTTCTTTGTAAAGAAGAAAGATAGAAAAATTAGATTTTGCATTGATTACAGGGAATTGAATAAAGTAACAGTGCGTAATCAATATCCATTTTCGAGAATTGATAATTTGTTTGATCAGTTGTAGGGGGCCAGAGTATTTTCCAAGATAGATTTGAGGTCAACCATCATCAATTGACAATCTATGAGGAAGATGTTCCTAAGACGGCTTTTAGGACATGATATGGGCATTATGAATTCTTAGTTATGCCTTTTGGGCTGACTAATTGCCTCAACAGTTTTTATGGATCTTATCAACAGAATTTTTCGATCTTATTTAGATCAGTGTGTGATAGTATTTATTTATGACATACTGATTTTATTCGAGCAGTGAAGAAGAGCACGCAAAACATTCGAGGATTATTTTGCAAACTCTAAGGGAGCATTAACTATATGCCAAACTCAGTAAATGTCAGTTCTGGCTAGATAGAGTTACATTTTTAGAATATGTAGTCTCTGCAGAAGGGGTAACTATAGATCCCCAGAAGATTGAATCCATAGTGAATTGGAGACAACCCATGAATGTGGTAGAGGTCTACAGTTTCTTGGGTTTGGCTGGGATTTTCAAAGTATCCCAGCCAAACCCTAGCTAGGAGTACATATCAATGTTTTTACATATATATGCATGTTAGTTACTATATTTTACAGATCCTGGCATTTGTTTTCAGGAATTATTAATAAAAAAGGCTCTGTAGGATTTATTAGCATATGATGTTTAAAAACAGTTTTATAATAGCTTGAGAATTAGTTTGTGAATCTGAATTAGAGCGATCCTTGCCGAAGGAACCTCATTAAGCATCATGTATTACTTTTCTTTATGATGTTCACATCATTTAGTATCATAGCTTATATTTTAAATCAGGTTTGATCTATCCTTATGTTATAAATTTTTTGTTCTTTCTAATTTTGTATCATTTGTTCTATTTCCTTGAATCTAAATCCTATAATCTTTGTTTATTGTCTGCAACTTTTATCTATTTCTTTACCTTAATTCATTCAAGTTTTATTATTTATCATTGCATTTAAGTAAAAAAAAAAAGAGACAAAAAAGGTATAAATAAAAAAAATCAGATCCAATTAATTTCAGGTTGCTTTTCTGAATTAAAAAAAAATGAGTATAGAAAGTTATGATTTAGTTGAAGTGTTATTCAAGTTTTGTTACATCAAGTATGTATTCTACCTATTTTATGCAATTCAGTCTAAAACAAAATAACAACCCTAATTAGAAATTGAATGATATTGGGCTGATGCTGGTATGGTTTGATTGTGATGTCCATCATAAAGAAAATTGAATAATATTGACAAGCCATTGATTTTCTTAGATAATTTGGACAGGACAAATTAGTGTCTTCAGCAAAACATGAATTTGATATGTACTCAATTAGCCAATTTAACGCTTCCTTTATTTTCATGGATCTTGCCTTTGTAATTGGACACCCATAAATGCTCAACGAATTCTATAAAGCTTTGAGAACCTAATTTGCATCATTCATCTCCTCTTAAAAAGGATTTGTCCTCAAATCTTTACCTACATCAAAATAAATCAGCAACATGAAATCTTACACTTACATTATACTCACCTGGAAGTTCTAATTTATAAGTATTGTCATTTATCCTTTCAACAATTTGAAATTGACCATCTCCTTTTGGAATTAGTTTAGAATGCCTTTGAATGAGAAATTGTTCATTCCTCATATGCAACCGATGATGTGCATCATGAAGGTTCTAAAGGTGAGCTGAGCGTAAAAGAGGTTTTAGATTGTCCAATAACAAGGGCTAAGGCCAAACAGCTTCAAAGGGCCATAAGTAGTCAATTTGGAGCTATTGAAGCTTTTATGGGATTAGAAGCTTGCGATCTGAATGGAAATGAGCTACAGGTGTTTATTTGTCTTCAATTAGAGATTAGGATGTGATTTAGAGACGTTTGGTGACGTTGGGCTTAAAGAGGCAGCTAGGGGCTTTCTTTCTATGCTATTGGGCTTAATTTGCTTCTTATGTTGCTATTTTTATGTATTTGGGTCATTTTAAACTTGTTTAGCTTTATTTTAAATTGTTATGTCAGATTGGGCTTATTTTGGACTTTTTAAGTTAATTAGGTAATATTAGGATTTTCTCTCATTTTGTAAGCCTATATAAGGCATCTTAAAGTCTTATAGAGGCAGTTGCCTTATTCTTGAATTTTATGCACGAAAAAGAAAAACTTTTTCTCTTAAAATTTATCTTCTCAAGTTTTCTAGCTCTTGAAGATAGTTACTGACTTATCACTCTTTGATCACCAAGAGTGTGGCCTCAAAATCCTAAATTGATCCTTATGGTGTCCATTGACTTATCAAGGCTTCTTTTTAGTTCTATCCTCCATCTGATTTACCATTTACTTGTTACAATTCAGCCTAAACACTTAAAGAAAAGACCAACAAAATTAGACAACAACCTCATCTTAAAAACAAGTTTTTGTTTTTTATTCTGAATAATCCAATTTGAAGATCGGGGCACATTAAAACTCAATCTCCTTGCTTAAATACAACTAATTTTCACCCCTTAATAGCTTGGTTGGCATATTGTTCAGTTTTTCTTTCAATGTTTAGCTGTGTTTTTTCATGAATGTGCTAACAAAACTAGCTTTCTTCTTTCAATCTAAATTAACAGGCTCATCCATAGGTAAAGGAGTTAAATATAAAGGTCAATGAATTAAAATCATACACAATTTCAAAATGTGAAAACTTAGTTGCTGAAAGCACACTCCTATTATATTCAAACTCTACATGCGGCAAACATTCTTCCCATGTTTTAAGTTCTTTTGTATTCTATAGCTCAGCAAAGTAGATAGAATCCTATTAACTACTTCAGTTTGCCCATCAGTTTATAGATGACTAGTAGTAGAAAATAAAAGTTTAGTTCTTAACTTATCCTGCAAAGTCTTCTAAAAATAACTTATGAACTTTGCATTCTTATGCCATGCATTCTTACAATCTCAAAATCTCTTTGAAAAATAACTCAAAAATATCTGATGCATCATCAGTTTTATGATATGGAATAAAATGTGCCATTTTAGAAAATCTATCAATGACTGCATATATGAAATCCCTACCCTCTTTTGACCTAGGTAAACCTAACACAAAATCCATAAATTTATCTACAAGTGACACAACTCTCACAAATTTTTTCTAGATCTTATTTTATATGAGGCAAAAATTAGTGTTCATACAAAATATCTAAAGTCTTAAATATACCAAAATGCCCTATAAAACCATCTCATGAGCTTCTCTAACAAATAATTCATGCAATGAACAATTAGGTGCATATAACTTATTTTCTAGACACAAAAATTCATTCTGCCTAAAGACCTTGCTAAACGCCACCTTTTCACATGCATTGAATACGTTGCCAAAATCAGAATCATTAACATACATGTCTTTAATGTATTCAAAACCTAATAGTTTTGCATCTAAAGTAGAAAGTGAGGCATATAGTACCTTCGAGATAGTGCATCAGCCAAAACTTCTTACTTTGCTGTGATCATAAGGAAACGTTTCAATGAACTCCACCTACTTGGCATGTTGCTTATTCAAGTTGTGTTGACCCTTAAAATGCTTCAACGATTCATGATCCATATGAATCATAAAATCTTTTGGTCAAAGATAATGCTGCCAAGTCTTTAATGCCCTAAACAATGCATAAATCTCTTTGTCATATATAGGGTAATTCAAGGCTGCCCCACTTAGCTTTTCATTAAAATATGTAATGGGACATCCTTCTTGCATTAGTACAGTTCCAATAACTATTTTTGAAGCATCACACTCAATTTTAAAAGTTTTAGTGAAGTTAGGCAAAGAAAGCAAAATTGCATTAGTTAATTTTTCCTTTTATCAAATTGAATGTCTTTTGTTGTTCATCACCCTACTTAAAACTAACATTCTTTTTTATAACACAGTCAAAGGCTTTTTTATAACTCAGTCAAAGGTGAGGCTAGGCTACTGAGATCTATTATAAATCTCTTATAAAAGCTTGTCAAACTATAGAAACTTCTAACATGACCCACACTTGTAGGTTTCGGCCAACCTTGGATTATCTTATTCTTTTCTTCATCTACCTTAATTTCTTTAGTACTAATAACAAAACCAAGAAATACAAACTTATTAGTGCAAAAGGTACATATTTTGAGGTTAGCAAACAACTTTTCTTTTCTCAAAACATCCAAAACAAATTTTAAATGTTTAACATGCTCATCTAAGTTTTTTTTATAAATTAGAATATCATCAAAGTATACAGCAACAAATTTTCCAATAAAAACACACAAAAGATGATTCATTAATCTCATGAAAGTACTTGGTACATTATTTAATTCAATAGTACAACTAACCACTCATATAAACCATAATTTATTTTAAATGCGGTTTTCCATTCATCACCTTCTCTCATCCTGATCTGATGTTAGCCACTCTTAATATTAATTTTGAAAACAAAACACAAGAACCATGTAATTTATCAAGCATATCATCTAATCTAGGAATGGGATGTCTATACTTTTATTGTGATATTGTTGATGGCGTGGCAATCAACAGACATTCTCTATGACCCATCCTTCCTAGGTACAAGCAGTTATTGAACCACACAAAGACTCATACTTTCATGCACATATCCCTACTTTATAAGCTCACTAACTTGCCATTGAAGTTCCTTTGTCTCATCGGGATTAATTCTATAAGCTGGCCTACTTGAAATTGATGCTCCAGGTATAAGTTATTTTGATGCTCGATTCCCTATATTGGTGGTAAAACATTAGATATCTCTTTAGAAAATACAGCATCAAAATTTTGTAAAAGAGAAACCACACTAGAAACAGAGGGGTTAAGTTTAATAGTACTAAAACAAAAGTCTTTGTACAACAGTACAATCATAGGCTGATTTAGAAATGGAGCTTTTTTTTTCTCAATCTCTCTTACATAGATATTCACTTATTTTCTCTTAACCAATTTTTTTTTTCTTTTTCACTTTCCTATTTCAAATAACTTTCTTTTTAACCTCACTTTAATCTTCATACACTTATCTTGGGGTTGAAGGTACAAGAGTAATTGATTTTCCACTAAGTACAAAACAATGTACCCGCGATGTATTGGCACTACATCACACACAACCTCACCTTTGTACTTCCAAATTGAGAATGAGACAAGCACTTGTTTATTTACTTTGACTTCTCCACAATTATTCAGCCATTTAGCTTATACGTCTTGGGATTTTTTTAAAGCTGTCAAATTCAATTTTTCCATCAAACTTGTGCTAGCCAAATTAGTACAACTTCCCCAATAAATAATTATGCTACATACCTTATTATGACATGACATCTAGTATGAAAAATATTATCACATTGTAGCTTCTCATCTTCTTTGATTTGCACACTAAGAGCTCTCATTGAAACCAAAAGTTCTCTATCAATTGGATAGTCAATGTTACCTGCATCTTCCAAATGTGGCATGGATTCATCATCAGATTTACCTTCAGTTTCAATATCATCACTCTTTTGTTTGATCATTGAGATGAAAGATGACATATTCCCAAACACTTAAAGCATTTGATATATTTATTTCTAGACGGTTGGGAATTAGATTTACCTTCGTTTGGTGTGCCTCCATCTTTGTTGCTTTTAGAGGTTTCGGCCTTAGACTTAAAATTAGGCTTTTCATCTTTTCAATTCCAATTCACTTTTCAAAAGAATGAGGAACCCGAGTTCTGGCCATACCTTGTGGAACTCTTCCTCTTGAGTTGTCTTTCTACCTTCATTGCCGTATGCACCATGTCTTCCAACTCTAAATAATGCTAAAATTCGACCACATTAGCAACATTAAAATTCAAATCTTGCAAAAATATGGCCATAGTTGCCTATCAATCTTTCTTAACATTGGCTTGAATCATAGATATCACCATTTTTTTGTGGTAGTCTTTAACACTTTTGGAACCTTGAGTAAGACTTTGTAACCTTTGGTAGAAAATCTATATAATAATGATTAGGGACAAATCGCTTTCTCATAACAACTTTCATCTCTTCCCATGTCTCAATGGGCCTTTCATGATTCCGTCTCATGCTCAAAACAAGTTGATTCCACCAAATAATTGCATATTAGTGCATTCAACAGTAGCCAACTATACCTTCTTTTCCACAGAGTAGTTTGACAACCAAGACTAGCTCCTCCTTCTTTTTCCCACTCCAAATATGTATTAGGATCATTTTTATCTTGGAAAGAAGGAATCTTCATCTTAACCCAAGTCATGATCAACTCTATCTTCACATCCTCACACATTAAGAACTCTAGGTGGCTACCCCTTTTATGAACTAGATTCAATTGTATCTATTCTTGCATTCACCTCATCAAACCTCAAATTCATTTGATTAAATATTTGTTCTAAGAACTTAATGAAAAGTTTAAAATCTATCTTTCCGTGTGCATCATCAAATGAGCATTTACCTTTTTATTTAGACATGTTTAATAACCTGCAAACAAAGTTAGAAAACCTCATAAACACTCCCTTATATGTGATTTCTCTCTAGATAGATAGTACTCACACACGTGTCTACTCAAAAATGGCTTTTAACCTCTTATTAGCTCACACTCTCTTGACTTTTTCCACTCTTTAGTCTCCTATTCAGTTCTAAATTCAACTTAAACTAACTCATTCAAAATTATCTTGCAACAATTCAAACATAAAAAATTAGATCACTAAGGATTAGAATGAGGGTTAAAGAAAGAAATCAATGAATTTAAGAAGAAAAGAGAAGAATATAATGAAAACAATGAACTAGGAAAACCAAGAAAGTAGGAAATCTGAAATTTTGATGCAATTGGGGTTATTGTTTTATTTTAGGCTGAATTGCATGAAATAGGCAGAATTCGCACTTGATGTAACAAAATTTGAATAACACTTCAACTAATTCAAAACTTTTTATGCTCTTATTTTTTAATTCAGAAAAGCAAACCTAAAATCAATTGCCTCTGGTTTTTTTTCTTTTCAAATTTTTTTCTTACTTATGTGTAATGGAAGATAATAGAACTTGAATATATTATGGTGAAGAAGTATATAAAAGTTGCAAAAAAAAAAAATGAAAGAAAGATGATAGGATTCTGATACAAGGGAGTAGAACAAAGTATGAAAATAAAGAATAGATGAAACTTGATTTAGAGCCTAAACTTTATACCAATTAATGAACTAGGAGAAAACTCTCGCTATTAATAATGTTAAAACTCTAAATTCCCCTTAGGTTTACAAGGCCTTATATAGCTAATTTGACTAAGAGCATAAAAGAAAAAACTAAATCAAATCTTAAGTCATAGTAGGCATTGATTACAAAGATAGAAAATAAATTACAAGCACATTAAGGAAACAAATATTTCTGTATAAATTAGGTTGAATCTATTCTTTATTTTCATTGTTTGTTCTTCTTTTTAAATTTCACACCCTTTGTATACCCTTGTACCTACAACCTATCATCTTTATTTCTTCTTGACCAACAGGATTGCAAGGATTTTGACAACAACCTTGTATACAATATTGACCAAGTTGATAGGCCTGAAATCGCTAAGCTCCTCTGCCCCCGGTCTATAAAACAACTTGGTGTTAGCTATGCTTCATCTTTCTCCTAAGTCATTGGATGGAATTGTGAGTGAGAATCTTGGTTAGTCAATAGGCTATAAATAAATTGGGCGAAACGAATGAAGAGGTTACCTTAGTTATCAGTTTTGAAAGATTTTGACCGTTGATGATAGGGAAGGACAGATGCTACTAATCGCCTGATGGGATATGCCCAATGCCATTAGAGTTTTCGCTTGGATTCCCGAAAGGTTTGGGTGGTTGGTTCCGATTCGACAAGGGTAGAATGCCTGGTCGAAGTTCAATAATCCATTCACTCTTTCTTTTTCGGAAAACTGCCCCAATAGAATGGTTTTTAGCAGAAGGATAACCTCTTTGAAAAGGATAGAGCCACTTGGCTGCTACTTACACATCTGGAGTTCCGAACTGAACAATCCATTCACTCTTTCTTTTTCGGAAAACTGCCCCAATAGAATGGTTTTTAGCAGAAGGATAACCTCTTTGAAAAGGATAGAGCCACTTGGCCGCTACTTACACATCTGGAGTTCCGAACTGAACTACGGAACAAAATTCAAGGCAAGGGCTGGGCCTAGAAGCCCCTATGAAATCCTTTATTTGATTGAGATCTCCCCAGTTTCAAACGATCCGACAAGGCGGGTCTTTTATTTTGGACTTTACCATTCGTTCTAAGCCAGTGCCTGTTGTAGTTAGGATTGATGTGTTCTGGTCGAGAAGAATATCTTCTCTCTGAAAACTCTGACCCAACTGCTACCAATCGGGGCCGGGGATAAGCTTGTGAAGAAGCGAGCTTATTCCCCCCAAAAAAAACCACTTTCAACTCAATTGAATGCATCCTTGAGTGACTCTGATCACACCCTTAGGAACAGAAGAGACAAAAAAGGTCACTCTCGGTGGGCGTTGGACGAGCGCCCTGCGATAGCTTGTCTGTAGGGGGGTGACTCCCTACATTCGGGAAATACCTGTGAAGCAAGTATTTTTCACTATAACGTTTACCTATTTCTTCCCCCTAATTCGTTCAAGTTCTGTTGTTTAGCATTACATAAAAGTAAAAAAAGAAAAAGAAAGAAAATATTCAAAAAAAACAAATTCAAACAAAAAGAAAGTATAGAAAAAAAATCTAGATTTAATTGATTTCAAGTTTCAATTCTGAATTAAAAAAAAAAGAGTATGAAAATCTGAATTAGTTGACGTGTTGTTTGCTTATCAAATTTGTTTGCGTATAGTGTGTATCCTACCTAATTTGTGCAATTCGGCCTAAAACAAAATGATCAATCCTAAATTGCATCAAAATCCACATTTCTGTTTGTTTTTTTTCCCTTTTGCTTCTTAAATTCTGCCTACTATTTATTTTTGTGCATTTAATCCATTCTCATTCTTAGTAATCTAATTTGTTGATTTTGGATTGTTATAAATTAATTTTGATTAACTACGTTAAGTTCAATTAAGAAATAAAGAGAAGACTAAAGAGTAGAAAAAGATAAGAGAGTATGAGCTCATAAGAGGGTAAAAGTCAAATTTGAGAATACATAAGCGTGAGTGTCATCAATCTAGAGAGAAAACACATAAGGGAGTGTATGTGAGTTTTTTTAACTTTTTTTTATAGGCTATTAAATATGTCTAAAGAAAAAGATAAAGGCTTATTCGATGGTCCTTAGGAAAATATAGATTTCAAACTCTACTTTAAGTCCTTAGAATAAAATTTTGATCGACTAAAATTGAGATTTGATGAATGAGAGAATAGATAAATTTGAATCTAGTTCAAAAGGAGGGCAGCCACTTGAAGCCCCTAAATTGAATGAAAAGAGAGAAAAACACTTAGGTATGATTATGAAGATGACTATAGGGATGACCTAGATGATGGTGATCATGTCTCTAATGTTAATTTAGATAGATTTAGGTGTAAGAATGGAGATAAAGGAGTTAGATATGGAGATAGGATTGATAACAACTTGGGAAGATTAAAATTCCATTTTTCCAAGGCAAAAACCATCCTGAAGCATATTTGGAGTGGGAGAAAAAGATGAAGTTGGTTTTTGATTGTCTTAACTACTCTGAATTGAAAAATATAAAGTTGGTCGTCATAGAATTTATTGACTATGCTATTGTTTAGTGGGATCAACTAGTTTTGAGCGGGAGATAGAATCATGAAAGACTAATTGATACATGGGAAGAGATGTAGGCTAGTATGAGGAAGTGATTTTTCTTTAGCCATTATTGCATAAATTGGTACCAATGATTGCAAAGCCTTACTCAAGGTTCCAAAAGGGTTGAAGATTATCACAAAGAAATGGAGACAAATAAGATTTGAGCCAATGTTGAGGGAGATCGAGAGGCAAATATGGCAAGATTTTTGCAAGGTTCAAATTGTGATATTACCAATGTGCTTGAATTACTACAATATCTAGAATTGGAAGACATGGTGCATATGGAAATAAGGCAGAAAGACAACTCAAGAGGAAGAGTTCCACAACATATGGCTAGAACTCAGGTTCCTCATCCTCTCAGAAACTAAATTGGAATAAAAAAGATGAGTAGGCTATTTCTAAGTCCAAGGCCGAAGCACCTAAGGGCCAAAACATGGGAGACAACCAATACAAGGGTAAAATTGATTCCCAACCAAGTAGAAATAGAGATAATAAATGTTTTAGATATTTGAGAATATGTCATATTGCATCTTAATGTCTAAATCAGAGTGCAATGATTCTAAGAGATAATAGTGTTATTGAAATTGAAATTGAGTCAAATGATGAGCCTATGCCACATTTGGAAGCTACCAATGATGGCATGGAGTATCGAATAGATGGTAAGTTGATGGTTACTAGGCCTACACTAAGTTCGTAAATGAAAAAGGATGATGATGTACATCGTGATAATATTTTTCACATTAATATTAAGGTATGTAGAATGATAATTGATGGAGGTAGTTTTACTAATTTGGCTAGCATATTTTTTGTTGAAAAACTAAATTTACCTACTATAAAGTATCCAAGGCCATATAAGCTTCAATGGTTGAATGATTGTGGAGAAGTTAAAAGTAAATAAACAAGTGTTGGTTTCATTCTCAATTTGGAAGTATAAGGATGAAGTTTTATGTGATGTAGTGCCAATGCATGCTGGGCATATTCTTTTGGGGTGATCATGACAGTATGATAGGCATGTAATGTTTTATGGATACATCAATAGGTACTCTTTTGTACTTAGTAAAAAATCAATTACTCTTGTACCTTTAACCCCAAAGCTAGTGCATGAAGATCAAGTGAAGTTGAAATAGGAGAGTGTTATGAAAAAAAAAGAGTGAGAGTTTAAAAGCAAGAGAGATCAAAACCAAAAGGAGAGAAAAAGATAGTGAAAAGGAAAAAAAAATAGGCTTGTTTTTAAATTAGTCTATGATTGTACTTTTTTACAAAGATGCTTGTTTTAGTGCTAATGAACTTAGCCCCTCTTTGCCTAGTGTTTTGGTTTATCTTTTATAGGAATTTGATGATGTATTTTTTGAAGAGATACTTAATGATTTACCACAAAGAAGGGGAATCGAGCATTAAATTAACTTTATACTCGGAGCATCAATTTCAAATAGGCTAGCCTATAGAAGCAATCCCAATGAGACAAAGAAACTTCAAACACAGGTTAGTGAGCTCGTGAAGAAGGGATATGTGCATGATGTCCTTGTGCGGTTCCCTATTACCCTTGCTTAAGAAGGATGGGCAATTGAGGATATGTGTTGATTATTGTACCATCAACAATATCACTATAAAGTATAGACATTGCATTCCTAGATTAGATAATATGATTGATGAATTGCATGGTTTCTTGTGTTTTTACCAAAATTGATCTTAAGAGTGGATATCCTTAGATTAGGATGAGAGAAGATGATGAATGAAAAACTGCATTTAAAACAAAATATTGTTTATATGAGTTGTTAGTTATGCCGTTTAGGTTAACTAATGCATCTAGTACTTTAATTTATCATGATTTACATATTTTTATTGACAAATTTATGGTTGAATACTTTGGTGGTATTCTTATTTATAGCAAAAAATTAGATGAGCATGTTGAATATTTAAAACTTATTTTTAGATGTTTTAAGAAAAGAAATATATTTGTTGGCTAATAAGGTAATTAGCTTATTAAGGTTCAAGAAAAGAAATATATTTTTTGGCTACTTTGGTGATTTTATTTTGTTGCATATGAGGAAGGAATGGTTTTTCATTCAAAGACATTCTAATTGCCTTCTTGAGCACATTTAAAATTTTTGCTTTGTTGAAGACACTAATCTAGCCAAATTGAGTGTTCAAGATGATCAATACCTTGTCAATGTTATTCAAGTTTTTTTAAGTGATCTAGATTAGTTTACATGAAGAACAAATAAGTCGCATATCAATTTAAGGAAGGAAGATCTGACGAATATCAATTTAAAAAGGAAGATCTGGCGTCATTGTTTATGTGTTAAAGTTCATGCAGCTTTATTATATAATTATTTTCTTTGTTTCCTTTCTTTTAATTCTTAGGTTAAATATAGAAACAAGGATTCAGAAATATTTGTTTTCTTAATATGCTTGTTATCTATTTTTTATTTTTGTAATCAATTCCTAATATCACTTAGGATTTGATTTAGTTTTTCCTTTTATCCTCTTGGTAAAATCGGCTATATAAGGCCTTGTAACCTTAAAGGGAATTCCGAGTTTTAACATTAATAATAGTGAGAGTTTTCTCTTGGTTCTTCAAAGAACTTTTCAGAACTAATCAAGATTTCTTCTTGTGGCATTTGTCCTTAAATTATTACTCAAAATCATTCTCAATTTTCTTGAGTATGACATATATTCTAATTTCTTATATCTTTAGTTTTTATTTCTTTATAGATAACGAATCAAGATCTTTTGATTTTGTTTGTTTGTGAATTTGAATTAGAACAATTCTTAGTAAAGGAACCTCATTTACCATCGGGTCTCATTTTTCATTGTGAGGTTCACATCAACGAATACACTAAATATTATAAGACTTTTTAGGTTCAAACCCATTTTTCCTATGAAATATTTTCATAAGTCCTTGAACACTACCTCACACACATGTTATAGATACAATAAAATGGTACGTTGAACCATACAAATTGAGGTCAATCATGTTCCTAAATTCCCTCCATCACCTATATCTCAGAAGAGCGGAGACATAGATCTTCACTGTCAAATCTTTATTTGCTCAACCATAAACTTATCTTTCATATTTGTATTTTGATAAATAATATTTGCAAATAAGTTTACAATATTGTTTTACCTTACAAAAAATTTTATCCAGGATATGTAACTTACACATATAAGTCGACGAATCCCATATCTAAGCACACCAGACTCCATGAGCATCGAACTAAATCCAACGACACCCAGAGGTTAAAAAATGAAAGATCTCTGAGTATGGTGGATGACTCATAAATGTATCGTGTCGCTTAGGTCAAATAATCACAAATACTACTCAACTCGAGAAGATAATCAATGACAGTTTTATAGAATATTTATTGGAGGTCCTCGTGAGTTTGTTCAGTACCCAGTTCTAACTGAATATTTGCATGCCTATACAAGCTTCTACTAAACTCATAATTTATTAAGATTAACTATTTGAACAATTCAAATATAGACATACACTGATCTAGAAGGTTTAACAATCAACTGGTGTCAGTAAATATTGATCAGGAACGATGGTTTTGAGAACAAATTGTATAGTGACATTTCTTAGCACTATTTGTAACTCCTTGCAACTATAAAACTACTACAAATATTATCGGATCTTTCTCTCATTCCAGATTAGGTTCTAACTCTTAGAATTACTAGCTCTTAGTGCTGAACTAAACAACTATGAATCAGATCTAAAATGTCTTAAAAGTAACAAGATTATTACCACATAATAAATTAATGATTTATTAAAATTTATATTGCATAAATATCAATAAATATTTATAAAAAAAAATAGAATGACATATAAGCACCATCTCCAACAGCTAGATGAGTATAATCCATCTAAGCCTCAACTATGTGGAATGATAATCGGGCAAGCACTAGATTTGGTGGATTAGTTGGGAACTGCAAATCCAACTCAGGGCCTGCCATGCTGTGAACCTCACCAAAAAAAAAAAGTGAGACCTGATGCTTAATGCGTTTCCTGTACTATTGGATGTTCTAATTCGGATTAGCTAATAAACAAAAACAAAGGGACTTGACCCGTCATCTATAAAGAGATAAGAATAAAAGATATAAGACATTAGGGTAAACGCCACACTTAAGAAAATTGAAAAAGATTGTGAGTGATAAGTTAAAGATGAATGCCAAAATAAGAAATCTTGATTAGGTCTAAAAAGTTCTTTGAAGAATCAAGAGAAAAATCTCACTATTATTAATGTTAAAACTCTTAATTCCCCTTAAGATTACAGGACCTTATATAGCCAATATTATTAAGAGCATAAAAAGAAATTAGTAAATCAAATCCTAAGTCCTAGTAGGAATTGATTGCAAAACTAGGAACGAATAACAAGCATATTAGGAAACTAATAATTTTGTACCCTTATTTCTAAATTTAACCTAAGAATAATATTTAAAAAGGAAGAAAAAAAAAGAAAAGATGAATATAATTAGTAACGTGTGAATAGTAATGCATGAACATTGACTCCAGATCTTCATTCCTAAATTGATATTTGCCAAATCTTTTTTCCTAAATTGATATGCACCTTACTTTGTTCTTCATGTAAATTACTCCATATCTCTTAAAGAAACTTGAATAATATTGAAAAGGCATTGATCATCGTAAATACTCATTTCGGTCATATTAGTGTCTTGAACAAAGCACGAATTTGAGATGTGCCCAATTAGTCCATTTAATGCTTCCTACATTTTCTTACTTTTTGCCTTTGTCATTGGAACCCTATGGATCCTCAATGAATCTTGTGAAATTTTGGCAGCCTAATTTGCATCATTCCCTTACTCTTAAAAAGGATTTGTCATCAAATCTTCACTTAAATCAAAAAGAGACAAATTAGCAATATTGAAGCTTACACTTACATTATACTCACTTGGAAAATCTAACTTGTAGACATTATTGTTGATACTTTTAATCACTTGAAATAGATCATAACCCCTTAGATGAAACTTAAAGTGCCTTTGGGTTGAAAATCTTTCTTTTTGTATATGCACCTAAACCTAATCACTGGCTTAAAAAATAAACTTCTTACGCCTTTTATTAGCTTGAATTGCATATTGCTCAGTCCTATTCTTAATGTGTTGTCGCACTTTCTCATGTAATTGCTCCACAATTTTAGCCTTCTTTTTAACATCCAAACTAACTTGCTCATCAATAGGTAAAAGCGATAAATCCAATGTAGTAAGTGCATTAAAACCATAAACAGTCTCGAATGGTGAATAATGAGTAGTAGTATGTATACTTCTATTTTAAGCAAACTCTACATGTGGCAAACAATCTTTCCAATTCTTCAAGTTCCTTTGAATAATAGCATGCAAAAAAGGAGATAAAATTCTATTCACTACCTCAGTTTGTCCATCAATTTATGGATGACATGTAATTGAAAACAAAAGCTCAATTCCCAACTTTCTCCATAAAATATTCCAAAAATTAGGTTACAAACTTTGTATCTCGATCTGAAACAATACTTCTTAGCACACCATTCAATATCACAATCTCCTTAAAGAATAAATCTACTATGTTGGTTGCATCATTAGTTTTAATAAGGAATGAAATATGCCACCTTCGAAAACTTGTCAACAATAACACTAGGCAAAAAAAGGTCAAGTTTGTTAGTATTAAAATAAGTCTCTTTGTACAAGAGTATAATTATAGGTTGTTTTTAAAAAGAATACACTCTTGACTTCACTCTCTTTTGTATATTATGCTCACTTGTTTTCTTTCATTTCTCTTAACTGAACCCTCATTCCTTTTCATCTTTTCACTCATGCTCTATTTCTTTTTGCTCTTGGCCACTCTATTTTATTCTCACTTTCATGTTCGGCCAATCTTTCCTTTTCCAACTCACTCTCTTTTTTTAATTCTGATTTGATCCTTGTAAACTTTCTTAGGGGTAAAAAGGTGCAAGAGCAATTGGTCTTTCATCCATTACAAACGTGTATCTATTTATGAAGCCATCATGCATTACATGTCTATCTAATTACTATGGTCTTCCTAACAGAATATGCCCAAGATGCATAGGTACTATGTCACATAAAATTTCATCCTTGTACTTAATAATAGAGAATGAAACTGGCACTTGTTTATTTACCTTGACATCTCCAAATTCATTTAACCATTGAAGCATATATGGCCTTGGATGATTCATAGTAGGTTAATTTAGCTTTTCAACCAAAAATGTGCTAGCTATATTAGTAAAACTACCTCCATAAAGGATCATACTATATACTTTGTTATTGATGTGGCACCTCGTGTGGAAAATATTATCACGTTGTACGTTAATATCCTCTTCCATTTGCAAACTTAATGCACTCCTAGTAACCTATCAACTCGCCATCTATTGGGTACTATATGTGATGGGGGAATGATCGATATCTCATTACTGGCTATTATATTATTAGCATTTAAATTGCCAGCAACAACCAATGTGGTGAGAAATTTATGGGAGCCTACAACTACATTTATTATTGTGGTTGCTAAGTTTGATAATAATTTGAACTATAGCCTCAGCATTGGTAGTTGTTGGTAGTTGTAAGTTTTCATCAATTGTTGTAATAAGCGCTGGTAACCCAAGTGCCTCAGTTATTTGTAGTAGTTAGTAGTTAATAGTTTTAAGTTGTCATTAAATGTTATAATAAATGCTGGCATCCCAAGTGTTACTATAAATACATGAGGGATGAGAGAAAATATTTAGAGTGATTGATAAAACATTTAGAAATGAACACCTAAAGTTTGTAGAATCTTTGATATGAGTTGGGCTTAGCCAATCTCAAGTTTCTTCTTGTTAAATGATATTAACTACCTTCATTTTTATGAACGAAATCATAACTTATCAACGCTTGTCCTGCGTCATATGGTATCAGAGCCTCGTCTTGAGATGACAAGCTACAATAACTTGAATGGAGTTCATTTGGATGCTTTGAATGAACGTATTAGAAATATGATGAAAGCATGGTAACATAGATTGATTTGCTTATAGCTTGGGGAACTAAAGATCCACTTCAACAAGAACAAAGGTTGGCAAGGAGAAGATTGATCAGGTAGCCAAATTCTGAACCTTTTAATTTCAATTTTCAGGAGAAAATCGAAGATGAAGTTGAAATCAAGTAGCAAGCAAGAAGAATAGCCAAGAGTGCACAAAATTAGTCTTACCATTTTGTACCTCCAATGGATGATTTAAGGGAAGAGGATGAAGTAGATCTAGATGATGCCGAACCTGAGAAAAATGATAATGATTTTGAAATTGAGATAGCTGAACAAATGGAAGAACCAGTAGTGTGTGTGGTACAAAGTTTGATGAACACAACTACTCAACCTAAGAAGACAACACCTAAAGTGGAGGAGAAGACATTATTTTTAGAGATCCACAAGGAGGATAAGTTCATGGAAGAGATGAAGGAGGAGGGCATGTGTACCAACTTGGTAGTGAAGGAAGAAAATATTTCTAGAATAATAGTACTAAATGAAGTCCAAGGTTTGGTGATCAAATTTTTAGACCATCTAACTGAACCCACTATATTGCAATCAAGGCGGGATATCCAACACCGTATTGATATTATTTTTGGCAACTTACCAAATCTACCATATTTTCAAATAAGGCCTCAAGAACAAGATGTTCCAAGAGAAAAAGTGGGACAAATATTTAGTTCTTGTGCTATTTCTACTCTACTTGCACCAAAGAAGGATAAAAATTAACGAATGTATATAACCATTCTTACCATCAACTAGCTGAATCAAGAAACGCATTCAAATAAATTTAGTGGCCATGTGGAGCATGAAAAGACCATTGCAAATCCAGGGAGAACTTATATGGTCACTCGAGGACGAGTTCTCTGTAAGTGGAGGAAAATGATAGGGGACACACTGGCACATGTGATGGAGGATATGAACATCTCATTAATGGCTATTATATTGTTAGCAGTTCAAATTGCTAGTAGTAGCCCATGTGATGAGAAATTTTTAGGAGCCTACAGCTATATTTATTATTGTGGTTGCAAAGTTTAACAGTAATTTGAAGTGAAGCCTCAATATTAAAAGTTGTTGATAGTTGTAAGTTTTCATCAATTATTGTGTTGGCATCCTAATTGCCTCAGTTATTGGTAGTAGTTGGTAGATAGTAGTTTCCAGTTATCATTAAATGTTATAATAAATGTTGACATCCCAATTGTTACTATGAATACATGAGGAATAAGAGAAAAGTATTCAGTGTGATTAATTAAACATTTAGAAATAAATGCCTAAAGTTTGCATAAATTTTACTTTTAGTTGGGCTTAGCCAATCTCAAGTTTTATCTTGTTGAACGAAATCAAGAACCTTCGCCCTCGTGAATAAAATTCTGACAAATCAACACTTGTCTTGCATCATTTTGACATCATTAGCATCTTTCAAATGATGAGGGCACGACTAAAAAATAAAATGCAAAACCTATTCAAGTTCCAGTTGGTCCGGTTACAAGTGCTCGAGCTAAAAGGTTCAAGGAAACTCTCAATGAACTGATTTAAAACATTTGAGCAAAGGTCAATTCATAAGGGTGCAAGGAAGATATTCCACGTGTTCCACAAAGTTAGATTTTTATGATTCAAGCTTTGGAATAATCTAAAAGAAATTCCTCAAATCACAAAATGGATGGAATTAGAGAAGTTTTTTAAATTGCTGATTACCCAAGTTCGACTCATCAAGTGTTAGGGAATGATGAAAACAGTAGCACAACAGCCCATGTGAGCAACCCAAGTGGTTAGAAGCTTTTGGGAGCCTACAATAAACATTTATAAAAATAGTTGTAATATTTGAAATAAAGCCTTAGTAGTTGGTGATTGATAATTAGTTAAAGTTTGTAGCTGCGTTATTATTGTAGTTACAACATTTGAAAAAGCTAGTTTAAAGCTTTGTTGATAGTAGTTGGTAGTTACTAGTTTTTAAGTTGTCATTCAATATTGGAATAAATGCTAGCATCCCAAATGTTCACTAAAAATACATGATGGATAATAGGAAAGCTTCAACAATTTGATTAAGAAAATTCTCTTTGGTTCCTTTAGAACTCTTTGAACATATCAGAATAATTTCTGTAACGCTCTCCTTCGATTTATCAATCAATCATTTCATAATTGATTGTGGCGTCTTCATTATACCAAGGTTCTTGCTTCAATATAAGCAACAAGTCGCGGTTTCATACAAATCTATTTCTAGATGATCTTGGAGTCTTTCTTGTTCCACAACTTTATCAAGTTCTTGGCGTGGATCGTATCAGTTCGTATTAGAGCTTGGCAATGGTTACAGGTTTGACTATTTTTATATTTAAAAAAAAAATTAACAAGGAAAGAAATATTGCTATTCAACTCTTGTCATTCTTATTTAAATTTTACATTTTAAGTTCCTTTTCAATTCCTTAAATCTGAACTCCTTGTTCCAAAAAATAATTCATGACACAACTTTGTTTTTATAAGCCTTTAAATTCGAATTTCTCTTAGTGAGTTCTTGGAGAATTGTTGCTGAAAATTATGATATTTGTTTGATTAGTTTGATAAGAACCTATAGAGGAAAACTACGAGTGAAAAGAGGCAAGAGTGATGAGCACATAATTGGGTAAAAGCCAATCTGTTTTTGTGTGAAATACAAGTGAAAGTTTAGTAAATCATTCTTTGAGTGAAACAAGTGAGTTAGTGTGTGAGGATCTCTATTTTTTCTAACTTTATTTTGCAGCAAACATGTCAGACAATTAGAACAAAAATACTTCCGAAAATACATCAGAAGAGGTTGATTCAAAATTTCCTATGGAAGCTATAATGGGTAGAGAATGCACTTTTAACGGATAGATCGAGTAGAGAATGCACTTTCAAAGCAGCCACAAAACAATCCTAATGTTCATAGGAGAGGGAGAGTTTAACCTAGGGAAGTGAGAGTTGAAGCTGAAGAGTGTTATGGGGAAGATTTTGATGAAGAAGATGACCAGGATTCAATTGTTGGTATTAGGAGATATGGTGGGCAGTTTAGCGAAGCTAGGAATCGGGAAAATAATAACTTTGGTAGTATTAAGATAAAAATTCCATCATTTCAAGATAAAAATGATCCAAAAGCTTATTTTGAGTGAGAGAAAAAGTTAGAATTAATATTTGAATGTCACAATTTTTTTGAGCTTAAAAAGGTAAAACTTGCAGCCATTGAATTTTTTTATTGTGCGATTGTTTGGTGGGATCAACTAGTATTAAATAGGAAAAGAAATAGAGAGCATCTGATAGAGACTTAGGCAGAAATGAAAACCGTGATGAGGAGATAATTTGTTCTAGGCCATTACTACCGTAAGTTGTACCAAAATTGCAAAGTCTTACACAAGGAAATCGAAGTGTGGAGGATTATTATAAGGAGATGAAAATTGCTATGATTAGAACGAATGTAGAGGAAGATCGAGAGGCCACTATGGCTTGGTTTTTGGTTGGTTTGAACCAAAAAATTGCTAATTTGGTATAATTGTAACATTATGTGGAGTTAGAAGATATGGTGCACATGGCTATCAAAATTGAGAACCAACTCAAGAGGGGAAGCAATAGTATATGGCAAAAACCTAGCTCGGGTTCATCTTGGAGGCCAAAGTTTATGAAGAAAGAAGAGAAGCAAGTTACTGCCAGGCCCAAAATTGAGCAAAAACAAGAAATGACTAACCATGGAAATTAAGGTATACCTAATTCTTCCACCACTCAAATTTGTGATATTAAGTGTTTTAAATACCAAGGCAAGGGTCACATTGCGAGTGATTATCCAAACAAAAGAGGTATGATATTGTGAGATGATAATGAAATTGAATTCGATGAGATAGATGTCACTGAATCTATGCCACCATTGGAGGAGTGGATGATGAGAAACATGCTGCCCAAGGTAAATTGTTGGTTGCAAGAAGAGTTCTAAGTATGCAAGTCAAAGAAGATGATGAAGTTCGATGAGAAAACATCTTTCACACTAGATGCCACGTGCAAAAACAAGGTTTGTACTGTGATTATTAGTAGAGGTAGTTGCACAAATGATGCTACCACTACAATGTTGGAGAATTAGGGCTGCCAATGGCTCAATGACAGTGGTGAGGTGAGAGGTACTAAACTGGTGTTAGTTTTCTTCTGCATTGGAAAATATGAAGATGAAGTTCTGTGTGAAGTAGTGCTAATGCAAGCTGGACACTTGTTATTAGGCCGACCATTGCAATTTGATCAGCATGTTAAGCACGATGGTTTCACCAACAAATATTCATTCATATTTAATCAAAAGACAATCACTCTAGTTCCTTTGTTATCAAAGCAGGTCTATGAAGATCAAGTGAGATTACAAAAAGAGAGTAATCAAAAGAAAGAGAGTGAGGAAAAGAAAAAAAAATCAAAATAAAAAAAAGAAAATAAAGAGGCCGAGAAAAATGAGTGAATAAAAAGATCGGTGTTTTTAAATCAACCAATTATTGTACTTTGATACAAAAAGGCGTATTTAAACACTAATCAACTTGACTCGTCTCTGCCTAATTCAATTGTTTCTCTTTTACAGAAGTTTGATGATGTCTTTCCCAAGGAGATTCCACCTGGTTTACCTCTTATTCGAGGAATTGAACATCAAATAGATTTCGTGCCCGATGCTTTCATTCCGAACCGACCAGCCTATCGAAGCACTCCCGAGGAGGCAAATGAGCTACAAAGGCGGGTTAGTGAATTGATGAAAAATGAGTAAGTAAGGAAAAGTATGAGTCCGTGCACCGTACCAATGATTTTAGTTTCTAAAAGAGATGGATCATGGAAAATGTGCATTGATTGTCGAGCAATTAATAATATAATGGTAAAGTATCGTCATCGTATTCCTCGCTTAAATGATATGTTAGATGAGCTGCATGGTGCTTGTGTATTTTCTAAGATTGATTTAAAGAGTGGGTATCATCAAATAAGAAAGAAAGAGGGTGATGAATGGAAAAGTACTTTTAAAATGAAATACGGCTTATATGAGTGGTTGGTTATGCCATTCGTATTAACTAATGCACTGAGTACTTTTATGCGATTAATGAATCAAGTCTTGCTTGCTTTCATAAATAGGTTTGTTGTTGTTTATTTTGATGATATTATCATTTATAGCAAAAACTTGGATATTTATGTTGTACATTTAAAATCAGTTTTGGATGTACTTAGAAAAGAGAAGTTATTTGCTAACTTGAAGTAGTGCACCTTTTGCACTGATAAGCTTGTGTTTCTTGGTTTTGTTGTTAGTGCACAAGGAACAGGTTGCGAAGAGAAGATTTGCACGATTTAAGAATGGCCGAGTCCCACAAGTGTAGGTAATGTTCGTAGTTTTTATGGGCTCGCTAGTTTTTATAGGAGGTTCATGAAAGACTAAGCAGCAACACTGCACCGCTTACTGAAGTCATCAAGAAAAATGTTGGATTCAAATGGGGTGACGAACAAGAGAAAGCATTCCAATTGATCAAGGAAAAATTAACTCATGCTCATTTACTTGTTTTGCCTAATTTTACTAAAACTTTTGAAATTGAATGTGATGCTTTAGGTATGGGTATAGGCTTAGTTCTTATGCAAGGAGGAAGACTAATAGTATATTTCAATAAGAAATTAAGTGGGGTAGCCTTAAATTATCTTACTTAGATAAAGAATTGTATGCATTTATTCGAGCATTAGAAAGATGGCAACACTACCTTTGGCCTAAGGTGTTTGTGATTCACATCAATTATGAGTCCTTAAAACATTTGAAAGGCCAATATAAGTTGAACATGAGACATGCAAAATGTGTGGAATTCATCAAGACATTCCTATATGTCATCCGATACAAGCAAGGTAAGAAAAACATCGTTGCCGATGCACTTTTTTGAAGGCTGAATTTGTTAAACAGATATATAAGAAAGTAAGACTTAACATTGAGAAGAGAACAGAACAATATGCAAAGCAAACTAATAAAGGGCGTCGATAGCTGATTTTTGAACCCAAAGATTGGGTTTAGTTACATATGCGAAAAAAAAGATTTCTAGCACAAAGGCAATCTAAGTCACTTCCAAAAGGAGATGGATCTTTTCAAGTCCTTGAGTGCATCAATGACAATACATATAAGTTGGATTTGCCAGGTGAGTACAATAATAATGCCACTCTTAATGTTACTGATTTAAGTCCTTTTGATGTAGGTGATGATTTAAGGATAAATAATTTTCAAGAGGGGAAGAATGAAGGGATAACTAACAAATGGAATGCAAAAACTATTCAAGTTTTAGTTGGTACCGTTATAAGGGCTCGAGCTAAAAGGTTCAAGAAAACTCTCAATGGACTGATTCAAAATATTTGGGCAAAGGTAAATTCATGGGGTGCAAGGAAGATATTCCACGTATTCTACAAAGTTGAATTTTCATGATTCACGCTTTGGAATAATCTAGAAGAAATTTCTCAGATCACAAAGTGGATGGAATTAGAGGAATTTTCTAAATTGGTGATTACCAAGCTTGGCTCATCAAGTGATAGAGAATTATGGAAATAGCAGCATAGCAACCTATGTGAACAACCCAAGTGGTTAAAAGCTTTTGGGAGCCTACAATAATATTGATGATAGTACTTATAATATTTGAAATATAGCCTTAGTTATTGGTGATTGGTAGTTAGTTAAAGTCTGCAGTTACATTTATTATTATAGTTCCAAAGTTTGAAAAAACTAGTTTAAAGCCTTGTTGGTAGTTACTAGTTTTAAAGTTGTCATTCAATATTGAAATAAATGTTCACTATAAATACACGAGGGATGATAGGAAAGCATTCAGTAATTTGATTAAGAAAATTCTCTTTGGTTCTTTTAGAACTCTTTGAACATATCAGAATAATTACCTTGCAACAAAACTCTTGACGCTTCCCATGTAGCTGACTTATATTTTTAAGAAATTGTGAAACTACATGGAATTCTTAAGACTATCATCTCAAATCATGATACTAAGTTCATGAGTCACTTTTAGCGCACTCTTTGGAGAAAGCTTGAAACTCAACTTAACTTCAGTTTTTCTTATCATCCTCAAATTTATGGACAAATGGAAGTCACAAATTGCAATTTTGGAAACCTTTTAAGGTGTTATGTTGGAAAGAACATCCTTTAGTGGGATCTTATTTTGGCTCAAGTTGAATTCGCTTACAATCGCACAAAAAGCCAATCTACGGGTTATAGTCCATTTGAAATTATTTATGGTTAGAATCCCACAAGTCCATTAGATTTAGTCCCTTTTCCTATTACTTACCAATTTAGTGTAGATGCTGAAGAACGAGTGAAGAACATAAAAAAATTGCATGAAGAAGTTAGGAAGAAAATATTGAAGCAAAACTAGAAGTACCAAAAGAGCGCCAATAAGCATTGCAAGAAAATGGAATTTCAAGAAGGAGATTTAGTTTGGGTTCATCTTAGAAAAGAAAGGTTCCTTCGTGGAAAATTTGCTAAACTCAAACCGAGAGCTGATGGACCATTTAAGGTGATAAAACAAATTGGGAAAAATGCATACAAAATTGAGCTTTTAGAATCTTATAGTGTTTCCGATGTATTCAATATTGCTGATCTATCTCCTTATAAGTATGATAACGAAATGGACTCGAGGTCGAGTCTTTTCCAACCAAGGGAGTTTGACACAAGAGTGTCTGATCACATGGAGCTAAAAATAGAACCAAATAAATTCAAGTTAGTTATATTCGTACACTAAAGACTCAAGGAAAGTTAATGAATTTCAAGGGTAAATTTAAAATTTATCTGGTACTGTTTCGGAAGGAATTACTGGGTAATCTTCATCATACTAGAAAATTATATGTGTCTAGTTCTGAATCCTTTTTACAGCACATGAATATAAGTTTTCTAGAGTAAGTTGAATCCTAATAACTAAAGGAAGATCAAACAGCTAGTAGGTGGCCAAATCCTGACAACTTGCAAGAATTGAAGACTTTTGTTTCCATCCAAGAATTAAGGGCATGCTTTATCAAATTAAAGCATATTATGTTTGAATTTGATGCTTCTTTTATTGTATTAGCTGTATTTGTAGACTTTTTGGTGTAAGGGTAGTTATAAGTCTTAATTGTTATCTTTTGAAATTTATAAACTCTCAACCACCAAGTTTTAATGTTGTAATGAGTGCTTTGCAGTAGCCCTCCTAAGATCTCTTTATAAATACCATTAAGGATGAGAGGAGAAAGGCAGAGAGTGAGTTTTAAAGTACTTGTATTTTGAAGAGTTCTCTTGTAAGAGTTTCTTCATTTAACTTTGCATCTCTTAGGTCATTGGAGTGGTGAGTTTGAGAGTTTTGTATCTCTTGTAGGATTCTTTGGGGAGTGAATTATTCTGTATCCCATTGTATTTCTCTTAAGTAATGAGCTTGGTTTTGTACCAATTTTACTTTTATCAGTGTTTGAATTTATTTTAATAAAAGTGAGTGTTTGTTTTAATTCTTCCAATCTTGTTGTATTCTTTTCTAAACACTTGAGCCTGCATCAATTCGACTCGCTTTTAATTTCAATGACACCATTATCTCTTAGAATCATTGCATGCTGATTTGGACATTTAGATGCATTATGACCTATTCTCAAACATCTAAAACATTTAATATCTCTATTTCTACTTGGTTGGGAATCAAGTTTTCCCTTGCCTTCGCTGCCTCCCCTAATTTGGCCTTTAGGTGCTTCGACGTTGGACTTGGAAGTAGCTTGGTCATCATTTTATTCAAATTCAGTTTCCAAAAGGATGAGGAACCCAAGTTTTGAAATAGCCTGTTCTTCTTTTTTATTCCAATTCAATTTCTAAAATGATGAGGAACTTGAGTTCTGGCCATATCTTATGGAACTCTTACTCTTAAGTTGTCTTTCTACCTTTATTGTCATATGCACCACCATGTGTTCCAACTCTACATATTACTGCAATTCAACCACATCGGAAATATCACGATTCAAACCTTGTAGAAATATGGCCATAGTTGTTTCACAATCTTTCTCAACATTGGCTTGAATCTTGGCTATCTCCATTTCTTTGTGGTAGTCCTGAACACTTTTGGAACCTTGAATATTGCTTTGTAACCTGAAATTTTTTTTGCAATAATGACTAAGGACAAATTGTATCCTCATTATTAGATTTCATCTCTTCCCATGTATCAATAGGCCTATCACGGTTTCTTCACCTATTTGTAACAAACTAGTGTCACTAAACAATTGCATAGTAAGTGAATTTAATAGCAGCCAACTTTACCTTCTTTTTCTCAGAGTAGTTATGGCAATTAAAAACTAGCTCCACCTTCTTTTTCCATTATAAATATGCATGAGGATCATTTTTACCTTGGTAAGAAGGAAGCTTTACTTAAATGCTTTCTAAGTTGTTATCAATCCTATCTCTATATCTAACTCCTCTATCTCTATTCCTATGCCCAAATCTGTTTAAATTAACATTAGAGACACGATTATGATCATCAAGGTTATCCTCATAGTCAACTTCATAATCATACCTAAATAAATTCCTCTAACTTTGTCGTACATTAAGAGATCTAGGTGGCTGCCCTCCTTTTAAACTAGATTCAACTTTATCTATTCTCTCATTTACTTCATAAAACCTTAATTCCAGTCGATCAAATTTTTATTCTAAGGACTTAAAAAAGAGTTTGAAATTTATCTTTTCCTGAGCAACATCTGATGAGCCTTTATCTTTTTCTTGAGATATGTTTAATAACCTGCAAAAAAAAGTTTAAAAAGCTCATAAACACTCCCTTACGTGTTTTCTCTTTTGATTGATAGCACTCACACTCTTGTATACTGAAATTTAGCTTTTACCTCTTATGAGCTTACACTCTCTTGCCTTTTCTACTCTTTAGTCTCATCTTTAGTTCTTTATTAAGCTTAACAAACTTAATTAAAATTATCTTATAACAATCCAAACTCAACCAATCAGATCACTAAGAATGAGAATGGGTTAAACACAAAGGATAAAGAATAAGCAAAATTTAAGAAGCGAAAAGAAAAATAAACAGAAATAGGTATTTTGATGTAATTTAGGGTTGTTTTCTTTTAGGCCAAATTGCACAAATTAGGCAAAATGCACATTATATGCAAATAAAATTTGAATAGCAAACTACTCATTAACTTATTTAGATTTCTACAATTATTTTTTGAATCAAAATTTAAAATAACAACTTGAAATCCTGAATCTGAATTTTTTTTTATCTATACTTCTTTGTTTTGAATTTTTTTTCTTATATGTAATGATAAGTAACAGAATTTGAATGAATTAGGGTGAAGAAATAGGTTAAAGTTACGGTTAAGAAGAAATAAAGTTGATAAGTTGCATATTCAAGGGAATAGAATAAAGGGTGCAAAATTTAAAAGAATAACAAACAATAAAAATAAATTATAGATTGTACTTGATTTAGAGCCTAAAGTTTGATACAATTTAATGTGAACCTCACAAAGAAAAGTGAGACCCGATACTCAATTAGATTCCTTTGCCGATGACCGTTCTAATTCAAATTTGCTAATAAAAGAAAACAAGATATTGAGGAATTGGCCATACGTAAAATCATAATTATTGATACGGGCCTTTTCCACATAAAAAGGGAATCTTTTGTTACAATAGAAGCGAAAGCGATATGGATTATTCAAGAATCGAAGTCGATTTGCTTTATAAAAATAAGATATCAATGAACTTCTATGAAATGGTTTCACAGGATTCAGCCAATTGTCTTGATCGTGGGATATCATTGAGAAATGATCTTGACCCATTATCTTCAAAAAGATAAGAACCAAAGGTATAAGAAATTAGGGTAAACGCCTCACTCAAGAAAGATGAAAAATAATGTGAGTGATAAGTTAATAATGAATGTCACAAGAAGAAATCATGTTAAAACTCTTAATTCCCCTTAGGGTTACAGGGTTTTATTTAGCTAATTTTACCAAAAGCA
Source organism: Ailanthus altissimus (assembly GCA_946807835.1). Lineage (NCBI taxonomy): Eukaryota > Viridiplantae > Streptophyta > Magnoliopsida > Sapindales > Simaroubaceae > Ailanthus > Ailanthus altissimus. The sequence continues at coordinate 12,062,624 of OX327684.1, forward strand.
TAAAAGGAAAAAATTAAATCAAATCTTAAGTCATTGTAAGAATTGATTATAAAAGTAGGAAATAAATAACAAGCATATTAAGGAAACAAATATTTATGTATCGTTATTTCTAAATTTGACCAAAGAATAAAAAATGGAAACAAAGAAAATAAGGATCTAATAAGGCTGTGTGAACAGTGATGCATGAACTATGACACTAGATCTTCCTTCTTAAATTTATATTTGTCAAATCTTCATTTCTAAATTGATATGCGCCTTATTTTTTTCTTTATATAAATTACTCCATATCACTTAAAGAAACTTGAATAACATTGACAAGATATTGTTGTTTTATATTGTTATTTTATGCGCATTTGATCTGAAAAAATTATCTTTGGAGGCAAAGGTCCAAGTTGGTATTTTTGCCTTTCCATGATAAAAAAAATAATAGTTTTTAAACCCATCATGCATTACCCTTCAATCATATTGCCATGGTCTCCCCGACAACATGTGACTAGCATACATGGGTACCACATCACACCAAACCTCATCCTTATAAATACTAATTGAAAAAGAAACTAACACTTGCCGATTTACCTTCACAACACCACTATCATTCAACAATTTTAACTTGTACGGTCTTGGATGTTTAATAGTAGGTAATTTTAGTTTCTCCACAAGCAATGTACTTGCAACATTTGTACAACTTTCGCTATCAACAATCACATTACACAACTTGTTAGCAATCAAACAATGAGTATGAAACAAATTTTCACGTTGCTCACCATGTTCATTAATTTTATTTTGCAAACTAAGTATGCACTGTACAACCAAATTTTCTCCTCACTAGCATCTTCTAAATGTGGCATGTCACCTTCATTTTCTCTCTCACTTTCAGATTCAATCGCCCCATCCCTCATGATCATTACCTTTTTATTAGGGCAGTCACGTGCATAATGACCATGCCCAAGGCACTTAAAACACTTAATGCCTCTAGTTTGATTAGCTTGATTCTCACCTCTACCCTTGCTGCCTATCTCATTTTTGCTTTTACTTTCATCAAATTTAGGCTTAACAATGGGTTTATCATCCTTTGTACTCCAATTCGGTTTCTAAGAAGAAGAATAACCCAAATAAGGTTTTGAATCATACCTTGTGCCTTTCCTTTTGAGTTGTCGTTTAATCTTCTTGGCCACATTCACCATGTCCTCAATCTCCACATAATGTTGCAACTCCACAATATTAGCAATGTTCTTGTTTAACCCACTCAAATACCGAGCCATGGTGGCCTCACGATCCTCCTCCACATTAGCCCTTATCATGGCTATCTTCATCTCCTTGTGATATTCTTCTACACTCATGGAACCTTGTGTCAAAGTTTGCAACCGTTGATACAATTCTATATAGTAATGGTTAGGGACAAATCTCCTCCTCATGATTTGTTTCATCTCCATCCAAGTCTCTACGGGTAAAGACCATTTCGACGCTTGCCTTTGCACAATTGATTCCACCAAACAATAGCATAATCATAAAATTCAACAGCGGCTATTTTTATCTTTTTCTCTTCAGAGTAGTTATGACATTCAAAGATTAGCTCCACTTTTCGTTCCCACTCCAAATAGGCCTTCGGATTGTTCCTCCCTTGAAAAAAAGGAATTTTCATTTTGATGCTGCCTATGTTTCGGTCCACTCCATCAAAATGTCCTCTTCTAGTTTGTCTCCTAGGATTAACATTTTGACCAATTATGGTAGCTTGGTCATCATCTGTATCTTCTCCACCATCATATACATCATTGATAAGAGGTAGTTATCTTCCTTGCTGTGGTTCTCCCTGCAATTTGGTAATTGCTTCATCATGTCTTTCTAGATGATCTTTTACATCCCCAATCACTTAACAATCGTTCAAATTGTTGCTGCATTGCTTGAATTACTATATCATTTGAGGAAGAACTCAGATCTTTATCTTTGTTAGACATGTTTAAAATCTGAGGAAAAACAAATATTAGAACAGCCTCTCAATTACTCCCTCACGTGTTTCACTTAAAGATTTTACACCACTCGTGTTTCACACAATTATTTGGCTTTTCTCGATGCTAATCTCACCACTCTTGCCTTTTACCACTCTTGTTTTGTTCTTTGGGTTCTTAGATTAACTAAGATCATTAAACAAACAATTCAGATTATGGAAAATTCAATAGAGTGAAATTTGGTAGGTCTAAGAAAGCAGATAAAAGATAATTCAATATCACGAGCAAAGTTTAGAATTGAAATATTGCAAGCAAAGATTAGAACTGAAATATCAATTTCTATCCCAACAAGACTTTTTGTCTGTTTTGATTAAGAAAGTTAAAATTTTAAATACTTTCCAAATCGGAACAAGTAATCATATCAACATAGAGAGATTTCTGTATATATATATATATATATTTTTTGTTTTAGTTTTTTTTTTCAAGAATCCCTTGAATTTCGCAATTTTTTTTTTAATAATTTGCTGAAAAAAATAAGAATAACCTCAAGAAGCACAACAATTAAGATATGGTGCTAAAATAGAAACAAGAAACGAAGTGATAACTAAAAGAAACAGCAAATAAATGGATATGCAAACCTCAAACTTGAGCCAAACCCTGATACCAAATGATGGAAATCATTAATTTTGACAACCATACACCCCAATAGCTAGATAACTTTGATACACATGGAATGTAAATTAATACCCTCCAACGAATTTAAACAAACTTGATCATTCAAGAATGAAATAAGAGAAACTATTCTAATACTTAATCAATGGAATGATGATAAAATAATTAGAACAGTGCTTTGATTTCCCCAAAACGCCACAAACTATGAAAGTTGATAAGTTTAATGAAAAACAAAGATTTGAAGGATTTGAACGTCACAAGCTGAATAAACTTGATAAGTTCCAAAGTTCATGCAAGAACTTAAAAACAAAACACTATCAAGTGCTTCAAACTTTGTATATCACGAAATTTTCTCTCCTATGAAAAACAATTAGCCTTATTTATATAGAATAAAGGCTAAGAACAGTTACAAATTACACCATTTAAGATAACTGCAGCATAACTCATTTGTAACTCCTTTGTAACTTCTTTTGTAACTCTTTTGCATTTAACTTCAACTTGCACACCACATTATATTAATCATATCTGATTATGCTCCTTAATCACATCTCATCTATTGAACCTTAATTTGCACTCCATAGCACCTGATCACCAACATGGCCGAATGGCCTTTTTATTCTTCAAGATAAGCTAAAAACTTCATTCTAATAAGGCTGGACTCTTGTCTTCATGATTTGGACTTGCTTGAATCATGTTGACCATTTTAGATTCTTCTTGCATCCTTAGAACTTTGACCGAAACTTAACTAGCTTGCTCCTTCCAAATGTTTTCCATTAAATAAGTTAAGGCTTCTTCCATTCTTTTAGCTTTAGCTTCATTGGTCCTCCATGAACGTTTAAAGGATCTTTTCCAACCTTAGCCGAATGGTAATCAACTTGCTGGTTCTCATCAGGGGCGCTATGCGAAAGACATTACATTGCCAACCCATCCAAGTGAAGCTCAAAACAAATGATTAATTTATGTAATTGCGCAAGTGTTTTAAGGAATACACAAATCGCAATTGAGGATTATAAATTCACTTGAGTAGAAATGTACAATTGTTATATCTGGATGACCTATTATAAGACTTGATAGATAGAAAATGTTGCATTGTCTTGTAATGTTTCGTATGTTATCCCTAAAAAATTTGCAAGATTTAGGTGCTTCGTATACCATTTCACATCTTAAGCATAATATATTCACCAGGAGCCCTATAAGCACTTCTGATGAGAACTAAGTTGCCAAAAAAAATCACAAGGTTTATTTAACATCCATGTATGATGGGGAACAATAGCATAACAACCCATGTGATATGAAGTCTCAATATTGGTAATTGCTAGTAGTTATAAGTTACTATTAATTGTTGTAATAAGTGCTAGCATTCCAAGTGCCTAGTTTCTTGGTAGTAGTTGGTAGTTAGTAGTAAGTCTTAATTGTTGTAATAAGTGCTAGAATCTCAAGTGCCTATATTATTGGTAATAGTTGGTAGTTAGCAGTTTTAAGTTGTCATTAGTTGCTGTAATAAATGCTAGACATCCCAAGAGGTCTCTATAAATATATGAGAGATGAGGGAGAACGAAAACAGAATAGATGATATGAATGTTAAGAGTTTTCTCTTAAGTATTTCAAAGAACTATTATTAGAACTTATCAAGATTTTATCTTGTGGCGTTCTTTCAGATTTATCACTCACAACTTCTTAACTATCTTGAGTGTGGTGTCTACTATCTTCTTATCCCTCTGGTTCTTATCTTTGATAGATAATGGGTTAAGTTTCTTTTTTTTTTGTTTATAAAAAAATCTGAATTAGAACAATCCTTAGCAAAGGAACCTCATTGAGTGCCGGATCTCACTTTTCTTTGTGAGGTTCACATCATTTGGTATCAGAGCTTAGGCTCTAATCAAGTTTGAACTATTATTTTAATTTTCATTGATTGTTCTTTTTTTTAATTCAGCAACTTTATTTTAGTCTCTAAATTGTTTTAGCCTATATCAATTTTCTTGTTTCTTCTTGTCTTTCAATTCTTCAAGTTGTATTATTACATATAAATAAAAAAAGAAACAGAGAAAAAAAAATTAAAAAAATCAAATTCCATTGATTCCAGATTTACTTTTTTTAAATTTAAAAAAAAAACACAAGTGAAAGTTGAGTGAATCATTCTTCGAGTGAAACATGTGAGAGAGTGTGTGAGATTCTTTTTATTTTTTCTAACTTTGTTTTGTAGCAAATATGTTAAACAATAAGGAAACAAATACTTCCGAAGTTACATCGAAAAAGGTTGATTCAAAGTTTCTCATGGAAGCTTTAATAGGTGAGATGAGGAAAATGTTGAAAGTAGAGTTAGAGTAAGTTCATAAACGGATAGATAAATTTGAATTTAGTACACAAAGAGCACAGACACCTAGAGTTCCTAATGTGCGAATTCAAGATAAGCGTGCTACCATGAATGATTATGGCATTGATGAAGATGCTTGTATTAGATTGTTGAATATGGCAAAGAAGGTAGACAAACAACTAAGTAAGAAGAGTTCCACAGGATATGGCCAAAACTCTAGTTCCACATCATCTTTGAAACTAGATTAGAGTAAAAACGATGAGCAAGCTAATTCCAATTTCAAAGCAGAACCAATGCCCAAACTGTGGGAGGCAACCAAGGTCATATTGTATCTCAATGTCCAAATCAAATTGCAGTGATTCTAAGCGATAACAATGTCATTGAAACTAGAAGTAAGTCAGATGATGAACCTATGACACCGTTGGAATATGCAAGTGATGAAATGGAGTACCTAGTAGATGGTAAGCTGATGGTTACTAAGCGTACATTAAGTTTTCAAACTGAAGAAGATTAAATGGAACATGTTGCTATGTTTTCCAAAGAGATACCTAATTCTTTACCATTAATAAGGGGAATCGAGCATCAAATCAACTTTATACTTGGAGCATCAATTCCAAATATTACAGCCTATAGAGGTAATTCCAATAAGACAAAGGAACTTCAAATACAAATTTGTGAGCTCATAGAGAAGAGGTATATGTGTAAGAGCATGAATCAGTATGCCATTCCAGTATTGCTTTTGCCTAAGAATGATGGATTATGGAAGATGTGTGTTGATTGCTACGCTATCAAAAATATCACTTCAAAGTTTAAGAAAGTAGTATTTGAGCTCGGTAAAGATTTAAGGATAAATTCTTTTCAAGAGAAGGGGAATGATGCGAACTAGGTTGCCAAAAAAATCATAAGGGTCCATTGAACATCCATGTGTGATGGGGAACAATAGCACAATAGGCCATGTGATATGAAGTCTCAATATTGGTAGTTGTTAGTAGTTATAACTTACTATTAATTATTGTAATAAGTGCTAGCATTCCAAATGCCTAGTTTATTGGTAGTAGTTGGTAGTTAATAGTTGTAAGTTTTCATTAATTGTTGTAATAAGTGCTGGAATCTCAAGTGCCTAAATTATTGGTAGTAGTTGGTAGTTAGTAGTTTTAAGTTGTCATTAGTTACTGTAATAAATGTTGGACATCTCAAGAGGTCTTTATAAATATATTAGAGATGAGAGAGAACAAAAAAAAATAGAATTTATGATATTAATGTCGAGAGTTTTCTCTTAAGTTCTTCAAAGAACTATTTAAGTAGAACTTATCAAGATTTTATCTTATGGCGTTCTTTCAGATTTATCACTCACAACTTCTCATCTATATTGAGTGCGGCGTCTATAATCTTCTTATATCTCTAGTTCTTATCTCTTATAGATTACGGGTCAAGTTTCTTGTTTTTGTTTATCTAAAAATCTAAATTAGAATGATCCTTTGCAAAGGAACCTTATTGAGTGTTGGGTCTCACTTTTCTTTGTGAGGTTCACATTAACTTCAATTAAGAAAATGAAACACATGCTAACCAATTATGTTATAATAGTAGGTGGAGAATAACCTCATGTTGTGTTCTTTCTAACCATAATTTAAACGCAAGTTTACGTATTGTAACAAGTAATATAATGTTAAGATCGGATGTCAAACCCATAGGGAATTAATATGTATTTTTGACCAAGTATTAAATTTGTAAATTCTTATTTTTATTTAGAAAATCAATGCCTTAATTGAAATTAAAATTAACTAAATTCGTAAATGTAAATCTAAAATTATCACAACTAAGCAAATTATATAAATCCCAGTATAGAGTCTGCATATGATTATAACTATCCATCAATATATTTTTCTAAGGATACAACTTTTAATAATTAATCCCTCAGTTTTACTATTAGTAAAGACACTAACTTCTTCACTAGTCTCTTCTGATGGACAAGTGAATATATCACAAATTAAGTGATGCAAATGAAGCTACACAAGTTATACAAGGGAAAGAACTTACATGTGGGTCATGAGACACATGGGCTTAGAGGGACTCAGGGCTAGATATCACATGACTAGTTAAGTTTGACAAGTAGGCCAATCATAAGTCTTAGAGCCAAGCATTTTAAAAAAGCATTAAATGGGCTGATTTAATAAGTTTGTAAGATGGCAAACACATGGAAGCCTGACATAAGCCCAAATTCATTTTATATAAGTCCAAATCAAATTCAAGGGAACCTAATCACTTTGATTAGGATTCTGAAAGAGTCAAATTGAAGATCTACATAGCTTTTGAAAAATTCAAGATATTAATTTCAATTCAAATTTAATATAGGCAGATTTTTTGGTGATTTGATTTTAGAAGGCCAACAATCACTTTTCCGTTAAATTCAAGACCTAGAAACATGTTTGTTGAATTAGTAGATATTATGTTTAAATTTTGTAATTGTAATTATTGTGTTAGTTATAATTGTGGACTTTTGGGTATGTGGGTAGATGTAAGTTTATTGTGATATGTTTAAATTTTGTTGTGTTAGTTGTAATTGTGGACTTTTGAGTGTAAGGGTAGTTGTAAGTTTAGACTGTGAGTGAGAGGGTAGTTGTGAGTTTAAAATTTATATTTGAAAGTTGTAACTTAACATCCCATATGTCTCTATAAATACTATGGGGATAGTAAGGATAGAGAATTCAAAAAATAAAATTTGAGAGTTTTTGTATTCTTCTTTCATTCTTGAAAGAACTTGAACTTATCAAGGTTATTTTTGTGGCATTCAAACAACCAGACTTGTCACCTTGATTCTTAATTGTCCTTGGATTTCTTGGTATGGCATCCTTTATCAAGTCGTAGTCTTGGTTCTTGGTTTGCTAAGTCAAGGATCAAGACTCATCAAATTTGTGTCTTGAAGATCTTGGGGTTCGATTCTACATTTTGCTGTTAGGTTTCGTCATTGTTGGCGAGTTTCATATCAGTTGGTATTGAGCTTTGGTTTCAAGGCAAGTTTGAATTATCACTTTAATTATTTTATTGTTCCATTAAATCCTGCATAAATTGTTTTGGTTAAAAAAAACCCTAATCATGGCCGCATTCTATCTTGAAAACTCTAATTTGTTATAAATTTATATTTCTTTATTTCTGGTTTTTGATATTAAAAAACAGAAAAGAAAAGAAATAAAAGAAAGAAAGAAAGAAAAGAAAAACAGAAAAGTGTTACAAATTCATCTTCATCGAATTTTTGAATCTTGATCCATCTTTCAACAATTTGAAACCACTTTGCCACGTTGATTTCTTACATCAGTTCCTTTAGGATTGCTACTTGACTCATGAGACTTGTATCGGTTGCTTCTCATATTGAATTGCCATTTAAATCTCGATTGTTCTTAAGTCTGATTAAGGGAGAAAAGAAGACAAGTGAGTGGAAAGAGACAAGAGTGGTGAGAATATAAGAGGTAAAAGCCGTTTGAGTGGTGAACACTAGAGTGAGTGAATTTTCTTGAGTGAAACACATGAGGGAGTGCTTGTGGGGTCCTCAATCATGTTTTTACAGACTCTAAACTTATTACACAATCAAGAAGAAAACTCAACCAAAGAGGTACAACAACTAACCAATTCTAACCCACAGCTACAGGCGTTGTTGGGTGAGATGAGGCAAATGATAAGGACCAAATTGGAGCAATTCATGAGGATGGATAGATTGAAAAATAGGGGAAAGTGTCAAAACACTATAATTGAATAGTAAAGTAATGTATGAGATAATTTTTAAAATTATACTATTTGATCATATAATAATTACTTAATACATTAACATAAAAATTTAAAATCTCATTTAAAAAACGTGGTATTATACTCTTATAACCTTGCCAATTACTAAGGACCACATGAATTTAAGGGCCTGAATTTTGAGTGTTTTTGACCCAAATTGCCCACCCCTGTGGCTAGATTTCCACCATACGGTCCCTGATCCAACAGTCATCTCCAATGTAAACCTAAGGTCACCCAACAAGCCTGACGATTTCATGAACATGGCTGTCCTATGTTAAAGAACACAACTCCCCCGAGTCCCGTCTTAATCAAGCCCCCGCTTGTACGACTTTCTTCGCTTCCTTGTGCAACCATAGCACTCGCTCAACAAAAGGGTTGGGCAACCACCTAGGCTAGTGCAACCAAGGGTACAATGGGGAGGTGTTGAAAATAAAGAGGAGTTAGATGAACTGGACAAATCGCCAATGAGTCAGGGTAAATTTAGGCGTGGATATAGAGATAGAAACAGTGGAAGGGGAAGACCTAGGCAGGATGATGACTTGGAAATTCTACCATTCCAAGATAAAAATGACCCCGAGGCGTATCTGAAATGGGCGATGAAGATAGAGATGATATTTGATTGTCATAATTACTCTAAGGCCAAAAGAGTAAAATGGCTGCAATTGAATTCACTAACTATACTATTATTTCGTGGGATCAATTGTTGAAGAAAAGAAGGAAAAATTACAAACAACCTATTGAGACATGCAACGAGATGAAGTCCATCATGAGAAGACACCTTATTCTTAGTTACTACCATCGGTAGTTTTACAATAAGTTACAGCATCTAACTCAAGGATCCAAGAGTGTTGATGAATACTACAAAGAGATGGAGGTTGCTATTATCCGAGCAAATTTAGAGAAGAACAAAGAAGCCACTATGGCTAGGTTCTTACATGGCTTAAACTGAGAAATAGTGGACTTGGTAGAGATGTAGCATTCTAGTTAACGAATTTGGTGCACCAAGCCATTAAAGTTGAGCAGCAATTAAAGCGAAGGAACATAAATAGAAAGGGATCAAGCATAGCTGCCACAAACTCATAGAGACCAGCCCCTAAAGGAGATGAACTTCCATCAACTGAGCCTAAGTTCGAGCCATCTAAGGATGCTAAACAAGCTGAAACAAGGTAAATCTGAATTCACAACTTCTAAAAACCGTGACATTAAGTACTTCAAATGCTAAAGCAGAGGACATATAGCTAGCCAATGTCCGAACAAAAGGGTGATAGTGATTAACACTCAAGGAGAGATTGAGTCAGAAGATAAGTAAGAAAATTAAGTAGAGACATGTTACCTCTTGAAGATGACTATAAGGGGCCATATGCAGTGGAAGGAGAATCACTGGTGGCATGACAAGCTCTTAGCACACAAGTCAAGGAAGAAGAAAATAATCAGTAGGAGAACTTGTTCGATACTCGATGTTTAGTGAACAAAAAGATTTGTAGTGTTATAACTGATGGTGGGAGTTGTACCAATGTTACCAGCATCGAATTAGTGGAGAAACTGACATTACCTACCTTAAAATATCTAAGACTATACTGACTTTAATGGCTAAATAATTGCAGCAGAGAAGTCAAGGTAACAAAATAAGTGTTGAGGGCATTTACTTTTGGCAAATACAAGGATGAGATGCTTTTTGATGTGGTACTTATGCATGTATGTCACATCCTATTGAGAAGACCATGGCAGTTTGATAGGTGAATCACGCATGACAGTTACACTAATAGGTAATCTTTTATCATCAAAAAGTAGTCTATAATACTTGTTCCATTGACTCCAAAATAAGTTCTCAACGACTAACCCAGGACGCAAAATGCAAGTGAAAAGACAAAAGAAAAAGAGAGAGAAGCTGAAGTTGGGAGAAAAGAAAAAGAGATAAGAGAAAAAAAGAAAGGCAAAAGTATAAAAAAGGGTGAGAGGGAAAATGAGAGAGTTGTAGCCTTGGTGAGTGCAAGAGAGGAAAAATATACCTACATTGCAAAAATATGCGAGATCAAGAGAGATTTAATTTCACAATAACCTCTTATAGTATTTGTATACAAGGAGGCCTTTTTGTGTACTAATGATCTTGCCGAATCTTTGTTGAGCAACATTATTTCTCTTTTGTAGGAATTCAATGATGTCTTTTCTCGAGGAGGTGCCTTCAGACTTACCTCCAATTCGAGGAATTAAACATCAAATTGATTTCATGCCCAGTGCAACAATTCCAAACCGACCCATTTATAGAATTAATTTTAAGGAGACGAAGGAACTTCAATGGTAGGTTAATGAGCTGATGTAATAAGGTATGTTAGAGAGAGCACGAGTCCCTGTGCGATTTCGGTGCTACTAGTGCCTAAGAAGAATGTGACATGGAGGATGTGTGTTAATTATCGAGCCATCAACAACATTACAATAAAGTATTGCTATCTTATTCCTTAATTAGATGATATGTTAGATGAACTGCATGGATCTTATGTATTTCTAAGATTGATCTCAAGAGTGGATACCATCAGATTAGGATAAAAGAAGTTGATGACTAGAAAACTGCATTTAAAACAAAATTATAATTTGTATGAATGGCTAGTTGTGCCTTTTGGATTAACTAATACACCTAGTACTTTCATAAGACTTGTGAACCATGTTTTGCGAGCTTTCATTGTCAAATCTATAGTTGTCTACTTGATGATATCTTGATTTATAGCAAAAACCTGGACAATCACGTTAAACATTGAAAACTTGTTTTAGAGGTTTTAAGGAAAGAAAGGCTGTTTGCTAACCTTAAGAAATATACCTTTTGTATAGATAAACTTGTGTTTCTTGGTTTTGTTGTAAGATCTAAAGGAATTGATGTTGACGAGAAAAAGGTGAAGACAATTCAAGATTGGCCAACACCTACTTTAGTGACTTAGGTAAGAAGCTTCCATAGCTTGACTAGTTTTTACCGATACTTTGTTTGAGATTTCAATAGCACAGCCGCACCTTAACCAAAGTCATTAAGAAGAAAGATCCGTTTAAGTAGAGAGAGAAGCAAGAAAAAGAATTCAAGCTCATCAAAGATAAATTGGCACATTTACTTGTTTTACCTAACTTTACTAAAATATTCAAAATTAAGTGTGATGCTTTAAGTATAGGTATTGAAGGAGTGTTGATGTAAGAGGGAAGACCGGTTGCATACTTTAGTGAGAAATTGAATGGGACAATCCTAAAATATTCCACTAATAACAAAGAATTTTATGCATTAGTTCATGATGGAAATCATTAATTTTGACAACCATACACCCTAATAGCTAAATAGCTATGATACACATGGAATGCAAATTAACACCCTCCAACGAATTAAAACAAACTCGATCTTTCAAGAATGAAGTAAGAGAAACTATTCTAATACTTAATCAATGGAATGATGATAAAATAATTAGAACAGTACTTTGATTTCTCCAAAATGCCACAAACTATGAAAGTTGATAAGTTTAATAAAAAAAAAAAGATTTGAAGGATTTGAACGCCACAAGCTGAATAAACTTGATAAGTTCCAAAGTTCATGCAAGAACTTAAAAACAAAACACTCTCAAGTGCTCCAAACTTTGTAAATCACGAAATTTTCTCCTCCATGAAAAACGATCAGCCTTGTTTATATAGAAAAAAGTCTAAGAATAGTTACAAATTACACCATTTAAGATAATGACAGCATAACTCATTTGTAACTCCTTTTTAACTCCTTTGTAACTTCTTTGTAACTCTTTTGCATTTAACTTTAACTTGCACACCATATTATATTAATCATATCTGATCATGCTCCTTAATCACATCTCATCAATTGAACCTTAATTTGCACTCCATAGCACTTGATCACCAACATGGCCGAATGGTACTTCATTCTAATAGGGTTAGACTCTTGTCTTCATGATTTGGACTTGCTTGAATCATGTTAACCATTTTAGATTCTTCTTGCATCCTTAAAACCTTGACCGAAACTTGACTAGCTTGCTCCTTCCAAATGTTTTCTATTAAACAAGTTAAGGCTTCTTACATTCTTTTAGCTTTAGCTCTTGTCATTGGTCCTCCATGAATGTTTAAAGAATCTTTTCCAACCTTAGCCGAATGGTGATCAACTTGCTGGTTCTCATCATTCCCTCTTTCCTCGAATGGATTCGTCCTCGAATCAGCATCTTTATCATCTACATCAAATAAAGACAAATTAGAAACATTAAAGGTTGCACTAACATTGCCATACTCACTGGGAAGTTCCAACTTGTATGCATTGTCATTAATTCTTTGAAGGACTTGAAATGGTCCATCCCCTCTTGGCATGAGTTTAGACTTCTTTTGGCTAGGAAATCTTTCCTTCCTCAAGCGTACCTAAACCCAATCTCCAGGTTCAAATATTACTTGCTTTTGGCCCTTGTTGTGTTGCTTCTCATATTGTAAAGTTTTCTTTTCAATTTGTGTGCGCACTCTTTCATGCAAAGCTTTGATAAATTCAACTTTTTGCTTACCATCCAAATTAGCTTGTTCTAAAGGTAAAGGTAGTAAATCCATAAGAGATAATGGATTGAACCCGTACACAACTTCAAATGGTGAATGATTTGTTGTAGCAGCATACTTCGGTTATAAGCAAATTCCACATGTGGCAAACATTCCTCCCAATTCTTCAAATTCCTTTGAATTATAGCCCTCAAAAGTGTTGATAAAGTTCTATTTACCACCTCCGTTTGTCCATCCGTTTGTGGATGACAAGTGGTTGAATACAACAGCCTTGTTCCCAACTTGTTCCAAAGTGTTTTCCAAAAGTGGCTAAGAAACTTCACATCTCTATCACTCACAATTGTCCTTGGAATGCCATGTAACCTCACAATTTCTTTGAAGAATAGCCCCACAACATGTGTTGCATCATCTGTTTTGTGGCAAGGAATGAAATGCGCCATCTTGCTGAACCTGTCAACAACAACAAAAATAGAATCTCTCTCCCCTTTTGACCTAGGTAATCCCAAGACAAAATCCATGGATATATCAACCCAAGGCTCACTAAGTATAGGAAAAAGAGTATACAGCCCAGAAGGTAATACTTTAGATTTAGCTTGTTTGCAAGTAATGCATTTCTCACATATTCTTTCAACATTTCTTTTTATGTGTGGCCAAAAGAAATGATCACTTAACACATCCAAAGTCTTTCTAACTCCAAAATGCCCCATTAACCCGCCACTATGTGCCTCTCTCATAAGTAATTCTCTCATTGAATATTGAGGAACATACAACTTGTTTTCTTTGAAAAGAAAACCATCATGCCTAAAGAACTTGTCAAAACCCCCTTTCTCACATGCCCCATAAATATTAGCAAAATCAATGTCAGAATTATATAAATCTTTAATGTACTCAAAACCCAATAATTTTGCATCAAGTGCAGAAATTAGAGTATACCTTCTAGAAAGAGCATCATCAACCACATTTTCCTTACTTTGTTTGTACTTAATGATGTATGAAAAGGATTCAATAAACTTCACCTATTTTGCATGCCTACGGTTTAGCTTTCCTTGTCCTTTGAGATATTTCAAGGACTCATGATCGGTGTGTATAATGAATTCCTTATACCAAAGATAGTACTGCCATATCTCTACCACTCTCACCAAGGCATAAAACTCCTTGTCATACGTCGGGTAGTTAAGACTTGCTCCATTTAACTTTTTACTAAAGAACGCAATAGGTTTGCCCTCTTGCATTAAGACTCCTCCAATACCTATTCCACTTGCATCACACTCGATCTCAAAAGATTTAGCAAAGTTAGGCAAAACAAGCAAAGATGCTGAACTAAGTTTGTCTTTAAGCAAGTTAAAAGCATCATCTTGTTCTTTACCCCACCTAAATCCCACATTCTTTTTAAGGCATTCTGTTAATGGTGCAACAATGGTAGAAAAATCCTTAATGAATCTTCTATAAAAGCTAGCAAGACCATGAAAACTTCTTACATAAAAAACACAAGTGGGTTTTGGCCACTCCTTACTTACTTTCACTTTTCTTGATTAACACGTATTCTTTTATCATTAACAACATAACCAAGAAAAGTAAGTTCATTAGTGCAGAAAATGCATTTCTTTAGATTAGCATATAATTTTTCTTTTCTAAGCACATCAAAAATAACTTTTAAATGTGTAACATGCTCATCTAAATTTTTGCTATACACGAGTATATCATCAAAATAAACCACTATAAACTTTCCAATGTAAACACGCAAAACATGGTTCATCAATCTCATGAAAGTGCTAAGTGCGTTAGGCCAAAAGGCATTACCAACCATTCATATAAACCATGTTTAGTTTTGAAAGCGATTTTCCATTCATCACCCTTACTCATTCTTATTTGATGATATCTAGATTTCAAATCAATCTTTGAAAACACACAAGAACCATGCAATTCATCCAACATATCGTCTAACCTAGGAATAGGATGTCTATATTTTACTGTGATTTTGTTGATGGCTCGGCAATCAACACACATTCTCCAAGAACCATCCTTTTTAGGTACTAACAAAACAGGAACCGCACGTGGACTCATGCTTTCACGCACATATCCCTTTTTCATAAGCTCACTTACTTGTTTTTGGATTTCCTTGGTCTCTTCGGGGTTGCATCTATATGCTGGCTTATTTGGTATGCTTGAACTCTGAATGAGATCAATTTGATGTTAAATTCCTCTAATTGGTGGCAAACCATTAGGAACATCTACGGGAAAGAGATCCTCATTTTCCTGCAAAAGATTAACAATAACACTAGGCAAACTTTTGTCAATTTCGTTAGAAATAATTAAAACATCCTTGTACATAAGTACAAGTAAGGGTTGCCTCATGGTTATTGCTTTCTTCACATTACTCATTTTTGTATCAACACTCATTTTTCTTTCACTCAAGTCTTCCTTGTTTTTTCTCCCTTTGTGTTTCCCATTGCTCTTATTTTTAACACTTATCTCACCTTTTTTATTTCTCTCTCTTTCTTGCTTCCTTCCCAAAGTTTTGGCTAATGAAGATTCAAACTCTTTATATTGTTGTTTTATGCGCATTTGATCTTCAAAAATCGTCTTTGGAGGCAAAGGTCCAAGTTGATATTTCTACCTTTCCATGATCAAAGAATAACGGTTTTTAAACCCATCATGCATTACCCTTCGATCATATAGTCATAGTTTCCCCAACAACATGTGACCAGTATACATGGGTACCACATCACACCAAACCTCATCCTTATATCTACCAATTGAAAAAGAAACTAACACTTGTTGATTTACCTTCACAACACCACTATCATTCACCATTGTAACTTGTACGGTCTTGGATGTTTAATAGTAGGTAATTTCAGTTTCTCCACAAGCAATGTACTTGCCACATTTGTACAACTTCCGTTATCAACAATCATATTACACAACTTGTTAGCAATCAAACTAATAAGACCTGACCCGAGACCCTCTACTATAGATCCCAGCGGCTCTGCCGGGCACCTCGACGGAAGTTCCTCCGACCTAACTGGGTAATTTGAGATATTCTGCAAGGCGAACCCTTTTTTAATTCTTGCTACTACTAAGAAGGTCTTGTAATATACATGAAAATGACATCTTAATTTAAAAAAAAACAGACAGAGTTTCCCTTGTTTTTCAAAAAATCCATATAAAACCTGTAAAGAAATTTCACTTCTATTTCTAATACATCTCAATACTATCAATTTGGACCTCCGGTCCTTTTCAAATCAAATCCAACATAACTCAATTATTCATTTAAACCACAAAATGAGCATACTCATGAAAAGTAAAAATGATCATCATAATCTTGAATTCTTTTCTTATTGGTTCAAAACATACATACAAATATACATGCCTACAATTACTATGCATAAAGTAAAGAGTGCTATTTAGCACATTTACATGTACAAAAATGATCTTCGGATTCGGCCCACTACTCGACAATAGGAGAATCAGCAGCTTGCGTAACGATCCTACACTTGGGAAAGGGGTTTAGAAAATATAAAACACAAAACGGGTGAGCTAAAGGAGCTCAGTGAGTGCAAATAAAATTTTAATAAAATAACATCATGTATAGATAGCAAATTCTAAAGTTCATGTAAAAATCATGCTTCTAAAACTGGTGTAAACTATAAAACGGTTTCTAATATCATATGCTATTGAAATCTTGCCGAGCGGGTTTTATCTACATCTTTGAAAAACCACATCCAGAATCTGTATAACATAATAACTGCTGTGTGTATATAAATGCATAAATGCTATCGGTAAATTGAAAACAAGTAAAATCCTCGCTCGACCATTTTCTTTCTAAACTGTACCAATGGTAACCCTAAAGCTCTATGTTCATCACCATTATTAAGAAACCCTAGGCACGTACGACAGATATTGGGGCCAACAGTATCCCAGAAGTTTTGAAAAAATAAAGCTGATATGCCATCCTTACCAGGAGCTTTGGTGGGGTACATTTAAAATACTACTTTATGGATTTCATCAGCTTGAAATGGGGAATCCATCAATTGACAATTTTGCTTAAATAATCGCCGCTCCACACATGCAACCACAGAATCAATATCCACCCTAGAAGGATTAGATGAGGTGAAAATGTCAGAGAAGAACTCAACAAATTTCTTCGCGGTCCGTTCTATATTTGAATGCCAGACTCCATCGTTGTCAAGAATCCCATGAATAAAGTTCTTCTTTCTCCGACCAAAAGCTTTGAAATGAAAGAAGCGGGCGTTTTTGTCCCCCACCTGTAGCCACTGCACCATTGATTGTTGTCTTCAATAGGTCTCCTCTTTATACATCAGTACATCCAGAGATTTTTGAACTTTTGATATTTCTTTCCAAACTTGAGCATCTACCTATTAATTTAAAGCCCCCCAAATATTGCCTTTTTTTTTCCTTTATCTCTGATTTTAATCTTTGAAAGTGTGCCAAGTTCCACTTCCTAAGTTAGGACCCAATACGCTAGAGATTTCTACACACTGAATCAAGAGAGTTCATATTTTGGGACCACCCCTCAGAAATAATTTTTTTGCAATCCTCTTCATCGGCCAAGGCTTCCTCAAAGTGAAATCTGCTGTGGCGAGTGCAGAGGAGAACTTCGACCTTTTGAGATTCTGAGATCCCCAAAAGCAAATAGGAGCGACATGTGATCAGAGCCCCAAAAGTCTAAATGTCATACAAAGGCATCTGGGAAGAGACAATGCCAAGAGAAGAAGCAGAATAACGATAAAGTCTTTCTTGAATAAAAATTGTAAAGAACGTGATTTTTTTTAACCAAATCATTGCTTGTTTTTTAACGTCTTAACTAAAATTATATTGATTGGTTTTCCTGAAGTTCTTGATTTTGTGTGTTCTTGTAGTTGCTCCAATATGCTATGCTCACTTGGCGGCTGCTCGATGAAATATCTGACATGGCACCTATTAACAATGGGGTAACATCCGTTGGTAGTATTCCAGTTCCTGAACTACCCAAGCTACACCCCGGTGTATGCAATTCCGAGTTCTGCTAAGTGTATGGCTTACAATGAAGCTAGCAAGCAAATTTACACAGCTTCAGAATAGATTTTGAGTCTTTTGATTACCCATACCAAATACGTGAAAAAAATGACAGTTTACTAACTTTGCTTCCTCTTTTTGGTTTATTAAAAGCTCATTTTATAGGCGCTCGAGCATAAAGAAATGCCTATGTTTTCATCAACATTGGTTGTTGGTGGACTTCAAACATACTTTTTTTTTTGGAAACTTTTAGAAAGTTTTTATAGTTAATCTTTATTAGTTAAAAAATGAATAATTATACCACTGATTTATATTTTTTCTTTCTCTTAAACTTTGTATTCATTTCTCTTACATAATTGAAATTTTTGATTTTTTTTTATGTTTTTCTTGTAAATACACGAGGATTGAAGTGTAATATAAGAAAATTGAGAAAAAAATAAGGTGAATCAATAAGAAATAGGAATGAATCGAAAAGAAATATGATAAATTGAAGAATTTAGGAATAGATTTTCATGTTTCATTCACTCTGCTCATTAGTTGATGTGATATAAAAAAAGGAATTAGTTTTCATTTGTTGATGTAACATAAAAAAAAAGGAATTAGTAATCGCGTGCCACATTCGCGCGCGTGAATGGGATGCATGAATCTATTATTAGATTTCTTGATTTACAGTATCTCTTTTCAATTCAACTTATTTCTTTTTTATTCATTTTATTTTTTTTTATTTTTTTATATTTACATTTCAATACTTATATATTTATAAAATAAATATAAATTTTTTAATTATTTAAGAAAGATAGTTGAAATGTTTGAAGGAGAGAGAATATAAATTAAAAGTATAAGTATCTAATTATTTATTTTTTGATTAATAAAAATTTATTTATTTGTAGTTAAAAAAAATGACTTTAAAATAGGGATTATTTATAAAAAAAAAATTCCCTTTTTATTTTGCGGACAGATTTTAGCTGTTGTTGACTATTGTTCGCGAACTTCATGTGGATGGAATGTATGCTTCTTTGACTCTTTTTCACCGAGGATTGGGATGTAGCGAGGCGACTGGTGAAAATAAAATAAAAAATTCTAATTATTAGATTGGGGAGTAAAATTCTAATGGGACGTGGTAAGCTCTCAGTAGCTGGGTGTGTTTGTGCACTAGATTTCTCTTAAATTTAAGACTAAATGTTGCCTTTGTAGGATCTAAAATCTGGACTGTTACTGTGGGCTACACTTAATTGTTGGTGTGGCGTACACTTAATTTTATTGGTGTCATACTGTAAAATAGAAAATTTGATTACATATTGTAAAATAGAAATTGGTCATATCAATTTCTTTATTTCAGAAAAAACAATTGATAACCACCCAAAAGAGATAAATCTAATGAAAACTAATGGTTAATATTTTTTTTAGGAATAACTTTTAGATATTAATTTATAAAATAATTGTCAGTGTTGATTATATTTATAAATTTTTCAGAAATGGCATGACTCGACTTATTGAGATTACTATTAGACAGGTCAAAAGTAAAGTAATTTTGAGAAGTTAAGACTTAATTTAAGTGTTTGGTAAAAGGATTGCAAAATTATTTTTGACAAAATTACTTCTTTCTAGAGAGAGTTAATTTCAATTTTTTTGTTTGACATGAGAGTATTCGAACTCAAAATTTATACCTCAATGGAGGAATAATGTATTGCAAATCTTTTATCGTTGACCATTTAAGTAAGCGCAGTTACTTTTTAAATTTTTAATTTTAAGAATTAATTTTTTGTTAAATATATTTTTTTTTGTACATATTCTATATAAATGAAACAAATTCAAAATTGTCATACTTTATATCTAATAGATAAGCTCATTACAATTTAAAACAGAGTTTCTCTATTATCCCTAATAAATAAATAGTATACATAAATATAAAAATGTATAAATATTAAATATATATTCAAAACTATATTATATAATCTATATTATTATTACATTTATAAAAAAAAAATCATCAACATCATATTATTATTATTATTAATATTAATAGTACCCTCCTCATCTCCTCATCATGATAATATACACATATATGTATATAAAATTTTAAAATTGTATTATGTTCATTTTAATCATATCAATATTTATAGCATTAGAACAACAAGATTTGCCAAACATTTTTTTTTTCTTCTAATTTCATCCCACTTTTGGAAATATAATTTAATCAAACGCCCTATCTACTTTTTATAGGTAATTATTTTATTAGCACAATTAACAATGATTATTTAAAAAGTTATAACAATAATAATATACTAACATTGTAAGAGATTTAAGGTAGAAAGCCTATTCGCATTAGAAATATATGTATATATATATATATATACACAGTATAATTATATTTTTTTTTCTTTTTGAAAAGAAGAATGAGTATTATTAGAACATAAAGTCAGATTGAATACAGTGACTCCATAATATAGACACGGAGTGATGCCATACAATATAAACAAAATTACCTACAACAAAAAAGGCTAGAAAATGAGCAATCATATTTTAATGATAATAATAATGAAAACTATACTCTTTATATCTTTTAGAATATGAAAAACATAAGTAAAGATGTCACCCTCTATTCCCGAGAAAGATTGTTTATTGAGAACATGAATCACATTGAGGCAATCTAACTCAATGATATCCAATTGAAACCCATGATTTATTGTCGACAAAATACCATAATATACTGCTAAGCATTTTGCTGTTAGAGTAAACGCACGGGTCAAAGATTTTGCAAACACAAACCACGCAACCCCTATGGAATCACGGATCACCAAACTCAGTCCAGTAATCTGTTTTTCCACATCAACATTTGCTTTGAGCTTGTCCGATTGTGGAGTAGACCATCTAACACGAGGATTTGAAAGAATCGGAGTTGATAGTGCTACATGAAGGTTATTCAAAACATGATCAGGAACCACACCATTAATGTTCATATTTTGACAGGAAACCATCGTTGATCTGATTGTCTGGAACTCGTAAAGGAGAAAGCCAGTTCCCTGAATTATTTCAGTCGCCAGAATGTCGGTTTGCTGGAATAACACTTTATTCCGAGAACTCCAGCTAGCCTACAATGGCATATAAAAACAATCTAGGTCATCGTCGTTGGATTCCCGCACCAAGTCAAAAAAATCCATTTGAAAAAAATCCGTATGATTTATTTCTTTTGACAAACCATATTCCAAATTGGTCAGCACCTTGACAAACAGCCATATAACTTCTCTATTATATATTGTATAACTATATTGATGCAATATATATGTGTGGGTATGAAGATGTATTGATTTAAATTTTTTACTTTAAATATTGATACAAATTTTAAGCCACTGAAATCATACAATTTAAAGGTTGAAATCAAAGTTAAGAGATAGTGCGAATTCATCCATTCTATCTAACCTTGCATGAAATAAACAACTCAAAATTTGTATTAAAAGAAACGAGAAATTAAATTAGAAAGTGCATGTTCGCATTTTCAGTTTTGTAACCTTGCATGAAATCAACAACTCAAAATTTGTATAAAAAAAAAAGAGAAATTAAATTGGAAAGTGCATGATCGCATTTTCAGTTTTGTACTAAATGGGTCGTATTGAAAGTCGATCAACCAATTGGACAAATGAAAAGCCAAGCTCAAACGCCCAACCACAAATAATTTTGTTTTTAATATTACAATAAATTTACTAATATTTACAATCAAATATCTATTGAGATCTATAGTGATGTTATTTGGTACAGTGCAGTTCACAAATCTAGATTAAAAAAAGTTAAAATTACTCATCTAAAATTTAGAGAAATCCATCTCTTAAAAAAGGCCAAATTTGCTCCTTCATGACTATGATGGCACCTATTAACAATGTTGATATTGAATATTGTAATATCAACAAATTTTCAATTTGCGTGTTTGAACTGCTTTACTAAGTCCTTAAATTAATCGACACAATATGCCTGAAAATTAGGCTCGGCATGGCAAGCCAAAGTGAGTCATGCCGGTTCAAACTCATTATATTATGAATTTATACTAAATATAAATTTTTCTCTACCTTAATCATTTTGAATTTTTTTTTTTAAAAAAATAATTTTGAGTTAAAAAAATTTATGGAAGGGATAAATTTTATTTTTGTTTTATTTTTAAATCATATTAGTAAAACAAAACCTATTTTTCAAAGATTGTATTATATTTGTCAAAGTTCATATAAACAAAACTACCTAAAATTTATGATTTGATATTAAATAATATGCAAAAATAAAATAATTCAAAATTGTCTATTTTAATAATAAAAAATCTATAACACCTGTCCATTTGGCTATTTTCAACAATCAGTTAGTTACACTATAAAAAAATGTGAGTGTCTTTTACCATATCAAAATAGTAGATAATCAACTTACTCAAGTTAACTTAAGTTGCCATATCAAAATTGCCTTCACTAACAAAAAGTAAATAAATTTTTTACCACAATATATAGGCATTTCAAAGGAAAACAAAAACACTACTAAGAATAAGAGGCAACAATAGTAGTCAATTCAAGGTGAATTTTGAATTTTGAAAAACTTGGTTATATTTTTGCCATCTTGAATTATTATAGAATAAGTATTAACAAATAAGAATTTAAAATCATATTACTTAGTTGAATCAATTATATTCTTGATCAACATTGTATTCTAAATACGCTCAGGCTATTATGTTGCGCCTATATCCTTACTGTGGAAAATGAGGAGCATTGGATCTTGAGTTATAAGATCCAATGATTGTATGTTCACCTAGCTCATTATTATAAAAATTGGTTACTGGTTAAGTCGGTTGCACCTCATCTAGTTTGGACTCAGTCAGTAGAGCAATAATAAGCTTTGATCATAGACACTTTTCGTAAGTCACCCTTGAAGTAATCAGATAGATAAGTAGATTTCTATTTCTTAGGATATGGCGACAGCAAAAACAAATCAAATAAGAGAAATAGGTATTCCGTTATTCATAATAGAGTACAAGATTGTTATTTAGGATTAGAAAGCATGTAGCAAATGTTGAAAGCAGAAATGATAAGTAAGAAATGTGTTATTTTTAAATAAATTTTTACTTGTTAGATTAGAATATAAGTGAGTTGTGGAGTTACAGGTAGGAATGGTCCAAGGAGAGAAGAAGATGGATTGCATGGATGACAAGAATGAGAACAACAATGAATTATGGTTTCCAATGAGCAAAAGCTTCTACAATTTTATGTAAATGGCAGATGAAGTGAGTAAGGTAAAAGACAATAGTGGAACTAATCGTGGGGAGAATAGAAGCAGCCAATTTGGAACCAACTACAGCTTCATAACTTATTTGTAAGCAAATGTGAACAATTAATTTGTGAAACTCCCTTTTTTATAGTGAAGCAGTGTAATTTAATTTGGTTTATGTTTAGTATTTATAGTGACAACAGTAAGGAAGTTGTTAACTCCATGAAAGGTAAAGTATGAGATGTTTCAATTATAAGGGAGGTGAGATCCAATATTCATTTGGTACTTTAGTATAATATGAGTCTAAGAAATAAGTATTGAGAGGGTGTTATTGTTAGATACAGAAAGAAATAAGAGCATCATACTGAAAACTGCTAGCAGAAAAGAAAACTTAAGTCCAGATGGATAGTTTAACCCAGACAACATCAAAGGCAAAGAAGGTGAAGTTTGAAACGCGATATGCTTTGGAGCAATTTTCAGAATTAGTATCAAAACTCATGGATGAACAACGAGAATATACACTAGAGATAAGATATGAGAATCTTATTCAACTAAAATGTTGTCGATTAAGAAAGAAGCTTTGTTGGTTGTTAGTGCAAAAATTTAATATAGTTAACTTGACATTGAATATACATGAGTAAGATATTATTGTAACTTTAAAAACATTTACAGCTATAGTTACATGGTGATCCGTCAAACATATGAAGACTATGAGATTTGTTTTGTACATCAAAGAAGAGGATACATATAAAAGCTATTGAGGAAGTACTACTAAAGTGTAATGTCACTGTTAAGGATTTTAAAGCTTGTTTTACATTTTTCACACTAGTGACAATTTTATGTCCTACTGGTGGATTGTACGTTAGTGTTACTTTTAGTAATGGATGCAAATTGGTCCAACAAAAGAATTGATTAACATATTGTTTCGGCAAGTTTGTGAAAGGTGTAACAAGGTTTAAGGAGAAAATAGTGGGATACATAGGAGGCTGTATTTTGTTATTGGAGTTGTTTGTTTCTATAAAAAATAATTAGAATTCTAGTGCAATAATCATGATACGTAATAATTAATTATTATAATGACAATGAAGATGATAATGATTGTAATAACTCACGTTTAGTTATGCAACTATTATACTTGAATTCAAAAAGTAAAAAGGTTTAGAGGCTGAGATATCATTGCCAGCAGTTGTAGGATAGGATAGCAAGCAAATAGGGCGATTTATGAAGTGGTGGACCAAACCTGGGGGATACTCAAAGGTATAGTTGTACATAGAAAATTATGTTAATTGGATCATATCTTAAAGTAGATAATTGGTACATTGTATGATCGGCTTACTTTTGCCTTTATTATTATGCTTATATGTAAGTATGTATACGATCATCTTGCTATAATATGGTTAGAGCTCATGAACTAGGTTCATCTTGGCATGACATTAAGAAGATAATTAATATCCAAGCCGCTGATATTCGAATAATGTCATCAAAACTTAATGTGTTGCTATACAATTTATAAGTAGTCAAGAAAATAGCAAGACAAATACTGATTAAAATTAAAGGGGTAGGATATGTTGTTGATCCGATTGGTAAAAATTCAAAGTAGAAAATAAAATATAGAATGCAAGTCGCTTCTATGCCTTCAATATTTGATGTTAGTTTAGATGAGTGCAATAAAGATGTAAAGGTTGGTAATCAAAGTATAAAGGTTGACAGGAAGAAGAATAATGCACATGGTAATATCGTGGAGTAAACAACATAGTTGAAGTAGATGTTAGGAAGGATTATGCAGGAGATTATTGTTGAATCCCTAATTCGTAAGGTGGCACATCAAGTTAAGGGAAAATATTGTATATTTTTTATTAAAAAAATCATTAATGCGAGGGAAGACAATGTGATTACATAATTTTGAGATAGTAGACAGTAGGTTTGATAATAAAACGTAAGATAGCGTGATTGCATATACAAGAAGCCTTCAATATTAATAATGAAAATAGGTTGATTGCTTGTTACATGATGTGTTTGATAATTAGTGGATTATTTGTTGTTTGGTAGGATGGAAAATTGGTTGTGAATCCATAAATATGACTGTTTTAGTTAGGCTAATCACTTCATTCCATACTTACAGTATCAATACACTAGAGTTAGATTGTTTGGAAAGTGACACAATAGTTTATAATAGTCCTAAGATACGTTATAGGACTAGTTCATTTATTGTGTCGCATGTCGTGATAGAGGAGAAAGACATGATCATCAAAAACCTATTTGACGGTAGTCTACCTATGTATGTGGTAAGACACAACAAATGAAAGGTTGTTTTTTTTAAATGTATGCTTGCTATATTATTTGATTTGTGCAGTGAGCGAATGGTTGAAATGGAGTTCAATATTATAAGTCGAAACAACATGTCGTCACTTAGTCCTAATAGATGTGTTAATAGTAAGGTTCGTATTCTTTAACATTTTTTATGTTTAGGTGTTGCCATTGTTGAGGCCATGATTTTTTTGTACTCTTTATGCATAAATAATTACAATATTTTATGATATATTAACAATGGAGGAAAGAAGTAAGTTTCTTTAGGTGTAATTAATTCCTACCTATATATTATTTGGTTAGTTCTATTTCAATAACACCATGGGAAACCATGTATTACATATTCACTTAATCTTTTTTTTTCCCCTTTTTTTGATAGGAGAATACATTTATAATGTTACAGTAAGTAGTATTAAATGAGCAAAACTTAAACCGTTTTAAGGTAGTAAATTCTGTAGACATTATATGTATGATTTACAGAGCGGTGTACAAAGATAAATATATGATATTATTGGTGCACTGATATATAATTCTATATATAATGGTAAATGTGGTGATGGTGCAAGAAATAACATAGATTTTCATTCCAATCAACCTGGTTGATATCAATGGTACTTGATATTTGTCATTATGCCAGAGCAACGAGTTGAAATCTATGATCTTTTATTGAGTGAGCAAGCATTCAATTCTATTGTTGAAATGTTCAATACTAGTACGTTAAAAAAGATCAAAGAATATATAATATATACAATTATATTATTGTAGATAAAAGAACTATATTTGTTGTGTTTCTAAACCTATATATTTGCAGTTGAGGTTATAAGACTTTATTTTGGGTAAGTAAATCTGTGGTTTCTTAGGCATCAATTTAACTTTATTTTATGTTGCACTGAATGAGAAAATATCGAGGCAAAAAAATAACTTTGACTATGAAGTATATATGATAATGGTAATGAATAATGGTAGAAACATTTTCAACAAAACATATAAGGTAAGTAATTATGTCTACGTAGAAATCACTAGACAATTTGAATAGTTTGAGCATGTTTTGTTTAGCACTTGGTAACTACGTTTTTTTATTGTTTTTTTGGTTTGGTGTTTGGTAGCAGGATTCAAGTGGCGTCAAATGCAGGATGGCTTTGCAGTTGGCATTATCAAACTTATATACATATATATATATATATATATATATATATTCTAAAGCATGCTTTAATGGAAAGTGCATGCCAATGCCAAAATTACAATGGTGAAGATATGGCCAATGAAAGGGGGAAACAAGAAAGCCATTGCAATAAGAAGTCTTAACCTTATAGCCATAAGAAGCAAAAATATTTTTTATCCCTTAACATAAAATTAGTAGTACCAATGTAGTTTTAGTGTATTCCTCATTTGTAGTCATGCCCTTGACAACTAGAAGGCATCGTGTGATGTTAAAGTTTGAATTTGCAAGTATGTACTTATTAGGCTATATTTGCATTACGAAATTGGTACTTGAAATGTGAAAATGAAATATATTGTACCATTTTTTTGTGCTTAAAATTTAAATGCATTTCAATGCCATTGATGATAATTACATACTTTCTAAAAATTGCTTGATTTTATTCAGGCATTGTATTTCATGGAATATTTTGAGCATAGTTCATGAAGAGCAAAACATAATGACTAGATACAAAGAAGTCCTTGCATTCATTTACTAAGAAAATCTATCACAATTTTCTAGAAAGCAAAACAAGTGCAGTGCAAACACAAATGACAACTATTGCTCATTAGAGGAGTTGTTAGAGAGGTCCACTACCTTAGGATCTGCTTTGGAGGCGCCTTTCCTAGCGGAGTCATAATTGATATCATGGATATTATCAGAATATGCTTCGCTAACCACCCACGACACTAATTAAGCATGCCATTATAGTTATTTGGTTTTTCATAAAATTTAATCAGATCCTTCCCAGACCTGAATCCATGCTTGTAAAACCAAGCTAAGGACACCTAGACCTGGCGTACAAAAAGGTCGTGGGTAGCATTTACCCTCATTTGCCATTAACCATTTACAGCTTTCAGTTCTGTAATTTTACTGGCAAAGGCTTATTGCGTCTGATTAAATGAATTTTACAAATCAATAGATCTTGTCTATATAGCCTTCAACTTGGATGCTCTAACAGTTTCACATTCCCAATCTTCTTGGAGCCGATTCTATTTTTTCTCAAGCAAGGCATTAGCAACAGTTACCTTATCCATTAGATTCTTATTATCAATCTCCAAACTGTCAACTTTTCTCGGCTCTTTAACCTCATCTTCTTAAGAAGTTACTTCTTCTTCATTTTCATCAAGGGAAGCATACATGTCCACCTTCTCCCTAAGTAGATCATTATTGTCCTCATGAGCATCTTATTATCTGTGGTCAATTATTTTACTTTCTTTCTTTATCTCAGGGATATAGGACGTAATAGGAGCATCTGCCTTTAGCTTCTTATTGTCTTCCCCAACCAACTGGACCTTCTTCTCCAGACAACGATTCGACCTTTCTTAAATTGGTCCTCCTCAGTTAGATTTTTTTAATTGCCATTTAAAAAATTCTTTTGCTACAACCAAAGTAAGCTAAATATTTTACACCAAGTGTAAAAAATTAACGTACATCAGTTACTAAAAGCAATTTGAAAATCCATTTCATTGAACTATAAAAGCATAATAGATAATTACCCTAAATATGTTCGTAGAAGTGATCTTAATCATGGCTTTATAACTTAATTTTTGAAGGCTTTCTGTCATTGGTCGATCAGCTCTTGTAAACAACTTTGACAAGATTAAAGCAGAGCTTCCTCCATCTAACTAAAGAATATTATTGTTCTTTACCACCTAGACTTGACAAACTTGGGAGCAAATTCTTCTTCATCCCTCTAGTCATCACGGAGGAGGGGAGACTTTGGTGAATAGCTTAATGAGGGATCCTTGCCATTCATAGCAATACCCCTACTTCTCGTTCTCATTGTTCATGGTGGAGTAGAGCCTTGGGAGTGGAATTAGAGTCCTTAGAAAGATCGATTGGGTCATTTACACAAAAAGAATGAAAAGTAAGGGAAGAGATAAAATTAAGATATCCAAACATGAAAACTTTGGTGCACCTACCATGAGGAAACAAAGTCCTTTATTCCAACATCAAAGTAGAAGGGGGAGTGGATTATTTGTTCTACCTTGAGCCTTCCAATGTGCAAGATCTCCTCGTTCACCATCGAAAAGATCATTATTAATATATTTAGGCTACTGAACAACTTCCGAAACTTTTACTTGTGCATGTTGGAGATGGTGCTTATGTGCCATTCTATTTTGTGTATGAATATTTATGGATATTTATATAATATACAATTCAGTACATCATAATTTATTATATAGTAATAATCTTATTACTCTTTAGACATTGTAGATTCAAAATTATTTAGATCAACATTAAAAGTTAGTAATTCTAAAAGTTAAAAGCCTTATTTGGGATAGGACAAAAACCCGAGAATATTGATAGTAATGACATAACTGAAAAGAGTTGCAAATGGTACTAAAAAAATATCAATATATAGTATATTCTTAAAAATATCATTCCTAATCAATATTTATCGACACGAATGATGTTCCTTGATTTTCAGAAAAATAGATTATTCCAAAAATTGAATAAAAATCTGGTTCTTTTGTTGTTTTTTTTTAAGTGTTTAGGCTGAATTGTAACAAAATTAAATGGAAAAGTTGATGGAGGATAAAACTAAAAAGATACCTTGATAAGTCAGATGGACACCACAAGGATCAATTTAGGGTTTGACGCCACACTCTTGGTAATCAAAGAGTGATAGGTCACTAACTGTCTTTAAGAGCTAGAAAACTCGAGAAAACAATTTTGAGAGAGAAAAGGTTTTTCTATTTCGTGCTTCCAATTGCAGAATGAGGCAATTGCCTTTATAAGACTTTTAAGATGCCTTATATAGGCTTACAAGATGAGGGGAAACCCTAATATTACCTAATTAACTTAAAAAGCCCAATTTGACTTAAATATTTAAAATAAAGGTAAACAAGTTCAAAATAGCCCAAATACATAAAAACAAAAACATAAGAAGCAAATTAAGCCCAATAGCATAAAAAGAAAGCCCTCAGCTGCCTCGTTAAGCCCAACGTCACCAAACATCTCTAAATCACGTCCCAATATCTAATTGAAGACAAATAAACACCTTTAGTTCATTTACATTTAGATCGCAAGCTTCTAATCCCATAGAAGCTTCAATAGCTTCAATTTGACTACTTATGGCTCTTTGAAGCAGTTTGGCCTTAACTCTTGTTATTGGACCATCTGAAACCTCTTTTACGCTCAGCTCACCTTCTTGAGTTGATTTAGAACCTTCATGATGCACATCATCACCCCCGGGTAGAGAATGATTTGTCCTTAAATCAGAATCTTCTTGATCTTCCAAATAAAGAGATAAGTTATTCACATTAAAAGTGGCTGAAACATTGTAATCACCAGGAAGATCAACTTTGTAAGCATTACTATTCACCTCTCTACAATCTGAAAAGGTCCATCAACTCTTGGCATCAACTTGAACTTTCGCTTGCTAGGAGATCTTCCCTTACTAAGATGAATCCAAACAAGATCACCAGGTTCAAAGCTAAATTTTTCATCCTTTATTATTATGCTTAACATATTTAGCTATTTTCTCTTCAATATGAATTCGAACCTACTCATGAAGCTTCTTCATCAATTCTTCCTTCTTAACCGCATCAATAGATGTCTTCTTATCAATTGGAATAGGAATAAGGTCAATAGGAACAAATGGATTAAATCCATACACAATCTCAAATTGTGAAAATTTTATAGCCCCATGCACACTACGGTTGTATGCAAACTCTACAATAGGCAAATAAGTATCCCAACTCTTTAAGTTCTTGTTTATAACAGCTCATAATAAAGAAGATAGAGTACGGTTCACTACCTCAGTTTGCCCATCAGTTTGTGGATGACAAGCAGTACTAAAAAGCAACTTTGTTCCAAGCTTCTTCCAAAGAGTCTTCCAAAAATAGCTTAAGAACTTTGTATCACGATCAGAGACAATGCTTTTAGGGATTCCATGCAAACATACAATTTCCCTAAAAAATAAATCAGCAATAAGAATAGCATCATCAGTTTTGTTACAAGGAATAAAGTGTGACATTTTGGAGAACCGATCAACCACAACCATCACCAAATCCTTCCCACGCTGTGTTCTAGGTAACCCAAGCACAAAATCCATACTAATATCCATCCATGGTTGCTTTGGGATAGGTAAATGCATATATAGTCCATATGCATTTTCTTTACCCTTAGCTTTCTTGCAAATTACACATCTTTTAACAACTTTATGAATATCCCGCAACATATTCGACGAAAAGAAGTGCTCTTTTAGTAGCTCATACGTTTTCATCTCCCCAAAATGACCACTAAGACCACCCCATGAGCCTCATGCATAAGAAACTCACGCAAAGATCCTGAAGGTATACACATTCTGTCCAACTTGAACAAGTAACCATCATGCACAAAGAACCCATCACAAGCTCTTTTAGCACATTTAAACATGATATTAGCAAAGTATGTATCACTTGTATATTGTTCTTTCACCTGTTCAAAACCCAAAAGCCTTGCATTTAACATAGAAATCAATGCATACCTCCTAGAAAGAGCATCAACAATGACATTAGTTTGTCTCTTCTTATATTTTATGACATATGAAAATGGCTTCATGAACTCTACTCATTTGGCATATTTTCTATTCAGCTTGTTCTGCCCTTTAAGATACTTTAACGATTCATGGTCAGTATGAATAATGAACTCTTTAGGTAATAGATAATGTTGCCATACCTCAAGAGCCCGAATTAATGCATAAAACTCTTTGTCATAAATAGAGTAGTTTAAACGTGCCTCATTTAGCTTCTCACTAAAGAATGCAATTGGCCTTTTTTCTTGCATCAAAACAGCCCCAATACCAACCCCCTAAAGCATCACACTCTATTTCAAATATTTTAGCAAAATCAGGAAGTGCTAAAACAGAAGTAGAACATAATTGTTCTTTAATCAGCTTAAATGCCTTCTGTGCATTCTCATTCCACCTAAACTCATTCCCCTTTTTCAAACACTCTGTCATAGGCGCAACAATAGAACTAAAGTATTTAATAAATCGCCTATAGAAAGAGAACCATGAAAACTTCTCACATCTGCAACACTAGTAGGTTTAGGCCAATCACGAATTGCCTTAACCTTCTCCTCATCAACTTTAATTCCACTACCAGAAACAACATACCCTAGAAAGATAACACTATCTTGGTAGAATAACACTTCTTGAGGTTTCCATACACTTAGCATCACGCAAGGTCTCAAATACAGTCCTAAGATGCCTCACATAATCATCAAAAGTTTTGCTATAAATCAAGATATCATCAAAATAGACCACAACAAATAGCCCAATAAACTTTCTCAAAATATGATTCATAAGTCTCATAAATGTACTAGGTGCATTAGAAAGCCCAAACAGCACACCATCCACTCATACAATCCATGCTTAGTTTTAAAGGCTATTTTTCATTCATCACTTTCTTTCATCCTAATTTGGTGATATCCACTCATCAAATCAACTTTAGAAAAATAAACAGCACCATGTAATTCATCAAGCATATCATCAAGTCTAGGAATATGAAATCGATGCTTAACCATTATCTTGTTGATAGCCCAATTGTCCACACACATTCTTATGGTACCATCCTTCTTTAGAACAAGCAAAGTAGGCATTGAACAAGGACTAAGTAACTCACGCACATAGCCCCTCTCTAAGAGCTCACCAACTTGCCTTTTGATCTCCTTTGCTTCCTGTGGATTACATCTATATGCTGGTCTATTAGGAAGTAAAGCTCTAGGCACCAAATCAATTTGATGCTCTATTCCTCGAATTGGTGGTAATCCCAATGGCAGCTCTTTTGGAAATATATCTTTGAACTCTTTAAGCAACTCCACAACCTGCCTCGGCAAATCCAAACCCTCAACTTGCAATAAATGCTTTGCCCAAGCCATGAAAATAACCCCCACTGAAGCTAGTGCTTGTTCAATATCTCCTTTTTTGGCTAACATCAGCCATTTACCCAATTCCACCATCTTCCTTTGATTCCGTAACTGATCTTCTCTAACTTGTTGAGAACTTAATCGCATCAAATTCACTTTCTTCCCATTCAGCACAAATGAATATGTGTTTCTTCGTCCATTATAAGTCACATCATTGTCAAACTGCCATGGATGTCCCAATAACACATGACTAGCTATCATAGGAACTACATCACATAAAACCTCATCATGATAGGTTTTAATGGAAAATGGTACGCGAACTTGTCTTGTAACTCGGATCTCTTCATTCTCATTAAGCCAATGCAATTTGTATGGTTTAGGGTGTGGAACAGTAGTTCATCCTAGTTTCTCAACTAAAGTAATGGATGCAACATTGGTACAAGTACCATTATCAATAATCATATCACAAACCTTATCTCGAATTTGACATCTTGTATAAAAGATGTTTTCACGTTGCTCTGCACCAATATCAACTTCAGCACTCAAAACACTTTGAATTACTAATAAATTTCCCTCTATTGGCTCAAGATTCTCTTCTTGTTCAATCACTTCTACTTTAGATTCCTCTTCTGTTTCGACCTCATCTTCACTTACAAGCTCTCTATGCTTCCCTTGTAAAACCATCACCCTCTTATTTGGACATTCAGAAGCAATATGCCCATTTTCCAAGCACTTGAAACACTTGATGTCTCACGACCTCTTGGGAAATTGAGGTTCAAATACCTTCTTTTTTCCGTTCAACGAACCTGAACTAGCACTTCCCTTGCTTAACTCCACTTTCTCATCACGTTTAGGTGTGTTCCATGTCTGAGAATGTGAAGAAACAGCCTTTGTATTATTTGATGTAGTTGACCTCATCTGGATGCCCCCTCTTTTCTACTGTCTTTCTATTTTAGTTACAAGTTTTATGACATCCTTAAGAAATATGAAGGGCTGTAACTCAACAACATTAGCTATGTCCCTCTTCAATCCATCAAGGAATCTAGCTATTGTTTGCTCTTGAGGTTTATTCAAATCACAGCGAATCAGTAACAGCTCAAATTCTTTCACATATTACTCCACACTCAAGGAACCTTGCCGCAAAGTCTGAAGTTTGATGTATAATTCTTGTTAATAGTAATTCGGAACAAATCTCTTCTTCATTAATATTTTCATAAGTGGCCAGTTAGTAAATTCTTCTTCTTCATCCCTTCTTCACTGAGCTTTTAAGTTTTCTTACCATAAAAGTGCATAATCGATAAACTCAAGTGCTGCTACCTTACACTTCTTTGCCTCAGGGTACTCATGCCAATCAAACACCCTTTCTACCTTTTAAACCCATTCAAGATACTCCTTAGGAGAACTAGTACCTCTAAATGGTGGTATATTAAGTTTGATACCACTAGTAGGGTCATTTTGCTATCTCCTTATCCTACTTCTATCTTCAGCCTCATCATCCCTATTTGGCTAATCTCCAGCATCCCCTAGGTTATTCCGAGGTACCCTACGCCCTACTTGCCTTTGTTGGGGTTACAAAGTATTTCTTTGCATCATTTCTATAATTGCAGCAAGTTGTCCATAAATTTCAATAATCTCACCTCGAAATTCATCATGAGCTCGTTGTAAGCCCATAAGTTGAGCTTGTTCTAAACTCAATCACTTTGGTACTCTACTTGCATCATCTTCAGCCATTATTAACAAAAAACCCCAAACAAGTATGAACAATGAACAACACAACTAGTAGCTAAAACATACTTCTCAAACTGAATTTTCACCAATTCAGTAAATAAAATCAGATAGCAATAATTGACTCAAATTCAAAATTTCTAGGTTCAGGAAAGACTCAACTCAGCTAAATCATCTCCAGTCCACAAACTACTAAGAATTAATTTTAATGCTTCAGAGTTACAATTCAAAAACTACTAACCTCAAATATTAGAGACCCAACCTGATGAATAACCCCACGAAATTATATAAAACAAAAACAGCAAGAGACCTTCAATAGCTGAAACTTCAGTTTGCACACTAAAATCCTATGCTCTAATACTAGATGATGTGCCTTGATTTTCAGAAAAATAGATTATTCCAAAAATTGAATAAAAATTTGGTTCTTTTGTTGCTTTTTTTTTTAAAAGTGTTTAGGCTGAATTGTAACAAAATTAAATGGAAGAGTTAATGGACGATAAAACTAAAAAGATACCTTGATAAGTCACATGGACGCCACAAGGATCAATTTAGGGTTTGACGCCATACTCTTAGTAATCAAAGAGTGATAGGTCACTAACTGTCTTCAAGAGCTAGAAAACTCGAGAAAACAATTTTGAGAGAGAAAAGGTTCTTCTATTTCGTGCTTCCAATTGCAGAATGAGGCAACTGCCTCTATAAGACTTTTAAGATGCCTTATGTCACGACCCGATTTCCCCTCCCTTGGTGGTTCTGTCGCGCGCCAAATGTTCGAGTCATTGCTTGAGAATATTTGGGGCGTGACACTTATATAGGCTTACAAGATGAGGGAAAACTCTAATATTACCTAATTAACTTAAAAAGTCTAAAATAAGCCCAATTTGACTTAACAATTTAAAATAAAGGTAAACAAGTTCAAAATGGCCCAAATACATAAAAACAGAAACATAAGAAGCAAATTAAGCCCAATAGCATGGAAAGAAAGCCCCCAGCTGCCTCCTTAAGCCCAACATCATCAAACATCTCTAAATCACATCCCAATCTTTAATTGAAGATAAATAAACACCTTTAGCTCATTTCTATTTAGATCGCAAGCTTCTAATCCCATAGAAGCTTCAATAGCTCTAATTTGACTACTTATGGCCCTTTGAAGCTGTTTGGCCTTAGCTCTTATTATTGGACTATTTGAAACCTCTTTTACGCTCAGCTCACCTTCTTGAGTTGATTTAGAACCTTCATGATGCACTTCAATGAGTCAATTAGTAAACTTTCTAAATTAGTATATGTCCATATCTGGATTGTCCAAATGGTTAATCTTGACAAACTATGAGTTTAGTAAAAGCTTGTATAGATATGCAAGTATTCAGTTAAGGTTGAGTGTTGACTAGATTTACAAGAACCTTTAATAAACATATTTTAAAGTCTTTAATAACTAAGTCTTCTCTAGTCAAGTAGTATTTGTGGTGCTTTAACTTGAATGCCATAGTAGGCTTGTGAGTGATCTATCATATTTAGATTCCATTCGTGTTAGAGAATTTTCATGATCTGACATTTGGATGTTGTTCAGTATGGTTTGATGCTCATGGAGTCCAGTGTGCATAGATATGGGATCTGTAAGCTTATATGGGTAGGCTATATATTTTCATGCTTCGAGATTGTGTTTTAAGAAGTCTTATAGCTATAAGCATTAACCCTGAAAAAGAGTTTTCGTAAGGTAAAATAATATCGCAAAGAATTTTGCAGATATTATTTATCAAAATACAAATTTGGAGATAAGTTTATTGTCGAAAAAACAAAAATTTGACGGTGAAGATCTATATCTCCGCTCTTTTGGGATGTAGGCGACGGAGAGAGTATATAAATATGGTTAACTTCAACTTGTATGGTTCAACGCCCTATTTTCATTTTATTCGTGACATGTGAGTGGGATAATGTCCACGAACTTATAAAAATATTTTATAAGATAAATGAGTGTGAACTTAGAAAAATCTCACAATATGGAGAATATTTATTAAGTACTAATATAGCATTTAGGGATCGAAGAATTCGATTTAGGAAACTTTTGGATGAGTTAGATTTAGTTTTAACACCTCTTTAAAAAGATAAATATCATAACATCATTAAGTTTATTGGACAAGCTTTTGACACTTGTCAAAATCTTAACAAAGCTTAATGGTTAAGCTTTAATTAGGATAATGAAAAATGTCCCTTTTATTATATATATTAAAAATTTATAAGATAAGCTTGTGATGTGCATCATGAAGGTTCTAAATCAACTCAAGAAGGCGAGCTGAGCGTAAAGGAGATTTCAGATGGTCCAATAACAAGGGCTAAGGCTAAACAGCTTCAAAGGGCCATAAGTAGTCAAATTGGAGTTATTGAAGCTTCTATGGGATTAGAAGCTTGCGATCTGAATGGAAACGAGCTAAATGTATTTATTTGTCTTCAATTTGAGATTGGGACGTGATTTAGAGACGTTTGGTGACGTTGGGCTTTAAGAAGCAGCTAAGGGCTTTCTTTTCATGCTATTGGGCTTTATTTACTTCTTATGTTACTACTTTTATGTATTTGGGCTATTTTGAACTTGTTTAGTTTTGTTTTAAATTGTTAAGTCATATTGGGCTTATTTTGGGCATTTTTAAGTTTATTAGGTAACATTAGGGTTTCACCTCATTTTGTAAGCCTATATAAGGCATGTAAAAGTCTTGTAGAGGCAGTTGCCTCATTTTGGAATTGGATGCACGAAAAATAGACTTTTTCTCTCTCAAAATTGTCTTCTCAAGTTTTTCAACTCTTGAAGATAGTTGCTGACTTATCACTCTTTGATCACCAAGAGTGTGGCGTCAAAACCCTAAATTGATCCTTGTGGCGTCCATACGACTTATCAAGGTATCTATTTAGGTCTATCCTCCATCAACTTTGCAATTTAATTTTGTTATAAATCAAGGCACATCATCTGGTATCAGAGCACAGGATTTCAGTGTGCAAACTGAAGTTTTAGCTATTGAAGGTGTCTTGCTATTTTTTTGTGTTATATAATTTCGTGGGGTTATTATCAGTTTGGGTATCTAATATTTGAGGAGTTGAATTGCAACTCTGAAGCATTAAAATTAATTCTTAGTAGTTTGTGAACTGGAGATGGGTTGGCTGAATTAAATTGTTCTTGAACCTGGAAATTTTGTGAACCTGGAAATTTCGAATTTGAGTAAATTGTTGCTATCTGATTGTATTTACTGAATTGGTGGAAAATTCAGTTTGAGAAGAGTGTTTTAGCTACTGGTTGTGTTGTTCAATTGTTCATACTTGTTTGGGGTTTTTGTTCATAATGGCTGATGATGATGCAAGTAGAGTACCAAAGGGATTGAGTTTAGAACAAGCTCAACTCGTGGGCTTACAACGAGCTCATGATGAATTTCGAGGTGAGATTACTGAAATTCGTGGACAACTTGCTGCAATTATAGAAATGATGCAAAGAAACACTTTGCAACCCCAACAAAGGCGGGTAGGGCATAGGGTACCTCGAAATGACCTAGGGAATGCTGGAGATGAGCCAAATAGGGATGATGAGGCTGAAGATAGGGGTAGGATAAGGAGGCAGCAAAATGACCCTACTAGTGGTATCAAACTTAATATACCACCATTTAGAGGTACTAGTTCTCCTGAAGAGTATCTTGAATGGGTTCAGAAGGTAGAAAGGGTGTTTGATTGGCATGAGTATCCTGAGGCAAAGAAGTGTAAGGTAGCAGCACTTGAGTTTACCGATTACGCACTTTTGTGGTGGGAAAACTTAAAAGCTCAGCGAAGAAGGGATGACGAAGAAGAAGTTACAAGCTGGCCACTCATGAAAAGATTAATGAAGAAGAGATTTGTTCCGGATTACTATAAACAAGAATTATACATCAAACTCCAGACTTTGCGGCAAGGTTCCTTGAGTGTGGAGGAGTATGTGAAAGAATTTGAGCTGTTGCTGATTCGTTGTGATTTGAATGAACCTCAAGAGCAAACAATAGCTAGATTCCTTGATGGATTGAAGAGGGACATAGCTAATGTTGTTGAGTTACAGCCCTTCATATTTCTTGAGGATGTCATAAAGCTTGCAACTAAAGTAGAAAGACAGCAGAAAAGAGGGGGTATCCATATGAGGTCAACTACAACAAGTAATACAAAGGTTGTTTCTTCACCTTCGCGAACATGGAACACACCTAAACGTGATGAGAAAGTGGAGTTCAGTAAAGGAAGTGCTAGTTCAGGTTCATTGAAAGGAAAGGAGAAGGTATTTGAACCTCAATTTTCCAGGAGGACGCGAGACATCAAGTGTTTCAAGTGCTTGGGAAATGGGCATATTGCTTCTGAATGTCCGAATAAGAGGGTGATGGTTTTACAAGGGAAGTATGGAGAGCTTGTAAGTGAAGATGAAGCTGAGATGGAAGAGGAATCTAAAGTCGAAGTGACTGAACAAGAAGAGAATCTTGAGCCAATGGAGGGAAATTTATTAGTTATTCAAAGGATTTTGAGTGCTGAAGTTGATATTGGTTTGGAACAGCGCGAAAACATCTTTCATACAAGATGTCAAATCCGAGATAAGGTGTGTGCCATGATCATTGATAATGGTAGTTGCACCAATGTTGCATCCATTACTTTAGTGGAGAAATTGGGATTAACTACTGTTCCACATCCAAAACCATACAAATTACATTGGCTTAATGACAAGGGAGAGATTCAGGTTACAAGACAGGTTCGGGTTCCATTCTCCATTAAAACCTTTCATGATGAGGTTTTATGTGATGTGGTTCCGATGACAGCTAGTCATGTGTTATTAGGACGCCCATGGCAATTTGATAACGATGTGACTTATAATGGGCGAAGGAACACTTATTCATTTGTGCTGAATGGGAAGAAAGTGAATTTGATGCCATTGAGTTCTCAACAAGTTAGAGAAGATCAGTTGCGGAATCAAAGGAAGATGATGGAATCTGGTAAAGGGTTAATGTTAGCCAAAAAGGGAGATGTTGAGCAAGCACTAGCTTCTGTGGGGGTTGTTTTCATGACTTGGGCAAAGCCTTTATTGCAAGTGGAGGGTT
Organism: Ailanthus altissimus; assembly: GCA_946807835.1. Taxonomy (NCBI): domain Eukaryota; kingdom Viridiplantae; phylum Streptophyta; class Magnoliopsida; order Sapindales; family Simaroubaceae; genus Ailanthus; species Ailanthus altissimus. The sequence continues at coordinate 12,102,257 of OX327684.1, forward strand.
TGGATTTGCCAAGGCAGGTTGTGGAGTTACTTGAAGAGTTCAAAGATGTATTTCCAGAAGAGCTACCATTGGGATTACCAGCTATTCGAGGGATAGAGCATCAAATTGATTTGGTGCCCGGAGCTTCACTTCCAAATAGACCAGCATATAGATGTAATCCGGAGGAAGCAAAGGAGATCAAAAGGCAAGTTGGTGAGCTCTTAGAGAGGGGCTATGTGCGTGAGTCACTTAGTCCTTGTTCAGTGCCTACTTTGCTTGTTCCAAAGAAGGATGGTACCATGAGAATGTGTGTGGACAGTCGGGCTATCAACAAGATAACGGTTAAGTATCGATTCCCTATCCCTAGACTTGATGATATGCTTGATGAATTGCATGGTGCTGTTTATTTTTCTAAAGTTGATTTAATGAGTGGATATCACCAAATTAGGATGAAAGAAGGTGATGAATGGAAAACAGCCTTTAAAACTAAGCATGGATTGTATGAATGGATGGTGATGCCATTTGGGCTTTCTAATGCACCTAGTACATTTATGAGACTTATGAACCATGTTTTGAGGAAGTTTATCGGGCTGTTTGTTGTGGTCTATTTTGATGATATCTTGATCTATAGTAAAACTTTAGATGATCATGTGAAGCATCTTATGGCTGTATTTGAGACCTTGCGTGATGCTAAGTTGTATGGAAACATCAAGAAGTGCTATTTCTGCCAAGATAGTGTTATCTTTTTGGGGTATGTAGTTTCTGGTAGCGGAATTAAGGTTGATGAGGAGAAGGTTAAGGCAATTCGTGATTGGCCTAAACCTACTGGTGTTGCGGATGTGAGAAGTTTTCATGGTTTAGCCTCTTTCTATAGGCGATTTATTAAAGACTTTAGTTCTATTGTTGCGCCTATGACAGAGTGTTTGAAAAAGGGAAATGAGTTTAGATGGAATGAGAATGCACAGAAGTCATTTGAACTGATAAAAGAACAATTATGTTCTGCTCCAGTTTTAGCACTTCCCGATTTTGCTAAAACATTTGAAATAGAGTGTGATGCTTCAGGGGTCGGTATTGGGGCTGTGTTGATGCAAGAAAAGAGGCCAATTGCTTTCTTTAGTGAGAAGCTGAATGGGGCACGGCTAAACTACTCTATTTATGACAAGGAGTTTTATGCATTGATTCGGGCTCTCGAGGTATGGCAGCATTATTTATTACCTAAAGAGTTCGTTATTCATACTGACCATGAATCATTAAAGTATCTTAAAGGGCAGAACAAGCTGAATAGAAGACATGCCAAATGGGTAGAGTTCATGGAGCCATTTCCATATGTCATAAAATACAAGAAGGGGCAAACTAATGTCATTGCTGATGCTCTTTCTAGGAGGTATGCATTGATTTCTATGTTAAATGCAAGGCTTTTGGGTTTTGAACAGGTGAAAGAACAATATACCAGTGATTCATACTTTGCTAATATGATGTCTAAATGTGCTAAAGGAGCTTGTGATGGGTTCTTTGTGCATGATGGTTACTTGTTCAAGTTGGGCAGAATGTGTATACCTTCAGGATCCTTACGTGAGTTGCTTGTGCGTGAGGCTCATGGGGTGGTCTTAGTGGTCATTTTGGGGAGAAGAAAACTTATGAGCTACTGAAAGAGCACTTCTTTTGGCCTAATATGCTGCGGGATGTTCATAAAGTTGTTGAAAGATGTGTCAATTGCAAGAAAGCTAAGGGTAAAGAGAATGCATATGGACTATATATGCCTTTACCTATCCCAGAGCAACCATGGATGGATATTAGTATGGATTTTGTGCTTGGATTACCTAGAACACAGCGTGGGAAGGATTCAGTGATGGTTGTGGTTGATCGGTTCTCCAAAATGTCACACTTTATTCCTTGTAACAAAACTGATGATGCTATTCATATTGCTGATTTGTTTTTTAGGGAAATTGTACGTTTGCATGGAATCCCTAAAAGCATTGTCTCTGATCGTGATACAAAGTTCTTAAGCTAATTTTGGAAGACTCTTTGGAAGAAGCTTGGAACAAAGTTGCTTTTCAGTACTGCTTGTCATCCACAAACTGATGGGCAAACTGAGGTAGTGAACCGTACTCTATCTTCTTTATTACGGGCTGTTATAAACAAGAACTTAAAGAGTTGGGATACTTGTTTGCCTATTGTAGAGTTTGCATATAACCGTAGTGTGCATGGGGCTACAAAATTTTCACCATTTGAGGTTGTGTTTGGATTTAATCCATTTGTTCCTATTGACCTTGTTCCTATTCCAATTAATGAGAGGACATCTATGGATGGTGTTAAGAAGGCAGAATTGATGAAGAAGCTTCATGAGCAGGTTCGAATTCATATTGAGGAGAAAACAACTAGGTATGTTAAGCATGCTAATAAAGGACGAAAAATGATTAGCTTTGAACCTGGTGATCTTGTTTGGATTCATCTTAGCAAGGGAAGATTTCCTAGCAAGCGGAAGTCCAAGCTGATGCCAAGAGTTGATGGACCTTTTCGTATTATAGAGAAGGTAAATAGTAATGCTTACAAAGTTGACCTTCCTGGTGATTACAATGTTTCAGCCACTTTTAATGTGAAGGACTTATCTCCTTATTTGGAAGATTTAGAAGATTCTGATTTGAGGGCAAATCATTCTTTGCCCGGGGGTGATGATGTGCATCATGAAGGTTCTAAATCAACTCAAGAAGGCGAGCTGAGCGTAAAGGAGATTTCAGATGGTCCAATAACAAGGGCTAAGGCTAAACAGCTTCAAAGGGCCATAAGTAGTCAAATTGGAGTTATTGAAGCTTCTATGGGATTAGAAGCTTGCGATCTGAATGGAAACGAGCTAAATGTATTTATTTGTCTTCAATTTGAGATTGGGACGTGATTTAGAGACGTTTGGTGACGTTGGGCTTTAAGAAGCAGCTAAGGGCTTTCTTTTCATGCTATTGGGCTTTATTTACTTCTTATGTTACTACTTTTATGTATTTGGGCTATTTTGAATTTGTTTAGTTTTGTTTTAAATTGTTAAGTCATATTGGGCTTATTTTGGGCATTTTTAAGTTTATTAGGTAACATTAGGGTTTCACCTCATTTTGTAAGCCTATATAAGGCATGTAAAAGTCTTGTAGAGGCAGTTGCCTCATTTTGGAATTGGATGCACGAAAAATAGACTTTTTCTCTCTCAAAATTGTCTTCTCAAGTTTTTCAACTCTTGAAGATAGTTGCTGACTTATCACTCTTTGATCACTAAGAGTGTGGCGTCAAAACCCTAAATTGATCCTTGTGGCGTCCATACGACTTATCAAGGTATCTATTTAGTTCTATCCTCCATCAACTTTGCAATTTAATTTTGTTATAAATCAAGACACATCAGCTTGTATTATGGCTTAATGGTTAAGTCTTCCCTAGTCAATTGACATGTGTCCCTAAAAATGGATTGATTAATCAATAATATTGTATTATTAATTAATAATCAATTTCCATTTTTTGTATGGCTAAGATTGGTGGCCGAGCAAACTTGTGGTAAATAAATGGACATTTGTCCATTGAAATTTAAAGAAAAAGAAATGCAAAACATTTGTAAGTTTTTTAATAGCTAAGTATGTGAGATATGCTGGAGGGCATTTGAAAAGTATAGTTCGGCCATTATATTTGCGAAAGGCAACTAAAGTTTTTTTTTATTTTTTATTTTTTAGAAAGTAAAAGAGAATGAGAGAGTGAGATTTTAAAAAGCTTAACTGTTAAGCTTCTAACAACCAAAATTTATGCTGCAAAATTGAAGATACCATTCTAGAGTCTGGAACCTACCTTAGTCAAGATCTAGATTTGTTCAACAATATACTTTAAGATGAGCTTTGCAATTGAAGATTGAAAAGCTATCTTCATTTTGGTAAGGTTCTCTTCAATTATTATTTTTGTATAATTTTTATACTTATGTTCGCATGAGATACATGCAATGGAATATGGTTTAGAAATATATTTTATGTCTTTGTTGCATGTTCGCATATGACACGTATTTATATTTCACAAACCATTCACACACGCCCTCATAGTGCAACCCTAGAGCCACATCAAGAAAATCTATAAGAGGGCCTTGTGAAACTTCTAGGCCAGTGTTTTATGAGTGATTTTAAATCTATGATGTATACGTATGGGTTTATGTCTATCATTCAAATATGTATATTTATCACATACATATATGCACAGCGGATGAGTGGAATACTAATTTTCTAATGATAAACACAAATAAGTTTTACATGTTATCTCATAAATGTAAACCATATAAAGATTGAGAATTTATTACCTTGACAAGTGATAATACATATTTTCATATAATATTTTGATACTCCTAAGATTAATATTTGCTCATTTAGACCTCAAATTGTTTGTATTTGTGCACTTTCTTTATGAATTTTAGGTTCAAAGACATTTGAAACATTACACGAGAAAACGGACGCAAATGGGATCATTAGAGATAAAAATGCAAATAGAGGCACTGTTTGCTACAGTGCAATGCCGGGGCATTCATTTGAGCGTCGTGGCATTGAATCCCAATGCCGCGGCATTGAGACCTGGACAGCAAAAGTTGAGAGGATGCTGAAAATCAGGAAGTCCAGAAGCAACCCTAAGTGTGCCCTAATTTCGTGCTCTCACCTATATATTTGTATAAAACTTACATTTTGAGGGGGGACTCCAGCAGGGACAGTAGCTAGAAATACAAAAGAAACACTTAACTTCTAAGTTTGAAGAAATCAAAGAGGAGGAAAGCAAGATTCAACATCAAAGACATTTGACAGGGATTTCTTCTTTGCTTGATCTTTTACTTGTTGTAAGATGTGTAGTTTGCATGTATTGATGGAATTAGCTTCAAGATTGTGTAGTTTAATGATGAGCTAATTTCATTAATCTAGGATTACATCCTTGAACTCATTATGTGATTGATTTTAGCTCTCTCTTTTATGGTATTAATTTAGCTTTTGATATATTCATTGTGCTTGTGTTTAATGCTATTTGATTACATGGCCAGTAGTTAAATTGATCTAGAAATATTTAAATAAACTTGACAAAGGCATTTAGGTATTCAGTCTTAAACATATTGATGGATGATCATGTGTAGTACACTTGAGTTTCATATGAGATAGACATATACTCATAAGGCATGTATGGCTCATAAAACTTGTGCTTAATGGATTTTGTTCAATTTATTTATCATAGACATATAGATATTTGATTGGATAGAATATATTCGCTTGACCTGCAAAAGAGGCTTGTGATGTGTTGAGTGTTTTGGTCAATATATCAAGTTGAGAACCAATAGACCTGAAAGAGATTCTGCTGAATTTATTTGCATAATGGGGGATAGTTTGTAATCCTAGGATTTCTCATATTAAATTTAACTTGTTGGCAATTTAGTTTATCACTTAACATAATTAAGTTGTTCTTTTACTTGAGTAGTTTAATCTCATACATTAAATCATTTTCTGGATAATAGTAGAAAGACACCATTTCAATACTTAAACTAGAAAAGACAAATCATTCTCTGTGGGATCGACACTTTTCTCATCATATATTACTTGTTGCGACAACGTGCACTTGCGCTAATTTGTGTTATAGAAAACACACAATAAGTTTTTGGCGCCGTTGCCGGGGACTGAAATTTATTTTTTATTTTAATACTGATATAAGTCTTTTCTCCTGTTAATTCAGATTTCTGTTTTTGTTTGTAGAAATTTCAAGTGTGTATGAGACGTTCCAAGAGCGTTGATCTAGCATACTTTGATCCTGAAATTGAGAGAACACTAAGAAGACTACGCCGAGACCAGAACCAAGTGACTAACATGGAAGGGCAAAACCAGAATGTTTGTGCAGAGCCTAGAGCCTTAAGAGATTATGCAGTTCCTTGGGTGAATGGCATACACTCAAGCATTCGCAGACCAAATATCAATGCTAATAATTTTGAAATCAAGCCTGGAACTATTCAAATGCTTAAAGAATCAGTGCAGTTCAGCGGCTTCCCGAATGATGATCCCAACGAGCATATCTCAAATTTCTTAAAAATTTGTGACACATTCAAATACAATGGCATGTCATATGATGCCATAAGACTCAGGTTGTTTCCATTCGCCTTGAGGGATGAAGCAAAAAGTTGGTTAATATCATCACTATCCGGTTTAATAACAATATGGGATGATTTGGCACAAAAGTTCTTAGCCAAGTTCTTCCCACCAGCCAAAACTGCAAAGATGCGTAATGATATTACCTCTTTTGTACAACATGAGTCAGAATCATTGTATAAATCATGGGAGAGATTTAAGGATATGCTGAGAAAGTGTCCACATCATGGAGTTCCCAAATAGTTGTTGGTGCAAACATTTTATAATGGATTGGTGGGACATTTAAGAACGATTGTAGATGCAGCAGCTGGAGGGGCGTTAATGAGCAAGTCCACAGATATGGCTTATGACTTGTTGGAAGAAATGGCCTCCAACAGCTACCAATGGCCATCAGAAAGAGTGAATCCTAGAAAAGTTGCTGGTGTGCATGAAATTGATGCACTCACTTCTTTGACAGCACAAGTTAGTTTGTTGGCTAAGAAGATGGATACACTTGAAGTCAATACAGTAAAAAGCCAACCACTAACTTGTGATTTTTGTGGAGATAATCACCAAAATAGTCTATGCATGGAGACAGCACAATACGTGGGGAGTTACAATCGGCAGCCGCATAATCCCAACTCGAATTTTTACAATCCAGGGTGGAGGAATCATCCAAATTTTTCTTGGAATAATAATAACCAAGGGCAATCCTCAAAATCGATGAATCCACCCGGATTTCAAATGCAGCGGCAGCAGTAACAATTTCAGCAAGAAAATAAACCTGGTGTTGAGGAATTGTTAATTCAATACATAAGGCAAACTGACCAACTTTTGCAAAGCCAATCAGCATCTCTTCGCACCTTAGAAAACCAAGTTGGTCAATTAGCTTCTGCAATGAACAACCGTCCTCAAGGGTCACTACCGAGTAACACGAAAGATAATCCAAAAGGTGATAGAGAGCAATGCAAAATAGTAACGTTGAGAAGCAGTAAAGAAATGCAAAACATTGTGGGAAGACCTAAACCATCAGCAAATGCAGAAAGTGCAGAAAATTCTGAAAAGGGGAATGAAAAATAAGAAGATAGTGCAGCAAAAGAAAAGGTTATATAGAAAGAGAAGGTGCAGCCTTACAGACCACCACCATTTCCTCAGCGACTACAGAAGCAAAAGCAAGAGAAGCAGTTTACAAAGTTTCTGGAAATTTTTAAGAAACTGCACATTAACATACCATTTGCAGATGCATTAGAGCAAATGCCTAGCTATGTTAAATTCATGAAGGATATTCTTTCAAGGAAAAAGAAACTGGACGAGTATGAAATTGTAGCGTTGATGGAAGAATACAATGCAATATTGCAAAACAAATTGCCTCCAAAGCTCAAGGATCCAGGAAGTTTCACCATTCCATGCACAATCAGAAATCGGTATTTTGGTAAAGCTTTATGTGACCTAGGGGCCAGTATAAATTTGATGCCTTTATCTGTCTACAACCAGCTAGGATTGGGGAAAGTCAAGCCTATAAATGTTACTTTACAACTTGCAGATCGTTCACTCACATACCCTAAAGGTGTGATTGAAGATGTGTTAGTTAAGGTAGATATATTTATATTCCCAGCTGACTTCATTGTGTTAAGAGGATCTTGAAATTCAAATCATTTTAGGAAAACCTTTCTTAGCTACCGATAGAACTTTGATTGATGTCCAAAAGGGAGAACTTACTATAAGAGTGCAAGATGAAGAGGTGGCATTTAATGTGTTCAAAGCTATGAAATTTTCCAAAGAAGCAGATGAATGTTACTGCATCAACATTATTGACAGAGAGATTCAAAGGATTTTCAACAACCACTCCAGCCAAGACTCTCTAGAAAATGCAATCATGAATGGGAATGAAGTGGAAGATCAGGGAGCACTGGAGTATCTCAATGCTTTGAATTCTACACCCCACCAAGAGCACAAGAGTTTCTGATTTGAAGTGCTTGAAGAATCAGAAAATATGGAAGTAAGAACCAAACCTTCGACAGAAAAATTGCCAACACTTGAGCTCAAACCCTTGCCTAACCATTTACGGTATGCATTCCTCGGTCCATCCTCAACACTTTCTGTAATAATATCTGCTACATTGAATGAAACACAAGAAGAAAAGTTGCTTAGAATACTGCGGAAGTACAAGAAGGCATTGGGATGGACAATTGCAGACATCAAAGGAATCAGTCCTTCATTCTGCATGCATAAGATATTGTTAGAAGATGAGCAAACATCTTCGATTGAGCACCAAAGAAGGCTGAACCTAGTGATGAAAGAAGTAGTAAAGAAAGAGATTATTAAGTGGCTTGATGCAGGAATTATTTACCTAATTTCCGACAGCTCATGGGTAAGTCCAATTCAATGTGTACCAAAGAAGAGTGGAGTCACTATCATAGCTAATTCAAGCAATGAACTACTTCCAACACGTACAGTAACTAGATGGAGAGTGTGTATGGATTACAGAAAGTTGAACAAAGCCACAAGGAAGGATCATTTTCCATTGCCCTCATCGATCAAATGCTAGATAGACTTTCAGGGCATGAATTTTACTGCTTTTTGGATGGCTATTCTGGCTACAATCAGATAGCTATAGCTCCAGAAGATCAAGAAAAGACTACCTTCACTTATCCATACAGTACATTTGCATTCCAAAGGATGCCTTTCGGATTATGCAACGCACCCGCAACGTTTCAACGATGCATGATAGCAATCTTTTCTGATATTATGGAACAGTTTTTGGAAGTGTTTATGGACGATTTCTCAATTTTTGGGGATTCGTTTGACGTATGTTTGAAGAACTTAGCATTTGTGCCACAGAGATGCGAAGAAACCAACTTGGTACTGAATTGGGAAAAGTGCCACTTCATGGTGAAGGGGGGGATTGTCTTGGGACATAAGATCTCTTCAAGAGGAATAGAAGTTGATAGAGCAAAAATTGAAGCCATTGAGAAGTTGCCACCACCAGCAAATGTTAAGGGAGTAAAAAGTTTCCTTGGTCATGCAGACTTTTATAGAAGATTCATAAAAGACTTTTCAAAAATTTCTAAGCCTTTGTGTAGCTTGTTGGAGAATGATGCAAAATTCATCTTTGACCAAACATGTAATGATGCATTTGAGGTGTTGAAAAGGAAGCTTATTTCAGCCCTAGTCATTGTCGTACCAAATTGGACCATGCCCTTCGAAGTAATGTGTGACGCTAGTGATATTGCAGTAGGTGTAGTATTGAGGCAACACAAAAACAAGGTTTTCCACACCATTTATTATGCAAGCAAAACTTTGAATGATGCTCAGATCAATTATACCACTACTGAGAAAGAGTTGTTGGCTGTTGTATTTGCCTTTGGCAAGTTCAGAGCATGTTTAATTGGTGTTAAGGTGACAGTCTTTACAGATCATTTTGCTATCAAGTATTTGATTAGCAAGAAAGAGGCGAAACCAAGACTGATCAGATGGATGCTATTGCTTCAAGAATTTAATTTGGAAATCAAGGACAAGAAAAGTTCAGAAAATCAAGTTACAGACCATTTATCTCGCTTAGAGGGTGGACAACAAATTGATGATGAGACATTAATTAATGATTCCTTTCCTGATGAGCAACTCTTGTTAGTAGAAAACCTCAATCTACCATGGTATGCAGATTATGTCGACTACTTGGCCAGTGGAATCTTTCCTCCGAACTTGAGTTACCAGTAGAAGAAGAAGTTCCTGCATGATGTCAAATCATATTTCTGGGATGAACCCTTTTTATTTAAGCAATATGCAGACCAAATGATTCGAAGATGTATGCCAGAGGAAGAAACTGAAGACATACTCATGCATTGTCATTCATTTGATTATGCTGGACATTTTTGCGGAGACAAAACAGCTTCAAAGGTATTGCAATCTGGTTTTTATTGGCCTTCTTTATTTAAAGATGCACATTTTTTTTGTTTTAAGATGTGACAGGTGCCAAAGAGCAGGAAGCATATCAAAAAAGCAGGAAATGCCTCTACAAAACATATTAGAAGTTGAAATTTTTGATGTTTTGGGGGATTGACTTCATGGGACCATTCATTCCATCAAATGGTCAGAAATACATTCTATTAGCTGTTGATTATGTGTCCAAGTGAGTTGAAGCAGTTGCCTTGCCAACTAATTATATCAGCAAAGGTGGTGTTGCGATTTCTAAGAAAGAATATACTCACCTGTTTCGGTACACCACCTGCAATTGTCAGTGACGAGGGATCGCATTTTTGTAATAAATCATTCTCCGCACTGCTTCAAAAATATGGAGTTAAACACAAGATCACCACTGCCTATCTCATCCATAAACAAATGGACAAGCTGAGGTTTCCAATCGAGAAGTGAAGAGAATCTTTGAGAAGGTAGTCAAGCCAAATCGCAAGGATTGGGCAATAAGGCTTGATGACGCAATCTGGGCATATCGTACAGCATACAAAACGCCCATTGGTACGTCACCATATCAGTTGATATTTGGCAAATCATGTCATTTGCCTGTGGAGTTAAAACATAAGGCCTATTGGGCAATTAAGTCATTAAATTTTGACTTGCCAGCAATTGGAGAGAAAAGAATGCTGCAACTGAATGAATTAGATGAATTTCGGTTACAAGCATATGAGAACGCCAAGCTTTACAAAGAAAAGGTGAAAAGATGGCATGACAAAAGAATAGCACAGCGCTCATTTGAAACCAATCAGCCGATACTATTGTTTAATTCCCGACTCAAGCTATTCCCTGGGAAGCTCAAATCTAGATGGTCTGGTCCATTTAGAGTAGCCAAAGTATACCCACACAGAGCTGTTGATATTGAAGATGAAGAAAAAGGAATAACTTTTAAGGTGAATGGCCAACGTCTCAAGCATTACTATGGAAGAGATTTCAACCGTCAAAGCACCTTCATTATGTTTGTGGAATCGGAGTGATTTACAAGCATAACGTCTAGCCAGAGACCAAAAAGCAGGCGCTGTTTGGGAGGCAACCCAAGGTAAATATGTGTTGCATTAGTATTGGCATTTATTATTTTCAGTTTTAAAAAAAAAACATTTGAAAGGAATGAGTGCCGCAACACTCAAATTGAGCGCCGCGGTGCCACTTCCAGAGACTCAGCACTGCAGCACTAGAATCAAGTGCTGCAGCACTGGCACCTGGGAATTTCCCAGGCGCCAGCGCCGCGGCGCTACAGCGGGGACAAAAAAAAAGGGGTATTTGCCCCGATTTTTTTCCCTTTTCTCATGCTCTCTCTCTCTTGCTAACCCTAGACTTTCTCAACCCTCTCAACCCACCCCAATTCACAATCTCAAATCCCACCTTACCCATTAAATTTTCAGCTTAAAAACAACATCAAAACACACTCTAAACATCATTTCACACACTTCATCATCACAAATTCCATCAAATTGCATTTTCCACACAAATTGACAAAGTCACACCAATCTCAAATTTCGGTGGATTAATCTCACAAGGTAAACAATCTTGTCTCTAATCTCTTATTTCACATTGATTCTTTCTTTATTCTACTTCCATTATGCAATTGTTGGATCAATTTGTGAATACTAAAATGAAAGCTTTGTGTTTAACCTTGAAATCTTGAATGGAATTGTGTTGGAATTGTGTTGGAATTATGTTGGATTTGTGTTGGCATTATGTTGGAATTGTGTTGGAATTATAATGGCATTGTGTTGGATTTGTGTTGGAATTGTGTTGGAATTATATTGAAATTATGTTGGATTTGTGTTGGAATTGTTTTAAAATTGTGAAGACTTAATTCGTTATTCTATGTGTAGAAACTTTTAACCAATTTGATTGGAGTGTGGACTTGTGACAATTAAGGAGATTGGTGGAGGGGTTTTAGTTGGCAAATTGGTGTTCTTAGCAAAATGGCTCCTAAGAAAATGAAAACCACCAAAATGGCCTCACCTAGTTTTGACAGCAGCAAGTTTGTCTCCTTAGAAGCATCTGAACATTATGCTCAATCGATTGTGAAGCGATCGGCTATTCCTGAGCGAGGCTTTAACCTTTTAGAGGGAAGTTATCCCAGTGTAGCAAGAGTCATTGAATCTAGGGGATGGAAGAAATTGTGCACTCAGTCGGGAGAGGCTGTACTACCAATTGTGCAAGAATTTTATGCGAATATTCAGGAACATTCAAATTTGCTGGTATATGTAAGAGGTAAGCAGGTGGCTATTGACAGTGCCAGCATCAACAAATTCCTTAAAACGCCATTAATCGGGGATGATGATTTTCACAAAATGCTACGAGAGTCGAATTTTAAGGAAATCATTAGACAGTTATGCTTTGCCGAGGCAGAATGGAAAATGGGTGGTCCTCTTCCGATATCTTTCTCAGCAAAATACATGGGCAAGGATGAGAAAACATGGCATTATTTTATTGGGGCACAACTAATGCCTGTCAAACATTTCAGCAGTGTAAACAAGCAATGTGCAGTCTTGTTATATGCCATAATGACAGGAAAATTTATTGATGTTGGGCGAGTGATCAAGAATAGCATTCTTCATTGCAGTGAAAGCAGCAAGCTCGGGTTATACTGCCCTTCTCTAATTACAGCATTATGTGCTCAAGCTGGAGTCAAGTGGAGTCCTTCTGAGGAGATATTACATCCTGGCCAAGCTAAAACCTCTAGCACAATTACCACTGTGCACGCTCGTTGTGGCCAAGGTGGGCATAGGTCCAGGGCACCTACGCGACCATCATCGCAGGCATCTTCCTCTTCCAATCCGGAGGCAGTACAATCTCGGTTGGATGAAATTGAGCGGCAGAGAGAGGCACATCAGCAATAGTTCATTGCCCATCAACAATGGTGTGCTCAGTGGGTTGCTATACAGGCAGCCCATTTTGGAATAGATATTTCCTCACTCTCACAGCATCCAGTTTACACTGCACCACCACCAGCTGAGTTGAATGATGATGCTGATGATGGCATCGACCCTGAGGATGCAGATGCTGATAGAAATAGAGAAGATGAGGATGCGACAGTAACAGATGACGACTAAAGCCCGGACTCTATTTCAGAGGACTATTTCTATGCTTTTTGTCTTATGTTTCTTTTTGTTTTGCCATGAGGACATGTCGGATAGTAAGTTTGGGGGACAGGGAAACACTTTCCCATTTAATCTGTTTTTAATTCTGTTTTGAGTTGTGTGTTTATATTCAAAAAAAAAAAGTGCATATGGGTATGGGTCAATGATAAAATTGTTGCATAAACTATAAAACCCTAGAAATCAATAAATATCATCATTAGCAATTGAATAATCTGATGTGATAGTCTTATTTTACTTGTGATTACTTGAAACACATTGAGCACGTAGTTGGATTGATAAGTTAGTTGTTAACCTAGAGAAAGTTTATGCACAACAAGAACACAAAAGGTCTCAAACAAACCCACTCTAGAACTTGTTTGATTATCACTTGAAGCAAAATTCTAGGACATACATGATTAAGGAAGTGATTTTAGGCCATGTTTGGATCGTTTGAGCCTTTCGAGCCTACCGATATATATTTATCCATAGTTACCTATTTTGAGCGTAATGACCGTCTTTCGTTGTTAACTATAATAATACCTTAAATCAAATACATATTCCATCATCACCATCCCTCACACCATAGGCATAAAAGTTACGTTTGTGTTTGTTCTAAAAGGTTGAAAATTTCTAAGGTTGAAGGCATAGTGATTTGGAATGCTTTAAAACAAAAAAACACAAAAAAAAAAGTGTTAATAAGAAGCAACAAAGGAAATTTCAAATTAAGTTTGGGGGTGTCCTTTGGAATGAGATGAAGGCTTTGATGATTCAATGGCAATGTATGCTTATGGTGTGATTTGAGCCAAAAATGAACCCACATTATTCTACCTTACCCTAACCATACATTACAAGCTTAATAAAGTTCTATTTGATTTTTAATCATATTTGTTCTTACATTAGTGGAGAGTGATATGAAAGGCATGCCTATGGAGTGTTGATATAAAAAAAAATTAAAAAAAAAAAAAATTGAGACCATATCTTGTCTTGTAGGCATAAACCATTCCGGGAGCATTTAACTGTCAATAGCAACTATACACGCACACACCAAGTTATCACTCGCAGGGTAAGAAAGGCATGACGATTAAAAGTTGTTTAATCATGGTATTTAAAGGTTTTGGGATTTATAGAAGTAATGCAAACTATGAGACCTAGTGATGATCACTACTAAACCCATAATGTACTCTCATTTTTCAGGCAATGCTTTTGATTTGTCTTTAATTTAGGGCAAGAAAAACTTTTAAGTTTGGGGGAGTTTGATAATACATATTTTCATATAATATTTTGATACTCCTAAGAATAATATTTGCTCATTTAGACCTCAAATTGTTTGTATTTGTGCACTTTCTTTATGAGTTTTAGGTTCAAAGACATTTGGAACATCACACGAGAAAACAGACGCAAATGAGAGCATTAGAGATAAAAATGCAAATGGAGGCACCATTTGCTACAGTGCAATGCCGGGGCATTCATTTGAGCTTCGGGGCATTCAATACCGCGGCGTCAATTCTAGAAAGTGAGCGCCGCGGCATTGAATCCCAATGTCGCGACATTGAGACCTGGACAACAAAAGTTGAGAGGATGCTGAAAATCAGAAAGTCCAAAAGCAACCCTAAGTGCGCCCTAATTTCGTGCTCTCACCTATATATTTGCACAAAACTTACATTTTGAGGGGGGACTCCAGCAGGGACAGCAGCTGGAAACATAAAAGAAACACCTAACTTCTAAGTTTGGAGAAATCAAAGAGGAGGAAAGCAAGATTCAACATCAAAGACATTTGACAGGGATTTCTTCTTTGCTTGATCTTTTACTTGTTGTAAGATGTCTAGTTTGTATGTATTGATGGAATTAGCTTCAAGATTGTGTAGTTTAATGATGAGCTAATTTCATTAATCTAGGATTACATCCTTGAACTCATTATGTGATTGATTTTAGCTCTCTCTTTTATGGTATTAATTTAGCTTTTGATATATTCATTGTGCTTGTGTTTAATGCTATTTGATTACATGACCCAGTAGTTAAATTGATCTAGAAATATTTAAATAAACTTGACAAAGGCATTTAGGTATTCAGTCTTAAACATATTGATGCATGATCATAGTGTAGTACACTTGAGTTTCATATGAGATAGACATATACTTATAAGGCATGTATGGCTCATAAAACTTGTGCTTAATGGATTTTGTTCAATTTATTTATCATAGACATATAGATATTTGATTGGATAGAATATATTCGCTTGACCTGCAAAAGAGGCTTGTGATGTGTTGAGTGTTTTGGTCAATATATCAAGTTGAGAACCAATAGACCTGAAAGAGATTCTGTTGAATTTATTTGCATAATGGGGGATAGTTTGTAATTCTAGGATTTCTCATATTGAATTTAATTGTTGGCAATTTAGTTTATCACTTAGCATAATTAAGTTGTTCTTTTACTTGAGTAGTTTAATCTCATACATTAAATCATTTTCTGGATAATAGTAGAAAGACACCATTTCAGTACTTAAACTAGAAAAGACAAATCATTCTCTGTGGGATCGACACTTTTCTCATCATATATTAGTTCTTGCGACAACGTTCACTTGCGCTGATTTGTGTTATAGAAAACACAAAACAACAAGCCTTTGGTTTTTGGTCGAATCGGAGTACCCGCCTTGAAGTAACTCGTTCACAATTCTAGTTTCTCAACATGGCGGGCTTGAGGAAGCTAGAATAACAGTTTTTCCAGTAAAGAATTCTACCCTTGAATCATTGTTTCTACCTTGTAGTATAGGTGGCCAAAAAGGAAGAAGTGTATTTTGTGATCTCAACACTTAGCCAAAATCTCACACTTCTCTCTCCAAATGCCATAACTGTATCCCTTTCAAAATGGGCAACATATTGCTTATTTATTTATTTTTCCACTTAATGGACAACACTTGTCCATTTTAATTGTATAATGGCCTTCATTATCATGGTCAATGTTTACTATTAGTATTTTATTTATTATTATTTACAATAAACCAAATGAAAACAAAAAACAAAAGAAAAATCATTTAGATGAACTTGGCCTAAATTTAGACCAAATGATAAATACTTTCTCATTAGCAAGAAACATGTTAAGGCCTACCATTTACAAGTGCAATCTATTTATTCTTATTATATCATTTTATTAATATTAAACAAATAATTTAATCATATTAAATCATGGTAAAAACACATGCCAATTTAAATAAAAATAAATTATTTGATTTCAAATTAAATAATAATATCATATATTATTATTATTATTTTATTCAATAAACATTTTAATAAATAAAAATAAGGATATTAGTTATACAACAAATAAGGTCATTTTAGTAATTTCTAAGTCAAACAATAATTGGCCCACAATGTGTCATGTGCCAACATCTTATTGGTCAACAACTAATTGTTAACTAATTGATGTTCAGTAGACCATATAAGTAGATGTCATAACACATACGTATAATCCTTCCGTCAATCATATCCTGGAAGAGCGGGGATATAGATCACTACAGTCAAATCCCTATGTGAGCATCCATGAACTTATCTCCAGACATGTATCTTGACAAACAATACATGCAAACACATTTACAATATTGTTTAACCTTGTGGAAAACTTTTTTCTTAGGTTTGTTGCTTATGGCTATAAGACTTTCCAAGATACAGTCTCCGAGCATCTGAATACATATAACTCATCTATGTGAGTTGACGGATTCTAAATCTGTACACACTAGACTCTACAAACATCGGACCATACCCAGCGGTCACACCATAAAAGGTCTGTGACATATGTGGAATCAAAGTATGATAAATCACTTACAAGCCCACTGTGGTACTCAGGTCAAAACATCACGTATACTACTCAACTCAAGAAGACCTTTCATTGACAGCTTCATGAGATGTCTATTGGGGTCCTCGTTGAGTTTGTTTAGTATTTAATTCTTACTGAACACCTGTATGCTATAGGAAATTCCTGTAAGCCTATGGTCAGTCAAGAGAAACCATCTAGACCATCTAGGTATAGTATACACTGAGTTATATAAAAAGATTCCACCAATAGCTGTATTGGTGAATTAAGACCAGGAATGCATAATTTGAGAATAGACTTACATAATAACATTTCTTAGCACTTATTGCAACTCTTGCAATTATGTTATTATTAGTGTACTTTCAGGTCTTTGTACCATTACAAACAAGGTTCTAACTTTTAGACTTCACTGATTATTTTAACATACTAACTATTTAGCATTTATAGTTTTTCAATGATCCCAACTCTTAGCATTAATCTAAACTTCTTTAGACCAAATCTGATCTTCTTAAGATCATATAATGTCTGTAGCATCACCAGCATTGAACCATTTAATAATCGTAATTAGCGATTTAACAAGTAATGTAATGTATAAATGTTATAAAATAAAATATTCATACAATAATGAGATGGAACGTGAGCACAAATCTCAACAAACGCCCACTTGCTCTTGTTCCATTAATAGTAGTATCGTATACCCATAGACTCTACGTGTTTCTCAAACACCTTTGGAGTTAAGACCTTAGTCAGTGGGTCCACTACATTATTTATAGAGTCAACTCTATAAATTATTACATCTCCCCTAACCAAGATTTCTCTAATAATGTGGTATTTTCTCTCCATATGCTTAGATCTCTGGTGCACTCTTGGCTCTTTTGCTTGTGCAATGGCTCCGTTGTTGTCACAGAATAAAAGGATAGGATCTATGGAGCTTGAGACAATCCCGAGCTCAGTGACAAACTTGCATATACACACAGCTTTCTTTGTTGCCTCAGATGCTATAATATATTCCGCTTCAGTCGTTGAATCAACTGTGGATCCCTATTTGGTGCTCTTCCAACTCACTGTAAAATCGTTGAGGATAAATACATATCTAGATATTGACTTTCTATCATCTAGATCAGAGTGGAAGTCTGAATCTGTGCATCCCCTAATCTGTAAGTCATTTTCTCCATAAATGAGAAACTTTTCATTTATAACCTCAAGGTATTTAAAGACATGTTTGACTGACATCCAATGGTTATCACCTGGATTAGATTGATACTAGCTAGTAACACTTACAACCATACTGATGTCAAGTCTCGTGCATATCATAGTATACATTAGGCTGCCTACAGCTAATACATATGGCATCTTAGACATTCTAAGTCTTTCATCTTTCGGCGGATGAAACATTCTCCTCGAAAGATGAATGCCATGTCTGAAAGGTACATTAGCTATCTTACAGTTAGTAAAATTTTACCTTTCAATGACACTATCATTGTATGATGATTGAGAGAGTCCTATCAGCTTCATACCTCTATCTCTATAAAGGTTTATACCTAGTATATAAGAAGGCTCTCCCAAGTTGTTCATAGAGAAGTTTTTGTTTAAATAACTCTTGACTGATTGTAACATACTGATATCATTACCAATGATCAGTATGTCATCCACATAAAGAATTAAGAAGACAATCAGGCTCCCACTGACCTTTCTATACACACCTGGTTCCTCATCATATTTTATGAAACCAGACCCTTTAATTACCTCATCAAAATAAAGTTTCCAACTCCGGGAAGCCTGTTTAAGCCCATAAATGGACTTTTTTAGTTTGCATACTATACCCACGGGTAGCCTAGATGCAAAACCTTCAGGCTGTTCTATGTATATCTCTTCCTTAAGATATCTATTTAAGAATGTCGTCTTTACATCAATTTGTTATATCTCATAGTCATAATATACAGCAATAGCCAATAAAATTCGTATTGACTTTAACATCCCTATTCATGCAAAGGTTTCCTCATAATCAATGTCAGATCGTTGAAAATAACCTTTTACAACCAGTCGGGCTTTGAAGGTCTCTACCTTCCCATCGGGCCTACGCTTTTACTTATAATCCATTTACAACCGATGGAAACTATTCCATCGGGAAGCTCAACCAAGTCCCAGACTTGATTCTAATGAATTGAGTCAATTTCGAATTTCATGGCTTCTTTCCACTTTCCCAAGTCGATGTCTAACATCGCATCTTTATAGGTTAAATGATCATTTTCTTCCACTAAAACAACTCCAGGTGTACCTTTAGGCATTTGACCATATCTAGTAGGTGGCTTGGACATCCTTTCGAACCTACATGGAGGGTGTGTTAAAAGTACTCCTCTTAATTGATTTTGAGGTTCCATCTCGAATTCATGTTTGTTATGATTTGCTTCATCAAGCACAATCTTTCTACAACCCCTACGATCTATAAGAAACTCTTTCTTAAAGAAATGGCATATCGAGAAACAAACATATTTCGCTCCTTGAGATCATAGAATTGGTATCCCATTGAATTCTTAGGATACCCAACGAACTGGTACTTGTACACCCTAGGTGCAAGTTTATCCTGTTGTGTAACTTTTACATAAGCAGGGCAACCCCAAATCTTAAAGTATTTAAGACTTGGTTTCTTTTCATTCAACATCACATGTGGAGTGGTTGGAACAGCTTTAGATGGAACTCTGTTCAATATATGAGTAGCAGTTTCCAAAGCATAACCCCAAAGATATTTAGGTAGATTGGCGAAGCTCATCATCGATCAAACCATATCCAATAAAGTCCGATTCCTCCTCTCTGACACACCATTGTGTTGCAAAGTACCTAGAGGACTTTATTGAGCCAGAATTCCATTCTCCTTCAAATAATCAGAGAATTCACTACTCATGTACTCATCGCCTCGATCTGATCGAAGGCATTTAACACATATTCCGGTTTGTTTCTCTACTTCATATTTAAACTCTTTGAACTTTTCAAAAAATTTTGACTTGTGTTTTATAAGAAACACACACCTGTATCATGACAAATCATCAATAAAGGCAATAAAGTATCGAAATCTACCTATTGCAGCGCGATTCATTGGACCACATACATCACTATGTACTAGTTCCAACAAATCAGTGGCACGATGTCCAACACTAGTGAATGAAGATTTAGTCATTTTCTTTTGAATACGAGATTCATATTTGGGGTAAGATTCTATGGTAAGAGCAGGTATTCGATCATCCTTAACCAGACGGGTTAGGCGTCTCATGCCTATATGACCCAATCTTATATGCCACAATTTTGTATCATTTAAAGCTTCTACACTATTACTAATGTTACCCTATATATTCATGACATTTCTCATTGCATTTAAAGCATAATGCCCATTAATTAACTGACACTCAGCTAACAAAACATTAAATATATCACATAAATATAAAGAGCGGTTCCTAATATACATATTATACCCTTCACTGTCAAGTACAGAAAGAGAGATAATCTATCTGATCATAGCAGGCATAAAATAACAGTTATAAAGTACAACAATTTTATTACTATAAAGAATCAAATCATAATGTCCCACAACCTCGACCAGTAGGAGATCACTATTTTCTACTCGAAGCTGCACTTCTCCTGGCTGAAGTAGTCTAACTTCCTTCAGACCTTGCAATATATTACAGATGTGAGAAAGACTTGCGATATCTAATTCCAGTCAATACTAGCATCTAATGCTAAAGAAATGTCAATAATGGGAAAGATAATACCTGAATGAGTCTTTTCACAATGGCATGGTATTTAGGGCAATTGCGCTTTCAGTGCCCATCCTTACTACAGTGAAAGCATTTCCTTTTCGCTTTTAGCTTCTCCAGTAGCTTAGATATCTATCACTGCTGAGGACCCATCTTGGGTGTCTACCTCACTTTTATTTTTTTCTTCCCTTTGGACTTCCTAAAAGCCCTCGGGGTTAAAGATGAAGCACCTTAGATAAGAAGAGGTAAGCCTTTTTTATGCATGTCCTCATCCGCTGTCTTCAACATATTATGAAGATCAGCATAAGTAGTGTTGGGTTATATGGGTTGTATTACAAATAAAAATTTAGGGTGCTTGCATGTGGGTTGTGTTCATCATACAAATAATATACATATCTCATACATACATGTGCACAGCGGAAGATTAAATATAATGAACACAGAAAATAACATTTGATTAAACTAAAATTCGAAATTGAGAAATATCACCAATGAAGCCTTTGGATTAATTTTCTTTGAAGTCCACCATGAAATGAATCTTTGATCAATTCTAGCAATCAACAAGGGTGGGTTTGATTGTCTAGAATGGCAGCATCTTAATCCAGCATATATGTTTAACTCTTAAACATTTTTCAAAGTTAAACAATTTAACTTAATCAAATTTGTTTTTCCTTTTATTCAACTCTTGAATAAATAAAACAAATCTTGTTTTTAGTTATTACATTTAGTAACCATTTATCTAGTTTGTTTTGTTGTTCTAACACTTAAAACACAAAACAAACAATTTCAATTTCTCAAATTGAATTGGCTCCCAAAATGCAAAACCTAAAAACTAAAACCAATTTCAAAAATTATTTTTTATGATTTTCAATTTCATTTCACTTTATATACTAATGCATAAATTCTAAACTAATTTGAATTTCATTTGCATTTCATTTGGCTTAACCTAACCTTAGTTAACATTTAACCATAGTTAGATTACTTTAACTTAACCTTTAAGTTAATAAATATTTAATTAATTTAACCATAGTTAACTAACTTAACTATGGTTAGGTTAACCTTTACTTAACCATTAAGTAAAGTTAACTAACTTAACCTTATGGTTAACCTTTAACCCTAGTTAAGTTAAATCATTTATTTAACAATTAAACAAATAAATATTTATTTTAATTATTTAACAATTAAATAATCATAAAGTGAAATTACTATTATATCTTTACTCGGTTACCAAGTTAACCTAAAGTGGGTCCCACCATTTAACCATATACTTTAGTTAACGTAACCTTAGTAATTGCTGAATTATACTGTATTGAACAATTCAATACGGTACACTGCCCAAGTGCTCAAAGAGTACAATTCATATTGGGACTCTCTAGGTCTACACCCGATTTGTCAAATGGAACTATTCCATTAATCCGTAATCGATGCCCCACGCACACGTTACGAATATTACAAATCAGCGTGTCAGACCATACAAGTTGAGGTCATAACGTATACGTATAATCCTTCCATCATTTATACCCTGGATGTGCGGGGATATAGATCAGCACCATCAAATCCCCATTTGCTCATCCAATAATCTTATCTCCAGATTTGTATCTCGATAAACAATATACGCAAACATTTTTGCTATATTGTTTAACCCTGTGGGAAACTCTTTTCCCGGGTTTATGCTTGTGGCCACAAGACTTTATGAAATACAATCTCGGAGCATCGGATATACAACTTACCTACGTAAGCTGATGGATCCCGTATCTACGCACACCGGACTCCATGAGCATCGGACCATACCCAGCGACACATAGCGGTCAGACCATGAAAGGTCTCTGACATATGTGGAACCAAAGCATGATGGATCTCACAAGACCACCGTGGCGCTCAGGTCAAAGGACCACGATTACTACTCAACTCGAGAGGACCTTCCTTTGACGGTTTCATAGGATATCTATTGGGGTCCTCATAAGTCTGTTTAGTATCCAGTCCTGACTGGATACCCGCATGTCTATACAAGCTCCAAGCTTATGATCAGCTAAGAACAACCATTTGAACTAGTCAGATATAGACATACACTAATCTATATATTGTGAATTCACCGATAGACCCGCATTGGTGATCATAGATCAGGAACATTATATTTGAGACTTACTTACATAATGATATTTCTTAGCTCCTATTGCAACTCTTTGCAACTATATCATTATAAGTATACTCTCAGGTCTTTGTTTCATTATAGACAAAGTTCTAACTCTTTAGACCTCGCTGACTCTTATAAACTGATAACTATTAACAGTGCTAACTATTAGCATTTATAACTCTCAGCTTTGATAACTATTAGTTCTGGTCTAAACTCCTTTAAACCAGATCTGAACTATTTCAGATCAAACAATGTCTGTAATGTTACAAGCATTTTACCATATTAATATGATATTAACAATCTTTATTCGAAATGTTTATTGTATAAATATTAACAATTAATATTCATACAATATTGGAATGGCACGTGAGCACCAGCTCCAACAAGTAGATCATTCCTTGCATATTGAAGTTCATGATGAACTTCAGGGCGCAAATGACCCAGGCAACAAGTGAAGAATTAAACTATTCTCCAAGTTATTACTCAGAGAGATGTCCATGGACTCAAGCCTCTAGATAGACTGAATTGCCTTCAGGGCGTTTGGCCTGAAACAACGCTTTGGCGACCCTATAGTTCTTAACTTGGGGTTAGTCACCAAAGAGCTCCCTAAGATAGAGCATAATTGTAATATCCAATCCCTATTAGTAGTATTGGCACCTAGATGTCGGTATAGAACAAATAAGACACCGTAGGGTTACTCAATTTTAACCCTATTAGAAATATTCCCTTTATAGTGCACGTGAGAGATATTAGACCTAATTTGGTAATTTCATACTCGATCGGTGCGCCGGACGACCCTAGAATATTTTTAGAATTTTTCTCTATTGGCTTGGAAAAGAAAATTGTAATTTACTACATGAATTTCCATTTAAGGGTTATGAATGGAACAAGCCTTTGTTGAGAAACATAATCCATATATTAGAGAATGGACCAATTAGAAGAAATCTCATGGATTGCCAAGTTGGAAGTTCTAGTTAGTTCTTTGAACTATTCTAACTAAATAGTTACAAATGAACTAATTACATAATTAGTTTTTAACTAATGGCAAATTAGAAGTTTTAAGTAAGTTGAAGGGCAAAATGGTAAATTGAGGGAGCACTATATATATATATGTTAGAAGTGTGTAGAAATTTGAAGAGAGATCAAAACCAACACTTAGCCAAAAAAAAAGAGAGAAATTCGAGCTTCAAAGGGGGTGCTGCTACAGTGACTATTCAAGTTTTTTTTTTCATGATTTTTCATGTGTAATCAAGCCAAATTAAGGTTACAAACCAATCCCTAAGCTCAATTGAAGTCTCTATTAGTGGAAATTCAAGAAAAAAAGGTAAGAAAAGTATCTTTTATGAGTTTGATAAGTGAGAATTCAAGAATGTGTTAATTGATGTTCTTATGTGTATTCTTGACTTAGATTGAGTTAAATTCTAGTTTGGAGCTTGAAGGAGTCATTAATTTGAAGAAATTGGCAAGGTGAGAATTAGGGTTTTTGGTGATTTTGTTGTAGAGATTTCAATTGATTGTAATTAGGGCTTTAGAATGAAATTGGCATGATTTTGTTGTAATTGGAACAAGAAATTGAGAAAAGGAATGTGTTGGAACCTAGGGTGAAATTCTGCCACTTTAGGGAAGTTAGGAATTGAGTGGTGTTTTGATTGAATTGTTGTGTGTAAATGATGCATTTTGTGAATGGAATGTATATGGTTGATGAAAAACTCAAAAATGAAGAAAATGGGACATAATTGTCCATGTTGGAAAGGTGAAGGGCAAGTATGTCCAATCAAATGATAAGGTGTTCAATAATTTTCAGAGCGCCGGATGGTGAGTTAGTTTCGATTATGGCTCCGTAACTAAAATCGGGAAGTAGTTTACTTCCGGGCTTTGTATGCCGATTAGGGCATTTAGTAGTTAAATGAGATTATAGTGTTCGATTTGGTTCTAAATGCCATTTATGGCTCGTAGGTGAGGATAACCGAGAGCGTTAACAGGAGCAGGAATCGGGAGCGAAATTGGGCGCGAAGCGGTAGTGAGTGGAAATCTGCCATTGCTTTTACTTTTCGGTTATTATGTTTTCGCACAATGACTATGTATGTTTTATGAGCTTTCGATGCATAAACATGATTTATGATCTTGATATATTCATAGACATGCTTTTACATGATCGATTTGTGAAATAGTTTGAAAATTACTGCATTTGTTTTAAGGCCATTAGTACCCTCAGATTATAGTGGTGATGATTGTATTAGACCCGGCCGGTATATCCTGTGCACATGGGCAGGTCTTGGGGGTGTGTCACTAACTCCGAGAAGTCAGTATGTCGAGTCATGTGAGTCGCTCTATGTGTACGGGATATTGTCTCGCTATATGCATGCGATGTAGGATTCCGCTGCGTAGCCAGTGAGATGTCTTGAGATGTCACTGTAGGTGCTGCTAGTTGAGGTGCCCTGTGACCTACTCACGTATGCGGGGCTAGTTGAGTCGCTGCGTGGGTATAGAGAGCTTTAGGGTTACCATTGGTACAGTTTAGAAAGAAAATGGCCGAGCGAGGATTTTACTAGTTTTCGATTTATCGATAGCATTTATGCATTTATGTGCACACAACAGTTATTATGTTATACAGATTCTGAATATAGTTTTCCAAAGATATAGGAAAAACCCGCTCGACAAGATTTCATTAGCACATGATATTAGAAACCGTTTTACAATTTTACATCCGTTTTAGAAGCATAATTTCTACATGTACTTTAGAAATTGCTATCTTTGTATAATATTCTTGTAATTGAATTCTCATTTACACTCACTGAGCTCCTTTAGCTCACTCATTTTATGTTTTATATTTTAAACCCCTTTCCCAGGTGCAGGTCTCGGAACGCAAGCTGCTGATTCTCCTATCGCCGAGTAGTGGGCTGAATTCAAAGATAATTTTTGTATATGTAAATGTGCTAATAGCACTCTTTACTTTATGCATAATAGTTGTAGGCATGTATATTTGTAAGTATGTGTTGAATCAAGAAGAAGAGATTTCCAGTTTATGATAATCGTTTTTACTTTTTATGATTATGCTTATTTTGTGACTTACACGAAATAATTGAGTTGTGTTGGATTTGATTTGAAAAGGACCGGAGGTTCGAATTGGTAGAATTGAGATGTGTTGGAATTAGAAGTGAAATTTCTTTGCAGGTTTATATAGATTTTCCGAAAAACAGGGGAAACTCTGTCCGTTTGTTTTTAAAACTAAGATGTCGTTTTCATGTATATTACTAGATCTTCTTAGCAGTAACAAGAATTAAAAAGGGGTTCGCCTCGCGGAATTTCTTAACTTACCCAGTTAGGTTCGGAGGAACTTCCGTCGGGGTGCCCGGCAGGGCCGCTGGGATCTATAGTAGAGGGTCTCGGGTCAGGTCTTGTCAATAATGCTGCTGGCACTATCCATGCAAACATGCTCCCTCTGCAATTCAGTGGATATAAAGGCGAGGATGTAGGATTCATGCTAATTTAAATATAAAAAATTAATTGTTTGATTTCGATTTAAATAATAATATCATATAGTATTATTATTATTTTATTTAATAAACATTTTAATGAATAAAATAATGATATTATTTGTCCAACAATTAAGGTCATTTTGGTAATTTCTAAATCAAACAATAATTAGCTTATGTGTGCCATGTGTCAACATCCTATTGGTCAATAACTAATTGTTAATTAATTGATGTACTTAACTCTTGACACGTGCACGACCGGAGGGAAACCGAAGTAGATGTTCGGTCTGCTGGAGTTTTCTTGATCAAACTATTTAATCTGGTACGTTGCCCAGTGTACAATAAGTACACTTCATATTACGGGACTCTCTAGGTCCATCCCAATTTGTCAAACAGAATTATTCTGTGAGTCCGAGATCGATGCCCCATGCATACGTCACGAATATTACAAATCAGTGCAGTAGACCATATAAGTTAAGATCATAGCACATACGTATAATCCTTTCGCCAATCATATCTTGGAAGAGCAGGGATATAGATCACTACAATTAAATTCTTATGTACTCATCCGTGAACTTATCTCCAAACACGTATCTTAATAAACAATATATGCAAACACTTTTACAATATTATTTAACCCTATAGGGAAACTCTTTTCCTGGGTTTGTTGCTTATGGCCATAAGACTTTCTAAGATATAGTCTCTGAGCATCTAGATCTATATAATTCACCCATATGAGCTGACGAATTACATATCTGTACATACTGGACTCTATTAGCATTAGACCATACCCAATGACACCCAGCGGTTACACCATGAAAGATCTATGACATGTGTGGAACCAAAATATGATAGATCGCTTACAAGTCCACTGTGGTACTCATGTCAAAGGATCACGTATACTACTCAACTCGAGAGGACCTTCCATTGACAATTTCATGGAATGTCTATTAAGGTCCTCGTTGAGTCTGTGTAGTATTCAATCCTCACTGAACAGCTATATACTATACGAACTTCCAGTAAGCCCATAGTCAACTAAGAACAACCTTCTAGACCATCTAGGTATAGTATACACTGGTCTATGTAAAAGGATTCCACCATCAGACCTGCATCGATGAATTAAGACCAAGAACATATAGTTTGAGAATAGACTTACATAATAACATTTCTTAGCACCTATTACAACTCTTGCAACTATGTTATTACTAAATGTATTCTCAGGTCTTTGTACAGTCACAGACAAATTCTAACTCTTAGACTTCACTGATCAATATATCATGCTAACTCTTTAGCATTTATAGTTTTTCAGTGATGCTAACTCTTAGCATTGATCTAAATTTTTTTAGACCAAATCTGGACTCCTTCAGATTATATAATGTCTGTAGCGTCACAAGCATTGAACCATTTATAATAATAATTAGTGATTTAAAAAATAATGAACTGTATAACTATTACAAAATAAAATATTCATACAATAATGGAATGATACGTGAGTACAAATCCCAACACAAATATATGCTACCGGTATTACCCATACACTATAGCGATCTAAGGCAATACTTTCGCATATATTTGCCTCATCTCATATTCAACCGGCATAGTCTAAATCAGACCGACGAATTCCTTTACACTATAGCGATCTTGGGAAAGATCGATATGATCTCGCTAATACCATATTGACAAGACGAATCATCAATAAAATACTATCTCATAATATAATATTGTTTAATCTGGTTAATAGAGATTTTTACTTTTTTAAATTTTTTTTTATTTTCTTAAATTTTTTTTATTACACAAAGACTTAATCCCCATCTTATAAGGAGGTAATTCTCAATCATATATTAATTTCTGTGTAAGCATAACTAACCCACCAATAGGGCTCTTATTGTGTTTACCAACACAAAAAAAAATGATTTGAATTTATAATAAAACATAATAACTCTTATCATTATATCTCATAAACCCCCATATGATTAAAATAATATTTTAAATAATTTAAAACATAATTAGAAGGAGTGTCATCGGTGCCCCAGTGCTGGGTTCACTGTGTTGTAGCACCGGGGGGAATAGAACTCAGCGCTGCAGTGCCATGTTCCTGGCACTTCAGTGCCAGGCCCTAGAGGCCACCAGCGCTATGGCGCGAATTCCAGAACCTGCGTTTTGAGGCGCCCAGCGCCTGGTGCTATGGTGCCCAGAACCCGATGCTGCAGCGCCAAGAAGCCTCAGCGCCGCGACACCTACTACCCGGCACTGCAGTGCCAGGGCCTAAAGGCCCCACTACACAGCGTTGTGGCACTGGAATAAAAATTCCCAGCACCTTGGTGCTTAGCAGTCATGGAAGTGGCGCTTCGGTGCTCTCCACCTTTGGTATACCCATTTCAACAACTTGAAAAGCACAATTTGAGCAACGGAACATCACCAACAACAATTTCACACTCAAAAACACCCAATATCAACTCAAATAGCTCTGATACTATTTTTTGAGTGATTTTAAACCTAGTGTGCATGCATGTGGGTTTGTGTCTATCATTTAAATAAGCATATGCATCACATAAAAATATACGCAGCGGATGAGTGGAATACTAATTCCCTAATGATAAACACAAAAAAGTTTTACATGTTATCTCATAAATGTAAACTACATAAAGATTGAGAATTTATTACCTTGACAAGCCTTTGGTTTTTGGTCGAACCGAAGTACCCGCCTTGAAGCAACTCGTTCACAATTCTAGTTTCTCAACACAGTGGACTTGAGGAAGCTAGAATAGTATTTTTTTCTAGCAAAGAATTCAACCCTTGAATTCTTGTTTCTACCTTATAGTATAGGTGGCCAAAAATGGAAGGAAAATGAAAAAAAATGTATTTTGTGATCTCAACATTTAGCCAAAATATCATACTTCTCTTTCTAAATGCCTTAATCGTATCCCTTTCAAATTGGACAATATATTGCTCATTTGTTTATTTTTTCACTTAATGGACAACACTTGTCCATTTTAATTGCATAATGGCCTCCATTATCGCGGTCAATGTTTGCCATTAGTGATTTGTTTATTATTGTTTACAATAAATCAAATGAAAACAAAATAAAATGAGAAATCATTTAGATGAATTTGGCCTAAATTTAGGCCAAATGAGAAACACTTTCTCATTAGCAAGAAACATGTTAAGGCCTACCATTTACAAGTGCCACCTATTTATTCTTATTATATCATTTAATTAATATTAAACAAATAATTTAATCATTTTAATCATGGTAGAAACACATGCTAATTTAAATAAAAAAATGAACTGTTTAATTTCTATTTAAATAATAATATCATATATTATTATTATTATTATTATTTTATTCAATAAATATTTTAATAAATAAAATAATGATATTATTTGTCCAATAAATAAGGTCATTTTGGTAATTTCTAAGTCAAACAATAATTGGCCCACATTGTGCCATGTGTTAACATCTCATTGGTCAACAACTAATTGTTAACTAATTGATGTACTTAAGTCTTAAGTCTTGACACGTGCACGACCGAAGGGAGATTGAAGTAAATGTCCGGTCTGCTGAAATTTTATGGATCAAACTATTCAATCTGGTACACTGCGCTAGTACGCAACGAGTACACTATATATTATGGTACTCTCTAGGTCCACTTTTGATTTGTCAAACAGAACTATTCTGTGAGTTCGAAATCGATACTCCACGCGCACGTTATGGATATTACAAATCAGTGCAGTAGACTATACAAATTGAGGTCATAGCGCATATGTATAATCCTTCCGCCAATTATATCCTAAAAGAGCGGGGATATAGATCACTACCGTTAAATCCCTATATGCTCATCCATAAACTTATCTCTAGACACATATCTTAACAAATAATACGTGCAAACACTTTTGCAATATTGTTTAACCTTGTGGGAAATTCTTTTCTTGGGTTTGTTGCTTATGGCCATAAGACTTTTCAAGATATAATCTCTGAGCATCTGAATACATATAACTCATCCATGTGAGTTGACAAATTCTATATATGTACATACTGGACTCCATAAGCATCAGACCATATCCAGTGACACCCAGCGATCACACCATAAAAGATCTGTGACATATGTGAAACCAAAGTATAATAGATCATTTACACGCCCATTGTGGTACTTAGGTCAAAGGATCACGTATACTACTCAACTTGAGAAAACCTTTCATTGACGATTTTATGGGATGTTTATTGGGGTCCTTGTTGAGTCTGTTCATTATTCAATTCTTACTAAACACCTGAAATATAATAATATTTCTTAACACCTATTGCAACTCTTAAAATTATGTTATTATTAGTGTATTCTCAGATATTTGTACCATTACAGATAAAGTTCTAACTTTTAGACTTCACTGATTATTATAACATACTAACTTTTTAGCATTTATAGTTTTTCAGTGTTGATAACTCTTAACATTGATTTAAACTTCTTTAGACCAAATCTGAACTCTTTCAGATCATATAGTGTCTGTAGTGTCACCTATATTGAACCATTTAATAATTATAATTAGTGATTTAATCAGTAATGTACTATATAAATATTATAAAATAAAATATTCATACAACAATGGGATGACACGTGAACACAAATTCTAACATGTTTCAATAGGGCTTGCATGGACTTCGAGATTCGAAACCTTGACGAGGCCTGAACTTAGCTTCTTTGGCATAAGAGTGACCTCGGTGCTTCCTAGAACTACCGGCCTCTCTCTTCTTCAGTAGAGTCCTTGTCCTTTTTGCTCCATGAAGCGGAAGGTCAGGTATCACATCAGGAAGATCTTTTAGGTAAGCCTGGAGGTCTGGAAGAAAAAATTTAAACTTCAGTAAAGAAACATATTATGCAGCATGAAAAGCACTTATGGAAGAGAATACTTACCATCTTCATCTTGTGTAGGACGTAAGGTAGACTCTCATTCTTCTAGAGAAAAGGAAAAATGAGTAGATTCAACAATGGATTGACCACCATCGGTGGCGTCCAAAATATATGTACTTATGGAAAATTTAAGAACTCTAGGATCATACTCTAGGACTAGTCTGGGTTGGGGGAACTTTGTTTATCGCATGGAAGACAGGAGGAAGCCGCCCTTCCCTTTAAAAGAGTCAAAAAAGGTGTAAATCAACATCGGAGGGACCAACTACGGGCTCTTCCAGAATAGATGGCTTGAAGAGAAAAACTAGATTAGTAATGAAGGAACTTGTGGATCCTCCATTAAAACAACGTTTCAATTTAGAGAACTATCTTCTGAGGTACCACTAGTAGAATGGGACCCTTTAGTGTCCTTATAAAGTGAAGAATGACTAATGTCTAAAATCTCACCTTCTTGGGAAACTTGTAATGCTTTAACTGGAAATACTTCAAAAGAAAAGATGTTAGGAAGTAGGTGGCACAAAATCAGGGGAATAAATTGAGAGTAAGAGGGAACTCACTTATGTCAATGAATACGCCTGCGTAAGTGTAGCCTTCATAGAAGTCCTAACCAGGAATCCCTTTAATAGAATCGGGCAAGAATAAAATTTTATCGGAAAGGTATTCACGGGACTGAATGCGATTGCCGAATGCCATAATGTCAATAGCTAGAGAGCCTATAGGGATTCAAAGATATGGCAGCAGTAAAGTTAGTAATTCATTCTCCATGGTTAAGGCGCAGGGGAAGTGATGCACTCGCTCTCTATGAGTGTAGGACAAAAGGAATAGTCGATTATACAAATTAACATGAGAATTCTAAAACTATATTTCTTAAGGAATTGAGGGAAGGGAAAATTGTGTTTTCATCGCTGTTTAACCTTTGGGAATTAGACACCTCGTATGGGTAACCAAGCCTCTTTCAATTGCACTGACGACAACAATATAGTTATCAAAGCTCGCTCTCTTATCCTCGAATTTATAGAATATATATCTTTTCTTGGGTAAAAACTAAAAATTAACTATCCCCTATTTTAGACAATGGGTGATGAAGACATCATAAAAGGGTCAAGAAATATGGTAGATGGATTATATGGTTAAGGTAGGCCTATATGTTAAAGTAAATGGAAGACGTTTGGGTGAACTTAGAGAGATGACAGATCAGTTACATGGAGGAACTCGTGGATTATGGGAGGAATTGAGAAGCTAAAACACGTTAAATGTTCCTTATAAAGAGGAAGTTCACCGACACAAATAGATTGTAAGTTGTCACGATTTTCTCTGGTGAAAAGGTTTTTATTTTGATATTATTAGAAAGTTGGAGCATGGTCTTTAACTCATCCAATCTTATATTGTTCACTCTCCTCCCTATTGTTTTGGCAATATTAATAGAGGCAAAGTTGAAAGTTTGGGGTTTGGTTACTGGTAAGGTATGGATTTTAATGATTTGAGAGGCAATTGTGCTAGGCAAAAATAACAAGTTGACTTTTAGATTAAATTTTAGGTAAAGTCTAATACTAGACTGCAAATAACCTCGCCCCTTAAAATTGAAATCACGTGCTTGGTGGAAGAGCCAGTGAAGGCAACGGATGGGAAAGTTAAAATATATTTGGCATAAGTGACACTTGCTAACTGGACAAGGGAGAAGTGTGTCTTATAAGCTTTCCCATTTATAAGACAGACTCCTTCACTAGATGGGCTTTTATCGTCAATACCTTCGAGATAGTGGCTAATATCACATATACCCAAGAGTTGAAACATCGTAAGTAAAACTCAAATGTTTAGAGAAATATGCAAGAATGGCTAACTGTTAGGCATATTGTACAAAACTTTAATAGATTCTATATCCGTGCGAATAAAATGACTAAATTGTCCTTGTAGAAAGTAAAAGGTGATGTTATGACAATTATCCCCATACAAGAAGATCTATTTTCCTAAATATGGGTTTATAAACACAGATAAATAATTTAAATTTTGTTTGTAAATTAATTTATGAAAAGTAATGTGATAAATAATTATTGTTTTGTAATAAATTTTAAATTTTACTATACTAATTTTGGTATTTCATTCAACCAACTAGTCTAATTATGATTTAAATTATTACTATTTAAATAATTATTGGTTACTCTTTTAATATTTCCTTCAACATAGTGATCAAGGACTTGTTATGATAAAACGAAATAGAAAAAATTTATTAAAAAAAAGTGAAGATGGTGGTGAAACTAAACAATTATCCCAAATTATTGCATATTAAAAATTGGTGCAAGGCTTTCCTAAAATCAACATTGTTTTAATGCCACGAAACTCAAATTAAATGAGGAATTAATTCTAACAACATAAAATTTGACCATTCTACGCACAGGGGAACACAACCATTTTTTTCTAAAGAAAATACACAATCGTTCTTATTCTTGCATCTTCATGCACTTAACATTTTTTTTAGGCAAAAGAAAGCCCATGATAGTTGTCTGATTCCCTCAAGTGCAGTGGTCTCTTATTTGGTTCCTAAAAACTTTCGACTCATGGTATTCACAAATGGGTTGTGAACAACATGATAGGCTAGGACGGGGTGGAACTAAGTATTAATCCTAAATGATTGCATATTAAAACCATTTTTAAGGCTTCCCTAAAAACAAATTTTTTTTAACTTCTGGAACTCAAATTAATTAAAAAGTATTGTTAAAATATGACCATTCTAAGCACGAAAAAACACTATATTTCTTCTTATTGCATCTTAACGCACTTTCACTCTTTTCTTTTCAAGAGGATAGAGCCTCATGACAATAGTCTGATTCCCTCAAGTGCAGTCCTTTCATATCTGCTGACCTATGGTAGTCACAAATGGGTCATGAACAACACAGTAGGTTGGGACTTTGTTGATCTGAGCTTTCATATATGAATTACTCTTATGAATGTACTAGTGTATAATAATACAAGTTGCAGATCAAATTAAGTTTTGAAGGGGCAAATATCACTATTGATGGTGTCCCACAGACAATATCAAGCTCTAAACAATCCTTGTATAAGGATCTCATATTGTGTGGCCGATGTTAAATGAACCATGTAGGGACCAATAAACCACACATAGGTATGTGATATTGTCCACTTTGGGACTAGATGCTCATAGATTTGCTCTTAGGTTTTACCCCAAAAGGCCACTACCAATGAAGATATTGTTCTTATCCTATATACTTATGCTTTTCTCCATTTGTAACCAATAAAAACTTTTTTTGCATTCCTAACAAACCAGGTATAGGTATTGATCTACACTAGCCTAGTGTCACAGACCTTTTGAGAACCGTGCCGCCTTAGACACGTTGCATGCTAAGCAGCCGAGAAAACTATACAAAGAAAAGAAAACACGCACACCAACTGTTTGCAAGAATGCTCTCTATATTACTGAAGAGAAACACAAGCTATAAGATGAATTATACAAGTGAGGGTCTCCCCTTTATATACTAGCAACCCTATACAATCAACGGTTAAGATCTAAATGATCTAACAGTATACATATAAAATAGAATAATATGCTCTGGAATATTCCTAGATGCCATCACATATTCTATGGAATATTTATTTCCTAATTAAGGTTAACAACCCTAATAAGTCACGGGCTAAGCCCGGTTCTTCATCCCAAACAGCGGGCCTTCTAGAAGCTCTGGTCCACGTAATGCTCCATGGTCCAAGAGGCCTCCAGCAGGCCTAGTCGCATCAAGTGCTTGAGGAAATGCTTAAGAGCACTTGGGGCATGACATTCTTCCCCACTAAATTCACGCGACGCCCTCATCACGTCCTTCCTGGAACTCGCTCACCTTGTTCTTGAACTGCCATAGTGCATTCTCGGGTTCCCAGCTTCCTTCGCTATTGGGCAATCCTTTCCACTTGATGAGATACTCACAACTCGAACAGCAGTTCATCTTCCATATTGTCCTCACATCAAGGATAAGTTCAGCCTCTTTGTCATAAGATGTGGAAAGTCCCAATAATGTCCTAGTTTATGGCCCACGCTCCGTGTCTTTCGCATTACTATGGTATGGTTTTAGGCAACTTACGTGAAATACCAGATGTAGTCGAAGTCTCGAAGGAAACTCGACCTTGTACGAGACATTGCCAACCCTCTTGGTAATAGGAAATGACCCATTATATTTTCGAACAAGGCCCTTATGAAGTGGATGCGTCGACTTGTGCTGCGTCGAAAGAATTTTTACCATCACTAAGTCCCCTACGCTGTACTCAACATATCTTTACTTACCATCTACCCATTTCTTCATCCGTTTTGTCGCCTTGTCCAGACACACCTGCGCCTTGTCCAATTGTTCCTGCCAGGACTTTGCAGCTTTGTAGGTTGCTGAACTCCTTTCTGTATCACTGGATACGAGCACATGTGGCGTGAGAGGTTGTTGGCCAGTAGCTAACTCAAATGGGCTTTGGTTCGTCGATTCACTCATCTGCAAGTTGTATGAGAACTGTGCCACATCGAGTAACTTGACCCAATCCTGCTAATTTACGCTCATAAAGTGCTACAATTACAGCTCCAGTAATGCATTCACCCTCTCGATCTGCCCATCCATTTGTAGGTGAAAGCTGGTGGAAAAGCGAAGCTCCGATCCCATGAGATTGAAAAATCCTGTCCAGAATCTCTCTGTAAACCTCGTGTCTCGATCATTGACTATCACTCTCAACAACCCCTAACACTTGACTACGTGCTTAAAGAAAAGTTTTGCTATCTCTTTCATACTACACTTCTTGGGCGCCGGTATAAAAGTCGCATACTTGGAAAATCGATCTACCACCACAATGATAGTCCTACACCCTCTCAAACTTTGGTAAGGCTATGATGAAATCCATAGAGATGCTCTCTCAAGGTCTCTCCGGTATGGGCAGTGGCTTTAGTAGCCCTATGGGACTTCGCTGCTCGATCTTGTCCTATTGGCACACGAGACAAGTCTTGACAAACTGTTCTATCTTATCCCGCATATATGGCCAATAATATACTGTCTCTAATAGGGCGCATGTACGCCGCTGTCCTAGATGTCCTGCTCATTCCGTGTCATGACACTTCTTAATGAGTTTATGCCATAAGTTCTCCTACTTTGGCATAATACCCGGCGTCCATTGGTGTAGAGAAGCCCATCTTCTACCTAAAATCGCTGAGTCTTTCCCTCGTGTGCTTGAGCGGAGAGCTGTGTGGCTACGGGATCATGCTTCATTCCCTCATGAAACAGGCCAAGCAAATCACCTTCCAGCTTGCTTATAGTTGCTAACTTGACCTTCCAGCTTAAGGCATCCGCCACCACATTCTCCTCTGGTTTGTACTCGAGCTCGTAATCAAACTCGGCAAGAAAGTCCTGCCACCTAGGCTTCGGGCTGAGTTTCTTCTGGCTTTGGAAGTAACTCGTTGCTATGTTATCCGTCATTACTACAAACTTTGCCCCAAGCAGATAGGGTCGCCAAGTGCACAGGTAGTGGATGACCTCTGTCATCTCCTTCTCTTGTACCGTATAGCACCTCTCAGTCTCGTTGAGTTTCAGACTCTCATACGTGATCGGATGATCCTGCTGCATCAAAATACCACCAATGGCAAAGTCAGACGCATCAGTATGTACCCCATACAGTAACAAGTGGTTCAACAATACTAAGATTGGTTCCTTGATCACCGCTTTCTTCAATTGGTCAAAAGCCCATTGGCACTCCTGTGTCCACTCCCATGCTTTAGTCTTCTTTAACAGGTCGGTGAAGGGTGCAGCAATGGTGGAGTAGCTCTTGATAAATCTCCAATAATAGTTTACTAACCCAAGGAAAGATCGCAACTCGGTAACTTTCGTGGGTGCCTCCCAATCCACTATGGTGCGAATCTTCACCTTATCCATCATCAACTTGTCGTCTTTGCCCATGTGACCCAAAACGTTCACCTCCGGCTTGGTAAATGAGCATTTCTCCCTCTTCACATACACTTGTTCTCACGGAGTACCTTCAAGACAGATTTTAAGTGTTCCACGTGCTCTTCGAGAGTGTTGCTATAGATGACGATGTCGTCTAAGTACACGATGACGAATTTATCGAAGAAGGGCTGCAGTATATTGTTCATCAATGTACAGAAGGTGGTTGTCGCGTTTGTAAGGCTAAACGGCATGACAAGAAAATCAAAGGCCCCATAACGCGTCACACAGGTAGTTTTCGGCTCATCACCCTCAACTAGCCGCACTTGATGGTAACCTGATCGCAAGTCCAGCTTTGAAAAGTACTTCGCCTGCCCCAAGTGATCAAATAAGTCAGCAATTAAAGGAATGAGATACCTATTCTTGACAATGACCTTGTTCATCGCCCGGTAGTCTATGCATAGCCGCAATGATCCGTCGTGCTTGCGCTAGAAAAGCACGGGCGCGCCGTAGAGCACCTTGGATAGCAGGATGAATCCTGCATCCAGCAACTCTTTGCGCTGCTTTCGCAACTCCGCTAATTCTGGTGGAGACATTTGGTATGGGGCTTTGGCTGAAGGCTTAGCTTCTGGTTCCAGCTCGATCTTATGATCAATCGCCCGTCTTGGTGGTAATATCTGTGGTAGTACTGCTGGCATCACATCCTGGTGCTGCTTGAACACTTTTGTGATCTCTGCTGACAGCTCCTCTTCGCCCCCATTCACCTCATCATTTGCCTCCCATATAGTGACGAGATATGTCTCATCTCCCCGCTTGGCTCCCTTCTTAAGTTGCATAGCAAAAAAGAGAGTGGTGTGGGCGTTGGGCTTGGATTGCCCACCTATCGACTTGTTTACTGTTGGCACCATGCACGATCCTCCCTCCAAGATACATACATATTTGTGTCAGGGAAGCGATACCACATTAAACTGCCACAAGAAATTCATACCAAGAACAGCGTCAAAATCATCGAGAGGTGCTACCGAAAAGTTTACCTTACTGCTCTATTTTTTGAGAAGCATTTTGACTTCACGAATGACCTCGTCCAGTGGCTTGATTGCAGCTTT
Organism: Ailanthus altissimus; assembly: GCA_946807835.1. NCBI lineage: Eukaryota > Viridiplantae > Streptophyta > Magnoliopsida > Sapindales > Simaroubaceae > Ailanthus > Ailanthus altissimus. The sequence goes on from OX327684.1 coordinate 12,140,483, forward strand.
CATAGTCTTGAGGTAGCCAATCCCCTTCTCCACCTTGAGGCCCAAGCACACTGCTTCCGCACGGTTAATAAAGTTGTGCATAATTCTAGTATCCACTAGCGCTTGAGTCTTCCTCCCGTTAATGTAAGCTTCAACGTACATCATCGTCTTTCCCATTGGCGCGCGAGCTGCCTACTTGGCATTGAACAACTGTAGACATCCCAATTATCACTATTCACCCGCTTGTTGAGTCTCCAACATCGCGTTGATAGCTTTCTTCTTTGGACAGTCCTTCACCCAATGATCTCCATCGCAAAGGAAGCAGCTAGATCTTGGCTTTCTCCCACCGTTGCGCTTCTGCTCTCTCCCTATGGGTGGTTTACCTTTTCCCTCTTTATCCTGCAGAGGGTGAGACTCTCTGGTTCCTCCACCTTTGCTATAATTGGGCTTCGAATTTTCAGATTTCCCTGCATCACCCTTGCGGTAATCTGTGAGCATTTCCGCCAATGTGAGGACGTCGAATATATTCTGCACTCCATGCCGCTTCAACTCAGTAGACGCCCATGTTTGTAATCCGTTGAGAAAATTAAACAGCAAGTCTTCTTCACTCATGTTGGGGATCTGCAGCATCAAAGGTAAGTACTCCTCTACATACTCACCAATAGGCTTGGTCTGTCTCAACTCCTTTAGACACTTCTTAGCGTCGTGCGCCACATTTTCCGAATATAATTAACGCTTCAGCTCCTGTTGCAACTCTGTCCAGGTGTTGATGGTGTAGATACCATTGCAAATCTCCTCGCTCTTTCTACGCCACCACAGAATTGTGTGATCGGAGAGATATAGGGTCGCGGTGTTTACATTATCCTCATCCCGTAGGCCTAGAGAGTCAAAGTATTTGTCCATCTGCCAGAAGTAATTGTCGAGCTCCTTGGCGTTCCACTTACCGCTGAACTCCTTGGGCTTGGGAGCATCGACCCTCGGTGCAGACACCGTAACTTGAGCGGCGCCAGACTCGTTCACCACCTCCCGCTTGCACAGTACCACATCCTCCTTGACAATTTCAAACCCTCGACGTAGCTCCTCTACTTGGGTTTGAATCTTGTTCATTGTGGTGAGGACCTTCTACTGAAAAGCCTTAATCCAGTCTCGCTGCTTATCGGCGTAAGCCTTGATAGATGTGTCACGAGGGAGCGCAGCTTGTCTCCTTGAGTGTCGAGGCCCACCTCGAACTTCTCTACATGTTACTCCAGCTCTCTAAGGCGATTTACCGCCTTTCCGATAACGCCGCTGAGTGCTTTCACCATGCTCTCTGCATCTTAACCTGGATCTGCTGACTTATCGCGAGGGACACTGCCGTGCCTCTTAGCTTTGGGATTCCAACCCCTCTTTTTAGTCAAATTCGATGACATGGCATCTTTCTCTATCTTTGAACCTGCTCTGATACTAAATGTCACAGACCTTTCGAGAATCGTGCAGCTTTAGATGCGTTGTGTGCTAAGCAGTCGAGAAAATCACACAAAGAAGAGAAAACATGTACACCAACTGTTTGCAAGAATGCTCTCTATATTGCTGAAAAGAAACACAAGCTTTGAAATGAATTATACAAGTAAGGGTCTCTCCTTTATATACTAGCAGCCTTATACAATTGACGGTTGAGATCTAAATGATCTAACAGTGTACATACAAGATGGAATAATATACTTTGAAATATTTCTAGATGCCATCACATATTCTATAGAATATTCCTTTTTTAATTAAGGTTAACAACCCTAATAAATCACGGGTCAAGCCCGATTCTCCATCCTAAACAACGGGCCTTCTAGAAGCTCCGGTCCACGTAACGCTCTCTGGTCTAAGAGACTTCCAGCAGACCTAATCGCACGAAAATGCTTGAAAGCACTTGAGGCGTGACACTAAGTATGGTAATAACAATCACAACTATTGGTGTTTGGCATTGGTTTTTCGAGCATTAATGCAGAGTCCATTAAACAAAATGTAACTCAAATAGAAGTTATATAAATAACTATGATGATAGGTTATTGCTGTCTATGTTTTGCAATGGAATGGCAAATACATATGCTGTCATGTTTTTTCAACATGATGTTATGGATATATATAAATGCCATACAATCATTGAATGCTGCGTTTGTTGGTTAATGTAGTCAAAGAATAAGGGTAATGTTGTTATTGGACTTGGAGCACCATCAATGTCAAAGTTGATGGTCTTCTGCAATGAAATTTTATCATAAAACCCGCTAATGCCTTGTAACGTTGACATGGCCGGAATATAAGTGCGATCAGCACCACTAGTATTAGGCATTAAGTCAGAATTATCCATGTTCGTGCACCTTGGTTTCATGCATGTTCGTTGTGTGTCCCACCTGATTGCATCTCCCACACCGCCTGCGCTTAGTGGCTCCATGTTTGGGTTTCTTTAGTGTCACTTTTGTGAGCACCATCACTTGGTCTTTGACCCTATTCCTGTGATGTTGATTATTGTCCTCTGCCATACTATCACTTTCCACCTCCACCTATAATGTTAATTCGTGAAAGACAGAAATGATTTCCTAGTATGCGGCAATACTACATGCGACATAGAACGTTAACTTCCGCGATGCCATTGCTACTGCACCCACTCTTACCACATCTTCGATTTTCATGTACATATATTCTTGTGCATTTGATGTTTGTCTTATTCATAGCTTCACATTTTTCTTCTATCTCCCTAATATCATTCCATCAGGTATGTTCATAAGGTTTTTTGCCTTCATAATTGTGAACGCGTGACTACATGTTATGCCCATTGTTTCATTGTACTTGCATAACCAATGAATTATATTTTTCTGCACGTCAAACCCCACCCTCTAATTACTCTCATGACGCCTAAACTGTCTTACAATGTAGTGCATTCAGTTGACAGCAAACAACCATTGGTCAATGATCAACAATCCCTCCTTTATTTGGCCTTTAATAAGCTTGAACACATTAATTGTACATGTCATACTTGCATCTTCTTTGTACTGTTTTAAGTTCATAGTCGGGACAAGCACACCATTAACAGACTGAAAATCATCATGTGCCTCTGTGTTTCTTTATCTGTCTAGCATCCTGTCCATCTACATCCAAACTCATAAAGCTTGACTTTCCCGTTCACATACTGATTTATGTAGGCATTCATGTTGTACCTTTGTGTGCTTCTCATGCCAACAAAGAATATATACCATTCAAGGTCTCTGCCCACAAATGACGATCTTCATAAATATTGTTCACCTAATCATTATTGTGGAGGTAAAATTTATCCACTATGTCCCGCCACATTTTGCAGAAACCATCCTCCGACTTACACGTGAACATGCACTTGATAAACTCTCGGGCGAAGTTTTAATCAAACACATTCACTCTAGCATTCCTTTCCAGGTGCCAACAGCAAAGCCGATGAAACAATTTAGGTAGAACCTTGTTTATTGCATTTTGCATATCCCTATCGCCATCAGTTAGAACAACTCTGGGCTTTCTAGCCTCCATTGCTTGCACACATATTTCTAGCAACCATTTGTACGTGTCTTCCGTCTCCGCTGATATAAAAAATGTAAATCCGAAAGTAGTGGTTCGCCTATGATGGTTCACCCCTAGAATTAACACGAATAGGTTGTTGTAAGCATTTGTCCAGTATGTTGAATCGAAGGCCGTAACACCACCAAAGCAACAACAGTCAGCCCGTGAGCCCTCATCACACCAGAACAATTTTGCCAATCTATTGTTTTAATCTAGAGTGTATTTGTAAAAGAACCCAAGGCCTGTAACTCTCTTCCCCTTAAGGTATGAGAAAGATGTTTCACTATTTATATCAAACAGTGTTACTCGTCAAAATGCATTAAACCTACTATGTAAATCCTTCCTTTTGTAACCTACAAGTTAGTACCTGTCAGATCAATCAGCCATCAAGTCGTGTGCATTTGCGTCGCTCGGACTCCTATGCGCCTCAAGGCATTTGCTACATCCATGTCCTGTCTTGAAACCTTCTTATGGTTACGAGGAAATTGAACATGACACTGGGCAGAAAGCCAATATGTGTATGCGGTAACAAATTCAGTTACTATCCATTAGCCACCTGAATGTTTTCGTTGTACTCTAAATGCCTCTTGACAACCCTTTCTTGTTATTGCAATAGGGAGTTGAATCCAATTTGGATTGTATATATATATTTTTTAGCAGAACCTCTGTTTTTACCACACCCACCTTTTGACTATGACATCCCCTGCCACTTGTATCTTACAATATCCTTATACTGTAGCCCATTACTTTTGCTTATGTGCTGTAAAATTTTTCAGCCCTGTCCACCGTCTGAAATACTCTTTTGAGAACATCTTGGCTGCACATATAGAATTCTAGCATACATATACGACATTCCTCCACTCTTGGACGAGCATCCGAATTAGGTGATGCATCTGGCCAGAATCTGAGTCCCTCGGATCTCCCTCTAGTTTCGTGTTCAACATCACCATTAGAAATGTCATATTCTAAGATCGGTTTCATCACCAAACACATATCATTGACTTCAATATCAGTACTACAATCTAAATTCCATCCGTAGAGGCTATGCATAGGTGAAGTGGAGGCAGCATTAGCTCCTGCCATATAACTTTGCTCCTGTGACTAGTTATCCACTATAATGCCTTGTTAGAATGATAAATCGTGCAATAATGACATCTGGTCCATTCTATTCACCATCTTACTTTGATGACACCATCTAGTTAAGACAACTTTTTTACCCTGTTAAAGTCACATGCAAACTACCATTGTTGCTGGCGGTGTCACAACAGAGCATGATTCTCAAATCTTGAGGATAGATACTCAGCCTGCAAAATGATTCATTTGCCATCCCTTTGTTGTTAGTTGTTATACCCGTCTCCCCTGGTTTCCACATGAACTACTACATAATGTTTTGTACATAGTCATAAATGCACGAAAAAGGGGATTATCATCAGACTTTATTATTCTGTTGTTGATGGCCATAAACTTGGTGATCTGTTTAGTAATAAATATGAACTATGAACCATCGCAGGTTTGGTTCATGACAGTATCCTAATTCGAGGCACGTTTTGAGTATTATGTTATCATTTATGTGCATAAGGCTTTATATATTACATAGGTCGTACATGACTATAATTCGTGGTGTATGACATACATCCTATTTTGATGATTAAGCCTCCTTTAATCCCTTTTTTTTTTTAATTGAAGGAGGGTGGATTGAACCAAGACCTGTAAGATACTCTGTAAGCCCATTAATCACTGGGCCATCTTAAACAAGTCCTTTATTTCCTTTATTTTTAAATGATCATCAATATTTGAGATGTATGAAATTATACATTCCTTAGAATTTAACTATGTCCTAAGGCAGCAAGCTTAAAGGGATAGTTGTGGCAAGTTATACAAAAGTGAATAAAATGTTAAAAGATGATCTAGTGAGCTATGTAGTTCATTATGTGGTTGAGCTACACTGCCACATGACATTATCTAGTAAGTTCATAACTTTTTATAATTTTTGTATAATATTATACTACATAATGGTGTCCAAGTACTGAACACGTGGTGGCCTGTGTAGCCTACTAGATCATTTCTCTTTAAATTTTACTTTCATATGTATGAAACATACGGGTTAACTATTAAATTTAAAAATTGATATCGCCTAAAAGCCCCCATACATCTAATTACAAAAACCAAAAGTTACCCCCTCATTACCTTCAAAACTTACAAAGATCCATTAATTCAATCCTACATTCACCATGATGCATCAAACCGATGGACTATTGCTCTCATTTTCAGCCACTCTTGTAAGGTTATTGACTAGATCCACAGATTATTGGTTCTCATGTTCATCCTCCCCGAAATTGTAAATGTTTAATAGACGTAATTATGTGCAATCATCACAATAATCCCCTATATTTTAGTGCCACAAGATGTCATCGAGCTTGGAATCATAAACCGTGTCCTCATCTATCACAATTGTTAAGTCAACATCGATGATTCTATAAACATCTCATCATATTTTGCCATATCACCTTTTTTGTGAGCATTCCAGCCCCTTTCAAATGCTCTTACCTTCTCCATTACCATTCGCCTTTTATAGCTAGCACGTCTATGAGAACCAAACTCTTTAAAAATCTCTTAGGTGGCCTGTATTTGGCCCACAGTTGGTTAATCTCGTTGCCATATCTCAAATCTTGCGTTGAAATTGATTATTCATATGACCGTATTTTGGAAACTTTTCTGTTACTGGCTCAAGCATTTAATTTTACTATTTGGCCAAAGCTTCCTAACATTTCCTTTCATATTTAATAGCTTTAACTTAGGTTTTAATTCATGCATAATGTTTGCAAAACTAAGCACACACGAATTATAACCGTAAGTTCACGAATTGTGAGTAAGTAATAAATTGTTAAGTGAGTATCGTTCTTACGAGGATTGATGTTCTAAATTAATACTAATTACTGTGATGTTAACAACCTAACTTTATCTAGACTAATTTAAACACCAGGTTGGTTAAGAAAATCAAAATACTATAACAAACAATTAAACAATTCAAGGAAATCATAATCTATGGTAAAAGGGTCATAGGGTCTTGATTTTACTCTATCTTTCCCATGTTCTTCATGATTATTGATTAACAACTTTTATTATGATTTCACTAATCAAAGATTTAAAACTAATCCCATTAACTCTCCCGAACATTAAACGAGATCCTATGTATATAAAATCAAGTTGATATCCCTATCTAATTTGTTTATCTATATATGTATTTTGTCACTCTTAAGTGATTACCTTAATTCTATTAGTCTCCCAACTCATTAAAATCAAAGCTTATGCTATTCAAGTTCAACATATGGGTCAAACTTTTTCAAGCGCACAACCTATAAGTCTAAATTATCTAATCAATTTTTTTAATCAAATTAAAAGCATTTAAATCAAAAAAACATAAATGATAATACACAAGATATAGTCATTAATCAACTAAATATGTCAAAACATAGTACTAAATAGAGTTATATCAATTCCTAGAGGAAGAAATTTAGCTATTTATAATGAAATACTCAATTACATTTATCTAAAAGTTTACAAGAGTAATCATGTTCAAACAATACAATTTACAAATCTAAACTTCAAATAAAAGTAAATGAGACAAAGAGAGAAAAGAAAACTAGTTGGAGAAGCTTTTGGGGCCTTCAATCTTTAATAGACTTCAAGCTTCCAAAATGCTTCTCCTAGAAACTCTTTATTTTTCTCTCCAATTTCGTGCTTTCTCCTTCATGACAAATGAGGCTTTCCATATTCTTTTTATATGCTTAAAAAAATAGGCTTGAAAATTAAGGTAAAAAGTCCAAAATGGATTTGGGGTGCTACTGATGCCTAAGCATAAAAACCTGGGATTTTCGATGGCTAAGCAAGTGGCACTTTAGAAAAAAATACTATAGCATTTTGCTATTCATAATCATTGTAGCATTTTATTATAGCATATTCAATATTTTTACCTTGTTTTCCTTGAATTTTCATCTCAAATAGCTCTATTAACTTTGAATCGACAAAATAACAATAACACACATACAAAGTAATATATTCTTATTCAAATTGAGCAATCACCAAGTTTTAGAGTTCAAAACAATAGACATAAAATGCACTTATCGCATAACTTCATTGGTCAATGTTAATTATACAGTTAGATCCCCGATCTAAGCTTGTTGCATGGAGATGATCAATGCCTTATTCTCTAAAAATGCTATATAATCCTCTAGCTTATTATTCAATGTTATGACAACCTGTCCATAATGGGATACAACATGTCCGCCATGTGACACCATCTGAGAAAACCAACAATGATCCATTAATGTGATATGAAACTGGGTTGGTATCACTCACCTCAGACCTGTTAATCATATATTCACTTACACATTCAAGTTGAGCTAACTCACTTACAAACACACTGTCACGAGAGCGTCATATTTCATTTTCCTCATCCATACAAGCCTGATCATCTAACATTATCAACTCAAACTCGTTTACAAATGCCTCCATATTTGGTGTAAGTTTTCGGTCGAGTGCTTGATGAGTACATGTCACATATATGTATGTGACAAATGTTGAAGGGTTATATACACAAGTGTATGCATGTATGCATGTCAAATACAAAAGTATTGGAGGGTTAAAATGATAACAAATGTATGCATGTCACTTGTCCACAAGTGTTCACTCAGCACTGAACTCGGTTATCAGTACATTATCAGTAGCTTCTAACCATTCACCCTTTTCAAAACCTCTGTCGTTGCCATCAAGTAGGACATCATCAATAGATATCGAGGATGAAGGCTTCATTCTCCCATCATGAGAGGGCATGGACACTGCATGATTGGCATGAACTAAATGTTCTAGCTGATGGACTGAGATGTCAACGTATGTTCGCATGTGGGGTGATAATTGCAAAATAGATCTACATTTTGACAATAATTTACTTAGGAATCAATTGTTTTAGTGAATAGAAGGCTAATTATGTGCTTAATGTTAATTTTATAGAATTTGAGTATTAGAAGATGAAAACTAAAGAAATTGGAGCAAAATTACAAAAATTAGAGTCAACATTAAAAAATATAACTAAAATACGAAGTTTAGAAAGTTAAGAATGAATGCCACGATGACAAGAAGCTAAACACTCTAGCGTTCATAAGAAGGAGAACGCTCTAGCGATAGATACAGAACACTGTGGCGATAATTCTAGAACCTGCATCGCTCTAGCACCAGTAAGCCCCATCGATGCGACTAAGTTCAGAACCCTAATTTTTAAGGCTCAACACTCTAGTATTTGTTGGAGTTTGTGCTTACGTGCTATTTAAATTATTGTATGAATATTTATTTATTTAATATTTATACAATAAATATTCAAATAAATCATTATTGATTAATTATATAATACTAAGCTTTTTTTTTTTTCCAGACATTGTAGATCTTTAAATCTACAAGAATTTAGATCTGATCTAAAAGAGTTTAGGTCAAAACTAAGAGTTACCATTTTAAAGAGATAGAACCTTGTCCAAAAAAGGGACAAAAACCTGAAAATATTTTAGTAATGATATAGTTGTAAGGAGATGCAAATGGTGCTAAGAAATGTCATTATGCAGAATGTTCTCAAAAACATTATTTCTGATCTATGATTGCTGACATGAATCGATTAGTATTCCTTTCAGATCAGTATGTGTTTATATCTTAATTTTTCAGATGGTTAGTCTTAACAGACCGTAGACTTAGTGAAAACTCTATAGGCATGCAAATATTTAGTAAGGACTAGGTACTGAATAAACTCACGAGGACCTCCAATAAACATCTCATAAAACTATCCATTGTGGGTTTGCTAGTGATCCACCATACTTTGATTCCGCGCATGTTAGAGATATTTCATAGTCTAACTTCTGAGTGTCATTGGGTATGTTCCAATGCTCAAAGAGTCTGGTGTGCATAGTTATGAGTGTTGTCAGCTTATATGGGTGAGTTGCATATCTTGATAATCCGAGATTATATTTCAGGAAGTCTTATGGCCATAAGTATTAACCCCAAAAAAGAGCTTTTCGTCAGGTTAAATAATATCACAAAAGAGTTTACGGATATTGTTTACAGAAATACAAATCTAGAGTTAAGTTCATGATTGAGCATATAGAGATTTGACAATAATGATCTATGTCTTCGCTCTTTCGGGATATAGGAGACAGAGGGATTTTACGAATGTTATATTCTAAACTTATATGGTTTAATGCATTGTTCTGTAATATCTGTAGTATGTGTGTGAGGCATTGTTCACGGAGTTATAAAATAGTTCTGTAAGATAAATGGGTGTGACATTAAAAAGTCTCGCACTATAAAGTGTACTATCTGAGCATTGGGATAGTAGATTGGGTCAAACAGTTCGATCTAAAAAAATTTCAAAAAGTAAAATTTGTTTTAAGATCTCTTAGGAAGCACACTAATCAAGTTTTAAGTGTTAAACCTATATTTTATTAGTTAAAGTTATTAATTAATAAAATCTTGATATTTTGCACTATCCATAAAAAAGTATGTAGAGGCTTGACTTTATGCATGGAAAAGTAAATGGTCACTTGGCACTATGCATGAAAAAGTAAGTGGAGACTTAATTTTATACATGAAAAAGTAAGTGGACACTTGGCATTAGGCATGGAAAAGTTAATTAACACTTAGCATTAGGCATGGAAAGCTAAATGGGATGAATGACTTTTGCATGGCCATTTATTGTGACATTTTGCCTTGTTCATGGCTTAATAGTGACATGTGTTAAGTGTTAAAAGTCAAAGTTATATAAAACTAATGCGAATTAAGTTTCCAAAGCTTCACAAGATTCGTTGAGTATCCATATAAGTCCAATAACAAGAGTAAGATATAAGAAAATGAAAGAAGCATTAAATGGGCTTATTGAGCATATCTCAAATTCATATTTTATTGAAGACACTAATTTGCCCAAATTAAAAATTCAAGAAGATCAATGCCTTGTTAATATTATTCAAGTTTCTTTGTGATGGACATCACATTCAGACTATACCAGCATTAGCCCATGTGATGGAAGCCCAAGAAGAAGGTAAGAAGTCATTTTAAGGGCTTACAACTACATTTATCATACTAGTAATATTTAATATTAAATTTACTTATCTTGATAGTAGTTAGAAGTTTGACAATCAGTCTTAGTTTCATTTATTATGGAACTTTGAAAGTTGTAAAGAATATTTGGCATCCTAAATGGTCTCTATAAATACCATAAGGGATGAGAAGTAAAACAATTTATGACATTAATATTATTGAGAGTTTTCTCCTGGTTCTTCAAAGAACTTTGTAGAACTTATCAAGATTTTATCTTGATGGCGTTTATCCTTGACTTATCACTCCTAATCATTCTCATCTATCTTGAGTATGACATCTACCCCTTTTTTTATATACCGTTGGTTCTTATCTCTGAATAGATAATGGGTCAAGGTCCTTATTTTTATTTATTTGTGAATCTAAATTAGAATAATTTTTGGCAAAGAAACCTCATTGAGCATCGAGTCTCACTTTTCTTTGTGAGGTTCACATCATTTGGTCTCAGAGCATATGTTCTAAATCAGGTTTGATCTATCCTTTATTTTCTTTATTGTTTGTTCTTTCTTTCAATTCTGAATCCTTTGTTCTATTCCTTTGAATCTACATCCTATCATCTTTATTTCTTATTGTCTGTAACTTTTATCTATTTTTTTTTTTATCTTAATTTATTCATGTTCTATTATTTACCAATACATAAAAGTAAGAAAAAAAATTTGAAAAGAAAAAAATTTGGAAAAAAGTATATAAAAAATTACATATTCGATTAATTTTAGGTTTGCTATTCTGAATTCAAAAAAAAAAAAAGTATAGAAAGTTCTAAATTAGTTGAAGTATTATTCAAGTTTTATTGCATCAAGTGTGTATTCTGCCTATTTTGTACAATTCAGCCTAAGTCAAAATAACAATCCTAATTACATCAAAAATTCAAATTTCCTATTTTCTTGATTTTCCTAGTTCATTGTTTTCATTATAACCTTATTCTATTTGCTTCATAAATTTAGCATTTTCTTTCCTTAACTCCCATTCTCATCCTTAGTAATTTGATTTGTTAAGTTTGAATTGTTACAAGGTAATTTTGATTGAGTTCGTTTAAGTTCAATAAAGAACTAAAGAAGATACTAAAAAGTGAAAAAAAACAAAAGAGTGTGAGCTCATAAGAGAGTAAAGCTATATTTGAGTAAACACGAGTGTGAGTAGAGGTGACAAGTGAACCGTGTTGGGCCAGCACGATCCGCGAAAATTAAGCCCATATGGGCTATCATGCTAGGCCAGCCCAGGCACGAACAGTATTCATGTCGTGCTCGGCACACGTGCCTAATAGGGCAACCCGTGGGCTATAAAATAATTTATTTTTTCTTAAAATTTAATTTTAAAAAATTTATTTTTTAAATAAAAAAATAGTAAGTAAAAAATTATATTATTATTGTGAGGGGTTCATGTGTCTTCTCCTTTTTGTGTTGCTACAATACCTGTAATTTTAAATGTAAATTGTTACATTGATTCTTTTTTAATTGTTTAAATTTGGCAACAATTTTTTTTATTCAAATTGTTACATAAAAAAAATTAAGTTTTTTTTTTATAATTAATCCATCTATAATAAAATTCTTCTAAAATACAATTAAAAAAATAATTTTCATTTACTTGCATAATTGAAAAAATATATATATCATCATAAAAAATTAAACTAAATTTGTTGTGTATCACACAACAAATAGAATTAGAAGCATAATTCGCATGCAAATTTGATATTTCAGCCATTTTCAAGAAGTAAATACATAATAAAAATATTCATGTCGACATACTAATATTCAGAAGGGATTTCTCGCATAATTTTCCACCTTTAACAACATTATTCACCCTACAAAGAACTTGTAACAAGAAACTAGGAACTGCTAAGAAATGAAAAAAGAGGTTTTTTTTTTTTAAAGTTACCAGCCCAACAAATTAGGGGTGGGCAAATCCGGTTCGGTTCGGTTTTTAGTGTGAACCGAAAACCGAACCGAGCCGGTCGGTTTTTGAAAAATAAAACCGAAAACCGAACCGAAAAATTAAAAATCGAACCGAACCGAACCGGTTCGGTTCGGGTTTTGGTTTTTCGGTTCGGTTTGGGTCGGTTCGGTTTTATAATTTTTTTAATTTTTTTTAATTTTTTTTTAATTTTTTTTAATTTTTTTTAATTTTTTTAAATTTTTTTAATTTTTTTTTAATTTTTTTTAATTTTTTAATTTTTTTTTAAATTCGGTTTTTTCGGTTCGGTTCGGCCTTCCGAACCGAAAACCGAACCGAATTTTTCGGTTTTTAAAATAAAAAACCAAAAACTGAACCGACCAAGAGAAAAACCGAACCGAACCGACCAATTCGGTTCGGTTTTTCGGGTCCGATTCGGTTTTTCGGTTTTTTGCCCACCCCTACAACAAATACATATATCATGGATTCATCACCGTCCCAAAATACATTGGAAGAAAAAGATGGCATTGAATGTCTACTGAAACAATAACAAATGTTCTTTGGATCATTGTCACCGTTCATGCAAATCAAAAGCTCGTCAATAAATGATGTTTAGAGAGATGAAAGATGAGTTAATGAAAATAGATTTTCTTTTTCATTTTGATGGAGAGTGAGACCGAAAGAGTAAGTGGTTTTGAAAAGAAAATAGAAGAGATGTGAAAAATTTGTGGAGAGAATTTTTTTTGCTCGGTGGTAGGCGGAATGGAAAGAAAGGAAAGGAAAAGAAAAAAAATGTGAAAAAAACTTTTTCACCAAAGTATGAAAAACTTTCGGTGGAAGAGAAAGAAACAAATAATTAAATAATTAAATTTTTTAAAACAATGATAAAAAAATAAACAGTAATTATAAATAGCAAAATAACAATGTGTCTTAAATATTTAATAAAACTAGAATTTAATAAAATTATAATATTTAATATAATTGAAATTAAAATTATAATATATAAAGTAATTAAAATTTGAATTTGAATTAAAGCACTTAATGTAATTGATATTAGAATTAAAATTATAATATTTAACATAATTAAATTTAAAATTAATTATAATATTTAACGTAATTAAAATTAAAATTATAACATTTAACATAAATTAAATTAAATTTGGATTCAAAATTATAACAATTAATGTAATTGAAACTAGAATTAAATTTAAAATTATCACATTTAACATAATTGACATTGAATATGGATTTAGAATTATAGTATTTAATGTAATTGAAATTAAAATTAGTTTAGAGTTATAACATTTAACGTAATTGAAAATAAATTAGATATAGAATTATAACATGTAGCGTAATTGAAATTAAAATTAGATTTAAAATTATAATATTTAACATAATTAAAATTTGAATTATAACATTTAATGTATTTGAAATTAAAATTGGATTTGCAATAATAACATTTAACGTAATTGGAATCGAAAATAAAATTTGAATTATAACATTTAACATAATTGAAATTGAAATTGAAATATTTAACGTAATTGAAATTGAAATTGGATTTGAAATTGAAACATTTAATGTAATTGAAATTAAAATTGGATTTGAAATTATAACATTTAATATAATTAAAATTGAAATTAGAATTTGAATTATAACATTTAACGTAATTAGAATTGGAAATGAATTATAATATTTAATGTAATTAAAATTAAATTAGATTAAAAATTATAGCATTTAACATAATTAAAATTTAAATAGATTTAGAATTTTAACATTTAACCTAATTGAAATTGGATTTGAAATTATAACATGTAACATAATTGAAATTATAACATTTAACATAATTAAAATTGAAATTTGAATTTGAATTATAACATTTAACACAATTAGAATTGAAATTATAATATTTAATATAATTAAAATTAAAATTAGATTTACAATTAAAATATTTAACGTAATTGAAATTGAAATGGATTTATAATTATAACATTTAACATAATTAAAATTGAATTTGAATTTGAAGGTGTAACATTTAACATAATTGAAATTAAAATTAGAGTTAAAATTATAATATTTAATGTCATTGAAATTGAAATTAGAATTTGAATTATAATATTTAACTAAATTAGAATTGGATTTAGAATTAAAACATTCAACATATTTGAAATTGAAATTGAAATTAGAATTATAACATTCAATGTAATTGAAATTGAATTTGATAAAATTAAAATTGAAATTGGATTTAGAATTATAACATTCAACGTAATTGAAATTATAATTATAATGTAATTTCAATTATGATAAAAATATAAATTTAATATAGTTACAATTAATAATAGCAATTAAAATTTTTTTTTAAAAGAAATTATTGATTTAATTATATATTCATTTATAACATAAATATTAAATTAGATAAATATAAATATAAACATATGTTGAGCTATTGGTAAGTTGTTTTCACTTAATAGAATTTTTTGCCATGAGGTCTTGGGTTCAAAACCTAATGGCCACAAAATTTTGTGGTGAATAGTGATACTATTGATGGGCCTTACGTGTTGGGTCTGTGACGGGCTGGTGGTGGCACGAACCTGTGTACAAACTCATGAGCTAAAAAATGCAGCCCAGGCACGACACAACATGCTGGGTGGTCCAGGTACGACATGGTACTGTAGCGTGCCTGGGCTACCCAGGCACACTACAATATTATACCGGGTCGTGCTGTGCTTAGGTCGCCTAGTCCAATTGCCATATCTAAGTATGAGTGCTATCAATTTTGAGAAAAATATGTAAGGGAGTGTTTGTAAGATATTCTAACTTTGCTTGCAGGTTATTTAACATATCTAAAAAAAAGATAAAGGCTCATCTGATGTTGCTTAGTTAAAGATAGATTTCAAATTTTTCTTCGAGTCTTTAGAATAATAATTTAATCGAATCGATTTGAGATTTTATGAGATGAATGAAAGAATATATTTAGTTGAATCTAGTTCAAAATGGACACAGCCACCTAAAGTTCCTAATATGCGAAGACTTGATAGACGTGCTACCATGAATAATGATAGCATTGATAAAGATGATTGAGATAATGACGACTAGGCCACTATTGTCAATATAGATAGATTTGTGCGTAGTAGAGGAGGTAGACGAGATGTAGCAAGACATGAAGATAAAGTTAATTATGACTTGGATAATATTAAGCTAAAAATTCCTTCTTTTCAAGGTAAAAATGATCCCAATCCATATTTAGAGTGGGAAAAGAAGGTGAAGCTAGTTTTTTATTATCATAACTACTCTGAGGAAAAGAAGGTAAAGTTGACCGCTATTGAATTAACTAATTATGCAATTATTTGGTAGGATCAACTTATTTTGAGCATGAGATAGAATCATGAAAGGCCCATTAAGACATGAAAAAAGATGAAAGTTGTTATGAGGAAGCAATTTGTCCCTAATCATTATTATAAAGATTTGTACCAAAGGTTGCAAAGTCTTACTCAAGGTTCCAAAAATATTAAAGACTACCACAAAAAAAATAGAGATAGCCAAGATTCGAGCCAATATTTAGAAAGATCAAGAGGCAACTATGGCTAGATTTTTGCAAGGTTTGAATCGTGATATTGCTAATTTAGTCAAATTGCAACATTATATAGAGTTGAAAGACATGGTGCATATGGCAATAAAGGTATAAAGACAACTCAAGAGAAAGAGTTCCACATGATATGGCCAAAACTCGAGTTCCTCATCCTCTTGGAAATTGAATTAGAATGAAAAAGATGAAACACCTAATTTTGAGCCTAAAGTTGAAACCTCTAAAAGCAACAAGGATAAAGATGCACTAAACAAAGGTAAATTTGATTCCCAACCTTCTAGAAATAGAGATATCAAATGTTTTAAGTGTTTGAGAATAGGTCATATTACATCTCAATGCCCAAACAAAATAGTCATGATATTAAAAGATGATGGTGATATTGAGAGCAAAGGTGAATTTAATGTTGAGTCCATGCCACATTTGGAGAATGCAAGTGACATTGAATATCCGGTTGATGGAGAGCTTTTTGTTACAATAAGAGCTTATAGTGTGCAAATCAAAGAATATAAAAATATGCATTGTGATAACATTTTTTATACTCGATGCCATGTCAATGACAAGCTATGTAGCATGATTATTGATAGGGAAGCTGTACTAATGTGGCTAGCACAAGTTTGATGGAAAAATTGAATTTTACAACTTTGAAACATCCTAAGTCATATAATCAATAATGGCTGAATGATTTTAGAGAAGTAAAAATAAATAAACAAGTGCTTGTCTCATTCTTAATTGGAAAGTACAAAGATGAGGTTTAGTATAATGTAGCACCAATGCATGCGGGGCACATTCTTTTGAGGCGACCATGGTAGTATGATAGGCATGTAATTTATTATGGTTACACCAATAGATACTCTTATACTTTTAACCTAAAGATAAGTATATAAAAATCAAGTAAGGTTAAAAAAAGTGAGTGATATAGGAAGTGGGGAGAGGGTATTTCATTAAAGGGGAGAAAAGAAAATAAGGGTGTTCTGAGCCTTTCGCAGCTTTAGAAATGAGAGAATTTAAGAAAGTCATTCTCTCCACTTTTTTTCGGGAGAGGAACTGAGAAGATACTTCTTATTCTTTTTTTAGTAAAAAAAAAAGCTTATGCACGTAGCTCGCTGGAAGCTAAGAGTCTTTTAAGCACCATTCAGATTCTCTGAATCCAGAATAATTCTAAGACTCAACAACTGCTAGAGTAATTTTTGACACCCTTCAGTTAGAGTACATCAAATATGCGAACGAACAGATTGATTGAAGCCATCTTATCTTCACAAGATAAAAAATATAAGATGTTAGTGGAAAACATTTCAAAATCATTAATTGATAATGCTTTAGATCACAAATATAACTAGTATATGATTTCAATTTAAATATGCCATCCTACTACTTTACATATTCCCTTTAATCTCTCAAATAGAAAAATAAAAGTTTAAGCTTTTTAAACTTTACAGTGAGAAGTAGATCCAATTGACATTCTACTCGGGCCTCATGTTTTAGCAATATTAGTCTTTAACAAATGCAAAATGTAGACAACTCTTATCAGTTACATCTCATGCAACTTTCACCATTGATCATAAACACACTTTATCCTCATGCTTTATGATGTATGCAATAATAGCTAAGCTCAAGTGTATGATATAGTATTAATCAAATTTCATTCCCACGGGGACTGATTTAATCTATTACTTTAAATCAAATACTAAAATTAATCCTACTTAACTTTTATTTAGACAAATCTAAAGTTGAATGTTATCTAATTCATCTAATTCTACCAGTTAAACCTAATTTTAATCAAAAGCAAGCAAGGGTCACTAATCAAAAGGAATTTAGGGTTTCGACTTATCCCCTGATATTTTATTTGATTTAATAATCTCTTAGTTAATCCCTTTAATAACAATTGTTGACTAGACTCTAATCTCGTTATAAACCTCTATTGATGATCAAATAACAAAATTACACCCTAAAAATTACATATATTTCTATGATAATCCGAATAGAATGCAATCATTAAGAACAAGTATAAACAATATCATACATACTATATGTTTATGTCTATCCTACATAGAACTCATAGTTGGTATCCTATGATCATGCATCAAACTATCCTAGACTAAACACATAAATTCCTTTGTCAAGTTCATTGTGGTTCTTTAATCATTAAGTATATTGACCAGATATAATGAAAGCATTAAATGCAAGATAGAATGAATCAATTGTAATCTATTAAGTTAATAACTAAAAGAGTCAATAAATCTAACTACATATTAGGTTCAAAAATCTAACCCTATATCAAAATGGTTTAGTTCATCATAAATTCAAGAGTATCAAAGTAATGAATGAAAAACATCATGAACAATATTAATAATGATAAGAGAAGAAAAGAAACTAAACAATGAGACATCTTGGATCACTTCTCTTTCTCTTGAGTGTTACGCAAGACTTGATCTTCAATCTCCAAATATTTGCTTTGATCTTTTGTAATTGTGATGTGTTCTGTTTACCCTAAGTTTTCCTCTGATATTGTGTGCCTTTTGGCTCTAACAATGATGTTTCTATAGGTTTTTATAACCCTAGGGTCGTGAAGCTTCGAAACAAAGTCAAAATAAGACTTTTGAAAATGTGTTTTATATGTCGCATAGGCACTGTGCCCAAACCTAGAATAGGTCCGGTGTTGGAATACGACTGGGTGCCATGGCACTAGTGATGGGCACTATGGTGCCCCACATTCTACCACAGACACTGCGACGCTAGCTCAATGTTGGTTGGTCCGTCGATTTTTGCTATTTTATGTCCCTTTTGTGCACGATCTCTCCCATATGTTCACGCCTTGGTTAGTAAACCTATATATGATCAAAAACCTTAAATAAATAGGAAAATACTCTTAACTTGGAGCAAAAACTAAGTTCGAGTTAATAGAAATAATAGACTATATGATCCTCTATCACTTTAGCAATATTAGATAAATGTGTTCCAGATTAACTTGTCAATGATCAAATATAAGTTATTGATACTACCCTCATACTTTAGCAATATTGGATAATTTTTTTGCTCATATTTGCCTCATCTAATGTTTAATTTGCTTAGTCCAAATTATACCAAAAAATCCATTATGCTTTAGCAATATTGTGACGAACGAAAGTAACCTATCTAGCACCATATTGACAAGATTAACTATGCAAAATATTATCTCATAATGAAATACATTTCAATTTGATTAAGAGAGATTTTGTAATTTATCCGAATCTCATTAGAATTTGTTTCATAATCAAACATTTATTTTACAATAGCACAACTAATCCCCACCAATAGGGCTCCCATTGTGGTTAACAGCACAAAACAATGACTACAAATTATACAACAATTTTATGGCATAATATAAACATCATATATGCCTTGAACACCATAACTGTAATATCTAATCCCTATTAGTAATATCGGCGCCTAGATTTTAGTATAGAGCAATAAAGACATCGTAGGGTTACCCGATTCTAAGCCTATTAGAAATATATTTTTTATTGTGTACGTGAGAGATATTAGACCTAATTTAATAATTTCACACTCGGTCGGAGCGTCGGACAACCCTAGAATATTTTTAGAATTTTTCTCTATTGGTTTGGAAAAAGGAAATTTTAATTTACTTCATAAATTTCCATTTAAGGGTTATGTATAGAACAAGCTTTTGTTAAGAAACACAATCCATATGTTAGAGAATGGGCCAATTAAAGGCAATTTCATGGATTACCAAGTTGGAAATTCTAGTTAGTTCCTTCTTTTTACTATTCTAACTAGATAGTTACAAAGGAACTAATTACATACTTAGTTTCCAACTAATGGAAAATTAGAAATTTAGAGTAAGTTGAGGGGCAAATTGGACAATTGAAGGAGCACTATATAAAGGTGGAATTGTGTAGAATTTTGGAGAGAGGAAAGCAAAAACATCTTAGAGCAAAAGAGAAGCAAAATTCGTCCAAGTGAAAAAGGTTGCTGCTACAGTGAAATTCAAGATTTTTTCATGATTTTTCAGGGTTAATCAAGCTAAAATAAGGTCAAATACAAGTTCCTATGATCAATTGAAGCCTCCATTAGTGAAAATCTAAGAAAAAGAGGTAAGAAAAATATTGTTTTGTGATGATAATATGTGAACTTTCAAGATTGCTTCAGTTGATATTCTTGTGTGTATTCTTGGTTTAGATTGAGTTGAATTCTAGTGTGGAGCTTCAAAGAGTTATCAAATTGAAGAAATTGGCAAGGTAAGAATTAGGGTTTTAAGTGACTTTGATGTAAAGACTTTAATTGGTTGTAATTAGGGCATTAGAATGAAATTGGCTTGATTTTGATGCTATTGGAGTAAGAAATTGATGAAAAGAAATGTGTTGGGTGGTGGATGTAAATTCAATCACTTTACAAAAGTTAGGGTTGAGTTGTGTTTTAGTTGAAATATTGTGTATAAATGGTGTCTTATGTAAATTGAATCTATATGGTTGATGGAAAATCAAAAATGAAGAAAATAGGACATAATTGTCCATTGTGGTAAGGTGAATGGTAATTATGTCCAACCAAAGTTATAGGGTGTTAAGCAAATATTTTGGCGTCAGATGGTGAATTAGATAAGATTGAATGGCTTCGTAAATGAAAATCAAAAAGTAGTATCCATCCGGGCTTTGTATGCCGATTAGGGCGTTTAGTAGTTAAATGAGATTCTAACATTTGAATTGGTTCTAAATGTCATTTATGGCGTGTAGGTAAAGAAAATCGAGACCGGTAACGGGAGCAGAAATTCGGAGCACAATTGAGCTCAGAGCGGTTGTAAGTGAAAATCTGTTATTTTATTTATCTTTCGTTTATTATGTTTTCGCATAATGAAATTGTATGTTTTATGTACTTTTAATGTATAAATATGATTTATGATTTTGATATATATCCATAGATATGTTGTTACATATTCAGTTTAAGAAATAGTTTTAAAACTACTACATTAGTTTCAAAAGGCCATTGGTACCCTCGATTTCAGTGATGTGATGGTTTAAGACCCGACCGGTATATCCCATACACATGGGCAGGTTTTAGGGGGGTGTGTCAGTAACTCTGAGAAGTCGGGTTATCGAGTCATGTAAGTCACTTTATATGTACAGGGTATTGTCTCGCTATATGTATGCGATGTAAGATTCTGTTGCATAGCCAGTGAGATGTCTTGAGATGTCACAGTGGGTGTTGTTAGCTGAGATACCCCGTGACCTACTTATGTGTGCGGTGCTAGTTGCGCTGCGTGAGTATAGAGCTTTAGGGTTACCATTGATATAATTTCGAAAGAAATGACCGAGCGAGGGCTTTTATAGTTTTCGATCTACTGATTGAATATTATGCATTTATATGTACATGCTAGTTATTATGTTTTATAGATTATGGATATTATTTTTCGAAGATGTAAATAAAATCCACTCGGCAAGATTTCATCGGCTTATAATGTTAGAAACTATTTTACTACTTTATACAAGTTTTAGAAACATGATTTATGCATGTCATTAGAATTTAATATCTATGCAGAATGTTATTTTATTTGAAATCTTAAATGCACTCACTGAGCTCCTTAAGCTCACTCGTTTTGTATTTTATATTTTATAAACCCCATTTTCAAGTGGATGTCTTGATACGCAAGCTGCTGATTCTCTTACTGTCAATTAGTTGGCCAAATCTGAAGATCATTTTTGTAAATGTAAATGTGCTAAGTATCACTCTTTTTGCTTTTTGTATAGTCATGTAGGCTTGTGTATTGTACATATGTTTTGAACAACAAGAAAAAATTTCGATATTATTATGATCGTTTTACTACTATACCAATTTTTGATCCAAAATGTAATTGTTGAGTTGAGATGAATTTGGTTTTGAAAAGGACCGGAGGTCTTATTTGGAGATATTGAGAAGTTGTATTGAAATAGAAGTGTAATTCTTTGTAGGTTTTGTATTGAATATTAAAAAAAAAAGAGGAACTCTGCCTATTTTTTTTTTTGTAAAATTTAATAAGTTATTTTCACGTATATTTCAAGATTTTCGCAGTAATAGTAAGAACTAAAAAGGGGTTTACTTCACAGAATTTCTTCACTTACATAGTTAAATTATGAGAAACTTCTATCAGGGTTCTCGGCAAAACTGCTGGGATCTACAGTAGAGGGTCTCGGGGTGGAGGTCCTATTTTTCTAAGTTTATTAAATTGAATTCTATGCATTTGATAATCATTTTCATCACCAAATTCACAAAAAATATGCATCGTCGTGGGATCCCATGTACTAGAAAAGTAGCTGCGAAGGCTCTTGCATCTGAAGAAGAGCAAGGGAATAAGTCAGTAAATGTTCCTACGCCTCAGACCCCTCCTGAGTCATCTCAGCCTGCTGAGCCAGAGGGTGGAAACATAAATGTAGCTTATATGGCCCAGATGCTAGCTGCAGCGATCCAACAGCCGAGAGAGACAGGAGTGTCCATTGAGCAAACTAAAAAATTAAACGCTAAGCCGTATGATGGTACCGAAGACCCTAAGAGAGCTCTATCCTAGTTAGAGAATAATGAAGAAATTTTCCAGGTTATGGGATGTACTGAAGAACAGATGGTGGTATACCCTGCATTTCTGTTGGAGGAAGGAGCGAAATACTAGTGGAAGGCCTTGCAAAGAAGGAATGCCGATGGGGTGTCTTGGGTGCTTTTCAAAGAAGAATTTTTGAATAAGTTCTACCCCAAAAATTATAAAGTTACGAAGATAGAAAAGTTCTTCAAGCTGGAACAAGGTTCTCTCTTGGTGGCAGAGTATGAGAAGAAGCTTTCAGAGCTCCTCCATGCCGTTCCCTTTATAACTGATAATAAAGAGTAGAAGGCTAATTGGTTTGTAGTGGGTCTCAATCCTCAGATCAAGACGTACGTGGTATCGATAACCCACACTCAGTATGGAGCATTGGTAGAAGCTGCAACTTGAGTTGAAAGAAGCATGGCGGCCAGTCCTAAACCGAAACAGCAAAGCTAGAAAAAAGGTTGGTCAGGTGGTTCTCAAGAAGGACCTAGTAAATTCACATGAATAAAGGAGAAATTTATATGGTTCAGTAGTCAAAACCAAAGCCAAGGAGCTCAATCCAGTCAAGTTTTCGTTTAGCAACCATCGGCTGGATCTCGAAGCACTAAAGAGAGTTTGAAGAATTTTTCGGTGTTTAATAAATGTGGCAAGGCCCATCGAGGGGATTGTAGGAAAAGTGACTACTAGTTGTTATAAGTGTGGTTAATAGGGCCACTATATGAGGGATTGCCTGAATGACTGAGCCAGTAGTAAGCCAAAAGACAGACCACCAACTCTGGGACAAACTAGTGGTGGCCGAGTACAGATTCGAGACGGTCCTTAATTTAGAAGGCCGAGCGGCTTAGGCCAGCCTAATAGGGGAGCCGGTCAAGGAGGATCATCCGGAGGACCGCAAGGCAGACCTTATACCAGACTAGGGTATTTGCAGTGACCTAGCAGAAGGCAGATGCGGCCCCATAAGTTGTGACAGGTACGATGTCAATTTTTTATCAAGATGCTTATTAAGTATTGATAGATCCTAGAGCGACCCATTCTTTTATTTCTGTGGAGTTTGTTGTAAATGCTAGTATAGTACCCCAGTTATTAGATTGTGTGGTAGTAGTGTCTCTTCCTACAGGACAATCCATTCTAGCAGAAAGGGTGTATAGGGATAGTAAAATCAGTATTGAGGGCCAAGAGTTTATGGCGGATTTAATTTTACTGGCCATCAGTGAGTTTGAAGTGATTTTAAGGATGGATTAGTTGTCTAAATATCGGGCTTTAATGGATTATTTTTGAAAATAATTCAGATTATGTAGCCCAGGGGGAATGGAATTCATTTTCTGTGGAGTTCCAGATCACTTCCCGTCAGTATGGTGTCGGTAATGAGGGCAAGAAAGATGCTTCGAAAGTCATGTCAGGGGTACGTAATCTATGTCATAGAAGTAAGAAACGGTGGAACGAAATTGGAGGATATTCCAGTGGTTAGAGAATTTTTGGATGTATTCTCAGAGGATCTTTCGGGCTTTCCTCTAGATAGAGAAATAGAGTTTCAAATAGAAACTGAAAGTGCTTTGGAATGCAAGCAATTTCTAAACTACAGAATGACTCCTTCAGAATTGAAAGAACTGAAAATGCAAATAGAAGAGTTGGTGAATAAGGGTTTCATCAGACCAAGTACTTCTCCTTGAGGGGCACTAATTTTGTTTGTAAAAAATAAAGATAGAAGTATAAGATTATGCATTGATTACAGGGAACTGAATAAAGTAACAGTGCGTAATGAATATCCACTTCCGAGAATTGATGATTTGTTTGATCAGCTACAGGGGGCCAGAGTATTTTTCAAGATAGATATGAGGTCAAACTATCATCAACTAAAAATCTGAGAGGAAGATGTTCCCAAGACGGCCTTTAGGACCCGATACGGGCATTATGAATTCCCGATTATACCTTTTGGGCTGACTAATGCCCCAGCTGCTTTTATGGATCTTATGAACATAGTCTTTCAATCCTATTTAGATCAATTTGAAATAGTATTTATTAATGATATACTAGTTTATTCAAGCAGTGAGGAAGAGCACGCAGAACATCTGAGGATTGTTTTACAAACCTTAAGGGAGCATCGGTTGTACTCCAAACTTATTAAATGTCAATTCTGGCTAGATAAAGTTGCATTTTTGGGACATGTAATCTCCGTAGAAAGGGTAACAATAGATCCCCAGAAGATTGAAGTTATAGTAAATTAGAGACAACTCACGAATGTGACGGAGGTTCGTAGTTTCTTGGGTTCTGCTGGATATTATAGGAAGTTTGTAGAGGGATTTTCAAATATAGTCGCTCTTTTGACTAAACTAACCTGAAAAGAAGAGAAGTTTGTAGGGTCGAAAGCGTGCCAGCAAAGTTTTGAATAGCTAAAGCGAAGGTTGATTTCAGCCCCAATGCTTACACAGTCGTTAAGGAATGACGGATGCAGAAGAAGGTTGTGTGCTGATGCAGAAAGAGGTTGTGTGCTTTGCAGAAGGAGAAAGTAATAGCTTATGCTTCCAGACAATTAAAGAAGCATGAACAAAATTATCCTACACATGACCTATAACTAGCTGCAGTAGTTTTTACTCTAAGAATTTGGAGGCATTATTTGTATGGGGTTCCTTGTAAGATCTTTACGGACCATAAGAGCCTGCAATACTTGTTCACCCAGAAAGAATTGAATATGAGGCAGAGAAGGTAACTGGAGCTTATTAATGATTATGAGTACACTCTGGAGTACCATCCGGGAAAAGCTAATATAGTAGCAGATGCCCTCTGTAGAAAGTCTGTCGGTTCAATAGCTCACTTGAAGGTCGCATATCTATCAATGCTAATAGAATTTAGGTCTTTGGGTGTAAAATTAGAATTGTCAGATTCGGGAGCACTATCAGCCACATTTCAGGTTCATTCGATATTGGTTGATTGGATTAGAGAACTACAAACTCAAGATCCACAGGTAGTGAAATTAAAGGGTGAAATCAAGTCAGGGCAGCGAAAAGATCTTTCAGTGACCGAGGATGGTGTAGTAACCTTGGGTCGGAGATGATGTGTTTTGGATGTAAATAAGTTAAGAAGAGAGATTATGGAAGAAGCTCATTCTTCTGCATATGTTATGTATCTGGGAAGCACAAAGATGTACTGTACCCTAAAAGAACACTACTGGTGGAAGGGCATAAAGAAAGATGTAGTTGAATTTGTCTCAAGATGCCTAACTTGCCAGCAAGTAAAGACTGAGCATCAGAAACTTGCAGGGCTCTTACAACCTCTTCCGATTCCTAAGTGAAAGTGGGAGAGAATAACAATGAATTTCGTGGTAGGACTTCTGCGTAGCCAAAGAGGCAACGACGCAATATGGGTAATTGTTGATAGACTGACAAAATCTGCCTATTTATTACCTATTAGAAGCAATTATTCTTTATATAAATTAGCTCAGTTGTAAGTAGATGAGGTGGTATGACGCCATGGCATTCCAGTATCCATTGTGTCTGATAGGGACCAACGGTTCACTTCTCGATTTTGGCCCAACTTACAGAAAGCTCTAAGCACTAAATTGAATTTCAGTACGGCCTTTCATCAACAGACGGATGGCCAGTCTGAGCGAACAATTCAGGTACTCGAGGATATGTTTAAAGTGTGTGTTATGGAGTTTAGGGAAAGTTGGGATACTCATCTGCCACTGATGGAATTCGCCTATAATAATAGTTACCAGAATAGCATCGGGATGGCACCAAATGAAGTATTGTATGGAAGGAAGTACAGAACTCTAGTTTGTTGGAATGAGGTAGGTGAAAGGAAACTGGTCTGCCTAGAAATTGTCCTGATTACTTCAGAAAAGATTCAAATTATCAAGAAAATATTAAAAATAGCTAACGATAGACAGAAAAGTTATGCAGATAATAAGATAAGAGACTTGGAGTTTCAGATTGGTGATAAGGTCTTTCTGAAGATATTGCCATAGAAGGAAGTACTAAGATTAGGGAAGTGAGGAAAGCTGAGTCCTTGATACATTGGGCCGTACGAGATAGCTAGAAGAGTTAGAAAAGTGGCATACCATCTACGGTTACCAAAAGATCTAGCTAGAAATCATGATGTGTTTCATGTTTTTATACTTCGCAAGTATTTTACAGATCCTTCGCACATCCTAAGAGAATAGTCTATAGAATTGAACGAGAATTTAACCTACGATGAGAAGCCTGTACAAATCCTAGACTAAAAGGAGCAAGTGCTTTGTAATAAAAGTATTCTCTTGGTGAAAGTGTTATGGATGAACCATAAAGTAGAAGAAGCCATATGGGAACATGAAGATCAAATATGAGTACAACATCCCTACCTCTTCGAGACAGGTAAGATTTTAATTTTGAGGACAAATTTTTTTTTTAAGGAGGGGTGAAATTGTAATATCGAATCCCTATTAGTAGTATCGACGCCTAGATTTCGGTATAGAGCAATAAATACACTGTAGGGTTACCCAATTCTAACCTATTAGAAATATTTTTTTTATTGTGCACGTAAGAGATATTAGACCTAATTCGACACTCGGTCGGAGCTTCTGACAACTTTAGAATAGTTTTGAAATTTTTCTCTATTGGCCTGGAAAAGAAAATTTTAATTTACTACATGAATTTCTATTTAAGGGTTATGTATGGAACAAGCCTTTATTGAGAAACACAATCCATATATTAGAGAATTGACCAATTAGAGGCAATTTCATAGATTGCCAAGTTAGGAATTCTAGTTAGTTCCTTTGACTATTCTAACTAGATAGTTACAAAGGAACCAATTACATACTTAGTTTTCAATTAATGGCAAATTAAAAATTTGGAGTAAGTTGAGGAGCAAATTAAACAATTGAGGGAGCACTATATAAAGGTGGAATTGCGTAGAAATTTGGAGAGAGGAAAGCAAAAGCATCTTAGAGCAAAAGAGAAGCGAAATTCATCCAAGTGAAGAGGGGTGCTGCTACAGTGAAATTTCAAGATTTTTTTCAAGATTTTTCATTCTTAATCAAACTAAAATAAGGTCAAATACAAGTTCTTAAGATCAATTGAAGCTTCCATTAGTGAAAATCCAAGAAAAAGAGGTAAGAAAAGCATTGTTTTGTGATGATGATATGTGAACTTTCAAGATTACTTCAATTGATGTTCTTGGTTTAGATTGAGTTGAATTCTAGTGTGGAGCTTGAAGGAGTTATCAAATTGAACAAATTGGCAAGGTAAGAATTAGGGTTTTAGGTGACTTTGATGTATAGACTTCAATTGGTTGTAATTAGGACATTAGAATGAAATTGGCTTGATTTTGATACTATTACAGTAAGAAATTGATGAAAAGAAATTGATGAAAAGAAATGTGTTGGGTGGTGGATGTAAATTCATACACTTTAGGGAAGTTAGGGTTGAGTTGTGTTTTAGTTGAATTGTTGTGTATAAATGGTGTCTTATATAAATTGAATGTATATGGTTGACAGAAAATAAAAAATGAAGAGAATGAGACATAATTGTCCATTATGGTAAGGTGAAGGGCAATTATGTCCAACCGAAGTTATAGGGTGTTAAGCAATTTTCTTCTCATCAGATGGTGAATTAGATAAGATTGAATGGCTTCATAAATGAAAATTGAAAAGTAGTATCCATCCGGGCTTTGTATGTCAATTAGAGCGTTTAATAGTGAAATGAGATTCTAGCGTTTGAATTGGTTCTAAATGTCATTTATGGCGTGTAGGTGGAAAAAATCAAGACCGGTAACTGGAGTAGAAATCCAGAGCGAAATTGAGCTCGGAACGGTTGTGAGTAAAAATATGTCATTTTGTTTATCATTCGTTTATTATGTTTCCGCATAATGAAATTGTATATTTTATGTGCTTTTACTGCATAAACATGATTTATAATTTTGATATATATCCATAGATATGTTGTTATATGTTTAGTTTAAGAAACAGCTTTTTAAAAAGACCATTAGTACCCTCGATTATAGTGATGGTGATGGTTTAAGACCCGGATGGTATATCTCGTATACATCGACAGGTTTTCGAGGGTGTGTCACTAACTCCGAGAAGTTGGGTTATCGACTCATGTGAGTCGCTCCAATATGGCATATTGTCTCGCTATATGCATGCGATGTAAGATTCTACTGCATAGCCAGTGAGATGTCTTAAGATTCACAGTGGGTGTTACTAGCTGAGACGCCCTGTTACTTACTCACGTGTGTGGTGTTAGTGGAGTCACTGTGTGAATATAGAGCTTTAGGGTTACCATTGGTATAGTTTCGAAAGAAAATGGCTGAGCGAGGGCTTTTATAGTTTTAGATCTACCGATCGCATATTATGCATTTATATGTACATGCTAGTTATTATGTTTTACAGATTTTAGATATTATTTTCAGAAGATGTAAATAAAACCCGCTCGGCAAGATTTCATCGGCTTATGATGTTAGAAACCATTTTACTGCTTTATACAAGTTTTAGAAACATGATTTATGAATGTCCTTAGAATTTAATATCTATGCAAAATTTTATTTTATTTGAAATCTTAAATGCATTCATTGAGCTTCTTTAGCTCATTCATTTTGTGTTTTATATTTTCTAAACACCCTTTCTATGTGCAGGTCTCAGTACGTAAGCTGCTTATTCTTTTACTGTCGATTAGTGCGCTAAATTTGAAGATCACTTTTGTAAATGTAAATGTGTTAAGTAGTACTCTTTTTACTTTCTCCATATAGGCTTGTGTATTGTACATATGTTTTGAACAAACAAGAAAAGATTTCGATATTGTGATGATCGTTTCATGTTTTACTAGTTTGCCATTTTTTGATCAAAAATGGAATTGTTAAGTTGAGATGGATTTGATTTTGAATAGGACCGGAGGTCCTATTTGCAGATATTGAGAAGCTGTATTGAAATAGAAATGTAATTCCTTACAGGTTTTGTATTGAATTTTCTAAAAAATTGGGGTTTTCTTTGTAAACTTTAATAAGTTGTTTTCACGTATATTCCAGCAAGAACTAAAAAGGGGTTTGTCTCGCAGAATTTTTCCACTTCCACAGTTAAATTCTGAGAAACTTTTGTCGGGGTATCCGGCAGGGCCACTGAGATCTATAGTAGAGGGTCTCAAGATGGGTCCTGTCAGAGACGCCCTGTGACCTAACTCACATGTGTGGTGCTAGTTAAGTCGCTACGTGAGTATAGAGCTTTAAGGTTACAATTGGTAAAGTTGCGAAAGCAAATGGCCGAGCGAAGGCTTTAATAGTTTTCGATCTACCGATCGCATATTATGCATTTATATGTATATGCTAGTTATTATGTTTTACAGATTTTAGATATTGTTTTCTGAAGATGTAAATAAAATCTGCTCGGCAAGATTTTATCGACTTATGATGTTAGAAACCATTTTACTGCTTTATACAAGTTTTAGAAACATGATTTATGCATGTTCTTAGAATTTAATATCTATGCAGAATGTTATTTTATTTGAAATCTTAAATGCACTCACTGAATTCCTTTAGTTCACTCGTTTTGTGTTTTATATTTTCTAAACTCCCTTTCCAGGTGCAGGTCTCAGTATGTAGGCTGCTGATTTTCCTATTGCCGATTAGTGGGGCAAATCTGAAGATCATTTTTGTAAATGTAAATGTGTTGAATAGCACTCGTTTTGCTTTTTACATAGTAGTTTAGGTTTGTGTATTGTACATATGGTTTGAAGAAACAAGAAAAATTTTGATATTGTGATGATCGTTTCATGTTTTACTAGTTTGCCATTTTTTTGATCAAAAATGGAATTGTTAAGTTGAGATAGATTTAATTTTGAATAGGATCGGAGGTCCTATTTGCAGATATTGAGAAGCCGTATTGAAATAAAAATGAATTTTTTGCAGGTTTTGTATTGAATTTTCCAAAAAGCTGGGGTTTTTTTGTAAAATTTAATAAGTTGTTTTCACGTATATTCCAGGATTTTCTTAGTAATAACAAGAATCAAAAAGGGGTTTATCTCATGGAATTTCTCCACTTACATAGTTAAATTCTGAGAAACTTTTGTCGGGATGCCCGGCAGGGCCGCTGGGATCAATAGTAGAGGGTCTCAGGGTGGGTCCTGTCAGAGACGCCCCGTGACCTAACTCATGTGTGCGGTACTAGTTGAGTCGCTACGTGAGTATAGAGCTTTAAGGTTATCATTGGTAAGGTTTCGAAAGCAAATGGCCAAGCGAGGGCTTTAATAATTTTCGATCTACCGATCGTATATTGTGCATTTATATGTATATGCTAGTTATTATGTTTTACAGATTTTAGATATTTTTTTCCGAAGATGTAAATAAAATCCGATCGGTAAGATTTTATCGACTTATGATGTTAGAAACCATTTTACTGCTTTATACAAGTTTTAGAAACATAATTTATGCATATCACTAGAATTTAATATCTATGCAGAATGTTATTTTATTTGAAATCTTAAATGCACTCACTGAATTCCTTTAGCTCACTCGTTTTGTGCTTTATGTTTTCTAAACCCCCTTTCCAGGTGCAGGTCTCAGTATGCAAGCGCTAATTTTTCTACTGCCGATTAGTGGGGTAAATTTAAAGATCATTTTTGTAAATGTAAATGTGCTGAATAGCACTCTTTTTGCTTTCTGTATAGTAGTATAGGCTTGTGTATTGTACATATGGTTTGAAGAAAAAAGAAAATATTT
This sequence comes from Ailanthus altissimus, assembly GCA_946807835.1. Lineage (NCBI taxonomy): Eukaryota > Viridiplantae > Streptophyta > Magnoliopsida > Sapindales > Simaroubaceae > Ailanthus > Ailanthus altissimus. Next base: position 12,171,844 of record OX327684.1, read on the forward strand.
CGATATTGTGATGATCATTTCACGTTTTACTAGTATACCAGTTTTTGATCAAAAATGGAATTGTTGAGTTGAGATGGATTTTGTTTTGAAAATGACCAGAGGTCCTATTTGGAGATATTGAGAAGCTGTATTGAAATAGAAATACAATTCTGTGCAGACTTTTTATTGAATTTTCAGAAAAATAGGGAAAACTCTGCCCCTTTTTTTGTGTAAAATTTAATAAGCTTTTTTCACGTATATTCTAGGATTTTCTCAGTAATAATAAGAACTAAAACGAGTTTCGCCTTGCAAAATTTCTCCCTTAACACAGTTAAATTCTTAGAAACTTCCATCGGAGTGCCCGACTGGGCCACTGGGATCTACAGTAAAAGGTCTCGGGGCGGGTCTTGTCACTAACATTACACATCTAGTATTGACTGAGAGTGTAGTGCCATTTTATAGAAGAAATTACCTTCTAATCTCAAGGATCTTAGAAGCTTCACCATCCTATGCACTATTGGTAATTACAATTTTAGGAAAGCTTTATGTGATCTAAGAACCAACATCATTCTCATAACGCTATTAATCTATAACAACTGGGCTTGGGTGAAGCAAAGCTTACTAATGTAACACTGCAAATTGCTGACAGATCCTTCACTATATTAAAGGAAAATTTGAAAACATGTTATTCACGGTAAATTAGTTCATCTTCCTAACTAAGTTCATCGTTCTTTACATGGAGAAAGATTTAGAGATCCCCACTATTTTGGGCCGATCTTTTTTGAGCCACTGGTCGGGCATTAATAAATGTACAGAATGGGGAAATATTAATGAGGGTGCAAACTAGAGCAATAACATTAAGTGTTTTCAAGGAAATCAAATTGCCAACTGAAAGTGAAGATTGTTTCAGAATTTATACAATGCATCCACATAAAGAACAACAATCTCCACAAGTGAAGGGGATAGAAATGCACCCTTAGATTAAAAAGAAAGCGATACTATACAAAATTAAGAGAAAGAAGCAACACAACTTGCACTTCAAGGAAAAATTAGAAGATACCAGCCAAAGAACCTCTTTTATCCAATCTAAGATAAAGTTCTTTCTAAAAAAAACACAGAATAAGTTGGTGGGAGACAATTCTTAAAAACCACATCGGGGAGCTATAGAAGTTTAAGAAGAAAAGTACTAATTACCATATGCTCCAACTAAAATCTTATTGGCAACATGCTTTCGACGTTAAATCAAACATTGCTTGGGAGGCAACCCAAGATAAATGTCTACTTTCTTTAATTGTTGGGTGAATTTTAATTAAAAATATCGAGGAAAAAAAGGAGCCAACACTTCAAGGTCCACCAGAGACTGCTGTAGCATTGAAGAAGGGACTATTCTACATTCTAGATCAACACCAAAATATCTACAAGCCTAGTGTCCTAGAATAAATTCTAAAGAACAAAACACTAGTGCGGTATAAGCTTCCCGCCACCCGCGCCAATCCAACATCCTTGCATTCTAGACTTAGTGCCACGATGATAACAATACAAATTCATAAGTGGCCAGCTTGTAACTTCTTCTTCGTCATCCCTTCTTCGCTGAGCTTTTAAGTTTTCCCACCACAAAAGTGCGTAATCGGTAAACTCAAGTGCTGCTACCTTACACTTCTTTGCCTCAGGATACTCATGCCAATCAAACACCCTTTCTACCTTCTGAACCCATTCAAGATACTCCTCAGGAGAACTAGTACCTCTAAATGGTGGTATATTAAGTTTGATACCACTAGTAGGGTCATTTTGCTGCCTCCTTATCCTACCCCTATCTTCAGCCTCATCATCCCTATTTGGCTCATCTCCAGCATCCCCTAGGTCATTTCGAGGTACCCTATGCCCTACCCGCCTTTGTTGGGGTTGCAAAGTGTTTCTTTGCATCATTTCTATAATTGCAGCAAGTTGTCCACGAATTTCAGTAATCTCATCTCGAAATTCATCATGAGCTCGTTGTAAGCCCACGAGTTGAGCTTGTTCTAAACTCAATCCCTTTGGTACTCTACTTGCATCATCGTCAGCCATTATTAACAAAAACCCCAAACAAGTATGAACAATTGAACAACACAACCAGTAGCTAAAACACTCTTCTCAAACTGAATTTTTCACCAATTCAGTAAATACAATCAGATAGCAACAATTTACTCAAATTCGAAATTTCCAGGTTCACAAAATTTCCAGGTTCAAGAACAATTTAATTCAGCCAACCCATCTCCAGTTCACAAACTACTAAGAATTAATTTTAATGTTTCAGAGTTGCAATTCAACTCCTCAATTAGAGACCCAAACTGATAATAACCCCACAATATTATATAACACAAAAAATAGAAAGACACCTTCAATAGCTGAAACTTCAGTTTGCACACTGAAATCCTGTGCTCTGATACCAGATGATGTGCCTTGATTTATAACAAAATTAAATTGTGAAGTTGATGGAGGATAGAACTAAATAGATACCTTGATAAGTCGTATGGACGCCACAAGGATCAATTTAGGGTTTTGACGCCACACTCTTGGTGATCAAAGAGTGATAAGTCAGCAACTATCTTCAAGAGTTGAAAAAAACTTGAGAAGACAATTTTGAGAGAGAAAAAAGTCTATTTTCGTGCATCCAAATCCAAAATGAGGCAACTGCCTCTACAAGACTTTTACATGCCTTATATAAGCTTACAAAATGAGGTGAAACCCTAATGTTACCTAATAAACTTAAAAAGGCCCAAAATAAGCCCAATATGACTTAACAATTTAAAACAAAACTAAACAAGTTCAAAAATAGCCCAAATACATAAAAATAGTAACATAAGAAGTAAATAAAGCCCAATAGCATGAAAAGAAAACCCTTAGCTGCTTCTTAAAGCCCAACGTCACCAAACGTCTCTAAATCACGTCCCAATCTCAAATTGAAGACAAATAAATACATTTAGCTCGTTTCCATTCAGATCGCAAGCTTCTAATCCCATAGAAGCTTCAATAGCTTCAATTTGACTACTTATGGCCCTTTGAAGCTGTTTAGCCTTAGCCCTTGTTATTGGACCATCTGAAATCTCCTTTACGCTCAGCTCGCCTTCTTGAGTTAATTTAGAACCTTCATGATGCACATCATCCATACTTATTCCTTTTGAGCCTAAATACTCGTTTCTTGGTTCAACTATATTACAAGCCTAGACTTTAAACTTATTCAACCAAAAACTTACCCGTAACACCATAAACCTTAGATTTACCTAGAATTAATATTGGAAAAATGCAAATTTGTGGTTGTATAAGAATAGGATACCATACTGTATAGAATTGAGCAAAAAGTAATAAAATCTAATTGGTAGTTATCAATCTAAGTTTGGGAGTATGTCACTTTTTATTATTAAGAAAACTCTTTAAATTCTTTATACCCCTCCCCCCTTAAGAAAAGAACAAATTCTTTGAAAATTAATTGGTTAAATAGAAGGATGGAAACATCTAAAGTTTTAGGGAAGAGATAAATCAAGGTAAGAAGATCAAGAGGATTCTAAGAATAGCCTAGTGTTCATGATGTAACTTGAGCCAAATTCGTTTATCCTTATGTTTCACCTTGACCTTAGACTTGTGTTAAAAGCTGACAGAAGACCTAAGAAATCCCTAGACATATGTATTTCTACATTAATAAAGAGTGGTATAGAAAGTAAATCTATGATAGTGTTGTTACAAATTGAAATACGAGATACTATCTTTCTGTACAATCTCGAGTAATTGAGTAAAAGTAGGTAAAATTTGACTATTACATTATTGAATACACACACACACACAAAAGGTGATCATTTTTATGGAAGTATAAAGAACTAAATGATGGTAGTTTGAGTTATTAATGGTTGTTTGTTATTTTTGAATTGACTTGTTGATATTATAACAACCTTTAAGACTTCAATACGATCACCAAAACAATGTAGCATGTCATGTTTGCTGAGTCTTTATGAGTCAAGCTTATATTTCTTCTTTTTATATTTTATCTATCCTTGCTTGAGAATGAACAATTCTCTAAGTATGGGGAGGTTGATAAGAGCAAAATAGATTTGTATTTTGAACCTAATTTACTTAGGAATTGTTTTTTTTTATAATTAATAAAAGGCTACTTATGTGTTTAATGTTGATTTTATAGGGTTTGAGCATTAGATGATGAAAAGTGAAGGAGCAAAATTATGAAAATTAGAGTCAACATTAGAAATTAGGACTAAACGCCGTGACAATAAGAAGGTGAACGCTCCAATGTTCATAGAGGAAGAAAGCTCCAGCAATAGATGGAGAACACTACGATGATAATTCCAAAAACTGCATTGCTCCAACGCTAGTAAGCCATCGACCCAGTAATGTGACTAAGTTCAAAACCATGATTTCCAAGGCTCAATGCCCTAAAGTTGAGTGATTACCACTGTAGCGATAGAATATTTAAAGGCAACGCCCCAACAATAAGTGAAGAATGCCCTAGTGTTGGTACCTTTCTTAATCAGATTCTAAGTATGTCTCCAAGACTCTAAGGCTTCCCTATAAAATATGCCACTCATCCCAGTGATATTGGAATTCACAACTTAGTTTTTTAGAGCAAATTGAGCAAAATGTAGAGTAATTTAGAGAGAGAGTCATACATATCAAGAGGAGCAAGAGTTTAGTGTATTTTCAGATCAACCAATTGTAAGTCAGACTAAAACGACATCAATTTTAGTTTACTTTTTGGTTGTATCATGTTTTCAATTATTTCTAGCCTTTATTCTCTAGTAATATTTTAACTAATCTTATTTTCTAAGGTATAGCTTGAACTCAATATTTGTGCTTAAATTATTATTATTTTTTTTATATTTTATGAACTCAGTTTTTATTACTCAAATTACTAGATTTTAATGCTTTTCATATACCTGGCCATTTATTGATTGATTGAGGAATATATTAATAAACTTGAAAAAGGCATCATTGTGTTTTATCCTAGGGTAATTTGATATTTGATTTCAGAATAGTATTTGTAAGTTTCAATATAGGATAGGAATATACCTATATTGCTTGTATAGTTAAAAAGACTTGAACTTAATGATATGAACCTCGTCAACGATGTGACAAAACCCAACACCAAAATGTGGAATCAAACCGCAAGATCTTTAAGACACAAGTTTGATGAGTCTCGACTCTTAACGTAGCAAACCAAGAACCAAGTCTACGGCTGGATAGAGGACGCCATACCAAGAAACCCAAGGACACTCAAGAATCAAGGTGATAAGTCAAGTTGTTTGAATGCTACAAGAATACCTTTATAAGTTTAAGTCATTTTAAGAATGAAATAAGAACAAAAAAACTCTCAAATTAGTTTTTGGAATTCTCCATCCTCACTCTTAATCCCTATAGTATTTATTGAGACCATATGAGATGTCAAGTTACAACTTTCAAACATAAATTTTAAACTTACAACTACCCTCTCACTCAAAGTCAAAAATTACAACTACCCTCACACTCAAAAGTCTATAATTACAACTAACACAACAAAATTCAAACATATCACAACAAACTTACAGCTACCCGCATACCCAAAAGTCCACAATTACAACTAACACAACAATTGCAATTTCAAAATTCAAACATAATCTCTACTAATTTAACCAACATGTTCGTAAGTCTTGAATTTGAAGAAAAAGTAATTACTGGCCTTCTAAAATCAAATCTCCATAAAATCTGCCTATATTAAATTTAAATTCAAAATTAATATCTTGAAATTTTTGAAAGCTATGTAGATCTTTAATTTGACTCTTCCAGAACTTTAATCAAAGTGATTAGGTTCTCTTGAATCTAATTTAGACTTATTTGAAATGGATTTGGTCTTATGCTAGACTTCCATATGTTTTTCATCTCATAAACTTATTGAATCAACCTATATAATGCTTCTTTAAAACGCTTAGCTCTAAGTCTTGTGATTAGCCCACTTGGCAAACTTAATTGATCATGTTATTGTTGGCCTTGAGTCCCTCCAAGCCCATATGTGAGTTCTTTCTCTTGTAAGTGTAAAAGCTGTGCAGCTTCATTTGCATCATTCTCTCCTTCTTGAATAAGATTTACCCTCAAGTCTTCGTTTGCATCATCACCTACATCAAAAGGCGATAAGTCAAAAACATTAAAGCTAGCACTAACACCTTACTCACTAGGTAATTTAATTTGTAAGCATTGTCATTAATGCGTTCCAATACTCAAAATGGCCTATTACCCCTAAGAAGGAGTTTGGAACGTCTTTGCTCGAGAAAGTAGCCCTTCCTCATATGCAGCCAAACCCAATCTCCTGATTCTAAGACAAACTTCTTAGGTACCTTATTGGCTTCTTTGGCATATTGCTCCGTCTGCCGTTCTATGTTTTGCTTTGCTTTCTTATGAATTTACTTAATAAAATCAGCTTTTTTTTTTTTGCCATCTAAGTTAACACGTTCACTAAAGGTAAAGGAGTTAAATCCAAAGGAGTCAATAGTTTAAACCTATAGACAATCTCAAACAGTGAAAACTTAGTTGCAGAATGAACACAACGATTACAAGCAAATTCAACATGTGACAAATAGTCTTCCCACGTTTTCAAATTTTTTTGTATGATAGTAACAAACAAAGTATATAAAGTCCAATTTACTACTTCGGTTTGACCATTAGTTTACAACAATTTAGTTCCCAACTTTCCCCAAAAAATCTTTCAAAAGTAGCTCAAGAACCATGCATCCCGATTAGAAACAATAGTCCTAAGCATACCATGCAACCTAATAATCTCCTTGAAAAATAAATCGGTTATATGTGATGCATCAGCAGTTTTATGTCATGCAATAAAATGTGCCATCTTAGAGAAATTATCAAAAACCACAAAAACTGAGTCTCTCCCCGTTTTAGTCTTAGGTAAGCCTAAAATAAAATCCATAAAAACATTGACCCAATGTGCACTATGAATAGAGAGAGGTGTGTATAACTCATGTGGTTTATGCCTAGACTTAGCTTTCTTGCAAGTAATGCATCTCGCACAAATCCTCTCTACATCACGTTTCATGTATGGCCAAAAGAAATGCTCATGCAATACATTTAAAGTCTTTGCTACCTCAAAATAACCCATCAAATTACCACTATGTGCTTCCCGAATAAGTAATTCACGCAAGAATGAATGTGGAACACACAAGTTATTTTCTCGAAGTAGAAAATCACAATATATTTTAGTCACCAAAATCAGAATCCATTGTATAAAATTTCTTTATGTAATAAAATCCAAGCAATTGAGCATCAAGGGGTGAAAGCAAAGCGTACCTGTGTGATAGTGCATCGGTAATTACATTTTCCTTACCTTGTTCATATTTGATCACATAGGAAAATGTTTCAATGAACTCCACCCAACTAGCAAGCGTTTGCTTAACTTATGTTGCCCTTTAAATGCTTAAACGATTCGTGATCCGTATGAATAACAAACTCTTTTAGTCATAGGTAGTGCTGTCAGGTCTCTAGAGTTTCAACTGATGAGAACCAACAAGTTGATCACCATTCGGTTAAGGTTGGAAAAGATCCTTTAAACGTTTATGGAAGACCAATGACAAGAGCTAAAGCTAAAAGAATGAAAGAAGCCTTAACTTGTTTAATGGAAAACATTTGGAAGGAGCACGCTAGTCAAGTTTCGGTCAAGGTTCTAAGGATGCAAGAAGAATCTAAAATGGTCAACATGATTCAAGCAAGTCCAAATCATGAAGACAAGAGTCCAACCCTATTAGAATAAAGTTTTTAGCTTATCTTGAAGAATAAAAAAGCCATTCGGCCATGTTGGTGATCAGGTGCTATGGAGTGCAAATTAAGGTTCAATGGATCAGATATGATTAAGGACCATGATCAAATACGATTAATATAATGTGGTGTGCAAGTTAAAGATAAATGCAAAGGAGTTACAAATGAGTTATGCTGCCATTATCTTAAATGGTGTAATTTGTAACTGTTCTTAGCCTTTGTTCTATATAAACAAGGTTGATTTGTTTTCATGGGGGAGACAATTTCATGATATATAAAGTTTGGAGCACTTGAGAGTGTTTTGTTTTTAAGTTCTTGCATGAACTTTGGAACTTATCAAGTTTATTCAGCTTGTGGCGTTCAAATCCTTCAAATCGTTATTTTTCATTAAACTTATCAACTTTCATAGTTTGTGGCATTTTGGGGAAATCAAAGTACTGTTCTAATTATTTTATCATCATTCCATTGATTAAGTATTAGAATAGTTTCTCTTACTTCATTCTTGAATGATCGGGTTTGTTTCAATTCGTTGGAGGGTGTTAATTTGCATTTCATGTGTATCATAGCTATCTAGCTATTGGGGTGTATGGTTGTCAAATTTAATGATTTCCATTATTTGGTATCAGAGCTTAGCTCAAGTTTGAGGTTTGCGTATCCATTTATTTGTTGTTTCTTTTAGTTATCACTTTGTTTCTTGTTTCTCTTTTAGCACCATATCTTAATTGTTGTGCTTCTTGAGGTTATTCTTATTTTTTTCAGCAGATTATTAAAAAAAAATTGTGAAATTCAAGGGATTCTTGCAAAAAAAAAAAAAAACTAAAACAAAATATATATATATATATATACAGAAATCTCTCTATGTTCATATGATTACTTGTTTCGGTTTGGGAAGTATTTAAAATTTTAACTTTCTTAACCAAAACAGACAAAAATTCTTGTTGGGATAGAAATTGATATTTCAATTCTAATCTTTTCTTGTAATATTTCAGTTTTAAACTTTGCTCGTGATATTGAATTATCTTTTATCTGCTTTCTTAGACCTACCAAATTTCACTCTATTGAATTTGCCATAATCTGAATTGTTTGCTTAATGATCTTAGTTAATCTAAGAACCTAAAGAACAAAACAAGAGTGGTAAAAGGCAAGAGTGGTGAGATTAGCATCGAGAAAAGCCAAATAATTGTGTGAAACATGAGTGGTGTGAAATGGAGGCTATTCTAATATATTTTTTTTCTCAAATTTTTAAACATGTCTAACAAAGATAAAGATCTGAGTTCTTCCTCAAATGATATGGTGATTCAAGCAATGCAGCAACAATTTGAACGATTGTTCCAAGTGATTGGGGATGTAAAAGATCATCTAGAAAGACATGATGAAGCAATTACCAAATTGCAGGGAGAACCACAGCTAGGAAAATAACCACCTTTTATCAATGATGTATATGATGGTAGAGAAGATACATATGATGGCCAAGCTACCATAATCGGTCAAAATGTTAATCCTAAGAGACAAACTAGAAGAGGACGTTTTGATGGTGTTGACCGAAACATAGGTAGCATCAAAATGAAAATTCCTTCTTTTCAAGGGAGGAACAATCTGGAGGCCTATTTGGAGTGGGAATGAAAAGTGGAGCTGATCTTTGAATTTTATAACTACTCCGAAGATAAAAAGGTAAAACTAGCCGCTGTTGAATTTTATGATTATGCTATTGTTTGGTAGGATCAATTGTGCAAAGACAGGCATAGAAATGGTGAAAGACCTATAGAGACTTGGATGGAGATGAAACAAATCATGAGGAGGATATTTATCCCTAACTATTACTATATGGAATTGCATCAACGGTTGCAAACTTTGACACAAGGTTCCATGAGTGTAGAAGAATATCACAAGGAGATGGAGATAGCCATGATAAGGGCTAATGTGGAGGAGAACCGTAAGGCCATAATGGCTCGGTTGTTGAGTGGGTTAAACAAGAACATTGCTAATATTGTAGAGTTGCAACATTGTGTGGAGATTGAGGACATGGTGAATGTGGCCATGAAGATTGAACTACAACTCAAAAGGAAAGGCACAACGTATGATTCAAAACCTTATTCGGGTTCTTCTTCTTCTTGGAAACCAAATTAGAGTAAAAAAGATGATAAACCCATTGTTAAGCCTAAAGTTGATGAAACTAAAAACAAAAATGAGATAGGCAGCAAGGGTAGAGGTGAGAATCAAGCTAATCAAACTAGAGGCATTAAGTGTTTTAAGTGCCTTAGGCATGGTCATTATGAACGTGACTATCCTAATAAAAAGGTAATGAACATGAGGGATGGGGCGGTTAAATCTGACAGTGAGAGAGAAAATGAAGGTGACATGCCACATTTAGAAGATACTAGTGATGTAGAGGATGCTAGAGAAGAAAATTTGGTTGTACAACGCACACTTAGTTTGCAAAATAAAATTAATGAACATGGTGAGCAACGTGAAAATTTATTTCATACTCATTGTTTGTGTAATATCCAATCCCTATTAGTAGTATTGGCGCCTAGATTTCGGTATAGAGCAAATAAGACACCGTAGGGGTACTCGATTTTAACCCTATTAGGAATATTCTCTTTATAGTGCACGTGAGAGATATTAGACCTAATTTGGTAATTTCACACTCGATCGGTGCGCTGAACGACCCTAGAATATTTTTTGAATTTTTCTCTATTGGCTTAAAAAAGAAAATCCTAATTTACTACATGAATTTCCATTTAAGGGTTATGTATTGAACAAGCCTTTGTTGAGAAATACAATCCATATATTAAGGAATGGACCAATTACAAGCAATCTCATGGATTGCTAAGCTCGAAACTCTAGTTAGTTCTTTTGACTATTCTAACTAGGTAGTTACAAAGGAACCAATTAAATCTTTTCATTTGAACTAATGGCAAATTAGAAGTTTTGAGTAAGTTGAAGGGCAAAATGGTCAATTTAGGGTATGTTGAAAGGTTGCAGAATTTTCAAGAGATGAAAAGTAAACACTTAGAGCAAAAGAGAGCAAATTCGTGCAAGGGGGGAAGGTGCTGTTACAGTGAAATTTTAGTTTTTTTTTCATGATTTTTCATGTGTAATCAAGCTAAAATAAGGTTACATATGAATCCCTAAGCTCAATTGAAGCCTCAATTAGTGGAAATTCAAGAAAAAGAGGTAAGAAAAGTATTGTTTTATGAGTTTGATAAGTGAGCTTTCAAGAATGCTTAAATTGATGTTCTTGTGTGTATTCTTGGCTTAGATTGAATTGAATTCTAGTGTGGAGCTTGAAGGAGTCATCAATTTGCAGAAATTGGCAAGGTAAGAATTAAGATTTTTGGTGATTTTGTTGTACAGATTTCAATTGGTTGTAATTAGGGCTTTTAGAATGAAATTGGCTTCATTTTGTTGTAATTGGAACAAGAAATTAAGAAAAGGAATGTGTTGGAACCTAGGGTGAAATTCTGCCACTTTAGGAAAGTTAGGGATTGAGTGGTGTTTTGATTGAGTTGTTGTGTGTAAATGGTGTATATTGTAAATTGAATGTATATGGTTGATGGAAAAACCAAAAATGAAGAAAATGGGACATAATTGTCCATTTTGAAAAGGTGAAGGGCATGTATGTCCAACCAAGTTATAGGGCGTGCAATAATTTTCAGGGCGTTGGATGGTGAGTTAGATTAGATTAAATGACTCTGTAAATAAAAATCGAGAAGTAGTACGCATTCGGGCTTTGTATGCCAATTAGAGGATTTAGTAGTTAAATAAGATTCTAGCATTCGATTTGGTTCTAAATGTCATTTATAGCGCATAGGTGAAGATAACCGAGAGTGATAACGGGAGCAGAAATCGGGAGTGAAATTGAGCGTGGAGAGGTAATGAGTGAAAATCTGCCATTTTTTTTACTTTTCGTTTATTATGTTTTTGCATAATGAATATGTATGTTTTATGAGCTTTCGATGCATAAACATGATTTATGATCTTGATATATATATTCATAGGCATACTTTTACATGTTCGATTTGAGAAACAGTTTTAGAGTTTCTGCATTTGTTTTAAAGGCCATTGGTACCCTCAGATTGTAGTGGTGATGATTGTATTAGACCTGGTCGGTATATCTCGTGCACATGGACAGGTCTTGAGGGTGTGTCACTAACTCTGGGAAGTCGGGATGTCGAGTCATGTGAGTCGCCCTATGTGTACGGGGTATTATCTCGCTATATGTATGCAATGTAGGATTCCGCTGCATAGCCAGTGAGATGTCTTGAGATGTCATTGTGGGTGCTGCTAGTTGAGGTGCCCCGTGACCTACTCACGTGTGCGGTGCTAGTTGAGTCGCTACGTGAGTATTGGGAAGGCCAATGAAACTCTTATTGCTCTGATCCCTAAAATTGACGACCCTAAATCTTATGTGGACTTTTGACCAATTAGTCTTTATAATGTAATTTACAAAATCATTGCAAAGGCTCTAGCCAACAGACTTTATTGTGTTATGAATGAGGTGATATCTGAGTCTCAGATTGCTTTTATCCCAAGGCGCCTAATCATTGAAAATGTTATAATCAGATTTGAATGCCTCTATGCTCTTAAATGAAATAAATTTTCTGTTGGTAACTTCTTGGCCTTGAAATTGGATATGTTAAAGGCCTATAACTGAGTGGAATAGTCGTTCCTGCTGGCCATGATGGAGAGATTGGGTTTCTCTGGAAGTTGGTGCCAAAAGATCTATCGGTGTATATCTTCAGTTTCATACTCGGTTATTATTAATGGTGTACAGTATGGTCTTATTTCTCCTTCGAGAGATCTTCGCAAGGGGGATCCCTTATCCCCGTACCTATTTCTTTTTTGTGATGAGAGCCTCTACCATTCTTAAGTCTGCTATACAACGAGGTGACCTACATGGGTTGAGATGCAGAAATCATAGGCCAACAATTTCTCATTTATTCTTTGCTAATAATAGCCTGATTCTCACGAGGGCCTCATTGAACGATTGCATCGTGGTTAAAGAGATCTTACAGTTCTATGAACGTGCATCTGGATAGTTAATTAATAGCCAAAAATTGGTTGTTTTCTTTGGTACATCTATTCCATGGGAGGTTGCTTCACAGCTCACTTAATGTCTTGGAGTGGTCCAAGTTCCCCACAACAGCAAATACTTAGGGATTCTTTGTGTCACTGGTAAAAACAAACAAAACCTTTTTGCTGCCATAAAAGATAAAGTGTAGAATAAATTGAAACGTTGAAAGAGGCATCTATTTTTAGGTGAGGGTCGTGAGGTTCTCCTTAGCAATAATGCTATTTCAACTTATACCATAAACTTGTTCAGGCTCCCTAAAAGTCTTATTAAAGAAATCCAAAGGCTCTGTGCTAGATTCTTTTAAAGAGGTGATGAGAATAACAGAAAAATTTATTGGTATTCTTAGGATTTGTTATTCCGAAACAAGAAGGATGGTGGTCTTGGTTTTAGAGAATTGTCCTCTTTTAATCAGGCCATTCTCGCTAAGTTGGGGTGGAGACTGATCGCTTATCCTGACTCTTTGGTGGCACGAACTCTACAAAGTATTTACTTTTCTAACTTATCCTTCTTACAGGCACACCTTAGACAATCAAATTCCTTAGTTTGGAAAAGTATTTTATGAGAAGAAGCCTACTTTCAAAGGGACTTCGATGGCGTATTAGAGATGGATCAGCTGTATCAATATACCATGATTAATGGCTTCCTAGACTTATTTTCTTTAAACCTTCCTTCCCCTATAAACTGCTAGAGCATTCATTGGTGGAGGATTTCCTTCTCCCATTGGGTTATTGGAATTTTGAATTGGTTCGTGACTCATTCTCGGATGAAGAATATGACTTAATCCTCAGTATCCCTCATTCGCCATCTTGGTGGCGGTTGTGTGACTCAGTCATTTGGCATTTTGACAGACATGGGCAATTTACGATAAAGAGTGATTATTGGCTATCTCATATTCCTAACCTGGCTTCTTCCAGTATTGGCAATGCTGGTTCCCAATCCTGGTGGCAGCATCTATGGAATATGCAACTTTCACCGATGATCAAACACTTCGTTTGGATACTTGCACATGGTTGAATCCCTACATTTGCCAATCTCAAGAGGCATCATGTTCCTGTTGATGATTCTTGTAGTCGTTGTGCTAGAGGTGCTGAAAACTCCATCCACGCGCTCTGGCTATGTGATGCTTTAAAAAAAGTACGACAGGTTTGCTCATTCTTGCATGGTATACGTATTTCACCATAATACTCCTATTTTGGATCTCCTAATAGAATGTAAGGCGAGCTTATCTACCATGAATTACGAGGTGTTGTTGATTCTGTTTTGGCAACTATGGTATCTCAGAAACCAATTTGTTATGGGGCAGAAGTAATGGCTGCTTCTGATGTGCTTAACTGGGCTAAATGGTTTTTGTATGAGATCATGAATACTCGTGCAGGCACCTTTGAAACCTCTGATTTTTCATGAAGAAATTGGTTACCTTTGAGGCCTGGCTTAGTAAAACTTATTACTGATGCTGATCTTTCTCTAAAGCATTTCAAAGTTAGATTAGGTATGATCCTGCGAGATCACTATGGGGCTGTCTTAGCCTCTTCATCTATTTCGGTTCATGGTAAGTTCTCAGTGGACATTCTTGAAGCATTGGTGTTACTTCGAGGTCTTCACTTGGCCAGAATGCTGGGTTATCAACTATTGAGATGGTTTTAGATGCAGCTAGTATTATTCGAGACATCAACAACAATACCTACTCATTCTCAGAGCTTGGCTTAGTGCTTCATGACATTATAACATTGTCCTCATCTTTTCATTTTTGCTCCTTTAGTCACTCTAATTGGTCCAACAATCAAGTAGCGCATAAATTGGCACACCTTATCTTAAGCTTAGATTCCAACACTATTTAATTTGATAAAGTGCCGAATATGTTTGAATGTCTTGTAATTGAAGATTATCCCTCTATTTTGAATTAACTTATACAAACTCCCAATTAAAAAAAAAACACTTATCAATAAAGTTTCATTTTCTCAAAAAATAAAAAATAACCACTAATAACTTCTGACAACAAAAATCTTGGCAGACAGACAAAAGAATAATGAATAGAAAGATAAAATAGAGCAGAGCACTCAATTTGCAAACTAAGACCGGTAACATTTGCATCATAAACATAGCAAATCTCCTTTTTGTTTTTTCAACACACTAGTTCCTTAGCAAAAATAAAGAATAAATTTATTACCTACAAAATCGGCAGTTATGCTTCTTTGATACCTGCATAATTTAGAAAGCAACAGTTATTACTGAACTGAAAAGTCACAATAGATGGCGTGACCAATGCACCCTTTACAGAATGGATGACGCTAGCAATCTCTAATATATTAATACAATATATACACTTACACATATGACAAGGAATGAACAAGCTCCTGCAAATCATCTGCTGAAAAACCAATCTCATCCTGCAGAGCATGATAATTTGTAGGTCACGATGTGCCCCATACATAAAGAATAGTTATTAAGAAAGCAACAGAGGTCAACATCTATCTTTTCTTTTTCGAGTACAAACAAGAAATAAACTTTATAGCCTTGCTGACAATTATAAAAAACGTGAATCTTCCGTATACACTACTAGGTTATCAAGATTTTAGATTATTGGTTTACAATTATAGCAAGGTTGAGAGCGCACACTACTTACGGTCATCCCAGCATGAGCACACAAGTAGAAGTCATTGTTCCTTGTATGACAAACTCCAATATCAACAACAGTACCTGAACAATACGGGGAAAAGGCTTTACATTTAAATAAACCGTCATGAACCTTTGGCAAAATAGTCCTTTCTGGAGTTGGCAAAGTGAGTAAGTAACCTGGTGGAACATTATCAGGACCTCCAGGTTAGGAAGAACTTTGTGTGATGATTCTTTTGTGCAACAATCACCATGAACCTAGGAGACCATTTCTCATCATGGAATTTGCAGGCCTGAAAATATTATGGAACTACCACAATCACAAATAGCAAGTATCTCTTAGAAATAGAAGCAGGGGGGATTTGTGATTACCTCAATTATTTGGTCTAATTCTATGTTCAAGACCTGATTAACTGCGACTCACTCGCTCCATCCCTGAAATATCAATTAGTAAGCAAACAAGGACACAAACAAACTCAACATTTGAAAGTGTTGTCATACAGTGACATTAATTTAGGACCTAGACATTTTTAATCAATTACTCTTATTCAATGAGAAGTGTTGTCATATGGTAACATTAATTTTAGAAGTAGATGAATTTTAATCGATTACTCTCATTCAGTGAAATTTTACGCATTGATTTAAGCAAGCTCTGTAAGGTATGCAACAGATTAAGATTAAGTTGGTGCTAAGGTGCTCGAGAGGACAAGAAGACTAAACTTTAGATTCACAAGATAACAAAACTCCACTTTATAAAATCACTGTACACTCAATAACTTCATTTGACAACAATTACTACTTTATTTATCAATTCGCTTACACGATACAAATTTTAACTACCATCCAATCATCATTTAAAAGAAATTAAACTAAGGAACAGAAGTATCAGAAAGCAACCTGAAAATAATGATATTTTCATGCTTCCTTTGCCCTGACGTTACATAGAAGTCAACTAGTATCTCCCTGAAAAAGGAAAAGCAGAATGTAACCGAAGGACAACTGAAGGAAGGCTGCATAAGCAAACATGAAATATGGTAACAACAGAAGTTGTTTTTTACCTGATGATTCCATGGTCCTCCATTTCAGATCCAGGCTTGAAAAGGTTAGCAATAATTTCAACCTTTGGTGATTGAGTACGAACAGAAGCTCTGTAATAAGAAATTGAAGGCCATTTTCTGGAACTAACAACCTAAGTTTCAAGTATTTATAGAAAATATCCATTAGATGCAAATGGAAGTATAAAATCAAAACTTCTGCTTTTTCAACCAGAAGCATTTTTTGTATTATTTTAGTAATTAAGTGCTGATAGTTAATCTACAACAACTTTCAATTAGAAAAGGATAATGTTTTTAAGGGACCCTAACAGCCGCAATAGAAGGCACATCTGACCGTCCAGGAGAGGCATGTGAGACATCCATCCCAAGAATAATGGTTACAGGTTTGGAAACCAGTGGTATTGAACACGATTGCTCAATGTTCAACAAGGAATTCATTCCTCCGAGCTGTACAATAATAGGAATAAAACAAAATTACAATGAAACATTCCAAGACAAACCGGAAATTCTCAAGAGTCTACCATTATAGGACTTTACCTTGGCATTTATTTTCATGACATTTGTAATGTATAAATCATTCACTTTTGTGGGTGCAAGACATTGTGTTACAATACCAAGTTCCGCGAGATTTATCCTTTTCCATGGACTGTAAATTTGAAGGGGGCATGCTGCAAGAGCGTAGGTGAGTGGTAAGCATAGGAGGCGTGCCCGAAGGGCAGCGGCAGCAGTGTGGTTCCAGAAGCCGTCGTGAGGTTGTTAGAAACTAAACATGAAGTACTCCAAGAATAGAAGGGTAAAACTGAAGCAACCATATATGTCAGAGTTCTTCTTCTCCAGAATATTTCACAATAGAAACTGTGGTGGCCCTGGTAGTCTTTTCTTAATGATTTCAAACACTTTTTCAACTCTAATTAGAGCTGTCTCACGTCTAAGTTGAGGACTCTCCTCAAAAACCTCAAATGGGTCCTTTATGATGTACCAGACAAAAGTTAAGAAATGAGCACCAAGAGATGTAACATAGATATCACAATGACGTTTGAGAAAGCACTCACAATTCCTTCATTCCTCCACATCTGATCAGATGATTAGACAGATTACGTATGTCACAAGGAGCAGAGAAATTCACAATTGCCCACCGTTTGCTATTCACTGGTTCCAGTAATTTCTATAGAAATATGTAAAGTTAATGTTAAAAGGCCTTGAACCAATATTTAGTACTGTCAAAAGAGCATAAAAGAGTTGATACCTTATTGTTGAAATTCCACCTTCCATCGCGAGGATAGAAGTCTTCTCCATTTCCCACTTTCAACTACAGCAGCACATTGACAAACAAACAAATAAGAAAATCCAATTTTTACAATAATTAAGCAATACCAAGTTCAAACATTGATCATGTTGAAAGATGCAAAATACATGAAAAGTATTACTTGGTACTTGCTCTAGGAACTGGTAATGTGACCCTCAACCTTTGTAAATTGTTTACAAATTGAAATACCAAAATAGTACAGCAACAGATCAGCATCATAATTGTTGCTCCTGAATGCCTATCAAGGAAAAACAGGTTAAAATCAGAAACTAGCAGAAGTACAAGAACTACATCAAAATATAGGAACAGAGCTTACATAAGTCAAATCCCTCATCCGCTCTTTGGGGTTTTTGCCTTGATTTCTCCACAAGTGAAGCCCTCTGCAGATTAGACAATGCCTTCTTGTAGGGTTGTAATGAAACCAACGGGCAAAGCTGCATGGGCAGAAACAGGATACCCAAATATATTATAGTTCACCTCATAGACAAAAGTACCTTAAAGCTCTACATATATCAACCCAAGAGGGAGGTACAACGGACGCTTTGGTTTTCCAACATTAAAGCAAGGGAAATCAGCTGAATAACGTAACGGTATTAGACGATGATTAACAAAGCAATCATAGATTGTTATTTCAATGGAATGAGCATCATTATCCCCACTCGTACTCTTTTGTTTCATCAAAAACCTGCGAAATGGAAGAGTAATACGTGGTTAGCTGTAATATATTGGTTTCTTTTGGAATTCGACAAAACCATGTACTGAAAAACAGATTTAAAAAAAGGTAAAAAAAAAGAACTGACCTTTGCTAGCTTAAGTGGTTTTGTGCGGTTGAACTTTTTAAATAAAATTTTTAAAAATAAACATTTTAAAGTATAATTTTTATAAATAGAAATTTTAATAAAAGTTATTGATAATTTAATTGTTAATTAAATTTTTTTTAAGTATTAGATTATTTAGTTATGCATATTAAATATATTTATTTGTTATTAAATTACCACAAATGATATTTAATAAAATTTATATTTAAATTTTAAATAATTCATTTCTTATATATAAATTTAAATTTATTATATATTTTTTCAAATTTAATTTCTTGAAATACAAAAATCAAGTAAAGTTAATACATAAGAATCAACAAATCAATATAAATTATTATGTTTGGTATAAAAATTAAAAATAAAATAATACTTCTTTTAATTTAAAAAATAAAATAATCAACAAAAAATTTTGGTAGATTCTTGTAAAAATATAATAGTTGTACAGATAAGAAAAATTAGAGATATAATAATTTTTAAGAAAATATTAAAAATATGTTAGTTGAGTATGGTTTATTTTATTAATGGTACACTCTAGAAATAAAAAATATATATTATTAGGGTATATGTGACATTACACAAATAATCAAAAAACTTTACTTTTAAAAGCCTCAAATTTGATCTTTTACAAGTAAAGACAAAATAACTTTTTAATCTACAAAAACTCTTCTTTAACTGTAGCCAATCAAAAACTTTGAAAAGAATTTTTGGTATTAAAAAAACTCTTTTAACCAGTAGAGAAGCTCAACCAAATAGACACTTAATCTAATAAATTTGTACTCAATGTTAGAGTAATTAGTCTTTATCCTCAAATTTTTCAGAATCCTCTTGGACTGTTATCTAGGGATGATAAAATTTGGATTCGAAATTTTTTTTTAGGACCCAAAACTCGAGTTTTTTTGAGTCAGACTAGATTCAGGTTAAACCCAATTTTTTAATTTCTTATAATTTTTTAAAATTTTTTAATTGTTTTGGTAAATTTTTAACTTATGGGTGTTTATTTTATAAAAATAATTATTAGATTTGTATTTATAGTTTGTATTATATAATTTATATTTATAATTTAATATATATATTTGTATAAGTGACACGTATAATTTGTATTTATAGATTAATATGTATATTTTTATCCTTATTACAATTTTTTTTTAATTTTTTAAGTTCAATTTAAACTTTTGGGGTATTTATTTTGTATAGCAATTATTAGATTCATATATATCAAAGATTAAGAATTAATCTAGGATTTTTTTAAAAATAAGAAATTCAGATCCAAATTTCTTAAAAAAGGTATCTGAATTAAGATAAAAATCTGGATTTTTTTGAATCGGGTTCCGAATTTGAGCTGGACTCCAAATTTTTTTAGATCTAAATCTGGATCCGTATCCGAGCCTTTTTATCATCCTTTTTGTTATCAAATTCAAGGAAAAGTACAAATCAAGACAATATTACTTCAAAAAATATAGATAACAATAAGCAACTATGATTACGTTGGTTCAATCAAGTTGGTCCTGACTTTACTATCATTGTCCTGGATACATTTGTACATGCAAACAAACATGTATATCAAATGACAGTGATCAATTTAATCATAAGTGAAAATATGAGAAGAGTGTTGTAAAGTAAACTAGCCCATGTTAAAAAATAGACCCTGTTGTGTTGCTCGGAATCTTGAATGAAAACCCTCGACATCGCAAGACACCACCTTATATGCTTGAGAAATTACTTGGATTATTATCGAAAAAAAGATTGCCGGACAAGGAGACAACCCTTGATTATTCAAAAAGAAAACAAGTTAAATAGCACTGAATAGAGCAACATTTCAAGTCTACACAAAGCTGTAAGAAATGTTGGTATGCTATCATACCACTTTGTTGGAATGTGTTTATAATTGTGTTTGAAGTGTTTAATTTTGAAATGAAGAATGTGCAGAAAACAAAACACAAAGTAGAATTATTTTCTTATGACCAACTGCAGAACTCTTTTCATTTCATATAATTTTTTGTAATTTGTTATGCATTTATGATTTGTAAATGATCTACAACTAATCTTCCATGATCTACAATGATCTAATTTTCACTTATGGATTAACACATCTATTTATAGCTCTTATTGAGCTTATAAATTCAAACTTTGCAACTATAAATTGAAATGATAGCAAAGACTTCCAACAGACTTATAACAGTTGCAAATTTCAATTTGTCTACAATTTTCTTTATTGCTAAGTAATCCATATTCTAAACTTCTAAAAAATTCTGCATTTATACTGCCTTCATTCTAGAATTATTTGGTGATATGTAGAACATGCTTGAGTTGTAAAAGGTTTTGGAGAAGTGGAGAAGATGTTAAAAAGATGCATTAAATTTTAACACTCCCCCTTTAATATATTTTCTTAACAATTCTAATTAGTTTGATCTTTTTGAATGATAAAAAATCTTCCAATTTTGGTTCTTTTTGTTTATGCTTATTTTTCCTTCCATGGCTTTCACCCTTAATTTTTTTTTTGAGCTTCTTCATAATTTTCTAGTTTTAATTCAGAAAAGTTACAGGACTCATATATTTTGCTTAGTAATCTAGTTCTTCTTGGAGGAGAATCTTCATTATTGTCTAAAGTCCTAAAGTTATTTTTGGGGTATGTTCATCTTGATGTTCTTCTTGAATTTTTAGTTGTTCATGTATAACAACTTGTGGCAGCATTTGTTGTTTGTTTTCTTTCCAATTCTAGGAAGCATTTTCATTGAAGATAACATCTCTACTTACAATTAATTTATTTGACTCAACATCATATAATATATACCCTTTGGTATTAAGACTATACCCCGTAAAAATTCTACATTTGTACTGCATCCATTCTAGAATTGTTTAATGATATGAAGAACATGCTTGAGTTGTAAAAGGTTTTGGAGAAGTGGAGAAGATGTTAAGAAGATGCATTAAATTCTAACACTTCTCCTTTAATGCATTTTCTTAACAATTCTAATTAGTTTGATCTTTCGAATGATAAAAAATCTTCCAACTTTGATTCTTCTTGTTTATGCTTATTTTTCCTTCCATGGTTGTCACCCTTACTTTTTCTTTTTCTAAACTTCTTCATAATTTTCTAGTTTTAATTCAGAAGAGTTGCAGGACTCATATATTTTGCTTAGCAATCTAGTTCTTCTTGGAGGAGAATCTTCATTATTGTCTAAAGTGCTAAAGTCATTTTCGGAGTATGTTCTTCTTGAATTTTTAGTTGTTCATGTAGAACAACTTGTGGCAGCATTTGTTGCTTGTTTTCTTTCCAATTCTAGGAAGCATTTTCATTGAAGATAACATCTCTGCTTACAATTAATTTATTTGACTCAACATCATATAATATATACCCTTTGGTATTAAGACTATAACCCGTAAAAATTCTGCATTTATACTGCCTCCATTCTAGAATTGTTTAGTGATATGTAGAACATGCTTGAGTTGTAAAAGTTTTTGGAGAAGTGAAGAAGATGTTAAGAAGATGCATTAAATTCTAACACTCCCCCTTTAATGTATTTTCTTAATAATTCTAATTAGTTTGATCTTTCAAATGATAAAAAACCTTCCAACTTTGGTTCTTCTTGTTTATGCTTATTTTTCCTTCCATGGCTGTCACCCTTACTTTTTCTTTTTCTAAGCTTCTTCATAATTTTCTAGTTTTAATTTAGAAGAGTCACAGGACTCGTATATTTTGCTCAGCAATCTAGTTCTTTTTGGAGGAGAATCTTCATTATTGTCTAAAGTCCTAAAGTCATTTCTAAAGTATGTTCTTCTTGAATTTTTAGTTGTTCATGTATAACAACTTGTGGCAGCATCTGTTGTTTGTTTTCTTTCCAATTCTAGGAAGCATTTTCATTGAAGATAACATCTCTGCTTACAATTAATTTATTTGACTCAACATCATATAATATATACCCTTTGGTATTAAGACTATAACCCGTAAAAATTCTGCATTTATACTGCCTCCATTCTAGAATTGTTTAGTGATATGTAGAACATGCTTGAGTTGTAAAAGTTTTTGGAGAAGTGAAGAAGATGTTAAGAAGATGCATTAAATTCTAACACTCCCCCTTTAATGTATTTTCTTAATAATTCTAATTAGTTTGATCTTTCAAATGATAAAAAACCTTCCAACTTTGGTTCTTCTTGTTTATGCTTATTTTTCCTTCCATGGCTGTCACCCTTACTTTTTCTTTTTCTAAGCTTCTTCATAATTTTCTAGTTTTAATTTAGAAGAGTCACAGGACTCGTATATTTTGCTCAGCAATCTAGTTCTTTTTGGAGGAGAATCTTCATTATTGTCTAAAGTCCTAAAGTCATTTCTAAAGTATGTTCTTCTTGAATTTTTAGTTGTTCATGTATAACAACTTGTGGCAGCATCTGTTGTTTGTTTTCTTTCCAATTCTAGGAAGCATTTTATTGAAGATAACATCTCTACTCACAATTAATTTATTTGACTCAACATCATATAATATATACCCTTTGGTATTAAGACTATACCCTATAAAAATACATTTTGTTTTTACTTTTTTCATTAAACTTAGTTTTCTTTTTAGCAGGAATGTAAACATAACATATTGAGCCAAAGATTTTAAAATTCCTTACCGAAGTCTTAATTCTTCATCGATTTTGTTGGACATTAGTTAATGATATACACTGCTATATGCACAGCTTCTGCCCAAAATTATTTTGGCAAGTTCTTCTCGCTTAACATTTATTTTTCCATCTCCAAGATCGTTCTATTTTTGTATTCTGCAACACCATTTTATTATGGGCTATAACATGCTATCAATTGCTTCAAAATTCCTTTATCTTGACAAAATTTAAAAAAATTTACAGAGTTGTATTCTCCCCCTCTATCACTATAGATAGTTTTGATATTGTGGCCACTTTGTTTCTCCAAAAGTTCTTTGAATTTTTTAAATATTATGAAGGTTTTTTATTTTTTCTTCAAGAAATACTCCCAACTCATTCTTGAAGAATCATCAACGAACAGAAGAAAGTATTTATTCTGGCTGAATGTTGCGGTTTGCATTGGTCTGTATATATCGGTGTAGATAAGCTTTAATGGGGCTTTTGCTCTCCATGAACTTTGTTTAGGGAATGAAGAGTGATGTTGCTTTCCTATGATACACCTTTCACATGGCTCTGCTGCCTTGTAAATTTTTTGTAGTCCTTTTACCATATTCTTTTGTTGTGGAAATTTCATGCCATCAAAATTTAGATGATAGAACCTTTTGTGCCACAGTCACTTGTTTTCAATAACTTCTTCTTTCATTGCAATAATTTGATTACAATGAAGATTAAGTGCAAATTTTCTATTTCTCTCCATCTTGATATGTGCAATCACATATCTCTTACTTTTCTTGTCAATGTAAACTATAACCATTTTCAATAAGTTGCCCCACACTAAGTAGATTTTGATTTAAATCTAGAACCAGTAACACATTGTTGATGATTTTGGTTCCCATTTTGGTTTGGACAATAACTTTTCCTATCCCTTTTGATTGTACAATTGCTCCATTACCCAGCTTGACTTTAGATGTGAAAGAATGATTTCCCTTTGAAAATATCTCTTCATTTTCTGACATATGGTTGTTGTATCCACTATCAATACACTGGGAGCTTCTAATAGAGGTTATTAAAGTTGAATTAAGGGCTGCATTTGAGAGGGAAGAATCAACTTTTGATTACGATTGTGTAGAATTTTGGACTGGCACCGCGATGTTGTTATTTGGATACTGTAGCATTGGAAAAAAAATTTGTTCGAGCTGTGGTTATTTCTCCCTAATGTTGTGTCCAACTTCTTTCAAGGCTATATGTGCTTGATCTACATCTTCCATGATTGAATGAGAAACATAAAATATGTTCCCATTATGTTTATCTCCATCTTGAGAAAATTTTCTTTATTAGTTGATTTGAACTTGGATTCTTTTTCTGTGTACATAAACCTCTTGCATGCATAACATTGAGGCTTTTCTTGAAACCAACAATTTGAAGTTGCATGGTTGGTCTTCTTACAAATTTTGCACAAAGGTTTATCTTTATTTTCGACATTTCTTTTTTATTTATACTCTTCTCCTCTATTTCTTCTCTTTCTTTAGATTTCTTTGTGAGTTGAATAAGAACTTTGATTGAAGGGCCCTCTCATCGAATTGTTCATTCCACCTTAATCTTCTTTACTCATAAGACTATAAAGATCCCACAGTTTTTCAACTGATAAGGTGCTTAGATCTTTAGACTCTTCTATCATGATAATAAAGTGATCAAATTTTTCTAGCAAGTTGTTCAATATCTTCTCAATGATCTTTTGGTCTTTGAGTTCTTTACTAAAGGATCTTAATTTGTTTACTACTTCAGCTACTCTTAAGAAGTAGTCTATGACATCTTCTTCTGAATATCTCATCTTTAGGTTTTCAAACTCCTTACGTAAAGATTGGAGTTTAACAGTTTTTGCTTGGTTGTCACCTTGGAATTCTTGCTCAAGAATTTTTCAAGCTTGCTTTGTTGTTATAGCTCTCATAATCCTTGGAAAGATGGCTGTAGAAATTGGATTTTGAATTTTTTAAAGGCCTCTTACATCAGTCCTCCTTGTGTTTCAAGATTTTGTGTTGTTGCAAGTTAATCTTCATTTTTAGGATCATTGAATCCTTTATCAACTATACTCCATAGATCTTCTACCATGAGTAAGGTCTTCATTTTCACCTTCTAGAAATCATAATTCTTTTCCCCAAAAATTAGAAGGACAGAATATGAGATTGATGATTTTTTTTATTGCAGAGGAAGACATCACTTTTATGTTTTATATTGTTGAAACGCTTAGATTTTGATCTTCAAAACTTGCTCTGATACCATTTATAATAAATTTTGGTATGCTATAATACCACTTTGTTGGAATGTCTTTATAATTGTATTTGAAGTGTTAAATTTTGAAATGAAAAATATGCAGAAAACATAACACAAAACAGAATTATTTTCTTATGAGCTATTGCAGAGTTCTTTTCATTTCATATAATATTTTGCATTTTGTTATGTATTTGTGATTTGCAAATGATCTACAACTGATTTGCCATGAGATACAATGAGCTAATTTTTATCTATAGATTAACACGCCTATTTATAGCCTTTATTGATCTTACAAATTCAAACTTTGCAACTATAAATTCAAATGGCATGAAAGACTTTCAGCAGATTCATGACACTTGTAAATTTCAATTTGTTTTTAATTTTCTTTGTTGCTAAGTAATCCACATTCTAGACTTCTAAAAAATTCTGTATTCTTACTACCTTCGTTATAGAATTATTTGGTGATGTGTAGAATATGCTTGCGTTGTAGAGGGTTGTAGAGAAGTGGAGAAGATGTTAAGAAGATACATTAAATTGCAACAAAAGCACCTATAAAATTAACTTGCATTCTACCTCGGTATGATATCTAGAACTCTTATAGCTTCTTGAGAATGCTCTTATTCCTGACCCAGTAATGCAATTGCAAATGCTTGCATATGGATCTTAGCGGTATAACTAATTTCAACCTTGATCACTTTTGACCTGTATGGATATTTAAACCTCTTCCGCTCACCCTCACTCGGGCTACCATGATCTCCAGGGCTGTCACTCCATCGAATTCTGTACAAATCAAAATTTCCAAGTCAGAGATAGATGAATAAGTAAATATAAAGCGTATTAATGCCCACATTTTTACCTATTTGAGGAGAGATGTTCCAATACAACAGTGAACTTAAGCTTCTTACGATTAAAAGAACCAAGTGTAAATAAGCTCTTCTCCCCATCATAAGCAAAATGTTTGCCTTGAAGCTCATCAAAACCATACATCTCTTGAACTTTGTCAATAACTTTTCTTCCAATATCTTTTGCATCGACAGGGTGACCATCTTCATAACGTATAGCAACCTATGCCAAGAGAACACAATTAGAATATACATATGTGTGCATACACAGAGAGAGAGTACACTATGATGGCAATAATAACCATCTGGTCTTGGAAGGCCAACTTTGAAATGATTAGTTAGAAGAGGAAATATCTGCCCTTTAGTTCCAAGACCCTTCCTAGCCATTGGAAGGCGTTTTAGAGCTGTCACCTTCTTTGATGGTTCGTGAGGAGTGCCAGATTTAAGAAGCACAACATTTGGAGGGATAGTGAGTGGATGGGGTGGCAAGGTCCTTTAGATTCCATTATCAATGAACCTGTTCAGCCAGATAATGATATAAAAAATGTTAATGTAACTCCCAAGTACACATCATAGGATTTAATGAAAACGAAGAAAATGGTTTTTTTTTCTTATAAAAAAAATTGAAGTATGAGTAGCTAAATGAATAAATACAAATTATAATCATAAATTGAGAATTACAAGTACCGAGAAAAAGGTTAAAAGAGCAAAGAGATGATCATTTCAACAAGGGAAATATACCCAAATAGCCCCATTTATATAAACTGATATTTTTATAGTCACAAAGTTAAAATGTAAATTTTATTAGCCACAAACTTAAAAGAAATGCAAAAAAAATTCTTATAATTACATACTTTTCAATTGTTGTTTGAGCTACCAAATCTTCGAATAAACAATTCTCATTATTCAAAAAGACTTTTTAAAAAACAAATTCTATCAAAGAAAACAAGTAATTTTACGAATTAATCTATGAAAACTATATGATTATTTTGTTTTATTTGTTGTTGTATTTATTATTGTTTTGTGTTTATAATGAATGCACAATGTATTATGAAGTTATTTATGTTTAGTTTGTAAAAATATAAGTATAGAAATATAATGGTAATGTATTGTAATGAAATAGAGAAAAAAATAAAGTGTTTCGGCAAAAAACAAAATAGTGAATCGGGGAAAAAAAACAAAATTGGGATGAAGAAAGCCATAATTCCTTACACCGCATTGGGCCCCTTGAGCCGCACAACCTAGTACACGCAAGAAGAGGTTGTACAACTTGGTACATGCAAGAAGAGGCCGCAAGGCACCTTCTCGTAGCATGAGACTGGAATTTTGATACCCATCTCATGCAGGACTCACATTTTTTCTAAATTTAATTTTTTATTAGTTATATATTTTTTTAATATTTTTTTTTTGTTATAGGTACCGTAGAGTATGAATCAATCGTTGTACTCTTCGAAAGAAAGTGAGAGAGCTCTAATCATAGGGAAGAGATATATACCAGGTTTGGTAACTTGGATAATGTAATTCTAAATGATGTCAATTATGAAAAGCTGTCAAATAAGGAAGAATTTTGCACTACGAGTTGATAATATGGAGCATAGGGTGTCGATGGAGATTTATATTGATGTAAAGAAGTATAAATTGAGGCCAATTAAGATTACAGACAATAACAATGTTCTGTTCTTTATGGAGGATCAATAGAAGATCGTTATTTCCTATATGTAAAGAAGATGCACAAGTGCCCATTCAGAACCAACCATCGTGCCATAATCAATTCATGTCAACCAGTCGTAGCAATCAAATTAGTTGCATAGCTCTAAAAATACTAACTTTTTTACATCTCACAAATACTACCAGTGACTATCATAATATTTCTCACTAAATTTAATAAAGACCCAACACATATGCACTTCGATAGTCAAACAGAGGAGGATGTTGATGGTATTGAAATTGTCGATGATGTGGAAGAAGATAAAGGATTGAATGACGTTCAGAAAGGGGAGCATTGTTATGTTTTTAATACATCCCTTAATAAGAATCCACGAGCATACACTTCAACTACAAGAGGAGATAAAGTTGGGGCAAAAACTCATTTTCAGATTTTTTTTCTCTAATACCACTATAGGACTTAGTCATATCAAATAAGGTATTTAATTTTAGAATTAGGTATGTGTTTGTTAAGAAGTTGTATGATAATAAGGATGAACTTGTCAGGCTATTAGCATGTTGGCACTCAAGGGTTATTAGAGCTTTAAGGTTTTAAGATCTACTAAAGATCAAGTTGAGGCAAAATGCAATTATAAGAGATGCAAATAGTGAATACATACAATGTTGACCAATGTAAGGAAGCATTTTCATTGTCTGTAGAATAGATGCAGAATCACATATGTCAACTAGATTTGTTATATGATAGTTACAAGAAAATGAAGAGTTGGATTATTAGCAAATTTATTAAAAATAAGTTTGCATTATTCAGTAGAGTTTACAGACTCAGTGAGATCCAAGTCAACATACAGGATGATTTTGGGGTGGAGATAATATATACTACTGTTCAGCGGGCTAAGGAATATACATACAAATTGATAATCGGCTCTCTCTAGAGGCTTCGTTCAGATTACTCTGAGTATACTGCTATATGCTAGAATAATATACTTGGGTGTGGATACTCATTTAGAAATTAATGATTACAATCACTTTAAATATTTGTTTCTGGCATTGTAGGACCATATAGCAGGGGTTTTCAATTATCCATCATATTGGGAATTGTAGTTGATGAAATATTTTTGAAAGGTGTATATCTAGGAATAATATTTGTAGCAGTATGTAAAGATGGAAACAATTGAATACTTTCATTAACATGGGGGATTATTGATTTAGAGAATGATGCATTCTGCACATACTTGATAGCTAAACTCCAAGGTGTTAATGATGTTAATGATCTTGTTTTTGTATCTGTTGACACGTGAGTATTGAGAAGGTCATTCGAGAGGTATTTTTTAATGCCTATCATAGGATTTGTATCTACTACTTGAAGGAAAATTTAGTTAGTAGATACAAGATACCATTAATGAAAAAGAAGAAATGGGGATTCCTAACTTCTTTTTTGGTTGCTACAAAGGCATATTGCTTCGCTAACTTTCGAGAGCAAATGAATAAGATACGGGAGATGAAACTCAAGACTGCAAAGTACTTTGAGGAGAATGTCAAGTTTTCAAAATGGGCGTGATCAGTAGGAGCTTCAGATAATATGGCATCATAACTACCAACATTGCAGAGTGCATTAAGATTGTTGCCAAAAATAAAAGTACGTTCACTTTCTATGACTACCTTAGTTGAGTAGATATAGGAGTTAATACAGAATTGATATTTCTATCGACATCGGGCAACAAAACATATGACATCCTTTCTGAAGAGTTGGGTAAAAGAAAAGGTTTGGAAGCATAATGTAAGTCCAATCCCATGACAACTCATTCCATTAATAATGTACGATTTGTTATGAATGATGGACTTCAAAATAGAATATTAAATATCCTTGAGAAGTCATGTAGTTGTTAGAAGTTTGAGTTTCGCCAACTACCTTGTGTCCACCCACTTGCAGTATGCAGGAAAACTATATTATAGTATCAGGGTTTGTGTTCAGCTTATTATATATTAGAGTGCTTATTATATGCATATAGCGAGCCAGTCAATTTGATTGGCCATCCGTCAGATTGAATTATTCTGGATAAGTTGAGAGATGCTAACATCCAACCTCTTATCGCACGTTAGTAATCAGAAAGGCGTAGGACCAAGAAAATTCTATCATAATGGGAGGAACTAATAAAGAATGTGTGCAATAGGTGTAAACAACATGGATATAATTGCCAAACGTGCCGAAACCTCGTTGTGTTGTATAACAATTGATAGTGGCTATTGTCATCTTCTTTGTACAAATAAATTTTAAATCATATATGTGCTTTCGACATTTGTCATATTAAATTATATGTGCCTATTGTCATTTTTCAAGTGTTTACATTAATTTTGAATCATATCCCAAACAGATTAGATTTGTCAAATTGAATTGAATTTTATGTGCTTATTTTCAAATATAATTTTAATGTGCTTGAAAACTTTATGCTGTACAAATAATTTGATACTAAACAATTATTTCACATAACAAAAAGTATACAAAATAAGCTTTACATATATTTATGTGCATGGGTCCACAAATCTATAGCCATCTTATCTCTAAATAATTAGCCATGATTGGGTCCAAATTCTAATAGCCAACTATATGCATATTTTATACATTATATTGTATCCCTCATAATTTGATATTTGCTCATTTTGAGTATTAAAATGTGGCTATTTATGCACGAATTGTTGTTTTGTAGGTTCTAACAAATTGGAGCATAAAAAAGAGTAAAAGTGAAGAAAAAATGGCAAATAGGTCATTTTACAAGGTCCAAGCCACAACTTTAGAAGTCTAAGCCGGGACCCCAAAAACAAGCAATAAAGTGCAAATATTTGGTTGGAGCCACAAATCCAATTTGGGCAGTATGTTGGGGCAGCGGCCCCATTCATTTCAGACGGCAGCCCTCAATTAAATTTGAGTAGTGTTAAGGCCCAAAAGACTTTGGCTGTTGTGCTGACAGCAGACCTAATTTTGCCCTAATTTCGTATCTATTTGAAACCTAAAAAAGTAACTAAAGCCTCTATTCAAGAAGAAAAAAAGAAGAAGGCATGAAATTAAAAATGAGAGACCTAATTCTAGCGAGAGGAGTATCAATCTTTAGAGGGAGAAAATGTCTCCGAGGCTTCAGAAGGATAATTGAAGACACTTAAAGGAATAAAGGCTTGGAGACATCTCTATTTTTATTTTCTTGCTATTCTTTTTACTTTATCTCTTTTGTTGGAAGTTTATAGTTATGTATAATATTGTTTAAACATGTTTGCATCTATGGATTTGATGATAGTTTTAGTTATGGTTGAATTGATGTGTGGCTAAACTTGAATTCTAGGGTTTGATGTAGCTTTTTATGGATACTATGTTTGGATGATTTAGTGATTTATTATACTCATTCATTTATGTCTCTCTCTGCTTAATGCTTCCAATTAATGGAAAAATGAATTTGTTGTTGTTGGTTTATGGATTAATTGTTGAGAGAGTTTGACCCATTTATCGAATTTAAAAAATATAGCTTTAGATTATTATTGAGTCAGGAGGCTAATAGTAATTAGGCAATCACCAAGGGTTTCTCAATGATTGCATGTAGAACGTACCAAGTGTTCATAGAATGGTATGAGAACTTTTAGTGTAACATTATAGTTTGGATTTCATTTAACACTCGGGAGAGGTAATGAGATTAATCTTTGGGTAATCAAATTAAGGGTTATGTGATGCATGTATAGGTAGACAAGTTAGATAGGGATATCAACTTGAATATATATGCATAATATCTTATTTGATGGTTGAGAGAGGTAATGAAATTAGTCTTAATTCTTAAATTAATGAATTGAATGAAATTGATAAATGAGAAGAATATAGGAAGAATAAAGTAAAATCAAGACTCTAAGATCCCATTTATCATAGATTCACTATTTTGCAAGATTATTATTTTTAATTGTTATTTTATTAATTGCTAAATTTAGTCTTTAAAAAAAATCACTTAATTTAATAACACAAGACAAATGCTGATGGGTTGTGATTTCATTCATGAAGACGAAGGTTGTTGATATCGTTCAACAAAAATAAAAATTAAAAATGGTAGAATACTAATTCAAAAGAAAAGTTTTTAAATACTTGATTTCTGAAATTAAAAAGTTTGAATACTTTCCCTCCCATCTCTTATGTATTTATAGAGACCTCTTGGGATGTTTAGCATTTATTATATTAATTAATACAACTTACAACTACTAACTACTAACTACTACTAATAACTAAGGCATATGGAATGTCAGCACTTATTAAAATATAATTAATGAAAACTACCAACAACTACCAATACAGAGGTTATACTTCAAAATTGACTATCAAACTTTTAACCACAACAATAAATATAGTTATAGGCTCTCAGAAACTTCTCACCACATGGTTTGTTGCTGGCAATTTGAACTGCTAACAATGTAATGGTCATTAATAAGATGTCCATCATGTCCTCTATCACATGTGCTGGTGTGTCCCCCATCATTCTCCTCCACTTATAGAGAACTCCTCCTCGAGTAACCATACAAGTCTCCCTAGATTTACAACGGTCTTGTCACGCTCTATATGGCTACTCAATTTATTTGAATGCATTTCTTAGTTAAGATTATTGATGGTATGAATGTTCATACACATCCTTTAACTTTCATCCTTCTAAGATGTAAGTATAACAAATATAGCAAAAGAACTGATATTCTCCACGATGTGTTCCTTCCTTAATAACTCTTCCATATTTTATCTCAGAACATCATGTTCTTAGACAAAATTTGATAATATGGCGAATTTGGTAAATTGACAAGAATTAAATCGATACAGTGTTGAATGTTCTGGTTTGATTGCAATGTAATGGGTTTAGTCATATAGTTTGAAAATTTGGTCACCAAACCTTTAACATCATTCGACAATGATTGTTTAGGTAGTTCTCTTTTCACCACCAAGTTGGTACACGTACGTATCTCCTTCATCTTTTCTATGAACTTATCCTTGTTGTGGATTTCTGAAATTAATGTCTTCTCCTCCACTTTAGATTTTCCTTCTTAGGTTAAATATTTATTTTCATCAAACTTTGCACCACATACACTGTTGGTTCTTCCACTTCTTTTGCCATCTCAATTTCAAAATTACCTTCATTTTTCTCAGGTTCAACATCATCTAGATTCACTTCATCCACTTCTCTTAAATCATCCACTAAAGGGGCAAATTGGTAAAGCCAATTTTTTGCATTCATAACTGCTCTTCTTGATTGTTGATTGACCTCAACTGCATCTTCAACGTCCTCCTACAAATTGAAATTAAAGGGTTTAGAATTTGGTTTCCTACTTAATTTTCTCCTTGCCAACCTTTTTTTTTGTTAGAGTGGATCTCTAATTCCCTAAGCCATAAACAGATCAGTCAATGTTGCGAGGCTTTTTGTCATATCTTTAATACGTTCATTTAAAGCATCCAAACAATCTCCATTCAAGTTACTACGGTCTGCCATCTCAAAATGAGACTCTTATACCACCAGACGCGGGACAAGCACTGATGGGTCGTGATTTCGTTCACGAAGACAAATGTTGTTGATATCATTCAACAAAAATAAAATTTGAAAATGATGGAATACCGATTCAAAATAAAAGTTTCTGAATACGTGATTTCTGAAATTATAAAGTCTAAATGTTTTCTCCTTCATATCTCATGTATTTATAGAGACCTCTTGGGATTTTTTATTAGAATTTGTACTCATGTGCCATCCCATTTTTGTATGAATATTGTAATTTTATATTTATGTAATAAATAAATATTTTATTAAATTACTAATTACTTTATTAAGGTAAGATGTTTACAACATTTCAGACATTGTGAAAATCTAAAGGAGTTCAGATTAGGTCTAAGGAGTTAGAACATTGTCTAAAATGGGATAAAGACCTGGGAATATGCTTGCAATGACATAGTCATAAAAAGTTACAAGCATTGCTAAGAAATATCATTGTGTAAGTATATTCTCAAAATGTATGTAGGATCTATTTTCACTGATGCAAGGTCAATCGAGTGGAACCGATTATTATAGATCAGTGTATATCTATATCTGGATTATTCAGATGGTTAATATTAGTAGACCATAAGTTTAGTTGAAGCTCGTATAGATATACAGGTATATAGTGAGGACTGAATACTGAACAAGACTCAATGAAGACCTCCAATAGATATTCCATAAATTCGTCAGTGGAGGGTCTTCTGGAGTTTAGTAATATTCGTGGTCCTTTAACCTGAGCACCACAATAGACTTATGAGTGATCACTATACTTGGGTTCTACACATGTCAAAGACCTTTTATGATCTAATCGTTGGGTGTCATTGGGTATAATCCGATGCTTATAGAGTCCGGTGTGTGTAGACATAGAACTCGTCAGCTCAGATGGGTGAGTCAAATATCCAGATGCTTTAAGGTTGTGTTCTAGGAAGTCTTATGGCCATAAGCATTAAACCTAGGAAAGAGTTTCCCATGGTATAAATAATATCGCAAAGGATTTTGTGAATATTATTTATCGGAATATGAATCAAAGAGATAAGTTTATAGTTGAGTAATAGGGGACTGACGGTGTTAATCTAAGTCTCCGCTCTTCCAGGATATCAAAGACGAAGGAATTGTACGAATATGGATTAACCTCAATTCTTATGGTCAATTCGTCATTTTATATTATCCATAACGTGTGTGTAGGGCATCGGTTATGGATTTACATAAATATTTTGTGAGATAAAATAGGTGTGAACTTAGGGAGTCTTACTATATTAAGTGTACTCGTTGAGCACGTGGGTAGCGCACCGGATTAAATTGTTCGATCCGGAAATTTTTCAAAAAATATAAATTTGTTTCTGGGTCTCTCAGGGAATAGCTAAGGTTTAAACTTAAGATTGTGCCAAGTAAGACTTAACACTTTTATCTACCTAGTGTATACCTCCAATTATGCCAATAATTAGTATGGGTACTAAATTAGGCATTGGTGGATAAAGTTATGAAATAATTATTGTTTCATAATATATTTAATTTGATTATTTATTTATTTGTATCTCAAGAAATAGCTAATGTTTAAGTGTTAAACCTAAAATTGTGCCAAGTGAGACTTGACACTTTAATCTACCAAGTGCAAACCTTAAATTGTGCCAATATTTTCTAAGGGCACTAAATAGGGTATCGGTAGATAAAATTATTTTGAAAATGAAACAATTGTTATTTCATTTTCTTAATCGGCCATTAAACTATATCAAATGAATATATTTTCATTTTATTTTGCTTTGCCAAGTGTTAGTTTTTGATTAATTGAATCAAAATCAATTTGCAAGTTGTTGTAACTTTATTGGCTTAACAAAAGCTAATAGCAACTTGTTAAATTTTCATTGGTAGAAGTGAATTGATACAAATTCAGTTTGAATTTATTTCAAATTGGAAAGCATGAAGTGGCATAACTTTAGCAACTAATAGCCTCATGAATTCACCACCAAATTCAAGTAGGACGATTAGCTATTTTATTTGCCTTGTCACCTTGTTACACTTTT
Organism: Ailanthus altissimus; assembly: GCA_946807835.1. Lineage (NCBI taxonomy): Eukaryota > Viridiplantae > Streptophyta > Magnoliopsida > Sapindales > Simaroubaceae > Ailanthus > Ailanthus altissimus. The sequence continues at coordinate 12,207,382 of OX327684.1, forward strand.
CATTTTACTTTTTTTATTAATGGCTGATTAAGCGATAGTCTTTGCCTATATATACAATAGCCATGAACTCAAAACTATTGAGTGAATTACTTCAATTTCTTTTAGAGGTTAAGTGTTAACCTTAATAGTCTGAGAGACAAAATATTATTGGAAGTAAGAGTTACTTCAAATATTCAAATGAAAAGCTACTATTATAGCTTGAGGAAGCCCACCACGTTCCCCAACTAGAATTGCTAAAGCATACTTTAAGGGTGAGTCTCCTAATTTCATTAATGTAATGAGATAGTATTGTGTGTTATATTTCTGCTGTGTTGCATGTGAAACGTGCGATATTTAAATTATTTAAAATGCACACATTCACCCGTAGCTCAGCGCGCGCACACACACAACACCAACAAAACTAGTATCAAATCACTATGTTATATGCCATTTATGCTTTGATTTGGAGTGTTCTTGGTGTAATTGATATCCTAGTGTTATTGATTATGTGTTTCAAGTGTTGAAAAATTAATAATCGGGACATACCTAAAAGGGATACCACAACACGTTTAGGTTGGTTTCGTTACACCAAAGTCTAGGCCTCTAATGTCGCAGTTTTTAGAACCTAAGTTAGCCTTAATTATGCTAGTTACTCTAAATATTTATTTCTTAAGAGTTTACAATAAATAGTTTATTTTTACAATTTATAATATTATAAATGAGATAAAAAAAATGTGGGCTATTTGTTTGTTCTGATAACCGCAATTGGAGCCCTACTAGTAGAGATTAATTGTATTTGCATAAAATAAATGTGTGATTAAAAATTACGGCTTCATGAGATAGGGATAGAATTTAGTAAACTCTCTTATTTAGATTGAATTTTATTTTATTATGATATAATATTGCACATTGATCTGTCTTGTCAATATGGTATTAGTCAGGTTATATCGGCCTTTCTCAATATTGCTAAAGCATGAGAGATTTGGTCGATCTGATTTTGACTATGCCAGTTAAACATGTGATGAGGTAACTATATGCGAACGTATTGCCCAACATTACTAAAGTGTGGGGGTAGTATCAGTAACATATATTTGATCATTGACAAGTTAATTTGAAATACACTTATCCAATATTGCTAAAGCGTGAGGATAAGGTGTATTTAGGATCAGTCATAAGAGTTGCATGAGATACAATTGACAAGAGTTGTCTACCTTTTAGATTTTACAATGGCCAATATTACTAAAGCGTGAGGTTGAAGTAAAATGCCAATGGGGTCTATTCCTGCTGTATAATTTAAAGAGTTTAAATTATCGTTTTCCCTTTTGTGAGATTTAGGGGATTATATAAAGTAGTGGAAAGGTGTTTTATATTTAAAAATATATAATTTGATTATATCCTTAATCTAAAATGCAAATTAGTAATTGAAATATTTATTTTCTGCTAACATCTCTTATTTTCTCTTGTGAAGATATAATAGCATCATCTAATCTGTTCACACGCATATTGGATGTGAACCAATTTTAAAGCGTAAAAAACTATAAAGACTGGTTGATAAATTTGAAAATTGTTCTCGATTTTGAAAACCTTAGATATGTGATAGATTAACGTATGTCGAGGGGAATTTCTTATGAAGCCACCTCAGAGGAGAGGGTGACTTATCAGAAATTGCTGGATGATGATTTAAAAGTTACATCTTACGTCATTGCCTCTATGTCTATAGGTTTACAGAGAGAGCATGATCTATCGGTGATGCTTTTAGCATTATGCTCTATCTGAATGAGTTATTTGATGACCGTCCTCAAGTTGAGGTATATAGGGTTGCTAAATTACTTTTTTAATGTAGACTTTTGAGGGTAGTCCAATCAATCTCCATGTCCTCAATATGATTTCTATAATCAAGAGGTTAGAGACAATAAACATTACATTGAACAAATATCTAAGGAATAGTTTTATTCTCCAGTAGCTTCCAGGGTCTTTCAAATAGTTCATATTGAATTTTAATATGCAAGGAATTACCTTGTCTTATTCTAAACTTCATAATATGTTGAAGATAGCAGAAGAGGACATGAAAAAGGTGAGATCGTTCATCGTTGTTTAAGGTGCTTCATCTTCTGTCTTAAGGCTTCTAGGAATCATAAAGGAAAGAAAGAAAAAACAAATATGAGGCAGACACCCAAGATTGGTCCTCAAAGGCAACCTATATCTAAATCATAGAAGAAAGAAAAAAGAAAGTGTTTCCATTGTGATGAGGAAGGAAAATAGAAGAGAAATTTTTAGAAATACCTTGCCTCAGTAAAGAAGACTCCCTCAGGTATATGTTTACCAATTATTGATATTTTTTTAGTATATGATGCTAATTCTGACTGGGTATTGGATACTGCTTCTTCTTCTCACATCTGTAATGCAGGGTCTGAGAAAAGTTAAACTGTTGCAGCCAGGAAAGATTCAGTTTCATGTTGAAAATAGAGATTTTCTTCAAGTTGAGGCTGTAGGACATTTTAATTTATATATCTCATATAATAGAACTATAGTGTTATATAATTGTCTTTTTGTACTTTATATTTTAAGACAAATAGTATCCCTTCCTGTACTTGATGGTGAGGGCTATCATATATATATACACGAAATCGTTCCTTATGTTTATATGATATACATAATATATTTGATAGCTGATTGTCAGTTAATTAATGATCATTATGTATTGAATACAACACAAATGTCATAAATGTACAGGTAAACACAGTAAATAGTTCGAGAATTTTAAATAAAATAAAATTGTGGTATATGAGATTGGGTCATATAGGCGTTAGACGCCTATCCCGTCTAGTTAAAGATTGTCGAATACCTGATTTAACCATAGAACCTTATCCAGTTTATGAATCATGTATTCAAGAAAAAAATAACCAAAGCTCTTTTTATTGGTGTTGGACACCGTGCCACTAGTTTATTGGAACTTATATATAGTGATGTATGTGGTCCAATGAATCACACTGCTACGGGTGGATTTTAATACTTCATAACCTTCATCGATGATTTGTCATAATATGGCTATGTGTTTCTTACGAGACACAAGTCTCAAACCTTTGAAAAGTTTAAGGAATTCAGACTTGAAGTAAAGAAACCAACTTGTATGTATGTCAAATGCCTTTGATCAAATTAAGGCGGTGAATACATAGGCAGTGAATTTTTAAATTATTAAAAGGTGAATAGAATTCTCATTTAGTATAGTCCTTCAGCTACTCTGCAGCATAATGGTGTCTCAGAGATAAGTTTGTGTTTAAGCAATAGAGGACTTAAAGGTTGTGCAAATATGCAGATGCTCTAAAGTTGTGTTCTAGGAAGTCTTATGGCTATAAGTATTAAACTTAGGAAAAAGTTTCCCATAGTATAAATAATATTGTAAATGAGTTTGAGATATTATTTATGAGAATACGAATTGAAGAGATAAGTTTATGATTAAGCAATAAGGGACTTAACGGAATACAAATACGAATCTATGTCTCTGCTCTTCCAGCATATTAATGATGGAGGAATTGTACGAATATTTATTAACCTCAACTTGTATGGTTCAATTCGCCATTTTGTATTATCCATAATGTGTGTATGGGGCATCGGTTATAGACTTACAAAAATGTTCCATGAGATAAAATAAGTGTGAACCTAAGGAATCTTACTATATAAAGTGTGCTCGCTGAACACGTGGATAGCACAGCAGATTAAATTATTTCTAAGTTTCTCGGGGAATAGCTAAGGTTTAAGGCTTAAACGTAAAATTGTGCCAAGTGAGACTTAACACTTTTATCTACCTAATGTATGTCTCAAATTGTGCCAATAATTAGTATAGGTACTAAATTGGGCATTGATGGATAAAGTTATGAAATCATTATTGTTTCATAATATATTTTATTCGGCCATTTATTTATTTGAGGGTCTCTCAGGGAATAGTTAAGATTTAAGTGTTAAACCTAAAATTGTGCCGAGTGAGACTTGACACTTTAATCTACCAACTGCATATCTTAAATTGTGCTAATATTTTGTAAAGGCACTAAATATGATATTGGTAGATAAAACTATTTTAAAAATGAAACAATTATTATTTTATTTCTTAATCGGCCATTAAACTATATCAAATGAATATATTTCATTTGATTTTACTTTGCCAAGTGTTAGTTTTTGATTAATTGAATCAAAATCAAATTACAAGTTCTAACTTTATTGGCTTAACAAAAGCTAATAGCATTTTGTTAAATTTTCATTGGCAAAAGTGAATTGATACAAATTCAATTTGAATTTGTTTCAAATTGAAAAGTATGAAGTCGTGTAACTTTAGCCATTAATAGCCTCACAATTCGCCACCGAATTCAAGTAGGATGACTAGCCATTTTATTTGCCTTGTCACCTTGTTACACTTGTTATTTTACTTTTTTTTTTAATGGCCGATTAAGTGGCAATCCTTGTCTATATATGTAATGGCTGTGAACTCAAAACTATTGAGTGAATTGATTCAATTTTTTTTAGAGGTTAAGTGTTAACCTTAATAGTCCGAGAGAGAGAAATTTATTGGAAGTAAGAGTTACTTCAAATATTCAAAAGGAATGCTATTATTTTAGCTTGAGAAAGCCCACCATATTCTCCAACTAAAATTGCTAAAGCACGCTTTAAGGGTAAGTCTCCGAATCTCATTAATGTAATGAGATAGTATTGTATGTTATATTTTTGCTACATTGCATATAAGACATGCGATATTTAAATTGTTTAACATGTACACATTCATCAATAATATGACGTACACACACACAACATCAATATGTCTAGCATTTATTATACCAATTAATGACAACTTACAACTACTAATTATTAATAACTAAGACACTTGGAATGCCAATACTTATTATAGTACAATTAATGAAAATTACCAACAACTGAGGTTTTACTTCAAAAATGATTGTCAACCTTTTAGCCACAACAATAAATATAATTATAGGCTCTCAGAAACTACTCATCACATGGGCTACTGCTTGCAATTTAAATTGCTAACAATGTAATGGCCATTAATGAGATATCCATCATGTCCTTTATCACAGGTGCTGGTGTGTCTCCCATCATTTAGGTTGTTAGTTTAATTTTCTTTAGTTATTGCAATTAAATTAAGCTACTTAGATAAAATCAAGTTACGAAAACCATACTATTTTATGTAAATTTGAAAGATCAATCCTCGTGGGAATGATACTCATATTCATCACTTTATTACTTGTTTATGACCTGTGCACTTGCGGTTAATATTCGCATCTGCTAGTTTCGCGAACACTGACCAACATCAAAAATTTAATAAACATACATGTATAGACCCCACAGTCTCCACTCCTTACTCTTTGTTGAGACACACCCTCCCTTAATATTAAGGTATGATACTTTCGAGTATGGGTCGGATTCAAAAATTCGTGAACTATTCTCATTCTGAATCAGTATGAAGAAAAGTGTCCCGATCGGGACACTTTTCAAGTCAGAATAGTCAAGTCGAGAATTCCTAATGTTTTTAAATGGCTAAATGGTAGTTTCATTTTGGATCAGTTCAAGGCAAAACGGGTTGGGTTAGGAATTTCTAAATTTTTTATAAACAAAAATGAAAGGAATCCAATTTCAATTTTAATTACAATTACATTAAATGTTATAATTCTAATTCTAATTTCAAGTTCAATTACATTAAATATTATAATTTTAAATTCAATTTCGAGTTTAATTATGTTAAATATTATAATTTCAAATCTAATTTCGATTTCAATTACTTTAAATATTATAATTTGATTAATTTTGAATCCAATTCCAGATCAATTACGTTAAATATTATAATATAATTTCACTTTCAAGTTCAATTACGTTAAATATTATAATTTTAATTTTAATTTTGATTTTATTACTTTATAATTTGATTAATTTTGAAACCAATTCCAAATCTAATTACATTAAAAGTGATAATTGTAAATTCAATTTTGAGTTTAATTATGTTAAATATTATAATTTCAATTCTATTTTCTATTTCAATTACGTTACATGTTATTATTTTAAATCCAATATCAATTTTAATTATGTTAATTACTATAATTTTAATTCTAATTTTGAGTTTAATTACATTAAATGTTATAATTTGATTAATTTCGAATCCAATCTCAAATCCAATTACGTTAAATATTATAATTGTAAATCTAATTTTAAATTCAATTATGTTAAATGTTATTATTCTAAATTCAATTTCGATTTCAATCACATTAAATTTTATAATTTGATTAATTTCGAATCCAATTTCAAATCCAATTACGTTAAATGTTATAATTGTAAGGAAAAATAATATTTTGACCCCTAAATTATAATGAAAAGGACAAAGTATTCACCCAGTTTTTAAAATTACTCATTTATAATTTTCGCCGTTAATTTTTTCTTTTAAGTTGGATGGTAATAAAAGTAATGTAGTCTTTTTACTCATAAAAGACACATGATACAATTTTAAGGGCACTGATCGACGTTGACCGTTAACCGTTAACCGATGGTTCACCAATATCAACCAACCGTTGATCGACGTTTATTAGCATTGACCGGTCGCTGAACGACCATTGACCGTGTTAATTAAATAATAGTTAACCGATATAAGAATAATTCACTATAAACATTGTCAAACTACAAATTTCACACTCTAAACAAAAACAAAATAATTTTTATTATTAAAGCATCAGAGAAGCATCCGAAGTCATAGAAATACGTTACTTAAAATATCTTTTCCGTCTTTGTTTTCTTCCAAAACAAGGTTATAGTTCCTTGAAGATCATATGGGAGATGTCACATGCGGCGAACTTTTTTCTTTGCCCCCATCAATAAATCCAGATTCAGTTCATACTGTTACAGGTGGCAGAAATTCATAATGATCTACCAACGTCACTTGGCTATCTACATGAGTTTTGTTTCCAGAAAGTATTTTCAAGCATCAATTTCCCATATCTTCGTTTATTATCCATGGAGCTGGAAAGGCGTCCCCCGACTAATGAAGTTGGTACTTGGAGCCACGAAAACGATGTATGCATAAATATAATATTATGAACCAAGTGGTCACATGACTTGTATTCTTCTCATTCAGTAAAAAATTGCTTCCTTGGTTTATATTCACATTCCTCTAAGCCACTTTGATTATAACATTGACTACACTTTTCGTTTGCAAACTCATCTTACTTCTTGCAATATTGTTGAGATTCTGGTTGGTTAATCATTCCAAAGAAGAAATGGATTTTAACCCTGCTTTAAAATTTTGAAGTTAAAAGCCAGACTTGAAGTCTATTCAACTCCAGCTCAAGTTTGGACAGATTGGACCAATCCCACCTCATATATAGCGATCAAAAGTTTTAAATCTTGATAGTTCTGTTTCCGACCTTAGGGACTTTACTTTCCCAAGACATCTTTCTTCAGAATGTAGTAGATTAATTTCTATCATGTTTTCCTCTCCTTTTTCATATGAGATTGATAAGCGAAATGTATAAACTTTTAAGGTATCAAATATATGTCATCATAATGAGCTGAGTTCTGTATGTTTCTTATTTTTTAAAAATTTCTTTAATGATAAAAATCTTTCTTCAACTGTCAGTCTATCCTTATCACTGAAGAAGTGAAATTAATCTGTATGTTGGCATTAAAAGTTCGAAATGATGGTTTCCAAGCGCAATAGCTAGTATTTATTTGTATTTCAAATTATTTAGAATGCTACCTTTTAATACGGCAAAAAGATGATGTAGAAGCTAACTTGTTTTGTGTGGGTCGTATCTGCAAACATGCATGTGGCAAATATACTGTACATTCTTACACTAGCTAGTATCATGTTCTCCCAGCAGAGAAATCATGGATCACTCATATGGCCAGGAAACCAACACGCCAGGTTGCTGCAACGCAAGAGGCATTACGTATCGTGGATCTTACAAGGAACTATGACCTTGTTTAGGAAAAAAATAAGGACGAAAAGATATTTTAAGTAACCTATGTCTATGACTTTAGGTGTTTCTCCAATGCTTTAACGGTAAAAATAATTTTATCATTGCATAGAATACGAAATTTAGAGTTTAACAGCGTTTATGCTAAATTAGTTTAGTGCCGGCCAATATAATTAATGGTCGATCAACGATTGATTAATATTGATCAACGTTTGTCAGTGCCCTTCAAATTGTGTTACGTATCTTTTATGAGTAAAAATATTATATTACTCTTATTACTATCTAATTTAATAAAAAAAAAGTTAACAGCAGAGGGTATAAATAAGTAATTTTAAAAATTGTGTGAGTAAACTGTTCATTTCACTATAATTTGGGGTCTAGTTGTAAATTCAATTTTAATTTCAATTATATTAAATATTATAATTCTAATTTTAATTTCGATTTTATTTACGTTAAATGTTATAATTGATTAATTTCAAATCTAATTTTAAATTTATTACGTTAAATGTTATAATTATAAATCTAATTTCGAGTTCAATTACGTTAAATATTATAATTTCAATTCTATTTTCTATTTCAATTACGCTAAATATTATTATTCTAAATCTAATTTCGATTTCAATATATTAAATATTATTATTACAATTACAATTTCGAGTTCAACTATATTAAATGTTATAATTTGATTAATTTCGAATCCAATTCCAAATCCAATTATGTTCAATGTTATAATTGCAAATCTAATTTTAAGTTCAATTACGTTAAATGTTATTACTGTAAATTCAATTTTGATTTCAATTACATTAAAATATTCTTATTTTAAATCTAATTTCGATTTTAATTATGTTAAATAGTATAATTTCAAATCTAATTTTAATTCAAATTATAATTGCGATTTCAATTACATTAAATGTTATAATTTTATTAATTTTGAATCCAATTCTAAATTCAATTACCGTAAATGTTATAATTCTAAATCCAATTTCGAGTTCAATTATGTTAAATATTATAATTCTAATTTGACTTTAATTAAGTTAAACATTATAATTCTAAATCCAATTTCAATTTCGATTATTTTATTATAATTTCAAATCAAATTTTAAGTTCAATTACATTAAATATTATAATTTTAATTCTATTTTCGATTTTAATTATATTAAATGTTATAATTATAAATCTAATTTTGAGTTCAGTTACATTAAATATTATTATTTCAAATTCGATTTTGATTTTAATTACATTAAATGTTATTATTTTTAATTCAATTTCTATTTCAATTACGTTAAATGTTATAATTCTAAATTTAATTTTAATTTTAATTACGTTAAATATTATAATTTGATTAATTTTAAAGTTAAATCCAAATTCAATTTTGATTTTAATTTTTTTTTTAAATCTATTCGGGTTAGAAAATTCCTGATTGGGTTCGAGAATTTTTTGAAATCGACCCAACCTATTCAGGACAGAAATTTCTCAAAGCCATTCCTGTTCTTGTCTTGACCCAAAACTTTGGGACGATTCAGATCTAGTCGGGACAGAAAAGGGACTAATATCTACCGTTACTTAACATAATAATTATCTACATCAAAGTACGACAAATCGTCATCCTTTAAATTCAGTCTCAACTCATAGATTCTACATGCTATTAGATAATGTGGAATCACCATACACAAAGGTACTATATACGTTTCCAACACCCCTCCAACGTATGCTTTCAAGATAAATTATATATTGTCACCTTCCTCTATATCAAGTCTACCTCTGTAGCACCCAATGCTATTGTTTGTAATTAATTGGAATATAGATCTGCATATGAAATAAGATTATTATATTATCCCTAAATAATGTTTAGAAAAAAATAATTTATAAGTAATGTTCTGTAAAGATTACCTTGTCAACAATCGCCATAGTTTTCTGCCCTATTTCTTTTTGTCCCCATCCATATACGAGAATTATCAGGTCCTATGTAACATTAGCGAGCTCACATTTGAATCACTCGTCCATGCATCTGTAGGACTCCTACATTTATAGCAATACAAAAATGAGTAAATGTTAAGGCAAAAAAAAAAACGAAAAGCAAATGAACAAACTTAGAAATAAGCAAGTGTCTACACCAATGCAACAGTGGGGCAACATCTCTATATACTTGCAATGGCTTTGATGAATTAAGTTCAAATACTCGTTCATATATTGAAAAACCCAAAGGATACATATTAGATAATGAATATAGTTACTATATTGTTCAAATACACAATTGCCATTTAATTACTAATTTACTTACAAAGTCAACAAGCCACTTATGTAAAATCTGTCTAAAAACGTTGGGTTAGCATTAATCTTAGGTAAACTGACACGAACATCAGAAGTCTTGAGCCAGGCCTAAAACTATTTATGGACAGTCAAGTCTATCTTCTGCGTTGGATTAACCTCGATGCTCGAAATTATCCCTTCGTCCCTCACATCCACATCAGGTTAAAAGAATATATTACAACAGTTAAAGTATGCAAGTCAACTAAGTTATAAAATAAGTCATTTTATGTATTGCCTTATCATAGTATCATTCGAGGACATCATTTTAATCTCCTTCTAATGTCATCTTGGACCTAGTCCACCGTTTGTAGAACGAACTCTCAGTCCTGATCCATTAATTGTAGGAACTCAGCCTTATCCATTTTTAACTGCTCACATAGCTCATCAATCCTTAAAATGTCATAAGGTGTTGTACCATTGGATGCATGGTGGAATGACGTACTTAGGGTTCCCTCACTGTCAAGCAATGGATTGGTTTTGGGTTGATCATTGAAGACATTCTTTGTTTAGCAACAAAGCGGCGCTCCTTCCTTTGTTTATCCTTATTGTTTCGGTCGGTGAGTTCCTCATCTTAGGTTTCATTCCGTTCCGTCACGAGTTACTTAAGGGCGAATGCGTGGAGATAGATCTCTTAAAGCCTAGGCCAAATAAATCGGATCTGGTTAGGAATGAGTGTAGGAGGAAAATGAAAAAAAATCATCTATAGCAACCTATCTTATATCTTACTAATAATAAGAAAGGGAGTGAGATAGGCGACAAGTAGCTTACTTCTAAGTTGATTTGACTGCGAGGAATCAAGAGATTTTTTCTAGTGCTGACTTAAATATGTTCAAACTGTATGGACATAATCATAATTTGTACTAAAATAAGTTCAGTGATTATATAAATGGACATAAAAAGTTGAAATAAATAAAGCATATAAGAGTTTATATCATTGCTCCTAAGATGTTAGGGTCCTCATCCACATACCTATCAGGGTCAATAGATCGAGTAGAGCTCATTAAAGTCTGTACAGGAGCCATTACACACACGTCCCCGACATGAGTCGCTAATGGGATCCTAAAGTTCTGGAGCCTCCAGATAGCCTTCTCCTATAATTTTAATTCTTGCAATACTAACTTACAATAGACTATAATAACTTGCAAAAATACAAAATTATGTATCAAAATTGAAAACCAAGTAGTTAATAGTTATTGTATTATAGAAAAATATAATGAAATGGAGTACAACACAACTTACATGTTCATACTTCAAAAATGTTTCCTTAACTTTTTAATTTCGGAGTCCCCCTATTCACCCAATTTAACATATAAGGAAACGATCTGCTACTTGAATTGTAAATACTTCCCCTTAGATCGATATGGCCTTATATATCCACACTTACTAATAAATCAAGAACAACAAATGAGACTTAATAAAAATAAATAACTATATCAACAATCAATTTAAAAAAATTACGTACCAAAAAAGTGAATGAAATACCTAACACATTGTATTTCTCTTTGGTATCAGTAGGATCTTTTTTACTTTCATCAGCTTCAATAAGTGAATCATAGAGAGCAAACTACGCAATGTTCCCCATAGATAATTATTGAACTCCTCCAAATTATCCACAATATATAGCACAAAGCATTGAACTTTTCTATAGGTGTCATGTTATTGGGATTTATGCTTACGTGCCATCCCTTTAGTCTATAAATATTTGCTTTATGTTTATACAATTATGATTTCTATAAATCACTAATTATATTATATACAAATGTTATAAGATGCTTGTAACGTTTTAGACATTATATGATCTGAAAGAGTTCAGATCTGATCTAAAGGAGTTTAGATCAGAACTAAGACTTAGTAAAATCTAAAGAGTTAGAGCCTTGTCTGAAATGGGACAAAGACCTAAGAATATATTAGTAATGACATAGTTACAATGAGTTGCAAATGGTGCTAGGAAATGTTGTTATGCAAATATGTTCTTAAATTTAATGTTCCTGATCTATCTTCACTAATGCGGGTCTGTTAGTGAAGACCTTAATATATATAGATCAGTGTATGTCTATATCTGGATAGTGCAGATGGTTAGTCTTAGTAGACCATGAGTTTAGTGAAAACGCATATAGAGATACAAGTATTCAGTAAGAACTGAATATTGAACAGACTCACAAAGATCTCCAATAGACATCCCATAAAGCCGTCAATGAAGGATCTTTCAATTTGAGCAGTATTCGTGGTCCTTAGACATGAGTGCCACGGTGGACTTGTGAGTGATCCACCATACTTTAGTTCCACACATGTTAGATACCTTTCATAGTCTAACCGCTGGGTGTCGTTGGGCATAGTCTGATGCTCATGGAGTTCGGTGTGTACAGATATGGGATCCATCAACTCAATTGGGTGAGTAAAATATCCTGCAACTCCAAGACTGTATTTCAGAAAGTCTTATGGCCATAAGCAGACATATCCGAGAATTAATTTTATCCTCGGGAAAATAATATCGTAAAAGTGTTTACGGATATTATTTATTAAAATGCAAATCTGGAGATAAGTTTATGGTTGAGCACATGGAGACTTGACGGTGTTGATTTATATCTCTGCTCTTCTAAGATATTTATGATGGAAGGATTATACGAATATGTTATAACCTCAACTTGTATGGTCTAATGCGCCATTTTGTAATATTTGTAACATGTGTGTGGGACATTGTTCATAGACGTGTGAAATAGTTTCATATGACAAATCGGGTATGGACCTAGAGAGTCTCACAATATGAAGTGTACTCGTTGTGCACTAGGGCAGCGAATTGGATTGAACAATTGATCCAACAATTTTCAGCAAAATGAAAAATGTTTCAAGGTTCCTTTTATTATTCACTTGTCAATAATTGAATGTAAAATACATTATTGGTTTACAAGAGTTGTTAACCAATAAGAAATTGACAAGTGACATAATCTTGCTCCATAAATAATTTACCATGTATTTACCTATTTACCTTGCTTGGTAAATATATATATGGTAAATGTAAATATTCAAAATAGTTTTGAATTATTAATATTTTATATATTAATCAAATTATTATTAATTAGAATAAGTGGCAAATACCATTTACTAATAGAGAATGCACTTGTTATTAATAATAAGAAATGTTGGCCACTTAGAAATTCTTAAATGATGCACTATGGAAGTGGTGAGATTACTTAGCATTGTTTAAATGTCATTTACGCTCTATATGTTTGTAATGTTTGTAATGGAAAACATGGATAAGTGGTGGTGAAGCACTAAGAGAAGTAATCATTCTTTGCACTTAATTAAAAATTGAAAGAGTTCAATTTGTGTAAGAGAAGTGTGAATTTCGTTCTAGGAGAGAATTGAGAGCATTTCCTAAGTGTTTTTCTCAAAGTGTTGAGAGAAAATGCAAAGGCTTACCAAGGTTCAACATAAAGAGTTGTAAAGAACTAAAGAAAACACTTAATTCTTCTCATCTCTTGGTAGTAATCATTCATAAGGATAAATTGTTTTAAGTGTTAAAACAATCCTTTGTTGAAAATTCAAGGCTGCCATTCTAACTTCACAATCCCACCGAATTTAGTTATGAACTAGAATTGTGCAAGGGAACACTTCAAGGTGAGCTCAACAAATTAAAGCTTTGAGTTCTTGAAGAATTGTGAAGCTACTTTCATAACCGGGTAGGTTATTTATTTACAATTCATTTTATATTATGCATGAAAATATATATGAGATATATATGTGCTTGAATGTTCATACATGTGATTACATGCTTGCGTTTGTTACATATTGTATAACATGTATGAATACTTCCGTTGCGTATTTAATTTTTGAAATTATATATGTATCTATACACATCATACACCATATCACAACAAGTGGTATCAGAGCATGCTGATATGGTGTTTGATGTTTGATGTTGAGATGTTGTTATTTTTAACATATTGATGTTATATTGATGAACAACATGATGATGTTTGATTTCAAGCATGTTGATGTTTAGAATTGAACATGTTGATATTTTATGAATTCTTGAACATGTTGATGTTTATAATTGTTCATATGATATTTGATCATGTTTTATACTGGATAATTTGGGTGCCGGAATAGAAGAAAATTGATTTTCGTACACCGGGCACAGTAACATTGTCTAGCGCTGAGGTGCTGGCTTATGGTCATTGCGGTACCAGCCTAATTTTGGCCAGTGCCGCGGCGACAGGCTGTGAGCGCTGCGACGCACACATACTAGAAACCAGCGCCGAGGCACTGGGATATGAGCACTGCAGCGCCAGCTAATTTTGTGGCTAGTGTCGCGGTGACAAGCTGTGAGCGCCCACATACTGAAAACCCATATTTTGGCCAGCGCCGCGGCGCCCAGACTATTTTTTATGAACGCTGCAGCGCCAGTTTTTAGCACCGCAGTGTTCGTCACTATTACAAAATAATTTTTTTATTTGTTCATTTATCATGTTTTGACTTGTTTTGTTGCTTTGATGTACTTCAATAATTGTCATAACATGATGTGATCATTCAAATACGCTGATAATCACAATAAGGGCCCTATTGGTGGGGGTTAGATGTGATTGCGTATTTTTTTTAAATGATCTATATTATTCATTTGGATGAAATGAGTATGTTATTAATAAATCTCTCTTAATCAGATTGAAATATTTTTATTATGAGATAATATTAAATATGATCCGTCTTGTCAATACCGTATTAGGCGATTCTCTTTGGTCTTTCCCAATATTGCTAAAGCGTGAGGGATTGATCGGGGTGTTTCAGGCTATGCCGCTTAAACATGAGATGAGACAAATATATGTGAACGTATTGCCTAATATTGCTAAAGCGTGAGGGTTATACTGGTAGCATATATTTGCTTATTGACAAGTTAATCTGGAATACACTTATCCAATATTGCTCTAGCGTGAGGATGAAATGTATTTAGGATCAATGTTAAGAGTTGAATGAAATGCAATTGACAAGAGTTGTCTACCTTTTAGGGTTTACCAAGGTCAATATTGCTATAGCATGAGGCTGAAGTAAATGCCAATGGGATCCACTTCTCAATATATAGTTTAAAGATTTTTGAACTATCGTTTTTCCATTTGAGAGATTAAAGGGATTACGTAAAATAGTGGGAGGGTGTTTTTAGATTAAAAATTGTATAACTGTTATACCCATGATCTAAAACGTTATTTATTAGTGATTGAAATATTCCGCTAACATTTTTTTCTTTTGTCTTGTGAAGATCAAATGGCTTCAAACAACACTCTAGTTCGTATCCTTGATGCGCACCAACTAAAAGGTACAGAAAATTATACTGATTGGCTTATGAATCTCAGAATAGTTCTGAATTGTGATAAGCTTAGATATGTAATTGATCAGTGCATGCCAAAAGCTATTTCTGATGATGCTTCTCCAGAAGAAAATGAGACATATCGAAAAATGGTTGGATGACGATTTGAAAGTCAAATCGTATATTCTCGGGTCAATGTCTACAGAGCTCCAAATGGAGCATGTCCACATAAACAGTGCTGGGAGTATCATGCTCCACCTAAAAGTGTTATTTGGTGATCGACCTCAATTTAAAATTTATAAGGTTGCCAAATCTCTCTTTCAAGGTAGACTACCTGAGGGCAGTCCAGTAAGTCCTCATGTCCTCAAGATGATATCATATATTGAGAGGTTAGAAACCATGGATCTCTTACTGAGCAATGGATTGAGGAATAGCTTGATTCTCCAATCACTTCCAGGGTCATTTGCACCATTCATAATGAACTACAATATGCAAGGATTGACTCCTACTTATGCTGAAATACATAACATGCTAAAAACAACTCAGGAGGACATGAACAAAGGGGGCACGGTCCTCTATATTCAGGGTACTTCATCATCTACCCGAAAGACTTCTAGGAAGTCCAAAAGGAAGAATAAACGGAAAGTAATGCATGCACCTAGAATGGGTCCTCGAAAGCAATACATATCCAAGCACCCACATAAGAATAAAGCGAGTGGAAAATGTTTCCATTGCAGTGAGGATGGGCATTGGAAGCGAAACAGCCCAAAATACCTTGCCATGATTAAGAAGATACCATCAGGTATACACTTGCCTTTTATTGATATTTCCTTAGCATTTAATGCTAGCATTGGTTGGGTATTAGATACCGCTTGTCCTTTTCACATCTGCAATGTGTTACAGGGTCTGAAGAAAGTTAGAAAGTTACAACCGGAGAAGTACAGCTTCGTGTTGGAAATGGAGATTTCTTATAGGTTGAGGCTATTGGATGTTTTAATTTACTACTTCCATGTAATAAAATTGTTGTATTGAATAATTGTTATTATGTGCCAAACATTATCCGAAAAATTATTTCAATTCCTGTATTGGACAATGAAGGATATCATATGCATGTTAGGAATCGTTCCTTATGTTTGTAGATTTGGATAATGTTTTGTTAGCTGAATGTCAGTTGATAAATGGGCATTATATATTAGATACAATAGGAAATGTCATGAATGTACAAGTGAATGCTAAAAATAATGTGGGAACTTTAAATGATACAGAATTGTAGCATATGAGATTAGGTCATATAGGGGTTAAACGCCTATCCCGTCTAGTCAAGGATGGTCAGATACCTGATCTGACCATAGAATCATATCCAATTTGTAAATCTTGTATTCAAGGGAAAATGACCAAGGCTCCATTTATTGGTGTTGGACACCGTGCCACTGATTTACTAGAACTAATACATAGTGATGTATGTGGTCAATGAATCACACTGCGATGAGTGGTTTTCGATACTTTGTTATCTTTATCGATGATATATCACGATATAGATATGTGTTTCTTATCAAACACAAGTCAGAAACATTTGAAAAGTTCAAAGAGTTTTGAAATGAAGTAGAGAAACAAACCGGAATGTATATCAAATGCCTTAGATCAGATCGAGTGGATGAATACATGAGCAGTGAATTTTTGAATTATTTAAAGGAGAATGGGATTCTCGCTCAGTATAGTCCTCCAGGTACTCCACAACACAATGGTGTTTCAGAGAGGAGAAATCAGACTTTATTGGATATGGTCCGATCGATGATGAGCTTCACTGATCTCCTTGAATATCTATGGAGGTATGCACTAGAAATTGTTGCTCATATATTGAATAGAGTTCTATCAAAAGCCATTCCATCCACTCCACATGAGATATGGACTGGAAGGAAACCAAGTCTTAAATATGTTAAGATTTGGGGGTGTCTTGCTTACGTAAAAGTTACGCAACAGGATAAACTTGCACCTAAAGGTTACAAGTATAGGTTCATTGGATATCCCAAGAACTCAATGGGATACCAATTCTATAATCCTGAGGAATGTAATGTGTTCGTTGCTCGAAACACCATTTTTCTTTAGAACCAGTTTCTCATAAATCGTGGACATTGTAGAAAGATTGAGTTAGATGAACTCAATCAAGATGTAAATAAACCTACAATGAAACTTCAGGCTCAATCAATCAGAATACCTTTGACACACCCTCCACATAAGTCAGAAAGGATATCAAGGCCACCTGAAAGGTATGGTTCCATATCTAAAAGTGCTCTTGATGTTTTCTTGATTGAAGAAAATGATCATTTAACTTATAAAGAGGCGATGTTGGATATCGATTCGGGAAAATGGCAAAAGGCCATGAAATCTGAAATTGACTCAATGCATCACAATCAAGTCTGTGACTTGGTTGAGCTTCCTGAAGGAATTGTTCATATCGGTTGTAAATGGATTTACAAGCAGAAGCGAGGGCTCGATGGGAAAGTGGAGACTTTCAAAGCCTGATTAGTGGCGAAAGGCTATACTCAACGATCTGGGATTAACTATGAGGAAACCTTCTCACCAGTAGCGATGCTTAAGTCAATTCGAATTTTACTAGCAATTGTTGCGTATTATGACTATGAAATTTGGCAAATGGATGTGAAAACAGCGTTCTTAAATGGATATCTTGAGGAAGAAATCTATATGGAACAACTTGAAGGTTTTACATTCAACCAAACTTCTGGTCTAGTATGTAAACTGAAGAGGTCTGTCTATGGACTTAAGCAAGCTTTCCGAAGCTGAAATCTTCATTTTGATGAGGTAATCAGAGGGTCTGGTTTCATTAAGAACGAAGAAGAATCATATGTGTATAAAAAGAGCAGTAGGAGTATGGTGGTCTTCTTGGTTCTATATGTGGATGACATACTCATTATCGGAAACGATATTGGTATGTTGCAATCAGTCAAAAGTTACCTAAGTAAGAATTTTTCCATGAAGGATTTGGGAGAGGCTTCCTATATACTAGGTATAAAGCTTTATAGAGATAGAGCTAGGAGGCTTATAGGACTCTCTCAATCATCGTACATAGATAATGTCTTGGAAAGGTATAGTTTCAATAACTGTAAGACAGTTAACATACCTTTTAGACATGGCATTCATCTTTCGAGGAAGATGTGTCCTCAGACTGAAGATAAAAATGTTAAAATGTCTCGCATACCTTATGCATCAGCTGTGGGAAGCCTGATGTATGCCATAATGTGTACGAGACCTGATATCAGTATGGCTGTAAGTGTTACAAGCCGCTATCAGTCTGATCTAGGCGAAGGCCATTGGATGGCAATGAAACATGTCCTGAAATATCTTAAGGGTACTAAGGATAAGTTTCTAATATATGGAGAAAATGACCTAGTGTTGAGAGGATACACAGATTCAAATTTCCAATCTGATCTAGATGATAGAAAACTACATCTGGATATGTATTCATTCTCAATGGTGCTGCAGTTAATTGGAAGAGTAACAAACAATCATCAACAGTTGATTCCACAATAGAGGCAGAATATATTGCACCAAAAGAAGCGGTTTGGATACGTAAATTTATCACTGAACTTGGAATAGTTTCGAGTTCAATGGATCCTATACCCTTGTTATGCGACAACAACGGAGCCATTACACAAGCAAAAGAGCCAAGAGCACACCCAAAGTTTAAGCATGTGGAAAGAAAATACCATGTCATAAGAGAAATCTTGGCTAGAGGAGATGTAATAGTCCGTAGAGTAGACTCTATGAATAATGTAGCGGACCCACTTACTAAGGCCTTAACTCCAAAAATATTTGAAAGACATGTGGAGTCAATAGGTATTATATACCATCGTGAATGGCACTAAAGCAAGTGTGAGTTGTTGGGATTTGTGCTTACGTGTCATCCCTTTAGTGTATAAATATTTACTTTATGTTTATACAATTATGATTTCTATAAATCACTAATTATATTATATACAAATATGGTAAGATGCTTATAACGTTTTAGACATTGTATGACCTGAAAGAGTTCAGATCTGATCTAAAGGAGTTTAGATCAGAATTAAGAGTTAGTAAAATCTAAAGAGTTAGAGTCTTGTCTGAAATGGGACAAAGACCTAAGAATATATTAGTAATGACATAGTTGTAATGAGTTGCAAATGGTGCTAGAAAATATTGTTATGCAAATATGTTCTTAAATTTAATGTTCCTGATCTATCTTCACTAATGCGGGTCTGTTAGTGAAGACCTTAATATATATAGATCAGCGTATGTCTATATCTAGATAATGCAGATGGTTAGTATTAGCAGACCATGAGTTTAGTGAAAACGCATATAGAGATACAAGTATTCAGTAAGGATTGAATATTGAACAGACTCACAAAGATCTCCAATAGACATCCCATAAAGCCGTCAATGGAGGATCTTTCGAGTTGAGTAGTATTCGTGATCCTTACACCTGAGTGCCACGGTGGACTTGTGAGTGATCTGTTGGAGCTGGTGCTCACGTGCCATTCCAATATTGTATGAATATTAATTGTTAATATTTATACAATAAACATTTCGAATAAAGATTGTTAATATCATATTAATATGGTATAATGCTTGTAACATTAGAGACATTGTTTGATCTGAAAGAGTTCAGATCTGGTCTAAAGGAGTTTAGATCAGAACTAATAGTTAGCAAAGCTGAGAGTTATAAATGCTAAAAGTTAGCACTGTTAAGAGTTAGCAGGTTATAAGAGTCAGCGAGGTCTAAAGAGTTAGAACCTTGTCTATAATGGGACAAAGACCTGAGAGTATACTTGTAATGATATAGTTGCAAAGAGTTGCAATAGGTGTTAAGAAATATCATTAAGTAAGTATGTCTCAAAGATAATGTTCCTGATCTATAATCACTAATGCGGGTCTATCGGTGATTCACTTTACATAGATTAGTGTATGTCTATATCTGACTGGTTCAGATGGTTGTTCTTAGCTGACCATGAGCTTAGAGCTTGTATAGGCATGCGGGTATCCAGTCAGGACTGGATACTGAACAGACTTATGAGGACCCCAATAGATATCCTATGACACCGTCAAAGGAAGGTCCTCTCGAGTTGAGTAGTATTCGTGGTCCTTTGACCTGAGCGCCACGGTGGTCTTGTGAGTGATCCATCATGCTTTGGTTCCACATATGTCAGAGACCTTTCATGGTCTGACCGCTATGTGTCGCTGGGTATGGTCCGATGCTCATGGAGTCCAGTGTGCGTAGATACGGGATCCGTCAGCTTACGTAGGTAAGTTGTATATCCGATGCTCCGAGATTGTATTTCATAAAGTCTTGTGGCCACAAGCATAAACCCGGGAAAAGAGTTTCCCATAGGGTTAAACAATATAGCAAAAATGTTTGCGTATATTGTTTATCGAGATACGAATCTGGAGATAAGATTATTGGATGAGCAAATGGGGATTTGATGGTGCTGATCTATATCCCCGCACATCCAGGATATAAATGATGGAAGGATTATACGTATACGTTATGACCTCAACTTGTATGGTCTGACACGCTGATTTGTAATATTCGTAACGTGTGCGTGGGGCATCGATTACGGATTAATGGAACAGTTCCATTTGACAAATCGGGTGTGGACCTAGAGAGTCCCAATATGAAATGTACTCTTTGAGCACTTGGGCAGTGTACCGTATTGAATTGTTCAATACAGTATAATTCAGCAATTACTAAGGTTACGTTAACTAAAGTATGTGGTTAAATTGGTGGGACCCACTTTAGGTTAACTTGGTAACCGAGTAAGGATATAATAGTAATTTCACTTTATGATTATTTAATTGTTAAATAATTAAAATAAATATTTATTTATTTAATTGTTAAATAAATTAATTTAACATAACTAAGGTTAAAAGTTAACCAAGTGGTTAAGTTAAGTTAACCTTACTTAAAGGTTAAGTAAAGGTTAACCTAACCATGGTTAAGTTAGTTAACTATGGTTAAATTAATTAAAATATTTATTAACTTAAAGGTTAAGTTAAAATAATCTAACTAAGGTTAAATGTTAACTAAGGTTAGGTTAAGCCAAATGAAATGCAAATGAAATTCAAATTAGTTTGGAATTAATGCATTAGTATATAAAGTGAAATGAAATTCAAAATTGAAAAATGTTTTAGATTTTAGGTTTTGCATTTTGGGAGCCAATTCAATTTGAGAAATTGAAATTGTTTGTTTTGTGTTTTAAGTGTTAGAACAACAAAACAAATTGAATTAATGGTTACTAAATGTAATAACTAAAAACAAGATTTGTTTTATTTATTCAAGAGTTGAATAAAAGGAAAAACAAATTTAATTAAGTTAAATGGTTTAACTTTGAAAAATGTTTAAGAGTTAAACACATATGCTGGATTAAGATGCTGCCATTCTAGACAATCAAACCCACCCTTGTTGATTGCTAGAATTGATCAAAGATTCATTTCATTGGTGGACTTCAAAGAAAATTAATCCAAAGGCTTCATTGGTGATTTTCTCAATCTCGAATTTCAGTTAATCAAATGTTATTTTCTGTGTTCATTGTATTTAATCTTCCGCTGTGCACATGTATGTATGAGATATGTATATTGTTTGTATGATGAACACAACCCACATGCAAGAGCAAACCCTAGTTAAATTCGCACAACACACCCAGCATGATCCACCATACTTTAGTTCCACACATGTTAGATACCTTTCATAGTCTAACCGTTGGGTGTTGTTGGGCATAGTCTGATGCTCATGGAGTCCGGTGTGTACAGATATAGGATCCATCAACTCAATTGGGTGAGTAAAATATCCTGCAACTCCAAGACTGTATTTCAGGAAGTCTTATGGCCATAAGCAGACATATCCGAGAATTAATTTTATCCTCGGGAAAATAATATCGTAAAAGTGTTTACGGATATTATTTATTGAAATGCAAATCTGGAGATAAGTTTATGGTTGAGCACATGGAGACTTGACGGTGTTGATTTATATCTCTGCTCTTCTAAGATATTTATGATGGAATGATTATACGAATATGTTATAACCTCAACTTGTATGGTCTAATGCGCTATTTTGTAATATTTGTAACATGTGTGTGGGACATTGTTCATAGACGTGTGAAATAGTTTCATATGACAAATCGGGTATGGACCTAGAGAGTCTCACAATATGAAGTGTACTCGTTGTGCACTAGGGCAGCGAATTGGATTGAACAATTGATCCAACAATTTTCAGCAAAATGAAAAATGTTTCAAGGTTCCTTTTATTATTCACTTGTCAATAATTGAATGTAAAATACATTATTGGTTTACAAGAGTTGTTAACCAATAAGAAATTGACAAGTGACATAATCTTACTCCATAAATAATTTACCATGTATTTACCTATTTACCTTGCTTGGTAAATATATATATGGTAAATGTAAATATTCAAAATAGTTTTGAATTATTAATATTTTATATATTAATCAAATTATTATTATTAATTAGAATAAGTGGCAAACATCATTTACTAATAGAGAATGCACTTGTTATTAATAATAAGAAATGTTGGCCACTTAGAAATTCTTAAATGATGCACTATGGAAGTGGTGAGATTACTTAGCGTTGTTTAAATGTCATTTACGCTCTATATGTTTGTAATGTTTGTAATGGCAAACATGGATAAGTGGTGGTGGAGCACTAAGAGAAGTAATCATTCTTTGCACTTAATTAAAAATTGAAAGAGTTCAATTTGTGTAAGAGAAGTGTGAATTTCGTTCTAGGAGAGAATTGAGAGCATTTCCTAAGTATTTTTCTCAAAGTGTTTTTTTTAAAGTGTTGAGAGAAAATGCAAAGGCTTACCAAGGTTCAACATAAAGAGTTGTAAAGAACTAAAGAAAACACTTAATTCTTCTTATCTCTTGGTAGTAATCATTCATAAGGATAAATTGTTTTAAGTGTTAAAACAATCCTTTGCTGAAAATTCAATGCTGTCATTCTAGCTTCACAATCCCACCGGATTTAATTGTGAATTAGAATTGTGCAAGGGAACACTTCAAGGTGAGCTCAACAAATTGAAGCTTTGAGTTCTTGAAGAATTGTAAAGCCACCTTCATAACCGGGTAGGTTATTTATTTACAATTCATTTTATATCATGCATGAAAATATATATGAGATATTTATGTGCTTGAATGTTCATACATGTGATTACATGCTTGAGAGTGTTACATATTGTATAACATATATGAATACTTCCGTTGCATATTTAATTTTTGAAATTATATATGTATCCATACACATCACACACCATATCACAACACATGTGGTATCAATAATATATGAATCAAATATACCTAAGCTTCACCGCGTCTTCAGCGTCGTTCATAAAGTCCATAATATTGTACCATTTGTTGAATTTGTCGTATGTCAAACATATTACCTCCAACCAATATAGCGCCACAATCGATTTTATAATTTTCTCTCCAAATGTTGGATAGGTGAATTATCTCCTATCTTAAACCCTGTAATAAGTGCAAACTTGTTGTCGGAGAATTCAAATTCTTCTATTGCCAATCAGAAACCATAGTTCCTCGTGCAAATTAATAATGTACCCTTGTTGTAACAAGAACTCAAGCACTAACATCCCAGAAAAAAAAAAACGCAAGGTGTGGTATGTTCAAGAACTGACTCAGGCAAGTTTTCCTAAATATCACAAACCAATTAGGAATTAACCTTTATCGTATTAGATCAATTACCTGCAATCTTGCACATGCCGAAAGAGCTATGCGATAGAATTCCTCTACTAGAATTTTATACTATTTTGAGATATTTTTCTTCATGCAAAATTAAAAATAAATAAATTTAGTAAAAATAAACATATTACAACAAAGACTAAAAAGAAAAAAAAACTTTAATTATATTCATTTTACTATTTAGTGAATGTTTATTTCAAAATATATTTTTTAATTCATTATTGATTTATTATTATTATTATTATTAATAGTAGTAGTATTTTTAATTTAATTATTATTAGATATATAAATTAACTTTAGTACTATTTTATTTTAAATATTATTATTACTTTTATTATAATGATAATAATAATCATTATTTTAAATAATATTTATATCATTATTATTATTATAATAATATAAATATTAATAAAGAAAATAATAAGGGGAAATGTAATAATCTTTTTTCATTTTATTATTATTAATTATTAAAAATATATTATTAATATTTTTCTCGTTATTATTAATATTTTGTTCACTCTTTTATATTATTATTATTATTATTATTACTATTATATTTTGACTTTAACCACATTATTATTTTTTATTAATATCATAATAATAATAATTATTATTATTATCTGACTTTAAAATAGTAATTATTATTGTTTATATTCTTATTTACTATTTTTTACTTTTTAATTTTTTTCTTTTTTATCTACTGTGGGTGTGCCCAATGCCCATTGGGCGGTAGCAAAATGGGCAGAGCTCGCACCTCGCATCATGTTGCGTGCGTGTGAGGCATGACACACAAGGCATCTAATGGCGCATGATGCACATGCGACACGCACGGGTGTCATGAGCCACAAAACGCAGTTGTCTTTATTGTTCTCTAGTGAATTTTATTAGATTTTGTCAATTTTTTATTATTTTTTGATCATTTTTAATTACATCTACTCATTTTTAACTTATACTATTAAATAAAAAATATTAAAAAAATAAAATTAATTAAAACTCACTAATTTTCAGCTATTCTTTATATTTTCACTTCCCAACTTGTGTTTTAACTTCAAATCTTTAAATATTACAATACAAATACTCCTAATTTTAAAGCTAAGATTTGAGTAGTTATTGAATGGGTCTGAGAGGAAACGGTGAAAAAGAGCAATTATTCCTTTCAAGATAATATAGTCTGAAAATTAAATTTGTGACTAATAAAATTTATATTTTAACTTTGTGGCTATAAAAAAATATCAATTTAAAAAACGGAACTATTTGTGTACATTTTCAAATGGGGTAACAAAACTTGATAGAGCAAATAAACACAGAAATTGAAACAGCTTGGGAAGCGGGAGAATCACTTTTGACAGATGAGAGAATAAGGCACAATCATTAATCTAAATGCTATGAAAACAGGAAGAAAAAAAGGAAGAATCAAAGAAAAGTTAATGACGAAGCCTTGCAGTTTATGATAAATGAACAAACTCAATAGTCACTACAAACAAGATACAAAATGGGAAATAACATCCAGTGATAATGTTCACACCCAATGTAGATGTCAAGATTCTATAATAATTATAACAAATTTTTACTCAAGGTCTTATAACCCTTCCGTTGTCTGGTCAATAAACTACAAGTAAATTAATTGTACTCATCTTTTGGGTTCTGTAAGTGGTATGAATCTTTTCGCAGAAACAGAGTCACCAGTTATTCCACTATCATTAAACAATTGTAATAAAGATAACGCATAACTTGAAGTAATGACCATCTACATTGTTTATGATTTCACTTTTAAAATTCAAATACTCTTTTCATGCAAATAAAGACATTCACAAGAAAAATAAAAACAAATTCCTATCTAGCTAAAAATTTGCAAAAGAAGCCAACAAAACTCGACGTGCATATTATTGGTAGAAAACAAATCTCATTTTAAAATTTCACCAAAAAACAATTTTAAAATATACTGTTTAAAAACCATTTAATTTACTGTTCTGTGACATCGGAATGTTATTAACCTTTAAAACGTAGATAAAATAAATTGGTTTAAAAACTCAGTAAAAATCTCCTTAAATTCTGTATATGGTCCTAAAAGGACTCAAGTTTTAAAGGCCAATCAAAATAATAAGAGAAATTTTCATAAATAGCCTATATTTTTAGGTAATTTTTTTTTAAATCATAAATAAATGGGTTAATTTTTATTTTAAAAAAATAGATAATTAGATAATTATACCCTTGAATTATATTTTCTATTTTCAAACATTCAAACCTATAAAATTTAAAAAAATTTGAAAATCTTGAAATTTTCATATTTGTTTTATAAAATTATGAGCATCGAAGCGTAATATAATAAAGTGAATTAAAGAAAACAAGATGAATCAAAAACTAATATGATGAATTATAACAATTTAGTAAAAGTTTCACGAAAGTGATTTGCAAGCCACGAATCATCTCTGTAAAGTGATTTGCGAAGGTGACCTGCAAATTACCTCTTCTTTTATTTTTTTAATTTTTAATTTTAATTTTATTTTTTATTTTATTTTATTTTTTAATTATAAATAAATAATTATTATTTTATTTGTTTAATGATTAAATTATAAATAATAAACAGTTATAAAAATATTCATTGAGCGTGTCCCACACACTGCATGCCAACAACCTCCGTATGCATGCCACATATGCATGTTGCGCAATGCAAAATATATATGTTTATTATTAGTTAAATAAATAATAACTAATAAAATAATTTATTTAATGAAATATTATTAAATAATATTTCATTTAGGTAATATAATTATTTGGTTTAACATTATAAAAGAATTAATTTTGTTGTGGTGGAAGCTTTTCTAACAAGTAATAATAACATAGCAAGTAATTGGAAATAATCTAGAGAGACAGGGTAGAATAAATCACACAAGTAATTTACGTAGTTTAAAAATTTGTTTACATTCACGATAAATTAAAATCTCTTTTTTTATTATTGAATTACAAAAGTAGTCAAAAAGTATGCTTTTTATAAAAGTCACCAAGCTCACATAGAACTTACAACAATTGCTCTATCAATTGTCTCTCTTGTGTAATCTAGGGTTTCTCTATGTTATGTGTATTTTCTCAAGCAAAAATAAAGCCTTTATATAGGTTATAGACGTCTTAGGTAAATTTTAATCTAAGTGAGAACAAGATAGGGTGTGTCCTAAATAACTTAAGAGGATTCGTAAAGGGTATAGGAAATGAACTGGTGCTGCATCATTAGCTCTTGGATTCTGTGGCACTACGTATTCGATTTCCAATGCCACGGTGCTAGTGCCTGGAACCATTGGTGCTACGGCATCATGCAAGGAATACTGCGGCATCCAGCTTCTATCTTTGAGTGATGTAGCACTCAACCATGTTCTGCATTTCTAAAGCCTTCTTGCCTCCACTCCTTCTTCATGTGTCCCCTACTCACTTGGCTCGATCCCAAACCTATTCTAAGGTGATTTTCAATCATCTTCTCATAAATTCCCACCTTAATTTAAAATCATCAAGAAAGCTTCAAAGATCTTTCATCTCCACAACACCGTCCCCCTTATATAGTAGTGATTCTGGTTAAGTCCATGCATAGGATGAACTTAACTAATGATAGTGGCTTAGTCAACATGTCAGTGTAGTTTTTAGATGACACAATCTTCATTAGACTAATCTTGCCACTTTGAATTATCTCTCTAATGAAATAGAGCTGTACATAAATGTGTTTTGACTTCTCATAAAACAGTTGATGCGTGCTTACGTATACAACACTTTAACTATCATAATATACACTAGTGTTGATGGATTCAATAGCCATTATCTCTGCATATATACCTTTTAATCACACAGCCTCTTTAATAGCTTTACCTACAACTATATACTCTGTCTCTGTGATTGATAGTGTTACCACGTGCTGTAAAATTGACCTCTAACACATAATATACCCAAATATCATGAATAAATACCCAGTCAATGATCTTTTCTTGTCGGAATTACTTGTATAATCTGAATCAACGTATCCTCGTACTATTTCACCTTTATTTTCTGCCCTTTTATATAACAATCCTTACTCTGATGTTTCTTTAAGATATCTCAATATCTACTTGACTACAAGCTAGTGATCTTTCCCTGGTCTTGTACAAATATCTCCTAACAGCACTAGATATGGTACTTTATTCATCAGCAGTTTATCCTCTTTAAATTCTAGCGATTGTGCTGTTGAAAGTTAGAAATACATGGCCAAAATAAGTGGAGATTAACTTTGCTTTGGACATACCAAACTTTTCTAGTATCTTGAATAGATACCTCTACTGTAACAAGAAGATAACATCTCTTCTTTCCCTCATAATATCCATACTCAAAATTTTCTTTGCTACTCCTAAATCCTTCATCTCAAACCCGCCACTAAACTGCTTCTTCAATTTTTGTATTTCTTTCATATATCTACATGCAATCAGATATCATCCACATATAGAAGTAAATAAATACTCATCCAACTACTTAGGCTCTTAAAGTACATACAACCGTCATAATTGCTTCTATTGAACCCATAAGTCATCATGAAATCTCCTGTACCATTGCCTAGGAGATTGCTTCAACTCGTATAATGACTTCTTTAATAAGTAAGTATATTCCTCCATACCGAGTTCTACAAACTCTTATGGCTATGACACGTATATATTCTCATCTAGCTCTCCATATAGAAAAGTCACATTTACATACATCTGTTATAGATATAAATCAAGGTTTGCACACATGGTTAAAAAATCATAATAGACATGTGCTTGATGACTGGTGAGAATATCTCATAAATGTCTATCTTCTTATGCTGACTAAAACTTTGTGCTACTAGCTTAGCTTTAAATCTCATATACTCTACTCTTAGTATCCCCTCCTTGATCTTGTACACTCACTTGCACCTAACTAATTTTATGTTGTAAGGTTTCTCTATCAAAACTCAAATATTATTTTTTAGAAGAGAACTAATCTCATCTTCCATGGTCTGCTGCCATTTCTCATTATTCTCACTCTTAATAGCATTTCCATATATTATAAACTCATCATACTCAAGAGTGTATGTAAAATTAAAAGCATAAGTAGAAAATCTGCTTGAACATGCCTTATTAGTGAATTTATCGTTCTCCTTAACCTATCTCTAGCTAATTGATACTCTTTAAGTTCTATCTCAAGAGTCCTAATCTGACTGTAGGTGGACTTATTAGTGAATTTATCGTTCTCCTGACCGATGTCTTTTGTTTAACTTCAAGGGTTGCCTTATTGAAGTGTTGATTTGGGGACATCTTAGATATACTCTTTTCATTTTCTTCAACCTCAACTATTTTGGGTGTTGAAACTTCCTTAGGTATAGGTTCTTCTTTGGGTTCTTTCATCATTACTGTCTCATCAAATGTCACCTCTCTACTTATGATACTTTTTATGACTTTAACGTATTGCACCACACCTTGTATTTTTTTACACCTTCAGAATACCCTATAAATATCCTCTTTATTGCTTTAGGTTTCAATTTGCTTTACTTCACATGTACGAAAAATGGGCAACTAAATAAAGGTGATCATACTTGGGAGGGTTATCAGACCATTTTCTTTTTAAGTCTTAAAGTCGATTGTTGTTAAGGGATTTTATTAATCAAAATAAGTTGTTGTCATTACAGCCTCACCCTAAAATGCCTTAAACATCTTTACATTAGTCAATATGCATCTAACTCTTTCAAGTAAGGTTCTACTCATCCTCTCTATTATACTATTCTGCTGCGGTGTTAATCTCATAGTTTTATGCCTTACAATCTCATACATAGCATAAAAGTCATCAAATTCATTGTTACAATACTGAGGCCATATCAGTCCTTAGTCTCATAATCTTTTTGTCAATTTGATTTTTAATATGGGCTTCTAGGTTTTAAATGTCTCAAACACTTACTTCTTACTCCTCAATACATATACCCACAACTTCCTTAAATAATTATCACTAAATGTGAGAAAATACCTTACCTCATCAAAAGTAATTGCTTGTGTTGGCCCCAAAGATCCGAGTGTATATAATCAAGAGTGTTCTTTATTCTATGCTTTCTTGATGAGGGCACATTAACAAATGGAAGATAGATCTTATTCAAGTTCCAGTTGGTCCAGTTACAAGGGCTCGAGCTAAAAGGTTCAAAGAAACTCTCAATGGACTCATTCAAAACATTTGGGCTGAGGTGAATTTGTGAAGGCCTAAGAAAGATGTCCCACGTGTTCCATAAGGTTGGATTTCTATGATTCAAGCTTTAGAATAATCTAAAAGAATTTCTTACATCGCAAAATAGGTAGATTAAGTGTAGTTTTCTAAATTTATGATTACTCAATTTTGACTCATCAAGTATTGAGGAACTTGATGGACATTTCAATAATAGCCATTACATTTTTAGAAGCAATTAAGAAGCAGTTAAAGTTGCTAGCAGTAGCCCATGTAATAATAAGATTCTGAGAAGCCTGCAATTACATTTAATATTGTAGTTACAAAGTTTGATAGCAAGTTTAAAATAAAGTCCGAGTTGTTGATAATAATTGGTAGTTAGTAGTTTTTAGTTGTCAGTAAATGTTGTAATAAATGCTAGCATCTCAAGTGTTCACTCTAAATACATAAGGGATGAGAGGAAAGCATTTAACAATTTGATTAAGAAAATTCTCTTTGGTTCTTTTAGAACTCTTTGAAGTTATCGAAACAAATTTTGTGGTATTCTCTTTTGACTTATGAATCAATCCTTCCATAATTGATTGTAGCGCCTTCATTATACCAATGTTCTTGTTTCAATATAAGCAATGAGTTACGATTTTATACAAATCTATTTCTAAACGATCTTGAAGTCCTTCTTGATCCACAACTTTCTCAGTTTCTTGGCATAGATCGCATTGGTTGGTATCAGAGCTTGGCACTAGTTACAGGTTTACCTATAGTTTTTATTTGAAAATATATATATATAACAGTGATATTGCAATTCAACTCTTGTAATTCTTATTTCAATTTTACATCATTGTGTTCCTTTTCGATTCTGTATAATCCAAATTTCTTTCTAAAAAAATCTTAAATTTATGACACAGTCTTGTTTTCTAAGCCTTTAATTCTAAATTTCTCTTCGTGAGTTCTTGGTGAATTTTTACTGAAAATTATAATATTTGTTTGATTAGTTTAATAAGAACCTATAGAGAATTACTACGAGTGGAAAAAGACAAGAGTGGTGAGCACATAAGAGGTTAAAAGCCAATATAATTTTGTGTGAAACACAAGAGAAAGTTGAGTGAATCATTCTTTGAGTGAGACACATGAGGAAGTATGAGAAGTTCTTTTTTGTTTTTCTAACTTTGTTTTGCAGCTAACATGTTAGACAACAAGAACAAAAATACTTTTGGAATTGCGTCAGAAGAGGTTGATCTAAAGTTTCTCATGAAAACTTTAATGGGTAAGATAAGGAGAGTATTGAAAGCGGAGATGGAACAATCTCATAAAGAGATAGATCATGTAGAGAATACATATTTAGAGCAACCAACCATAAAAATTAAGGTAAATCTAATTCTTCCACCACTTAGAATTGTGATATTAAGTGTTTTAAATGCCAAGGCAGGGGTTACATAGCAAGCCAATGTCCAAACAAAATAGTTATGATATTGTGAGATAATGGTGAAATTGAATCCAATGATGAAGATGCCATTGAATCTGTGCCACTATTGGAGGACGTGGATGATGAGGAGTATGCTACCTAAGGTGAATTATTGGTTGTAATAAGAGTTCTAAGTATGCATGTTAAAGAAGATGATGAAATACAATGAGAAAACATCTTTTATACTAGATGTCATGTGCAAAATAAGGTATGTAGTGTGATTAGTGATGGAGGCAGTTGTACTAACATTGCTAGCACTACAATGGTAGAGAAATTAGGGCTGCCAAATTAAACATCTCCGGCCTTACAAATTGCAATGGCTCAATGACAGTGGTGAGGTGAGGGTTACTAAATAGGTGTTAGTTTCCTTCCGCATTATAAAATATAAAAATAAAGTTTTATGTGATGTAGTTCTAATGCAAGTTGAACACTTGTTACTAGGCCAATCATGGCAATTTGATTGGCGTATTAAGCATGATGGTTTCACCAATAAATACTCATTTGTACTTTATCAAATGACAATCACTATAGTCCATTTGTCACTAAAGCATGTCTATAAAGATCAAGTGAGATTACAAAAAAAGAGTGAGAAAAGGAAAACAAGTAAAAATAAAAAATAAAACAAGAGAGAGGTCGAGAAAAATAAGAGGATAGATTCGTCTATTGAGAGAAAAGTAGAGAGAAAAGCAAACTTCTATGCAAAAGCGAGTGAAATAAAAAGAGTGATGTTTTTAAACCAGCCAATGATTGTACCTTTGTACAAAAATGCATATTTAAACACTAACCAACTTAACTCGTCTCTGCCTAGTTCAGTTATTTCTCTTTTGTAAGAGTTTGATGATGTCTTTTCCAATGAGATTCCACCTGGTTTATCTCCTATTCGAGGAATTGAACATCAAATCGATTTTGTACCCGATACTTTCATTCTAAATCGACTAGCTTATCGAAGCAATCTCGATGAGGCAAAGAAGCTACTAAGGTAGGTTAGTAAATTAATGAAAAATGGGTACGTAAGGGAAAGTATAAGTTAGTGAGCTACGCTAGTGATTTTAGTTCCTAAGAAGGATGGCACATGAAGAATGTCTATTGATTGTCAAGCAGTCAACAATATAATAGTAAAGTATCATCATCCTATTCCTCGCTTAATTGATATGTTAGATGAACTGCATAGAGCTTGTGTATTTTTTAAGATTGATTTAAAGAGTGGGTATCATCAAAGAAGAATGAAAGAGGGCGATGAATGAAAAACTGGTTTTAAAATGAAATATGGTTTATATAAGTAGTTAGTTATGCTATTTGGATTAACAAACGCATCGAGTCCTTTCATGTGATTAATGAACCATGTCTTGCATGCTTTCATAGGCAGATTTATTGTTGTTTATTTTGATGATATTCTCATTTTTAGCAAAAACTTGGATGATCATGTTATACATTTAAATTCAGTTTTGGATGTACTTAAAAAAGAGAAGTTATTTGCTATCTTGAAGAAGTGCACTTTTTTGCACCGATAAGCTTGTATTTCTTAGTTTTGTTGTGAGTGCACAAGGAATACATGTTGATGAAAAAATGATCCGCACGCTTCAAGAATGGCCGAGTCCCATGATTGTAGGTCATGTTCATAGTTTTCATAGACTAGCTAGTTTTATAGAAGGTTCATGAAAGACTTTAGTAGCATCACTACACCGCCTACTAAAATCATCAAGAAGAACGTTATATTCAAATGGGGAGATGAATAAGAGAAGGCATTCCAATTGATTAAGAAAAAATTAACTCATGCTCATTTACTTACTTTGCCTAATTTTACTAAAAACTTTAAAATTGAATGTGATGCTTCAAGTATGGGTATAGACGTAGTTCTTATGCAAGGAGGAAGATTAATAGCATATTTCAGCAAGAAATTAAGCGGGGCAACCTTAAACTACCCTATTTAAGTTAAAGAATTGTATGTGTTGTTTCGAGCATTGGAAACACTACTTTTAGTCTAAGGAGTTCGTGATTCACAACGATCATGAGTCCTTAAAGCATTTGAAAGGACAACACAAGTTGAGACATTTTCATATGTCATCAAATACAAGTAAGGTAAGAAAAACATCGTTGCCGATGCACTTTCTCGAAGGTATGTATTAATTTTTATTCTTGATGCAAAATTACTTAGTTTTGAGTCTATTAAAGAATTGTATCCTTTAGACCACGATTTTTGTAAGGAGTTTCGGGCTTGTGAGAAAAATGCAGTAAATAAGTTCTTTAGGCACAAGGGTTTTTTGTTTTGGAAGAATAAATTGTGTGTGCTGAATTACTCTTTACGTTATTTGTTAATAAGGGAATCCCATAATTGAGGGTTAATGGGACACTTTAGAGTTACTAAGACCTTAGCCATTTTGTAAGAACACTTCTATTGTCCATACATGAAAATAGATGTTGAGAGAATTTGTGATAGATGTGTCACATGTAGGCAAGAAAAATTTCGAGTGCAACCCCATGGTTCATACATGCCACTACCTATTCCTAGTCAGCCTTGGATTGATATTTCGATAGACTTTATGTTAGATTTTCCTAGGTTTAAATGTGGTAGGGATTCAATTTTTGTGGTTGTGGATAGATTTTTTAAAATAGCACATTTCATTCCATGTCACAAAATCGATGATGCTTCACATGTTACTGATTTTTTCTTTAGAGAAATTATAAGATTACATGGTATGCCTAGAACAATAGTTCTGCATAGAGATACTAAGTTCTTGAGTTACTTTTGAAAGACTTTGTGGTGTAATTTAGGAACTAAGTTGTTGTGTTTTACTACTTGTCATTCACAAACTGATGGTCAAACCAAAATAGTGAATAAAACTTTATCTACTTTGTTAAGAGCTATTACTAAAAAAAACATCAAAACTTGGGAAGAGTGTTTACCACATGTTGCGTTTGCTTATAATCATACTATTTATTCTTCTACTAAGTTTTCATCATTTAAAATTGTTTATGATTTAATCCTTTAACGCCATTGAATTTAACGTCATTACCTTTGTTTGAACGTGTTAATTTAAATGGAAATAAACTGCCTAAATTTTTTAAACAGATACATGAGAAAGCAATATTAAACATTGAGAGGAGGACAGAACAATACAAAAAACAAGCTAATAAAGGATGCCGACAACTTTGTTTTGAACCTGGAGATTGGGTTTGGTTGTATATGTGGAAAGAAAGATTTCCAGTACAAATAAGTACTTTTTCAAGTCCTTGAGCGCATAAATAACAATGCATATAGGTTAGATTTGCTAGATGAGTACAATGTTAATGCCATTTTCAATATTACTAATTTAAGTCCTTTTGATGTAGGTGATGATTTAGGACAAATCCTTTTCAAGAGGAGTGGAATGATGAGGGCACGGCTAACAAATGGAATGTAAATCCTATTCAAGTTCCAATTGGTCCGATTACACTTACATGGGCTCAAGCTAAAAGGTTCAAGGAAACTCTCAATGGACTGATTCAAAATATTTGAGCTAAGGTGAAATCGTAGCGACCTAAGGAAGATATCCCACGTGTTCCACAATGTTGAATTTTCATGATTCAAGTTTTAAAATAATCTAGAAGAATTCCTCATATCATAAAGTAGGTGGATTTAGTGCAATTTTTTAAATTGGTGATTACTCAATTTTGACTCATCAAATGTTGTGGGACATGATAGATATTTCATTAATGGCCATTACAGTTTTAGAAGTAATTAAGAAGCAGTTAAAGTTACTAGCAACAACTCATGTGATGAGAAGTTTCTGGGAAGCCTGCAATTGTATTTAATGCTATAGTTGCAAAGTTTGACAACTAGTTTAAAATAAAGTCTTAGTTATTAGTAGTAATTGATAGTTAGTGATTTTTAAGTTGTCATTAAATGTTATAATAAATGTTGACTTTTCAAGTGTTCACTATATATACACGAGGGATGAGCGAAAAGCATTCAGCAATTTGATGAAGAAAATTCTCTTTGATTCTTTTTGAACTCTTTTAACTTATCAGAACGATTTCTGTGATGTTCTTCTTCGTTTTATCAATCAATTCTTCTATAATTGATTATGGCATCTTTATTATACTAAGGTCTAGTTTCAGTATAAGCAATAAATTGTGGTTTCATACAAATCTGTTTATAAACGTTCTTGTATAATAGTAGTAAGACTTAAGGTATTAATACCAATATAAATTTAGTTTTATTATAATTTTAAATATTTTGTAACTTTAATATTAATGTGTAATTTAGGTTTGAAATTTGTAACTCTTATTACAATTAATTTTTATTAACATGAATTTAAATTTTAAAATTTGTAACTCTAAGATTTTATTATATGTATTAAGTTTTATAGCTTTTAATTATTTTAATTTAATGTAAAATTTTAAAACTTTTTAATTCCAACAATAAATTCTTAAGGTTTATTTTATAACTCTACTCTTACCGAATGAGTTCCCTCCTACAAAGGAAAAAACATATTTAGTCCAATATGCACATAGTACTATAGTAATTTCTTAATTAGCATTTAAAAAAAAAAAGGCAATTGCAGGTTAGAATAATTTGAAGTAACTTGTGTATCTTTGTCTCTGTCTTTTCTTTTAAATGAAAATTTTATCCCATATTGCTAATCATATATTTTTAAAATGTTTTATATATATAAATATATATATCACATTATGTGTATAAACTTTAAAATTATTATAATTTGGACCTCCTCAATTTAAGGTCTTAGATTCATCTTTGATCATTAATATTTGTTTGAATTTCTATTTTATGTTAATTAATATTCATCATCATGAATTATAATTTTAATAGTCATGATCACTAAGAAGGCGGCTTTTATGATAACCATGGGATTCATTCAAGCGAAAATGCTTTGAGAAAAGATTAGTTATTTTTTGCTGAAATTCGAAGTATAAAATATATTTTTTATTATTTTATGTATTTAATAAATTCTCTATAACAATTTCTTAGAAACTTTTCTTTAATTTTATCACTATTTTTTCTAATCTCTCTTGCTACTAAACGTTGACTTGAGCATTTTAGTCTCTTTTTGCATGTATCCTCTGTATTTTGAAGGCAAATCAAGAGCAAAGTGTTTCATTGAGAAGAGAAATTTTAGAAGAAAAAATTAGACCTATAAAAAGATTTAGGAAAGAGTTAATTTTTATGTAGGCTTTATTGGCACATGATTAAAACATTTGTTGACAAATTAATAAGAGAAATTTATTTTATAATTTTAAAATTTGTTAATTTTTAAGTTTACTTTTAAAGGTGTTCATAAAATAGGTTTAATATTAACAATAACCTCGCACTTTAAATTTAGTTCTTTAAGATAAACCTAATATTAATAATGACCCCATTTTAAAATTAGATTTCAATGCCATCGTTAATAAAATTCTGTTAATTTGGATGTAAAATGATATGTTTACCCTAAATGTTTTTTAATAAAAAAACGCTTTTATTATGAACTGAAAGGGAGGCTCAAGGTCTTCTACAACAAACTTGCCTATGATACTTGGGAGTAGATTCATACCATATTACATCATTAGAATAATCTGGAGCAATCCAAGTTCATGCACAACCCTATTAGTATCCCAGGATGTATATATAACTCGAAAGGATTGAAAACCATATAGGCATTCCAAAATATTCCCAATAATTATACTCAACTCAGAATCAGAACTATTACAAGAAAGGATATCATTGATGATAGATTTGGCATTAAAATCAGCTTCAATATGAGAACAATCCTGTTGTTTCATCTGCAGTAGACATTTCTAGAGTGCTAAAGTCTCGGCAATAGGGATCAGCAGCAAGCCAGTAATAGAACCCGTACCTGAGAAGAGAGTATCTTCCTTTTGATTTCTGCAAATGTAACCAAAATACATCTGTCCCACTGCATAGTTGATGGAGGCATCTAAGTTAAGTTTGACTGTACCACAAGTAGGTGCCTTCCATACTAAGGCGTAGCAAGTATAGCTGAATTGTTTGCTCTAGAATTAGGTTTAGTTTGCTGGAAATTTGAAAGGTATGCTCAGGACTAGCTGACAATATGGATGTCGTCTATATAAGCCTTGTTATACAGCGTACAACTTCGGGAATACCAGATGCACCAAAGGATAGTAATTAGTAGCTCCATTTCTGCAATTTTCAAGGAATGCATACAAAAAATAAAAATGTCAAGCATAATGGTTTGATGGGTACTTTGAATTTGTGGCAAATACTTACAAGCACTCCTAACTAAAGTTGGAATACAACAAAACTATAAGGCGTGAATGGTGTTTTCAGGCCCCCACTGGCAAATACAGTTCTTGAACAGGCACATGATAGGCTTAGAAATTAGCAGCTGCGGGGAGCCAATGATGTGCTGCCTTCCATGCAAATATTTTGATTTATTAGAGACATGTAGCTTCCATAGACAACTCCACCACTTATGGGTTTATTCTTGGCTAGAACTCCCTAGATGATCCTATGAGTGGATGCAAGCCAATATCCAGACTTGACCAAATATTTACCATGCTTGTCATAATGCCAAATCAAAATATCAATAGGAACCTACCATAACTTCCAACTAGGATGCCGGGGATATGTTCTTTCTCCTTTTGCGTGAAGCATGACTGAATTTTATTGTTCCCAACCTCTAAAAGTCCAACGTAAGTCAGCAACAATAGTGAGTTGAGGTAACGGATGCAGATAAGATGGTGTAAATGCAAACGGCCTAGGAAGCCAGGGGTAAACGTGAATGGAAGCACCATTTCCTACCCTTCATTGAGATAGGAAAATGTGTTTATTTAACAAGAAAGTTTTTCTTCAAAGAAAACAAACAACTAAAGAAAGAGAATTCTAGAATATTCTTCTTATATTGTGTACAAGTGATTACATGCATATTTATAGTACTATGAAGAGAAAGATATCTCACGGCTTATAGACTTGGTGGTGAATACAGCTGTATAACTAATTATATAACAAACTCCTTCATTTACACTAGTTAGTTACAAAATAGTGTAACTCCATTTCACTTTCCACCATGCATCTTTTCATTGGCATTGTCCAACTCATCACCAGCATTGCCTATATAATTAACATCCCCCCGCAAGCTCATG
The DNA here is from genome assembly GCA_946807835.1 of Ailanthus altissimus. NCBI lineage: Eukaryota > Viridiplantae > Streptophyta > Magnoliopsida > Sapindales > Simaroubaceae > Ailanthus > Ailanthus altissimus. Next base: position 12,246,439 of record OX327684.1, read on the forward strand.
TGTTGGGATGTCACATTGAGCTTGGAGGTGAGAAACTGAAATCGAGAGATGGGCAATGCTTTAGTAAATATGTCAGCAACCTCAAAATCAGATGGAACATATCTAATATCAATTTTTTTGACTAAGACTTTGTCTCTAACAAAGTGTAAATCAATTTCTAAATGTTTAGTTCTATTATAGAAAACAGGTCTGGCTGCAAGAGCTGCAGCACTTTGATTATAACACTATATAATTGGTATTCTACTGAGAGGTATTTGAAGTTCACTGAGAAGAGACTGTAACCAAGAGATTTCAGCTGTTACTTGGGCTAATGCCCTGTATTCAGACTTGACACTTAAGCGAGATACAACTTTCTACTTCTTGGAACTCCAAGATACTAGGTTTCCTGCTAAAAACACACAATATCCACCAACAGACTTCCTATCATCTTTATCACAGCCCCAATCCGCATCTGTGAAGGCTACCAACTCTATTAACTTGCCAGGTTTAAACAACAATCCCCTATCTTTTGTTCCTTGAAGAAATCTCAACAACCTTTTACAACATTGCCAGTGAATCATTGTTGAAGCTTGCAAGTATTGACTCAATTTGTTGACACTATAAGAGATTTCAGGTCTTGTTAGAGTCACGTATTGTAAAGCTCCTATTATGCTCCTGTATTGTGTAACATCAGAAAACAAGTCACCTTTGTCTTTTGTAATCTTCTGCCCTGAGCTCATAGGAGTCCTACAACTTTTAGCTTCTGCCATGTGTGTGTTATGTAACAAGTCTGCTATATATTTGGCTTGTGAAAGATGTAAACCTGTGTCTACTTTTGTCACTTCTACTCCAAGAAAGAAATTAAGTTCTCCAAGTTCCTTGAGAGCAAACTCTCTGTTCAATTTATCTATAAATTGCTGCTGGATGTGCTCATCACTTCCTGTAACTATAATATCATCTACATATATAAGTACTATCAATATATGCAAATGATCTGTTTTAATAAACACTGAGTAGTCAGAGTTTGCATTGTAGAATCTTCACTGTAACATGGCATTTCTTAACCTGTCATACTAGGCCCTAGGGGCTTGTTTCAAGCCATACAAGGCTTTTTGAAGCTTGCATACATAATTTTTCTTACCTGGTGCAGTAAACCCCTCAGGTTGCTCTATATATAATGTTTTTGTCAATTCTCCATTCAGAAAGGTATTATTTATATCTACTTGCCTTAACTTCCACCCTTTTGTTATTGCAATACCCAATACTACTCTGATGGTGCTTGCCTTAACAACAGGACTGAAAGTTTTTACAAAGTCTATTCCTGGTATTTGATGATACCCTTTGGCTACTAACCTAGCCTTGTATCTTGACACACTGCTATCAGCATTCTTCTTTATTTTAAAAACCCATTTGTTCCTAATAACTTTGCTGACTTCAACCTTTGGAACTAAACACCAAGTATCATTCCTGATCAAGGCTTTAAACTTCTTTTCCATTGCTTTTTTCTAGTGAGGAATACTAAATGCTTCTAAGACTGTTGCAAGTGTGTATTCTGCATTGTTGATCATATTGGCAGTATATATTTTTGGTTTGAAGATTCTTACTTTACTCTTAGTGACCATGGGGTATTTATTTAAGTTTTGGTTTTGTAATTCTTGGTGTGTTGACACATTTTGGTCAATGGTATTGGTTGTTTCAGTGTGTGTTGTGGGTGTCTGGTTCTGATGGTGATCTGTGAAGTTATTGCAGGTTGGTGTTTGAGGGATCTCTCTTTGTGTGTCAGATATAGTGTGTAAGTTATCAACTCCAGATGAAGCTATACTAGGGATTTTATCAGTTGATTCAAGGAACAAGACTTCAAGTCTATAGTTTTGAAGCACTGTTTGTGTAGTATAAGTAGAACAATTTGTAGCTGAGGACAAATTTTGAACTTCACTGTTGGTTTTATTGAAAGATAGATCAAACAAAAAAGAAAATTCAAACTCATTGAAGACCACATGTCTAGCTATGTACACTCTTCTATTTGGATCCATACATCTATACCTCTTGTATTGATTACTATAACCTATAAAGCCATTCCATTTTTGCAAGCTTCAACTGAGTTCTGACCAATGTTGTTGATCAGACCAAGAAGCCACTACCATCCACCTACTGCCATATAGAAACCCATTCTCTAGCTGTCCTACACCTATCACTGACTATTTGGCAGCCATTTGACCTTTACCAAATTTTCTATGTTGAATGTGTTAGATTAGGTTGGCGTGGGTGTGTTAAAACTGTGGTGGATGTATGAAAATAATAGAGTTTTATAATTTTTCTCCTGTGTGAGAGTGTTCATCCCTTCTACGTGAGGGTTATTTTAGTTCCTCCTTTATGAGAGTTGTTTTGTTCTTTTGGCGTGAGATGAGAACTATCCGTCTTTAATAGAGGCAGAAGATCCCAATTGTAGAATGGTTCCCTGTAATTAAGTTATACGTATCACTTCTTGGAAGAGGTATAGGTTTAGGTATTTTTCAATCAAAATATTTGTGTAGCATCCTAGTAATTGGTCTGATTTTATACAAGAAATCCTAAGATGTAATATGTATGATTTTGTTCAATAATATTATATTTATGAATGATTTTTAAAAAAAAAGGCTAATATATATATATATATATATGTATATAGACACACATATATATATTGGTGAAACGTAGGTTGTTGGAACAAAGGAAAATAATCAAGATGCATTATGAGAGCTAGAGCTTGATTTGTTAATTATAAGAAAATAACTTGCTTATATACCGTTTAGAGATTGAGTTTGGGATAAACACTCTTTTTTATATCTAATCCCATTAAAACTTAAGTGTTTTTATTTTATCTAATTTTATTTTATCAATTTGATAAAGGACAAATTTCAAAGATAAATACGTAAAAGATAAGATAAATAAATTAGTTTAGTGTAAGTAAATCACCTAGGATTGTTTACTTTATATTTCTTCCTTAGCTCATTCACGTAAACTTTCTTTATGAAACAAGTTTTATTTAAGTAAATATATATTTTTCAAACCAGGACCTATAAATTAAATTTTATAAGTAACTTGAATTCGCATAATATAATAATTAAGGATAAACAAATGCTCCGATCTCATTCTGTCCTAAGTGTCCTAACCCAAAATTTCTGAGATAGGATAGAATAGGACCAAAAGCTGAGATATGTTCAGGTCTCAAAATGAGGGACCTAATTGTCTTAGTCCCATCTTAAATATTTTCTGTTCTGGTTTGAGTCTTATCTTGGACCCAATTTTTAAAAAAATAATAATTAAAGATTTTATTAGTTAGTTAACAAATTATAAGTTAATTTAACATAAAATTTTACAAATTTATAAATTTACAAGTTAATTAATAATTTATAAAGTTTATTTTTTAAATATTTTATTTTAATTTGTATTTATGACTTTATTTAAGTAAATTGATATTGAAGACTGATTAAACGATCAATATTAAATTAGATTTAAAATTATAATATTGAGGATAATTAAAATTATAATATTTAATGTAATTAAAATTATAATTATAGCTATTAACATAATTGAAATTAGAATTGAAATAAAAAATTATAATAGTTAACGTAGTTGAAATTGAAAATGGAATCAAAATTATATCATTTAACATAATTGAAATTAGAATTGGAATTGAAAATATAACATTTAACGTAATTGAAATTAAAAGTGGAATCAAAATTATAATACTTAACGTAATTGAAATTGAAATTGAAATTAGATTTGAAATTATAACATTTAACGTAATTAAAATTAGAATTGAAATCGAAATTATAACATTTAATGTAATCGAAATTGAAATTGAAATTGAAATTGAAATTGAAATTATAACATTTAACGTAATTGAAATTTAAATTGGAATTAGAATGATAACATTTAATGTAATTGAAATTAGAATTAGAATCAGAATTATAACATTTAACGTAATTGAAATTAAAATTGGAATCGAAATTATAATATTTAACGTAATTAAAATTGAAATTAAAATTAGAATTATAATATTTAAAGTAACGTAATTGAAATTAAAATTATAACATTTAATATAATTGAAATTGGATTTGAAATTATAACATTTAACGTAATTAAAATTAAAATTAGAATCGAAATTATAACATTTAATGTAATTGAAATTGAAATTGAAATGAAAATTTGAATTGAAATTTGAATTATAACACTTAATATAATTGAAATTAAAATTAAATTTGATGATTTAGAATTATAATATTTAACATAATAGAAATTAGAATTAGAATCGAAATTATAATATTTAACGATTAACGTAGTTAAAATTAAAATTAACATCGAAATTATAACATTTAACTTAATTAAAATTATAATTATAATATTTATCGTAATTGAATTAAAATTAAAATTAAAATTATATCATTTATTAATATAAAATAAATTAAAATAATTACTCTTAAATGTAAAGTTCAAACAAATTTATTCATAATGAAATAAAAAATTATTAATAAAAATTATTAAATAGTCCAAAACAAAATTCAAAATTAAAGTTTTGAACCAAAAAAATAAATTTGGAGCAATTGAGAAAATAAACTAAAAATAGATTCAATAATTTTAGACAAAAAATATATAATTGGACCAATTAAAAATATAAGTAAAAATTAAATCATGTTTCAAAAATATTCCATATCCGAATTCATTTTATCTTAACATGTGTCACAATCAAAACAGATCTCTCTATCTCTCAAACGGGACACAAGACCAGTCGAGTCCATCCCAAATATGACCCTATCCATTTTGCCGACCCTAATAGTAACACTCATATTACAAAATAAATATGATATCGTTCAATTGAATAATGCCTTCGCATACATATATAATTGTTTAGCGCAAAGGAGCAGAAAACGTGTAATTGAAGTTAGTTCAGACTAAACAAGACCAAAAAAAATAAATAAATAATTGCATGAAACACGTAGTGAACACGCAAAGGATAAGGGAAAATAATCCAAAGGGGAGAGAATAAAGCAAATAAAGAAGAGAAATTTACACATGGCTTGCTCTTTTGCATAAAGATGGAGAATTACTTGCATCTTAAGTCAAATCATTCAATTTTTTTAACAATTCAAAAATATATTTTTAATAGGATAGCACTTAAATATATCGTATTGCATTTCGCTTCTTTCTTCTTTCTTTTCTTTTTACAATTGAACCTTTATCTTGTAAATATATTTTTCAATAAAAAAAAGAATCGAATCACGAACTTGTATATTAAAGATATATTCTCTCGATTAAAAATTAAAAAAAAAAAATGGAAGAGACGGAAAGAACGTGTATTGATTTGTTGAAGTTAGTAAAATCATACTGAGATTCAATGATTTGGGCCTTACTGACAGTAACAATCATCAAAAAAGCAAAAAGAAAGAAGAATTAGCATCCTCCGGATTTATTTATTTTTGCCTCCTTGTTCTTAATTTTTAATCATCTATATTATTTATTTTATCACGTATTAAAGGGTTACAATATTATTTTATTTAACTAGCCATTAAATTCAACGAACTTGCGGATTTTATAATGGGATATTAACACTGTCATCCCTTGAGGTTTAAACAAATTATACTTTAATAATAATTTTAATTTTAATTATACCGTCATCTCTTTTATTTAATTTAAAGGATAAAAATATTTTAAGGGTTATATTTCTTTTATCCCATAATAAATAAAATATCCTTAAAAATTAAAAGTATTTTAATTTTTTAAATTAAGTAGATGGATAACAATATAATTAAAATTAAAACTGTTATCAAAATATAATTTAGATAAATATCTGGGAGTGACAATGTTAATATCTTATTTTTATAATAATAATAACGCTATACGCAATTAAAATAGAAACTTTGCATCTTTAACTTATATGATATTTGATGTTTGTATTGTTAATTAGCATAATATAATTATTATATTAACAAAAATTAAAAAGTTAATAACTACTCAATACGTGATAATCATTGATTAGTTTCATATGAAATAAGATACAAAATATGTATTTCAACTTTATAAATCTAACACTACTTTAAAAAAAAGATTATAAATAAAAAAAATTCATCTAAACACAGTCTCTTAAATATTAAAAACTCTCTCTCTTTCATTTCAACCCCTTTCGTCCGAGCATATGTTTTCATGCCTGGACCAGCAATTAAATCAAGACCTATTTAGCTTAGAAATTTCACAAAAATGATAAAAGGCTAGTACTTTAATGTGATGGTATGAAGAATTTTTTATTTTAATGTATATTATAGACCTGTTTTATAGAAATAGACAAATGTATACGCATATATAATTAGGAATCTAGATGCTATTGTCCCCAAACTTTTTTTTAACAAAATAGTACATATTTTATATGAAGAACACCAAAAAAATTATAACTCTTAATTTCAAGTACCTAACACAAAGTGACATAATCATCAAGGATTATGCAAGGTTGAAATGTTTATATGTTTCAATACAGAAAAATTATGATTCTAACTTTTGATCTTTTCAAAATATTAATGCAAGTAATTTTTCAAAAAATACATCTATAAATGTAAACCTAATCACTCCAGACTTATTATACAAGTGAGATTGGTACTCCAAAGCTTCTAGTAACTTGGTGTACTGTATGAGGAAATTCATTTGCAGAACTGTTGTACCAAGCCAAATAAATTTATCAACTAAATTAACTAATACGATGAAATAGAATATTTTCGATTAAATTTAGTGAAATGATAATTGGTGTTCAGAATGATGAACTGAAATGGTATTTGTTATTAAACTAAAAGACGTTGACATTCCAATCGTGCAATGGAAGTGCTGTCCAAAAAAAAAAAATCGTGCAATGGAAGTTGATTTGTATTATAGTATTTATCTCTTATCAACCTAAAGTATATTATTTAATTTACAAAATATCAAATTTCAGCTAGTTCACTTTTTGCTTTTCTGATGGGTGATGATTACACCGAAACCGACAGCAGAAAGCATCTGAATCAGATGGCCTACCAAAAAACGAGAGCCAGCCAAAACTTCCTTTTCCAAGATTTCAAGAATATCATCAGAAACTTCTTTTATATATAAGGTTTTTTACCTAATTAATTTTCAATATCAAAGAGACTATTTGTAGTTACGTCAAACCTCAAGAAAGGTCGGTGAAAAAATCCACCCAATGTATATTCAAGTGGCTATATGCAAAATTAACCCAAATATACCAACTTTTATCTGGGAATCAAAAACAAAAAACTTCTAGTTTTGTTTGACGTTGATTTTCAACTGCTTAAAACTTTATATTTCATGTATTCTAATAAGTTTTGAAGAATAAGCAAGCAAGAACTTTAGAAGTTTAAATAATAATCATTATTATAATATAAAATAGGGAAAAAAATTATTGGATATTAACTAATAATGAACAGTTATTTTGTGTAGACGCATGAAGTTAAAATGAAAATTCTTAATTTAAAACTATATATGATTGTGTAGTTCTAAAATGGTATTGTATTAAACTATACAGTTGTGTTGCTTCAAATTCAAATATTTTAACATAGGATGATGATATTCTATTAATAATACAATAAGAGGGAGGCATGGAATAATCATACATGTTTTAAGCTCTGACTTGCTTTATATATATGGGTGACTCATAAGCAACTTCTTCACATTTCTCTATATCTTTGACATGCATAAGCACCTCAAAAGCCCTTCTTCCATGGCATCCTTGCTGCAATTACTCTCTTTTCTCTCCTGTCACTGTCTTATTGTTATCGCTTCTACTTCGTCAAATAAAATTCCCAAGGTATAGTTTTTCTTTCCCTTTGGTTCTTCACTAGTTTTAGAGCAAACTCAAATTCCCAAACATGACTTTCATTTTGCTAGTAAATTTACAATAAGAAGCACTTTAATCCTCGTAGAGGGTGGAAATATATTAATTGAAATTTTCTTGGAAACCAAACGGGTGTTTTCATTATTCTTTTGATATTATTACTATGATTGAATTGTAGTAACAAGGTTGCTCTGTATTGGCAGCCTTATATTGTTTATATGGGAAGTTCATCAACTATTGAAAGTGGAGAAGACGTTGAAGTTGCAGAGTTGGCTCATTTACAACTATTATCTTCCATCATTCCAAGGTTATTTCTTCCTTCTGTGATTGTGTAATATTAGATATAGATCATCATCATCCTATTATTGGCAAAAAAAAAAATTTGATGGGTTTTAATTAATTTTTTACAGCCAAGAGAGTGAAAGACTATCTTTAATTCACCATTATAAGCACAGTTTCAAGGGGTTCTCTGCCATGCTCACAGAGAAAGAAGCCGCTGTACTGTCTGGTAAATTCCTCCTGTTACTTATAGTTATACATTACCAAGAAGAAAAATAATAGTAACAATAAAAAAAATCTCAAATAGTAGTTTTGAGATGCGTTAACTTTATTTAATAATAAACAAATAAATGAGGTTGCTCTCGTCGTCACATGCTGACTGGTGAGCATCTGAGGATGAGATGTGGCATTTCTTTCAAATTATTATGATTGAAAATTAAAATGTTATCACGTCTGATTCTTTTGGTTGATGTAAAATGAAGAAATGAATTTGTGAAAGCAGGGCATGATGAGATAGTGTCCGTGTTCCCTGATCCAATTCTTCAACTCCATACAACACGTTCTTGGAATTTCTTGGAAGCAGAAGCTTTAAAATCAAAATCAAAATCAAAACCAAGCAGAAGCACTTATTACAACATTTCAAGTACTGATGTTATAATTGGTATTATAGATACAGGTAAATAAAATATATACTGCCTCGTCTACTTGATATAAAATACAATTTTCTTTAAAAAATTTAATAATTTGGATGACAAATCACTATAAATTATGAATAAATCTACATTTTACCAATTGCATATGTCTTAATTAATATTGAGTCTTCATCAATTAGACCTAATTATTGATTTTAGGGATAGAAGATGATTGGTTTGGTGGATCCCATAGTATTTAGCAACATATACCTAAACGGTTCCAACTAGACATAAGACAAAGATAAATCACATGAATTGTATACTCCCAAGTCCCAAGCACGGTGATCCCATATTTTTATAATATATCCTTTATATTTCTAATAATTTCTTTATATATATATATAAATTCCACAAGAAAATTACTATAATACAGATAGAGATATTAATATTAGTATGTTAGATTTGTTGCTTGAATCGTTGAAGTAGCTTGTAAGATAAAGTTTTAGGATTTGTTTCGGCATAAAGGTAAAATATTAATTATAAAATAAAAATAATATTTTAAAAGTGTTGTGGTTTTAAATACATGCAGATGCATCTCTATATTAATTGGGTGAATCTTAAACTTCTAACATATTTAGAATTTTAAAAAGACGCACAATACATAGTAGATTTATGATCTCACACTTTAAATTTGTAATGTGTATCAATACACATTGTAGCTAACCTCGTGTAACTTTAAAAATCCATTTGATGCATATTTTAGAATGTTTTAGTAATTTCTTATTTTTCTCCATTGCCTAATAATTAAAAGCAGTAAGTAGAATGAAATTTGATTGTGTTTATGTTGGTACAGGGATATGGCCCGAGTCTCCAAGTTTCAAAGACCAAGGAATGAGTGAAGTCCCTTCAAGATGGAAAGGCGTTTGCATGGAATCACCCGACTTCAAGAAATCGAACTGTAATAGGTGAAATTCTTCTATTAGTCTTCCAATTTTTAGAAATATTCTCAAATAGAGAACACTGGTGAAATTTTGTCTTTAAGAAAAGTTAAACTTGGGTTAGATTTCTGAGTATTAGAGAATAAATTTTCAAGATTGATAAAAAATAATCATTTAAAGTCTTTTCCTATGGAATAGAATGATTAGAAATATGCAATAATATTAAAAGGGTGAATTCCACTAGACCCTTTTCTTGGGTAAATTTATTTTATATGCTATTTCGGTCATACTTTATATTATATATTATCATATATAAAACATATTAACAACATATTTATATATATAAGCAAAATAAAGAATAAAATTAAATAAAACCTAACCTTAAATATAAAGAAGTATGTTAATAATATTGTCCTAAAATTAAATAATTATTCTCTCGTGCGGGTAGTGATGAATCTATATAACTTCAAAATTTAACTTATACTCGCAATTTCTCTCTTCAACGAGCACGATCACTGAAAGGTAATACCATTTCTCTATTGTTATAGTTGTTCAAAAATACAATATAAAAAGTATATACATAGAAAACTTCTTATTTTTCTTATTTACTTTCCCTCACTTTAACTACTAATAAGAAAGGGCTAGCATCCTTTATATAATGGTGGGTAAGGGTGAGCAAAAAAAATCAAGAACCGAAAAATTGAACCAAACCGACCGGTTCGGTTAGGTCCGATTTTGTTTTAACAAAACACCGATTTGATTTTTTTGGGAGAAAAATCGACTGGTCCAGTTCGGTTTTTTTCACACAAAAAAAATTGAAAAAATCGGATCGAAAATTAAAAAAATTCATAATTTAAAATAAAAAAACCAAAAACAATCGAACCAGACCGTGCCCAGCCCTAATGGTGGGTAGTCAATATATTAATTCTAATATTAATAAGAATAATTTTATATATTGTAACTCCCATAATAATTCTATAAATAAATATTGTAACCTCACATATTTAAATTAGGTTTAATGATTAATTTAAATATTATAACCACTATATAATAATGAAATTTATAAATTATAATTTACAATATTAAAACTATTTTAACGTTGTACAACTTATTAACTATTTAAAAGGTTTTAAAATCTTTTCTCCAACAATCCCCCCCACAAAAAAATTAAAAAAATCTTTTATAAGTTTTTATATATAAAAAAATATTATGTATAATCAATAATAAAAATATATATATAGGAGCAATATTTTATTATATAGTAGGTATAAGTACCTTTTAGACTTAAACCTATACTTAGTGTTATAGAATTTATTTGAAAAATTCGAGTGAACTCTATTTTGAACTCAGCTCTTTTGATCAAACTTTAATTATAATACACACAATAATGATAAATACTTAATTTTATGGGTTAGCGCATTAATGATCTTGCACTCTATTTTGATTTTTGTAATAACTTTAAAGAACAACCCAATTTTTATAGTCATAGCCTTACAATTACTCTCACATAAGTGAGTCCTCCAATAACATATATGACAATGCCTTACAAGAGTATACTTGTCTTGAACTCATTCATAGTACATATTCTTTCTAACGTTACACAAAATTAATACTTATGCTATAAAGACGAGCATAAGCATATCTTCTTTAAGTTATATCTATAATATAAGTGTTGAATAAATTATATAATATGTATTATTTTTACTCATTGAATCTCCTTTATGAAATTGCCAATTAAAGTCATTAACTTATTTTCATAGGTAACTTTTGAATAATTATATCCCCATTGACAATTTTTAAAACTTTTCTCAAAATATTATATTAATAATTTTTTTCAACAAAATTTTATTTATATAATTTTCATTATATATAGCATGTTTAAGAACTCTTCACTGGTATGTGGACTTAAATTGGCTTGATTCTTTAAAGAATTTGTCTATATATTTATGAAATTCAAACAAAATTTATTTCTTCAAAGAAAATATTAGTATGGGCAAATAATGAGATGTAATGTCATAAATTCTTTAAAAGAAAAAAAGTTACAAAATAAAATGAGAACAAACCAATACATTTATTTCATAACTGTAATTAAAACAATATATCACAATATTAGGATTAATATTGATTTGATAAATTAACACGCAAATTTGTCTTTTTTTAAAAAAAAAAAAGGTAAGTACGAAATCTATGTAGCTATTGATACCCCTACCAAAGTTCTCTCACATAGTCAAATTTTGACAAACAAATAAATATATATTATTTTTTTCAATAAAACCAAAACAGTCAGTGTAATAAACTATATCTATTTATTTTAGAAATATTACTTTTCAAATATAGTCATTTTCATAATATACACATGTGAGTATAATAATTAAGAAAATTTCATAATTCAAATACTATCTTTAACTAAAAATAAAATATTAAATTGTATTGTGTAAAAACATATAATACACACTTCACAAATTAGAGAAGATTAACATATGTATTTAAAACACTAATTATAAATTAGAGAACAAACATATAATTATGTAAATAAAAATTGTGATAAAAATATGTCATTTTTCTAATAATAGTAGCCATGATATATATATATATATATATATCTTACTCAAATATAATACAATATTGTCTTTCACAAAACAAAAAAAAAAAGTTTTTTCTTCTTTTCTAGCGGTTTGAGAGGACTTTTTATTAAGAGTTTAAATTCCTATAATCATTATTTTCTTAACACAAAATGTAATACATTAGGTAAATCTCACATTGTTAAAGTATGTGAGAGATGTTAAATTTATAAGGAGTGACCCATACTTTAATTGGTAAGACTTGTTTTGGGTGAAGGATGTTTGCGTGAAGTCTATAAATAAAACCATGCAAGTCTGGGCCTAAAGCGAATTATATCTTATTAGGTCTGAGTTGGATAATGACAAATAGTATCAGAACCACTCTCAGTGCGCAATAAAGCGGTGGTGGGGCAAACCTCAGTGAAGACACTGAGTCCCTAAAGGGGGTATATGTAACACCTTATGCAAATCCTACGTCGCCAAAGTACAAGAGAGAAAGTGGGTCTAAAAGAGGTGGCTCACACCTTAATTGGCGAGACGCATTTTGGGTGAAGGTTGCATAAAGCCCAAAAATAAAACCGTGTGAGTGTGAACCTAAAACGGATAATATCTTATTAAGTCTAAATTAGGTCATGACATAAAAAGTAAATTTAATGAAAAAAAAAAAGCAGGGTTAAGTTAGTGAAATTTTAATTAAAAAGTAATAATAAAAAGATATGTTTTTTTTCCTTAAAATTATATTTTTTTTAATAAAATCTTTACTATAAAAAGATTATTTGATCAAATATCTTTAATGTTAAGCTTTTAGGAATCTGCATTCTATTATATAAGAACAATGCTCAATATTCTTTTTACTATACTACAAACTAGTTAGCAATGGACTAAATTACTAAAACAATGGATGCTTATAAAAAAATATATCTATAACCATTTATTAATAATTTAGTTATAACATATATAATACTTAATGTATACATAAAATAATTAACAATTTAACACACCAAATAATTTCTTTAAGAATGTCATCTCTTGAATTGAATACTATATCTACAAAGGGAATAGATATAAAATTAAAGTATTTCACAATAAAAAATATCAACCATATAAATGTATGATCAACAACTAAAAAAATATTCACAAATAACAAAATAAATTTATGTGTTATAGAAAATCATTTGACTTTAAATTGTTGAATAAATTTATTTTTTATATTATTTCAATGATACTTTATATTACATGTTATCATATATAAAAGACATAAAACATATTAGCAACATATATATAAGGAAAATAAGGAGTAAAAAAGAAACATAACTTTAAGCATAAAGAAGCATGTTTATAGTATTGTTTTAAAAGTAAATAGTCATTTTCTAATATGGATAACAGCGGATCTATATAGTTCAAATATTTAACTTTATGCTCACAACCGTTCTCCTCGATGAATACAATTATTTAAAAATAATACCAATTTTCATTGACATAATTGTTTAAAAACACAATATAAAAAAATATATAATTTAGATAGTATATATATAGAATACTTATATTGTTTTATAACTTTTTCTTCTTCACTCTATCTCACTCACTTTAGCTACTAATAAGAAATAATTAGCACATTTTACATAGTGATAGATAATTTATGTATTAATTCTAATATAAATAAGAATAGTTTAATATATTGTAATTATTGTAACTCTCAAATATTTAAATTAAATTTAATGGTTAATTTAAATATTATAATCATTATATAATAATAATTTAATAATGATAATTTATAATAAACAACTTACAACATTAAAATTACATTAATATTGCATAACTTATTAATTATTTAAAAGGTTTTAATTTTTTTTTTTTCAACACCCTTAAAGGTTGTGGAAGCGTTAGACAAGTGAATTTGATACACGTATTACTGAGACACCGTTAGAAAAATATTAACAATTTAGTTGTTTTTTCATATTAAAAAGTTTATCCCATGATTCTGCTTAAAATGAGACTGTTCATTAAAGGAAAATGAGACTGTTCCTGGGCCGAACCAAAGGCGGGACTTGGCATCCAAATTCGATTTCTCAACGTTAGGTTTTATTTGTTATTTTTTTATTTACAAAATTCAATTTTTTTTTTCATTTTCAGCATTTATTTACATTACGAGAAATTATAAAATATTATTATTTGTTTAGCATTTGATTTTCCCATCTTACATCTCTCTTGACAATTATATTAATTATAATTCTTTTGTCTCTCGAATATTTATTCTCTTTTATTCTGTTCTCAAAGAGATTGAGAGTAAGAGGAGAAAAATGAAAAATTGAAAGAAATAAATCAATTCATTTTCTTGCAGTAAAAAATATAATTTAATTCTTGTAAATGTACTATTGAATTTTTTATATTTGTATTATCTTAATTATTTTATACGAATAAATTTCGAATTAATTGTAATTATATATTAAAAATTTATTAATAATAAATTTTATAAAGATAATTAAAATTAAAATTTATCGCATTTTTCTTTCTTTTTTTATATATTTTATTTTTTAAGAAGGAAATCGCTTTCACACACTATGTAGTTTGGTTTTTTTTTTTTCAATTAAATTCATGTTATCGATTAAATTATTACAAATGTCATAACCAATTAAGTAAGACAAGTATCTCCTAATCTCATTTTTTTATTCACAAGCTGTTGAAATTAGTAATTAATTAAAAAAATTTAATCACACATTAAAAAATATAAAACACGTGTCAAAAAATTATAAAAGATAGATAAAACAGTTTGATGTGTTGCAATAATCGCAGGAAGGTGATCGGAGCTAAAGTTTACACCATACCAGTGTCGTCGTCGTCAAACAGAAATGATAATAGTAACACAGCAAAAAAGCCTTCATCTGGGTCTCCGAGAGATTCAGTTGGGCATGGAACACACACAGCATCAACCGCTGCTGGTGCCCACGTACCCAATGCCAGCTATTTCGGCTTAGCCGGCGGCACTGCCAGAGGCGGCTCTCCTTTTTCCAGGATTGCAAGCTACAAAGCTTGCTCCGAAGATGGCTGCTCAGGATCTGCAATTTTACAGGCCATCGACGATGCAATTCACGACGGAGTTGATATCATTTCGATATCCATTGGAATGAGCTCGCTATTTCAGTCTGATTACATTAATGATCCTATCGCCATTGGAGCTTTTCATGCTGAACAAATGGGGGTGATGGTTGTATGTTCTGCTGGAAACGATGGACCCGATTCTTCCACCGTTGTTAATACAGCTCCATGGGTTTTTACTGTTGCTGCTTCCACCATTGACAGGGAATTTCACTCTACTGTGCTTCTTGGAAGTGGAAAAGCTATCAAAGTAACCATAATTAATGATTTTTCCACTTTATTTTATTTAAAGAAAATTATGAAAATATTCTATCATTTATTGCCCTTGTAGGGATCGGCCATTACTTTATCAAACCTCTCTAGCTCAAAGACTTATCCCCTTGCATTTGGAGTCGGCATTGCTGCTAAATTTACCCCTGTATCCGAAGCAAGGTAATTGCGTTTGTTTCTGTGTCCATTGTTTTCGTTTTCTGTACTATTATAGTTTATTTGCTTCATATCATCAGATGCGAAGTAATTAAGTCACCTGAATTAATTATACTACTAAAATGTGAAGGACTTGCCGTCCAGGATCATTGGATCCAAAGAAAGTTGCAGGCAAGATCATTGTTTGTGTTGATGATGATCCAACTGTTCCAAGAAGAATTAAGAAATTAGTCGCAGAAGATGCAAATGCCAAAGGGATAATTTTGATCAATGAGGATGAGAAAGGGGTGCCTTTTGATTCAGGCATATTTCCATTTGCAGAAGTCGGTAGCGTTGCAGGATTTAAAATCATTAGCTACATCAATTCTACCAAGTAAGCTTATTAATTTATATTTACAATTCTACTACTACTACCTAACACTATCATCGATCATTAAGAACATCAATTCACAAATATTCTAAAAGAATTTCTTTATCAAAGTGATGAGTATTGTTTGATTTTCAATGCATTTACACAGGAATGCAACTGCAACGATTCTACCAACAGTTGATGTTCCAAGATATAAGCCTGCACCAGTTGTTGCATATTTCTCATCAAGAGGTCCAGGAGAGCTTACAGAAAACATTCTCAAGGTTACAACTAGTTCTTTGTGATCAATTGCATTACCATTCAGTACTGGAACACAAACAAACATATATACTTAAAAGTTTAAATAATAATTGTCTATTGATCTCAGCCTGATATAACAGCACCTGGAGTTGCCATTTTAGCTGCAATTGTTCCAAAAGCTAGTCCAGGGAGTGTTCCTATTGGGAAACAGCCATCGGGATATGCCATAAGATCAGGAACATCAATGGCTTGCCCACATGTGACTGGAGCTGCTGCATTCATTCGATCAGTGCGCCTGAGATGGACTACTTCCATGATCAAATCAGCTCTTATGACGACAGGTATTTTTCAGATATTGAATACTCATTATATTATGTATAAAAGATGGCCTTGTGGTGCTTGCTATATATTGAACTTATTTCTCAATTGCAAAATCAAGATTTACTATAAATGATAAGTAAATGCAGAGTAGTATGACAAAATTGACGAGGTTTTTTTAGAAAGAATTCATTTAAAAGTCGGTAAACTTGTGATATGAGGAATGATTCACGTTTCCTTTAGTATTTCAATATCAATATATAATTAACACTGGAATGAAGTAAATTTTGAGTTCTAGAGCGGTACTAACATCACATAACTAAATGGCATCTAACCAATAACTACATTAGAGAATACATCAAGAATTTTAGTTTATTTTATTGAAAACATTGTAATATTAAGGCACAAAATTCGTTTAAAATGTCTTACTGAGTTTGGGTCAATATAAGTTTAAGATCTGAACTTTGGGACATCTGTTCATTGTATGGCTCAAATCTCTTGAGGTAATGCAAAAGTGTGAAATGGAAGCCTGCTCATAATAGGATCATCATGATAGAATTTGTTTTACATTTGAGAGATAAGAGGACAAGGGTGAAAAAAGGAAGTTTAAGAGCTGTGTTCCAATCTATTTATTCAAGCTAACTGGCATATGTGTTTTGTTTGTTGAACTCTTACAGTCATAGATTATTGGGTGAATTTGTTATACATCCTGTTTATACATCCTGCTTATAACTGCATTAATAGCAAGTGCAGAGTACTGATTATGAACAAAATTTAATAAAATTGATGCTGTGCTTTTGCTGAATTTTATTTTTTATTTATTGAATTATGGAACAAAGTTTTTCCTTATTAGTTTTGTCTTGACATCTATTTATATATGCAGCCACATTGCATGACAACATCGGGAAACGCTTGACAAACAGCTCAGGCAACTATGCAAATCCGCATGAGATGGGAGTTGGAGAAATCAACCTACTCAATGCTCTTAATCCGGGATTAGTATTTGAAACAAAGATGAAGGATTATCTTCGATTCCTTTGCTATTATGGATATTCAGAGAAAAATATTCGTTCTATGTCGAACACAAACTTCAATTGTCCAAGGAACTCCATTGACAATCTCATTTCAGATATTAACTATCCATCAATCTCTATAAGCAGGCTTGATCGTCATAGAGCAGTCCAAACTGTCCAAAGAACAGCGACAAATGTCGGGTTGCCAAACACCACGTATATTTCCAGGGTGAATGCTCCTTCGGGATTAGTAGTCAAGGTGGTTCCACAGAAGATTGTTTTTGTTAGGGGTGTAAAAAGGGTTTCTTTCAGAGTTTCCTTCTCCGGCAAGCAGGCTTCGAGTGGTTATAATTTTGGTTCGATAATGTGGTCAGATAATCGGCATTCTGTCAGAATGATGTTTGCTGTGAATGTTGAATAAATTATTTTTTTAAGAAATTTAATAGGATTAAAAAAAATATAGATACAAGTTTGAGATGTAGACAGATTCATGGTCTATATGCACTATTCATCATTCCTTAATTTTATTGTGAATGGGAATGATTCTCGTGCATTATTTGAAACATGTTAAATTTCTTATAGTTTTATGCAAATTAATGTTTTTGAGGCATGATGTTTGAAAAATGCAGTGTCTTGGAGAAAAGAAATTCACGATATTTCTAGGAACATGGTTTTTATATGTAAGTTTGAAATTCACGATATTGAAAACAAAGAATGTGTAAGTTTGAAACAATTATGTCGAACGACTTTTTATTTGATATGTAGTGTAACCTCGTTGAGGTTTTTATAGCTGTGCAGAAGCAATTCTAAAATAAAACTTATGCAAACCCTAGACTACAGATTGATGCTTGGTATTAGATATGGTTTAGCTTCTAGTATTGATACTTGTTGCTGTGAAGTCTCATCTTTATCTGTAGCATCTGTTGTCACTGTTAGTTAAAGGTTTTTATACGTAAGTAAATACACTAGGATACTAATACAAATAATAGAACTCAAGGCGTGTTTAGTATTGTCCTTAAACTTTTTGTACCTTCATTTTGATTAATGAGTTTGACGGTAGAATAATTTCAAAATTTAATGGCCTATGAGAAAGTATAAAGGTGCACATCAAATTACTTTTCTTAGACTACAAATGTTTACTTAGAAAATTATTGATAAGAGAGAAAATGAGAATAAAAAATTGTAAAGAGAAGTTAATTATTTAATTCAAATGTACCTGCAGTATTTATAAAGTTGTATGTGTCTCTCTGAGTAGATATAACACCTCTTTGAAAGGCCACATCAATTGAAATTGGTAGATGACTCTCCAAAGAGTTACTAGTCCCCCAACATTCAAGTTGGGTGCCTATTCGATTAGGTGCCGTAACGCCTAGGAGCCAGTGCCGCGAAAACCTAGTCACAAGACTAGGGCACCACGACGCCTATTCCAGTGCCGCAGTGCTTAATTTGTAAGAGGCTTAGGCGCTTTTCTTTCATTTTCCTTTCTCTTCTCGACTATTTTTCTCTACTTTAATACTTGATTTTACACTTTTTTAATTTGAAATACACTATTAAATTCTAACAATCCCCCACATATTTCAAATAAATAATTGTAAATCAAATCAATCATATATCTAAGTAGAATTTAATTTATATAAATTGGTGCTCTTCCAAGCTATGAACCAATTCACTGATTAAGTAACCGTATTTTACAGAAACAAGGTAAAACTAAATTTCTATCAACCTTCATTTCTTTGGATGTAAAATAGAGGGTTAAATTATCAAGTTAAACTCTCAATAACCTGTCTATGTCTGCGGTTTGACACTATTAATAGTCATGTGCCTTCTTAGTTTCATGAGTACTCTAGAGTAGGCTGTCTAACTCTTATAGAAACCAACCCAATTTCACACTCATATAGTGACACTACATCAAGTGGTCCTACAGGTTTAATATACCACTCTATAAAGGGCTATGGAGTTTATTAAGAGATTAATTCACCATTTTTCACTACAAATGCACTACCTCGCCATAGGAATGGACTCACAAAATAATCGGTAGTATAACAAGTGACTTGTTTTTACCCTCATGAATCTACTTTAATAGGATCTCCAATTAAATAGGTAGGGTTACCATCACTCTTGCCTTATACTCTAGGTAGAAGTCTCATTCCCCTTGACGTATATTCCACTAATCTCCTATTTAGTAACTTTATCTGAGGATCGACCAAGTTCCTCTCTGACCTTATATAATCAAGGCTCACTACCTCAGATTCTAGCAACTACTTAATGATACTTTGTTGTAGACGGATATATCTACTTTTTCCATTATATATTTTACTATTTACTCTAGTAGTTGCTGCTAGGCAATAACAATTTATAAAAATTGTAATAGGAGGATGAGTATTAATGAGAAAATCACATATTAGTGTCCTTAGCCACTCAGCCTCAGAATAAGCTTTTTTTAAAGGCTATCAATTCTGATTCCATGGTAGATCGTGCTATACAAATCTGTTTAGTGGATTTTCAATATATGTTGACTTAACCTCATTAGATTCGAATATCCAATTAGCATTACTATAACCTTTAGGTTGTGATCTACTATATGAAAGTGTATAAGTTTTAGTGCCTATCAAATATTTTACAACTTTATCTAAGGCACTCAAATGCTATTTACCTGGATTTTAAGTATAAATACTCAATCTCCTTATAACATATGCTATATCAGACCTAGTAGTGTTCATCAAATACATGAGACTACCAATGATTTGAGCATAACTATTCTGATTGTAATTATATTCAACATTATTTCAAAGTTTAACATTAGCATCATATAGTATTGTCATCGATTTACATGTTGTGTACCCAAACCTCTTAAGAATCTTATCTTCATAGTGCTATTGTGATAAAGTGAAACCATTAGATGTTCATATAATCTTGACCTTAAGTATTACATCAGCTTCTCCAAAATCTTTTCATATCCAATACATTTAATAGAAACCTCTTAGTCTCAACAATCACTTCCATACTAGGACTAAATATAAGCATGTCATCCACATATAGATATATTATAACATATCTATAAGTATCAAATGTTTTATAGTACACACACTTATTTAAATCATTTATCATAAAATCATTTGATATAAGAGCATTGTCAAACTTTTTATGCCATTATTTTGGTGCTTATTTCAAGCCATACAAAAACTTGACCAACTTACATACTTTATGCTCAGTTCTAATACCAATACAACTTTTTGGTTGTTTCATATAAATTTTCTCTTCTAAATCACCATTTAGAAAGGCGGTCTTTGAATCCATTTGGTATATGAACAAATCATATATTACAGCCAATGCAATCAAAATTCTAATGGATGTAATTTTAGTTACAGGAACATAAGTATCAAAGTAATCTAAGTTTTTCTTTTGAGTAAACCCTTTAGCAACTAATCTTACCTTATACTTCTCAATAGTTCCATTAGCCCTCATCTTCTTTTTAAAGATCCATTTACAACCAATAGACTTGGAACCTGAAGGTAAATCAACTAATTTCGATACATGATAATTTCATCATTTACTGCCTTCCTCCGTAATAAAGCATCATGAGAAGTGATAGCCTTACTAAAAAGTCTTAGGGTCCTCTTACATAAGAAAAACATAAAAATCATTACAAAAACAAGTAGTCTTCCTCATTCTTTTACTTCTCCTAAGTTCATTGTTAGAGCTTTTGAGAGGATCTAAATCAAGCTTTACATAAGTTATAGTTTTATTTACATTTGCTTTCTTAGGAAAGATAAACTCAAAAAATTCTGCATTTTTAGATTCTATTATGTTGTTTGCATCCAATAACCTCATGGTATCCTCAAATACCAAGAATCTATATGCAACACTATTTTGAGCATAACCTATGAACATACAATCAATATTCTTAGGTCTCATCCTTTACCTTTTAGGATTAAGAATAAGAACCTTAGTAAGACATCCCCAAACTTTGAGCTATGAAAGATTAAGAGTATAACCTTTCCATAACTCATAGGGTGTAATTTTTATTTTCTTATAGGAAATTCTATTTTGTATATGGCAAGCAGTCAATATTGCTTCCCCCCACAAATTTATAGGTGCCCCAAAAGTTATTAGTAAACAATTCATCATTTTCTTTAAAATTCTATTTTTCCTTTCAGCCACTCTATTAGATTCAGGTAAGTATGGTGGTGTAACTTCATGTATAATTTCATTGTCTTCACAATAGGAACTAAACAAGTTAGACACATATGGTGGTTCTTAATCTCTTAATTTTCTACCAAGTTGATTTTCAACTTCTTATTTATAGACTAAGAACTTATCATATGACTCGTTTTTATTTCTTAACAAATATACCTTAGTATATTTTAAGAAAGGGAGAAGTACTGAATAGACCCCTTTAGTTTGGCTTAAGTGCTTGAAACACTCCATTATTTTTAAAAGTACCTTGGAGACCCCTGTCCATTATTGTTTACCATTTCTTTTGACAAAATCTTTTTTTAACAACTAAAAATTATGATTTTACCCCTGTATCGTTACGCGTGCATTTAAAGAAATATTTAATTAGTTAAAAAAGTCTATTTTATCCCTATTTATTTATAAAAAAACCAAAAATACCCTCACCTTCTTCTTTAATCTCTATTCTTCTTTCTCCAAAAGTACTGAAGGTTTAGAGCCAGACAAAGCAGTCTTTCTAGCAACTGCAAGGCTTTCAACTTTATAAGATTGTTTTCTTCCTCTACCATTTCTTGAATTTTTTGAAAAAGCTTTGCAACCAACTTTCCACTTTCAGAGAACCATTTACTGAATAAAGTGTGCGTATTAACTTCAACCAACTTGCATTAAGGGTATTTGGAGCTAAATCTAATAGACAATTTTTGAGCCAATGTTTTGCACAATGATGTTTTCCTAGTTCTAGGTGGTCTATATAAAAGGATAATGCGATTCCATGACACAAAGAAAGGATTAACACTCTTCTTAGTAAAGAGCAAAGCACTTGCTGCGTATTGTCGTAACCTTTGCTTCAAACCATATTCATAAATTAGGCTTTCTTATATACTATCAAATTCCTTGGCAGGAGGAATCCATTCATTGAAGCTAGACACTTCACCATCCCCACTTAGTTCTTTATATGTCCTTTCTCACTAAGCTAAAAGACATGCACAATGGGTTTGACTTGCCAAAATAAAAGAATATCGTGGTTATTTACCTATTCATATGTGTCATAAACATAAATTCTTTGTATATTTTCTACAAGAAATAGATCATCAGTAGGTACCGCGATTGGTCTATCTATATAGCTCAAACTCCTATTCTTAAGCATTCTTTCAGCAACTAACCTGATATAATCTTTCTGAGCTGTGCTTGAGGGCTTTAAACAAACTTCAAATAATAGTAGTTGGTTTTAATTTAGAATTCCATAAAAAATTTGTCTTTAATAATCAACATTGTTTTACCAAGAAGAACAGGTTTTTGGAGAGAGAAGAATAGAGATTGAAAAATGAGGTGAGTTTATTTTTGGGTTTTCATAATAAATAAAGACAAAATGGACTTTTTCAACTAATTAAATATTTCTTTAAATGCATGTATAACGATACAGGGGTAAAATCATAATTTTGGCCTGTTAAAAAAAGATTTTGTTAAAAGAAATAGTAAACACTAACAGACAGAGGTCTCTAAGGTATTTTTGAAAAGAATGGAGTGTTTTAGGCACTTATGACAAACTAAAGGTGTCCATCAATACTTCTCCCTTTGAGAAATCATCAATAAAGATTATGTAAAATCTTTGTCCCCTTTCAGTCATGATGATATCTTTAAAACCACCAAAGTCACTATGAATCAAACTAAGTAATTCGGTTTCTCTAAGAGTTGCAGGTTTATAACTTTTCTTAGTGGACTTTCATTTCACACATACATTGCATTGATGCATTTCATCTAAACTCATATTAGATAGTAAGCTAATAATTTTCATCTTTCTTAAATAAAATAATTCAAGTGACATAGTCTATCATGTCATAAATTAAAAGACTTAATAATATATAAGCAGAAGAACCATATTTATTTATTGAAACATCAAGTACATTGAGTTTGAACAATTCATTGGAAGAATATCCATTTTCAATGAATGTCCCTCCCTTGGTCATTATAACTTTTTCTCCTTCAAATGAGACTCTTACATTAGCTTTCCCAAAATAAACACAAAAACAAGTTTATATCTAATATTGGGAACATGAAAAATATTATTCAACACAGGAATTTTTTTCGAAGTAAGTTTAAGGAGAACTTTCTCTTTGCCCACTATTGGTGAAGAATGGGAATCACTAAGATATACTTTCTCATCTCATTCTCTTATAGAAATATACTCCTGAAATGCACTCTTGTCTCCATATATGTGTCTTGTAGTTTCAGAGTCAATAACTCATTCTTTATTGCCACTTGCCACCATGTTCACCTATGAAACAACAACTATAGCAATAACATCTTCTCCCTCGACCAAAGTGGCCTTGTGAGTTTTGTTGTTTCCTTTCTTATTCCTATGTTTACATTGATAAGCAAAATGATCACCTTTTTCACAAGCATAATATGTACTATTTTTTGTGAATGAGGCTTTATTCTTCTTTAAATGAATATTTCTAGTGGAATCTTGATATTTTCTATCATAATTATTACCCTCTATTGAATTGGCCTTAGAGACTAATTCATTGGCCTTCTCTAAATTCTCATTTTAGTGATTCTTTTCTTATATTCTAATGTGTATAATAAAATATTTCAAAGTTAAATTCTTCCTTTTATGTTTGTTGCTTTTCTTATAATCCTTCCCAGATTCAGGCAACTTTTTAATTAAACAATATACAACAAAAAGGTTCAGGAAGAATAATATTCTCATTTTTCAAATCATTTAGCAAGAGGTACAAATCATGAATTTGTGCTATAACCTCATTTTTTTTAAACATTTTGAAGTCTAAAAAATTTGTTACAACATACTTTTGGACACTAGCATCTTCTATAACATACTTTTTCTTAAGCTATGCCCATAACTCATGTGTATCCTTATATGTGAAATATACATCATATAATTTATTTGATAATGTGTATAAGATTGTGTTACGACATACCTTGTTTGCCCTACTCTATTTGAAAAACTCCTCCTTGTAATTTTCTGCAGAAGCCTTATAAGAAGGAGTAGTAAGAGATTCAGCCAGGTCTATCACATCAAGTGTATCAAACACCCAATCTTGTCACCTTTTGAAGTGCTTCACATCAAAGGGTAAGATCTTTGTGGCCTCTAAGAGTGATTTGGCAACAGCCAATAGCGATAAGTCGCTTGTAGCATCTATATGTATATGTCTAGAAATAGTTTAAGCTTGTTAGTTAAAGGGTTCTAGATGTAGGTAAATATACAAGGATACTAATACAAATGATAGAAGTCAAGACATGCTTAGCACTATCCTTAAACTATTTCTACCCCCACTTTGATAATAATTAAAGGTGTAAAATGGGTTTAACGTTAGGATAGTGTTAGAGTTGGTGCTTACATGCTATTGCAATACTGTATGAATATTAAATTATTTAATATTTATACAGTAAATATTTTGTATAATCGTTAATACAATATAAATACATAGTACAATGCTTGTTACATTATAAACATTGTATGATCTGAGGAGTTCAGATCTGGTCTAAGGGAGTTTAGACTAGTGCTAAGAATTAGTAGAGCTGAGAGTTATAAATACTAATAGTCAGCGCTACTAAGAGTTAGCAGGATATAAGAGTCAGCCAAATTTAAAGGGTTAGATCCTTATTTGTAATAGGACAAAGACCTGAGGGTATACTAGTAATGACATGGTTGTAAGGAGTTACAATAGGCGCTAGGAGATGTCATTATGCAAATATGTCCTCAAACACTATGTTCCTGATCTACTTCATCGATACAAGTCTGTCGGTGAATCCTCTTTTATATAGAGTAGTGTATGCTATATCTATATGGTATAGATATTGTTCTTAACCGACCATGGGCTTATCGGAAGCTTGTATATGCATACGAGTATTCAGTCAAGGCTAAAAACTGAACAGACTCGTGAAGATGCCAATAGATATCCTATGAAGCCATCAATGGTGAGTCCTCTCGAGTTGAGTAGTATATATAGTCCTTTAACCTGAATACAACGGTGGGCTTATAAGTGATCTACCATACTTTAGTTCCACGCATGTCACATACCTTACATGGTGTGACCGCTGGGTGTCGCTGGGTATGGTTCGATGCTTATGGAGTCTGATGTGTACAGATATAGCATCTGTCAGCTCTCATAAGGGAGTTGTATATCCAGATGCTCCAAGAATTATATTTTAGAAAGTCTTTTGGCCAAAAGCACATACCCCAGAAAAGAGTTTTTCATAGAGTTAAACAATACTGCAAAAGAGTTTGCATATATTATTTTTTTAGTACAAATCTGGAGATAGATTCATAGATGAACACATGAGGATTTGACGGTGCTGATTTATATCCCTACACATCTAGGATATAGATGACGAAGGAATTATACGTATGCACTGTGACCTCATCTTGTATGGTCTAACGTGCTGATTTGTAATATTTGTGACTTGTGCGTAAGGAATCAATCACAGACTTATGGAATAGTTTTATTTGACGAATCGGACGTAGACCTATGGAGTCTCGCAATATGAAGTATACTTATTGTGCACTGGGGCAACGTACTAGATTGAATTGTTCAATCTAATAATTTTCAGCAAAACCAAATAATTGTTTCAAGAACCCTCAAGATGCGTACGTGTTAGTACTTAAGTGTTAAGTACAATAATTAGTTAATTATTATTATTAACTAATTAAATTGTGACACGTAGTACATAATGAGCCTTCAGTTAAAGTTGACTTAAGTGTTGGTTTTTGTGAGATCCATATTGAGTTAATTAAAAGTTTAAGAGTTATTTTTCTAAATTGATTATTTAAATGTTAAATAATCAATATAAATATTTATTTAATTATTAAATAAATATTTAGCTTGAGTTGGGTTAAATATTAATCAATTAATCAAATTAAAACAAAAATTATTTTAAAGAGAAATTAAATAAAATAAATAAGAAAATGTATTAAAGGCTTTACAAGGACATGAATTAAATTAACTAAAATTATTTTGTGTTAAGGTGAAAGGTGATGGCGGGCCATGCTTCAATTATTTAATCAAAATATTCTTAATTATTTTAATATATATTTTGCAAGCAATTTTTGATAAAATATTTTGTTATAAAATAAAATAATATTTCTTTTAATATAAAAAGAGAAGAGTGGCCGACAATTCACAAAAAAGGAAGCAACTTATCATTTCATTTTTTTTTTATGATGTGGCTTCCACAATGGATTCAGTAGAAGAGAGAAATTGGAGTTGAAAAGTTCAATTTTTATTCCCTTCTTCTTTAGGTGGCCGGGCACTTCAAAGATGAAAAGTGTTTTCATTTATTTCAAAATTTAATCCTTTGTGAATTCATTTTTTATGAATGAAACTAAAATGAGAGCTTTTGCTGTTCCGCAATTTCGAGAGAAAATGGGTAAGTCAAAATTGATTTTATGCTTTAATTTCAAATGTTGAGATTTTAATCATTTTCTTCCTTAAATGGATTGGATACCATTAATGTTTAAGTTTGTTTTTGTTGTTCAAGTGTTGAACAAAATATTCTAAATTAAAGAATTTAACTTAAGATTTTGTCTAAGTGTTAGATTATAGGAATTAAGAGTTAATTTATGGTTTAAGAGTTAACTAGGTATAAAAAATAAAGGTTGTTGTTCTAACAATCCAAGCCTACCACGTTGGATTCTAAAACTATCAACGGGTCGACTTCATGTGATACTCCAGCTATAAATTTATTCCAAAGGCTTGTCAGGTGATATTCTCAATTATTAGTATTAATTTGATTAATATATTTTATATTTTATTATTAGTGTAATGAATAAAATTTATTGTGTTCATTTTAAAAAATTAGATTTTCAACTTCCGTTGCAATTATGATGCGTACATATATATATATATATATATATATATATACGTATGTACATAAATTTTAAAATGGACACGTGTATCACATGCACACACCTAATAGGTTTAAATAGTGAACTGGGATAAATCGGCACCCTAATAGATAGTTCCAAGATTTAATAACTTATGATAAAGTATAAAGGTGCACACTAAATATACTTTCCTTTGACAACAAATGTTTACTCAGAAAATGGTTGATAAGAGAGAAAATGAGAATAAAAGATTGAGAAGAGAAGTTAATTGTTTGATTCAAATGTGTCTATAGTATTCATAGAGTTGTAATTGTCTCTCTGGGGAGATACAACACTTATTTGAAAAGCCTCATCAATTAGAAGGGGTAGATGACTCTTCAAAGAGTTACATGTCTAGCTCTGGGTGCTTGCCCAACTAGGCGCTGTAGTGTCTAGTCCAAAAACTGAAGCGCTGCGATGCTCTTAAATTTGGGCCTCATTGTACACATTCTAGCTCCTAAGCCATAGGTGCCCAAGCCTCCTATGACTTGGGTGCTTCTTCTTTGTCCCCCTTTCTGTTCTCAGCTATTTTTCTTTACTTTAACACTTGATTTTACATTTGTTTATGTAAAATACACTCTTAAATTCCAACAACCTCCAATGTAAGATTTTGACGTGGCACTAATTAAGTAGTTGACTGAGCTATATTAGCTTCCTTAAGAAAGCGAAACAAAAAGAAGTTCATCTCTTAATAGCAAAGACAGCTAATTAGATGTTAAAGTGGTAACTAAGTCAGTAGAATCCACATAGGCGCACATGGGGAATGGCCAAAATTCAATCTATGTCCAATTACATACCTTAAGTTAAAGGGCTATATAACCCCTTCAGCTCACTTATAAGCTATTGTGGAGATTGCTAAATACTAAGGTAATAATGTATTGAAAAGAACATTAACTAGCCAGCAAGGTTCTATTATGCATTTTATTTTAAACTAATAGAATAAACTCTTGTTGAGGTCTCTTCTTAGTTCTCTCTACTGGAATAATAGAAAGAGCAAGTAAAAGGAAAAGAACCGTAATGGCACTTTAACTCACTCAGCTTGAGTGTCGAAGGGGTAGGAGATATTAAATGTAGGAGGAAAGTAATGGTTGGGGTTGCATATTGATCGAGATAGGTAGAGTTATGGATGTTAAGCAACTCATCAAACTATGTAGTTCACTTAAAATCTTGAAAGAAGAAAATGAAGCCATCGAAATTGAAGGAAAGTTAAAAGAAAGGGGAGTGAAGCTAAGGGCGGGTTGTTTAGTTGTAAATGTGATGTCAAGTAGAGCAATGAATAGAAAAGCCTTCAAAATAACTATGCAACAAGTGTGGGAACTGATTGGAAGGATTCAAATTGAAAGTATGAAGGTAACACTTTTATATACTATTTTAACCTTGAGGAAGATAAAAGAAATATTATAGCTCTTGAGCTGTGGCATTTTGATAAAGCCCTTATCATCATGACTAAGGCAGTTAGTGAGGGAGGTAAACAAAATGAAGTTCCAATTCACCTCACTTTGGATCTAAATACATAGTGTATCCATCATATGTAATCAAAAAGTGACAATTCAGATGCTTGGAAATAAGGTTGGAAGGGTTAAAGAGATTGAGGTAAATGACAAAGAAGAGTGCTTAGGGTAATTCGTAAGGATTTCGGTGAGACTAAATGTTACAAAACCTCTGAGAAGATATATTAAAGTTAGGGTGCAAGATCTAGAAGATGAAGTGATCATTCTAATACTACATGAGAAACTACCTGATTTGTTTTGTTATTACTGTGGTCAAATTAGACATCTCACAAAGAATGTGCAGAAATACATAATAAGGAGTAGGCAGATGCTGAAGCTAAGAATGACAATCAATATAAGAAAATAGAGGAGAGAGCAATTGGCTATGGTATGTGGATGAGAGCAAAGGTTATTGGAGAGAAAATCAAGAATAATAGAAGGAAGGTATGGAACTAACGTGACCACAACATAGCAAAAAACTGACAAAAGAATAATCAAGTCCAAAAAGCCAATGAAAGCAGAGAATTGAGGGAGGAAATTCATCTAGAAAAATAATTGTAGTAGAGCTTGGTACCATAAACTAAGCAGGGCAAGGTACAGAATAACTCAAATTCATACCCATGATTTAAAGAAAAGAATGACCCAAACCCAAAATTGAAGAAAATAAAGTCTCCAAGCCTAAAAAATAAAAACAAAACCTGATAAAGACTACTGAGATCATTAATGAAGGTATACAGCCTATTGCCCTGATGGATATGGAGCTCTGTGAAAGCCAAGAAGAGAGGTAGGAAAGCATTAGGCTCATTAATGTTGAGCAAATAGAAAAAAGGGAAACGACGAGAAAATGGAGCTCAGAAATTGATAAAAAAAGGTGGCAAAAAAGAAGATACTCAAGTAGTCATGATAGGTCATACAACTAGTAGGAACCAAATGGCTCGGCAATAGTTGGTAAACAAATCAAGCAAAAGCCCAACCAAGCAAATGATGAAAAAGTGAAATATTTGTCTTGGGATCCTAGGTTGGGAAAAAGAAATGATATGGAGAGAATGGTAAAAGGCTTATAAGGAGAAAAGAAAAAAACTGAAGAAAAATCATGAGTGCTTAAAGGCATGAATGAGAGATTGGGAAGGTGTTTGAGGATAAAATGTGATAAGCTAATTTTATATATGATGTTATACATCTTTTAATTTGATAATTGTTCGTTTTAAATGTGAATATGTGGCTTTTTATGTTTATTAATATCATTTTATAAGTTTCAAGTAAATAAAGCTATTTAAAAGAAAAATTCAGAAAAAACAAGGTAAAATATCTAATATGCTACAGTGGATTGCTACAGTATCCTCTACAGTACTAATGAATAGTAATTTTTGCTAAAATGCTTTGTGCCCAGGCACTAAAAGAAAATCCAAGATTTGCCGCCTAGGCACCAAATTATAACTCTATGGGTAGAAAGCTTGGCGCCGAGGTGCCGCAAACACCTAACATCTTTTTTGAATTTATGCCCTAAATTTAAAGTCCATTTTTAAAGCCTATATATAGAAAATTAAAAGCCTCATTTATTATCAAAGAGAAAGCACGAAATTGGAGAGGAAAATAAGGGTTTTTTAGTAAGAGAAAATATTCTTGAAGCTTGAAATCTTAAAGAACATTGAAGATTGAAGGCCCAAAGAACTTCTCCAATTAATTTTTCCTTCTCTCTTTGTCTTATTTACTTTAATTTAAAGTTTATATTTGTAATTTATAAGATTTTGAACATGATTACTCTTGTGAATCTTTGGATTATTGAAATTATGCATTTGACTATAGATAGCTAAATTTCACATTCTATGGCTTGATGTAACTCTATTAATACTATATTTTGATGTGTTTAATTAGTTAATGACTATATCTTGTATTTTTATTTATGTTTTTCTAAGTTTAATGCTTCTAATTGAATTAGAAAATTGATTAGATGATTTACACTTATAGGTTATGTGCTTGAAAAAGTTTAACTCATATGTTGGAATTGAAAAGGGTAGCATAATGCATGTATAGATAAACAAGTTAGATAGGAATTTCAACTTGATTCTGCATGCATAAGATCTCATTCAAAGCTCAGGAGAGGTAATGAGATTGTTTTTAAACTTTTCATTAATGAAATCACAAGAATAATTATTAATAACTAATTATGAAGAACATGAAAAAGGTAGAGTGAAATCAATACTTTATAACCATTTTACCATAGAATTATAATCTCCTTGAATTGTTTAATTATTTGTGTTTAGCATTGTGATTTTCTTAACCACCAAAATGTTTAAATTAGCCTAGATATAGTGAGATTGTTAACACTGTAGTAATTAACATTAATATAGAGCATCAATTCTCGTTGAAATGATACTTACTCATCACTTTATTACTTATTCACGACCTGTGTACTTACGGTTAAAAATTTGTGTATATTAGTTTTGCGAACAAGTTTTTGGCGTCATTACCGAGGATTGTAGATTTTGAATTATTGCTAATAATGTGGAAAGCAACTTGATTTTAATTTAGCATTTATTTTTCTTTTGTTCTTGTTTAGTTGTGGTATTTTGAAGGTTTATGAGAAGAGCTCATAGCTTGGAACTTTTGTCTATTGATCCAAAAGTAAGGTGCACTTTCTGGAGGCTTAAGAGAGAAAGGGGAAATTTCACTCAAGCTATGGATGATGACAACAACAACCACCAACCACGGGCCTTGTGGGACTATTTTAAGCCCGTGGTTAATGGCAACTATTCGTGGATCCGATGTCAAGGGGTTCGAGCTAACAATTTTGAATTAAAGCCAACCCTTATTAATATACAAAATCGGTATAAAGGTTTTCCAAATAAGGACCCTAATATTCATCTTGCTATATTCTTGGAGATATGTGACACCATCAAGATGGACGAGGTTTCAGATAATGTTATTAGACTATGTTTGTTCCCTTTTTCTCTTAAGGACAAAGCAAGAGGTTGGCTCTAATCATTATAACCGGGTAGTATTGCCACATGGGATGAGTTAGCTCAAGGATTCCTCACCAAATTTTTTCCTCTATTGCAGACTTCTCAACTTCGGAGGAAGATAGATCAAATTTTGAAAATTACACTTCGAGCCACTCTATGAAACTTGGGAGCAGTTTAAGGATCATATTAGAGGTACCCTCAACATGGATACTAAGATTGGATCCAAATTCAAATCTACTACAATAGGTTGAAAGGTCAAACAAAAACTATTGTAAATGTGGTGGCGGGTGGCAATCTATTGTCTAAAACTGCGGATGAAGCCCAAGTATCAACATTGGCAACATAAATTCTACACTAAATTCTAGAGAGGTGTCAACAAGCAAGGATCCGATTGTGGTAGCAAATATTTTATATGCCAGTAAAGGGAGTAACTTTAAACAAGTGCAATATGTCGACAACCGAAACTTCAATTATCGAAGTAACAACTAGCCTAGGGATGGCAGCGAGCGGGTTTGGGATATATACCTCTAAACCCATATCCATATCCGCTTAAAAAATAAAATACCAAATCATTTTTAAACCCCGTTGCAGGTTTGGAGTACCGTTACCAAACCCGCACTTGCGGGTTTGTACCTATTACCAAACCCGCAACGAGTTATCTGCGAATTTTAAGCGGGTTTTGAATTAATATAATAAAAAATAAAATTATAACCTTAATTTAATTAAAATTTTATAAATTGTAGCAATTAAAATAATATCAATTCTAATTCTAATTTTATTTACATAATGTTATAATTTTAACTTCAATTTTAATTTTTAATTACATTAAATATTATAATTTCAAATTCAATCTCAATTTTAATTATGATAAATGTTATACTTTCAATTAAATTAAATATTTTAATTTTAATTTTAATTTTAATTACGTTAAATATTATAATTTCAAATCCAATTTCGATTTCAATTACGTTAAATATTATAACTCTAAATTCAATTTTGATTTTAATTACGTTAATGTTATAATTATAATTCTAATTTTGATATCAATTATGTTAAATATTATAATTTTTATTCTAATTTTGATTTTAATTACGTTAAAAACTTAAAATATTATAATTTCAATTCTAATTTTAATTTCACTTATGTCATAATTCTAAACCGAATTTTAATTTTAATTATATTAAATTTTATAATTTTAATTCTTATTTTTAATTTTAATACGTTAAATGTTATAATTCAAAATTCAATTTCGATTTTAATTATGTTAACTGTTATAATTCTAATTTTAATTTCGATTCTAATTGCGTTAAGTATTATAATATTGATTCTAATATTGAATTCAAAAATGTTAAATATTATAATTTTAAATTCAATTTCGATTTTAATTACATTAAATATTATAATTCTAGATCCAATTTTTATTTCAATTACATTAAATACTATAATTTCATTTCCAATTCTAATTTTAATTTCAATTATGTTAAATATCATAATTCTAATTCCAATTTCGATTTAAATTACGTTAAATGTCATAATTTTAAATCTAATTTCGATTTCAATTACGTTAAATGTCATAACTCCAAATCAAATTTTGATTTCAATTACATTAAATTATTATAATTCTAATTCTAATTTCGATAGTTAAATATTATAATTCTAAATCTAATTTCAATTACGTTAAATATTTTAATTTCAATTCTAATTCTAATTTTATTTACATTAAATATTATAATCCTTGTGTTAAATGTTATAATTCCAAATCCAATTTTAATTTCAATTATATTAAATGTTATCATTCTAAATTCAATTTCATTTCTAATTTCAATTGCGTTAAATGTTTAATTCCAATTCTAATTACATTTTCAATTACGTTAAATGTTATAATTTCAAATCTAATTCTAATTACGTTAAAGATTAAATATTTTAGTTCTAATTTCAATTATGTTAAGTGCTATAATTTTATTTTTAATTTCAATTACAATCATTTGTCTCTTTGAACTAATTTTATTTATTTTTATTAAACGGTATGAGTAACATCAAACTAAATCTAGATTTTTTTTATGTGAGCTAAAATAAATGCAAAAACAATCAACTCATATTTTTATTTTTCTTTAATTTTTTTAAAATGTAGTGTGTGCGGATACCAGTTGCGGGTATCCGCAGATTTTTTACTAAAATCATACTCGTACCAAATCCGTTGCGGGTTTTAATTTTGTATAATAAACCCGTACCAAACCTGCTTCAAACCTTATCAAATCCTTCCCAATGCGGGTGGGTTTTATCAAGTTTGCGAATTTTTTTACCATCCCTAAACTAGCCCATTCACTATTATTTGGGACTCCAGAATTATGAAAATTTTTCCTATGGCAATCCAAGAAATGCATTGCAACCTCCATCGGGATTTAATCAACAAGTAATTAAAAAGAAGCCATCATTGAAAGATCTTTTATCACTTTTATTGTTAAGACAATAAGAGGTTCAATAAGGATAAGGCCCATCTTGATAATATTGAAACACATTGCACCAATATGATTGCTATATTATAGTCACTAGAGATGCAAAATGGCCAACTTGCCAATGTAATTAAGGACTAATCTTCTGACAAGTTCCCAAGTAACATAGAGGCTACTCTGAGGAAGCAATGTAAGGCTATAACTCTTAGGAGTGGAAAGAAAGTGGAAGCCTCGAATCTAAGGGAGAGTAAAGGTTAAGAGAAGGAAGTTAAGCCAGAACCACAAAAGGTGAATTCAAAACCCAACTCCATCTCTTTCCCGGACAACTCTCTTATAATTACTCCACAATTGCCATACCTTTAACATTTCCAAAAGAAGACGTTAAATGATCAATTCTCCAATTTCCTTGAGAATTTTAAAAGATTCACATCAAGATTCCCTTTATGGATGCCTTGGAGCAAATGCCAAACTATATAAAATTCATGAAAAAAATGATGTCAAAGAAGAAAATTTTGGAAGATTATAAGATGGTGTGGTTAATGGAGGAATGTAATGCAATTCTTCAAAGAAATTTGCTCAAAAGATGAAGGATCCAGGTAGCTTTACTATCTATTGCACTAATAAGAATTTAACTTTTAAGAAGGCCTTGTGTGATCTAGGTGCTAGCATAAATATTATACCCCTATCCATCTTTAAAAAGTTGGCTCTTGGAAAGGTAAAAAGCCCATAACTATTTCCTTAAAAGTAGCAGATAGATTTAACACATATATATGAGCTATCATTGAAGATGTGTTAGTTAAAGTTGGTAAATTTATTATACCAATAGATTTTGTTGTTCTTAATATCAAGGAAGACTGAGAGGTTCTAATAAATCTTGGTTAGCCATTTGTAGCTACTAGAAGGGTTCTTATTGACATAGAGATGGGAAAGATGAAAATGAGAGTGCAAGAAGAGATAGTGACCTTCAAGGTCTTTAAAGAGATCAAATTGCCTCAATGGAGAAGGATAAATAAATATTTTAGAATTGAAGGAATGCACCTAAGTAATTAGCAACAACCCCTACAAGTTAAAGAGATGGATGATTTTCATCCCCGAATAAAAGAAAAGGTAATAAGGGACAAGGTGAAAAGAAACAAGAGGCGTAGCTCACATTTCAAAGAGAAGATTGGAGACATCGGTTAAGGAAGTTCTTTAATTGATTCTCATTTTGAATCCTTGCAAAATAAGTATAAGTTAAAGTGGTTGGAGTCTACTTTAAGAACATTGACCATAGTGTTGGGGAAGCTTAAGAAGAGAAGTGTTGGCAACCATGTACTTCAACATACTTCTGACATTTATTTTGATACCTCATGAATCTGAAAGACGTCAAGTTAAAGACGTTAAATAAAGCACTACTTGAAAATCAACCCAAGTGAATTTTAATTTTCAATTTGTACTTAGTTTTTAATATTTTTTCTTTCTGAAGTGTGTTAAAACAGTAAGTCGTCATCTCATAAGGTTTAAAAAAAGGAGCAGAAGTAGAGCCAATAAGGTGTAGGCTAAATTAGCTAAAAATTGAAGCATTTGAAGGAAGTTGACAACAAGTGGCACCTAGGCACCACCTTTTAGTGCCTTGGCTCCAAAACCTAGAAAATATGGGCTCTAAAAATGCAGTTTGTTGTGCCTTGGCATCACTTAACCCCCCTCTTCAGTCACCCACACCCATCCTTAAGCTTATTTGAACACCTCCTCACTTACCCCAATCATCTTGACACATTTCAAAAACTAAATTATCTCTAAATTCTATCGCAAAAATCATCAAACAACCTGGCTTATCAAACTTCAAGTTTTAGGAATCATCACTCAAGGGCTTTAGGCACCAAGTCAAGTAACAACTTCAGCCTCATAATTCGAGCACCACCACACTAAGCCATCGTCTTCGAGGAAAGTTTATTTTACTCATTTCTACTTTTGTCATTGTGGACAATGTCAAATCTAAGTTTAGGGGAGGAAAACACTATTCAATGTTCATTTTCTATATGTAATTATGCTTACTCTTTTATGATTGTTGTTTTTAGTAGTTTTGTTTTGTATGTATTTGTTTTTCGTTTTTAGTCGTGGGTTGGTTAAATGATTAGTAGTCAATGATATGAAATAGAAACATGATTTCAAATGCTACTTTCTTTTGTAAACAATAAATGATGTGATTGTTTGTATAATAATCTAAGACAAGTTCAACTTAATATTGTGACCACTTGATATATTAAGCACGTAGTTAGGATCATATAGTTATTATGTTTACTTAGAAAATAAATTATACAACAAGAATACTTTAAGTCTTAAAAATAATTTAAACTTGTTTTAGCGTTACTCAAGGCGAAATCCTAGGGTGTATATAATCTAGAAAATTATTTTATGCCATCTTTAGATTGATTGAGCCTTTCAACCTAACAATTATATATTTTTACCCCTAATTACCTCTATTGAGCCTAATAACCGCTTTTTTTGCTAACTACATCAATACTTGAGCCTTTAATTTAATCATATTTCTTAATGCCCATCACACCATGAGTATAGCACTTATTTTAGAGAGTTGTGTGAGCTATGAGATTTTTGAAAGTGAAAAGTGAATCAAAAAAGGGTTATGAGTTTGGTTATGGATTTTGGTTGTTCTAATATGGTATAAGCTTAAGTGTGGGGATATAGTGGCTTATTTATATTATAAAAAGTAAAAATTAAAATTAAAATTAAAAAAGAATTTTTTTTTTTGTATAAGTTTGAATTTGCTATATCCTTATCATAGAAAAGAAAAAGATGAACAACAAAATAGTAAAGGAATAGAAGAAATAAGTTGATGAAAAATCGAGTGAAAAATAAATGGTTCGATTTGAGTAATCTCTAGAGGAATGTGTGTTTATGGTGTGTGTTGAGTCAAAATTGATCAATTTTATCCTAGTTTCACCCTAGTCATACATTACAAGCTAGATAAAGTCTTAATTGATATTTAATTATGTGTGTGCCTACATTAGTGGAGAGTGATGCGAAAAATAAGCCTATAGAGTGTTAATTAAGTAAAAACTTATAGAGGCCATTTCATAGTCTTGTGAGCTTAAACTAATTCAAGTGCATGTGACTAATAATTTTAGTTATACACACATGCACCAAGTAGGTCACTTGTGGTGTGGAAAAAGTATTGGATTAACTTGTTGAACTATTATAATGCTTAGACTTTTCTTGAGATTGGTAGTCACGAGAAA
The DNA here is from genome assembly GCA_946807835.1 of Ailanthus altissimus. Taxonomy (NCBI): domain Eukaryota; kingdom Viridiplantae; phylum Streptophyta; class Magnoliopsida; order Sapindales; family Simaroubaceae; genus Ailanthus; species Ailanthus altissimus. The sequence goes on from OX327684.1 coordinate 12,284,342, forward strand.
TTTTTGAAACTATTTGGTAATAATTTGCCGACCCAATGATTGTGTCTTCTTGTAGTTTGTTTTCAATTTTAGTTTTTAATTGTAAGTGTGCTTCCTTACTCAAGGATGAGCACTTATTTAAATTTGGGAGAGTTTAATAAGCGTATTTTTATAAATGATGTTATACTCTCTCAATTTGATAATTGTTCATTTTGAATGTGAATATGTGACTTTGTATATATATTAATATCATTTTGTAGGTTTTAAGTTAATAGAGCTTTTTGGAATAAAAATTCAAAGAAAATAAGGCAAAAATATCAAATATGGTACAACGAATTGCTATAGTACTAATGAACAATACTTTTGCAACAATTCTTTATGCCTAGGTGCTAAAACAACCTAGGATTTAGTGCCTAGGCGCCAAATTAGGACTCGATAGGCAAAAAGCTTGACGCCACCAACACCTAACATCTTTTTTTAATTCTGTGCACTAAATTTAAAGCCCATTTTGAAGCCTATATAAAAAAGATTAAAAGCCTTATTTATCATCAAGGAAAAAGCACTAAATTGGAGGAAAAAATAAGAGTTTTTTAGTGAGAGAAAGCATTCTTAAAGCTTAGATTCTTGAAGGTCATTGAAGATTGAAGGCTCAAAGGACTTCTCCAGCTAGTTTTCCATTCTCTTTTTGTCTCATTTACTTTAATTTAAAGTTTATATTTGTAATTTATTTTATTTTGAACATGATTACTCTTGTGAATCTTTGGATTATTGTAATTGTGCATTTGGCCATGAATAGCTAAATTTCATATTCTAGGGCTTGATGTAACTTTATCAAGTACTATGTTTTGATGTGTTTAGTTTATTAGTGAATATATCTTATGTTTTTCATTTATGCTTTTTTGAGTTTAATGCTTCTAATTAAAGTGGAACATTGATTAGATGATTTAAACTTGTGGGTTATGTGCTTATGAAAGTTTAACTTATATGTTGGAATTGAAAAGCACAACCTTTGATTTTATTGAGTTGGGAAGCTAATAGAATTAAGGTAATCACTTAAGGGTAGCATAATGCATGTATAGATAAATAAGTTAGATAGGGATATCAACTTGATTGTGTATGCATATGATTTCATTCAACTCTAGAAAGAAGTAATAAGATTAGTTTTAAACCGTTAATTAATGAAATCACAAGAATAGTTGTTAATCACTAATCATGAAGAACATGGGAAAGATAGAGTGAAATCAAGACCCTGGGACTCTTTTATCATAAAATTCTAATCTCCTTGAATTGTTTAATTGTTTGTTTTAGCATTTTGATTTTCTTAACCACTATAGTGTTTAAATTAGCTTAGATAAAGTTAGGTTATTAACACTGCAATAATTAGCATTAATTTAGAGTATCAATCTTCATGGGAATGCCTAAGGTTTAGTGTACCCTCACTTATCACTTTATTACTTGCTCACAATCTGTGTACTTGCGGTTACAATTTGTGGTGTTAATTTCACGAACAAAATACAGAGTGTATCATTGATGATGGCTACTATACTGCCTGTCAAGAGCCATGAAGATTATTAATTGGAATGCCCGAGGTTTAGGGAACCCTTGGGCATTCAGAGCATTGAATAAAATTCTCCAAGCTAGTGCTCTTGATATCATTTTTTGTGTGAAACAAATTTGCTTGAGCACCAAATAAGATAGATTGGAAATTATCTGCGGTTTGACAATTGCTTTGTAGTCAATAGGGAAGGACTAAGAGGGGGATTAACTTTGATATGGTAGAACTCAAAATATTCTCCTATAGCAATTATCACATTGATGTTGTGGTAAAGAAAGAAAGAAAGAGAATGCATAGATACACAGAAATTTACGAAATGTCGAAATCAAAAAAATAAATACATATAGGATTATTTAATTTGCCTAAATTTGTAACGAAGACTTTAATGAAATTTTATTAGGTACGGGGAACAATGAGGGTTCCTCTAGAAGCATAAAAGCCATTGGAGGATACAAAATAACTATAAGAAACTGCAAGCTATTTGATATGGGATGGGAGGGTATACCATTTACTTGGTCCAATAAAAGATAAGACCCAAATCTAGTAGAGAAACGTCTTGATGAATTTTTGAATAATAAAGACTTGAGTAAATTGTTTAAAAGATACCAAGTGCATCATCTAATTATAACATCAGATCATTGCCCAATTCTATTGAAAACATGGAATAACCCCAAATTCCATTATGAAGCAATGTGGGATGGCCATACAAGTTATAAAAAGATTATGAAAGACTGTTAAAATGCCTAAATATTAGTCCCAAAATGGCCGTGTTTGTTGGTTGATGTTGTCTTCATTGGTTATAGCTTGAGTTTGATCTCCACTTTCTCTTCTAAGCCTCCGCAAGGTGTGCTTAACTTTCAAATCAAAGAGCAAAAACTCCATGCTATGGGCTCTTCTCATAAAACCTTTAGTAACTACAATATAACTACATTTCAAAAAGAATAAAAAAAAAAGAAAATTCTTAAATTAAAATCAAGTTATGTATCCATAATAGTAGCACCAATTCAAAATTTATAATCTCTACCAACGGTGCCAAAAACTTGTTTGAGAAATTATACATACATAAATTGTAACTGCAAGTGCACGAGTCGTGATCAAGTAATAAAGTGATGAGTGAGTATTATTTTCATGAGGATTGGTGTCCTAAATTAATGCTAAGTACTATGGTGTTAACAACCTAACTTTATCTAGGCTAATTAAAAGACTAAATTGAATTAAAAAATTAAAGATATTTAAAATAAAGAATTTAGAAAATCAAAGAGGTAAGAATTCTATGGTAAAGGGTCTTGATTTCACTTTACCGTTTCTACGTTATTTAGTGATTAACAACTAATCTCGTAAATTCATTAATAAATAGTTTAGAACTAATCTCATTACCTCTCTCAAGTGTAAAATGAGATCTTATGCATACACAACCAAGTTTATATCTCTATCTAACTTGTTATCTATACATGCATTAAGTCACCTTTAAGTGATTACCCAAATTCTATTAGTTTCATAACTCAATAAAATCAAGGCTATACTTTTTAATTCCAACACCTAGGTTAAACTTTTTCAAGCACATAACCCACAAATTTAAATCATCTAATCAATTTTCATATCCAATTAGAAGCATTAAACTCATAAAAAGTATAAATGATAACACACAAAATAGTCATCAATCAACATAATACATCAAAACATAGTACTTAATATAGTTACATTAAATCATAGAACATGAAATTTAGCTATCCATAGTCAAATGCACAAATACAATAGTTCAAGAGTTCATAAAAAGTAATTATGTTCAACACAACTCAAATTATAAGAAAAAACTTGAAACTAAAATAAATGAGACAAGATGAGAGTGACAGACTAGTTGAAGAAGCTTTTGGAGTCTTCAATCTTCATGGGTCTTAAAGATTCCAAGCTCAAAGTATATTTTTTTCACTACAAACTCTTAGTTTTCTTTCAAAATGTTGTGCTATCTCCTCATGAAAAATAAGGCTTTTAATCTTTTTTTTATAAGTTCTAAGAATGGGTTTCAAAATTGGGCACAAAGTAAAAAATAAAATTTGAGTTTTGGCGGTGCTTAAGCCTCATTTTTTAGCACCTGGACGCCAAGCTTTTTGCCAATGAAAACCTAATTTGGCGCCTAGGCGCAGAGCACTATAGCAATAACATTGCTCATTGGTACGATAGCAGATTACTGTTCACTAGTACTTCAACATATTTGATTTTTTTACCTTATTTTCTTTGCATTTTAATTTCAAATAGCTCCATTAACTTGAAACCTACAAAATGACATTAATACACATAAAAAGTCATATATTCACATTCAAAATGATGATTATCAAATTAAGAAGGATATAACATCATATATAAGATGTAGTTATCACCACCCACCAAGTGTGATACTTCGACATGGACAAAAATGAAGAACTCATCAATGAAAGTTTGGATCTAGTCAAACAGAAAAGGGACCTAGCCAAGATTCAGACTGCTGCTTACAACAAAAGATCGCTCAGTATTATAACAAGAAAAGTCTGAGCCTGAGAATTTACAAAAGGACACTTAGTCCTAAGGAAAGTGTTGTCAAATACCAAGGACCTAATTGAAAGGGTTCTTGGCCTTAACTAGGAAGGGCCATATAAAGTGCTTAGAAAGATTAGACCAAATACTTATGAGCTCGGGTACGAAGATGGATGAATCATCAAGAAACCCTAGAGGTGTGCTTCTGAATATGCCAAGTCTCTTTCTAAGATAGATTAAAGCTTTTTCCTCTCTCAAGGACTGTCAAATGAAATCAAAAGTGGCAAAATAAAGAGACCACTCCTTTATATATATGGCCCTCAGAGCAACCGTGGTCATTGATTTAAAATTCGAGGGCTAGATTACCTTTAAAAGTGAAACAACTCCTTAAGCTGACATATCCCTCTAGAGGACACACTTTAGCCATTCAACTAGCACTAATACTCCAAGATAAGGACACGTCACTATAAATTTAAAAAAAAAGGGGCGACTTTAAATACATCTTGGGTGCCAACCCCAAATGTCCATCCCATCACCACTATGATAACACAATTATGTCTAGAAAGCCTAAGAGCCATCATCAATGGACACATTATTTATCAGCTTACTAACCTACTTACGAGAATTCAATATTTAAACAAAACACCATACAGGTCGTCAAATTGAGGACTTTAATGATCCTCATATTTTCGAAGGCACTTCGAAGAGTAGTTAATCCAAAGATTATAACTATAAAGTTTTCAATCTTGATAAGTCAATACTGAAAACTGAGGGACCCTTTTTCTCCTCTAGATTTTGGCTTATAAAACACAAGCCCAAATACTTAGGGATATATTAGTTAAGGCCCACCATTCTCAATAAAAGCCCAATAAAAGGTGTCCTCGAACTAGCTCCCAGTCCTCAATCTTTTAGAGAAGGGGTTTTCAACATTGGGAGTCCATAGCATCGAACACCCTTTCCGAATAAGCTAACTATCCTGATCGCACACTAATGATCTAAAATGAACTAACTATCGAGAATCATGGGATTCGAGATTTCCTCTATAAAAATAATCCATATAATCTCGTCGAGAGTCCTACCAGGGTAAAAAAAGGTTATCCTTATTTTGGTAAAACTCTAATGAAATAGTCCAAGAAAGGAAAGTCTTTATACTTTCCAATTCTGTTGAAATTCTATGACTATAAGTAGAATTCATATCACAGCCTTATAAATAGGGTTCGAATTCTTGAGCTAAAGGAGATTCTTCAACTCTACATAAACCTTTTCCTTTCTCTGTTCCTTTCTTTATCCTTTCAATTCTTTTCACCTTTTTCGCCCTTAACTAACTTAAACATTAAGTGCCATCACCGATAAAACCTTCAGTGTGACATAACTAATTTTTTGGTTGCAGGATTCTTGTTGAAGCTAGTATCCTTGGAGCAAACAAGTTTAGCCTAGTCTTTATGAAGTCCACTTGTTATTCTTAGAAAAAATAAATTAAACTCATTGATTAGGAGTTGCCTAAATTTTTTGGATCAATAATATCCTTTTTTGCATCTAATAATTAAATATAAATAAATTCACGCCATTTTGTAATTTAAACATTTTAATAAACAAAAGCTTTTAATAGATTTTAAAAATTAAAAAAATTAAAATATCATAATTGCTTATGCTTATGCTTATTTATTTTAATGCTAAAAGCATATATTCACTACTTAACTTTGTAATTTTTGCATTTATACTTCAATTTTGAGGAATTTGAATTAATTGAGTTTAAATTTGTTGAATCTTAATAAATTTTTTATATAATAGTCTTGTAAAGTATTAAAAAAAACACTGAAGTACTGAACACTTTCCAAAAAATATGCTAATTTTCAAAATTTTATATTATTTTTAGAATGAAAATTTAAATCGTTTTCTAGAAAAGAAAACATCTAGTTTAGTATAATATGTTTTTTTTTTAATATATATAAACATTAGTTTTTTTAAAAATTTTTTTTTGTTGTAATTGCAGACCTCAGCCACCAACCAAGTCCACGTCCACCCACCAAAATAAAACAAAAAAAATGGATTAAGACTTATGAGAAGATGAAAAGGGTTGGTGGGTTTGGCCATTTTCTATAAACGAAAATCACAAGCAACGACCCAAACACGCTCAACGCCACCAATCTCACTAACAAAACCCACCCCACCAACCCCATTTCAAAAAAATACGTTCACATAAAACCCACAAGAAGTCCCTTCTCGTTTCAGTTCAATTATTCAATGGCTTCTTCTATTGCTTCGAAGCCATTTCTTGGAGCTGCCAGTAATTACACGTCGTTGGGTTCCCCTCTGCCTTTGGATCTTCGACATCACTCATCTCCTACCGTCCACATCTTGATCCGCTCTACCACCCCAAAGAAGCTTCGTGAGTTTGAATTTGACTTTGAGTTCCTCTCTTTGTTCTTCTTGGTATTTCAAAGTATCTTTCTGACATACATTGAATTTTGTATTGTATTATTATAACCCATCAATTTCATTAACGATGAATGAATATTTAAAATTTATAGAAGTTTCTATTTTTGTGTTGAAATTTTGTCATTTTACTGGGAACTGGGTAGTAAAAGAAAGTTTATTTACAATAGAGCTTGCATTTGTTTTATTTCGGAGACAGTTTACGGAAACTGTCTAGGCTCTTTTTTTTGTCATGCATTATTACCGGTAAAGGCCAGTGAAGGTGGTCGAATGGAACGAAAATTATTTTGTATTGAAATATTGTACATGTCTGCTTGTAGAAGATATAGGAAAATCCCGTCTCAAAGTTAACATGGACGTATGGAGTTTAAGATCATAGAGTTCCATGGCTTTAAAAGCCTTTAGTTCCTCACATCTTTCATGCTACTTTACAGAAGTAAAGGCCGCTGGGAGTACATTTGGCAATTATTTTCGTGTCACGACGTTTGGAGAATCTCATGGTGGTGGTGTCGGTTGTATAATTGATGGATGCCCTCCTCGGATCCCGCTCTCAGAATCTGATATGCAATCTGATCTCGACAGAAGGTAGTATTGGTTAACTCTACTGCTATTCTGTGCTTTATGTTCCCGTTGCATGTTTATTGTGTGATGGCATTGTCCATTCTTACCGTCAATGTGTCTTTTTTATCCTGAAAATATCAGTTAAGGTTTAACAGTTAGAGTTGTGGCATCCAGGAGGCCGGGCCAGAGCCGAATTACTACCCCTAGAAAAGAGACCAACACGTGCAAGATATTTTCAGGAGTTTCTGAAGGTCTGAATATACAAGATCTTTTTGGTTTTTTAGTGTTCTGTTGAGCTAAAAAGATGCGGCGTCTTTCCTATTTTTAATTTTATAAATTGGCTGATTCATGACAATTTAATTGCAGGGGTGACCACTGGAACGCCCATCCATGTGTTTGTGCCTAATACTGATCAGAGAGGGCATGTGAGTATCTGATGCTAGAGGCATATGAGATATCAGATTTTTAGAAGAATAATCTGAATAATGATAAGATGCTGTTGGTTTTTCTTTTCTTTTCTTTTTTTCCTTTGTTTTTCTTCGGGGAAAGGAAGGTGGTTGAATTCATTGGCCGTTTTAGGGATTTCTTTTCTCGCTATAATTTTATTCTTCCTTCTAGCTGGAAAAATTATAATTATTTTAGGTGCTTATGTTAGGTATCTGGAAGATACACTATAATTTTGATTATATACAGCATTCTATCTTATCTGGCATTGAGATGGTCTGTGTTATGTCTTCGTAGTGGTACCTACATACTCAATGATTGGTTCATTTCAGCTTGGAAAACTGCGTATCAAAATAAAATATCATCAATGTCTTTTGCATAATTGCTTTGAATGTCCAATTGTGCCCTTAATTAATAGATGAAATGAGCAAAGATGTTGTGAATCGATTTAGAGAATGTGTAAATGCTAAAAATGATTATGAGTCCATTGGTTAATCTAGTGATTCATTTTAGTTTTGGAGGATAGAATTTGATTATAAAACGTAAAGTTTATAAAGGACTCATATGTCTGAGCAGCATTTTACTTACTAATGTGTCACTTATCATGCTGATGGTAGAAATCCATTAATGATACCTTTGTGTTTCCAGGATTATAGTGAAATGTCAGTAGCTTACAGGCCATCTCATGCAGATGCGACTTATGACATGAAGTATGGTGTCAGATCAGTGCAGGTGCTAACTTTTAGAATCATAATAATGAGAAAACTTGAAGTTTTGGGAATTGGCATTTGCCGGACCCAATTTATCTAATCTCAATGTGAAATTGAAAGGGTGGTGGTCGATCTTCAGCCAGAGAAACCATTGGAAGAGTTGCATCTGGAGCTGTTGCAAAGAAAATTCTGAGGCAATTTTCAGGAACTGAGGTATCTTTTGTTTTCTTGCGGGGATTGAGCTTATTCCTTGTCATCTTCTATATATTTGAAAATGATCATGGGATTACACATGAAGACTATAGTTGGTTTAGTAGTTGATGAGGTGCTCAATTGTTGCATTTGATATTTTGTTCTATTTGAACAATGTGCTAAGAGAAGTTTCTATGAGTTGACATATGATAATAACAATTTTACTTCTTGGTTAGTACGTTAGCATTTGAATAATTGGAACTTGGAGTTCTTAAAATTCTGTTTTTAAGTCTTGTAGAAAGAACCTGGAATCTGCAAGTTAGTGAACTTGACATGGCTTAAAATATAATTTTGGACGGAACACAGTGATAAAGAATTGGTATCTTCTGCTGTTGCTGAATTCTATCAGTGGTTTCTTGTTAAACCTTTCCCTTAATGTTTGTTGTGCCTTCAGATTCTTGCTTATGTCTCTCAAGTTCACAAGGTTGTGCTTCTAGAGGACGTAGTTGATCATGAGACCTTGACACTTGATCGGGTACAGCTGGTGTTAAAATTTTAAGTTATCTAAGTCTGTTTCTTTTGAGGGAGCAGCTGTGTCCCTGCTGATATGATGCATGCTAAGTTTAGTTTTGGATGTTGTATGAACATTTGAAAAGTGAAAGTCAACTGACAACCCATGTATTTCCACACCAGTCTCCATCGTATTTATACATGCAGGAGGGATGCCATTTTGATGATTTAAAGACTTGTTGTGCATTATGGTTTTGTTGTCCTTGTGTTATTTTTGTAAACAGATTATCTTTAATTCTCAGCCCCAAAAACATTTAATATTGGAGTAGGAAAACTGTATAGCACAGTTTTGCTAAATTAGTTTTTATCTGGCACAAATTAAACAAGTGAAGTCTATTTAAGAGCTTATCATAGTGATATCAGACTTCAAAAACAGAATGATTAACCAATTACTTTTGGAATAAAGTATATATTAATTTTGAATACTCATCTCACCCCATTGTGTATGTGCTTATGGAGAGCCTTGGTTGAAATATTTTAGTTCTTGATTAAATTATATTCGATTTATATGTGATAACAGTAATTGGCAGAATTTAGGTAATAAGGTATGTTCTTTATTAAATTATATTCGATTTATATGTGTAACAGTAATTGGCTGCATTTAGGTAGGTATGTTCTTTATCATTAGGTTTTTTCTTACTTAAATTGAGGCTAATTTTTTCTGTTCTGAACTCTGTTAAATTTATTTCCATTTCTCTGAATTCCCTTTCCTGATGATTCCTTATCAGTTCCGACAGCCATTAGCTTAATTATTTTCTGCATGATCCTTATCAGATAGAGAGTAACATCGTAAGATGTCCAGATCCTGGATATGCTGAGAAGATGATTGCCACCATTGATGCTATACGAGTGAGAGGGGATTCTGTTGGTGGTGTTGTGACATGCATTGTGAGGAATTGCCCTCGTGTACACTCTCTCTCTCTCTCTCTCTCTCTGTATGTGTGTTTGTTTGTGTGAGTACATCCATGTCTGAATGTCCAGATTTTTATGTGCCAATGACATTTAATAGTTGCATAAACTTTTGAAAATTCTTCATTTTGTAGTTTTTAAACTTTCTAAAGATGTTCTTCTGAGGGTTGAATTACCATAATTATATTTCAGGGCCTTGGATCACCAGTTTTTGACAAACTTGAAGCCCAACTAGCTAAAGCTGCAATGTCATTACCTGCAACTAAGGGCTTTGAATTTGGCAGTGGCTTTGCAGGTTGAGAAATTTGTATGCTACTATTTAAATTCATATGCCTTCAAATTTATAAATTGAGATGGCAGACAGGAGACTGATTCATGTACAATGGCAATTGCTTTCTAATTCTAGTTTCTGTTTGCTTCTTGGTGAAAATCTTTGCAGGTACTTTTCTGACTGGTAGTGAACATAATGATGAGTTCTATACAGATGAATATGGAAATATCAGGACAAGAACAAATCGCTCTGGTGGGATTCAGGTTTTTATTTATATTCAAATAATTTATTTCTAGCTATAGGGAAATAAAATGTTAGGATAAACTATATTGAGCGTCAATGTATGTTGACTTGCAGGGAGGAATATCCAATGGTGAAATCATAAACATGAGGATAGCTTTTAAGCCAACATCTACAATTGGAGTATGTTTGATCTCTCACATTTGCATTTGCATTCCAAAGTAACTTCCCACTGCCATAAGTCATATATATAGCTTGTTTGTTGTACTGATTATAAGCATATGCAATAATAACCTGTTCCAGCTATCTTTAAGGATTATTAGTGCACCCATGTATGACTCTATCCTTGAAGATTTCCTGGCAAGACTTATAGAACTATAGGTTATGAAGCTGATTCATGCCTTCATACATGTTTGACATATAATAAGCCAATGGTTTCTGCCACCTCTTTGTTTATTAAGTTTAAATTATAAATGCATTCTTGTTCTTTTGGAGAATCAATTAGTCAGCAGTGCTTTTGCTTTCTTATCCATGGTAAACCTAAAACTATCATTGCCATATATTATTGTACGTTTCTTGTTTATTGTTCTGTAGGTCTTAAACCTTGTCCATAAGGTAAGCCAATGGTTTCTACTGCTTTGGTTGCTTCCATGTCACTAAGTCAAGGGATAGAAGTGCTCTTGCCTACTTATCCATGTCTGTAACATGCCATGAATTTTATCATTGCCAAATATCTTTCCCTTTTTTCTTTCTTATTGTTTTTTTTTTCTTTTTCAGTCCTGTTATTCTCATGGGATTAACAAATTGGTGATGTACCTTGTTCATACCCTTCTGCCATGCCATTAAATTTATCCAACAGCTTTACATTCTATTCCGAACATTAGCTTGCATCAGTTACCTACTTCTGTTACATATGCATCTTTACTTGTCATTAGATTCTTGAAACAAACGTCTTAGAAAATTGACATGGATTTGTAATAATTTTGCAGAGGAAACAGAATACAGTGACTAGGGATAAGAAAGAAACAGAACTTATAGCCCGTGGTCGTCATGATCCTTGTGTTGTCCCGCGAGGTATGTCCTTGGATTATAGATCAACTCTTTATTTACACACCGTCCTCTCTTTTTATAAATAACTATTTCCAGCATTCTTGCTATTAGCAATCAAATAGGAATCATAGTAATGACTGTTTTTTACAAATCTATGAAAGATGTTTCAAATATGTTGCCCAAGTCATGAGACTTGAGTGCTTTTTAGTACACTATGAGATAGTAATAATCATATAATAGTATATATAAATATCTCATATTGTTTTTTCCTTAATATATATGGTAAATTTGTCTGAAAGAAAAACTCAGTTGAGAATTTGTGTTTTTCTGGTGAGGATGTTGCAGCGGTACCAATGGTGGAAGCCATGGTAGTGTTAGTGCTTGTGGACCAATTGATGGTGTGGACCAATTGATGGCGCAATATGCACAATGTCATCTCTTTCCCATCAATCCAGATTTACAAGAACCCTTGAAGTTGCCAAAGTTTGAGCTGGCAAACATGCAATTCTGAAAAATGATGATGTAGCCGCTAAGCACAATTGCTACTACTTAATATTACAGGTTTTTCCCATTATTGCGAAGCACTCTAATACTTTTGGCATTACACGTGTTTGCTATTATTGTATGCTCATATACAAAGTTTTTGAGTGATTTTACTCGTATACAAAGTTTTCAGAGTGATTTTCTTGTAATTCATGACTAAGTAGGATGTTTCAACTGCTGTTTTCCTTGTGCTTTGTTGTAATTTAAGAGTTGCTTCAAGGTTAATAAATATATCTTCTAGAGCTATACTGCCATTACTTCACCCAATTTAGTGTGGTTCATGAATTGTGATACTTTCGTCAAGCTTGAATTTGTATTTAATTCCTTTTATAACTCAAGTTAATATGGTAATTGATTTGAAACTAAGGAATGGATAATGTATTGTTGATTGAATAGTCTACACTTATATATTTAGGATAATAAGTTGTATTCAAATTGATATGTCAGTAATTAGTGATTATTATTTATTTAAACTGCCAATAGAGAATGAGGATAGTCCTCTACAATCAAGTGTTCCAGCAAGCTTGGAACAAAGTTGCTGTATTAGTGATTATTATTTACTAAGATGGTAGTTATATAATATCAATGATAGGCACATCAAATGCTATGCCATTTTGAATATTAATTTTGTATCTTATGTAATTTAAAATACTAATTTTGTATTTCAACTATGGCATTACTCATTATTGATTATATAAAATTATATGATAATATTAAGTTTGTTGATAGATGAAATTTTGTTTTAAATAATTCTATTTAATGTAACTCTAATTCCTCCCAAATTTTTGGTTTGAACTCTAATGTGATTTAATTTTAGTCATTCAATATTTTAGGATATTTATGTCTTAACCAAAACCTGAAATTAAGTGATTTATGTCTGAACGGAATTAGTTAAAGTTTTTGAGTTAATATTTAAGTTTGAATGTTAAATGAATTATATAAATTTGAATACTCAAAACTATTTTTATATATTAAAAAAAAATCTCTATATAATAAATTTATTTTCTAACATATGGGTTTCTTTATATATTATTCAATATATTTTTATTTATTTTGTCAATCGATTAATTTGAAATATTTTTAACATATAAACAAATATAGTAATTAAGAAACGTAAATGTTAAATTATTACCTTTTAGATATTTTTATTAATAAAAACAAAGTTGTAACATTATAAGAGGAAAAACAGATATATTATTTAAATATATCCATTCAAATTTATTTAGACTTTAGTCAAATTCATATTTATTTTTAGACTTTAAACCTAAAACATAAATGGTAACACTTAATTTGAATTCTAAATATTTTAAGAAATACCAGCAGTTGCATAATTAATATATTTGGTGTTAAACTCTGATCTTAATAGATTGGTATCAAATCGGAACTTGTTTGTAAATTAATTTAAGGAAATTGCCAATTTTGTCCATAATTTTATTTAAAAAAAACACTTTTAGTTTCTATTTTTCAATAACTATTCAGTTAGTTTCTCTGTTAAAAAAATTCTTAGATTTTTTTTCCTTTTACTATTTTATACTCAACAATAACAACTGACATGAAATGACATATATTAACATAATAACATTGCAAGGGGTTAATCTTTAAATATGAAAAATAATGGATCTGTAAGGTTCCAAATGAATTGCCTTATTCGAAAAAAGCGTTGTTCTTTAAAAATTTATTTCGTGTTTATACTGCATGGCTCTATTCTGTAATAACTTCAAATTATTCTTTTGAAATTCACATCATTTTTCGTGCGAATTGCACCATATATGCCAAGAAAATCTCAAAATTATACAATATATGCTTCATAATTAAAATTTACATAAATATCTTAAAAAATAAGTACAAAGCCAAATTAACCATTAATGAAATTCACCCCATCACAATAAAAAGACTAAAATACCCTTTTCTTTACTCATGTAAAAAATTCCTCTCAATTCCTCCTAATTCCTAACCCTAAATTAAAATTTTGATTTAGAATATCTAAAGCTGATTTTTCTCCCAATTCTTAAACATAAATCACTAATCGATTTGGGAATATATTTACTTTGCCTATATATCTTTTGCTTGGTGTCTCTCTCAAGTGTAACCTAGTATGTGTTACTCTCTTTGGTTTCTCTCTCAAGATTCAGAGACTGATACTATTTGAAGAAGAATTTGTTGAATTGCTTGTACAGTTTTTTGGATTTTTTTTGGTTTTATGATGTATGGTATGTATAATTTTATATGAATTTAAATAAGATGTGCTTCTTTTATGAGCTTTATTTTGCTTTATGTGAATGTGTTAAGATAAGGGCTCTAAGCATTGATGATAAGTTCTTTGTGATATTTTGGTGTTTTTTGAATGATGAATTTAGGGCAAAATGTGAATTTGATTTACATGATTGGATATGAGTGTTTGTTGAATGATGGGTTCAGGGAAAAATGTGATTTTGATTTGTATGATTGGATATAGGTTTGAATGTGGGATAGATAGGGATCTTCTTGGTGAGTGCAATGTCGAATTGCATAGTATGTTATTGATTTTTTTAGGGTATATTTGTTCTTCTTTATTGCTATTTAGCTGTTTGACTAATTATATTTTGTAAAAGCTTATAAAGTACAGCTTCTTATGCTTTATTCTACAATTCACTTTGTCGGAGGGTTCAAAATTAGCAATGTTTGTAATCTATTCTTGCAATTATTTGTGCTAAGTTACATGGAAATGTTGTGGCTTTACATTCTAGGTTTATCTAGATTAACAAAACTGAAGTTTTCCTTACTTGGTATGATAGCTTTGAAGAATTGTCATTTGGCATATAATTGTGCTGATATTTTTTAATTGTTTTATTTATATCATTAATTTGATATACTTACTGTATTAATTCGTACAATAGAGATTGTGGTGTGTTGTATTGCATTACTTGGAGATGTTGGTCAATAGCTATGACGTTTGCACCTAATGCACACAAGTGGATGTCATATATTACCAAAAGCATCTTGCTGTTAAATTATTTCATGATTTGTTGTTGAGGGCTAAAGAAAGAAAAAAGTATGAGGATAATTTTTCTAGATTGTAAATGTAAATTTGTTAGATATATATGCAATTTACAACTGCTGTTCTTTTATTTGTAACTTGATAGGTTTTTGATATTAGGCTATATATATACTTTTATAAATGTTAATATTATGAATGGATTAAGCTGCACACCATTTGTTTATGATTTTATTTTAGTTTATACAAGACTTTATTTAATATTATCTTATATAGTCTTATAACTTATTGTACTGTCAATTTATTGGTGCATTGATTCTATTTTTTTACAGGATTTCATTTTATATAGTCTTGTATATTCTCGTATGATCTTGTACTATCATCTTTGTTTACAAGACTTCATTTTGAATAGTCTTGTAAAGGTTTTGTACATGAACATTTTTTATGTACTTAATCTATTTGTTATATGGTCTTGTACTACGAAGACTGTATAACACTCTTATAAGACAACACCAAGTGAAGTCTTGACTATATCACAAATCTTATAACACTCTTATAAGACAACACCAAGAGAAAGACACAATTAATATGGTCTCATACAATACATTTAACGTTAAATAATAATCCAAATCATAAAACGATAGGAGCAACATAACTATATTAACAATGTCCAATATATTAATATTAAAAAACTAAAATATGACCACTTTTCAACATAAGCAAACAAATGTTTAAATGACAAAAAAAAAACAAAGTTTGGACTACATGAATCAACATCTATCAATACTCGGCCAATGGGCAATACACTCTCAGATACCACCCTTTGAAAAAAAAAAAATCACTTAACCTTATCTATAAGGACCTGTAAAACAAACAATAATACTAAATTGTAAGTTAATCATAAAACACCTTACAATTATATGCCTATATACATACAAGCAACAATAATATCATAAGCAAAATAACTAACATATTTGAAATTACATTTTGTATCCATGGTTGAAAACGAAATATTAGGTAGCATGTAAAGGTACTGAAGCCTTACAGGTTTTTTGGTTATGGCCATATCCTCTGCAATAACTATATTTTCAACGTGCACCTCTTGGCCTTAAGATAGTATTCTATTATTTTTTAAACGACCCTTGATACACTTTTCTAGCATAGGAGAAACCCTTAGAGCATCCGTACATCCCTATTCCTCTTGCGGGCCAACGAGAAAAATAGTCTTTGCATATGCAAAGATCCAAACAACCTGGAATAGTACGGAGAACATAAAATTATAGACAAAATTATTGATGTTTACAAACTGTAATTATGTGCACACATGAAAGTTGTTCAATTTGAAATTCTTGACAGGAGTAATTCTTGTATAGTATATTCACATGGCCATCTAGATCACCATCTTTGACAATGAACTCATTGAGATTTAAGGGCAACACTTGAAAAGAGACACTTATCTAGGTTTTTTTTTAAAGCTCGTTCTTAGCTCACTTCGTAAACCAAGTATGTGTATTAATTGCCTCTTCTCAATGTGCACAAAATCACTCCTGAAGTTTATTAATGATCTTGTCCAAAAGCTTATGATGTTAAATAAGGATATGTACAAGACTCGCACAAGACTATATAACGTTAAGTCTTGTAAAAAAATAAAAAGTAGTTTATTAACAAGATTGATAGTACAAGACTGTACAAGACTTTTTATAAGATTATGAACATAAAGTCTAGTACAAAAATACAATCAACTATATAGACTTAAGTGAAAGTACAAAACAACTACACAACTCTTACATGACCATGTTACACAAGTCTTGTAATGAAATTTAAGAATAACAATCAGTGCAATAATAATACCACACAAGTTGCATTAATCATATAATGAAGTTGAAGCATCATTACATGAAAATAATATAAATATTTACAATTGTTAAACTTGGCTTTGATTTAAAAAAAAAAAAAGGTTTCCTCCATTTACATGTTAAAATACCATAAAAGAAGTCAATTTTTATTGAGCCTCTTCAACTTTATCATAAATGTTGAGTATCTTTTCAATTTTGTGAGTTTCTTTTCAATCTTATTACAATTTTGATTAGGAATTTTATATTAGAAAGCTCTTTTTATTTGTGCCAAGAAAAAAATAGAATATTTTTTAATTTAGAAGAAGACAATAAAAATATAGAGGAATAAGATAAAACAAGAATATTACAAAATAAGAATAAAACAAAAGGCTATTGTAATTATTTCAAAACTTTTTATTTAGGATATAATTAAAGAACATTGTGGTCATTACAAACCCTTTTTTAAGATATCTATGTAATTATAGTTGAGTGAGATATCTATGTAATTATATTAACAATTTTGGGATATTTAATAAAATAACTTCATCATAAATGATCAGCTTGCCTTGAAATTACTTGATCCGATAAGAAAATCTCAATTCATTAGACCTTTCAATACAATCGAATAAAAAAAACCCCAAGGACACCATATTTTAGGAGCTTTGACTATGTGATTGAATAAATCCAACTTCATCTATTGGGGGTCAAGGACTCTTTTTCCTTCTCCTTCCTCTTCTTCAAACTCTATTTCTTATTTTTATAGAGAAATCTTTGATTAACAATAGAACAAGATCCATTTTATATCATAATTAAATCACATTAAATATTTTAATATACAAGAAAGAATGATAAAGTTTTAATAAAAATGTAATTAAATTACTATAAAAACATAAGGGAAAGGATTAATGGCCCCTTAATTTTACATAAATTTTGTCACAAATTTTTAGTTTTTGGATTAATGTTTCATTAATAATCAAGATTAAAATAGGGATGATGACAATTTTTTAAATTTATTTAATTAGTGATTTTTATTTCTCCTCACCTAATTTCTCTTTCTTTCCAATGTAATTTTTTATTTTGTTTTTCTTCTTTCCACTATTTTATCTCACCTCCGCCTATTGCAAGTCATTCACCTTTTTTTTTTGTCTGCACACCAAAAATCCATTTCTTTGTAATTAAAAAAGAAAGAGAACACAACTAAAACACAACAGCTAGATGAACTAGGGTTTTTTTTTTAATTTAATGGGCATATATTTTCAATTTGTTTTCAAACATTTCTTGTGACAATCTAAAGTTTAAAGAAAAAAAAAAGTGAATGATTTGTGGTAGATGAGAGATTTGAAAAGATAAGGAAGAGAAGAGAAAAAATTGAAAAATTACATTTGAAAGATAAATAAATTAGGTGAGAAGAAAAAACATGGTCATTAAATAAATAAATATTAAAAATATTATATTGTCATATCCTTATTTTATCTTGACCATTGATAAAACATTAATCCAAAAGTTAAAAAAATTGTAATAAAATTTATGTAAAATTAAGATACATTGATCCTTCCCCAAAACAAAATTTAATTGATATACTATTAAAAGATTTTTTGTTCTTTACATAAATTTATTTTTTTCAAATTTTTTCATCCATCAATTTTGGATGATTTAAATACATTAAAAAAATGAATATAATTAAAAAAAAATCGTAGAATCAATGATTATTGATTGAAATTAATTAAGAAGAAATTAAAAATCAATTTTAAAAATAACTTGAACATAACAAACAAAGATTTCGACTATCTTACGAACCAGTTTTATAAAAAAAAACAATTATATTATACTTATTATTTCTTCTTATCTGAAAAAAAAAAAATTAGTGGCATACTTGAATGACATCAACTTCTATCTGCACAAATTAGATACTATTATTTTATTTTTATTATTAAACTCAACTATGACTGGAATAAAATCATGAATTCCAAATACACCATGTTCATGAATTGGAAAATTTAGAAGTAGATGCAAGTGAAGATTCACTGGCCATCAAATTTGTCAGCTCAAAAAAGCTATAACAAAAAGAACCCCCAAAAAAAAAAAAAATCAAGCGCTAAAGGCCCCAGTTAATTTATTATGTCTTCTTGACCAAAAATACATCAACTAGATTAAACATATTATCAAGTCTTCTTCACATAACGAGAGGATACAAAAATAATAATAATAATAATCCGAAGCCTAAAAAATACACTAAAAATATTGTAAATAATACACCACCAAATACATCAAATTTCCTTCATCAAATACACCGACCAACACCATTTTTTTTTATCCATTTAAAAAAATATATAAAAGAATTGAAAAAAACTGAAAAAAGAAAAATCAAACCGACATTCGTTGTTCCAATTATTTTCGTTGAAGATGGACACCATCACCCTCAACATATGTCGAACTACACACCCCAATCGTCTGCCATCTTTTATCCAATAGGGCGTTGGAAAGATGACGGATGGGTGGTCAAAGCCGTGTATTGTTGTGAGAAAGATCGGGTGAAGAGCGATGATTTATGGTTGTTAGATTTGATGATTTAATAATTTTATATAGGTAAAAATTAAATGAATACCAAAAGAGAATCACATTGAAACCAAGGATGTGTAGAACGCACAAGGGAAGAACAAGACGGAATTTGGAGGCGCGAAAAGGTGAGAAAACGAAAGTGTTGTTGCCCAGGCCACAATGCCACAGCTCCAGGGTTGCAGCACCGTGGCGCCAGGAATAAAGAGTCCAGCGTCGTGGCATTGGAGCAAGTCGTAATTGGCATTGCTGCGCCCACGATTAAGTAAGTCCATTTTGGCTAGGGATTGACTTTTTTAAGGGAGTTTTTGACTTTTAAACACGTAGACTTTTATTCTAATTAGGATTAGGGTTTGTAAGGAAGTTTTAGCTACTATATAAACCCTTATATTGTAATATCCAATCCCTATTAGTAGTATTGACGCCTAGATTTTGGTATAGATCAAATAAGACACCGTAGGGTTACTCGATTTTAACCCTATTAGAAATATTTTTTTTATAGTGCGCATGAGAGATATTAGACTTAATTTGATAATTTCACACTCGATTGGAGCGCCGGACGACCTTAGAATATTTTTGGAATTTTTCTCTATTGGCTTGGAAAAGAAAATTCTAATTTACTACATCAATTTCCATTTAAGGGTGATGTATGGAATAAGCCTTTATTGAGAAACATAATCCATATATTAGAGAATGGACCAATTAGAAAAAATCTCATGGATTGCCAAGTTGAAAATTCTAGTTAGTTCTTTGGACTATTCTAACTAGATAGTTACAAATGAACTAATTATATAATTAGTTTTCAACTAATGGCAAATTAGTAATTTTAAGTAAGTTAAAGGGCAGAATGGATAACTGAGGGAGCACTATATATGTTGGAAGTGTGTAGAATTTTCAAGTGATCAAAAAGCAAACACTTAGAGCAAAAGAGAGCAAATTCGAGCTTGAAGGGTGGTGCTGCTACAGTGACCTTTCAAGTTTTTTTTTTCAGGATTGTTCATACTTAAGCAAGCCAAAATAAGGTTAAATACCAATTCCTAAGCTCAATTAAAGTCTCTATTAGTGAAAATTCAAGAAAAAGAGGTAAGAAAAGCATTATTTTATGAGTTTGATAAGTGAGCTTTCAATAATGCTTGAATTGATGTTTTTGTGTGTATTATTGGTTTACACTGAGTTGAATTCTAGTGTGGAGCTTGAAGGAGTCATCAATTTGAAGAAATTGGCAAGGTAAGAATTAGTGTTTTGGGTGATTTAGATGTAGAGACTTCAATTAGTTGTAATTAGGCAATTAGAATGAAATTGGCTTGATTTTGATGTAATTAGAATAAGAAATTGATAAAAGAAATATGTTAGAACATATGGTGAAATTCTGCCACTTTAGGGAAGTTAGGGATTGAGTGGTATTTTGATTGAGTTGTTGTGTGTAAATGATGCATTATGTATGTTGAATGTATATGGTTGATGAAAAAATAAAAAATGAAGAAAATAAGACATAATTGTCTATTTTGGAAAGGTGAAGGGTAATTATGTCCAACCAAGTTATAAGGCGTTTAATAATTTTCAGGGCGCCGGGTGATGAGTTAGATTAGATTAAATGACTTCGTAAATGAAAAATTGGGAAGTAGTATGCATCCGGGTTTTGTATGCCGATTAGGGCGTTTAGTAGTTAAATGAGATTCTAACATTTTATTTGGTTCTAAATGTCTTTTATGGCGTGTAGGTGAAGAAAACTGATAGCGATAACGGGAGCAGAAATCCAGAGCGAAATTGAGCTCGGACCAGTTGTGAGTGAAAATCTGCTTTTTCTGTTATTTTTTGTTTATTATGTTTCCGCATAATAAAAATATATATTTTATGAGTTTTCAATGCATAAACATGATTTATGATCTTGATATATATCCATAGATATACATTTACATGTTCGGTTTAAGAAATAGTTTTAAAATTTTTGCATTTATTTTAAAGGCCATTGGTACCCTCGGATTATAGTAGTGGTGATTGTATTAGACCCGGCTGGTATATCCCGTGCACATGGGCAGGTCTTGGGGGTGTGTCACTAACTCTGAAAAGTTGGGATGTCGAGTCATGTGAGTCGCTCTATGTGTACGGGGTATTGTCTCGCTATATGTATGCGATGTAGGATTCCGTTTCATAGCCAGTGAGATGTCTTGAGATGTCACTATAGGTGCTGGTAGTTGAGGTGCCCCATGACCTACTCACGTGTGCGGTGCTAGTTGAGTCACTATGTGAGTATAGAGCTTTAGGGTTACCATTGGTACAGTTTAGAAAGAAAATGGCCGAGCGAGGACTTTACTAATTTTCGATTTACCGATGGCATTTACGCTTTTATATGCACATGACAATTATTGTGTTATATAGATTTTGGATATTGTTTTTTAAAAACGTAGATAAAATCCGCTCGACAAGATTTCATTAGCATATGATATTAAAAACTGTTTTACAACTTTACATCAGTTTCAGAAGCATGATTTATGCATGTACTTTAGAATTTGCTATCTATACATAATGTTATTTTATTTGAAATCTTAATTGTACTCACTGAGCTCCTTTAGCTCACTAGTTTTGTGTTTTATATTTTCTAAACCCTTCCCAGGTGCAGGTCTCGGTACGCAAGCTGCCGATTCTTCTATTATCGAGTAGTGAGCCAAATTTGAAGATCATTTTTGTATGTATGTTTTGAACCAATAAGAAGAGATTTTGATATTACAATGATCGTTTTTGCTTTTTACGAGTATGCTCATTTTGTGATTCAAATGAAACTATTGAGTTGTGTTGGATTTGATTTGGAAAGGACTAGAGGTCCAAATTGGTAGTATTGAGAAGTGTTTGAAATAGAAGTGAAATTTCTTTGCAGGTTTTATATGGATTTTTTGAAAAACAGGGGAAACTCTGTCTGTTTTTTTTAAAAACTTAAGATGTCCTTTTCATGTATATTACAAGATTTTCTCAATAGTAGCAAGAACTAAAAAGGGTTCGCTTCGTGAAAATTTCTCAACTTACCTAATTATATTCTGAGGAACTTCTGTCGAGGTGCCCGACAGGGCTGCTGGAACCTACAATAGAGGGTCTCGGGGCAGGTCCTGTCATATGTACCATTTAGATTGATAATTAAGCATTAAGAGAGACTTTAAGAGAGAAAGAGATAAGTGCTTGTGCGCATTAGGATGGAACCACTATTTGAGTGTTCATTGTTTTTAGGAAAAAAAAAGGTATGTCATTCATAGATCCTTTGAGAGTTCTTCATTGTTATTTTTTTATAAGTTCTCTAGAAGAGTTAATAAGAAAGATTAGGAATCTTGGATCACCACGGACGTAGGTAATTAGCCGAACCACGTATATTAATTATATTATACTCTTTATCTGCTTTGATTATCTTGTTTATTTACTTGATATTTGATTATTTCACTATACAAAAATATTAGCTTTAAGGTTGAACTCAATTTAAGGTTTTTTGCTTAATCTAATTTCTTAAAGAGAATGACGTCTTCTTTCAACAATAGTTTTATTTAGGAATGGTAAAATAAACTTGAATCTAAATCCAAAAAAATTTAGAAATTTAAAAAGAAAATTAGATCAAAAAAAATTTAAAAATTCAGATATTTTTAAATGTAGATGGCATATTTTGTTTTTTGGAATTTGAATTTTTTTAATTAAGTGAACCTGACCCAAAACCTAAGCTAATGATTCAATCTTATTTATGTGGACCCTTGATAAGGAGTGATTACACACTACCAAATGCGAAAGTTAAAAAGCACGTTAATCATATAAAATTATAAAACCTAAGTATCTATTTGATTCCACTTAAAATTAAACTTTTATAGTAAAGTTTTTAAAACTAATTTGGAACCATTTAGTTTTTTTCTAAAGAGCAAGCTAACACTAATAAATAAGAACGAAATTGGTATTAGAACTCTTAAATTGCTCATGTAACTTCTATTATTGTTGTTCTCCCTAGATATTATATTGATAATGGGCTTAGGCCCATCTCAAAAATTAGTCTGAGGTTGTTAATCCAAATTCTTCCTTTAGGTCTAACCCAAATGAACTGTACTCTGGACCCTCTAAGCTGCTCGGGGTATCAGTTAAATGAACCTCGAGGCAAATCAAATACCCTGAGTAACAGTCCCAAGCTCATCATATTGGACCCTTGATAAGGAGTGATTGATGCGATATTTTTATATCTTAAAATTAAGCGCAAGTATACGCTATCGTAACATGTAATAAAGGGACTAAATATGTTGAATCCACAGGGATAATTTCTACTTTCTAACCAAGTTCTAAAATTATGTCTCTCCAATAATTATTCAAAAAAAGAAAAATCTAAGAATGAATGTAGAAAATATAAAAGTAAAAACACAATGCAAAGAGAATTAGGTGATAGCAATATAGAGAAAACTTAGGATTAATACTATCCCTCAATATGCTTTCTAATGATTAATCTTTAATATTTAACTCACTTAGTCTTTGTTATTGATCAAGACACTAATGTATTCACAAATATCTTCCAAGGTCATGCAAGTATACCTTAATTTACTAAATACCTATATTCTTATGGTACTTGTAATAAATTAAGACTTATTAAGATTAGGTCTTATTGATCATACATGCCAATTAGGTATATTCCTATCCTAAATTGAAACTTGTATATGCAACATTGAATGTTACTCTACAATTATGCATCAAATTACCTAAGTCTAAATATTATGATTCATCTTCCGAGTTTATCAATAATATTATCAACTCATTCACCATATATTGGCCAGATATATTGAAGCATTAAGATAAAGTAACTTGAATATCAAAGAACTAAGTTTATTAAATATTCAAAAGATATGGTAATTAAGCACACATATTGAGTTCAAGTATTAACCCTAAAAAATAAATTTAGTTCATGGCTACAAGAGAACAACAGTAAAAATAATAATAAGTCATGATACAATCAATAGCAAACCGATATAGACGTCGAATTGCTCTTGATTGCGCTACCTAAGATACTCTTGATGCCCAAGAACGCCTTGAATCTCTCTCTAAAGCTGCTTCAATTAAACTCTTATTGCACTCCAAGACTCGTGCTCTATATTCTTGGTGTTCTTGAATGTGTTTTGGGTGCTCTAGGTTCGAAGGGCTTTTTATAGGGATTGATATGAGCTTGAAAATCTCAATTCTCGTCGGACTAGGACTCACACTATTGCTAAAGCGTTGGATGCTGTCGCTGAGGCATTGCGTATAGAAGGTCTCACTGTTGGAGCGGTGTCGTGATGGCGCTGGGGTGCTGGACTTTCACTGGCACGATAAAGATATAGCGCCGAGGCTCTGGCCTTTCGCTAGCGCGATGCAGGTTTGGCCCTGGGGCGCTAGTTGCGACTTCAACAGGTCATCTTTTTGATTTTCTTATTTCGATCATTGTTTCAACGTTGGGGTGAAAATCCTTGTGGCGCTGGGGTGATGGACTCATATTTTAAAAACTTTGCATTTTAGT
Organism: Ailanthus altissimus; assembly: GCA_946807835.1. Classification (NCBI taxonomy): domain Eukaryota; kingdom Viridiplantae; phylum Streptophyta; class Magnoliopsida; order Sapindales; family Simaroubaceae; genus Ailanthus; species Ailanthus altissimus. Next base: position 12,309,178 of record OX327684.1, read on the forward strand.
CCTTGTTTTTACTCATTTTGCATCATTTCTTTAAATTTCATTCAAGCCCTTATAAATAACAATAAAGCATATAAATATGTTAGAGTGTGTGGGGCCCACCAACGCTTTGGTACCCAACCAGTGGCTGACACCTCAGCACCTACTGGCGCCCCAGCACACAATCCGCAGGTAACCTGCACCCCCAAGGAATCGAACCCCCGCCCCCATCTCCATGGAGGCCTTATAGGCCTTTAGAGGTTCGTCCTTGTACCCATTGAGCTGGCCCTTTGTTGGAGCTGGTGCTCACGTGCCATTCCAATATTGTATGAATATTAATTGTTAATATTTATACAATAAACATTTCGAATAAAGATTGTTAATATCATATTAATATGGTATAATGCTTGTAACATTACAGACATTGTTTGATCTGAAAGAGTTCAGATCTGGTCTAAAGGAGTTTAGATCAGAACTAATAGTTAGCAAAGCTGAGAGTTATAAATGCTAAAAGTTAGCACTGTTAAGAGTTAGCAGGTTATAAGAGTCAGCGAGGTCTAAAGAGTTAGAACCTTGTCTATAATGGGACAAAGACCTGAGAGTATACTTGTAATGATATAGTTGCAAAGAGTTGCAATAGGTGTTAAGAAATATCATTATGTAAGTATGTCTCAAAGATAATGTTCCTGATCTATAATCACCAATGCGGGTCTATCAGTGATTCACTTTATATAGATTAGTGTATGTCTATATCTGACTGGTTCAGATAGTTGTTCTTAGCTGACCATGAGCTTAGAGCTTGTATAGGCATGCGGGTATCCAGTCAGGACTGGATACTGAACAGACTTATGAGGACCCCAATAGATATCCTATGACACCGTCAAAGGAAGGTCCTCTCGAGTTGAGTAGTATTCGTGGTCCTTTGACCTGAGCGCCACGGTGGTCTTGTGAGTGATCCATCATGCTTTGGTTCCACATATGTCAGAGACCTTTCATGGTCTGACCGCTATGTGTCGCTGGGTATGGTCCGATGCTCATGGAGTCCGGTGTGCGTAGATACGGGATCCGTCAGCTTACGTAGGTAAGTTGTATATCCGATGCTCCGAGATTGTATTTCATAAAGTCTTGTGGCCACAAGCATAAACCCGGGAAAAGAGTTTCCCATAGGGTTAAACAATATAGCAAAAGTGTTTGCGTATATTGTTTATCGAGATACGAATCTAGAGATAAGTTTATGGATGAGCAAATGGGGATTTGACGGTGCTGATCTATATCCCCGCACATCTAGGATATAAATGATGGAAGGATTATACGTATACGTTATGACCTCAACTTGTATAGTCTGACACGCTGATTTGTAATATTCGTAACGTGTGCGTGGGGCATCGATTACGGATTAATGGAACAGTTCCATTTGACAAATCGGGTGTGGACCTAGAGAGTCCCAATATGAAATATACTCTTTGAGCACTTGGGCAGTGTACCGTATTGAATTGTTCAATACAGTATAATTCAGCAATTACTAAGGTTACGTTAACTAAAGTATATGGTTAAATTGGTGGGACCCACTTTAGGTTAACTTGGTAACCGAGTAAGGATATAATAGTAATTTCACTTTATGATTATTTAATTGTTAAATAATTAAAATAAATATTTATTTATTTAATTGTTAAATAAATGATTTAATTAACTATGATTAAAGGTTAATCATATAGTTAATTAAGTTAACCTTACTTAAAGGTTAAGTAAAGGTTAACCTAACCATGGTTAAGTTAGTTAACTATGGTTAAATTAATTAAATATTTATTAACTTAAAGGTTAAGTTAAAATAATCTAACTAAGGTTAAATGTTAACTAAGGTTAGGTTAAGCCAAATGAAATGCAAATGAAATTCAAATTAGTTTGGAATTAATGCATTAGTATATAAAGTGAAATGAAATTCAAAATTCATAATTGATTTAGTTTTTTAGGTTTTGCATTTTGGGAGCCAATTCAATTTGAGAAATTGAAATTGTTTGTTTTGTGTTTTAAGTGTTAGAACAACAAAACAAATTGAATTAATGGTTACTAAATGTAATAACTAAAAACAAGATTTGTTTTATTTATTCAAGAGTTGAATAAAAGGAAAAACAAATTTAATTAAGTTAAATGGTTTAACTTTGAAAAATGTTTAAGAGTTAAACACATATGCTGGATTAAGATGCTGCCATTCTAGACAATCAAACCCACCCTTGTTGATTGCTAGAATTGATCAAAGAATCATTTCATGGTGGACTTCAAAGAAAATTAATCCAAAGGCTTCATTGGTGATATTTCTCAATCTCGAATTTCAGATTAATTAAATGTTATTTTCTGTGTTCATTGTATTTAATCTTCCGCTGTGCACATGTATGTATGAGATATGTATATTATTTGTATGATGAACACAACCCACATGCAAGAACCCTAAGTAAATTCGCCCAACCCAACAAAATAGCCATCTATTCTCATAAAATAATAAAATATTAAAATAAAAACATGAGAAAATATATGAAAAATTTGTCCTTATCAGTGATTACACACTACCAAATTCTAAAGTTGAAAAGCACGTTAATCACATAGAATTTTAAAACTTAAGTATATATTTGATTCCACTGTAAATTAAACTTCTATCAGTAAAGTTGGAAGGTAAAATAACACTAATAAATAATAACAAAGTCGAGTATTAGAACTCTTAAGTTGCTCTTGCAACTTCCATTAATATTGTTCTCCCTAGAAATCAGATTGATTATAAGCTTAGGCCCATCTAAAAAATTAGTCTGAGGCTATTAGTCCAAATTCTTCCTTTAGGTCTAACCTAAATGAATTGCACTCTGAACCCTTTAAGCTGATTGGGGTATCAGCTAAACAAACCATGAGCTAGATCGAATACCCCGAGCTCATCCAGAATAGCCTGTCTGCTCACCAATCCACTCGAAGCCACATTAATCACATATCCCCCAAACAAATTTAAACCTTGAGCAACAAATTGAACCTAAAACTACAATTCTTTCCTATTTAAGTACTAATCCCAAGGATTGAAAGAAAGTTAATACGCGTCCCCTATAAGATAAGTGACCATGATCACCAGAGCTGGCCACTTACAAGGTAAGTGACCATAATTTTAAAGATTCTAAATCACCATGAGCACGCCAGAAATCAGAATCGACTATAAAAAGGCACTTATACTACAATAATAAGTAATGCCATCTTTCTAAACTTAAACACTTTCTGCAAAAGCCTTATATAGATCACTGACTTAAGCATCAGAGGGTTATCTTCAGAACTACCACCGAAGATATCATAATGAACTTTCTCTCTTTTTGCAAAAAAAGACCCTTGTAGCTAGATTCAAAATCCAATCTCAATGTAGCCTAATCCAATAAGCCTGTGATCAATCCTTGAACAAACAAATTTAAACTTATTAGCCTAGAAAATTAGTTTTTTCGGTCAACAGATTTTGACCCTGTTTATGGGAATAAGAAAAAAAGCATTGTCAACACCTACCAAATGTCAGAAATGGTAAACCATTCATGTTGCAATGCTGAAAACCACTAGACTTGGAGATATATTGAGAACCTAGATCGGAACAATCGAATGCAATGGACAAATTTTCCAAGAGAATCCATCAACATAGGTTGGGACTTTGCTGCAAGTTAGACATTAGAAGGAATTACGGATGATAAAGGAGGAGAGGGAAGAGATGAAAATACTGCTGGTTGAGATTTTGAAACAGTGAAAAGGAGAAAATGGAGGAGGCAAATTGTAGAATAAACATCAGTTTGGAGAGCACTCAATCACTACAGGTTTAAACCCACAGAGGCTCCCAACCCAGATTCTAAATGGAGGAAAGTGAGGTCCTTTACCAGTTGGTTGGTGAGATAAAACACAATCATGCGATAGATGAGCTTGATGAATCCCAAGTCTAAGATTCAGATTATGTTTTAAGGCAGAAGAAAAGAAGAATTAAAGGTCTAAAAAAATGGGAGAGATTGGAGAAAGAACTTAACGAGAGCCTCGTGTAGGACCACTCATCGAGGATAAGATTCAAGGATTGGAGGAATGATTGCAGAACTTGCTAGAGAAAACGGAGAAAAAGGACTAACCCCCTTAAAGGAAAACAGAAAGGGAAATGAAATCCCTATTAGATGACAAGTTAAATGACATGGAGTTCCTGAACGAGTTTAGATTGCCAAGCTTGCCAATATATTAGGAAGGGTCAGACCTCAACCATTATGTAGACCAAGTCATAAACTTGTTGTTTATTGCAAGCTTAAGGTAAGATCATATGTATAGGATGTTTTACATGAATCTAGAATGACCTGTTCTCTTATTGTACCAAGGAATAAAGTAGTGGAGCATTTTCTCCTACCACAAGTTTACTGACAAGTTCACACAGCATTTTCTCGAGTTCTAAGAGGTAACCAAATATCTTCGATAGTTGAGAAGAGTCAAGTAGAGGAGGACAAAAGGCTTGAGGGACATGGAATACTATTACTGCCTACAATGAAACACCCAAATACATCACTATAGAATAAAAGAAAAAAAAATGATGAGGGCAGTATTTGCCAAAATGGCTCGGGGTGAAGTCCGTCCTTGGGATATTGGAAAGAGATCCTCCGAGGAAAGCACCAGGAAAATATTTATTTTAATATTTATGTAATAAATATTTCATTAAATTGCTAATTACATCTATTATATGGTAAGATGTTTGTAATGTTTTAGACAGTGTATAATCTGAAGGAGTTCAGATTTGGTCTAAAAGAGTTTAGACTAGTGCTAAGAGTTATCAACGCTGAAAGTTATAAATGCTAAGAGTTAGCACTACTAACAGTTAGCAGGCAATAAGAGTCAGTGAAATCTAAAGAGTTAGAGTCTTGTTTGAAATAGGATAAAGACTTGAAGATATATTAGTAATGACATAATTGCAAGGAGTTGTAAATAGTGCTAGGAAATGTCATTATACAAGTATATTCTCAAACGTTATGTTCTTGATTGATCGTCACTGATTTGAGTCTATCGATGAAGACCTTATAATATATAAATTAATGCATGTCTATATCTTGATGGTCCAGATGATTAATCTTAGCAATCCATGAGTTTAGTAGAAGTTCGCATAGGCATACAGGTATTTAGTGAGGACTAGGTACTGAAGAAACTCAATTAGTACCTCCAATAGACATCCCATAAAGCCGTCAACAGAAGGTCTTCTTGAGTTGAGTAGTATTTATGGTCCATTGACTTGAGCACCACGTAGGCTTGTGAGTAATCCACCATACTTAGGTTACACAAATGTCAAAAACCTTTCATAGTCTAATTGCTAGGTCTTACTGGGTATGGTCCGAAACTTATAGAGTTTAGTGTGTGTAGATATGTGATATGTCAGCTTATATAAGTAAGTTATATATCTTGATGCTTCAAGATTATATTTTAGAAAGTCTTATGGCAATAATTAATAAACCAGAAAAAAAGTTTTTCATGGGATAAATAATATCGCAAAAGTGTTTACAGATATTATTTATAGAAATACGAATCTGGAGATAAGTTTACAGTTGAGCATATAGAGATTTGACGGTAATTATCTATGTCTCTACTATTCCAGGATATAAGTGACAGAGAGATTATATAAATATGTATTAATCTTAACTTGTATGGTTCAAAATGACGTTCTGTAATTTTTGTAACGTGCGTGTGGGGCATCATTTACGATCTTATAGAAAATTTTCGTAAGACAAATGAGTATGAACTTAAGGAGCCTCACAATATTAAATGTACTCGTTGATCACTAGGGTAGTGCACCGAGTCTAATGGTTCGATTTGGGAAGATCTCAAAATGTAAAAATTGTTTTAGGGTTTCTCAAAAAGCTGATAGGGCTTAAGTGTTAGGCCTAGAAGTTGACAAGTGGCAAGTGGGGATTTGCCACCTTATCCTCTAAGTAGCTGCCACATGTCAAGCCAAGGTCTCATATTGCTTTGTAATGGCATAACATGTGGCAAACTATTGCCACCTATTACATATTCTTAATTCAACCACTTCACCTATTGAATTGAATTATCATGCTTTCAAACTGATTTTGATTAAGTATGAGGTGGCTTGAATAAATGGAAATTGAAAAGAAATATTGGCCACCAATCTCTTTTTCATTCGATTAAATCAAAGTCATTGCCACCAAGCTCCTTTAAAAAGTGTGAAGTGGGCTATTTAATTTGTATTATCATGCTTAATTTGGCCACTTCATACTTAAAGTGTTTGGCCACTCAAATGAATTCAATTAGTAAGTTGGGCGGCCATTTTCCTTATAAATAGAAACCTTGTGCTATTCAAATGGCATCATAAAAAATAAGTGTTATAAAGTTAAATTAATAGTTAGAGTAGCTATTTATGAAATTATACACGTGAATTTGTAACCGCAAGTGCACGGGTCGTGAGCAAGTAATAAAGTGATGAGTGAGTATCGTTCCCACGAGGATTGTATCCTAAATTGATGTTGACAACCTATGATGTTGCCAACATCAATTTATTTAGGCTAAAATTAAGGATAAGTTGAGTTATGGAATAAAAATTGCTTTAAACTAAATAACGAGGTAAATCAAAGATATGATATATCTATGGCCATGGGTTCTAGGGACTTGGTTTTCCTCTATTGTTCCTATGGTCTTTGTCATTAGTGATCAACAACCAATATTATGCATTCATTAGTCCAGGGTTTATGATCAATCTCATTCCCTCTCCCGAGTGTCGAATGAGATACTATGCATATACAACTAAGTTGATATCCCTATCTAACCCGTTATACATGCATGCATTAAGCTATCCTTTCGCGACTATCCTAAGTTCATTAGTCTCCCAACTCAACAAACTCAAAGCTATACTTTTTATAACCAACATATAGATTTAAACTTTCCCAAGCACATAACCCAAATGTTTAAATCATCAAATCTATTTCTCAATGCAATTAGAAGCATTAAGCACATAAAAGGCATAAATGAATAAACATCAAATAGTCATTAATCACAAAATAGTATCAACACATATTGTTCAATAGAGTTCCATCAAGTCATAGAACATATAATCGAACAATAAAATGATAATCTTGCAATATAGTGAATTCTATAAAAATGGGATCCTAGAGCATTGATTTCATTCTATTCTTCCTATGTTTTTCCTATCTAGCATTTCATTCAATTCATTAATCAAGGGCTTAAGATTAATCTCATTCCCTCTCCCGAGTGCCGAATGAGATACTATGCACACATATTCAAGTTGACATCCCTATCTAACTTGTTTATATAGACATGCATTACGCAACCCTTAAATTGATTACCCAAGGATTAATTTCATTACCTCTCCCAAGCGTTAAATGAAATTCTAGGCATAATGGCACACCCAAAGTGTTTGCGCCTGTCATGCATTTTATCGAACACTTAGAGTGCACCACATGTAATCTTAGGCAAAATGGCACACCCAAAGTGTTTGTTCCTGTCACGTATTTTATCAAACACTTGGAGTGCACCACATGCAATCCTTAAGGAAACCATGATGATTACCTAAGTGTTATTAGCTTCCCGACTCAATAACAACCTAAGGCTATGTTTCACCCAAATCTAATAAATGGGTCAATCTCTTCCAAGCATCAATCCATAAATTCACAACAACCAATTCATTTTTCAATCAATTGAAAGCATTAAGCATAAAGAAACATAAATGAATTACATGAAAATATACTAAATCACCCAAATATAATATAAATAAAACTATATCAAGCCTTAGAATCAAGTTTAATCACATAAAAATCCAACCATAACTAAAATTATCCAGAAATCCATAGATACAAACGTTATTCAAAGTTAGAAATTTAAACGAAAGAGAAAATACAAAGTAAAGAAAGAGAAAACCGAATTTAGGGATGTCTCCAAGGTTTTACTATTTCAAATGTCTTAAATAATGCTCTAGAAACTTTAGAGACATCATTTCTTCTCTTTAAATTTGAGCTCAAGCCTTATTCTCTTTTGCAAATTTTGTGCCTTCCTTTGATTCTTGAGAAAATGGCTAAAGGGTAATATTTATAGGTTTCAAATTAGGGCAAGAAAAAGAGGGTTAAAATAGGTGGTGGCGCTTGGCGCTGAGCATTCTGCCAATGAAGCCCTTTTTGGCGCATAGGCGCCACTTTTCGGCGCATAGGCGCCAAATTTTGGATGATTTGGCGCTAGGGCGCCAAATACTGTTGCTGGCACTGTAGCGGTACTATACATATGATATTGTTCACATCTTTACTATTCATTGCATTGTAGCATTTTGGTCTTTTGCTTGTTTTCTTTGAATTTTCATCCTAAATAACTCTATTAACTTGAAACCTACAAAATAAAATTAATATATATAAAAAGTCATAAATTCACATTCAAAATTAGCAATTATCAAATTAATAAGAGTGTAATATTATATATAAAATGTGCTTATCAGTAGCATTTGGCTGAGAGATATAAAGGAAGAAAAAGTTGCTCCAGCAATCCCACTAAGTTCATGGATTAGAATTGCTCTAAGTATAGCTTCATTTTATTAGTGTAATGAGATATGTGTATTATATTCCGCTTCATATATTATGCATGTGAAATGTACAAAATTTTTAAAATTAAAATTTAAAATACATACATGCACCTTATGCATGGTACATTTATAACTTGAAAAAAAATTCTATATTACTTAGTACGATAGCATGCACTTGCGCTTAGTAAAAAAATGTACATTAAGTTTTTAGTGCCGTTGATGAGGAATTATCTTTATCTATTCATAGAACAATACTAATACCAAACTATCTTGCTTTTTAATTAAGATGTTTTGTTATTATTATTCATTTTTATTTGTTTTAAATTTTGTTTTGACAGTTCATGCAAAGGATACAAAGTACAGATTTGACTTCTTTTGGTCCTGACATCGAAAGAACTGAAAAGGGTTGATTACCCTAGGGTGTATGCATATGGGTAATGTGTTCATCAATACATAATCATATATCATATACATTTCATGTACAATGGAGGTTCGGAAATCTAATTTCCTAAATGATAAACACAATAAATGTTTCATGTTATCTCATAAATGAAATAGTAAGTTTTGAGTAATCACCTTACAAGCCTTTTCTTGTTGTTTTTGTCGAAGTTCCCACCTTGAAGCTCACTCGTTTGTAATTCTAGTACACAACTTGGTGGGCTTGGATAGGCTAGAATGACAGCTTATTCTAGCAAAGGATTTAACACTTTAAATTCTAGTTTAACTCTAAAACTAGATGCTTAACTCTTAAGCTTTTGTATAAGCAATGAACTTACTTTAAAAGCTTAACACTTGAACTTGTATATAAGCCATTTCATTTGTATGTATTAGCCGGCCAATAAGAAATGAAGATGAGAGAGTGTTCTTACTTATTTTCCCAACACTTAAGAAACTAAGACTCTTTCCTTCTCTCACTTTCCCGTGCACACACACTTATGCAAAAATGAGCAATTTTTGCTCTTTTATTTGCTTTAATTTATTTTCCCTCTTAGTAGACAAAACATGGCCCATAAGTATGGCTTACAACTCTTAAGTCATTTTGCTTTATTTCTATAACTTGCTTACAATAAACAAATGAAACAAAACCATGGATATATTTGGCTAAATTTTGTGACCAAATTGATTAAATAATTTCACTCCATTTTGAAGTCAAATTTGGCCCCCACCAATGCATGGCCATCTAATGCAATTTTTTTATGATTATTTAAATAATTTAAATAACTAAACATGTGAATTATTATTCATAAAATTTGTAAGCCATTTATTTATTTCATTTAATATTTTAATCAAATTAAAATATGCACAAATAAATAAAATATAATTGTTTGACTTGTAATAATAATATCAAATATTATTATTGTTTTTTTATTCAAAAAACATTTTTATGAATAAAATAATAATTTTACTAGTCCAATAAGTAAGGTCATTTTGAGAATTTTCAAGTCAAATAATAAATAGCCTACGATATACCACATGTTATCATCCTATTGGTCAAACTATTGTTAATTAATTGATATACTTAACATTTAACTCTTCAACACGTGCACATCTGGAGGGATACTGAAGCAAATATCTGGTTTGTTAGTATTTACTGGATTGAACTATTCAATCCGGTAAACTGCCTAAGTGTATAACGAGTATACTTCATATTGCTGGACACCTTAGGTCTATATTCGATTAGTCAAACGAAACTATTTTGTGAGTCTGTGATTGATGCTCTACGTACACGTCACAGATATTACAAATCAGAGCGTTAGACCATACAAGTTGAGATCTAGCGCATATGTATAATCCTTCCGCCATTTATATCCTGGAAAAATAGGGATATAGATCATCATCGTTAAATCCCCACGCGCTCATCCATGAACTTATCTCTAGACACGTATCTCAATAAATAATATACGTAAACACATTTGCGATAGTGTTTAACCTTTTGGGAAACTTTTTTTTCACATTTATTGCTTATGCCTATAAGTCTTTCTAAGATACAGTCTCCGAGCATCCGGATATACAACTCACCTATGTAAGCTAACGGATCCCATATCTGTGCACATCGAACTCCATGAGCATCGGACCATACCCAGTGACACATAGCGGTCAGACTATAAAAAGTCTCTAATATATAGAACCAAAGCATGGTGGATCAGCACAAACCCACCATGGCGCTCAAGTCAAAGGACTACACATACTACTCAAATCGAGAGGACTTACTATTGATGGGTTCATGGGATGTCTATTGGGGTCTTTGTTGAGCCTGTTCAATATCCAGTATTTATTGAATACCTATATGCTATAAGGGCTTTCGATAAGCCCATGGTTAGCTAAGAACAACCATTTAGACCATCCAAAATAGTCATAGACTAGTCTATGATAAAGGGTTCCAACGACAGACCCGCATTGCTGAATTAGACTAGGAATATTATATTTGAGAATAGACTTGCGTAATAATATTTCTTAACACCTATTGCTACTCTTTACAACTATGTTATTAGTCGTGTACTCTCATGTCTTTCTCTCATTACAAATGAGGTTTTAACTCTTTAAATTTTACTAATTATTATAACTTGCTAACTTTTTTGAATTTATAATTCTTAGCAATGTTAATGCTTAGTGCTGATGTAAACTTCTTTAGACTAAATCTAAACTTCTTCAGATTATACAATGTCTATAGTATTATAAGTATTGTATAAATATGCATTGTATAAATATTACAAAATTAAAGATTCATACAATTTGGGATGACACGTGAGCACAAATCTCAATAAACTCCCATTTGTTCTAGTGCCAATCATAGTGGTATCTAATACTCATAGAATCTACATGTTTCTTAAACATCTTTAGAGTTAGGGCTTTAGTTAGTTAGTCTGCTATATTATTTATAGAGTGTACAAATTACTACATCTCCTTTACTCAAGATCTCTCTAATTATATAGTATTTTCTTTTCACATTCTTAGATCTCTAGTGCGCTCTTGGCTCTTTGGCTTGTACAATGGCCTCATTATTATTGTAAAATAATAGGATAAGATTCATTAAACTTGGGATTATTCTGAGCTCAGTGACAAACTCACGTATCTACACTGTTTCTTTCGCTGCCTCAAAGGCGGTGATATATTCTGCTTCCATCATTGAATTAGCTGTGGATCTTTGTTTGGTGCTCTTCCAACTCACCATGGCACAATTGAAGATGAATACATATCTAAATGTAGACTTTCTGTCATCTGGCTTAAACTGGTACCAGCTAGTAGCACTTACAGCCATGCTGATGTCAGGTCTAGTGCACATCATAGCATACATTAAGCTTCCTACAGTTGACGCATATGACATGTTAGACATTCTTACTCTTTCATCTTTCGTCTGAGGAGACATTCTCTTTGAAAGATGAATGCCATATCTAGATGGTATATTAGCTATCTTACAGTTTTGAAATTATACGTTTCTAAGATACTGTCGATGTACGACGATTAGAATAATCCTATCAGCTTCATAGTTCTATCTCTATAATGCTTTATACCTAATATATAAGAAGCCTCTCCTAAATCCTTCATAGAGAAGTTCTTATTCAGATAGCTCTTGATTGATTGTAACATTTCGATATCATTTCCAATGATCAGTATGTTATCCACATAGAGAAATAAGAAGACTATCATGCTCTCACTGACCTTTCTGTATACACAAGGTTCCTTTTCATTTTTGGTGAAACCAAACCCTCTAATTACCTCACCAAAACAAAGATTCCAACTCTGGGAAGCCTGCTTAAGTCCATAAATGGACTTCTTCAGTTTACATACTAGACCCGCAATTAGACTGAATGCAAAACTTTCAGACTATTCTATGTATATCTCTTCATCGAGATATCCATTCAGGAATGCTGCTTTTACATCTATTTGCTATATCTTAAAGTCATAATATGCAGCAATCGCCAATAAAATTTGAATTAACTTTAACATCGTTATTGGTGCAAAGATTTCCTTATAATTAATCCCAGATCATTGAGAATAACCTTTTGCAACAGTTAGACTTTGAAGATCTCTACCTTTCCATTGATTATGATGTATTGAATCAATTTTGAATGGCATCTTGCCATCTTTTCAAGTAGATGTCTAACATCACTTCTCTATAGTTTAAAGGATCATTTACTTCAATTAAAAAAAACTCTAAGCGGTGCCTCAGGCATAACTATACTTAACAGGTAGCCTGGACATCCTCTCTAACCTACGCTGAGGGTGTGTCAAAGGTATTCAGCTTGTTTGAGCTTGAGGTTACATCTCTAGTTCATTCTAGTACTGATTGGCTTTATTAAGCTCAATATTTCTAAAATCTCCACGATCCATGAGAAACTCTTTCTCTAAGAAAGTGGAGTATCGAGAAATGAACACATTTCGTTCTTTTGGATCATAGAACTGGTATCCCATTGAATTCTTGAGATATATCCCCAATAAATTGGTACTTGCACCATCTAGGTGCAAATTTATCTTATTGCATAACTTTTACGTAAGTAAGACAGTTCTAAATCTTAAAATATTTAAGACTTGGTTTCCTTCATTTCAACATCTCATGCGAAGTGGTTGGAATGGCTTTGGACGAAACCCTGTTCAATATGTGAGCAACAGTTTCTAGAGCATAACCCCATAGATATTCTAGAAGGTTGGTGAAGCTAATTATCGATCGAACCATAGTCTGATTCCTCCTAATAGTTTCTAGAGCATAATCCCATAGATATTCCAGAAGGTTGGTGAAGCTTATCATCGATCGAACCATAGTCTGATTCCTCCTCTTTGAAACACCATTGTGTTGCGGAGTACCCGTAAGACTATATTGAGCGAGAATCCCATTCTCTTTTAAATAATAAAAAAATTCACTGATTATGTACTACTGTCTCGATCTGATTGAAGGCATTTGACATATATGCTGATTTGTTTCTTTACTTCAAGTCTAAATTTCTTAAATTTTTCAAAGGTTTTTTTACTTGTGTTTCATAAGAAATATATACCCATATCAAGACAAATCATCGATAAAGGTTATAAAATATCAAAGTCCACCAATTACAACGTGATTCATTGGACCGCATATATCAATATGTACCAGTTCTTATAAATCAGTGGCACGGTATCCAACATCAGTAAAGAGAGATTTTGTCTTCTTCCTTTGAATACAAGATTCATAAGCTCGGTAAGGTTCTATGGTTAAATCTGGTATTCGACTATCCTTAACTAACACTTATATGACCCAATCTCATATGCCACAATTTTGTTTCATTTAAAGTTCCTAAACTACTACTAGCATTATCATATACATTCATGACATTTTCTGTCGTATCTAAAACATAATGCCTATTAATTAACAAACACTCAGCTAATAAAACATCATACATATCATACAAGCATAAGGAACTATTCATAATAAACATATGATACCCTTAACTGTCAAGTACGGGATGGGAGATAATCTATTTGATGATGGTGGGTACAAAATAAAAGTTATGCAATACAATAGTTTTATTACATAGGAGAATCAAATCAAAATGTCCAACAGCCTCGTCCTCCAAGAAATCACCATTTTTGACTCGAAGTTGTACTTCTCTTGACTGTAGCAATCTAACTTCCCTCAGACCTTAAAATATATTACAGATGTGAGAAGGATATACGGTATTTAATACCCAGCCTAAACTATCATCAAATACTATAAAAATGTCAATAATGGTTAAACAAATATACCTGAGAGGGTTTTCTTCAAAGTAGCAAGGTATTTTGGGCAGTTGCGCTTCTAATGCCCTTCCTATCTACAAAGGAAACACTTTTCTTTTGTCTTCTTCTTCTTTTTCTGAGGCTTGGATATTTACTGACTCTAAGGACTTATCCGGCATGTCTGCTTCACATTTTTTTTCTTCTTCCTATTCGACTTCCTAGAAGTCCTTGGAGTAGAAGATGAAGCACCATGAACAAAGAGGACTAAGCCCTATTTATGCATGTCTTTATCTACTGGTCATTCCTTGCATATTGAAGTTCAAATGAATTGTGCAAATGACCTAGGCAGCAACTGGAGAATCAAGCTATTCCCCAAGTTATTGTTCAGAGTAATGTCTATTGACTCAAGCTTCTCAATTAATCCCATCATTTTGAGGACATGAGGATTCACTAGACTGTCCTCGGAGAGTCTAGCCTAAAAAATCACTTTGACAACCCTGTAAATCTCAACCTGGGTCGGTCACTAAAGAGATCCTTCAGATAGAGCATAATGCTGCTAGAATTATCCATGTGGATATGCTCTCGATGCAGCTCAGTAGACATAGAGGTAAAGATGTAAGATTTAACTTTTAAATCATCATCTAACCCTTTCTAATATATCACCCTTTTCTCTGGGGTGGCATCCTCAGAAATACCCCTGGGTATCTTCTGATCAATAACGTATCCAAGCTTCTTTGAATCTAGAACAATTCTAAGATTTATGTACCAGTCAAATATTTTTTGTACCTTTGAGTTGATGTGTATCTAATATGGGCACCAAAGGGTTATATGAGGCCAATATATCTTTACAAAACAAAAAAAAATTAAGAGATGTCAGCGGATTTTTGAAAAAAAATATTAAATAACTAATTAAAACGTTTATAATTATGGGTATAACCATTACACAAGTTTTTAATTTAGAACGCCCTCATAGTGCTTTACATAGTCTTTTTTTTCTCTCAAACAAGATAACAAAAGTTTAAACTCTTTTAAACTATACATTAAGAAGTAGACCCTATTGATATTTTACTCGAGTCGTACACTATAGTGATCTAGGCTATGTAAACCCAACAGGTAGACAATTTTTGTCAATTTCATCTCTTGCAACTCTTACTCCTGATCCTAAATACACCTTATCCACTAATTGTAGTGATTTAGGGTAAGTGTATTCCAAATTAATTTGTCAATAATCAAATATATGCTACTGGTACTACCTGCACACTGTAGCGATCTAGGGCAATACTTACGCATATATTTGCCTCATCTCATGTTTAATAGACATAGTCCAAATCATACTGACCAAATTCTAAACACTATAGCGATCTTAGAAAAAGACTGACCTGACCTGTCTAACACTGTATTGACAAGACGGATCATTAATAAAACACTATCTTATAATGTAATATTATTCAATCTGATTAAGGGAGATTTTTAAAGACTTGGTCCCCATCTCATGAAGAGGTAATTCTCAATCAAACACTAATTTTATGTGCAAACACAACTACTCCCACTAGTAAGGTTCTTATTGTGGTTACCAACACAAAAAATGATTCCAGTTTATAATGCAGACTAATTACTCTTATCATTGCATCTTATAAACCCCTACATGTTTAAAATAATATTTTAAACAATTTTTAAAATAATATTTTAAACAATTTAAAATTTGTTCTAAGTAAATATTGCCAGTGTCGCAGCGTTGGGCTTCTAACGCTGCAGCACTGAGGGCAGAAGCCCAAACTAGCCTACTAGCACTACGACGCTGGGGTTCGAATCTTGAGCACCGCGACCCAAAGCCTTGAGTGCTATGACGCTGGGGCTTGTAAGCCCCAGCGCTGCAGCGTTTGAGCTTGGAAAGGCCCAGCTCTATGGTTTTCCAGTGTTCCCTACTTTGGTATACCCATTTCAACACTTTGAAATGCAACATTTGAACATCGGGACCTTACCAAAAACAAATTTAACACTAAAAAAAAAAGCTAAATCAACACAAAATGCTCTAATACCAATTGAAAAATGGTTGATTATCCTAGGGTGTGTACATGCGGGTTATGTGTTTATCATTACATAATCATGAATATATACATTTTATGTGTAGTGAAGGTCCAAAAATATAATTTTCTAAGTGAAACAAAATAAAATTTTCATGTTATCTCATAAATGAAATAGCAAGTTTTGAGCAATCACCTTAAAAGCCTTTTGTTCTTGTTTTTGTCAGAGTTCCCGCCTTGAAGCTCACTCGTTTGTAATTCTAGTACACAACTCAATGGGCTTGGGTAGGCTAGAAGGGCAGCTTGTTCCAGCAAAGGGTTTAACACTTAAAATTCTAGTTTAACTCTTAAACTAGAAGCTTAACTCTTAAGCTTTTGTATAAGCAATGAACTCACTTTAAAAGCTCCACACTTGAACTTGTATATAAGCTAATTCATGTGTATCTATTGGTCTGCCAACAAGCAATGAAGATGAGGTAATGTTCTTACTTATTTTTCCAACACTTCAAAAACTAAGACTCTCTCATTCTCTCACTTTTCCGTACACACACACTTATGCAAAAATGAGCAATTTTTGCTCTTTTATTTGCTTCAATTTGTTTTCCCTCTTCGTAGAAAAACATGGTGCACAAGAATGGCTTACAACACTTAAGCCATTTTGCTTTATTTCTATCACTTGCTTACAATAAACAAATGAAATAAAACCATAAATGTATTTGGCTGAATTTTGTAACCAAATTTATGAAACAATTTCACTTTATTTTGAAGTCAAATTCAGCCCCACCAATGCATGGCCATCTAATGCAATTATTTTATAATTATTTAAACAATTTAAATAATTAAACATGTGAATTCTTAATTCATAAAATTTGTAATCCATTTATTTGTTTCATTTAATATTTTAATTATATTAAAACATGCAACAAATAAAAAAAATATAATTGTTTAACTTGTAGTAATAATATCAAATATTCTTATTGTTATTTTATTCAAAAAAACACTTTTATGAATAAAATAATGATTTTACTTGTCCAACAAGTAAGGTTATTTTGGAAATTTTCAAGTCAAATAATAAATGGCCTATAATATGCCACATATCATCATCCTATTGGTCAAAATACTGTTAATTAATTGATGTACTTAACGCTTAAGTCTTGAACATGTGAACATCCGGAGGGATACTGAAGCAAATTTCTGGTTTGCTAGAATTTACTGAATTGAACTATTCAATCTGGTAAACTGACTTAGTTCACAACGAGTACATTTTATATTATGGGGGGACACCTAGGTCCATGCCCGATTAGTCAAATAAAACTATTCCTGAGTCCGTGATCAATGCCCCACGCACATGTCATGTATATTACAAAGTAATGCGTTAGACCCTACAAGTTAAGGTTATAACGCATATGTCTAATTCTTTTGCCATTTATATCCTGAAAGAGCAGGGATATAGATCATCACCGTTAAATCCCCACACGCTCATCCGTAAACTTTTCTTCAAACACGTATCTCGATAAATAATATAAGCAAATACATTTGTGATATTGTTTAACTATGTGAAAAACTATTTTTTCAGGTTTATTGCTTATGGCCATAAGTCTTTCTAAGATATAGTCTTAGAGAATCCGAATATACAACTCACCCATGTAAGCTGATGGATCTCATATCTGCATACACCAAACTTCATGAGCATTGGACCATACCTAGTGACACGTAGCAGTCAGATCATAAAAGGTCTCCAATATACATGAAACCAAATCATGGTGGATCACTCAGAAGCGCATCGTAGCGCTCAAGTCAAAGGACCACGAATACTACTCAACTCGAGAGGACCTATCATTGATGACTTCATGGGATGTCTATTGGAGTCCTCATTAAGCTCGTTTAGTATTCAGCCCGTATTGAATACCCGTATGCTATATGAGGTTCTGGTATGCCCATGGTTAACTAAGAATAATAATCTGTACCATCCAGATATAACCATACACTGGTATATGATAAAGGGTTCCACCAACAGACTCTCATCGGTGGATTAGACCAAGAACATTATATTTGAGAATAGACTTGCATAATAACATTTGTTAGTACCTATTGTAACTCTTTGCAACTTTGTTATTACTATTATACTCTCAAGTCTTTGTCTCATTACAGACAAGGTTCTAACACTTTAGATTTTGCTGATTATTATAACTTGCTAACTCTTTAGCATTTATAATTCTTAATGATGCTAACTCTTAGCGCTGATTTAAACTCCTTTATACCAAATCAGAACTCCTCCAGATCATACAATGTCTGCAGCGTTACAAGTATTATACCATTTAATTAATGTAATTAGCAATTTAATAAAATATGCATTGTATAAATAATACAAAATTAAATATTCATACAATTTGGGATGGTACGTGAGCATAAATTCCAACAAGA
Source organism: Ailanthus altissimus (assembly GCA_946807835.1). Classification (NCBI taxonomy): domain Eukaryota; kingdom Viridiplantae; phylum Streptophyta; class Magnoliopsida; order Sapindales; family Simaroubaceae; genus Ailanthus; species Ailanthus altissimus. The sequence goes on from OX327684.1 coordinate 12,327,850, forward strand.
ACATTCTGAAGACTTCGATGTGAACGACATAAACCCATAAACATGGAAGACAACATCAATAATGTGAGACCTTATTCCTATAAATATCGTAGATACCTAGATTTTGAAGTATCGTAATAAAAAAACTGTAAGGATAATCAATTTTGACCCTATTGTAAATATTTTTGTGTGACACGTACAAATAATATTTCAACGTGGTTATGTTAACCCATTAGTGTAGTAATGTGGGACCCACATAGGTCACTGGTAAAACACATTAAATGGCAATAGGGTAAAATCATGTATTTATTATTTAATTAGTTTATAAACCTAACCATGGTTAAGAATTAACCAAGGTTGAGTTAAAAGTTAACTATAGTTAATATAAATTAATTAAGTAATCAAATTTATTAACATTTATCCAAATTTAATAATATAATAATAACTATATTATGAAATATTTTATATTATTACTATTATATTATTTTAAATTAAGTGTTAATTAAAGTTAGTATAGGTGCATTATTGTGATTATGGGGCAATTGTAGAATTTTAATAGGTTAAAAAAAAAAGAAGAGAAATTTTAAGAAAAGGGACAGTTACACTTGAAAAAAAGAGAAGAGGAATAGAAGTGTTAGCAAAAAGGGAAAAAAGAAAATAGAAAAAGAGAGAGGAAGATAAGTTGCCGAAAAGAAAGAAAGAAAAGAGACGAAAGGAAGAAAAGAGAAAAACGAAGAAGTAAGAAGAAAATTTATTGTTTTGGTATTTATTTCATGTATTTTGATGTATATATATGTATATAGATATGTATGTATATACATCTCTATGTGTGTATACATGTATTTTTGTATGTATAGGTGTAGATATACATATATATGTATTAATGATTATTTGTATTTATGCATGTATATACGTATATATGTGTGTGTGTGTGTGTGTGTGTGTGTGTGTGTGTGTGTGTGTGTGTGTGTGTGTGAATGTATGTATAGATTTATGTAAACATGTAAGTATGATTATATGTATATATGCATATATTTATGTATATATACATATATATGTATATGAATATATTTATGTTGTATATATGTATATTGTATAAGTAAGTATGTATGTGTGTGAATGTGTAGAATTAGAGTTTGAATGTAATTTTGATATAAAAACTTCAATTGAATGTTATTAGGGCATTAGAATTAAATTGGCATGCTTTGGATTCATTTGGAACAAGAAATTGAGAAAAGAAATGTATTGGGTAGAGAATGGTGCATTCGCCCACTTAAGAAATTTTAGGGTTTAAGTTGTGTTTTGATTAAATTGTTGTGTATAAATGATTATTTGTACCAATTTGATGTATATGGTTAATGAAAAATCAAAAATGAAGAAAATAGGACATAATGGTCCATTTTGGTAAAATGAAGGGCAATTATGTCCAACAAAATTTATAGGCTATTAAGCAATTTTTATGGCTTTGGATGGTGAATTAAACAAGATTGAATGACTTCGTAAATGAAAAACAGAAAATGAAATCCATCCGGACTTTGTAGGTCGATTAGGGCGCTTACTAGTTTAAGTGTAATTTTAGCATTTATAAAGGTTTTAAATGTCATTTATAGCGTGTAGGTGAAGAAAACCGAGAGCGGTAAAGAAAGTAAGCGTTTCGAAGAAGAATTGAGTTAGGAGCGGTTGGTAAGTGAAAATCTGTCATGGTTTATTTTTTGTTAATATGTTTTTGCATATTGAAATTGTATGTTTTATGTGCTTTTAATGTATAAACATGATTTACGGTTTTGATATATAGTTATAAATATGTATTTATATGTTTGGTTTAAGAAACAGTTTTAAATTTACTAAATTAGTTTCAAAGGCCATTGGTACCCTCAGATTTTAGTGTGGTGATTGTTTAATACCCGGCCGGTATATCCTGTACGCTTGGGCAAGTATTGGATGGTGAGTCACTAACTCCGGGAAGTCGGGTTGTCGAGTCATGTGAGTCGCTCTATGTGTACGGGGTATTGTCTCACTATATGTAGGCAATATAGGATTTTATTGCGTAGCCAGTGAGATGTCTTGAGATGTCACAATAGGTGTTGCTAGTTTAGATCCTTGTGACCTACTCACGTTGTGCAGTGCTAGTTTAGTCGCTACGTGAGTATAGAACTTTAAGGTTACCATTGGTGAAGTTTAGAAAGAAAATGACCGAGTAAGGATTTAATAGTTTTTGAGCTACCGAATGCATATTATGTATTTATATGTGTACATATTACTTATATGTTTTACAAAATTTGGATATTATTTTTCGAAGATGTAAATAAAACCCATTCAACAAGATTTCATCAACATATGACGTTAGAAACCATTTTACAGGTTTATAATAATTTTAGACACATGTTTTATGCATATCTTTTAGAATTTAATATTTATGCATAATTTTATTTTATTTTTAGTGGAAATCTTAAACTCACTCACTGAGCTCCTTTAACTCACTCACTGAACTCCCTTTAGGTGCAGGCCTTGGTCCGCAAGTTGTTGATTCTCCTACAAATGATTAGTGAGCCTAGTCTGACGATCATTTTGTAAATGTAAATGTGCGCTAACCTTTTAATTTTTACATAGTAGTCATAGACTTGTGTATTTTGTAAATATGTTTGAACAAGCAAAAAGAGGTTTCGATATTATAGTTATAGTTTTACTTTTTATTAGTATGTTAATTTTGTGATTTAAATGAAATTGTTGAGTTGAGTTTGGATTTGGTTTTAAAAATGACTGGAGATTCTATTTGGAAGTTGAGAAGTTGTTTAAATTAGAAGTGTGATTTTCCTTGATTGCTTTGTATTGAATTTTTAGAAAAATAGAGGAAACTCTGTTCTTTTTTTAATTTATAAAATTTAATAAGTTATTTTCACATATATTTCAGGATTTTCTCAATAATAGCAAGAATTAAAAAGGGATTCGCCTCGCAGAATTTCTCAGCTTAAGTAGTTAGATTCTAAGGAACTTTCGTTGGGGTGCTCGACAGGGTTGGGATTTATAGTAGAGGGTTTCAGGGTGGGTCTTGTCAAATAATCTTATGTATGAACCTATTGTAGAACAAAGATCTTTAAAGGATTATATTGTTTCTATAACAGAGGGGATTAAATTTAGTGTACGGTGATTGACCATTAATGCAAAAACTTGGAAATCAAACCGAGTACTATTTAGATGCTGAAGGATTCTGTACAATTCAACAACGCCCCGAATAATGATCACAACATGCATATAATAAATTTCTTGAAAAGTTGTGATACATTCAAGTGTAGTGGAGTTTGAGATGATGCCATCAGACTAAGGCTATTTTCTTTCTCCTCGAAGGATAAAACCAAGAGTTGGTTGATGTCATTACCTTTCGGATCCATATCAACATGAGATAACTTAGCGCAAAATGTTTTGGCAAAAATCTTCCCATCAGTAAAGAGAATAAAGATGAGGAATAACATCACTTCATTTGTTCAGATTGATGGCAAATCGCTATATGAGGCATGGGAACGATTCAAAGATATATTGTAGAAATGTCCTCATCATAGGGTTCCTAAATGGCTATTAATTCAAACGTTCTACAATGGACTAATAGTTCATTTGAGGACCATTATAAATGCCCCTAGTGGAGGAGCCCTAATGAATAAGTCTATAGACGACACATATGATATACTAGAGGAAATAGCGTCAAATAGCTACCAGTGGCTTACTGAAAGTGTTATACCAAAGAAGATCACTAGAGTTCATGCTATTGATACATTCAATGCATTGGCTACATAACTCAACATGTTATCAAAGAAGTTTGATACCATAAATGCCATTAAAACTCATAATGTGACTTGTGACTTTTGTGGTGATAACCACATGAATGGGTAATTGATATGAGTTAATTAGGTCTAATATTTTCATCTTCTAAGTTTAATATTTGTTTGTTCAAATAAATATTATTTAATTTTTTATGTGCTTTATTGTTATTTTGTAAGTTTGAGTCAATAGAGTAAGTGGGGATGAAAATCCAAGAAAAATAGGGCAAAAAATCAAAGTATTGCAGTACCTTGCTACAATGCTTTGCTATAGTATTGTTGCTATAATGCCAAAAAATGAGAGCCGTGATGCTAAAAAACATCATGTATAGTTCCTGGAATCCAGCACCGCAGTATTATGTGAATAATAACGCAGTGAACAGTACTCATAAATAGTTGAATGTGAACATTTCTCGTGAACAATAATCCTAATTTGAATTATATTTGATGTTTTACTCTAATTTGAAGACATAAACCTATAAATAGAAGATAAAAAAAAAAGTTTAATTGAAGAATCAAGAGCAGAGAGAAGAAGAGAGAGAAAGAGCAATTGTTGGAGGATCAAGAAAACTAAAAGATTGAAGACTGTAGAGCAATTAGTTTTATCTCTTTAACTCTTTATCTTTCAAGTTTTTTATTTTATGATTTTCATGATGTTATTCTTAATAAGCTCTAGATCTTTTTATTTCACCATGACCTAAGTTTTATTCTAGGGTTAGACTTTGTGAACTTAGTATGTAATTAAATTTTATTGATTATTAGTTTATGAACTTAATACATATAACTGATTCATTCTATATGCATTTTATGCTTTCATTATATCTGGCCAATATTACAAGTGATTGAAGAACCATGATGAACTTGACAAAGGGATCTATGTGTTTAGCTTATGATAGTTTATTGTATAATCATAACGTAACAACTATGAGTTCTATATAGGATAGACATATATCTATATGGCATGTATGGTATGATTTAGACTTGATTTTAATGAATTACATTCTAATTTGATTACTATGACACATAGGTGATTGTTAGAATACGTGATATAGTCACTTGACTATTGACAGAGGCTTTTTGATGAGATTAATGTCTAAACCAATCGATTTGTATTAAAGGATTAACTAAGAAGGTTAATGATGAGCGTAAATTATATCTAGTATTTTCACTCCCTTAACTTGATTAATTACTCATTTCAATAAAAATATTAGGCTTTTTATATGTTTTATTATTATTTTGTAGGTTTGGAGTCAATGGAGCAATTGAGCATGAAAATCTAAGAAAAACAAAGCAAAATTTCAAATTACTACAGTGATTTGCTACAATACTGTAAAGAGTGCTTTGCTATAGTACCATCGCTCCAGTAATGAACAGTATATCACCCCAACACCTAAAGATTTTTGCTCCGCAGGACCCCCCTCATGAGCAATGATTGTGCTACAGTAAAAAAGAAGTACAACTTAAATATATCAATCAATCTCTATATAAAGGTCTCTTTTTTCAGACCTAAAGGAGAACACAACTTAGGACTCTTAGAGTCACAACATATTGAAGAAGAGCAATTTTTAGAGAGAGAAGTAAAGGCAATACTAAAAAGTAAGAGATTATTAGTGAATCTTTAGCATATCACCAACTGCGAATTAACGTCTATATTGGTTTGCTTTTGGTTGTATTATGTTTATTTTATTTTTCAGCAATAATTCTCTTGTTATCATGAGCTAAATTTATTTTCTAGGGTTATTACTTGAACTCAATATGTGAACTTAATTGTTGGATCTTTTTAATATTTATTTGAACTCAATTCTTCATTATTCAAATTATTTGGTCTTAATGTTTCATTATATTTGATCAATATTATGATTGATTTGATAATATTTTGATAAACTCGAAAGAGGCATCATTGTATTTAGACCTAGATAATTTGATGCATGATTGTAGAGTAACATTCAATGTTGCATATGTAAGTTTCGAATTAGGATAGAAATATACCTAATTGGCATGTATGGTTAATAAAACTTATTTTTAATGAATATTTATTTATTACAAGCACCATAGGAATATAGGTATTTGATAAATTAAGATATACTTGCATGACCTTGGAAGAGACTTGTGAATACATTAATGTCTTGACTAATAATAAGAATTAAGAGATATAAATATTAAAAGATTAAATCTTTAGAAAAAATATTAAAGGATAGTAATTAACCCTAAGCTGTCTTTATATTGTTATTTTCTTATTTTATTTAAGTTGTGTCATTTATTTTTTGCACTTTTATTTTACTTAAATTCATTGAAAAATTAAGAATTGATTTTTCTAAATAATTACAAGAAAGATATAATTTTAGTACTTGGTAAAAAATAAAAATTATCCATATAAGTCCCTTTATTATTTGTTACGATAGTGTATACTTACGTTTAATTTTAAGATATAAAAATATCGCATCAGTTAATGAATCCAATGAAATACTACAGGATGAGTCTAAACCCTAAATTATTATCAATTGATGAATTCATCTCTATGTTTATTTGTTATTTATGATCATTTTAATTGATAGAACTAGGATAATTAATTAAATTTTAGATTTTAATTTTTTTAAATAAAAGTTAAATAGTTATAATTTTAGTACTTAATTGATAGAATTATTACATAGTCTTTGTGGGATTGATACTTAAACTTAAAATCTTATATTACATGATATGATAGTGTGCGCTTGCGCTTAGCTACTATAACACCAATTAAGTTTTTGGCATCGTTACCGGGGACTATTTCTTTCTATTCTCAGATCAATATTAATACCAAGCTACCTGCTTTTATTTCAAATTCTTCTATTTTTGCTTTATTTTTATTTCTGTTTATTTTCTTCTTTCTTACTTTAATTTTCTTGTTATTTTGCTTTGATAGTTCATGCAAAGGGCGAAGAGTGCTGATTTAACTTCTTTTGATCATGAGATCGAAGAACATTACAAAGATTTCAATGTGAACAGCACTAGCGATCTTTAAACATAGAGGAGAACAATGACACATCGATAATCCAGTGTTTGACTCCATGAAACCACAGAGAGCTTTGAAAGAGTATGTTATCCCAACTATAAATAGTGTTCAGTCTAGTATTCGACAACTAACCGTCAATACTAATAACTTAGAGATCAAGTCGAATATTATTTAGATGCTGAAAGAGATTGTACAGTTCAGCGGAGCTCTTAATGACGATCCTAACATGTATATCATAAATTTTTTGGAGATTTGTGATACGTTCAAGTACAATGGAGTCTCAAACGATGCCATATGACTTAGACTATTCCTTTTTTCCCTAAGGGACAGAGTCAAGAGCTGTTTGATATTATTGCCGTCAAGATCCATATCGACGTAGGATGATTTAGAGTAGAATTTCTTAGCCAAGTTCATTCCACCGGCAAAATAGCAAATATGAGGAATGACATCACCTCATTTAGTCAAATTGATGGAGAGTCATTGTATGAGGCATAGGAGCGCTACAAGAATATGTTAAGGAAGTGTCCTCATCATGGAGTCCCTAAATGGCTATTAGTCCAAATATTTTATAATAGATTAGTAGACCATTTGAAGACCGTTGTAGATGCTGCTGCTGAAGAAGCTTTGAAGAATAAGTCTACAGATGAAGCTTATGATCTATGAGAAGGGATGATGTCATATAGTCACCAATGGTTAGCTGAGAGAGTTCACCCAAAAGAGTCACCGATGTATATGAGATTGATGTATTTAATACATTGACAGTGCAAATTAACTTATTATCCAAGAATATAGATGCAATTAACATTGTCAAACCTTAACAAGTAACATGCGACTTTTGTGGTGATAACCACATGAATGGCCAGTGCATGAAAGTAAATGTTTTAGGCAATTTTAACCTACAACCACCTAACCTATAATCCAACCTCTATAATGTAAGGTGGATAGATTATCCAAATTTTTCTTGGCGTTACAATCAAGAGGAGCCGTTTAGACCAATGAATCCCTTAAGATTCCCACTACCACAATAGAAGAAGCTGATATTGGAATACCTGTTTATGCAATATCTGAAGTCCAACGATCTCATCCTATAGAATCATTCATCATCATTAAAGACTTTAGAGGTCTAAATGGGACAACTTGCTACTGTAATTAATAGAAGATCTCAAGGCACTCTACCAAGCAATACTGAGACAAATTCAAGAAAGAATGTAGAGTAATGCTAAGCCGTCAACTTGAGGAGTGGTAAGATCTTACAAGAGAACACATCTACACCACCACCATTAAGTATAAAGAAAAAGGTAGTATAGAAAAATAAAGTACAACAAAATAGACAGTATATTCCTTTTCCTCAAAGGCTACAGAGGTGTCAAACAAGTACAAAAATTGATATTAAAGTGCAACAACATTCTAATATACAGAAAAGTGACAATACAACAGAAAATACCAGTAATAAAGAGCAGAATCAGCCTATACACACTATATTACTCGATTGCTACAGCATTAATGTAATACACCTAAACACCTAAGAGCTCAAAGATATGGAGATGTTGAATCCTCACATAAAAAGGAAGGTGTTAAGGTATAAGAGGAAAAGAAAGAAAAAGAAGAAAGAGAAGTATAAGGAAGAAAGGATTAAAGAGAAGGGCACAAAAGAAACACTTTACTAGTCTAAGATTCAAGTCTTTATGGAAAACCACAAGGATAAATAGAAACAAGTTACTGCCCAAGATCTAATAAAGAAAAGAAAGGAAGCCTAACAAGCTCACATACAAAGATGCTTCCACCAATGAGTTTAATCCTCCATAAGAGTAAACCCCCCCATCAAGCCAATGACGCTAAATCAAGTGCTTCTTAGGAGGCAACCTAAGTAATTTTTTATTTTTATTCGCTTATTTTCAATTCTAGTTATGTTAGTTTCTTTGTTTTGTAGGAATAAAAAACAACAAGAGGAACATTTAAGGAAGCAGCACAAGCAATTATAAGCATCAGGAGCAAACAAGCACCACAGTCCCATTAAGAGACAACAACACTGCATTGCTTCAACTTTATTTACCACAGAGTCTTCTTACTCTTGAGTTTATTTTTTGACATTTAGGGCAATGTCTAATTTAAGTTCGAGAGTGGGAAACACATTTCTCATGTTTATTTTAATGCTTTTATTGATTGGTTATTTTATGGGTAAATTATTTTTTAGGGTACCAAGTTTTGGTTGAGATGATGATCATTAGTCCATGATAAGAATTAGACTATTAGTTGAATTTATTTTTACTAGTCTTTAGAAAATAATAGATGCTTGAGATAATTCTCATATCATGAATCTTGAACTGATTTAGACTTTATTTTTTATCACTTATTTTTTAGCACATTGGGATAAACATATATTAGTTGAATTTTTTGCTTAAAGATACTTTATGTTTAAGTAGTACACCACAGTCTAGAGGACCAACACTCTAGAACTTGCTTGATTACTATTTGAGTGAAATCCTAGAAAACATATAAATAGAAAAATGACATTATGCCATCTTTGGACTGATTGAGCATTTTCTAGCCTACCTTATATGTATATTTATCCCTAGTCACCCTGGTTAACCCTAAATACTAATTTTTCTATTTAACAACATTAGAATCCTTAAGACTTTATGTTTATTTATCATAAAATCTACCGGTAGCACCATGAACCTTGAGTTTAGTTAGAAATAATCTTAAATGGAAAAAAAAGGTTATATATGTAAAATTGGTAATGCAATGAAAAGTAATAAGTCTTGAAGGTGCATATCAATTTAAGTTTGGAGGTACAAACAATTTTGAGAAAAAAGTATTTAAATACATAAATACACCAAGTTTGAGAAAAATAAGAAATTCTTTGCAAAAGAATAAGTAAAAGAAATATGGAAATACATTAAGTTTGGAGAATGAGATAAATCAAAGAGAAAGAAGAATCAAGAAGTTCTAAGTAAAGTTAAGTGTTCACGATGTGAATTACACTTCATGTTTATATATCTTTATATCCCACCTTGACCTTAGCAATCAAGGAGAAAAGATCAAGAAGTTCTAAGTAAAGTTAAGTGTTCATAGTGTGATTTTCTCTTCATATTTTTATATCTTTATATCTCACATTAACCTTAGCCTTACGTTATAATCTAATTAAAGTCCCAAATAGATCCATAAACATGTTTATTTTCTATATAGTAACTTTGATTTAAAAATTTTAACAATATATTGTGTTCAAACTCTTTGAACACAAATCTTTGTTTATAAGAAAATAGAGATGGTATATGTGTTCATGCAACTCTTGCATAGCACTTGGAAATAATTTCCATAGAAATTTATTTTGAACTTTTGAACAAAACAAAATTTTGCTTCTCTATTTTATTTTTACTTAGTTTGACCATCCATGAAAGGAGAGGAAGATAATGTTTTCCTTTTGTTGTATCAACACTTAAAAAAACAAGATGAAACCATTCTCTCTCCCTTAAATTGTCGAATCATCCAAGTGTGTGTAATGGATGTCTTTTCTTCCAAAAATGAATCACATTTATTTTTTTTGTTAATTAATTCAATTTTATGTAAGTGTCTCATCCACTTTCATTATTGTATTGGCCTAGGTCCCCCTATTAAGTATTTCTTATTCGCAACACATAATGGCTTGGCCCCTTTACACCATTAAAGAATAAATTATTTATTTAATGGCCAACTATTGAATAGCTAAAGAGCAAATGCTCTTCCATTCAATACATAATGGCTAGCTATCCACCAAGAAAGATGAAAAACAAATCATTTCTATTTTATCAAATGGCAAACACTTGCCACCTTGCTATGATGTATGTTTTACTAATCAAATTCATTTGTTTATTGTTTCAACACTTGACAAGATTTTATTCAAGTACTCTTCCCATTTTAAAATAATTATAATAATAATAAAATTAATTATTCAAACACTTTTAAATAAATAATTTACCATACTAGTTTTTACTAGTAAGGTTAAATGGTAAATTTAAGGTAAAAATAATTCATGGATCAAATATTGCTATTTATCAACATCTCATTGGTTAACAACTCTTGTTAACTAATCAAGTGATGTACTTAACACTTAAGTCTTGACAAATGCAAATTCCAAGGGATACCGAAATAATCATTCGATTGTTTTTGGAATTTTTTGGATTGCATAATTTAATCCAAACGGTTACCCTAGTACGCAATGAGTACACTTTATATTATGAGACTCTTTAAGTCCATGTCTACTTTGTAATATATGGATCTCTTCCACACATTTGTGAATGATGCCCCACACACATATTACGGATATTACAAAGCAGCGGATTAGACTATACAAGTTCAGGTTATAGCATATTAGTATAATCTTTCCGTCATATATATCCTAGAAGAGTAGAGACATAGATCATCATCGTCAAATCTCTATTTGCTCAACTGTGAACTTATCTCCAAATTTATATCTCAAAAAATAATATCCACAAACACTTTTACAATATTGTTTATCCCTATGAAAAATATTTTTTGAGATTTATGCTTGTGGCCACAAGACTGAGTTGACAGATCTCAAATTTACGTACACTAGACTCTATGAGTATCGAATCATACCCAGAGACATGCAGCAGTCAGATCATGAAAGGCCTCTAACATTCATAAAACCAAAGTATGATGAATCACCCACAAGCCTACCATGGCGCTCAAGTCAAAGGACCACGAATACTACTTAACTCGAGAAGACCTTCTATTGATGGCTTTATGAGATGTCTATTGGAGGTCCTCGTGAGTCTGTTTAGTACCCATTCTTTACTGAATACTTGTATCTTTATACGAGCTTCCATTAAGCTCATAGTTTGCTAAGACTAACCATCTGAACTATCCAAATATAGATATGCATTGATCTATATAAATGGGTTTCACCGATATGCCTGCATCGGTAAAATTAGATCAGGAATATAGTATTTAAAAACATACTTGCATAATGACATTTCCTTGTAACATTTGCATCTCTTTGCAACTACATCATTATTAATATATTCTCAAGTCTATGTCCCATTTCAGACAAGGCTCTAATTCCTTAGATTTTGCTAACTCTTATAACCTTTTAACTCTCAGCACTGCTAACTCTTAGCACTTATAACTTTTAGTGTTACTAACTCTTAGCACTGATCTAAAGTCTTTTAAACCATATCTGAACCCATTTAGATCATATAATGTCTGAAACGTCACAAGCATCTTACTATTTTATAATTAATAATATTAACGATTTTATTAGAAATAATAATTGTATAAATACTATAATTAAATATTTATATATAATGGGATATTTCGTAAGCACAAAACCGCAAGAAAAGAAGTCAACCTTCGAAGATATGTTCCTGTAATATATGAAATCCAATGATGCCATTCTACAAAACTATTTTTCATCTATGAAGACTTTAATGACTCAAATGGGGCAACTTATTGTAACCCTAAATAACCGACCTCAAAGAACCTTACCAAACAATAGCAAAACCAATCTAAGAGGTCACAAAGAGCAGTGTAAACTTGTCGCTTTAAGAAGTGGTAAGAATTTGTAGTCCAACAGTGCAGAAAAGAAAATTGATGGAAAAGAGATGCAGAAATAGTATAGAAACACAAAAAATTATAGAGAATAATGCATAACATACTATACAACAGCAAAAAAATTCAGAAACCAATTTTAAAACATAGAAAAGTACAAATGTAGTAGTAAAGAACAATAACAATAGTATGCAGAAGCCTATAGTACAGCCTATTCATCAATCTCCACCATTCCCTTAGAGGCTACAAAAACAAAAGCTAGATATGTAAGTCTTAAAGTTTCTAGATATCTTTAAGAATATTAACATTCCTTTTATAGATACTTTTGAGCAAATGTCTAGTTATGTGAAGTTAATGAAAGATATCTTATGGAAAAAGAGAAGACTGGAAGACTTTAAACTGTAGCACTCACCGAAGAATGTAGTGCAATCTTGCAGAAGAAATTGCCGCTTAAGTTGAAAGATTTAGGCAATTTCATTATACCATGCACAATTGGGCATCAATTCTTTGGGAATGCATTATGTGATCTAGGCGTCAGTATCAATCTAATGCCATTATCCATTTACGAAAAGTTAAGTTTGGGGGAGGCTGAACCTACAAATGTCACCTTGTTACTTGCTAATCATTCGCTCATTTATCCAATGGGCATTATTGAAGATGTTTTGTAAAGGTTGGAAATTTCATTTTTTTCATGTGGATTATATAATGATGGTAATAGAAGAGAATTGTGAAGTACCTAACATACTAGGAAGACCATTCCTAACTACTAGTAGAACCCTTATTGATATTTAAAAAAGGGAATTAACTATAAGGAAGACCATTCTTAGCTACTAGTAGAACCCTTATTGATATTTTAAAAAGGGAACTAACTATAAGAATGCATAATGAAGAAGTCATATTCAATGTGTTCAAAGTTATGAAATTTTAAAATGAGGAATAAAAATGTTTGGGCATTGATGTTATTGACAGTGAAGTTCAAGAAGTTTTTAACGAGAATAGCATTTATGATTCTTTAGATGCTCAATTAATAAGGAGTTGAGAAATTTGAAGCACAAAAGCACCTACAAGCACAAAGCTTTTCTCTTAAATACAATAAAATCAAGATGAGAGTAGAACCTCTAGATAGACCATAAGGTAAACAAGCTCATAATAAGCCTTACATTGAAGAACCTCCTATATTAGAGCTGAAACCCTTACCTAATCACTTGAGGAATGCATTTCTCAGAGAGTTTTCTACATTACCAGTCATAGTTTCTGCCTAACGTAAGATTTAAGAAGAGAAGTTGTTAAGGGTATTGAGAGAATATAAGAATGTAATTGGGTGGACAATTGCAGATATCAAGGGAATAAGTCCATTTTTCTGCATGCATAAAATTTTGTTAAAGGAAGGGGGGCACAAGGCTATAATAGAGCTTCAAAAAAGATTGAATCCAGTTATGAAAGATATAGTCAAAAAATAGATTATTAAATGGTTGGATGCTGGGATAATTTACCCTACAATGCGTACTAAAGAATGGTGGAATCACTGTTGTGGTAAATAAAAATAATGATTTAATCCCTACTAAAACCATTATTGGATGGAAAATATGCATGGACTACTGAAAGCTCAACAAAGCTACCCGCAAAGACCATTTTTCCTTTCCCTTCATTGATCCATTGTTGGATAAGTTGGCCGGGCATGAGTATTATTGTTTCTAAGATGGATACTCCAAATATAATTAGATTGCAATTACCTTAGAGGACCAAAAAAGGACGACGTTTATATACCCCTACGATACATTTACCTTTCAGAGGATGCCATTCGGCCTATGCAATACTCTAACAACGTTTCAGAGATGTATGATAGCTATCTTCTCGAACATTATTAAACAATACATTAAGGTATTTATAGATAACTTTTCTATTTTTGGTGACTCTTTTGATCTTTGTCTTGATAATTTAGCATTTATGCTTAAGAGATATGAAGAAACTAACTTAGTGCTTAATTAGAAGAAGTGTCATTTTATGGTCCAAGAAGGTATAGTCTTAGGCTATAAAATTTTCCCTCAAGGTATATAGGTAGATAGAATGAGGATCGAAACCATGGAGAAATTGTCTTCCCTTACTAATGTGAAAGGAGAACGAAATTTTCTTGGCCATATAGGTTTTTATAGAAGACTTATAAAGAATTTTTCTAAGATCTCTAAGCCCTTATTCAACTTACTAAAGAAAGAAGTACAAATTCATTTTGATAAAGTATGTCTTGAAGCCTTCAAAACTTTGAAGAAGAAGCTAACTTCTTCACCAATCATCATAGTGCCCAATTAACATCTACTATTTGAGGTAATATGCAATGCAAGTAATATAGTGGTGGGGGCTATACTAGGAGAAAGGTAAGAGAAATTTTTTCACACTAACTACTACGACAATAAAACTCTGAATGAAGCACAATCAAACTATACCACCATAGAAAAGAAACTTCTAGTAGTAGTCTTTGTCTTTAACAAGTTTCGAGCTTACCTCATTAAACTTAAAGTCACAATCTTAATAGATCATTCGGTGATCAAATACCTTATAGCTAAGAAGGATGCAAAACCAAGGTTGAATGAATGAATTTTATTACTACAAGAATTTCATCTTGGTATCAAGGATAGAAAATGATTTGAGAATAAAGTAGCCGATCATCTCTCCTGATTGGAAGTGCCAAATCAACACCAAGAAAAGATCCTAATTAATGAAATTTGCAACACAACATCATGAGATTCTCTGGTATGCTGATATTGTCAATTAGTTAGTTTATGGACTTACTCCTCCCGATTTGACATTTCAGCAAAAAGAAGAAATTCCTCTGTGACACAAAATTTTACTTTTGGGATAAGCCTTTCTTTTTTAGATTGCATATAGACCAAATCATTCGAAGATGTGTCCTTTAAGAGGAGATTCATGACATCGTATAATTGTTATGCATCTAGTTATGGTGGCCATTTTACTGGCGATAAAACAATAGCAAAGCTACTTCAATTTGGGTTTTATTAGCCTATATTATTTAAAGATACATATTTCTTTGTTATAAGATGTGATACATGTCAACGGATGAGTAACATCTCTAAAAGACATGAAATGCCACAATATAACATTCTAGAAGTAGAGATTTTTTTTATGTTTAGGGCATAGACTTCATAAGACCTTTCTTACCATCTCACAACAATAAGTACATCCTTGTAGCAGTGGATTATGTTTCAAAATAGGTTAAAGTAGAAGCATTACCCATAAGTGATGCTAGAGCAGTGATCAAGTTCCTTCAAAAGAACATATTCACAAGATTAGAACCTCAAGAGCGATCATTAGTGATGAGAGCTCACATTTCTGCAACAAATACTTTTCAGCCCTCTTGCAAAAATATGGGGTCAAAAATAAGATTGCCACTGTATATCATCCACAAACAAGTGGACAAATAGAAGTCTGCAATATAGAAATAAAACAGATCTTAGAGAAAATAGTCAAACCAAACCAAAAAGACTGGGCACTATACTTGGATGATTTGTTATTGGCATGTCGTAACCATACAAAACTCCTATCGACATGTTTCCATTCTAATTAATCTTTGAAAAAGCATGCCATATACCCTTGGAGCTAGATCACAAAGCGCCTTAAGCTATTAAAGCCTTAAACTTCAATCTCTAAGCAATAGGAGAGAAGTGCCTACTATAGCTCAACGGCATGAATAGTACCGTCTTTAAGCATATGAGAATGTTAAGCTATACAAGGAAAGATCTAAAAGATGGAATGACAAGAAAATACTTCAGTGGTCATTTAAGCAAGGACAATAACTATTGCTCTATAATTCTCGCTTGAAGTTATTTCTTGGAAAACTCAAGTCCTGATATTGAGGCCATTCCAAGTGTATCCATACTGAGCTGTTGAAATCAAAGACCCAACCATTCAAGGTTCCTTTATAGTGAATAACGAGCGCCTCAAATATTATCAAAGAGGAAACATTGATCCATAGAAAGTCCTCATTGATCTGATAGAACCCAGGTAACCAAGGGATCATTACAGTAAGCTGACAATGTTAAATTAAGCGCTTCTTGGGAATAAACACAAGTCTAGTATCATTTATCTTCATTTTTCTTTTTAATATTCTTATCATGTTCAGGATTGGTTTTATTCCTATAAAAAAATGTGGGTTGAGTAAAACTCAGAGTTGTGACACTCATTAGCACCGTGGCACTAGAAATAAAGCCCACAATGTCGTAACACTAGCAAGAAAAAAATAGAGCCTGCGCCCAGGTTTGGGCACTGCAGCGATGGAATCCCAATACTGCAACGCTTGAAACAGAGCCCATAGTACTGTAGCTCCACAGATCCATCGTCATAGCCTTAGGGCCTAGACAACTAAACCTAATTCCAAGTCTGAGTGCCAGGATCTCAGCACCTAGCACCATGGTGCTCCATTGAGGAAAGGGTTTAGAAACCTAAATTTCCTCATTCTCTCACACACTCCTCTCAAACCCGAAATGCCTTAAAACTTTAAAATCTTAACTCTCCATCAATCAAAAAAATAACACAAAACCCACATCTCTAGTTGGCCAAAAATCACTTCCTATATAAAATCAACCAACAATACACATAAAATCGATCAAAAGTTTCAAAATTTCCTAAGAACTCTACTAATTCGATTGTGGCTCTAAGGTTTATTCTATATAGCTTGTAAGGGATCCCGTAAATGGTCGCTTCATCATCTGCCAACTATAACACATCTAGATTTGTGTCCAAAAAATCATTTGCACTCCACACATCCTTCGTCATTAAGCAAACCACTATTCCTGAGAAAGGTTTCAAAATCACTACTGGACATTACCCCAATATTACACAGATCATTAAAGAACAGGGTTAGCAGAGGCTTTGTGTACAACCAGAGGTAGCAGTATTATCTGTAGTTCGAGAATTTTTTGCCAATGGTCTAAAGCATTGGGATTTAAAGGAAATTGTTAGGGGCTAAAGTGTAGACATCACGAGCACCACCATTAATAGATTCTTCAGACTTCATAACATTCCCTGATATAATTTTTGTGAGTCGCTAAAGGAGCTTGATTACAAAGCAAACATCCAATTCTTGGCATCACTAGAAATCGAGTGGCAATTATCTGAAAGCAAGTCGATTTCATTCCCTACATGGTATATGAGCCAAGAATTTAAGGCTTGGCATTATTTCATCGCCGCACGCCTCATACTGGTCCATAATGTGAGCTCTGTCACCGCTCAACAGGCTATGTTACTATATGCCATCCTTATTGGAAGATTAATTGATGTGGACAAGGTTATAAAGGACAACATCATCTATAACATGCATTCTAAGAAGATAAATTTCTATTGTCCATCTTTAATCACTCTGTATATGCCCAAGATGGAGTCAAACAGGCATCCACAGAGGATTTACTTCATGTCGACATATGTTTTAGATAATAGCAAGATTGCACAGATCGTGGATGGACCAAAGTAGCAGGATTAGCCTCCAATACGACCAAGATGACACCCATTACCTCAAGCACCCATACCACCTATACCACTTACCATTGAGGAATGTTTAGCTAGTTAGGAGACCTAATTCATAACATATCAGCAGTGGAGTACCTCATTTGCTGCTTATCAAGATCAAGTGATGGAGATTTTCCTCACTCACTTTAGTATGGATACTAACGTTCTACCCACAATTTCAATATATCCAAAAGATTACGATGAAGAGAATGAAGATGAGAAGAAGAATGATGAAGAGACTAGAGATGACTTAGCCAAGGCACGACACACATCTAAGGGAAGAGTTCTAATTTTCCTATTTTACTACCACAATGATGATATAGTTCATTTTACGTTTACGGGCAGAGAAACACTTCCAAGCTTTTAGAATGCAGGACTTTTTTTTTTTTTCATTTGTTATATTTGTTAATGTTATTTTCATTTGTTATTTTCTGTTTTTCTTAAGAATGTCTCTTGTTTGGGTTATAAAGAAATTGTAAGTCAATGGTGAAAAGTTGAGCTGAAGAAAAGCCATAAAATTTTCTAGAATTAGTAATTATTATGCCTATCTTGTGACTTAATCAAAATGGCTTATATTTATCTTATATTTTTTTTACTTCAAACACATTTTAACATTAGAACTATTATAATACATTAGCTGTCAACTTAAAAGATGTTTATCCATATCAAAAGAGTAATCAGGATCTCCCAATGTTTAGAACTTGTTTGATTAACACATGAGGAGAAATCCTAGGGCGGATATAGTCAGAGAAATGATTATAGGTCATTTTTGGATCGTTTGAGTCTTTTAAGCTTACTTTGATATAAATTTTAAACCATAGTCACCCCTTATTTTATCCTTATTAACCATAATTTTTCTTGTGAACCATATTAGAAGCTAACACTAAGTGAATTTTAGTCCTTCATAAAAGACTGTTTGCACTATAATTATAATATCTTGTTAGATATCATGAAGGGATATAATTCAAATGTTAAAGATAAAGAATAGAAAAAGTCAGCTCACAAACTATTCTTATACAATGACAAACTTTAGGGGATACTCCAAAAAAAGAAAAGAAAAGAAAAGAGCCCTCTTAGAACTTAAGTGAAAGATTAATGAGCTACTGAAATGAGAGTTCAAGAAAGTAAGTTTGGTGATGTGTTTTGGAAAAAAGAAGGTTGAATGATCTAGAAACAATAAGGTTATAGTTATCGTGCGAATAAACCTTTAGATTTTTTCAATTTTCCTCACCATAATCTAAGTCTTTTATTACTAGCTTTTGAAAGTCTTATTTGATCTTTAGCTATATGCTTGTCCTATATTAGTAGAGAGTGACAAGAAAAGTAAACTTATGGATAATGTTTTTGATCCTAGTCTTTCTTGTTGGTATAAATCATTTTGAATACTATTGATGAATAGGAAAATAGCTTTGCACACACTCATCAAGTGAATATTTGTAAGATAAAAATAAGCATGACGATTATATTATGGGATGTTCAAAAGTGGTTAAAGATTCTAAAGATTTTATTAGCGTAATTCAACCTCTAAGATAAATAAACAAATTTTTAATTGACCCATTCAATTGATTTAAAATTTTTTTTTTCTATTTTTGTTTTACTTGAGGACAAGAAAATATTAAGTTTGGGGGCATTTGATAGGGTCTCATAGAGACTAATATTTTCATCCTCTTGAACTTAGATTTTACCCTAAATTAATAAGCATTTGCCTATTTATTTAAAATAATCAAATATAGGTTTTCAACCCACAACATGAAGTCACTGGGAAACATCAAACACAAAACAAGGAAATTATAGTGGCCTAGTGCCACAGCACCCATGAGCGAGCACTAAGTGTACAAGACAGGAAGTAGTACTGCAACACGCCAAGACCATGGTTGCGGCGCTCACGCAGAAGAACTTGACTCATTTCCTAGGTTTGAGCACGGCAGCACTCGAAGTAGAGATTTAAGCATCGCGGTGCCCATGCAACTAAAAGACCCTAATCTTTTTAAGTCCTAATACATCTTAGACTCGAAGCTACAAGCCCTTAGGGTTACAAAGACCTATAAAAAGACCATTTTCATAGTTAAAAAAGGGTGCAACATAGAATAAGTCAAGAGCAAACACAAAACACCTTTCAAGAGAGATTAAAGTAAGAAGATTAAAGATTAAAGAGCAAAGATTGCACAACAAGCAAGCGAGAATGAGAAACAATTCAAGGGCATCAACCTCGTGTTATTACTTTTATATTCTCTTACTTGATGTCTTTGTTAATTATGCCTTTAATTTATTACTTTTGAACTCTTAGATTCATCATGAGCTAAATTTTAGTGATCTAGGGTTAGACTCTTGAACCCAATATGTAGTTGAATTATATTATTTCTCTTAGTTTATGAACTCAATAAATTAAATTGATTTAGTCTATCTTGTGTTTAATGCATCTTTATATTTAGCCAATATAATGATTGTTCAAAGAACCATAATGAAATTGACAGAAGAATTTATGTGTTTAGTCTATGATAGTTTGATACATAACCATAAGGTAACAACTATGTGTTCCATGTAGGATAGAAAAATACATATATGACATATATAGTATTATTAGACCTGTTCTTAATTAGTTTCATACTATTCAAATTACTATAGACATATAGGTAATTGTTAGGATGAAATACAATTATCTGACATCAAAAGAGGTTTATAACGATATTCTTGTTCTACTCAATAATTTAATATTAAGGGATTAAATAAGAGAATAATATGTTCAATGTTATAGTAGGGGATAAGTTGAAACCCTAGATTCATTTTATATTGGTGTTTAAATCTTGTTTGCTTATTAGCTTAAGATTAGGTTTAGGTTCTTAAATTTTGATTAATTAGAGAACATTCATCCTTATATTTTTATTTGAATGAAAGTTAAGTAAAATTAATTTTAGTACTTGATTAAAAGAATTAGATTAAATAAGTCTTTGTAGGAACGATACTTGGACTTAAATACTATATTACTTGGTACGATAGTGTGCACTTGTGCTTAACTAAAAATTGCACATCAGTAACATTGCAATTGCCAAAAAGCCACAAATACAAATAGTCATTTTCATGTTCATCGAGGAAGATGCTCGAGGAGTGAGTTATCCATATGATGATGTGTTGATGGTGACAATGCAGGTGACAGGAATTGAGGTAAATTGGATCTTTGTGGGCCTAGGAATGTCGGTTGACATCATATTCAACGAGGCCCTAGATAAATTGATGATCAAAGATTTAGGGATGGAAATAGTATAAATCCCCCACATGGTTTTGAGGATAGTTGTGATAAACCCATCGGGATAGTGAATCTGCCTATGACCTTGGGCGAAAGGCCTTATGCGAAGACGGTAATGACTAATTATTTTTGTGCTTAACCAACCATTCCCATATTAAATTTTACTTGGACAACCTTTTATAAGAAATACCAGCGCAGCCCTATCTATACATCATCTGAATCTTAAATTCTATATAAGGGAAGGGGATCGGGGTTGTATCAAGAACTTAAAAGATGGCAAGGAGTTGTCTTGAAAAATGCCTGTATCGAGACCTAAAGGCAGTCTTGGAAACATCTTCCTCCCGAATTTTCAATTAATCATAGCCTGACCTTAAATCTATCTTAAAAAATACTCTAACCCTCTGCAGCTGATCAAACAGATCATCAATTCTCGAAAGTGGATATTGATTACGCACTATTACTTTATTCAATTCTCTGTAATCAATGCACAATCTGATACTTCCATCTTTCATCTTTACAAATAAGATCGGTGCCCCCGAAAGAAGATGTACTCGGCCTGATGAAACCCTTATTCACCAACTCTTCCGTCTAAATCTTCAATTCTGAAGGAACCATTCTATAGAGTGTTTTAAAAATTAGTTTCATTCAAAAGGCCAATTCTATTCGAAACTCTACTTCCTTATCTGGAGGTAACCCTGAAAGATCATCTCAGAACACATCCGAAAATTCTCTAACCACTGAAATATCCTCCAATTTCATTCTACCATCCATTACCTCTACAGCATAGACTAGATATCCTTGACATGCATTTTGGAGCATTTTTCTTGCTCTCATTACGGACACCATACTGGCGGAAAGTATTTTTTGTACTCTAGAAAAAATAACCAATCCCCTTAGGCTACATAATCTGGTCTCTTTCCGAAAGCAATCCACTGTGGCTCGATATTTGGACAACCAATCCATCCCTAAAATCACATCAAATTCACTGATGGCTAACAAGATCAAGTCTGCCAAAAATTCTCGGCCCACTATACCTATTTTACTACCCTTATATAAAGTTTTGGCTACACTAATGTCTCCAATCGGCAGAGACACCGCCATGCTGCAATCTAATAACTATGGCACCATACTAGCATTTGCAGCAAACCCTATATTAATAAAAGAATGGGTAGCTCTAGGATTTATCAGCACATAAGCATCTCGATAAAAAACTGATGTCATACCTATCACAACTTTTGGGGTCGCATCCACCTCCTGCTGGGTCACTGTAAATACTCTAGCATGGGTATGAGGTCTGCCTTGTTGCTCTTCAGATGATCCACCTTGACCAGCTCCCCTACTAGCTAGCCTGAACCACTAGGTCCTCTGAATTGGGAACCACCTCGACCCTGTCCTCGGCCACCACTGGCTTGTCCCAGAGTTGGTGGTCTATTTTTTGGCTTACTATTAGCCCCAACATTCGGACAATCTCTCATATAGTGGCCTTCTTGACCACACTTATAATAACCTGTATCCTTTTTCTACAATCCCCCGGATGGGCCTTGCCACATTTGTTACACATCGAAAAATCCTTCTAACCTTCTTTAGCACTTCGGGATCTGACTGATGGTTGCCTAACGGAAGCTTGACTTGATTGAGATCCTTGACTTAGTTTCTAACTGCTGGACCATGAAGATCTCTCTTCCATTCTTGCAGATTTACTAGATCCTCCTCGAGAACCACATGTCCAGCCCCTGTTCTGGCCCTGCTGTTTCAGTTTAGGGATGGCTTCCATGCCTCTTTCAACTTGAGTTGCATATTCCACCAATGCTCCGTACTGAGTGTGAGCTATCGATACCACATAAACCTTAATCCGAGGATTAAAGCCCACTACAAACCGATTAGCCTTCTGCTCTTTATTATCAGTTATAAAGAGAACGGCATGAAGGAGCTCTGAAAACTTCTTTTCATACTTTGCCACGGAGAGAGAACCCTATTCTAGCTTGAAAAACTCTTCTATATTCACATCTTTATAACTCTTGGGGTAGAACGTATCCAGAAATTTCCTTCTGAAAAGCGCCTAAGGCACTCCATCGGAATGTCTCCTCTGTAAGGCCTTCCACTAGTCTTTTTCCCTTTCCTTCAATAGAAATGCAGAGTATGCAACCATCTATTCTTTAGTACATCTCATAACCTAGAAAATTTCTTCATTGTTCTCTAACCAGGATAGGGCTCTCTCAGGGTCTCTAATACCATCATACGATTTAATGCCTAATTTCTTGGCGCGCTCAATAGATACTCATGCCTCTCTCGGCTACTGAATTGTTGCAGCTAGTATCTGGGCCATCTGAGCTATATTTATTTTTACACCCTCTGGCTTGGCAGGCTGAGATGACTAAGGAAGGGTCTGAGGCATGGGAACATTTACCAACTCATTCACCTGTTCCTCTTCAAACGCAAAAGCCTCCACAGCTACTCTCCTAGTACGTAGGCCTCCATGACGATGCATATTTTATGAATTTAATAATGCAAATGGTTGTCAATGCATGCAATTTCAAAAATCTCATTCTAAAAATAAACTTTTTAACTAAAAACTTCAAAAACCAACCTTTGATGCCATTCTGACAACACCCGCCCTTTGACCCTCTGCTGTAGATCCTGGTAGACCCTATCGGGCACCCCAACGAAAGCTCTTTAGAATATAACTATCAAAACTAAGAAATTTTCATGAGGTGAAGCCTTTTTAACTCTTGCTATTATTACTAAATCCAAGAATACCAGTGAAGATATTTTTACCAAATATAAATTAAAAAAACCAGACAGAGTTTCCTCTGTTTTACTAAAACTCTAAATACAAAATCTAAAAAAAAATCACACTTCTATTTCAAATAACTTCACAACTTCCAAATAGGACCTCCGGTTCTTTTCAAAACAAAATTCAACTCAACCCAACAATTTCATTTAAATCACAAAATTAACATACTAATAAAAAGTTAAACTATCACCATAATACCAAAACCTCTTATTGTTTGTTCAAAACATAGTTACAATATACATAAGTCTATAACTACTATGCAAAAATAAGAGGTATTACTTAGCAAATTTACATTTACAAAAATGATTGTCAGACTTGGCCTACTAATCAGTTGTAGGAGAATCATCAACTTGCACACCGAGGCCTGCACCTGGAGGGGGTTTAGAAAACATAAAATAAAAATCGGGTGAGCTAAAGGAGCTCAGTAAGTGCATTTAAGATTTTTAGTAAAAATAAAATAAATAAAATTCTGCATAAATATTAAATTCTGAAAAATGCATTAAACATGCTTCTAAAACTATTATAAAACTGTAATATAGTTTCTAACGTCATATACTGATAAACTCTTGCCGAATGGGTTTCATTTATATCTTTTGTAAATAATATCCAGAATCTGTAAAACTATTAAAATCCTCGCTCAGCTATTTTCTTTCTAAACTACACTAATGGTAACCCTAAAGCTCTATACGCATGCAACGACTAAATTAGCACCGCACAACGTGAGTAGGTCAGAGGGCGTCTAAACTAGCAACACCCATTGTGACATCTAAAGACATCTCACTGGCTATGTAGTGGAATCCTACATCGCCTATATATAGCAAGACAATACCCCGTACACATAGAGTGACTTACATGACTTGACAACCCAAATTTTTAGAGTTAGTGACTCAGCCCCCAATACTTGTTCGTGCGTACGGGATATACTAGCCGGGTCTTAAACCATCGCCATACTAAAATTTAAGGGTACCAATGACCTTTGAAACTAATTTAATAATTTTAAAACTGTTTGTTAAACTGAACATATTTATAACTGTATACCAAAATCGTAAATCATGCTTATGCATTAAAAAGCACATAAAACATACAATTTTAATATGCGGAAACATATTAAATGAAAGATAGATCATAACAGATTTTTCACTCACCAGCCGCTCTAAACTCAATTCTTCTTCGGAACTTTTACTTCCTTTATCGCTCTTAGTTTTCTTCACCTACATGCTACAAATGACATTTAGAGCCTTTACAAATGCTCAAAATTACACTTAAACTAGTAAGCGCTCTAATCAACCTATAAAGCCTGGATGGATTTCACTTTTCAGTTTTTCAGTTACGAAGTCATTCAATCTTGTTTAATTCACCATCCGACACCATAAAAATTGTTTAATACCCTATAAATTTAGTTGGACATAATTTTCCTTCACCTTGCCAAAATGGACAATTATGTCCCATTTTCTTCATTTTTTATTTTCCATCAACCATATACATCCAATTTATACAAGGAATCATTTATATACAATAATTTAATCAAAGCACAACTCAAACCCTAAAATTTTCTAAGTGGCCAAATGTACCATTCTCTACCCAACACGTTTCTTTTCTCAATTTCTTGTTCCAATAACATCCAAATCAAACTAATTTAATTCGAATGCCTTAATAACATTGAATTAAAGTTTCTACAACAAGATCACACCAAACCCTAATTCCTACCTTACTAATTCCTTTAGTTTGGTGTTTTCCTTGAGTTCCACATTTGAATTGAACTTAATCTAAATCAAGAATTCACACAAAGACATTAATAGAATTTATCTTGAAAAATTATATATAACCATTACTACGTAATGCTTTTCTTACCTCTTTTCCTTGGATTTTCACTAGTAGAAGCTTCAATTGATCTTAAGAACTTGTATTTGGCTTTATTTTAACTTGATCAAGCATAAAAACTAATGAAAAAAGTATTGAATTTCACTGTAGCAGCACATCCCCCATCATGGCCAAATTTTTTCTCTTTTGCTCTAACATGTTATGCTTTTAACTTAGCCAAATTCTAGACACTTCATCCTTATATAGTGCTCTCCCAAAAGTCCAATTTACCCCTCAAATAATTCTAAATTTCTAAATTGCCATTAGTTAAAAATAAAAGTATTTTATTGGTTCCTTTCTAACTATTTAGTTAGAATAGTCAAAGGAACCAATAAGCTTCCAACTTGGAAATCCATCTACTTGTCTCTAATTGCTCTATTTTCTAATACATGGATTGTGTTTCTTAACAAAGGCTTGTTCCATGGATAACACTTATATGAAATTTCATGTATTAAATTAAAATTTCCTTTTCCAAGCCACTAGAAAAATTTTAAAAATATTTCATGACCGTCCGACACTTCAACCGAGTGTGAAATTACCAATTTAGGTCTAATACCTCTTACGCACACCATAAAAAATTATTTCTAATAGAGTTGAAATTGAGTAACCCTACGGTGTCTTTATCGCTTTATATCAAAATTTAGGCATCTATACTACTAATAAGGAACGGATAATACATTTTGTGACACAATCAAAGGACTTAGTACTACAACATATTGCCGTTTAGCCTCAAGAATGCAGAGGCCACCTACCAAAGGTCAGTAAATAAGTTGTTCAAGCCTTTAATAGGGAGAAACATAGAGGTATACGTGGATGATATGATATCGGTCAAATTTGATGATCATACAGAGGACTTAAGGGAGATCTTCAAAATTCTAAAGAAGCACAAAATGAAGTTAAACCTAAAAAAGTATGCCTTCAGGGTAAAGTAAAAAAAATGCTTAGAGTCAAGGGTCAGCAAAAGGAGAATAGAAGCTAACTCTAATAAATTAAGGCCATCCTAAAGATGAAGTCCCCGAATACTATCAAAGAAATCAAGTGACTCACGAGTAGAGTGGCAACCTTGAGCTAGTTCATCTCCAGGGTTTTGAATTCTTTTAGGCCATCAAAAATAGGGAGAAGAATAAATGGACCTAAGAATATGAAGATGAATTCCATCATCTCAAAGTATATCATTCACAGCCCATCCACCTTATTGTCCCCAGCTCGAGGGGACAAGTTAATCTTGTACCTTTACATATCGACTTGGGCTGTAAGGCTGTATACTTTGCAAACAAATCTTTTACAAACCTGGAAAGCCGATACTTTCCAACAAAAAAGTTAGTCTTGGCATTGGCTGTGTCAAGAAGGAAGATGCGCTTTTATTTCCAAGGTCACACTATTATGGTGCTGACTGATCAACCTTTGAGATAGATCTTGCACAAGCCCAATATATTTGGACGTTTAGTTAGATGGGCAATAGATTTGAGTGAGTTCAACATTCATAGTGGGGCCTTTACACAGTGGAATACACTCTGGGAGGATCCGAGATTGAGATCACCCTTGAAGAAACTTGGGAGAACAAAGGTAAGAAAACCTAGGCCTAGGTTATTTACGTAGTGGGGCCTCCAATTCCTAGGGTTGTGGAGCAATAATAGTTTTTACCAGCCCAGAAAGGGATTATGTTTGTTATGTAGTCAGGTTCGGGTTTTCGACCTCAAATAACAAAGTTAAATATGAAGCCCAGTTAATGAGATTGAGAGTGGCTCGAGCCTTATTAGCAAAAAGAGTCACAGTAAAAAGTGACTACCAATTGGTTGTTAACAAAGTAAACAGTGATATCAAGGCTGTTGGGTGTTTATCGTAGAGTGTGTGATTATACGAGTGTATGCGTAATTTCAAAAATTACTATATGCGCAGCGGAAGCATGTTACAAAATACACCCATTTTAACAAATTCAACATATATCACATATATGCATAAGTATAACAATTATACAATTATGAACATGATGAACAACATATATCACATATATGAACAAGTATAATAATTATACAAATATAAACATGATGAACAATATTGTATTATAACACATAATGTAAAATACTCACCTAATGAAGGTAGCTTTACAAATTCTTCAAGTTCTTCAATAATCTATGTGAAGAGCTCACCTTGAAGTATATGTTGAACAATTCTAGTCCATAACTTTTGGTGGGATTAAGGAGTTAGAATGGTAGCTTAGTGTTTAAAATTTTCAGCACTTGTATTTAAACTCTTTTGAATACAATTTTTGTGTCTTAAATGGAGATGGTAAATATTTTCTATACAACTCTTGTATTAATTAAAAATCTTTAACATACAACTCTTGTATATTAATCTTAGAAACAATTTCTACATGATAATTATTTTGAACAACTCTTTGCAAAATAATTATCTTTTTCTCCATTTACATATCATTCATTTTGGCCATCAATTAAAGAAGGAGATGAAGAGAAGTTTGTTTATTTTTCAACACTTGAAAGAATAAAACTCAAAGAACTCTCTCTTACCTCTCTTCCTTGCCATTGCCAAATTCTTCTCCCAAAATTGAATGAATGAAATTCAATTGTTTTGCCAAAATTCATTTTGTTTATTCAACACTTTGATTAAACAAAATAAATAAAATGAAGTGCTCTACCAATTTTATTGTTGGTCTCCCATTTAGAATTAATTAAACCAAGCACTAGAATAATGGCCACCAAAATTAATCTTTACCTAACAATTATAATTACTTTAATTATAATGGATAATTAAATGGCCAACATCTAGGCCACTCATTGTATTAAAATACAATGCCATGATCTATATATATTATAATATTATCTAATAATATATGATTTAATTATTCAAAACAATTTTGAATAATTACTTTTTACCTTACTAATTTTTACTACCATGGTTAAATGGTAAAAAGGTAAAATCAAATCATAGAACAAATTTTGTCATTTGTCAATATTCTATTAATTAACAACCCTTGTTAATTAATTAAGTGATGTACTTAACAATTAAGTCTTGACAAATGTACAATCCGAGGGATCCCTAAACAATCGTTCTCTTTTGCTGAAATTTATTGGATCGAACTATTCAATCCAATCCGCTACCCCAGTGCACAACGAGTATACTTCATATTGTGAGACTCTCTAGGGCCACACCTAATTTGTCATATAGAGCTCCTCCATATATCCGTGAACAATGTCCCATACACACGTTACGGATATTACAAATTAGCATGTTAGACCATACAAGTTGAGGTTATTACATATTCGTATAATCCTTCCATCATTTATATCCTTGAAGAGCAAAGATATAGATCATCACCGTCAAATCTCTATTTGCTCAACCACGAACTTATCTCCAGATTTATATTTCATAAAACAATATCCACAAACACTTTTGTGATATTGTTTATTCCTCCGGAATATCTTTTTCGAGGTTTATGCTTGCGGCCACAAGACTTTTTGAAATACAATCTCAGAGCATTAGGATATACAACCCACTCATATGAGCTGATGGATCCTATATCTACGCACACCGAACTCCATGAGCATCGGACCATACCCAGCGACACCCAGTGGTTAGACCATGAAAGGTTTCTGACATGTGTGGAACCAAAGCATGATGGATTACTCACAAGCCCACCGTGGCGCTCAGGTCAAAGGACCACAAATACTACTCAACTCGGAAGACCCTCCATTGACGGCTTTATGATATGACTATTGGATATCTTCGTGAGTCTGTTCAATATTCAGTCCTTACTGAATACATGCATCTCTATACGAGCTTCCTACTAAGCTCATGGTTTGCTAAGACTAACCATCTGGACCATTCAGATATAGACATACACTAATCTATATTAATGAATTTCACCGATAGACCCGCATCAATGAAATTAGATTAGGAACATTATGTTTGAGAACATACTTGCATAATGACATTTCTTAGCACCATCTGCAACTCATTGCAGCTATATCATTACTAATATATTCTCAGGTCATTGTCCCATTTCAGATAAGGCTCTAACTCATTAGATTTTGTTAACTCTTAGTACCACTAACTCTTAGTGTTTATAACTATTAGCGTTGCTAACTCTTAGCCCTGGTCTAAACTCTTTTAGACCAAATCTGAACTTCTTCAGATCATACAATGTCTAAAACGTTACAAGCATCTTACCATTTAATAAAAATAATATTAACGATTTTATTAGAAATAATAATTGTATAAATACAATCACTATGTATTTATACATTATGGGATGACACGTAAGCACAAATCCCAACAAAGGCTTGGGGAGGAAATATATTAGAATAACTTAAAAAGGTTTAAACCTCGATGAGGCAGTTTGAGGAAGTTAAAATTAAACTGATGCAGCATCATTTAAGTTTGAGGAAGTTTGATGAGTGATGTTGACATATATTTTGGCCCTGTTTTAACTTAGATTCTTGTCATTTTCAAGTAATTGCATGCTATTTATGTATACATGTGTTGATTTTGCAAGATATATGATGGAATAGATGAATTGGTAAGAAACACATCTAAACATGAGCTAAATAGTAAGGATTAAGAGAAAGATGTTGAAGAAATAATGAATGTCACTGCATTATATCATAAACCGTGCTAGTATTCATCCAACAGGATGAACACCTTAGTGTTAACTAGCCAATGCCCTTGCATTTATGGGAAAGATGAACGTTGTGGTATGAGTATGGGAACGAGGATACATGAATTCCTGAACATCCCTAAGACAGCCAACGCTCCTAAGCTGGTTTAGTGGTATAGCTGTGTGAGAATGCATTCCAAGAGAAAACATTGCAGTGTTACTGCTTTTTATTACACTATAAAAAGCCACTATTTTGGAATTTTTTAGGAGGTTAGACATTTTAACTTCAGTTACTCACTAAATTGGACTCTTTTAAGTAAAAAATTCTTCCTTTTTAGTAAAAACAAAGAGCAATCAACATTTACAACCATCTTGGGAGAAGAAAAAAGATCAAGAAATTGGAGACATTACAAAGTAGACATACTTAAAGCTTTAACTTTAGAACACCACTAAAGATTAAAGGCCTCAAGAGTATCTATAAATGGTTTCCATTCTCTCTTTGTCTTATTTACTTGTATTTGGAATTTTGTATTTGTAGTTATTGTTGTTTTAAATATGAGTACTTATAAGAACCTTTGGATTAATGTATTTGAGTATCTGACTATGGATAACTAAACTTTATTTTCTAGGGATTGATGCAACTCTACTAAGTACTATGTTTTGATGTATATAATTGATTGATAACTATATATTGTCTTATTCATTTATGTTTTTTTCTAAATTTAATACTTCTAATTGAATTGAAAATTGATTAGATGATTTAGACTTGTAAGTTATGTACTTGAAAAAGTTTAACTCATATATTGGATTTGATTTGCATAGGCTTTGACTGTATTGAGTTGAGAGACTAATAAAATCAAGGTAACCTCTTAAAGATAGAATACTACATGTATAGATGACCAAGTTAGATAAGAATATCAACTTGATTATGTGTGCATAGAGTCTTTCTTGACGCTTAGGAAAGGTAGTGAGCCTATTTCTAAACTCTTGGTTAATGGATTCATAAGAGTAGTCATTAATCATTATTACAAAAGAATATAGGAAAGATAGAGTGAATTCAAGATCCTAAGATCCATTGCCATAAAAAAATTTATCCTATTGAACGTGTTTGACTTTTAGCTAATTTTTGTACTTTTAATTCCTTAAACTTTTTATTGTTTTTAATTAGCTTAGATAAAGTTAGATTACGAATGTCTTAATACTTATTTTTAATTTAGAAACCAATCCTTATGGGGCAATACTCTACTCACACTTTATTATTTGCTCACGGTCCGTGCACTTGCGGTTTAATATTCATGCGTGTTTAATTTTTCAAGCAAGGTTTTGACGCCGTTGCTAGGAATTTTGAATTTTAAATTTTTTTTAATATTATGGATATGCAACTTGATTTTAATTTTGGTATTTTTATTTATTTTATTTACTATGAAGTTTGGTTTTATTATGGTTATTAAAGGTGTATGCGAAGAACTCGTAGTTTGGAGTTATTATCTTTTGATCCAAAAATTGAATGCACCTTACAAAGGCGTAGGAGAGAAAGGTGAAGTCTAGTTCAAGCCATGGAGAATAGGTAACAACAACCAACAACTACGGGGCATTACAAGACAATTTCATGTACATAGTGAATAAGAACTATTTAGAGATCTGGCGCTAAGGGATTTAAGCCAACAACTTTAAATTGAAGTCAGCCATATCAATGTGGTGCAGTAACATTAGTATGGAGGTTTGCCAAGCGCAGACCCGAATGTTCATCTTGCTATGTTCTTAGAGATATGTGACACCATCAAGATGAACAGGGTCTCAGATGATGTTATTAGGCTATGCTTGTTCCCTTTTTCTCTAAGGGACAAGGTGAGAGATTTCCTATAATCTTTGCAACCGGGGAGTATTGCAATGTGGGAAGAGTTAGCCCAAAGGTTATTAACTAAAGTTTTTCCACCTTTAAAAGCTTCTCAAATCAGGGGGAGATAGTTCAATTTTGACAATTGGACTTCAAGCTACTCTATGAAGCTTAGAAGCAGTTCAAGGATCTTATTAGAAGGTGCCCTCAATACGGATACCAAGATCAGTTCTAAATTCAGCTCTTCTACAATAGCTTCAATGGCCAAACTAGAACTATCGTGGATGGGACGACGGATGGCACTCTATTGTCTAAAATCAAGGATAAAGCTCAAGGTTTGTTAGAGAAGATGGTATGCAACAATTATCAATGGCCTAATGAGATGTCTATGATAAGAAAAGCCTCCCGAGTGCATGAAGTTGACCACTTAGTTGTACTTTCAACCCAAGTATCAGAATTGGTAACCTAAATTTTTGCATTAAATTCTAGAAAAGCTTTAACAAGTACAAAATTTTAACAACTAGAATTTCAAATACCATAGTAACAACTGGTAACTTATTACCAGTCAGGGATTTAAAACCATGATAATTTTTCTTATGGTAACCAAGAAATACAATGCAACCTCTACTGGGATTTAATCAACAAGTAGCCGAAATGAAAACCTCTATGGACGATCTCTTATATAGCTTTATTGTTGAAACAAATCAGAGATTCAACAAAGATGTCACAAGTCTTGATAATATTGAAACCCATTGCACTAATATGAATACTACATTAAAGTCACTAGAGGTGTAAGTTGGTTAAATTGCCAATGCAATTAAGAATCAATCTTTCGACAAGTTCCCAAATGACCCAGAGGCTAACTTGAGGAAGCATTTTCAATTTGAATCCTTGCTGATAAAGTATAAGTTAAAATAGTTAGAGTCTACCATGATAACTTTGATCATGGAGTTGAGGAAGCTAAAGAAGTGGAGTGCCAGAAACCATGCACCTTAACATACTTTCGACATCTATTTTGATCCCCCACGAATCTTAAAGATGTCAAGCCAAAGATGTCAAAATCAAGTGTTACTTAGGAGGCTGCCCAAGCTTTATTTTATTTTGTTTAGTTCTATTTTGTTTTAGTTAACTTGTAGTTATTTTGTTTATGGTGTTTCTGTTAAGAATATGAGCACAAAAATTGAATTAATGCCCTCGTGTTTAAATTTCCAAACCCCAATGTCAATTTTAAAAACTTTTAATAAGTTTCAGTTCACTTCAATACTGAGAGGCATTGAAAGACAATGCACTTGCATTCCTAGTATGACCCAACTCTAAGGTGTTCACCTTCTTGCATTCTAATTCAATGTTAGGGCGGTCAATTTCCAATGCCCCATGTTAAATCTTAAAAGTTCCAAGGATCCTTGAAAGCTATCAACGCTCTCGCATTATTGATTGACGCCCCTACGTCAACTATTCACTTAGAAGGTCAACCGCTACCAGATCAATGCCCTCGGGTTACAATCAATCAATGCCCCATCATTTGTCATTTTTTAAAAAGTGGTTTACTGCTAAAAATCAAAATGCTTCGGTGTTCAACAGTGCAACACAACAACGTTCTTAAGCCTCAGAATTTGAAGAGTCAAATCATTTAATGCCTCTACATTCCTAAAGTACAATGCTCCTGGGTTCATGCAGATATGATGAACACTCCAACATTATGAAGACAACGTAGCTGTGTTCACTCAAAAAGTAGATTATAATACCCATTTCACCACATACAAACTCAAAAACTCACATTTCCTCTCAACTCAAACTCAATCCAAGCCCTAAATTTACTCAAACCAACCTTAAAAACACATTTACCATCATCCAATCACCTTCTTCACAAATTGAAACACAAAAACACATCCAAAACATAACATTTCAGCCCAAAACCTAAATTTACACCAAACCCATACTCTTTATCTGGTTTTCAGCATAGGACCAAAGAGGAATAAAATGAGCACTTCAAAGAGCCTATCTTACGACACCACTTGGTTCGTATCTTAAAATATGATGGATCATTTCCACAACATGATACTCCGTAAATCTATCATTCCAAAGAAAGGCTTTTGTTGGAGCTATGCTTACGTGTCATTTAAAAAACATTGTTAATATTAAACATATATGGTATAATACTTGTAACATTATAGACATTGTATTATCTAAAGGACTTCAGATCTAGTTTAAAGGAATTTAGATCAGTGCTAAAAGTTAGCAACGCTGAGAGTTATAAATGCTAAGAGTTAACTAAGAGTTAACAAGTTATAAGAGTGAGGAAAATTTAAGGAGTTAGAGCCTTGTCTATAATGAGACAAAAATCTGAGGGTATACTAGTAATGACATAATTGGAAAGAGTTACAATAGGTGCTAGAAAATGTCATTATGCAAGTATGTTTTTAAACACTATATTCCTGATCTATTTTTATCGATGTAGATCTGTTGGTGAATCTCTTTTATATAGATCAATGTATGTCTATATCTGTAGGGTATAAATAATTGTTCTTAGCTGACAATGAGCTTAGAGCTCATATAGGCATGCGGGTATTCAGTCGGGACTGCATACCGAACAAACTCACAAGCACCTATAATAGATATCCTATAAATCTATCAATTAAGGGTCTTCTTGAGTTTAGTAGTATTCGTAGTCCTTTGACCTGAGTGTTATAGTGGGTTTGTGAGTAATCCACCATGCTTTGGCTT
The DNA here is from genome assembly GCA_946807835.1 of Ailanthus altissimus. Lineage (NCBI taxonomy): Eukaryota > Viridiplantae > Streptophyta > Magnoliopsida > Sapindales > Simaroubaceae > Ailanthus > Ailanthus altissimus. The sequence continues at coordinate 12,362,774 of OX327684.1, forward strand.
CATGCATATCAAGAGACCTTTCATGGTTTAACCGCTAGGTGTCGCTAGGTATGGTTCAATGCTCATAGAGTACAATGTGCATAGATATGAGATCCGTCAGCTTATATGAGTGAGTTTTATATCTTAATCCTATAAGAATTATGTTTTAGAAAGTCTTTTGGCCAAAAGTAGATACCCTAGAAAAGAGTTTTCCGTATGGTTAAACAATATCGCAAAGGGGTTTACGGATATTATTTTACTAAAATACAAAGTAGAGATAAGTTTATAGATATATGTATGGAGATTTGACAGTGCTGATATATGTCTACGCACATCCAAGATAGAATTGATGAAAGGACTATACGTATGCACTATGAACTTAACTTGTATAGTCTATTGTGTTGATTTGTAATATATGTGACGTGTGCGTGGGGCATCAATCACAGACTCTTGGAATAGTTTCGTTTGATGAATCGGCGTGGACTTAGAGAGTTATGAATATGAAGTGTACTCGTTGTGCACTATAGCAATGTACTAGGTTGAATAATTTAATATAGTAGAATCTAGCAAAATAAAATAATTATTTCAGGAACCTCGGGATGCACGCTTGCTAATACTTAAGAGTTAATTATAATAATTAGTTAACAATTATTGTTGACCAATTAAATAATGACATATGGCGCATAAGGAGCCTTTGGTTAAATAACCTAGATTAATTATTAACTAAGGTTAGGTTAGGTAGGGCCTACTTTGAGTTAACTTGGTAACCAAGTAAGGGCTTAAGGGTAATTTTACATATTTAATTATTAAATATTCAAGTTATTTATTTAATAATTAAATAATGCTTAAATAACCTAGGTTAATTATTAACTAAGGTTAGGTTAATTTATTATTTAATTATTTACTTGTTGGAAAAGTAAGTTAACCTAACTATAGTTAAATGTTAACTTGAGTTAAGTTAATTGAATATTTTATTATTTACTTGTTAGAAAATTAAATTAACCTAACTATAGTTAAAAGTTAACTTGAGTTAGGTTAAATGTGTTGGGTTATATGTGGGTTGGGTGGTACAAATAAATAAAACTTAGGGTTCTTTGCATGTGGGTTGTGTTCATCATACAAACAATATACATATCTCATACATACATGTGCACAGCGGAAGATTAAATATAATGAACACAGAAAATAACATTTGATTAAACTGAAATTCGAAATTGAGAAATATCACCAATGAAGCCTTTGGATTAATTTTCTTTGAAGTCCACCATGAAATGAATCTTTGATCAATTCTAGCAATCAACAAGGGTGGGTTTGATTGTCTAGAATGACAGCATCTTAATCCAGCATATGTGTTTAACTCTTAAACATTTTACAAAGTTAAACCATTTAACTTAATTAAATTTGTTTTTCCTTTTATTCAACTCTTGAATAAATAAAACAAATCTTGTTTTTATTTATTACACTTAGTAACCATTAATTCAATTTGTTTTGTTGTTTTAACACTTAAAACACAAAACAAACAATTTCAATTTCTCAAATTGAATTGGCTCCCAAAATGCAAAAGCTAAAATCTAAAACCAATTTCAAAAATCTTATGATTTTCAATTTCATTTCACTTTATATACTAATGCATAAATTCCAAACTAATTTGAATTTCATTTGCATTTCATTTGGCTTAACCTAACCTTAGTTAACATTTAACCATAGTTAGATTACTTTAACTTAACCTTTAAGTTAATAAATATTTAATTAATTTAACCATAGTTAACTAACTTAACCATGGTTAGGTTAACCTTTACTTAACCATTAAGTAAAGTTAACTAACTTAACCTTATGGTTAACTTTTAACCTTAGTTAAGTTAAATCATTTATTTAACAATTAAGCAAATAAATATTTATTTTAATTATTTAACAATTAAATAATCATAAAGTTAAAATTACTATTATATCCTTACTCGGTTACCAAGTTAACCTAAAGTGGGTCCCACCATTTGACCATATACTTTAGTTAACGTAACCTTAGTAATTGCTGAATTATACTGTATTGAACAATTCAATACGGTACACTGCCCAAGTGCTCAAAGAGTACATTTCATATTGGGACTCTCTAGGTCTACACCCGATTTGTCAAATGGAACTATTCCATTAATCCGTAATCGATGCCCCACGCACACGTTACGAATATTACAAATCAGCGTGTCAGACCATACAAGTTGAGGTCATAACGTATACGTATAATCCTTCCATCATTTATACCCTGGATGTGCGGGGATATAGATCAGCACCATCAAATCCCCATTTGCTCATCCAATAATCTTATCTCCAGATTCGTATCTCGATAAACAATATACGCAAACATTTTTGCTATATTGTTTAACCCTGTGGGAAACTCTTTTCCCGGGTTTATGCTTGTGGCCACAAGACTTTATGAAATACAATCTCGGAGCATCGGATATACAACTTACCTACGTAAGCTGATGGATCCCGTATCTACGCACACCGGACTCCATGAGCATCGGACCATACCCAGCGACACATAGCGGTCAGACCATGAAAGGTCTCTGACATATGTGGAACCAAAGCATGATGGATCACTCACAAGACCACCGTGGCGCTCAGGTCAAAGGACCACGATTACTACTCAACTCGAGAGGACCTTCCTTTGACGGTTTCATAGGATATCTATTGGGGTCCTCTTAAGTCTGTTCAGTATCCAGTCCTGACTGGATACCCGCATGTCTATACAAGCTCTAAGCTCATGGTCAGCTAAGAACAACCATCTGAACTAGTCAGATATAGACATACACTAATCTATATATTGTGAATTCACCGATAGACCCGCATTGATGATCATAGATCAGGAACATTATATTTGAGACATACTTACATAATGATATTTCTTAGCACCTATTGCAACTCTTTGCAACTATATCATTATAAGTATTCTCTCAGGTCTTTGTCCCATTATAGACAAAGTTCTAACTCTTTAGACCTCGCTGACTCTTATAAACTGATAACTATTAATAGTGCTAACTATTAGCATTTATAACTCTCAGCTTTGATAACTATTAGTTCTGGTCTAAACTCCTTTAAACCAGATCTGAACTATTTCAGATCAAACAATGTCTGTAATGTTACAAGCATTTTACCATATTAATATGATATTAACAATCTTCATTCGAAATGTTTATTGTATAAATATTAACAATTAATATTCATACAATATTGGAATGGCACGTGAGCACCAGCTCCAACAAAATGAACATTTAATTAATTACTTATTTGATAAGTAAAATTAACCTTACTTGAGTTAGGTTAAACTAAACCTAAGTTAAATGTTAACTTTGGTTAAGTCAAATTAAGAATTTAATTTGGTTTGTTTTAAATATGTGAGAAATTGAAACAAAGGGGTTATAGAAGTGCAAATGGTGCGGTCGGCCATATGATGGGTAAATAAGATGAGAAGTTGTTTTGGTGTTTCATTTTTAAGTGTTAAAAAATAAAATAAAATAAAAAACAAAAGAGCAAAAGTTGTTCTTTTATTATTCATCTTTTTCTCTTAATAATAGGCCACCATTGTTGCATTAGAGTTTGTTTTTGATGAATTCAAATGTTGAATAAATCAAAAATAAATTTATTGCTGAAGTGTTAAGCATTAGATTAAGAGTTAAACTAAATGGTTTAAGTGTTAAACCAATCAAGCCTACCTCTGTTCATTGCTATAATTGTTAATGGGTTCATTTCAGGTAAAACACCAACTTAATTCGTTCCAAAGGTTTGTGAGGTGAATTTTCAATCTTTAATTTGATTTCATTATAATAATGAGACAAAAACAAATTATAGTGTTCATTGTTTAGAAAATTAGATTCTCAACTTTTGTTGCATATATGTTTATGTATGAGATGCATAGATTATATATATATGATAAGGGCAAAATTGTCATATATTTTCTCATGTTTTTATTATTGATATTTTATTATTTTATGAGAATAGATGGCTATTTATGTGTATTATTGTTATTTATAGGGACTTGAACGAAATTTAAAGAAAGAACGCAAAAGGAGCGAAAACAGGGACTAAAATGCAAAGTTTTCAAATTATGAGTCCAGCGCCCCCGCGCCACAAGTATTGTCGCCCCAGCGCTGAATAGTGATCGAAATAAGAAAAACGACCTGATTAAGTCGCGTCTAGCGCCCCAGCGGCAGACAGTCACCGCGCCAGCGACGCTCCGTCGCCCCAGCGCCATAAAGTCACCGCGCCAGCGGTGAAGCCGTTTTTATGCAGCGCCCCAGCGCCAAGATCCCACCGCCCCCGCGGTGAAGGGTTTTCACGCGTCGCCCCAGCGACAGATGCATAGCGCGCCAGCGGTAGTGCGAGTCCTAGTCCGACGAGAATTGAGATTTTCAAGCTCATATCAATCCCTATATAAAGCCACTCGTTCCCAACCTTTAAGAAAGAATCGAAGACGACCCAAGAGCACCAAGAATACAGAGCACGAGTCTTGGAGAGCAATAGGAGCTTAATTGAAGCAACTTTAGAGAGAGATACAAGACGCTCTTTGGCATCAAGAGTTCCTAAGCAGCGCAATTAAGAGCAATTCGACGTCTATATCGGTTTGCGATTAATTGTATCATGTTTTATAATTATTTCTACTGCTGTTCTCTTGTAGCCATGAGCTAATTTATTTTCTAGGGTTAATATTTGAACTCAATATGTGTGCTTAATTGCCATATCTTTTTAGTATTTAATAAACTTAGTCATTTATTATTTAAATTACTTGTGTTTAATGCTTCAATATATCTGGCCAATATATGGTGAATGAATTGGTAATATTTTGATAAACTCGGAAGAGGAATCAATATATTTAGACCTAGGTAATTTGATGCATGATTGTAGAGTAACATTCAATGTTGCATATGCAAGTTTCAACTTAGGATAGGAATATACCTAATTGGCATGTATGATCAATAAGACCTAATCTTAATGAATCTTAATTTATTACAAGTACCATAGGAATATAGGTATTTGGTAAATTAAGGTATACTTGTATGACCTTGGAAGAGGCTTATGAATACATTAGTGTCTTGATCAATAATAAAGACTAAGTGAGTTAAATATTAGAGGATTAATCATTAGAAACATATTGAGGGATAATATTAATCCTAGGTTCTCTCTACGTTGCTATATCTTCACATCTCATTGCATTGTGTTTTTACTTTTATATTTCTTACATTCATTCTTAGATTTTTATTTTTCTGAATAATTATTAGGAAGATATAATTTTAGTAATTGGTTAATAAGAAGAAATTATCCCTGTGGGTTCGACATCCGACTAATTAGTCTCTTTATTACTTGCATACGATAGTGTATACTTGCACTTAATTTATGATATAGAAATATCGCATCAATATACAAAATATTTTATGTGATGAATATGCACCACATACACACACCCTCTGGTTTTAATCGGTGCCCAACAGCTTGACCTTAGATGAGGGGTTCTTCCCCAACATTATTTGGATGATCACCAAGCAACATTAAGAGACTTTTTGTGAGACGCCAACTATGGGTCTTGTGATAGTCAGAGAGTTCTATGCAAACATGGAGCATATAAACTACCACGTGCAGATTCGACTGAGAATGGTGCCTTTAGACTATGGCACCATCAATGAGTTGTTTGCACTACCGATTGATGTGCTAGATGAGCACCCTGAAGTTAGGAGATACCCAAACTATAGGCTTATCATTTAGACCTTGTGCGAGTTGAGCACCGAGTGAAAGATTTTCCACTGTCTATCAATTCACTTTAGATCGCGTGTTCTGACTAAGGACACTAAGGCATAGTACGTGTTCCTTACTTTGTGTACCATACCGGTGATGCACGTGAATGATGTCACCAAGGCCAAGTTAGTATTACTATTTACTATTATGACCAAGAAGCCAATTAGCATTAGAAGGATCCTACAAGTAGAGATCTTAGCTTGCTTGAGGCTAGCCAAGAATAGCTTATGTCTGCCATTACTAATCATCACACTTTGCACTAGGGCTAGAGTTTGTTGTGAGGCGCATGAGGACTTGATACATCTATTAAAGGCCATCAAATTCAGCACCATTTAGATTTGTAGAAGGCAGGTGATAATAGTATAATGACAATAGTATTTTAACACTCTAACTTGGGTATTTTTGCTTTAATCCATTAATATTTGGCTACTTATTTGTGTTTTAATCTTGAATAGGTGCGTGAAGGAAAATATGATGTATAGGAACAAACGGGAAACGAATCGAGTGAGAAACAAGAAAAATGCGCTCAAAAGACTAAAGAATGGAAACAAGTGGCTGGGCGCCGCGGCAGCCAGAACAGCGAGTGAGCGCTGCGGTGCTTAACACCTAGCGCCGCGGTGCTCGTCGAAGAATTGTGGAGACCTATCCTCGTGTCCAGCGCCGCGACGCCTATGTGAGAGATTTAAATACCTCTCCTCAATTATGATTTCAGGTTGGCTTGGTGCCTAGGGTTTCTCATCGCAACAACAACACTCTTTTATGGTAAAAATAGAGAGACTTAGCAAGGAAAATAACACAAGCAACAAACACACATTCAAGCCAAGAGATCAAGGTGAAGTTATTGAATATTGAAGATTGAAGAATCAACTCTTGAGCAATCAAGGCAAGAGGAAGAAGAACAACTCAGGGCATCACTTGTTTTGTTTTATTCCTTACTTTTAAGAGATGATTTCATTCATTATATTTTCATACTTTTGCTTTGATATTCTTGTTTTGATCTAGGGTTAGACGTTATTGAACCTAGTATGTAATTGATTCTTTTAATCTCTTAGTTATGAACTTTTATCCCTTAATTGATTCAATCTATCTATGCTTAATGCTTTCAATTTTATCCTTTAATTGATTCAATTTTATCCCTTACTTGATCACTATTTTGATTGTTTAGGAACCATGATAACTTTGACGAAAGGAATCATGTGTTTAGCCTATGGTAGATTGATACATGATCATAGGGTAACATCTATGAGTTCCATCTAGGATAAACATATACCTAGGTGGCATGTATGGTTTGATTAGACTTAATCTTAATGAGTTGCATCTTATTCGGATTACTATAGACATATAGGTAATTGTTAGGGTGTGATATTATCATTCGACTGTCGACAGAAGCTTATGATGAAATCAGTGTCTAGCCAATTAATTGATAAAAAGGAAAATAACTAAGGGGTTAAAGGGTTCAGTGAACTACTAAGGGATGTGTCGATACCCTAGATTACTTATCAATTGAGTGAATTCTATCTCTAAGTATTTGCAATATTTTAATTAAGTTCAGTTCAATAGCAATAATTTAGTTAGTTAAACTCTATCCTTGAATCTAGTCTGGATAAAGGTAAAGTAGAGTAATTTTAGTATTCGATTGAAGAAAATAGAAACAATAGTCTCTGTGGGATCAATAATCTGGACTTAGTCCTATATTACTTGATACAAAAAGCGTGCACTTGCGCTAGGTCATAAAAATAGACATCAGCAGGGAGCCAGAGGTAGCCATCATATTAGGGCGCTCAACAGCCGCCACCAGTAGCAATCGATATAGTAGAGCCCTCCTCATCAGCAGCAATAGGCTTATCTTAGAGCATGGCGACCACAGCCAGACTCACTCATTTAGAGGCCTAGTCTAAGCAACATAGGAAGAGCTTGGCAACACTCTACTAAAATTTCTCGTCCTTTAGAGACTACAAATTCTAGTGGATCTAGAGTAGAATGATTTAGTCATATCCTACAACAGTAGCCATCTCCTTCAACACCTGAGGATGAAGCACCATCATAGGATGATTTAGGCTTCATGTCTTTGATGCTAAAGGACCTTGCCAAAGATCCTTAGATGTTCAGAGAAATGTTTCGATATTTATTTTGTTACCACCATAAGAACCATACCTATATTTTCATTGGGGCTGAGGAAACACTTCTTGTGATTATGTTAGGATTGCCTTGTTTTATATATTATTTTTTAGTTTTTGTCTTTTATTTCATATTATTGTGTTTATCTTATGTTAGTTATTTTCTAGTTTATGTCTCTTATTTTAAAAGAAAAACATAAGTAATATAAGTTGTCATTTACTTTAAAATCTTGTGTATATTGCCTTGTTTTCCTTTCTTGTGTTGGGTTGTGATGAAATTTACTTGTCCATTATGAAAAATTGATTGAAATACTTAGCTTTTCAACTCTCTAGGAAATGATTAATTCTTGAAATGATCCATGCATTAACAACTAGACAGAATTCTACTTTAGTTGTAATCACCACTTTATGAGCACTTATCTAAGCTTATGTTATTTGAGTTGTGCCTAGAAAACCCATACTTAAGTAGTATACTATAGTTTTGATGATCGAACGCATTATAACTAGTTTGATTACAACTCAAGGTAAAATCCTAGGAGACAAGCAAGTAGGGAAAGAAAATTAGGCCATTTCTAGACCGTTTGAACTTTTCTAACCTACCTGAGTAAACATTAAACCATAGTCACCCTGTTTGAGCCTGAATTACCATTTTTATTGAATAACCACATTATAAGCCTAAGTCTTGAGTTTAAATACCTTAAACACCCTTAACACCATGAACATGGAGCTCATTGACAAATATTGGGATATTGTTGAGTTAAGTGGTGAAAAACTAAAGTGGAAAAACTTCAAAAATGGGCAAAGTAAGTGCCAAGTTCAATGAGTATAGACTTTAAGTTTAGGGGAGTGATGCTGGCTCATGTATATAGCATTGAATTAAAAAACAAACCTGCATTAATAAATAAAAGTATTTTAGTTTGCAGGGAGGGAGAACGTAAGGTAGCAAGTTCAAATTAGTAGTGCAAAAAAAAAAGGGTTTTGTATTCATGGTGTGAAATAAGCCAAAATTCTATCCTAATATCCCCCACCTTGACCTTAACCTTACATTACAAGCCAATTAAAGTCCTAATTGATCCATATTATGTGTATTCTTACATTAGTGAAGGGTTGCATAAATGATTAGCCTATGGTAGTGCTATGTTATGAAAATTATGCTGAGACAACGCTTTTCTGTACAAACTTGAGTTATTGAGCCTATCTAGGTAAATTTGACTTACATTTGCTTATGTCACACATACACGATTGATTACTTGTAGGGAATAATGAAGGTGCTTAATTATAGTATTTATGGATTATTGAAAGTTATTTACCAAATCTGAATGAGTTAAAGTTGATTGCAATAATCCCTATGATAAATAATTGATCATTAATCCAATCCTACCTTGTTATAGCTTTCTTAGGTTTTTAATTTTTAGATATTCCTTAATTTTTAGTTTTTGTTAGTTAGTTATTATCTTGAGTGTGTTTTTCTTTCTCTCCAATTGCTTGAGGACATACAATTATTTAACTTTTGAGGAGTTTGATAAGTATGATATTGACATAGATTTTGGCCCTATTTTAACTTAGATTCTTGTCGTTTTCAAGTAATTGTACGCTATTTATGCATACACATGTTGATTTTGCAAGATAAATGATGAAATAGATGAATTGGAAGGAAAAACATCTAAAATAGAGCCAAAGAGTGAGAATTCAAATAAGGGCATTGAAGAAATGATGAACGTCGCTGTGTATATCATCACACACGCCAATGTTCATCCAACATAATGAACGCCCCTACGTTTATGGGAAAGATTAATGTTATGGCGTAAGGATGGGAACAAGGCTGTATGAATTTCTGAACATCTCCATGATAGCCAACACTCTCATGCTGGTTTAGTGGTGCAGTTGCGTGAGAACACCCCAACGTTGAACACAAGAACGCCGTGGCGATAGCAACCCAAGAGAAAACTCTGTGGCATTACTATTTTTATCTACACTATAGAAAGCCACTATTTTAGAATTTTCTAAGAGGCTAGACATTTCAACTTCAGTTCTTCACCAAAGTGACCCTTCTAAGTTAAAAATTCTTTATTTTTGGTGAAAACAAAGAGCAATCAGCATTTAAAACCATCTTGGAAAAAGGAAAATACAATCAAGGAATTTGAGATATCACAAAGAAGATATCCTTGAAGCATGAACTTAGGAACACCACTGAAGATTAAAGGCCTCAAGAGTGTCTATAAATAGTTTCCATTCTCTATTTATTTTAGTTACTTGTATTTGAATTTTATATTTGTAGTTGTTGTTTTAAACATGAGTACTATATGAACCTTTGGATTAATGTATTTGAGTATTTAATTATGAATAACTAAACTTTATGGTCTAGGGCTTGATGCAACTCTAATAAGTACTATGTTTTGATGTATATAATTGATTGATGACTATATTTTACCTTATTTATTTATACGTTTTTGAATTTAATGCTTCTATTTGAATCAAAAAAATTGATAAGATGATTTAGACTTGTGAGTTATGCGCTTGAAAAAGTTTAACTCATATGTTGGATTTGATTATATAGCATTTTATTGTATTGAGTTGGGAGACTAAGGAATTAAGTAACCTCTTAAATGTAGCATAATACATGTATACATGACCAAGTTAGATAAAGATATCAACTTGATAGTGTATACATAGAGTCTCACTTGATGCTTGGGAGAGGGAGTGAGCCTATTTCTAAATCCTTGGTTAATGAATTCACAAAAGTAGTTGTTACTAACTATTACTAAATAACTTAGAAAAGATATAGTGAATTTAATACCCTAGGATCTGTTGCTATAATAATTTCCATCCCTTTGAACATGTTTAACTTTTAGCTAATTTTTGTACTTTTAATTCCTTAACCATTTTAGCATTTTTAATTAGCCTAGATAAAGTTACATTGTGAATGCCTTTGTGCTTAGTTTTAGTTTAGAAACCAATCTCTATGGGATGAAGCTCTACTCACACTTTATTACTTGCTCATGGCCCATGTACTTTAATTTAATATTTGTACGTGTTTAATTACGTGAATAATAATGCATCTTGCTTCTACCGAAAAAGCTCAAATATCCAGGTCAGTCCCTTTAAAATTCATCCCGAAGCCTAGAACCCAAGAAGAACCCAATTAATAAGTAATACAGATTGATACTAGGCTTAGCTATATGAACCCCCTTTGAGAATACATCGTAAACTGGGACCGTCTTGGAAGATAGGCAAGAAGCCTGACAACTCAAGTATCTTGCCCCCCCCCCCCCCCCGATACATATTAATTGACGGAGTACTATACTGAAGACCTATACATGAGATGTCTGAAACCACAAGATGCTGAGCAAGTCCTCAAAGAGATCCTGGAAGGCATCTATAGAAACCACTCAATAATCGAAGCTTTGGCTTACAAGGTCATTAGGACAAGATATTACTAGCCCATTACCCTTCAAGATATAAAAGACCTGGTCAAGAGATGTGATGTATGCCAAAGATTCACCAATAAAATCTAAGCTCCACCCAAGAAACTTAGCATTATATTTGAGCCATTGCCCTTTGCCTAATAGGGGCTCAATTTGATAAGACCTATACCTCAGGGGAAGGGTTCTTTCAAATATGCCATTATCGCGGTAAACTACTTCACCAAGTGATAAAAGCAAAATCAATATCGAATATCATTAAGAAGAGTGTATAACACTTTGTGTGGATAAACCTAATGTGTAGGTTCAAGGTACCATGCACCATTATAACTGACCATGCGAAACAATTTGACAACAACTTCTTCAGAGGGTTTGGCAATAACTTCTTCAAAGGGTGTGCCAGCTTCTATTTGCTTCCCAAGCATATCCTAAGACTAATGACAAGGTAAAATCGTCCAACAAAATCATTAAAAAAATACTAAAAAAAGAAGTTGGCTGAAAGTCTTTCAAATCAACAAATGTTTGAACATTTTGAGAATTAATAGACTCTTACTTTTCAATAAATACATGCAAAGTTTCTTCAAGATTTTTCTTATGAGGTGGGACATATGGTGCATAACCTTGATGGTTTTGAAAATTTGGTGTGGTTGGAAAGGTGGTTGTGAAGCATGTGCTTAAGTGTCATTCCTCAAACTAAAATTCGGGTAATTTCTCCATCCAGGATTATAGTTTTGTGAATATGGGTTATTATTTGACTGCTTGAACGTGTTTAGAACATTGGCTTGTTCATGAAGACATTCCCTAAATACAAGCAAAGTTGGGCAATCGTTGGCAGAGTGATATGGGTTTCACAAATATGACACATAATTTCTTGAACATATTTTATTTGACCACTCTTTTTCATTTCTAATGTTTTGACTTTTCTAGCTAGGGATGCTAATTTGTCTTGAAGGTCATGGTCTTCTCTAAGATGATAAATACCCCCACTAGATGTAGTAGTTTGATTTTTACTAGGTGCCTCATAAGTACCAGCAGTACCCCAATTTTGAGCATTTTCTGCTAGTAAGTCTAAATAGTTCATTGCCTCTTCTAGATCTTTGTCCTCAAATGTTTTATTACACATCATTTTTAATATTTGCCTAACTTGGGGTGTTAAGCCCACATAGAAATTTGAGACTAGTCTCTATGTTTCAAAGCCATGGTGGGGACAGGTATTAAGTTATTCCTTATACCTTTCCTAACATTGGCAAAGGGTTTTTCCTGGTTTTTGGGCAAAAGTGGTAATTTATCTTTTGAAAGAATTTGTTCTATGGGAAGGAAAAACTTTTCTTAGGAATTGTTGCTGCATCTCATCCCATAAAGAAATGGATCCTAGTATAAGGTTTTGTAGCCATGTTTTAGCTTTATCTTTTAGAGAAAAAGGGAAAAGCTTAAGTCGAATTGTGTTCATGCTACAATTTTGGTCATTATACGTGTTACACACTTCTTCAAATTCTCTTAGATGCAAAGAAGGGTTCTCTGCATCTAAGCTATGAAAAGTGAGTAAAAGTTGGATAATGTCTTATTTAAAATTAAAATGTGTTGCATCCGGAGGAAAAATTAAGTAAGATAGTGCACCGGTTCGTGTAGGGTTCATGTAATCTCTAAGTGTCCTAAGTCGGTTATGGTCATTATGTTGAGACTAATTGTCCCCTGAGTCTATGAGTCCCTCAATTTAATTTTCACTCATGGTGTTAATTGGTGAAGAATGAGAAGATAAAGGAGAATCTAACAAATTATCAAAGAAAGTTTCAAAATTGTCTTTCACTAAACGATGAGAATTAGGATCTTGAAACCAACCACTCATACAAAGAAATAAAACAAAATACAATAATAATAAATAATACAAATAAGAAAAAAAATAAAATAAAATATTAAACATAGGTAAATAAAATAGGCAAAACTAAAATTAGAATAAAATAAAGATAAATAATTAGAAGTTAGATTAGTAATGTTAGATTAGTCAATGTCAGATTATATAATAAAAAGTTGGTAAATAAAGAGTAAAAGGCTTAGCCTTCCATGAAAATAAAAAGCGAATAATAAATAAAATAAAATAAGTTAGGAGGCTTAGCCTTCTATGAAAAATAAAAAGCGAATAATAAATAAAGTAAAGCACGTTAGGAGGCTTAGCCTTCCCTAAAAATTAAATAAACAAACAAACGACAACAAAAATATATATGTTAATTTCACTTCCCCGGCAACGGCGCCAAAAACTTGACACATCCAAAATATAGGAGTTTATTCCCAAGTTCAGGATTGTCGAAGTAATAAATACTCCGATGAAAACGAGGTCGATCCACAGGGAAGTAGAATTAAAATTAAAAAATATAAACACTTTTAAAGGCAATTAATGCAATATTAGATGTTTGCAAATATTAATTCACTTATCCAATTAAAATAAAAGCAAAGGTTATGGGGATCCACTATTGGCATAAGAAGTAAGAATATATTTAATTCTTTTATAACTCAATTGAAATCCTCACACAAAGGAGGTTCCAATCGAAAGATATAATAATTAAAGTTCATCATCATTTATATATTAACTAGTATTTATTTCTTTCAATTATTATATACCAAATCTTATAAATGGGTTCAAGTATTTATTATACCAATCTTTATATTTGTCTACAATAAATCAAGACTCCTACTTTACAAGAAATAGTATATACACCAAATCTTATAAATGGTTTCAAGAATTTATTGTGTCAAGTATAAAGTTTGTCAATAACAAATCAAGATACACCACTTAAAAGAAAGAGTATTTACAAACAAAATAAATACATCATATATAAATTTGCATAACTTAATAATGAAGCATTAAATTCATGAATAAGAGTTTAAGTATATTTTATTACCTTACCAAGAGTTTCACCCTTTCACCTTAGCACAAATAAAATTATTTGGACATAATAAAATTAAAGAAAAAGAAAAGAAATGGAAGAAGAAATAACATGATTTAATAGTAAACAAGAGAAATAATGTTACAAAGAGATAATACAAAAGATAAGTATTTTGAACTAAATTCTAACTCTCTAATAATATGCTTTAGACATAAACAAGCCACCTATTTATAGAAAAACATGAATAAATCGAGACAAATTAGGAGGGAACCACTTGGATGATGAAAGTCAAGAATAGTGGCAAAATAATTTGCATTGGTTATCATTAATGCACCCACTTGATTGTCCAATTCGGAATTGATGTGATCCAAATTAGCTGTCCTTCAAAATATGAAAGTTGTATATAAGCCTCTTATCGTTTCAAATTGAGCCTGTACTACAAATTAGTTATGTTCTAGGCTATTTTTATCCTCTAAATGCTTGAATTTCAAATACTTTGTGAAATACAATATGTTAGTCCATTGAGTCATCTCTTCATAGGATTAAGAATCACTCATATTAGATCCTTAGGTAGAAAGTTATGCCTATTATACCGAACTTAATGCCATTAATGCACGTTAAGAATCACTCCTATTGGATCCTTTGAGAAACCTGAGTGAACTATGTCTTGAACTCAGCCCCTTTGACCAAGCTTCAACTATAACACACATAATAGTGATAAAAAAAATTAGTTTTGTGGGTTCGTGCATTAATGGCATTGCACTCTGTCTTAATTCTAGTGAGAGCTCTAAAGAACAATTCAATTCCCATAGTCGCAACCCATGATTACTTTCACATAGGTGAGTCCTCCAAGAGTATATATAACCCATGCCTTGCAAGAATATTCTTGTCTCGGACTCATTCAGGGTAAATACACTTCTCAACTTCACAAAACATAAGTACTTTTGTCATAAGGATGAGCGGAAGCATATCTCCTCTAGGATATGTGGGTAATATAAATACTAAACAAGTCATGCAGTATGGATTATTTTACCTACTAAACCTTCTTCATGGGATCGCCAATCATAGAAGTTGGGTTAATTCCATAGGTGACTCCTTTGTGGGTTTAAGCACACCCCCCTTGATAATTTAACAATACTTTTCTCAAAGTCTTTTATTTAAGATTTTCCTAAAAAAATCTTTTATTTGTGAGATTTTTATATAATTCCCACTTTATAGAGCATGCTAAACGAAACTCTTTCAACTGGTTGCATATATCCAATTTGATTTTATCTTGAAAACTTTATCCTCAAGTTTGTCAAACCTAACATAATTTGCTTACTCAAACAAAGATGTTAACATAGACCGGTAATATATATATATATAATATTGAATATTCAAAATTTCAACAAAAAAAAAGTATAGAATAGACATCATTTTCATTTTGTCATATTAATACGTAAAAAATAGATAATAAAATAATTAACTTATCTTAACTCAATTAACTACCACATGCTTGTAGAATGCAAATATTTAAAACTACAACATGTTGTCAACAAGAACAATAACAATTATCTTGATTACATATCTATTTTACGTATTATATATAAAACAATAACAAATAATGCATACAAGGTGAAGATGACTTGTATTAGCCAAACATAAAATATCATGCATTATAAATGGCCAGATGCAGATAACCAATATTCATATTATATTTTATAATTGTTTGCTTTCTATAACACTTAATCTAACAATATTAACACAATAGCAGTTACACCTCATGCTTCAAAAATTATATTAACACAATAGCTATTATACCTCATGCTTCAAACTTTTGATTATGTAACATTGAAGCATATATATAGTATTTCACTACCATAAATACAAATACTAATACAAAACTTATTTGATCAACATATCAAATATCAAGAATGGTAATCGAAACTATAAATATTTTTAACTTGAAACTAAAATGACCTTTGGTCATTACCATACTTGATAAAATTATTAAAGAAAATAGAACACTACAAGCCTATTTTAGGGATATATTTTTACCATTAAAAAAATTCATACAACTAAAAGATCATCAAAGAATATAATTAATGACTTCGTATAGTTTTACTATTCAATATTTAAGCAACCATCATTGTAGTACAAAAAATCATGGATATAGTCATGAGTTATAAAATAAATAATTTTTTGTATTCAAAGATTGCTTCATTAAAAAAATAGAAATTACTAGAAGCCACAGCATATTCTCCTCAAACTAAAATATACACAAAGTATTATATTTATTTTATTTTCTAAACATTATAGAAATTGTCTAAAAATCTTTTTTCACAATCCACCTTTTTTTAAGACAACAAGCACTAAAGCATTTATCACATATTTATCCCTTAGGGTTAGTGCAATTCATTAATTTCTAGACTACTAAAACGTGGCTTCTGAAATAAAATTAGCTAGGAGGCCCAACCAATTTTTCAGAAAGAAAAACAATTTGACTGAATTCCTTGTATTTTAATTAACTTGACTTAAAAAGATTTGTTATCACTAGAACCACCTATATAAAAAAAATATTAATAAAATGGCAATACTAGACAACGTAACAATTCTAACAACTCAATGTACATCGCTAATTGCTCAGTAATAGAAAGAGATTCAAGGGTCAAGTTACTGTCATTAGCACCGAAGGTGAAGTATGATCAAATTTCAAAGTAGAGAAAGGATGACATTGTTACCAAGAACCACTAACGTAGTAGAGTTTTAATTTATAATCACTTCATTAACAAAAAAATCTACTAGACATACCAACATGAATTTAGATGCATTATTGATAAGATCACATATTACTCATAAACAAACAACATGATGATCTTTTCATGTTCTTATTGTCTTATAAAAAAAGTACTACTCTAAAGAGATTGTTACTTTTGGTGGTCTTGGTGTATCTTGGTGGTCTTTCTTTTTGGCTGACTCATCTTCCTGTTCTATTGATTAGAAGCATCCAGCAGCGCCACTCTGATTTAGAATTCGATTCTAAGGGCTAAGGCTCTCCTTATCCCCCCTATCCTTTTCCCCCAGCAGCCGTGTGTGGGCCACACTTCAGAAAAGACCTATAAGGTGCCCCTCACTTACTTGTGTGAGCCCTCCGCCCACTCATGCTCCTTACCAAGAACCCGGCGCTTCACCAAAACACACCATAGGTTGGTCCAACAACTAGTTGGCTCTTCACCGCTACACATTAGCATAAAAAAGTGAGAGAATAGCCAGCCTTATTCCGTCACCCAAGATCTAAGTCAACACTGAAAAAAAATCTTTTGATTCCTCCCGGCCGGGCCGGCTTGGAAGCAAGCTACTTATCGCCTATCTCACTCATTTTCTTATTATTAGTAAGATATAAGATAGGTTTCCCCTTTCTCTAATAAGAAGGTGAGCTTCCAAAGGTCCTTCCTTCAGCTTGGTGAGCCTTTGTTTTTTGGATCATCTTCTGCCCAAGGTGGTACCCTCCCATTTTTTGGTTCCCATTGGGTTTACCTTGTTTACATATCGATCCTATGGCAGCAAGAAAAGGTGATCTTGTGCTATACTTCGGTGATCTCTTTCCTACCAAGGCACGCAAACTCTCATCATGCCCTAGATCACATTTTGTGAATCGAAAAGGGAAGCCTATTCATCCATCAACTCTTCTCATAGATCGGTGCAATTTTACGAAGCGTCTAAGCACAGTTCACTCGCGTTGATCAATCAAGAGCTTTGCCGCCACTCCTTAAGGTTACCTGTTATATCATACACTTCTTGCATTCTTTCCCACGCTTCATAACCTCCTCTAGCTTCTTAAGGTAAGGTAAAAGGCTAGGCATGGTGATCAAAAGATCAAATCACTATGCGTATCTTGGTGGTCTTTCTTTTCGTGAATCTTAAGGGGAAGCCTATTCATCCATCAGCTCATCTCGTAGATCGGTGCATTGTCCTAAAGCTAAATAGTTCTCCCATCGTTCAAGTAGTAACGAATCTATATGACTCCAAGATTTAACTCTATACTCACAACCACTCTCCTTAATGAGCACGATCACTAGAAGATCATATCAAATCTCCATTGTCAAAGTTGTTCAAAACACAAAATGAAAAGTATATTCTTTTAAAAAACTATACATATATATAGAATAATGTTTTTCTTTTTTCTTCACTCACACACACTCATTCTAATAAAAGATTAGCCCCCTTTAAATAGTTGGAGGTAGTCTAAATAATAACTCAAGAATTAATAAGAATAATTTAATATATAGTAACTTCATATAATAAAAATACATAAATATTATAATTCTCATAATAATCTTAATATTATAAGTAAATATTAGTAACTCTCTAATATTTAATATATATAAAACCTCCAAATAGTAATAATATATAAATGTTGTAACTCACATAATTAACCTAAATTTAATGGTTAATTAAAAATATTATAACCATATTAATGATAATATTTTATAACTAATTATTATATATAAATTATGTAACTTACAAAAATATTTTTAAAAATTTTAAAAACTTTTCTCTTAACAAAATTGTCCATAGCTTTTTTTTTCCTGGTTGAAGTCAATTTAGGTGAGGTGCATTGTTGGTATCTACTGATTATAGTCACAAGAGAAACTACAGCATTTGGCCCATGCACTGAACTTGAAAATGAAAGAAGAAAAACACAATTCTGATTTGCAAGACCTTCCAAATGTTTCAACTATTTTAAGCTTTTACTCAAAGAGGTAACATGTTGTCTGGTTAAAATTACTTGTAGCATCATTCTCAATCAATTTTCTGTAGAAGAAAGTTGACTGCGCGTTAATTCACTACTCAAAATTAGTCCCATTTCCTTTTCATTTTCTATTTAACATAGAGTATAGCTGCTAGCTAGCATCAAGGTGTAGAAATTAAATTGGTCAAAACACGACTTAGTAACTTTTAGTTTACTTGCATCTAGAAAAAGCCACCGGCCTAATCCTTTACCTGAATTTAAATAGCCTCACTTGTTAGTGTTGTCCTCTTAATGTTGACTTGAGTTTCTGTGTCTCAAATCTAAAAGCCTAATCTCTCACAGAACTTTGAAGTAAATCTGTTATAACCATCAGTAATTCAAAGTTTGTTATCTTTTAATATTGTTGTTCGCATGTTAAAAGTTACAAATATAAGTAATATAACGTTGTACAATTCAATATGAAGCTATTTTGAAATTGTTTTAAAGCTATAAAGAATTTTATAACTTGACATTTGTATGTTTAATGTGTGACAATTCACAATAAAAAAAATGTACGTAATTTTTGTGATATAAATATAAAATTTATGATTATTAAGATCAAATTTTGTTATCTCAAGTAAAAATAAATTGGTGCTCAATAAGCGAGGATAAAGCCTATCATATGATTATGTGTACTGTCAATAATAACCTCAAATGATAACTTTGCAATCTTTCATATTAGAAATTTCCTATACTTGGTGAAATTTTTGTCTTCATTATTAAGTAGCAAAGATAATGGTGAAAAACAGAACCTTCCCAGCAAGTAAAATGTCATAATCGAATAGTGTCTTTGATCATCATCTACATCAATTGATTGCCACGTATCACTAATTGAATAATCCAACATCAATGAATTTAACACCCACCTTTTAAGTCTTGAGTTGTTCGTCAGTCCAAAATTGTATGGCAATTCTGTCTTTTCCGTTAGTTAGTTTAGATATTACGTCCTCTGACATGCAATTTTGACACGTACTTTTATAGATAAGAAGCTCAATACTATCATAAAATTGCCTTTATAACAAGAATTTGATTTATAACCTGAAGTGAATAAAAAGGAAGACGACGTTTCAATATTCGAATCACAGCTAGGTACTACCTTAAGTTTTGAGAAACTAATTTTAATTAGAAGCAAAACACAAAGGTTTTTCAACTACGGCACGTAATAGCAAAAAAGAAATAGAGACCAACAGCCACATGATTCTCGTTTTCTCTTTATCATTTTCAATTAATTGATTCAATATCCTATAATTGAACTATTTAATTAATCAGCTAATTAATTAAATAATACATACATTATACATATAAGCTGAACTTTCAAATAATTTTTCAACTAATTTGATTCGGCTGTTGTAATCAATAATGTATCACTCCTTAAGTGTGTTGCTGCCTAATTCTTTTATTCTCTTCTATTAATATTTCTTTTTCTTTTTCTTTTTCTTTTTCTTTTACTTTCTTTCTTTTTTTCAAATTACAAGAAATAAACCACCCTAATTTAGCTCTTCTATTTTTTAAAAAAAATCGAGATAAATTTTGGATATATACAAAGGATATTATCAACAATTCCTTTGAGGTAGGGTCATTTACCAATAATATTTATAAGTTTTGAAAATATACATCAATACCCAATTATAGTCCCAATCTATTAAAATTATACAATAATTTGTTGTAGAATTAAAGGAAATATTTATTGTTTTTGCATTCTTTTAAGTGGATTAAAACTTTTGATGATGAGTTTAGTTTGAAATTTATTTGTTGGTAATTAAATAAATTTTAGTAAATATTACTTAAAATTAAAAAAATTTGTCAAAAAAAAATAACTTTTGAGTGAAGGTTGTGCTCATTGATTTTGTGAAAAAAAAAGAGGAAAAAGAGAAAGAAATAAAGAAAATTGAGAAATATATATAAATTAGGACATAATTGTTAAGTTAGAAATATTGTCAATAGTATTTTTAATTTTTTTTTAGAATCTATTATATTAAAAGTTAATTTTAATAAAATATTATTTACCAGTTAAGTATTGGTGCCTATTTGGCCCATTATTAAATAAGGCCAATAGCCCACGACACAATATTTTTATTAAGAGAAGCTTGAATTAGTAAACAAACTCAATGTTTTTATTAAGAGAAGCTTGAATTAGTAAACAAACTCAAATTAAGTATTTGTATGGATTTCAGCTTAAATTTGAGCTAATTTGGCTATTTGGACTTGGTAAACACAACTTACTAACTTATAGACCTTAGGTATAGGTTGTGTAAGACATGACGAAATGAAAAGTATTAAAATTATTATTTTATCAAATTGTGATTGAATTAAGTATAGTTTTATATAAAGAAGAAATTTCTACGAGAGTGAATGAATTTCACTTAAAGTCTTCTCTTTGGATGTTTCATCACAAGTTAAAAATGAATTAGAACACTAATTAAACTTGAAACTAATCACATTATGTGTGCTCATACATAATTTTAGTAAAATTTGAGAACGTGCACTATAAATATAGTAATTTTTTATTTGATTAAGGGATTAAGTCCATCCGAATTTAGAGATTAAATAGTTTATTAAAATCTTAGCATTTTTATTCTTCAATCGAGCATCTAGAGCATCTTGCTTGTTGTTGAAGCACTCTACAAATAGAGCACTTTCTTTCTAGGATATATACTGACTTGAGCATATAAGTTTTCTTTTCTTTTTTTTTTTTACAAGAGGATAGTATTTTCCAAGTAAAGTCAAAGAATTCTCAAGAGTAAGGAAGACAATTCGTTAAGTTCTAACATTTGAAGCTTTCAGTGGCATCGTTTGTGAGAAAACATTATAAACAAAAAAACGGATATTTTATCTTAAGAGCTCCCTTCTTGAGAGTTGGAGCTAAAGAATCCTTAATGAGAGAGATCTATAGATAATGCGAGAAGGAAAAACTTGCAAACTAGATCAAAAGGGAAAAAGCTACATAATAAACATGAAGAGTTGAGAACAAACAAGAATTCAAAGCAACAATCCTAAAGAATGTTAACAAGCTGTATAGAATGAACGAGAAAAAGAAAACCATTAAAGACACTATTTAGCAAGAAAGGCAAGCTAGAATTTATTCATAGAGGAGATTAAGAAAATAGAAAGACCGAAAAAGTTCGTTAGACCAAACTTCTTCATGCACAATAGAATATGAGGCTCTGAAGAGCACATCTTTTACTTTAACGCAAGGATGATAATGCACTATGTGGAAAATACCCTGAAGTGCATTACCTTTCCTTCTAGTCTAAAGGGATTCACTCAAGCATGGTTTGTCAATTTAAAGGAAAATTCAATGCCGACCTTCGATGAACTAACCACTCAATTCATTACCTAGTACATCCATAATAAAAAGAAGAAAAACTATATCAAATTTATTTTTCATGAAACAATGAGAGAATGAGTTAATTGGGAGTTTCCTAAACCAATTTAATAAGGAGCTCAGTGAGATTGGGAGCTACGATTCAGATGTCGCAACTCAAGCATATTGTAAAGCAATGATGACTTCCATTACCTATTAACGCTACCTAGTTCTACAGAACTTTATGTCTTTTGAATTGATAAGTTATAAATTCAAACAATGAATTCAAGAGGAAGAAGATGAGGCTTTAAAAACAAAGGAAGCTTCTGTGACTGCCACATGGAAAGAAGATTCTCCACCATACAAGAAACGATTTAGAAAAAGGCCTTTCAATAATGAGGAACTAGTAGGAGACAAGCAACAGAGGTTGTACGAGCCTCTGATTCTAATAAACAATAGCAAACAAAATTTTGTAGATGTACAAGGATTTAGGGGGACATCGAGGTTGATATTATTTTCTAAACACTCGAATGACATGAACAAATATTGCCCTTCTACAACTAGAAGGGACATAATCTATCTATACACAGACAAATGAGGATGTAGATCAATGAGTTAATGAGAAATGGGTATTCGTCTAAGTATCAGTTAGTGTTGAAACCTTAAAAAACCACAGTAGAGGAGCCTACGAAAGATCTCAAGCCAACTGAGATGAAAATCTTAGTAACAAAAAATATAACCACAAAGATATTGGGCACAATTTATATATTCCTTTATGACTACTAATATGTGGAAAAAGAAGAGGGTAGTAAGAACAAAATGGACAAGAAAATGAATTTATTGATTAAAAAATGACCTCAAATTAACGGAGAACCAACAAAAGATTAACGAAAGTATTAGCTGCAAAAATGATCGCAATCAACTCTTGGTTAACGTACTATATGGTAGACAACTAAAAAGGGAAGGAAGGGGTGAGTGATGGAGACTATTGTTCAAGAGAGCCACTAAGATATAAATGATAAGAGTGGGAGAAATGCGGCTCCTACCTCTATAGTTATCGAGTAAGACCTAAAGGAGATATCTTTCTCTCGAGAGGATCTAATAGATATCATGCTTTCATATCTAAATCCATTAGTCATCACATTGACCATCAGAAAGAATGTCATTCGATATATTATTTTGGGATATCTTTCTCTTCTGGTAGTCAATGGTGGAAGCAGTATGGATATATCATTTTAGGATACATTCAAAGGATGGAACTTCAAGATAAAGATATCCATATGTGCAACACCGAGTTGATTTCATTTGGAGGATTGATAGTTTAAGTCAAGGTTTTATCACACTATCAATTGTAGTAGCAAAAAATATGGTAGATATGGACTACTTGCTAGTAAATGCCCATTCCATTTATATTGTAATAGCCAAAAGAATCTAGAAAATTGATGATTGATATCACAAGAGAACATGTTGAAGTGAGACAATGCTATACCATCTTGCTGAAGCTACCAAAAGAGGAGAAGAAAGTGGAGAAGCCTTCTAGAAAGGCCTAAAAAGAAAAAGAAACTATTGAAAATGATGGTGAAGAACCTTTAACAATACAAAGGTTCCAACTCTACCATTGGAGGCGTCGCCTCCTAAATAGCATCTATAAGATGTCTAGCCAAAGCCACTACCTCAAGAGAATGAGCGAACGAGGAATACATCCATATGAACATAAAAGAGACAAGAACTATAATTATATCTTTTAACAGTAAACAAAAAGGTGCAACTGGGTACCAATCTAATTAAAGAAAAAAGGGAAACGATGATCGATCTACTGCAAAAAGGCCAGGATGTGTTTTCTTGGTCACAAAGATATATACCAAGAATAAATCATGATGTCATGACGCACAAGTAAAGTATTAAAACAGATTACTAACTTGTAAGGAAAAGGAAAAGAAAATTCACTTTTAAGTGGAATGAGATCATCAATGATGAAGTAGATAAACTGTTGAAAGTGGACGTCATCCAGGAAGTCCACAACCTAAAATAGTTGGTAACGTTGTGGTTGTACCCAAGAAAAAGGAAAAGTTGAGGGTCTGTGTGGATTATACGGACCTTAATAAAGCCACTTTAAAGGACTTCTTTCTACTTCTTAAGATTGAACAGATGATATATGCAACTACAGGGTATGAAAGGCTATCATTCTTAAATGCATAAAACAAATAAAAACATATAAGAATACATCCAAAAGATGAAGAAAAATATCAGTTTCGTGATTAGGAGAGGCATCTATTGCTCTCGAGTAATGCCATTTGGATTAAAAAATATAGGAGCTATCTTTTAACGACTTGCAAACTGATTAGAAGGACTATAAAAGTGTATATAGACGATACAATAGTCAAAAGTAAGAAAGCAGCATATCACATTCTAAATTTACAAGAGGTATTCAATATACTACGGAAGTACCAGATGCACCTTAACCCAGCCAAATACTCATTTGAAAGATCATATAGGACCTTCCTCAAACGTGTGATAGGCACAAGAGGAATCGAAGTGGATCCATCCCAAGTCCAAGCACTTAGAAATACACTGATCTTGAAAACACTTAAAGAAGTTCATATACTAACAAAAAGGATTACAACATTTAGCTGATTCATCTCTAAGATGTCTGAACATTGCAGCCATTCTTTCAAACCATAAAAGCAAAAGAAAAAATGACATATGTATGGTTCAAATCAAATGAAAGCACTTCAAAAATTAAATGAGCATCTGATAAGGCCTTTATTCTTTCTCATTCTATTTTTTAATGAAACTTTTTTCCTTTATCTTGTCGTTACAAGTAGTAGTTATTATTATTTTTAGAATATGACAGACAACAACGTCTGATCTTCTACATAGTAAGATACTACTAGATATTGAAATAAGGTACATTGCAACATAAAAATGTATTCTTGCGTAATCTTGGCCAAAAACAAGTTTAAGAACTACTTTGAAGCACATCTCATCGTGGTGTATACTTCCTACCTTTTGAAGCATAAATTGTCAAGACCAGATGCAGAAGGAAGAGTAACTAAGATAACGCTAGAGCTTATTCAACTAGACATAGAGTATAGTCTAAAGATGACAATCAAGGGGCAAGTAATGGCCACTTCATCCCTAAATATAAACCAGAGGTAGAAAATGATATGCTATCCATAAAACCAGCGGAAGCAACAGAACCTTGGTAGACGCAGATAGATAGATCCTCTGACAAAAAAAAGAATAAGAATCGGTATTAGAATTAGAAGCGCAAAAGGACTTATCTTATAACATATGATCAGACTCTTATGAGCGACGTCTAACAACGAAGCTGAGTACAAAACATTGATCGAAGGGCTAATTGTAATACATTAGCTCATAATTAAAAGACTACAAATTCACACTAATTTCGCACTGGTCACTTCCTAATGGAATAAAGACTACTCAACAAAGGAAGAAAAAAATGAAAGCTATTGATAAGAGCCAAAGAAGATGCTCGAAAACAAGAAGAAGTGACCATCAATCAGATACCTAGAATCCATAAAACAGAAGTAAATAAGCTTACCAATGTAGTAGTAACAGCTGACCATTCCACATATATAATGGTTTCACTCATAGTCAGAGAGAATTATAACAAAGGAAGAAACATAGTGTCGAATCAAGGAGCAGAACACATGGAAACATCAACTTCTATAAATTAGATGACTTCTTACATTGAATGTTTGTAGGACAAGAAGCTTTCAAACAATTAGAAGCAAGCTCAAAAGCTTAAGGAAAGACGGGTTGATTCATGTAATTTAAAGGAACATTATATAAGCATGCACACTTAGGAGAATACCTTCATTACATGCTCAAAAAAGAAAGGTGTAGAATCTAGTTAAAGTACATAAGAGAAGTTGCAAAAACCATTCTAGTGGATGAGCCTTCATCCACAAAGTACTATGGCAAGGATACTATTGCCCACCTTGAAGAATGAAGCCTTAGAGTATGTGCAAAAGTGCGAGAAGTGCTAGAAATACACTTCACCCATCCACTTTCCAACTAAAAATCTATATAAGTTTTTATTTTATGGCCTTTCATCTAGTGAAGAATGGACATAATAGGACCACTACCATTAAGAATAAGAGGAAAGGAATTTGTGTTATTAGTGATAGACTAGTTCACCAAATAGGTAGAGGCCAAGGCCTATAGTATCATGACCAGAATAGAGGTAAAAATATTTTATAGGCTAATATTATAACTAGATACAAGGATGTTGTAGGTATTAGTCTCAAACAATGGGAAACAATTTGTTAGTTCAAAGGTGATAGCCTTCTACGCCAAATTCAAGTTCTCTTTCAGAAGTTATTTATAAAGGAATAGGCAAGCTAAAATTACTAACAAAATAATCTTTATAGTCCTTAGGAATAGATTAGAAAAAAAGAAAGGAAAATAGCTAGAGAACTCCTAGGAGTTTTTTGGGTATACAAAATGACAGAGTATTGATCTATAGGAAGCTCAGTCGATGCTTTAATTTATGGAATGAAAGTAGTACTCCTAGTGAAAGCTTCATTCTGACTCTAAGGACAAAGTTAATGGACCTAATATTGAACAACGAGGTCTTATCCCTAGCAAAAGACCTTGTTGATAAGCCCAAAACATCGTAGCAATCCATGTAGCTATATACAAAAAGAGATTGAAGAAGTAGACCGATCACAAAATCAAGAAATGAGAAATCAACAAAGTATATTAATACTAAGAGAGGCCCTCGATATGAACAAAGAAAAGAATGCAGGAAAGATGGTCAAAATGTGGGAAGGATTATAAAGGGTCATTAAGAAGCTAAACCGAGGAATATATCTACTGTAGACCATAAAAAGGGAACTCATTTTAATTCTATGAAATATATCAAAATTGAAAAGGTTCTATGTATGAATCCCTATATGAATATGTTATTTTGATTAGTTTTCAATAAAATAGTACCTCTTTCATGATTATAGATAAAACGATTATGACTAAGAATTGTACATAGAAATCTTTTCTTTGGGAATAGTAGAAGCATAACTATACTTCCTCAAAAAATTAGATAAAGAGCATAAATTTCATTGAAATAATAAAGTATCTAGTACCTTTATTTTAAAAAATTAAAAACAAAGTTGAAGGGACTGGAGTACTTAGTATCTACCTTCTGAGAATGAAAAAGAAGTTAAGGGACTGAAGTACGTATACCTTTCCCTTGCACCAAATAAGCTCGAAAAGGACTAGAGTACCTAGCACTTACCTTCCAATAAATGAAACAAAAACTCGGGGAGACTATAGTACACAGTACCTTCCCCTCTCGCCAAATAAACATGAAAGGACTAGAAAACCTAGTACCCTCTTTTTAGGAAACGAAAAATAAAAATGAGAGGACTAAAATGCTTAGTACCTTTCTCTTGCATAATGAAATACAAAATGACTAGAATACTTGGTATCTTTCTTTTAGAGAGCAAAAAATGAACACAATGGGACTAAAGTACTTTCCTCTCATATCAAAGTAGCCTTAAAAGACGGAGCACTTGATACTTTTTTTCCAAAGAATAAAAAACAAAAATATAGGGACTGAAATACTTAATATCTTTCCCTCACACTAATGAAACTCCCTCAGAAGAACTTGAATACCTGTACCTTCCTCCTAAGGGAATGAAGAAAGAAATTGAGGGAATATTGATGTATGTAAGAATAGTAGCGAACTGGGTTTGAATAGATACCCCTAAACCTACATCCGTATCTACTTTAAAAATGAAATACCAAATCTTTCACAAACCTATTGCTGGTATAGAGTTTCGTTACTAAATTAGCATTATGGGATATGTCTTTATTACCAAATTTACAATGGGTTATTTACGAATTTTAAATTAATATAATAAAAAACATAATATCATAATCTTAATTTAAATAAAAATCCAGACAATAAGCAATTAAAACCATACCAATTATAATTCCAAATTTGAATTCTATTTCAGTTACGTTAAATGTTATAATATCAATTCCAATTCCAATTTTAATTATATTAAATGTTATAATTCCAAGTCTAATTTTGATTTCAATTACGTTAAATATTATAATTTCAAATTCAATTTCGATTTTAATTACATTAAATTTTATAATTCCAAATTCAATTTCGAATTCTATTATGTTAAATATTATAATTTCAAATTCAATTTCTGTTTCGATTACATTAAATATTATAATTATAAGTCCAAATTCGATTTCAATTACATTAAATGTTATAATTTTAATTCTAATTTCGATTTCAATTACGTAAATATTATAATTCCAAATTTAATTTTGATTTCAATTACATTAATTTTAATCTTAATTTTGATTTAGGTTAAATATTATAATTACAATTCCAATTTCAAATTAAATTACATTAAATATTATAATTTTAAGTCCAAATTCGATTTCAATTACATTAAATGTTATAATTTTAAATTTAATTTTACTTTCAATTACGTTAAATATTATAATTTTAAATCTAAATTCGATTTCAATTGCGTTAAATGTTATAATTTCAAATTCAATTTTGATTTTAATTATGTTAAATCTTATAATTTTAAATCTAATTTCGATTTCAATTACGTTAAATGTTATAATTTCAAATTTAATTTCGATTTGATTTAAGTTAAATGTTATGATTTCAATTCCAATTTTGATTTCAATTGCGTTTAATGTTATAATTGCAAATTTAATTTTGATTTCTATTTACATTAAATGTTATAATTTTAATTTCAATTCTAATTTCGATTTTATTTATGTTAAATATTATAATTGTAAATTCAATTTTGATTTCAGTTGCATTAAATCTTATAATTTCAAATCTAATTTCGATTTTTATTTACGTTAAATGTTATAATTCTAATTCTAATTTTGATATCAAATACATTAAATATTATAATTTTAATTTTAATTTCGATTTCAATTATATTAAATGTTATAATTTCAATTTCAATTACTTTAAATATTGTAATTGTAAATCCAGTTCTAATTGCATTAAAGCCATAATTGCAAAATTTACACCTTCCAAATTTGTATTTGTTCGAGTGTGTAAATAAATCTCGAATCCCATCCAAATATGAAGTTTCATAAACGGGCTATTTTTTCTCATGTCTCTTTAAGGTGAAAGTGGAATTCATGCTTTTTTTTTTTCCTTTCCATTCACTTGGATCTCTTCTGTTTTCTTGATTTTATTCAGATCCTCCTTTTCTTCCAAAAAATAAGAAAGGGAAATTATCTTCTTTGGTGGATATCTCTTGCTCCTGTTTAGTCCCTTATGGAAATGGATGTTTTTATGTCAACAACAGAAGCCCAAGATTAAGGAATTGTTATTTTTGTAGCAATTAGATAAAAGTAACAGTGATTTCACACAAATATACATTTTAAGATGTTATCTTCTTAAGACTTTAATATTCTATTTAATCTTTTAATATTCTATTTAATATAAGAAAAAAGAAGGATGGGATTTCTCTCGCTTTTTGCATGGTGAGCCCTCTACAATAGGCCTACACAATGGGTAGCTTAAACAATATGTCTAAATAAGGACATCCAAACTTAGATTGATAAACTATTCATACTAAACTAGTTATACCCTTTTATAATTTGGGAAGAGTTTAATTAATGATAATCTCTTAACCATTTCATAAAAAAAAAAAGTTATTCAATATATACCATTATTATGATATTACATATTCTAATTTAATTGGATACCCAAAAAAAGATTTACAATTTGATCTATTCGCTGAGATAAAGACGTACTCATCAAACACAATATAATTTTATTTTTAATTATAATAAATATTATAAATTTAAATTTAATTTTACTTTTAATTATATTTAATGTTATAATTCTAATTTTAATTTCATTTACATTAAATGTTACAATTTTAAATCCATTATTATTTCAATTATATTAAATGTTATAATTTCAATTCTAATTTCAAGATCAATTACATTAAATGTTTAAGTCCAATTCTAATTTTAATTTCAATTACTTTAAATGTTACAATTCCAAATTTAATTTTAGTTTCAGTTACACTAACTAGTAAATATTATAATTTTAATTTCGATTTCAATTACGTTAAATATTATAATTTCAATTTCAATTATAATTACAATCATCAACCCCTTTGAATTATTTTTATTTATTTATTATTGAACAATGAGACCAACATTAAACCAAACGTAAGCCTTTTGATGTGGACTAATAATAAATACAAAAGAAATCAACTTATTTTCTTCTCTAAAAGAAATATAAAAAAAAATCATTGATCCGCTCCAGCATCTGAAAACCCTTCAGAGAACTCCATAATGTTTGAATCTACTTTAGAAGTACCTTCCCCATTAGAATTATAATTAACCTAACGAGGCTCACCTTCATAATGCCTCGCAAAATACCCACGATACCAACCAAAGGTAGTGTCAAAATCTTTGGGAAGCTCTTTGTACGCAAGAGGCTCTAACCTTTACGAAAGTTTCAGGTTGAAACTATAGCCACTTGACACTTAAAAGTGGCTCTTCATTGCATCAGTCATATGCTTTCATTGTGCATTGGATCTCTCCGCAAGATCTTGAAAACTCTTCAGTGTAGCTCTAAGGTCTCTAATAGTTCGTTCAAGTTCCATTGCTATGGTTCAAAAGCTTTTAGTATATTTGCTCTGATAGCTACATCGGTTTGGTACTTCCCCCAGTTCGTCATGCTTTTTTATGCTAAAATAATTGGCCCCAGAAAGCTATTCCTGAAGTTCACTAATTTTGGAACCCAAGATGTCCTTTGAAGCTTTGAGTTTGAAATTCTCTTTATTAAGAAAGCTTGCTTGCACCTCCTAAGCAGTCAAGGAAGTTTGTAAAAACACTCCTTTCTGACAACAAGCCCTCATTGGCTCCGTTAAGTTTGACTATTTTAGTTGTAAGTCTAGAAACTATCTGTTAAAGCTCCTCAAAAAGCCCCACCTTCCTACTCAGCATAGAGTTTTAGATCTCTTCTTCCATTCCTCAGATTATTTTGAAAAATAAGGTTTTGACCCCTTACCAAAAGGTTATCCTTATGGTAAAAATACAAGCGCCTTCTTAACTTGTTGAACTCCTGTTGCACTGCCTTTAAAGTTCCAATGTCATCAAACTATCTTGGACAACTAGAATAAATATATAAGAATAAAAGAGAAATTAGACAAAAATATTCAACAAGATAAAAAGAATACAAGCCATAATTTCACACTTACCATTAGAGAGGAAGAACTCTCCCACTTCCAATCTGTCACAGACATGTTTAACATTAAATACAAATTAGCATTAGTAAATAGCCGCAAAAAAATTACAGCCGCAACTTCCCCATCATCCTTCCAAAATCAAGGACATAATTCATCGTTCAAGATCCTTTTATAATAATTCCTAGGTAGACCCTTTCATACTTCCCTTAGAGAAGATTGTCACCCTTATCCCCCTCTTATCCCCGACGAAGGTGAAAGGACCAATCCTCTCTTTTTAACAAAATAAAAAAGAGGAGGTGTAGTATCCTCTTTACTAGCCATTTGATGCGAAGGAAGAATTGCACCCCTTCTCCTAGCCTTAGTATTAGGATGAGGCATAATACTTCCCATTCCTGCTCTCGTCTCTAGAAAGGGGGTATGACCATGAAGTCACTCTCAATGTTGATTGGACGATAAAAAAATATTGATTGGATCCTCTGAGAAAGACGAGATCAGAAAGTCTACACAAAACCAACAAACAAATATGAAAGTAAAAAAAAATACAGGAATCGAAAAGTCACCAAAGCGATAAACTCTTCATTGGTGGATCAATAACAAGTTGGGAAGCTCTTTTGACTCCAAAAGGCCCTTAGTAGACTCAAGAACGAAATATGGTCCCTTCATAGGTTCTTCAAGAACCTCTTGCATCAATAGAAGGAGGCATTATCATAACCTCTAGAATAATTGGGAAATTTTTTGAGTTGATCATTAATTTAATATAAAAAAAATTTTAACTAAAGTTAAATATTTTAAATTTTATTAACTAAATAGATTTTACGTTGACTATTTTATTTTTATTATAATTTTTTAATTAATTATAAAAAATATTATTTATAATGACAATAATAGTTTTTAAAAAATAATAATATAATTAAATAATATAAATTATTTAATATTTTATAAATAAATTAAAAGGAATTAATATAAAAATAAGTGAAAATTAAAAACATAAAAAAAAAATGCTTGTTGGGCGCGCGCCCAAGCATGTGCTCAGCGAGCATTTTGCTCACGCCCAAACATGTGCCTAGCGAGCATTTTACTCGCTGGGCGCATCGCTTGGCGCGCGCCGAACGGACATTTTACTCGCTTGACGCGTGCCCAGCAACTGGACAAAGGCGCTGGGGGCATCGCTTGGCGCGGGTCCAACAATTGGACAAAAGCGCTGGGCGCATGCTGCAAAGCTTGGCTTTTGCCAAGCTTTGCTTTTATTTATTTATTAATTTAAATTAATTATATTTAAATTAATGTATTAAAAAAGAAAATAATTAATTTATTTTTATTTATTTATTTTAATTAATTTATAAAAAATAAAAAGTTATTCAACTAAATAATTTATATTATTAAAATATAATTTTTTATAAAAATAATTAATTTTGACTTTTTATTAAATTAATGAAAAATTATATTTTAATTATATAATATTAATTATTTAATAAAATAACTTTTTATTTTTTATAAAACAATTAAATTTAACTTTTTTATTAAATTAATAAAAAAATTATATCTTAGTTATATAATATAAATTATTTAATTAAATAACTTTTTATTTTTATAATTAATAAATTAATTATTTTCTTTTTTAATACATAAATTAAAAATAATTAATTTAAAAAAATTAAAATAAATATAATTTAAAATTTTTAAATAATTAATATAATTAAAATTTTTAAAAAAAAACTTGGGGCGCATACATGAGGCTTGCGTCCCACGCATGCGCCCCAAGCAATTGCCCCAAGCAAATTGCTTGGGAAAGGGGTGGGCGTATGCTGGGCGTGCAAAGCTTGGCATTTTTTCCAAGCTTTGCTTTTTTTTTTAATTTTTATTTAAATTAATTAATTTTAATTTATGTATTAAAAAAATAATTAATTTATTAAGTATAAAAAATAAATATTATTTAATTAAATAATTTTTATTATATAACTAAAATATAATTTTTTCATTAATTTAATAAAAAAGTTAAAATTAATTGTTTTATAAAAAATAAAAAGTTATTTTATGAAATAATTTATATTATTTAATTAAAATATAATTTTTTTATTAATTTAATAAAATTTAAATTAATTATTTTAATAAAAAATTATATTTTAATAATATAAATTATTCAGTTGAATAACTTTTTATTTTTTATAAATTAATTAAAATAAATATAAATTAATTAATTATTTCAATCAATTAATTATTTTTTTAATACATTAATTAAAATATAATTAATTTAAATTAAAAAATAAATAAAAGTAAAACTTGGCTTGCTGTGTAGCATGCGCCCAACGCTTTTGTCCAATTGCTGGGCGCGCGCCAAGCGATGCACCCAGCTTTTTTGTCTAATTATTGGGCGCGCGCCAAGCGATGCGCCGAGCGCCTTTGTCAAGTTGTTGAGTGCTTGTCAAGCGATGGGCTCAGCGAGCAAAATGCTCGCTGAGCGCATGCCTGGGTGCGCACCCAACAAGCATTTTTTTCCTTTATGTTTTTAATTTTCACTTATGTTTATATTAATTCTTTTTAATTCATTTATAAAAAAAATATTAAATAATTTAATTATTTAATTATATTATTATTTTTTAAAAACTATTATTGTCATTATAAATAATATTTTTTATAATTAATTAAAAAATTATTAAAATTGTAATAAGGGTAAAATAGTCAACGTAACATCTATTTAATTAATAAATTTTAAAATATTTGACTTCGATCAAAAAAAATTTATATTAAATTAGTGGTCAACTTGAGAAATTTCCGAGAATAATTTTAAGAATAACACCAATACTCAAATCAGCAATCTTTTGCTTCTTCAAAGGCAAAGCCCTTGACTCTAAACCCTCAGGATCACTGGTAGTTGTTGTTTTATGCTTCCTAGGGCTTTATGCCCTCTTTCGGGCATTAGAAATTAATCAAGGATATTGTTTGAGAATTCTTCCGTGAAGTCTCTAAGACTTGTGAAAAATAGAAAAAGCTAAAAACAATAAGACATAAAAAATGGAGAAATTTTCTGAGTTAACTGTTATTTTAATATCAATTTTTATTTTAACCGAAGTCAAATATTTTAAATTATACTAACCAAATATACGTTATGTTTACTATTTTACCCTTATTATAATTTTAATAATTTTTGTTGTTATTTAATTTTTTATTTTATTTTATATAAATTACTTAAGACTATAAATTTTTAAATAATTAAAATTTGAATTAATTATAAAAAGATAGTAAATTTATAACAATAATAATTAAAAATAATAACAATAAAATAATAAAAACAAAAAATGGTCGGTGGGCACACGCCTGGGCACGCGCCCAGCGAACATTTTTTCTGTTTTTTTTAATAAATAAATTTAAAAATAAAATAATTAATTATATATTAAATATTCTTTATATTTTTTTATTTTATTTAAAAATAAAACCATCCTAATTTTATTTGTTTTTCTTTTATTAACCCTCACAATATCATCTCTCGTTTTATTCGATCTGTTGCGTTTTGTTCTCAAAACTCAAATCTTAGATCTATTGTGTTTTATTCTCAAAACTCATAGATCTACTCTCAAAACTCATATCATCTCTCGTTTCATCTTTATGCGAAGATCCAAAGATTCAGAGTGAAGAAAAATAGCTGAAGTTTAAAAAAAACGAGTAAGATTTTATTTTATTTATTTTAATTTAATTAATAGTATTATTTATATTTATTGAAATAAATATAATGGATAAAAAGTAATAATAGATTATTAAACTCAATTATTGAGACAGTGATTGTATATATATCTGTTTATGGCTAAGTTGTGGCTGAACGTCGTTGCATATATAATTGTTGGTGGTGGTCGATTGGTGTGCGTTTGCGCGTGGCTGCATATGTAGTTATTGTTGGCCGCCATCGTACACGCACCAGTAGCAACAAGGTGCTTATGTACAACCGTCATGATGAGCACCGGTTGTAACAAGGTGCTCATGCACACCACTGCAACACTATACACCACCACTAAATAGCTCTCGTTTTTTTTGAACCTGCATATTATATTTATTTTATATATTTAAAATAAAAATATATTTTATATAAATAAATAGTTATATATTCAATTACATTTTTTTAATTTAATTAATATATAATTAAATTAAAATTATGTTATATTTTTTTCAGGTATGTCACAAATTTCAACCATTATATGTTTTGGAGGAAGATGGGAGAGTTGTAGCGATGGTTTTGAAA
Organism: Ailanthus altissimus; assembly: GCA_946807835.1. Taxonomy (NCBI): domain Eukaryota; kingdom Viridiplantae; phylum Streptophyta; class Magnoliopsida; order Sapindales; family Simaroubaceae; genus Ailanthus; species Ailanthus altissimus. The sequence continues at coordinate 12,398,488 of OX327684.1, forward strand.
GATACATTGGATATCAAAATATGCATATAACTGTTCCGAAAAATATTAGATACAAAGCGTTGTTGAAAAAAATTTGTCATCTTTTAGGAGTTAATCAGGTGCATTATAAAGTAACTTTGAAGTTTGAGGCTCCTTCAAGTACTATAAAGTTGAGACCCATTCAACTTAAAAATGACAATGATGCAATATTGTGGTTGAGCTTACATAATAATATGGCTACACCGCTTTATGTAACAGTAGATGCTTGAGGACCTGAAAGTAATGCAGAAGCATCAATGAAGCAAAAGGAAGGCTATGCTAAGCAATTCTCATCGATGCTCAACGAACAACAAGGCTACACATATGATCATGGTCAGATATATGGAGATGTTGGCGTTCATCTTAGCTATTATATTGGTGAAAATGATGATCATGGTTACGAGGTTGATGATGATTGTAAAAATGATTATGATGATGATTATGAAGAGAATGGGGATGTAAATGATGATGCTGGTGATGATAAGGATAATGAGGAGGGTAATAATGATGATGATGATGATGATCAGGGTTATGGCAGAGAAGAAAGGATTAAGGTAGAAAATTCATTTTAGTTTCAGCCTGAAATACCACTATTTGACTTGAATGTATCGAAAAAACATTTTGGTAATGGGATTGGTGATGTATTTGTAGGAAAATTATATAACAACAAAGATAAAATTCATGAAGCTATAAGTATGGTTGCACTAAAGGAAAAATGGAGTTTTAGAGTTTATAAATCCACCAAAGATCGTTACGAGTTTAAATGCGATGATGACAGTTGTAAGTAGAGATTTCGGGCAGTGTCGATAGAAGGGCGACATTTTTTATTGTTGGGCGAGTAGATATAAAGCACACTTGTGTTTTGAGTCAATTACGGGATGGTCACCGGAAAGCCGAATTATTGCTAAAATAATAAAAAATAAGTTTACATCGATCAATAGAAACTATAGGCCGAAAGACATTCAAGCAAACATACGTGAACAATTCGGTGTTCAGATAACCTATACCAATGCTTGACGCGCTAGGTACCTCTTATCATAACCTATACCATGAATTAAGATTGATAAGAGGTACTCTTGAGGATTCGTTTAGATTGCTTCCTGCATATAGCTATGTGTTGCAACAAAATAACCCATGTACGGTTACTCATTTGAAAACTGACGCGGATAATCACTTCAAGTATTTTTTTTATGCCGTTAAGACCCTGCATTAGAAGTTTTAATTCATTAATCCAACCTGTAGTTGCAGTGGACGGAACATTTTTGAAAGGTTCCTATCTTGGTACAATGTTTGTGGGCATTTGTAAAGATGGAAACAATCAGATTTATCCATTGGCTTGGGGAATTGCTGACTTAGAAAATGATACTTCTTGGGAGTGGTTTATGGTTAAACTGCGAGAAGTTATAGCAGATCATCAGAATCTTATTTTTATATCTGATTGACATACCCAGTATTGAAAGGGCTATACGGGGTGTGTTTCCTCATGCATATCATGGGTTCTGCATATATCATTTGAAAGGAAATTTAAAGATAAAATACAAGTTACCATTAGATAAGTCTAAAAAGGGGGTATACTTATCTACCTACTTCACTGCTGCCAAAGCTTATCGTGTCCATGATTTTCAATACCAATTAAACACGATGCGATAAATGAGACCTGATGTAATGAATTATTTGGAGGAAGATGTTGGTACGGTGAGATGGGCATGATCATCTGATGCTTTCAGAAGGTATGACATTATGACTACTAATGTCGCTGAGAGCATTAATGCAGTTGCAAAAGAAGCAACAAAGCTTCCGGTGACTAATTTGGTGGAGTGGATGCAGGAGCTAACGTAATTGTAGTATAGACGATTGGCATCACAAAATATGACCAATGTCTTGACGAACTGAGCACATCATAAAGTCATGAAATATAACGATAAGGTAAGTCGAATGAGCATTTCTCCTGTTGATGATTTACGAGTTATAGTTATGGATGGTGGAGTAAATTGGATTGTAGACATTGGCGAAAGAACATGCAGCTGTCGGAAGTTTGATTATCGATAACTACCTTGTTCCCATGCACTCGCCGCATGCAGATACATCAGATTATCGCACGAGAGTCTTTGTTCAACTTATTACACATCTGAGACTTTTTTCCGCGCCTATAGCGAGCTAGTACTTCCAATTGGTCAAGTGTCAGATTGGATAGTCTCAGAGTATTTGAAAAATATAGACATTTAGCCTCCGATAGCACATCGTCAGTCAGGCAGATGTCGGATGAATCAGATTCTACCTCAAGGAGAGGAACCATCAAAAAATATATGTATTTGTTGTAGATAACATGGACATAACCGACAAATGTGTCGAAACCCTGTACCTTTACAGAGTAGGTGATGTATATTCATTTATAAACATTTACCTTATTGATATTTAATTATGTAAAACATAAGGCTAATATTTAAATATTTTTTATTTTAGACAGATTTGAAAAATTAAGGGAAAGAGCTATACCATGAGGCTTAATTATGTATGAGAGTCGAGCTTCGTCACTTTTGTAATTCACTTATTTTGTAATGCACTTATTTTGTAATTCACTTAATTTGTAATGCACTTATTTTGTAATTCAATTATTTTATAATTCAATTATTTTGTAATTCACTTAATTTATAATGCACTTATTTTGTAATTCAATTATTTTGTATTGCACTTGTACTTTATATTACATATTTTTTTATTTTATTTTAATGCACTTGTCTTTAGTATTAATATTGATGATTTTCACAAAATTTTGACAGAATCTCCTCAATAATATGGACGATCCCAAACCTACCATATTGAATAAACACACTTCTATCAAATTGCAAAATCACTTTCGCATGCATACACCCAAATAAACGTTCACAAACAATTATACACCCAAATCAATGCATATTGAATAAATCACACTTCTATCAAACTGCAAAAATACTTTCGTATACATACACCCAAAACAATTATGGTATATCAATTATACACCCAAATCAATGCATGTAAATAAATTATAGTACTAAGTATCTATGAAGTTATAGTCCACAAATCAACGACCATCTTCTGTCTATAAAAGGTACCAATATTAGGGAAAGAGTCAAATGGCCGACCTAACATAAGATATTCAATATACATACAGGCGAAGAAGTCACAATCCCCGCTCCCGACCTCTTGTTGCGGCACATTCTCTCGGATACGAGTCACCGGCCAAAGGAATAAATTTGGGCTTTGTATGCCCCTCAAACTATAAAATCTACACCTTTGAAGGTACAAAGGCATTGCAACACACATAGGCTCTATAAATTTCATGATGGACTCGTCTGAATGGTCGTTCACGCTGGAATCATAAAGAACGATTGCAAACTGAGTAAGGTCGAGTTACGCTACAATCCAATGTTCTTGATTGATATTCAGAGGAATATATACCTACAAAAATAATTATGGTATTATTTTTAACTTAATGTTGTTACATGCATAGTAAAAAGTCATTATTATTCTTAAAAAATACCTTATTGACCGATGCCCACAGTTTAGCGCCAAGTAACTCGGTCTTTGTTCCGAGTGCATAAGCCAACAATATTTCAAGCCAGTCGTTATTGTCTGGAGGATTGGCAGTGAAGGACGTTTGTCACATTTGTCGAATGTACTCCTAAACACAAATAAAAGATACTCGTTAAAGTCGATAATAGTTAAAGTCGATAATATTATATGCACATTAAATGGGTAATATAATAACTTACGTAGAAATATGCATCTGCAGCTGTACAATTCTATAAATACATGTCAGAAAATGTTCTTTGACGCAAATGCAAAACCTTCAAAATATTCATTTATATGCTGCAAAACACACAGAATATGTATAAGTTTTGATATTATTAGACAATTCACAAAACAAAAAAAAAGTTATAATAAATCCTCACCGAATCGTCAATCCAATTTTGTAGTATCTCATTAAACCATGTATTGTTCGAATCTAGTCTATGCAAATGAACCCGTTGTGTTGGGTCATTATTTTTTATCCAATCCAGAAGCTCAGCATATTTACTCTGATCAATAGGAATCAGCTGCCCGTTTATGTCAATAGTAGGTCCTACTTGCAATTTCACAAGTTTCTTCTTCGCGGGCTGTTTTAATGGATTGGTATATAGACTGACTTAAGCTGCTGCCTTCTTGCGAAGGAGCCCATACCTACTTATGTTTTCACCTAATGGAGCAGGTATAATTTTTAAGCTTGTAGAGCTATCAGCAACAGGAGTAAATGACTGATGGTGAGACTCGCTAGCAGGAGCAAATGTATAAAAGTCAGCAGCCATGAATTCGGCACCCTACAAAACCAAACAATACCGGTTAATGTATTGACTTGTTAAACTTTGTATCCAATATATTTTAGGTTTAAAACGTACCATACTCTGCCCTACATCCTCAGAGATCTTGGCTGGTTTAAGCTGTTGCATCAAGAAAGATATCTGATGCAAGATATTTTCTTCAATCTTATTAATCTTGGCTGAAAGCTCTGCGTTACCCTTATCAATCCTGGTAAATATCCTTTTTTCAAGATCATCCATCTTCTTCTCCAGGATTTCATACTGTGATGTTGACGTGCCAGATTCAGCCGCTGGCGGAGCTTTAAATTCATGGAGATGCTGCAGATAATTCAGTGGTAAACTAACCAGTAACATAAGCATCAGATAATTCAAGGGAAAAAAAATTAAATTATTATACCATTGATTCAGTCGCTGGCGGGGTTTCAAATTCATGGTGATGCTGCAGATTATCGGTGAATTGGGTGTCCAGGATATCAACTGTCTCTAACTTAAGACTCCCTCCCCATTTTCCCAATAGAATACATAAGTTTACCGCCGCGCGATAATCCGCAGTCTTCTCATGTTTGCCGGGTACCAACTTTCTATGAACCTCCAAAACCTTTATAATATTTTAGATTTATTAATCATTATTAGAAAATATAACACAAATTATTAAGTTATATATATTTTTTGTTGAACATAAAAGCATACCCCAACACCATCGAAGAGGACATCTACGACGTTTTTGTATAATGGGGTGCTCGTGCCAGACCAATTTAGAATACGAGGAAAATAGTCTCCATTTCTATCGACAAATAGCTCCCCACACCTTTGGATCGCCTCGTAGATTCACACCTGAGATGATAATAAATTTAAATTGTATGATTCTCAAAATAAATTTTTCTCTATCATAATCAATCAAAAAAATAGAATTACTTACCAAGAATGCGTGACAAAATGAGTATAAGTTGTATGATTCTTTATCCCCAGCGCCTGTTTTTTTTACCTTCGCTAACTTTTTAATTGGAGTCATGCATAAACTATTGTAGAGTATAGTCCATGCAATCGTGCCCCAAGGATAAACATTAAACTCATTTAAATTATCTACGAGACGAAGTACAAAATATTGTATGATTCTATTCCGATCACGTGACATTATCAATTTATGAAATACATAAAATAGACATATTTTTACTGCATCTACATCATCGTGAAATATAACGCTGGCGAACCACAATTCCAAATCCTTGTAAGTCAACTGACTTCTACCCGAAAAATATTTATGACAAAATCTATCACCTAACCCACTTACTACAGGATAATCCCTCATCCTCAAACCAGTAATCAAATAAAAATTTTGACGAGAAAATCTAATACGTCTTTTACCTATATATAATCATAATTCTTCATATAAATTTTTGGTATGCACACGTCTTAATAAAATCTCATGTGCTAAAATACTTGAGAATTGAATATTTGATACATCCAATAAACTACAAAAACATGTGGTTCTAAATATTTCTATCTACCTCGAAGTCAATTTATTTTTTATATTTCGTATAACCCATAACTTCGAGTAAGTATGTATGTTCGCTCGACAGAAATATTTTTCGGCAATTACGTATTCTTTTGTGACATTCTCCTTCCTGAAAAAATTAAAAAATTATTAATATTAACAAAACAATAATCAATATAACATATAATCAAAATTTAATTTAATTACAACTTAAGTTACTTTAGATGTTATAACTCCAATTTCAATTTTAATTTTAATTATGTTAAATTTGAAATCCAATTTCAATTTCAATAAAATTAAATGTTATAATATTTTATTTTAATTTCAATTACGTTAAATGTTATAATTTCAGTTCCAATTTCAATTTCAATTGCGTTAAATTTATAGTTCAAATTTTAATTTCTATTTTAATTATGTTAAATATTATAATTTAAAATTGAATTTCATATTCAATTAGGCTAAATGTTATAATTTGAATCCAAATTCAAATTTTAATTATGTTAAATATTATAATTCCAATTTAAATTTTAATCATGTTAAATGTTATAATTTCAATTTCGCTAAATGTTATAATTATAATTATAATTATAATTATAATTACATTAAATGTTATAATTCTAACTTTCATTTCAATTTCAATTATGTTAAATTTCAAATCCATTTTTAATTTCAATTACGTTAAATGTTATAATTCTAATTCTAATTTCAATGTCAATTACATTAAATGTTATAATTCAAATTCAAATTTCAATTTTAATTGCATTAAAAGTTATAATTAAAAATCAAATTTCATATTCTATTATGTTAAATGTTATAATTCAAAATAAATTTTTAATTTTAATTACGTTAAATGTTATAATTCCGATTCCTAGTTCTATTTAAATTTCAATTTCGTTAAATATTATAATTCTAATTTCAATTTCAACTTCATTAAATATTATAATTTTAATTTTAATTACATTAAATATTATAATTTTAATTCTAATTATAAATTTAATTTCAATTATGTTAAATATTTTAATTTCAATTTGAATTATGTTAAATGTTAATATTAATTATGTTAAATATTATAATTCTAATTTCAATTCTGTTAAATTTCAAATCCAATTTCAATTTCAAGTAAGTTAAATGTTATAATTCTAATTTCAATTTCAATGTCAATTATGATAAATATTATAATTTTGATTTTAATTACATTAATATAAGGGAATGATATTATATAGGTATCCTAAATAACTATGGTTAATATAAATTATAAAATTAAATTAAATAAATATATCCAAAACTTGTTGTATGTTATATTCCACTTAACATAGCACGTGCTCATGTTTTGCACCTCTCACTAATAAAAGTGCTAGAATATCCCCATTTTTACATTGTGAGTCGACAGTTATCATTAAAAATATTTTACAAAACATAAGAGATAATGTTTTTATAAGGTGTCTTAAATAATCATGGTTAATATAAATTGCAAAAAAAATAATATATCCTGAATTTGTTGTATGTTGTATCCTACTTAACGTGGCATGTGTTCACTTTTTGCACCTTTCACCAACAAAAGTTTAGAATATTCCCACTTATACATAATTTATGAGTTGGCAGTTATCATTAAAAAATATTATATAATATAAAAAAAATAATATTTTATGGGTATCTTAAATAACCATAATTAATATAAATTACAAAAGTAAAACAATACAAGTACAACCAGAACTTGTTGTATTTTGTATCCTACTTAACGTAGCACGTGTATTCCACTTTTTGCACCTTTCACCAACAAAAGTGTTAGAATATCCCTACTTATATATAATTTGCAACTTTGCAGTTATCATTAAAAAAATTATGACATAATATAAGGGATAATATTTTATAGGTGTCCTGAATAACTATGGTTAATATAAATTACAAATAAGAAAAAAAATACATCCAGAGCTTGTTATATGTTGTATCCCACTTAATGTAGCACGTTTTCTCATTTTGTGTACCCATCACCAACAAAGTACTTGAAATTAGAGTTGGGGTTGAAATTATAACATCTAACGTAACTGAAATTGAAATAATAATATTTAATGTAATTAAAATTTAAATTTAAATTTAAATAATAACATTTAACGTAATTGAAATCAAAATTGAAATTATAATTATAATATTCGACGTAACTGAATTTGAAATTGGAGTTCAAATTATAACATTTAATTTAATTTAAATTGGAATTATAATATTTAATATAATTGAAATGAAATGAAATTAAAATTGAATTATAATATTTAATGTAATTAAAAATGAAATAAAAGTTGAAACTGTAATTATAATATTTAATGTAACTAAAATTGAATTTCGAATTAAAAATATAACATTTAATATAAGTGAAATTAAAATTAAAATTAAAATTAGAATTATAAGATTTAACGTAATTAAAATTAAATTTAAAATTTAAAATTAGAATTATAACATTTAACGTAATTAAAATTAAAATTAGAATTATAACATTTAACGAAATTAAAATTAAAATTAGAATTATAACATTTAACGAAATTATAATTATAATTATAATTATAACTATTGACCTGGAGAAACAGTTCCCCGGGCCAACGAGTCTTAAATTTGTTTATGAATGGAAATGAAGCTTGGGCCTCTTCCTGATGGGAGTGACCAATGCGGGCTTCGGTTTCTTATTTTACTACGAGCTATAAAAAGGCCTGCACAAAACACAAACACAAACTCAATGATAGTCTCGTTGGGGTGGGTTTCGGCAAAGACACTCTGATGTTTAAGTTAGAAGGGATTCTTCCTTTTTGGCAGTCTAATAGGAAAGAAAATAGAAATAATGCTAAGAATAGAGATGAAGAAACCCCTTTTCTTTTTCTGTGCCTCGATTTTTCATGACTTAGGCCTTCCTCTCTCAATACCTTCATTTTCCTTTTTTATAGTGCTGACATTTCAAGAAACTTTGTGGGCTTTCCTTTGCAGTATCTCTGTCTTGCGCCGAATATCTCCTGCTACACTTCTGACACACGCCTAATATCCTTCAGCTGTGCTTCTGACACACGCAAAATATCTTTCTGCAAATCTCGCTTCTGCAGCATGTTAAGTTCCCTTCTGATGTGTTAAGTATATTCCATGGACTTGTCTCCGCCAACAATTTTGGTTTAAGTGAGGCTAGTTTCAAACAGCTCGGGTCAGATATTAGGAGGCTCTCCCCCATCGGTTCAGTTGTGACTTGGGATTCTTAAGAGCGATCCCCTTGTGGAGTATGTTGACAGTACCCAATTGGCCTACCGGGTAGATAATCAACTGACTTCTTCATTGACTATGTCAGGCCTCGGGTCGAGCTGACCTGATTAGAATGTAGATGAGGACCATCGTTGTATTCAAGCCGGCCTAGTCGAACGTGTGTTCTCATTTGCCAATTAAATCCCTCTGAGTCTGAGCCGGTTCTCCGTTGTTCGCCTTTGTTGGGATTAGTCCCATTAACCATTACTTCTGGGCTTGACAATAAATTGGACTTGTTGTGCAAGCAGCGGTGGACTTTGAGGAGAGTGGTCTTTTGAAGGAAGCATCTAACTGGACTCTCGAGGACTGGCCTCTATCAAGTTTAGAGGCAATGGGCTCAAAACACAGGGGGGGGGTTCTTAGGGAGGAAACAATAACATTTAAAGTAATTAAAATTAAAATTAAATTTGAAATTATAATATTTAACTTATGTTTCCACTAATTATTGTATGTTACAATCTACTTAACATACAATAGGTAAATAGTAAGAACATTAGGATATTAAGTGTGAACATTAAGTATATGAAGTGAAAACATATAGTATATTAAGTGGGAACATCTAGTATGTTAAGTGGGAATATTTATTATATTAAGTGAAAACTTATAGTATATTAAGTAAAAACATGTAGTATATTAAGTGGGAATACGTAGTGTATTAAGTGGGGATATTAAGTATGTTAAGTGTGAACATTTAGTATATTAAGTGAGAACATTTAATGAGTTAAGTGAAAATATATAGTATATTAAGTGGGAATATATAATATCTTAAGTAGGAACACGTAATGTATTAAGTGGGAACATTTAGTATATTAAGTGGAAACATTTAGTATGTTAAGTGAAAATATGTAGTATAATAAGAGGGAACATGTAGTATGTTAAGTGGGAACACATAGTATATTAAGTGGGAACATATAGTATATTAAGTTGGAAAATTTCGTGTATTAAGTAGGAACATTTAATATGTTAAGTGGGAACACATATATATTAAGTGAGAACATGTAGTATATTAAGTGGAAACATGCAGTATATTAAGTTGAAACTTTAATATATTAAGTGAGAACACATAGTACATTAAGTGAAAACATTTAGTGTATGAAGTGAGAACTATAGTATATTAAGATATGTTCCCACTTAATATATTATATGTTCCCACTTCATACACTAAAACCTCCCACTTAATATACTACGTATTCTCACTTAATATACTACATGTTCCAACTTAATACACTACGTGTCTCACTTAACATACTAAATGTTTTCACTTAATACACTAAATATTTCTACTTAACATACTACATATTCTCAGTTAATATACACGTGTTCTCACTTCACATACTAAATGTTCCTACTTAATACACTAAATGTTCCCACTTAATATACTAAATATTCCTACTTAATATACTACGTGTTTTCACTTAATATACTACGTGTTCTCACTTAATATAATACATGTTCCCATATAATATACTACAAGTTCCCACTTAGCATACTAAATATTCCCACTTAACATATTAAATGTTCCCACTTAATATACTACGTGTTCTCACTTAACATACTAAATGTTCCAATTTAACATACTAAATGCTCCCACTTAATATAATAAATGCTCTCAATTAATATACTACGTATTCCCACTTAACATACTAAGTGTTTTCACTTAATATATTACGTGTTCTCACTTAATATTCTACATATTCTCACTTAATATACTAAATGTTCCCACTTAATATACTAAATGCACCCAATTAATATACTACGTCTTCCCACATAATATACTACGTGTTCCCACTTAACATATTACATGTTCCGACTTAATATATTAAATGTTCCCACTTAATATACTACGTGTTCTCACTTAACATCCTACATGTTCCCAATTAACATACTAAATGTTTCCACTTAACATACTAAATGCTCTCACTTAACATACTACGTGATCCTACTTAATATAATAAATATTCTCACTTAATATACTAAATATTTTTACTTAATATACTATATATTTTCACTTAATATACTACATGTTCTCACTTAATATACTACGTTTTTCCATTTAACATACTACATGTCTCTAATTAATTACTACTTGTTCCAAGTTAACATATTAAATGTTCCCACTTAATATACTACATGTTCCCACTTAGTATACTATATGTCCCACTTAATAAACTACGTGTTCCCACTTAATATACTACGTTTTCTTATTTAACATACTACATGTCCTTAAATAATATACTACTTATTCCCACTTAACATACTAAATGTTACCACTTAATATATTACATGTTTACACTTAATAAACTATATATTCCTACTTAATATATTATATATTAAGTGGGAGTGGGAGTGGAAGCATTTAGTATATAAAGTGCGAACATGTAAAATGTTAAGTGGAAACACGTAATATATTAAGTGAAAATATTTAGTATGTTAAGTGGGAACACGTAGTAATTATGTGGGATCACGTAATATATTAAGTGGGAACATTTACTATATTAAGTTGAAATATGTAGTATGTTAAGTGAGAAAATGTAGTATATTAAGTGAATAAAAGTAGTATGTTAAGTGAGAACACGGAGTATATTAAGTGAAAACTTTTAGTATATTAAGTGAGAACAAGTAATATATTAAGTGAGAATATTTAGTATGTTAAGTAGGAACATATAGTATCTTAAGTGGGAACACGTAGTTTATTAAGTGGGAACATTTAGTGTATTAAATGAAAATATTTAGTGTATTAAGTGAGAACTTGAAGTATATTATATGAGAATATGTAGTATGTTAAGTGGGAACACATAGTATATTAAGTAGGAATACGTAGTATATTAAATGGAAACATTTAGTATATTAAGTGGGAACATATAGTATGTTAAGTTAGAACATGTAGTATCTTAAGTAGGAACACGTAATATATTAAGTGGGAATATTTAGTGTATTAAGTGGGAACATTTAGTATATTAAGTGGGAACTTGTAGTATATTATGTGGGAACACATAGTATGTTAAGTAGAAACACGTTGTATATTAAGTAGGAACACGTAGTAAATTAAGCGGAAACACGTAGTATATTAAGTGGGAACATTTAGTATACTAAGTAGGAATACGTAGTATATTAAGTGAGAACATGTAATATATTAAGTGGGAACATATAGAATGTTAAGTGGGAACACGTAATATATTAATTTGAAACATTTAATATGTTAAGTAGGAACACGTTGTATGTTAAGTGAGAACATGTAGTATATTAAGTAGGAACACGTAGTATATTGAGTGGGAACATTTAGTATGTTAAATAAGAACATGTAGTATATTAAGTGGGAACATTTAGTATATTAAATGGAAACACGTAGTATATTAAGTATAAACACGTAGTATATTAAGTGGGAGCACGTAGTATATTAAGTGGACACACGTAGTATATTAAGTGAAAACATTTAGTATATTAAATGAGAACATTTTGTGTATTAACTGAGAACATTTAGTATATTAAGTGAGAATATTTTGTGTATTAACTGAGAACATTTAGTATATTAAGTGAGAATATTTTGTGTATTAACTGAGAACATTTAGTATATTAAGTGAAAAAATTTAATATAATAAATAGAAACATTTAGTGTATTAAGTGGGAGCATTTAGTATATTAAATGGGAACACGTAATTTATTGAGTGGTAATACGTATTATATTAAGTGAGAACATTTAGTGTATGAAGTGAGAACATGTAGTATATTAAGTGGGAACATATCTTAATATACTATAGTTCCCATTTCATACACTAAATGTTCCCACTTAATCTACTACGTGTTCCCATTTAACATAATACATGTTCCAACTTAATATACTATATGTTTTCACTTAAAATACTATATGTTCCCACTTAATATAAACGTGTTCCCACTTACCATGCTAAATGTTCCCACTTACTACACTAATTGTTTCCACTTAATAAACTAAATGTTCCCACTTAATATATTACGTGTTTCCACTTAATATACTACAAATTCTCATTTCATACATTAAATATTCTCACTTAATATACTACATGTTCTCACTTAACATACTACGTGTTCCCGCTTAACATACTACGTGTTCTCATTTAATATACTACATGTTCTCGCTTAATACACTAAATGTTCCCAGTTAATATGTTAAATATTCCCACTTAATATATTATGTGTACCTACTTAACTTACTAAATATTCTCACTTAATACACTAAATATTCTCACTTAATATGTTAAATATTCCCACTTAATATACTATGTGTTCCCAATTAATATACTACGCGTTTCCACTTAACATACTAAATGTTCCCATTTAATCCACTAAATATTCTCACTAAATATTCTCACTTAATATGTTAAATATTCCCACTTAATATACTATGTGTTCCCAATTAATATACTACGCGTTTCCACTTAACATACTAAATGTTCCCATTTAATCCACTAAATGTTCCCACTTAATATACTAAATGTTCTCACTTAATACACTAAATATTCCCTCTTAACATACTAAATATTCTCACTTAATATACTATGTGTTCTCACTTAATATACTAAATGTACCCACTTAATATACTACGTGTTCCCACTTAATATACCACATGTTCTCACTTTACATATTAATTTTTCCACTTAATACATTAAATATTTCTATTTATTATATTAAATTTTTTCACTTAATATAATACATGTTCCCACTTAACATACTAAATATTCTAATTTAATATACTACGTGTTCTCACTTAATATACTACATGTTTTTACTTAACATACTACATTTTTCCACTTAACTTACTAAATGTTTCCACTTAATATACTACGTGTTTTCACTTAATATACTACATGTTTTCACTTAATATACTACGTGTTCCCGTTTAGTATACTACATATTCTCACTTTATATATTATATGTTCCCACTTAATATACTAAATGTTTTCACTTAATATACTACATGTTCCCACTTAACATACTACATGTGCCCCATTAATATACTAAATATTCTCATTTAATATACTAAATTTTCTCATTTAACATACTAAATTTTCTCACTTAATACACTAAATTTTCTCACTTAATACACTAAATGTTCCCATTTAATATACTACGTGTTCCCACTTAACATATTACATGTTCTCACTTAACATACTATATGTTTCCACCTAACATACTAAATGTTCCCACTTAATGTACTATGTGTTCCTACTTAATGTATTATATGTTCCCACTTAATATATTATGTGTTCCCACTTAAGATATTACCTGTTCCCACTTAACATACTAAATGTTCCCACTTAATACACTAAATGTTTCCACTTAATATACTAAATGTTCTCACTTAATATACTAAGTGTTCCCACTTAACATACTATATGTTTTCACCTAACATACTACGTGTTCCCACTTAATGTACTAAATGATTCCACTTAATATTTTAAATGTTCCTACTTAATATATTACGTGTTCCTACTTAATATGCTATATCTTCACACTTAATATACTAGTTGTTTTTAATTAATATACTACATATTCTCACTTAATATATTAAATGTTCTCACTTAATATATTAGATGTTCTCACTTAATACACTATGTGTTCCCACTTAATATATTAATTATTCCCACTTAATGTACTATATGTTACTACTTAATATACTAAATATGCTCACTTAATATACTAACTGATCTCACTTAGTATACTACATGTTCTCACTTAATACACTAAATGTTTCCACTATTTTCTTTTTTCATTTAGAAAAGTGTCCATATCCCCACTTTTTCATTCTTAGCACGTTGTCGATTACCACTGAAAATATGTGATTTAATATAAGTAGTTCCAATTTTATGAGTGTAAATACATATTCCCACTTACGTAAAGTTGTAAATGTATTTTGTTTTATTTAAGTATTTTATATTAACTATGATTATTTATAATTTAATTTCAGTTAGATAAATATTAAATTTTCAATTTCAAATTCAATTTCAATTATATTTAATAATTTATTAATTTCAAGTTTATTTTCGTTAAATGTTATAATTCAATTTTAGTTACGTTAAATGTTATAATTTTAATTTCTATTACGTTAAATATTATAATTTCAAATCTAATTTAAATTTAATTTCAATTACAGTAATTGTTATAATTTCAATTCTATTTTAAATTACATTAAATATTATAATTTTAATTGTGTTAAATGTTATAATTTCAATTCTAATTTAAATTTCAGTCACGTTAAATGTTATAATTTCAATTCTAATTTAAATTTCAGTCACGTTAAGTGTTATAATTTCAATTCTAATTTAAATTTAAATTATTTTAATTGTTATAATTTCAATTCTAATTTCGATTTTAATTACTTTAAATATTCTAATTCCAAATCCAATTTCAATTACATCTAATGTTATCATTCCAATTATAATTTCATTTTTTATTAAATTAATGAATAATTCAAATTTTAATTTCAATTTTAATTTCGTTAAATGTTTCAATTCCAAATCCAATTTAAATTATATTAAATATTATAATTCTAATTCTAAATTGAAGTTCAATTAGGTTAATTATTATCATTCAAACTCCTATTTTAAATTCAATTTCAATTACGTCAAATATTATAATTATAATTATAATTGCATTAAATGTTATAATTATAATTATAATTTCAATTACAATTACACTAAATGATATAATTTTAATTTTAATTTTAATTAAAATTACATTAAATGACATAATATTTCAATTTCAAATACATTAAATGTCATAATTCAAATTTCAATTTCAATTCGATTACTCCAAATCCAGTTTCAATTATGTTAAATGTTATATTTTCAATTTCAATTTCAATGTCAATTATGTTAAATATTATAATTCCAAAATCAGTTATAATTTCAATTACATTAATATAAGGGGATGATATTTTATTGGTATCCTAAATGACCATGGTTAATATTATATTACATAAAAAAATACATCAAGTACTTATTGTAAGTTTTATCACACTTAACATAGCATGTGTTCCCATTTTTTTACCCATTTCACCAACAAAATATCTAGGATATCCCCACTTATATATAATTTGTTAGTTAACAGTTATCATAAAAAAATGCTACATAATATAAAAGAATGATATTATATAGGTATTCTAAATAACGATAGTTAATATAATGTGTTAACCCCCTCCATTGGCTGCCATTTGTCACCTGATTGAGGGGGTAAGCTGACATTATCTGACTGTTTGAAACAATCGGATGTACCAAAGGTGCACCCAACAAACAAATATTAATTTTAGAAGATAAAAATATTGTACGTAATTAACCCCTATCATTAGCCCATTGTAATGCCCAGTTTTCATGAATAGTCAAATACCCAGAATTTTGGTATTTGATAATTAGGGAACCGTAGAAGTTTTAAATTTTCACCCTTCTTGGAACATTTTTTTTAAGTGTTTACGTGAGCCGTAATAGACCCAATTAGGTAATTTCATAGTCAATTTGGGCGATGGGTGCTCATCGAATATTTTTGAAATTTTTCGGTTGACTAAGTAGTGAAAATTCAATATTTGTACCAATAAATTTTGGTGTAAGCATCACACCCTAAGCAAGCTATTTTTGTTGGATAAGTATGTGTATTTTAAGGCATATGGACCAATCAAATTGGGACAATTACATATATTAGTATATTATATTATATTTTATTAGTTATTAGTAATATTTATTAAATTATTGGCCACCAATCAAAGGCTTTTTAATTGGAGGACTAAGTAGCAATTAGGCATTTCTTGGAGAGCCATTATGTAATTTTTGAGTATATATATAAAGGCCAAGTGTTTTATTTCAAAGAATTGTTAAGAAAAAAAAAAGCAAAAGAGAAAGAGAGAGAGAATTTCAAAAATGAAGAGGGGAAGGAGATGAACAGTGATACCCATGAAATTTCTAAGCCAAATCAAGGAATTCACACCAAATTCAAATTGTTTCCAAGTGCCTAAGCAAGATTCAATGGTGGATTAAGGGTAAATTGCTTAAAAAGGTGAGAATTCCAAACTCTAGAATAGTAAATTAGGGGTTTTATTTTGTATAATTGGACTTCAATTGAATAAATTTAGAGCATTAGAATGAATTTGGAGAGTAGATAAGACCATAGGTAAGAAGAAATTTGAAAAATGATAAAAATTTCATTTGGATCATTTTGGGGTTTTTAGTAGTATAAGTGCAATTAGCTAAAATTAAGGGTTAAAAATGAATTTAAGGACCCTTAAGATAAGTTTTGATAGGTGGAAATCAAAGTTAGGATGTGGGACATAATGGTCCTTTATGACAAAGATTAGGGGTAATTATGTCCAAAGAAACTTATAAGGGATTATGGACCCCTTTGACAAAAAATGGTAATTTGTGCATAAATTGAGATTTTTGGGGGAAAAATTGTAAATTTAGAAATGAATTTTGTTGGTGGCCGAAAAATGTACTCTAGGGGTATTTTGGTAATTTTTCTATTTTATAGGGACTAAAGCGTAATTTATGCGTTGTAGGTGTCAAAAGTCAAAACCGGTGAAAGGACAAGCCCAAAAAAGAAACTTTAGCGTAAGACAGTTGGTGAGTGGGAAAGCAATTAAAGAAAATTAAATGGAGTTTATTTTAAATTATTAGTTTTTATATGCTTTCTAATTTAAATATTATTGTTTCATGTAATTTATTTAAATTACGTGATTTTTAAGAATTAAGAAAAATATAATAATATTTTTATATAATGAGAATTGAAAATTTATCATTGAAAAATATTGTAAAATTTTAGAATTTCAGTTCAGTATTTTCAACAATTTAGAGATTTATTTTTCAGTAGTAAGAAACAGTTTTTAGACATTATCAGTTTTCAAAGGCCAGTGGTACCCCATTTATCAATTATCAGTTATCAAATTCAGATCCCTGTGGGAATAGTATAGACCCGGCCGGTACACCCCATATGTGTGAGCAGGTCAGTCAGTTGGGTTGAGTGTTACTAACTCTGGGGATTCGGGGAGTCGGGGTGTCGGGGTGTCGAGTCAGTGAGTCACTTATGCTATGGGGTGTTGTCTCGCTATATATCTGCGATGTATATTCCACCACATAGATAGTGAGATGTCTCATATTTATCAGATTTATCATAGTGGTTATTGTTAGCAGAGACCGCCCTGTGACCTTCTCATTTGTCAGCTACGTCGACGAGTTGGTTCAGCATTAGGGTAACCATTGGTGCTTTTTCAGATAGACTAAAACCAAGCGGAAGTTTTAGACAAATGTATCAGATATGTAGTTTTTTTTAGTAGATAAAAATATTTATTAATAATGTTTACAAATTTCAGCAGTAGCCTACTAAGTTTTAACAATTTTATATAAAGAAAATCACTCAGTAGAGTTTTACCAGTATTCGAGATTTAGAAACGATTAAAAATAGTTTTCTGTACTTTTTAGAATTTTCAGTATGTTTCCACAATTATTCAGATTTCACACCCACTCATTGAGTTTATCAACTCACCCTTTATTTTTGGTGTTTCTATTTTCCCCCCCAGGTATAGTCAGTAGCGTTCAGCCTACAGTTTCTCCTATAGATTAGTAGTGGGCCAGCCCTACGACGATCTCCTGTGCATGTACAAAGTTATATGTATACATTTAATGCATATACATGTATCATATTTAGTTTTGCGTTGTATAGCATGCACAACAGATTTTGGAACTAAGATACATATTTATGCCTTTTTAAAATGGTTGGTTTTCTTACTATGAATGTCTGTTAGAGTATGATCAAGAATGTATGTGTTGATTGATTTGGGTAGGAACGGGAGGTCCCCTTTACAGCTAAGAGATGTGAAAAATATTTGAAGTGTATTTTTTGCAGGTTTATGAAATACAAATTTTCTAAAAAACAGGGGAAACTCTACCGTTTTAATTCAGGAATTTTAGAAAAAATAAATTTTTCGTGTTTATAAGAATACATCTAAAAGAAATTTAAGAAAAATTTTAGGGTTCGCCTCATGGAAGTTCCAACGGTTGATAGCGGACTTTGGGAAGCATTTTGTTGGGGTGCCCTGCAGGGCCTACCTAAGTTCACATTGTAGGATTCTAGGTCGGGTTCTGTCACCCATATCCTGAACTAGTACAATGTCTTTTGTGTTTCGGCATTCTTTTTTTAAAAAGAAAAATCTTCTTCTATTGGGTAATATTGAGAATTTTGGTTAGTTTTAACATTTTTTTGAGTGTATTTATATTTTGGATATTTTATAATTTTTAAGGTATTTGTTGGACCATCTTAACTTTTCAAGTTCTAATTTCTAAAATATATAACAAATTACTTTTTTTAGATTATAATATTTAATGTAATTAAAATTAGAATTGGAATGGAATTGAAATGATAACATTTAATGTAATTGTAATTATAATTATAAATTTAATATAATTAAAATTAAAATTATAACATTTAACATAATTATAACTGAAATTGGATACACAATATAATATTTAATATAATTGAAATTGAAATTAGAATTGAAATTATATCATTTAATGTAATTGAAGTCGAAATTAAAATTATAACATTCAACGTAATTGTAATTGTATTTATATTTTAAAATTATAACATTTAATTTAATTGAAATTAAATTGAATTTAGAATTCTAATATTCAACATAATTGAAAATAAATTTCAAATTAGAATTGGAATATAACATTTAACATAATTAAAATTTAACTTAAAATTAGAATTTGAATTATAACATTTAACATAATTGAAATTGAATTTAAAATTGGTATTGAAATTATAACATTTAACATAACTGAAATTGAATTTAAAATTAAAATTAAAAATATAATATTTAACGTAAGTGAAATTAAATTAGAATTGAAATAGTAACATTTAACATAATTAAAATTAAATTTTGATTTGGTATTGAAATTGAAATTATTTAACATAAGTGAAATTACAATTAGAATTGAAATTATAACTTTTAACGTGAAATTGAAAATGAATTTGAAATTATAACATTTAACGTAATTTATTTCTATAAGAAAATGGAATGATAACATTTAACTTAATTTAAATTTGTTTTAGAATTAGAATTATTTAACGTAATTAAAAATTAAAATTATTTATTTGAGTATTTAATTTTTTTTCTTTCTCTTAAAATGATTTCAATTAGTCTATTATAATTTTATATTACACTAATTATGAAAAAACTACTATAATACTCGAATGTTATTTTATTTTATTTTATCCAAACCTAATTAATTTTATCCAATCATTTTCTTTAATATAGCGTTCTACCTTATCCAAACCTAATTAATATATATATTTTTAAGAAGGAATAAGATATAATATATTATTAAAATGGGAAGTATATCATATACAACCATGGATATGGATGGTTACTCTAAAATGTAAAATAGAATATATTTAATATAATTTGAATTTGAATTATAAATTTAATAGAATTTAAATTATATTGAAATTATAAAATTTAATAAAATTGAAATTATAAAATGTAATGTAATTAGAATTGCATTTATGAAATTTAATTTAATTAAAATTAAAATTGGAATTAAAATCAAAATTATAAAATTTAATGTATTTAGAATTACAATGATAAAATTTAATGTAATTGAAATTAGATTTGGATGTGAAATTATAATATTTAACGTAAGTCAAATTAAAATTGAATTGGAACTAAATTATTTAACATAATTGAAATTGAATTTAAAATTGGAATTAGAACTATAACATTCAATGCAATTTTAATTGAATTTACAATTGGAATTAGAATTATAACATTTAACGTAATTAAAATTGAATTTAAAATTATAATTAAAATTATAACATTTAACGTAAGTTAAATATAATTTAAAATTAGAATTAGAATTATAACATTTAGCGTAACTGAAATTTAACTTAAAATTAGAATTAAAATTTTACCATTTAACATAATTAAAATTTAATTTAAAATTAGAATTTGAATTATAACATTTAATGTAATTAAAATTGAATTTCAAAATTAAAATTATAACATTTGCCATAAGTGAAATAAAAATTATAATGAATTATAATATTTAACATAATTGATATTGAATTTAAAATTTGAATTAGAATTATCACATATAACATAATTGAAATTTAATTTAAAATTAAAATTAGAATTATAACATTTAACGTAATTAAAATTTAATTTAAAATTAAAATTAGAGTTATAAAATTTAACTTAAGATAATTTAAAATTAGAATTAGAATGATAACATTTAACGTAATTAAAATTAAATTTAAATTGGATTGAAATTATAACATTTAACGTAATTAAAATTAATTTAAAATTAGAATTATAACATTTAACATCATTGAAATTAGAATTAAAATTATAACAATTAACGTAATTGAAATTGAATTTAAAATTAGAATTAAAATTATAACATTTAACATAATTGAGATTGAAAGTAGAATTGGAATTATATGATTTAACGTAATTGAAATTAAAATTAAAATTGAAATCATAACGTTTAACATAATTGAAATTGAAATTAGAATTAAAAATATAATGTTTGATGTAATTAAAATCGAAATTGGAATTAGAATTATAACAATTAATATAATTAGAATTAAAATTATAATATTTCATGCAATTAAAATTAAAACTGTAATTAGAATTATAACATTTAACATAATTGAAAATGAAATTAGATTTGAAATTACAATATTTAACGTAATTAAAATTGGAATTGAAATTATAATATTTAACATAATTAAAATCAATATTGCAATTATAACATTTAACGTAATTGAATATCTGTATAAGGAATTGAAATTATAACATTTAACGTAATTGAAATTGAAATTGAAATTGAAAGTACAATTATAACATTTAACGTAACTGAAATTAAAATTTGTTTGGATTTGAAATTATAATATTTAATATAATTAAAATTGATGTTATAATATTTAACGTAATTAAATTGAAATAAGAATTAGAATTATAACATTTAACATAATTGATATTGAAATTAAAATCGAAACTAAAATTGTAATAATTAACGTAATTAAAATTAAAATTAGAATCAAAATTATAACATTTAGCGAAATTGATATTGAAATTGTAAGTATACTTAAAATTTTATTTAAATTTAATAATATTTATTTTGTGTTATAAAATTAAAATTGATATTAAATATATTTTTTTAATATAACAATAATAATACAATGCTAATTATTTTATATCAATTAATATATTTATCTTAATATTTATTATTTTATATAGGAGATATTTCGTTCTTAATGTGTATATTCACATTTAACCAAATAATAGGGGGTATTTTGATATTTTTACTAATTATTTCCTTCGCCCACTGTTTTAGTTACTATTTTCTAATATTTTAAACCTCAGCCGTTAGATATGCCTTAAGCACATCTAACGGCCCGAAACAGTTGGATGTACAGCACTCAGTTGTTCTATAGCTTAACCTGAATTAAAATTATATTATTTAACGTAATTAAAATTAGAATTAAAAATTTAATATTTAGAGTTATTAAAATTAAAATTTGAGTATTCAATGTAATTAAAATTAAAAAATTATAAAACATTATAATATTTAACATAATTAAAATTAACATTAGAATTATAATATTTATCGTAAATTAAAATTAAAATTATAATATTTAATATAGTTGAAATTTAATTTTTATGTTATGTATTTTTTTTTTAAATTAAAATTATAATATTTAATATAGTTGAAATTTAATTTTTATGTTATGTATTTTTTTCTTTGTTTATGATTAGATCTTTATCATTAAAATAATATTAAAATTTATATTTTTGAACTTTTTTAATTTCTTATTTTATGAAAACAAATATTATCATCAATTTTATTTTTTTTAATTTTATTTTTAAGACTGATTTGATTATAAATTTATAATTATACTCTTATAATTAAATATTTATTTAATTAAGGACTTGTTTGATAAAATTTAAATGATTGACAATTTACCAGTCATTTTGCTAATATCAGCCGACTGTTTAGAACAATCGACTGTACCAAAGACCCTGCCTAGTCTATGAGATTATTTTTTTTAAAAAAATAATTAAGGAGCAGAATTGACAAATAGAAGGAATCATGATGCTATTTAGTACTTGATGTCAAAAAAAAAAAAACTATTTAGTATTTAACAAGTTGTCTTGCTTGATCAACTTTAAATATATCCTAATCCCATTTGTGGTTGTGGATAGGAGATGAGTGTCTAATTCTATAATGTGACAAAAGGCAAACCCTTTCATAATGGAACCATAAAGTAGTTTCCAATATTACCAATAAAAGTTAGGTCTTCCATTATAAATTTCTGTTTTTTAATATATATATATATATATAATACAAATAAGATGGTTAATGATAAAAAAAGGCAATAAAATATAAGCCATAAATTAAACACAAATGTGTCATATATTTAACTCGAGAATATCATAAAACATCTACATTTAACTAATATGTACGACTTAAATATGATTATATGTAACTAATTACTTTGGAGGATGGGCGACTGGTGTCTTGTGGATTTTTAATCCCTCTAATTGTGAGGATGACTCTTTTTTTTATTATAAATAAAAATCACTCGAAGGAAGAGGACAAAATTTTGAATTATGAAATAATAGAATTTTAAAAACAAATCTTTAAATATATTGTATTAAAAATATAATTAAAACTACACTTGCGAAAATAGCTCTTTGTTCGAATCTCTTTTTCATATATAAAAAAATTAAAAAATAATATATTAATTAAATATTATATTATACATGTCACATGAAAGAGAGGAAGATGGGTTTGCAATTACTTAATAGATAAATTAGATGACTAGGAGAGCAAAATGCTGGAAAGGGCAACCAAATGTTGATATAAAAGAGAAACAGAACAATTTGTAGGATAGGTGTCCAATAATTCCATAATAAAATTGACTCAAAAGAAGATGACAGAAGTGATTATGTTGCTTTAGCTCTAAAGATCTTATGATAATTAACTAATTTAATAGCTTCACCAACCATTATTATTCACTATATTTGATCAAACATGTAAGAATTTTGTGATCTAAATGGGAAAGAGATGAAGGGTTATTATGACCATGATTTATAGTGAAAAAGGCGAAGAAAAAGGGTTAAAGAAAAGGAAATTTTTGGTGGGATAGGACGGAAAGGATCAAAGAGTAGGGCATATATATAGTTAGCTAGGGTTTGACATAAATAATAAGATTGGATTATGTATTCAAAATGTGAAAAAAATAAAAAGTGGCATAAGTTCGTAAGCAAAAGCACTTAATATTAGTGATTCACACTAGCTTTGTCACTAAAAGTAGAAGTAGATGAGGTTTTTTTTATGCACGAAGGTGGGTGAAATTTGGTGGGTTTAAAATCAATTTTTTTTAAAAAAAAAGCCTTTTTACACGGAGTAATCCGCCTTTAATTCAGCTTTTGCGGGTGTCTTTATTATTTGTTGACATGATTTTTTAGGTAATTTAATACTTAATTGATTTGACATCACTCGTGGCCATAGTCATAAGTGAGATTATAAATTTGTTAACACTATTGAAGAGGTCAGCACCCACTCTTTGATATTTTTGCCCTCTTTTTACAATTATTAATTTTATGATTATTCCTCTGAATTTCGACTTAGAACATTTAATTACTATGCATCCTCAATCAATCTGTTGTAATTTATAAGGCCAAATTTATAAACACGGGCACAATAGATATAAGGGTATACGAATGTCATCAAGCTGGCTTATAGTACTCATCTCGTTAATATTATCTTTGATCATCAAGTACACTCTTTGATTTAACCAATCATCTTGATTGAGATTAGATATTTTAAAAGGACTTAAATCTCCAAGAATCATAAATAAAATCATAGATAAAATACACTTTTTTATATAGAAAAGCTTATATAAATTTGGTAAAAATCTTACACAGGTAAAAAATATTTAATTCTATTTAAGTAAAACTCTAAATGTTAGAACTCGGAAAGGAAAAGTTTTGAGACTTCCAACCCTATTAAGATTCTAACACTATGTATTGAACCTACATTACAACTCTATAAATAGGGATTAGGTTTGCTGAACACAGACTCAGAAAAATAAAGGAAAAAAAAATGTTCTCAATATTCACTAGTGTTGTAACCATACTCTAAAGGCTTTTTTTTTTCTTTAAAGCTCTCAACAAAGCTCTTAGTTTATTATTCGATATCCACTCTTCTTACCCCTTTCTCTTACTATTTTTTTGTTTTTAGATCGTTGTTGACTTAATCATTAGAGTGCTTTAATTGAAAAAACTTCTAGCATGGCTTTATTTTTTTCTTTGATTGTAGGATTCTCATCAAGCACGTACCTTTGGAGCAAATCAATCTAGTCCAATTTTTAGTTCTTCTTGAGTTTTTTAGAGAAAATAAATTCAACTCGTTGATTCGTGAGTTGATAAAATTTTGGAGCTAATAGTTTGGCATTGATTGTGAAAAATGATTCAAAAATTATGAAGACTAACCATGAAAATTAACAATTCAAAAGCAACAAGTATGCAAACAAAATTCAAAAATAAAGAGAGAGAGAATGAAACAAAAAGAAAAAGACAAAAAAAAGGAAAAAATAGCTCAAAAGAGATACAATGAGAACGAATTAGAGCACCACTTAGTTTTATCATTTAGTCCCCCTCTTAATTTTAAAAAAGTTAAATTTGGGCTAAATACTTTTAATATATTATAAATAGGCCATTAATAGAAGCATCATTCTCATTCGGCCTCCTTCTAGTTTTAGGAAACTATAATGTTGTCAAAAAATTTAGAATTTTACAAATAGGCCAAGGACCTCTTCATCAAGGCCGATAACCCCTCTTCGAGGCCGTCTAAGCCCTCTTCGAAGTAGTCTAAACCTTCACCAGGGCTGTCTAAGCCCTCATTAAGGAAGCCTAAGCCATCTTCGAGGTTGTTTAAGCCTTCATCTAGGCCGTCTAATCCCTCATTCTCAAGGCTACATAAGACCTCCTCGCTAAGGCCACGTAAGTCCTCATTGAGGTCATGACCACCCATTTGAAGACTAGGTCATGATCACTCACTTAAAGACCAGGTTATGAACACCTACTTGAAGACGAGGTCATGAACACCTACTTGAAGATGATGTTATAAACATCCGCACTAATTTGAGGACTAGGTTATGAGCACTTACTTGAAGACCAAGTCATGAGAGCACACACTAAAAGACCAAGATAACATAAGCCTGCACAAACACCGACCTCATAAGTTTGTGTTGGGGATCTAAGATACGTAAGTGTATGCATGTGCAATTGTGTCTATTGCCTAAAATACATATGCCTTTTTCTAAATTCCTTTAAATCTGATCTGAACTCCTTCAGATCGTACAATGTCTGTAATATTACATTGCACAGTATCATATTAATGGGTATTAGTGATTTAATGAGAATGTAGACTTGTATAAATATACAAATATATGTATATTCAGGGATGGCACGTAAGCACCGACCCTAACAATCTACATTAAAGTCGACCACACAAGTCATTTTCATGGACGATTATGTAAGTCCACCCCAAGGTCGATCACATAAGTCTTCTCCATGGATAACCATATAAGTTTACCCCAAGGTCGACCATATAAGTCATCCTTAAGGTTGACCACTTGAGCATTTTCTCAGGTAACTCATCCCAGAATGACGGATATCTAAAGTACAAACACAACGTAAGTCCTCATCAAAGGCAACATAAGTCCTCATCAAGGTAATATAAGTCCTTCTTGAGACCACATAAATCCTCATTCAAAGCTATCATTCTAAAACTAAAATTATCCTTATCCTAAGAACCATTTAATCATTTGAAGACCCTCAACGAGGGATAAAATTCTTGAAAATGCCTCTGCGAATGAAAAAATTATTTAAAGATCCCTCTGCAAGGAGTAAGATTCTTGAAAATTGTTATGTTTGATTAGAGTGCAAGTGCACGCTATTGTGAACAAGTAATATATGATGAATCGAGTATTATTCCCACAAGAAATTATTATTATTTTCTATTAAGTACTAAAATTATGTCATTCTATTTATATCGAAACAATTAAAAAGAAGATAAACTAATCTAAAAAAAAAACCTAATTAAAAAGAAAAGAATGCAAGGATAACTAAAAAGCAAATATTAAATTACCAATATAAAATAACCTAACATTAAAACTATCCATTGATATTTCACTTGAATCTAATAATCTGTTCTTGATTTAATCCATCAATATGAATTGTTAACTAAGAACCCTAATATCTTCACTAATCTCTTTCGACAGTTAGTAAATATATCTTCTCTAAATAATTATCTATATTTTTATAAAAATTAGATTAAACAATATTCATTAAGAACAGTTCTTTTTAAAATTATACATGCCACATGAATATATTCCTATCTCATATGAAACTTACAATCGTTATACTATGATCATATATCAATTTATCTAAGTATCTATTAAGGTATGTGCTTACGTGTCATTCTTGTTTAAATGAAAACTTATTTAATAATATTTATACAATGTATATTTTATTAAATTGCTAATACTCTTTATTAAATGGTAATGATTCTTGTCACATTACGAATACTGTATAATCTGAAAGGGTTCAGATCCGGTTTAAATGAGTTTAGTTTGGTGTTAAGGGTTAGCAAAGCCGATGGTTATAAATGTTAATAGTTAGCACTACTAAAAGTTAGTAAGTTATAAGAGTCAACGAGATCTAAGGAGTTAGAACATTATCTATAATAGGACAAAGACTTGAGGGTACACAAGTAATGACATAGTTGCAAAGAGTTATAATAGATACTATAAAATATCATTATACAAGTGTGTTCTTAAATACTATGTTCCTGATCTATTTTTACTAATGCATGTCTATTAGTGAATCCCTTTATATAAATCAGTGTATGTCTATATCTGTAGGGTATAGATGGTTGTTCTTAGCTAATCATGAGCTTAGAGCTCATATAGGCATATGGGTATTTAGTTAGGACTGAATATTAGATAGACTAATGAGAACCCCAATAGATATCCTATGAAATTGTTAATAGTAGATCCTCTCGAGTTGAGTAGTATATATGGTCCTTTGACCTGAGCGTCACGTTGGACTTATAGGTAATCCACTATACTTTGGTTCCACAGATGTCAGAGACCTTTCATGGTCTGACCGCTATATGTCGCTGGGTGTGGTCCAATACTCATAGAGTTCAGTATGTGTAGATACGGAATCTATCAGCTCCCATAGGTGGGTTGTATGTCCGATGCTTTGAGATTGTGTCTCAAAAATTCTTACGGCAATGAGAAAAAAATTCGAGAAAAGAGTTTTTCACATGGTTGAATAATATGACAAAAGTGTTTGTTTATATTGTTCATCGAGATACGAATCTGGAGATACGTTTATGGATGAGTCTATGGGGATTTAGTGATGCTGATCTATATCTCCGTTCATCCAGGTATAAGCGACGGTAGAATTTTGCGTATGCGTTCTGACCTCAACTTGTATAGTCTTACGCGCTAATTTGTAATATCCATGACATGTGCGTAAGGCATCGATCATGAACTCATGAAATAGTTTCATTTGACGAATCGAACATGGACCTAGGGAGTCCCACAATATGAATGTACTCATTATGTACTGGGGCAGCATACCGGATTAAATAGTTCAATCTAGTAAAATCTAACAAAATCGAATATTTGTTTCAGAAACCATCAGGATGCATGTGTGTCAATACTTAAGTGTTAAGTATAATTAATTGGATAACAATTATTGTTGACCAATTAAGTGATGACACGTGGCACATAGTGAGTACTTGGTTATAACTCAAGTGTGAATTTGGTGGGATCCACTTAGGGTTAATTGAAGGCTTAAGAGAAATTTCACTTAATTAATTATTTAATTATTAAATAATTAAAATATATTTATTTAATTGTTAAATAAATTATTAACTTAACTAGGGTTAATAAATTAAGATATTTAGGTACCTAAATTAGAGTTAATTATTAACCATGATTTAGTTAAGATAAATATCTAACATTGCTTAATTGTTAAGTTTTGTTAAACTAAACTAGAGTTAGTTTTTGACCTTGTTTTTGTTTAATTAAAGTTAATGAAATACAAATACAAATTAAGTCTAAATGTTAGCTAAATAATGCATTTGATATATAATACAATTGAGACAAAATTTAAACATTATTGTTTTTTCATTTTGGTGGTCGGCTATTACACTTGTGAAGAGGGAGAACCTTGTTTTGTTTTTATATTTTAAGAGTTAAAGCAAAGGAAAATAAAACACAATTCCATCTTTTTCTTTTCTTAAATTAGGCTATTGCCATTAAAGCAAATTAAGCTCTTATTTTTTTATCAACAATGAGAGAACAATAGCTTTTAGGGTTTAAGGATTTAAATCCAATTGTTGGATTGGATTATTGTCTAGTTGATCAAACCCACCTTATTAATCAATAGAACTGTCAACAAGTTACATTTTAAGCGGATTCCTGATTTATTAGTCCAAAGGCTTCAAAGGTAATAATTCTTAATCTCAGTTTTAATTTGATTAAAATGCATTTGAATGTGTTCATAATATGTTTTAACACTTTTGCTTCGTATTTGATGTGTATATGTATGTATTTTATGCATATGTATGTTATATGAACACTAATATCATATGTATACACCGTAGATTAATTAGCACTATTAGTATCAACACATAAATCACTCTTTCAAGTTCATTATGGTTCCTAAAATAATCTAATTATTGATTAAGTAATTAAAAATTATTAAACACAAGATAAACTGAATCAATTCAAAACTAATTTTATAAATAAGAAAAGATAATAAATTCAAGTTACATATCGACTTCAAATCATAATCTTAAAATAAAAATTTAGTTCATGATGACAAATAGAGTTTTAGAGCGCATAACAATCAACATCATAAAGAACAAATAATCTAAGCAAAAAAGAAGAAAGAATAAAAGAAATAGTGCCTTGAAATCTTCTCGTGTTCTTTGTCTTGGAAATCTTCTCTTTAATCTCTAAAAATTATTTCAAACTCTTGATAACTTATTTCTCTTATGTTCTTTTCCCATCCCTTATTTTTTAAGAATCTTCTATGAGGGATAAAATTTATAAAAATTCCAGCGCAAATGAAAGATTACTTGAAGACCCCTTCACAAGGGGTAAGATTCTTGAAAATCCCTCTGCGAAAGGAAAGATTATTTGAAGCCCTCTTCCCTCTCAAGGTGTAAGATTATTGAAAATTCCTTTGTGAAGGGAAATATTATTTGAAGACCCCTTCGCAAAGAGTAAAATTCTTGAATATCCCTCTGTGAATGAAAAGATTGCTTAAAAAGCCTTCTGCGAGGGGTAAGATTCTTGAAAAACCCTATGCGAAGGGTATGATTATTTGAAGACCACTCTGCGAAGGGTAAAATTCTTGAAAAACTGTTCGCAAAAGATAAATATTACTTACAAAATCACTCCACAAGGGGTAAAATTCTTGAAGATTCCTTTGCAAAGGGTAAGATTACTGTAAAATCTCTCACAAAGAGTAAAATTACTTAAGACCTCCCACCCCTCAGACAAGGGGCGATTCAATAAAGATCCCCTATAAAGGTTAACTTCCATCTCAACTAGACGCATGTAAAGCTTGTGCAAGGTTTTATTCTATGACACTAGAGACATTAGGCACGTAGGTTTTAAGCCAGTAATGCTCGAGCAGAATTCCACTTTAAGACGTTAGAGCCCTGTAAGGCTCTAGTAGGGTTTCATTTTAGGACGATGAAATTTACATCGAAATTTGTCCAGAGGATCGAACTAAGGTCAGGACATATTCTAAAAGGCCCTTACAAGAGACAATCCCTACCTTGTTTAGAGATCTCATGAAGTCCACTAACGAAACAAAGATAACTGAGTACTTACTTCATCAAAACATCTTCGAAAAATACTTCAAGAGATAATAAACCCAATGACGAACCCTTAGACCAAGAACTATAGTTTTCATAACACCTCATCAAAGTCATCAAAACAAGGATCTAATCAACCTAATATTTCAAAAGGCACCCCGAAGAGCCTCATCAATCCAGAGACTATAATTATAAAGTTTTCAATGTTAACAAATTTACAGTGAAAACTGAAGGACCTCTATTCCTCATGAATTTTGGCTTAGAGCTCAATTTAATACAAGGCCTCAAAAACTCCTAAATTAGTAAAAGAGAGAGCTGCCTTAATTATAGTAAAACTCTTTAAGAAAGTCCAATGCAAATAGAAAAACTACCATTCTTATTTTGGTATGACTCTAATATGTGAAGCCTAATTGGGAAAGAAATTTAATATTCTAATTTGATTTAGATTCTATAACTCTCATAATTCTACCACCCAAAAAATAAAGGGTAAAATCATCTAAATAGGGCATAAGCATCGGTATCTTCTCCACCAATCAATTAATCGGCACAAATCAATTCTTACTCTTAATTTCTCCATAAGTTAGTGAGAGGAAGGGACTATCACGTGATCAATCAAGGGCATATGAATGGGCATCGATTTTTTCTCTATCAATTATCAGTTTTCACAAAGAGTAATTTCTTTATAAGCCAGTGAAAGGGGGCAACAACTCTATTATTTCTTTGGGTGGTTATTTTTTATTCTATAAAGGCTTTTGCTCATGCATCTCTGTTGTAACATCCTTATAATGCCATATGAGTGAGCTCATCAAGTTAGGTAAAATAGATATAGGTAGGCTTACAATCGGCTGAGCCATTACAAATTTAGTGTCATTGAGTTTTCTTTATTTTTATTAATCTCGACCTCATTTTTAATAACCAACACTTTCAATTTGACTTCAAACTTGACTAAATTTTAGAGTTAGCAATAATAAAAAAATTTAATTTAAAAAAAAAAGCAATCTATTGATGGGATTAATATACTTTTGATTTTTTTTATAAAAAATATTTTCTATTATTTGTTGTAAACTTATATCTTATTTTTGCTCATAGTGCAAATAAGAATAATGAGAATAAAAGATCCCCAAAAGTATAGTAGTATCATGGCAACAAAACAACTAAATGTAATATTAAGGGTAAATGACATTTTTGTTCCACGAATTTAGCCTAATTCTCAATTTTGTCCTACGAGTTTTAAAAAACTTAAAATTGTCACAATCTATTAACAGCATTTCGTTAGATTTGACACTAGAGGGGTAAAATTAGAATTCAATATAAAATTTTAATATAAGTTGACACAAATTAGTAAAAAGACATATGGCACACTTTGATAAGTTCGAATTTTAATATATATTTTAAAATTTTTATTTTTATTTGTTAAGAATTTATTTTATAATTAAAAAAATAGAAAAGAATACTTTAATTCACCATTAAATACCTAACCACTAATATCTTGAGTAAGAGAAGAGATGATGAAGTTTAAAGAATGAAGAACTTGCTCGGGAATCAAAATTGTGTTTAGTGCAAAATAAAGACGTAAAGTTTCCTGGTTGAAAAAAGAGGTAATATATATATATATATATATGAAGTGGAAGATGAGAGATGATAAAGAGAGATAAGATATAATGAAGAGAGAAATGGTGAATCATTTTTAAAAGATAATATAGTGTATTTATTAACCGGCAAAAGACATAATTTTTGTTTTTTAAAGTAGGAAGTGATAATAGATGATGAAGAGAGATAAGAAATAATGAAGAAAAATGGTGAGTTTATTTTGAAACATAATGTAGTGTGTTTTTTGTTGGAAAATTAGGCAATAATTTTTTTTCAGCACAAAATCTTTTTAAAAATTTGCACAAATTTTTTAAAATTTTCTTTTCTCTAACAGAAAATGTGTGCCTTTTTGAAATCAAATCCAATAAAATTAAATATCAAGCTTTTCTATTATACAATTTTATTGTGTGATTTTTTGTTTATACTTTTTTATGCCTCTTTCTTTTCTTTTGTCTTCGTCTTCTTCTTCTTTTTTTGTTTATGCTTTCTTCCCATCTTCAAATATTGAAAATTGATAACTGAAATTTTGATTGATATTGAAAATTAGTAAATGAAGAATTTTTTAGCAAGAAAACATAAATGGAGTTTGGCTTCATGAATGGTGATGACAGTGTGTTTTGTTGGGTATAATTATGAAAGATGAGGATAATGGTTACAGAAAGAGAGAGAATGATAGATAAGAGAGAAAAGAAATTTATTTTATTTAATATAATAATTAACCATAAATTATTTTATTTAATTAAATTTTGTATTAAATAAATTAATAAAATTATGTCACGTATTCAAAATAAATTATGAACTATCAATAAAAGGCAAAAATATCATTATACAGAAAAATTAATATTTTTGTCAAATTTAACGGAAACTTGTTAACGAATTAAAACAATTTTAAAGTTTTTGAAACTCATGAAATAAAATTGAGAATTAGAATAAACTCGTGGGACAAAAATATTTTTTACTCTAATATTAATTTTAGTTTGTATCTTGAACCAATTGCTTTTAATTTAATATTAATTTAACATTTATCCATTATTATTAGATCATCCTTTTTATCTTGATAATTTATAATTTGTCAATCACAAATAATTTTTGATAAAAGTAATATGCATGCTATTGCTCCATATGCAGCCACAAAGCAATTGCTGCCATTTGAAGAAATATGAGAAATCTCATTAAACTCTGTAAAAAAAAAAAAGTAGGTAAGAACAAGGCAAGCATCAAAGCATGCACATATTCCATATGAAGAAGAATTTTCAAAACCCTAGCGACGCCCACACATGCACGCCATCACCATCCATATCCATTGCCATTTTACCCATAAGTACCCTCATTCGCTTATTTATATACTCAATACGAGACAAAAATAAAAATAGATAGCAATAAAATAAAAAAGAGAACTCAAGAAACACACCAACAACATCAACAAAGACCAAAGGTCACCCACTATCCACAACCACTCCCTTCTCTCGTTAAAATCAAAGAAAGGAAAAAGGTAAAAAGATTTAGAAAAAGTTATGCAATTTTCTTATAATTAGGGTTCATACAAGATCATGAAAAAAAAAACTTTCTACTTATAGTGACAACCAATCTCCATCGCTGGCCAAGTACATCAATCCCATCACCACAAGCAATATGTGGTCGGTTTCTTAAATTACTACACTTTTAAAAGAACAATATTTTTTGGGTTTCTGATCATCACAAGATAGAACCCAACCCGGCATGCACCCACGTGAAGATTATAAAAAAAAAGATGGAAAATAATTAAAATAAAATAAAAAGGGAATATCGGGAACTGGGAAGTAGTTAATTATATGGAAACAGTTTCCCACTCTATGAATATTTTCAACTCTGGTTTTGGAAAAATAAAAAAGGGTCACGCCTGCTGGTGGTGGTCCAAATTTGACCTCGAAAAACTGAAATTACTAAAAAGCCTTCTTAATGGGTGTCTTGGTTCCTTGCGATTGGCAAAAAGGGCGAGGTGGACACCACAATGCTTGTCCTCCGCTGGGCAAAAGTATCCAACTGAGATCTTCCGATCCCTTTTTCTCTTTTCAGTTTTTTACACAACTAGCTCGTCCTTTTTCACTCCATTCTCGGAGCTACTCTCTTCTTTGTAACTCTATCTTCACTTTCAAAAGTAAAAGCCTGCTATATTAATACTTTTCTTCTCTTCTC
This sequence comes from Ailanthus altissimus, assembly GCA_946807835.1. Taxonomy (NCBI): domain Eukaryota; kingdom Viridiplantae; phylum Streptophyta; class Magnoliopsida; order Sapindales; family Simaroubaceae; genus Ailanthus; species Ailanthus altissimus. Next base: position 12,433,314 of record OX327684.1, read on the forward strand.
TTTTTCTTTCTTTTCTTTTTTTCAAATATATTTTTTCATTCGTGCAATTCCAAGAATAAATGTATATAAATGAGGGATTTTATTGACCATCTGTAAAATGCATTGAACCCATCGAAAGAATAGTTAAAAGAAACAATGCAAAATCTTTAGAAAATTTAGTCATGGTTTGCACTTCCTCTTCTTTTAGGAAAACAAAATGAACTGTTGCTTTTTCTTCTTCCTCTTGTTTATTATTCGTTTTTTGAAGAAATTTTTTTTTGCTTCTTTACTATTTGCTTCTTTAGTGATACTCAAGAAGTTTGTTAATTGATTTGACCTTGGTCCCAAACTTCTCATTACGGGGAGGAAAGAAAGCTACTAAACCTTAAAAAAAGTGGCTTTCTGCAATTAGAAGTTTTGAGAGAATGTTGTGTACCATGAACTTATGCAAATTGCATGTTTAAAAATGAAAAGATGAACTATAAGCTGATTTTGAACATGACTTAGGGCCACCACATAAGATTGAATGATTGGTATCTATTTTTCATTATTTTCAATCATGATATGGCAAAAACTCAAAACTTCGGCAGGGTTGCTTATTTATATTATTAAAGCGAAAATATACAAATAAGTTAAACAATTCACTCAAGTAATATAATAATGCAGAATAAGTTATTAAGAAATAAAAAAGAGAAAGGGGTAGAAGAAGAACACACAAAAAATTACGTGGTTTGACAACTTACCTACGTCCACAGCGGATCAAGATCACACTCTTCTCTTATTATGAATCACAAGGCAACCACAAAGTATGCCTATTACAAGAAAAATCATAAAGAAAACTCTCTCTTACTCTTTAGGGATTTTCTCTCACAAAGAACCACTAAGAATTATCACTAAGATTATTGTTGATCACCAAGATCTCACTAAGATTACTATTGATCACAAAGATGACAAAATGTGTTTACAAGCCAATTGATAGCCTTTATATAGGCCTTGGGACGTCCTAGGTTTTCCTTATACGCGTGGGAGTCGTATTAGGGAGTCTTAGAGCAAGTGGGAGACGAAATTAGAAAGTTTCTTAATTTCGGGATACTGTTCCTGCGTCCAGCGCTGCAGCGCTGGGATCTCGTCGCTCCAGCGCTGGCGCGCTTCTGCTGAGCGCTGTGGTGCTAGCTTTCTGGCGCCGCAGCGGTGAGGTTCTGTTCTGGGTGCCGTGGCGCTGGTCGCCTGGTGCGCCTTTCTTCGTTTTTCGCCTCCTTTTGCTTCCATCTTCGATCCGTGCGCACCCTACGCACTTGACTTGATCCCCAAATCATATTCCAATAATTTTTAATCAATATTCTCACAAATCCCCTCATTGATTCAAAATCATTCACAAAGTAGCTCGATCTCTCATTTCTGCATCTTCGATCACCCTCACAAAGTAGTGACTCCGGTTAAGTCCTTGCATAGGATGAACTTAACCGAGGGCAGTGGCTTAGTCAACATATCAGCAGGGTTTTTAGATGACGCTATCTTTGTCAGACTAACTTCACTACTTTGGATAATCTCACGAATGTAATAGAGCCTCACATCAATGTGTTTCGACCTTTCATGGAACACTTGATGCTTGCTTAAGTGTATGGCACTCTGGCTGTCACAGTATACACCGGTGTTTACATCTTTACGAGCCAATATCTTCGCGCATATGCCTTTTAACCACACGGCCTCCTTTATAGCTTCACCAACAGCTATGTACTCTGCCTCTGTGGTAGAAAGTGCAACCACATGTTGTAGAACTGATCTCTAACACACATTACACCCAAACACTGTGAATACGTAGCCCGTCAACGATCTTCTCTTGTCAAGATCACCTGCATAATTTGAGTCTACGTACCCTCTTACCATTTCATTGTTGTCCTCGTCCCTCTTATACACCAACCCGTGATTCGACGTTACCTTGAGATATCTCAGAATCCACTTTACTGTAAGCCAGTGATCTTTACCCGGATTCGCCATGTATCTACTCACCACACTCATAGCCTGTGCTATGTCTGGTATTGTACAAATCACTGTATACATGATGCTCCCCACAACACTTGCATACGGTACTTTACTCATCTGCAGTTTCTCATCCTCGGATGTCGGCGACTGTGCTGCTGACAGTTTGAAATGCATGGCCAAAGGAGTAGAGACAGCCTTCGCATTTGACATACCAAACTTCTCCAGAATTTTAACTATATATCGCTGTTGGGACAAGAAGATAACATCTCTTCTTTCCCTCACAATGTCCATACCCAAAATTCTCTTCGCTGCTCCCAAATCCTTCATTTCAAACTCGCCACTTAACTGCTTCTTGAGGTTCTGTATTTCTTCTATATTCTTGCATGCGATCAACATATCATTGACGTATAGAAGCAAATACATCATCCCACAACTCATGTTCTTGAAGTACACGCATCCATCATACTTGCTCCTACTAAAGCCACAAGTCATCATAAACTCATCAAATCTCCTATACCACTGTCTAGGTGATTGCTTTAACCCGTATAATAACTTCTTTAGCAAACAAGCATGATCTTCTTTACCGGGCTCCTCGAACCCTTGCGGTTGTGCCATGTATATTGTTTCTTCAAGCTCTCCATGTAGAAAAGCTGTCTTTACATCCATCTGCTCTAGATGTAAATCAAGGTTTGCACACATAGCTAACAAAATCCTAATAGATGTGTGCTTGACAACTGGAGAGAATATCTCATGAAAATTGACTCCCTCTCTCTGAGTAAAACCTTGTGCTACTAACCTAGCCTTAAATCTCGTAGGCTCAATTCCCAGTATCCCCTCCTTCACCTTATACACCCATTTGCACCCGACTAGCTTCTTTTGAGATCTCTCTACCAACTTCCAGGTATTGTTCTTCCTAAGAGAACAAATTTCTTCTTCCATGGCCTGCTGCCATTCTTTCTTGTTTTCACTCTTCATAGCCTCACCATATGTCATAGGCTCATCATACTCAAGAGTGTAAGCAGAATTAAAAGCATGAGCAACTAAGTCTGCTTGTGCATACTTGACTGGTGGGTTAATCGTTCTCCTTAGCCTGTTTCTAGCAAGCTGGTACTCTTCAAGTTCCAACTCAAGAGTTCTAGTCTTCTTTTGGGTGGACTTGGAGGAATTTGCCGGTGTTCTTGGTTCATCTTCAAGGATGTCTTCGTTGAAGTGTTGATCTAGAGGCATATCAGATCCATGTTCAGGCTTTACTTCAACTTCTATTGACTCTGGTGCTGAGTCTTCCTTGGGCACATGTTCTCCTTTCTCATCTTCTTGGGAGGTTTTCAGCATCGTCATCTCATCGAACGTCACGTCACGGCTTATGATACTCATTGGTAGTGTTAAGTCTTTACACCACACTTTGTATCCTTTTACTCCTTCGGGATATCCTATGAATACCCCTCTGATAGCTCTAGGTTCCAACTTCTCCTCTTTAACATGTACAAAGGCAGGGCAATCAAATATTCTAAGATGGTCATACTTTAGAGGATTGCCAGACCATTTCTCTTCTGGCGTCTTGAAGTCAATTGCTGAGGAAGGACTTCTGTTTATCAAGTAAGCAGCAGTCACTACAGCTTCTCCCCATAATATCTTGGACATCTTCGCATTGGTAAGCAAGCATCTAACCCTTTTTAGTAGGGTCTTGTTCATCCTTTCAGCTACCACGTTCTGTTGCGGTGTTGATCTTACCGTTCTATGCCTTGCAATCCCATGCTTGGCACAAAACCCATCAAACTCTCTGTTGCAAAACTCGAGGCCGTTGTCAGTTCTAAGCCTCTTTACCCTTTTGCCAGTCTGATTTTCAACAAGAACCTTCCAAGTCTTGAATATTTCAAAAGCTTAATCCTTGCTCTTCAACACATAGACCCACAGCTTCATCGAATAGTCATAAATCAAGCTGAGAAAATATCTAGCACCACCACGAGTAGCTATTTGAGCTGGTCCCCAAAGATCCGAGTGTATGTAGTCAAGAGTCCCCTTAGTCTTGTGCTCACCGGTACTGAACCTCACTCTATGTGCTTTCCTTAGCACACAATGCTCACAAAACTCCAAGGGCTGAAACTTATCCTCTCCAAAGACCTTTTGGCTATATAACTCCTTTAGGTTTCTCTCGCCTAGGTGTGCTAGTCTAAGATGCCACAACTTGGTTTGCATACTTTCATCATCTACAGAGAATAGTGCAGAACCACTCACAACTTCTCCTTTAAGCACATAAACACCTTTGTGCTTCTCTCCTCTCATCACCACCATGGAACCTCTCAAAACTCTTAAAATCCCTCCGTCGATCCTGATAGAACACTCATTCTGGTCTAAAGTCCCCAGTGAGATCAAGCTTCTCTTCAAGTCAGAAACATACCTAACATCTGTTAACTCTCTCACTCGCCCATCATATAGCCTAAGTTTAACACTACCAATTTCCATCATCTGACATGCAATGTCATTACCCATTAAGACCTTACCACCACTAATGGGCTGGAAATTTGTAAATCAAGACTTGTGCGGGCACATGTGAAAAGTACAACCAGAATTTAAAACCCATTGTTCAGAGTTCATAACATCGGTAGCAACGAGTGTCTCTGCGCTGTCACAGCTATCATCATAGGCAAGCACAGCATCCGCTTTCTTCTTCTCCTGTGCTTTCTTCTCAGGACAATCCTTTATGAAGTGCCCCTATTTCTTGCAGTAATAGCACTTCCTAGGAGTTCTAGACTTCGACCTTGAGCCTTTTTTCTTCCCATCTCTATATGAGGGCCTTCCTCTTACAGATAAGCTTTCTGCATTGCCCTCAATTTGCTTCTCTAATAACTTTAAGTTTAATGATGATTTCACATCACTCATCGTTAAAACTCTCTTTACCGTAAAGTAGTGTATCAACAAAGCTCTCATAACTCTTGGGGAGTGAACTCAGCAAGATAATTGCTCTATCTTCATCTTCTATCTTGATGTTGATAGACTCAAGATCAAGGATGATCTTATTGAAGGCGTCTATATGATCTTTCATCGGCGTCCCCTCTGACATAGACAGCTGATACAGCTTCTTCTTTATATGTAGTCTGTTGGCCAACAATTTCTTCATATAAAAAGAGTTAAGCTTCTTCCAAAGATCTATTGCCGTCGTCTCACCTGCTACTTCCCTTAGTACTTCATCGCTCAATGACAGAACGATTGTGCTATGAGCTCTTTTTTGAATGTCCCTCCTTTCTGCTTCTGCTCTAGATGACTCTGGCATCTTCTCTTCATTACTAGATGGAGTTGCAGTCTCCTCTAATGCCGAACCAAGTCTTTGGCTCACCAACAACGCCTTAACCTTCATCTTCCACAGATTGAAGTCATTCGTACCGTTGAATTTCTCTACCTCATACTTGGGTGTGGCCATGTTTGCTTAGAACCTGGCTCTGATACCAGTTTATTGAAGCGGAAGCACACAAACAAGCTAAACAATTCACCCAAGTAATATAATAATGCAGAACAAGTTATTAAGAAATTCAAGAGAGAAATGAGTAGAAGAAGAACACACAAAAAATTACGTGGTTCGGCAACTTGCCTACGTCCACGGCGGATCAAGATCACACTCTTCTCTTATTATGAATCACAAGGCAACTATAAAGTATGCCTATTACAAGAAAGATCACAAAGAAAACTCTCTTTTACTCTCTAGGGATTTTCTCTTACAAAGAACCACTAAGATTATTGTTGATCACCAAGATCTCACTAAGATCACTATTGATCACAAAGATCACTCTTAATCACAAAGATGACAAGATGTGTTTACAAGGCCTTTATATAGGCCTTGGAACGTCTTAGATTTTTCCTATACGTGTGAGAGTCGTATTAGGGAGTCTTAGAGCAAGTGAGAGACGAAATTAGGAAGTTTTCTAATTTTGGGATACTGTTCCCGCGTTCAACGCTAGCGCGCTTCTGCTGAGCGCTGCGGCGCTGAGGTTCTGTTCTGGTCGCCGCGGCACTGGTTACCGCGGCGCTGGTCGCCTGGTGCGCCCTTCTTTATTTTTTACCATCTTTCACGTCCGTTTTTGATCCGTGCACACCCTACACACTTGGCTTAATCCCCAAATCATATTTCAATTATTTTTAATCAATATTCTCACATATATATAAAAGAAAAATCAAGAAAGAGTCAATCTCCTTTTACTTTAAGAGGAATAAAACTCCCAAAAAAATGCATGGAGGAGCACAAGCTACGTGTAACAAATTTAATTATGCACCAAATAAAGTATTACCAAACTTTGAGGAGAAAACGGACAAGGAAGGAACAAAAAAGGACACTTGTCTAATTCCTAAACAATGATTGATGCATTTAAGAACATAAGGACATTTAAGGATACCACCCCCAAATGATTTGATTCTGTTTTAAATGACCAAAACACCCTTTTAGAATCTTTTTGAGAGAATTTCATGAATAAGTGTCGGTAAACCGACAACAATAGGAGCAATCTTCCCTACATAACTATTTCAAGAATCACCTGCTTTATTCTGATAATTAACAGCAATTGCAACAACCACAATGAGATATCATAAGGTTTCTCTTGAGTATAAGAATGGTAAAGACAGGGCGAGCCACAAGGGTGGTTCACAATAACACTAACTGACAATTCTGATACGTGCTCGTGATTAGGCAAAGTAATCTTCAAGATCAGACAAAAGAAAAGGTTTGGTTTGATGAAAGAGAGGTTACTCAGTTGAATGGAACTTTGCATATATACCAAATGAAGAATGAAGACCAACTGTGCATAGTATAAATGTGGTCGTTCATGGCTATTAGGTGAAGTTTATTTCAATGGATAAGGACATCTCGTAATTGAAAAAATAATTTTTTTTTTAATTAATGATGAGAAGAAAAAAAAACTCTTCAAAAATTTTAGTACTCATAATTTGAGAAACCCTCTTAGTAGGACTCTATCTTAAGTTTACAACAAAAAGTTTACATTTAATCATTTCCATTCAATTAGAGTCCACTATGCTGCTTTCTTTAGATGGAAAGAGAGAGGCATGGAAATAAACAGTAGAGCAATCACATTAAATGGAAAACTTTACCTTTTCCATGTGCAGTTAATTCTAGGAGGATTTGGGAGTGGCCTGCTTGAAAGCAACAGTGGGAGCTATTCTGCAACTCCTCCTCCGATGCTCAAGCACCAGTTCATTTGCAAACCAATCGAGTTTCCCGAAATTGTTTTGCTCTGCAATCCTTTTATCTCCAAAGAGCACTGATTCAACATTTTTCTGCTTCAACATTTCCTCAGCTATTCCTATAAGCATCTTTACGTTGCTGGGGCTAGGGTCTGTGTCAACATTGGGTCCGCACCGCCCCAAACTGGACCCATTTGCCTGTGGTACATAAAATTAATAGAAAATCTGCATAAATAATGCTTGCACATTTCAAACAAATTTGACTTTATTGCACAGTCCGTCCTCGTTAAAATGTCTAATGTCTAAACACATTGTAAGGAATAGAAAATAAGAGAGTACATATGGACTCAAAGCTACCAAAATTCAGCATTTGTTATCAATCATTATGCCCACAGCCACCTACTAATTAACCCAAACCAATTTGAGTGTTCCACTAATGGTACTTCATAAGTTAATAGTATACAACCTGCTCCATTTTCTCTTTTTTTGTACTCTCTCAACTAGAAAAATGGTAAAACTGTAACGGAAGAGCAAATGTGGCAGAAAAAAGGGTGCCAGACAACAACATTAGCTTTACAAAAAGAACATGAAAAATAGCACAAAGAAAAACACATAATATTCTTTTGAGAAATTTTCCAGTTGGTATGCCTTATTGAGAGGCCAGAACATAATATCCAAAATGAAGAGAACTACTCTTTCTTTGTATAACTTTTGGGCGCCAAACATTAAGATAGCACAAGAATAGCAAAATCAGTTACCTTATTCTGGTACATTTGACAGCACATAACGTATTACATGAACAGCCATAATAATAATAAAAGCTAAAGCTAATTATGAAACACTGTTTCTCCCTAAAAAATATGAAGGTCAATCATATGATTCATGAATAAAATCTCTTGACCACTCGTTGCCTTCCCTACTCCTGAAAAATCCAAAACTCGACTATCCAGCTAATTCTTTACCCACTTATAGGCAAAATATCCCCACAAAAAAATATCTTTCAAAATTAATTGACTATTTAATATTGGCACAAAATAGACAGTTGTAATTTGATTATTGTAGTTTTCAATGTATTGTCCTAACAATGCGACCATATAAGTATTATTTTTGCCAAATTAACCCCATTCTTATGGTGAAGTGGTGGTAAATAGTTTTAGAATCTTAGTCAAAAGTAAAAGAAAAATTGTAGAAAGCTGCCAATTTACAGGCTGAATTGGAATGCAACGACCCCAATTTTCACAGACAATCTAGCAACTTTAGGTCTGATAATGAAAGTGACTGACATCTTGACCAAAAGACATAACCCATAAAGAAAGGAGCATGCTAACCTGCGCCGGATGTTAACTTTGGTTACCTAAAACAAGAAAAACAAAACCAGACCATCTAAGTTCTAGAGCCGGCCAACCCCCTCCCCGAAAAAGAAAAAAAAAATCACATTGTTTGACAACAAAAACAGTGCCCAAAAAACCCTAACGAAAATTAAAAAATATCACGTGCAACCCAAACCAACGCAATTCAAAAACCAAACCCCAATTACCAGATCACAGATGATAGATCATAGATGCAAAGACACAGGTCCCCACTGCTCTAATTGACTGCTGCCCTGCTAAGTCCGTAGGTTTTCAGGCATCTGACGCCTGCAAAATAGCCCTCACCCACTTGCCTCAATGATACCACTATACGAGGTTGTCCTAGTGTTACAAAAAGAGAAAAAATAATTTTATTTTAATATTTTAAGTTAATTAATAATTTAATTTTCATTAAATATAAAATATTTAATTTTATTTTAATTTATTAATTTTTATTATTAATTTAGATAAAAATTTATATTTAATATATTTTTATTATTTTACTTTTAATATAATAAATACGTGTTATTATATGATTTATTATAAACGATACGTGTTATCATATAATTGATTATATTATTAATAAAATAAATTAAAAATAAAAACTGTCACTGTCACCAAAAATTGCGGCCGATCGCCATTTTTAGAGACAATGCTAATTTTTTTTAATTTATTTTAAAAAAATTAACTAATTACATAATAACACGTGTTTAAAAATACTAATCATATTTTAACACATGTTATATTATTAAAATTTATTTTTAAAATTATATTAAATTAATTTAATAGATGAAATTATGTCACGTATTTAAAAAGATAATAAATAAATAAGATGTGTTATGTGTTTAATGTGTAATTTATTTATATGACTAGATTACATTTTTATCTTTTTACCATTAAAATTAATGATAAAAATTAATCGATTATGACAAAATTAAATATTTCATATTTAACGAAATAAAATTATTAATTAACCTAAATATTATAATAAAATTATCATTATCCCTTACAAAAACATACCTGTATTCAATGCCCTAAGGTACCCGCTATACAAATACAATAATACATAATCTCCAGCCCCAAGCAAAGACGACAATTGCCATTAACCCCACCAGCTGACTCTTATTTTCTCTTGCACTAATGGTTAAATCTCTAAAATCTCAGTAACCCAACGATAAAAGATCGAATGTCAGATGAGCTGTAAACTTAAAAATGATGTCAAACTCGTTAACGTAATTAATTTTGAAAGAACAATGCACAACATCTATCTAAGTGTTCGATAAACACATTTTAATGGGGCCATACCTGAATGCGAACGTAATTACTGCTTCTACACTGACCAAACGCCATGGCTACAGCCTGGTCCACCGACTCAGCCGAGCCATCACCAGAAATCCGAGCCATGGGTCGAGCCCAATCTTTAACCTTCCAATTCTTGACCTGGTCATAGTCATAGCTAACCTCTAGTAGCTGGCCGGTCCCCAAAGATAGCACCAACAAATCCTCAACACCTTGCACGAATGGGAACTCTTGCTTGTTGTGTAACACGTGAGTGATCGCCGCAGCCGTCAGATTGCTCATAGCCAACCCGCCAGGCACCGAGTCCTACCGCCTACTGACCGCATTAAAACCGGCTCGAATACACCCGGCTCGGCTGACGTGGCGCGACAGACCTCCTAGAGTTTGAAATCAAAACTCTCCGTTTCGAGAACGTCCGCTCTGGAGAACAAAAACGACGCCGTGCTCGAAAGATCGTAACACGGAATCAGTACCGGTTTTAACGTGTCTCTTAACGTTAAGTTTCAGCATTTCTCCGAGAACATCTCTTTCACAGCCTTCTCCAAACCAGCAGAGGACGTAGCGGTTGAACCAGAACTTGAACCGCCTTTCAAAAGCCGTTTGAGAAAATTACCGATCTAGAACCAGATTATAAACAGTAAAATCTCTTGCCTTGGTCAGCAAGAAACCGCCAGGTGTCCTCGGCCTTAAAAATCGGACGGTTATGATCTTCGGTAGCGAAAAGCATGGCCGTGAAGATACCGCCGACGCCAGTACCAGCGGCCACGTCGAAGTAATCGGCGATTCTGGCGCTTGGATTGCCCGACTTCGACTTCAGCGTGTGTTCAAGGTAAGCTAAAGCCTTACCGGAAAGAATCCCCCGCATGCCGCCGCCGTCGATGCTGAGTATACAAATTTTGCTTCTCTGGTTCTTGATGGACAAGACGCCGTTTTCGGGTTGGCTCAAGCTCTCGGGTTTAGCTTCTATCGTCGTCGGAGAAATCTGTTTGGGAATCCAGAGCTTCTGATCATCGTAGTCGAACAAGAACTTGCTTTCCAAGATTGAAAAGATTTCGTAGCTGAGCTTATCCGTGTCGATGCTCGGCTCTTGCATTTCTGAAGATTGATTGGAAGTCATCTTTCAAAATTTTCCGCGAATTTTCTCGTTATTGTTTCGTTTTCTTACCAGAATTTCATTTCAACTTCTTTGATTCCATTTGAGGCAAAGGCCAACCCAACCAAGAATTTCACCTCGAAATTCACGCTGCTGCAGAAAAGCAATTCAATTCTTTTTTTTTTTTTTTGAGTGTAAAAGCAATTCAATTCTTAACCATAACCAGAAGAAAATTTTGGAAGGGAAGGCCTCAATTTATAATTATTATGGTTATGACAGAAGGAGAACTCTGTGTTTCAGTTCAGTTGAACTAATAAAGATGATTTTATGTACAAGAAAAGAAGAGCAAGAGGCACTTTGAACATAGAAAACGCAACACCCTTTTGTTTGCTCAATCAATCCTCCACGTTCTTTCTTCTGTCTCTGTCTCTCTCTCTCTCTTCTCTTTTACCGGAGTACGCCAAAGCTAGAGATAGCTATCTATATGTGTGGGCTTATGTTATCAATAAATACACAATAGATGAAAAGATTATACCAGCCACCACTCAAAAACAAAACAAAAAAGAATCCAAAAGAAGAAGCAGAGATGGAGGCAAGAACGCACCAGTTGTTTTTGGGAAATTTTTCGAAATCATTAATTTAATATCATATTTTACCGGTTGTTTTTGGGAAATTTTCGAGATCATTAATTTAATATTAATTTTTATTTTAATCAAAATTAAATATTTTAAATTATACTAATCAAATATACATTATATTTATTATTTTACTCTTATTATAATTTTAATAATTTTTGTTGTTATTTATTTTTTATTTTATTTATATAAATTACTTAAAAATATAAAATTTTAAATAATTAAATTTTAAATTAATTATAAAAAAATATTATTTATAATAATAATTAAATAATAATAATAAAAACAAAAAAATGGTCGCTGGGCGCACACTGGGCGCGCGCCCAGCGACCACTTCTTCTGTTTTATTATTTATTAAATTTATTTAAAAATAAAATAAATAATTATATATTAAATATTACTTATATATAAATATATATAAACTATTCTATTTTTATATATTTTTTGAATTATTATCCCTCACAATATCATCTCTCGTTTTATTTTCAAATCTTAGATCTGCAGCGTTTTATTCTCAAAACTCATAGATTTACTCTCAAAACTCATATCATCTCGTTTTATCTTTTTGTGAAGATTCAAAGATTTAGATCGAAAAAAATAGTTGAAGTTAAAAAAAACGAGTAAGTTTTTGTTTATTTTAATTAATAGTATTATTTATATTTATTAAAATAAATGTAATGGATGAAAAGTAATGAATAGATGATTAAACTCGATTATTGAGACAGTGCTTGCACATATAACTGTTATGGCTGAGTTGTGGCTGCGCGTGGCTGCACATGTAGTTGTTGTTGGCCGCCGTCTTGTGCGCGCACTAGTCGCAACAAGGTGCTTATGTACAACAGTCATGATGAGCACCGGTTGTAACAATGTGCTATTGCACACCACCGCAATATAATAACACCACTACCAAATAGCTCTCATTTTTTCTGAACCTGCATATTATATTTATTTTATATATTTAAAATAAAAATATATTATATATATATAAATAGTTATATATTTAATTATATTTTTTTAATTTAATTTATATATAATTAAATTAAAATTATGTTATATTTTTTTCAGGTGATGTTGATTATGTCACAAATTTCAACCATTATATATTTTAAGAGAAGATGGGAGAGCTGTAGCGATGATTTTGAAAGATACATTGGATATCAAAATATGCATATAGTTGTTCCAAATAATATTAGATATAAAGCGTTGTTGAGAAGAATTTGTCATCTTTTAAGAGTTAATCAGGTGCATTATAAAGTAATTTTGAAGTTTGAGATTCCTTCAAGTACCATAAAGTTGAGACCTATCTCACATGAAAATAACGATGATGCAATATTGTGGTTGAGCTTACAGAATAATATGGCTACACCGCTTTGTGCAACAGTAGATGCTCGAGGACCTGAAAGTAATGCAGAAGTATCAATGGAGCAAAAAGAAGGCTATGCTAAGCAATTCTCATCGACAACTCCTATATATATTCCAAATTCCCCGGAGGATTATCATTATTCTCCTTCGATGCTCAACGAACAACAAGACTACACATATGATCATGGTCAGATATATGGAGATGTTGGCGTTGATTTTAGCTATGATATTGGTGAAAATGATGATCATGGTTACGAGGTTGATGATGATTGTAGAAATGATTATGATGATGATTATGAAGAGAATGAGGATGTAAATGATGATGATGATGAGGATGATGATGATAATAAGGATGAGGATGATGATGAGGGTTATGGTTGAGAAGAAAGGATTAAGGTAGAAAATTCATTTTCAATTTCAACCTGAAATACCACCATTTGACTTGAATGTATCAGAAAATTTTTCTTGTAATGAGATTGGTGATATATTTGTAGGAAAATTATATAACAACAAAGATGAAATTCATGAAGTTATAAGTATGATTACACTAAAGGGAAAATGGAGCTTTAGAGTTTACAAATCCACCAAAGATCATTTCGAGTTGAAATGCGATGATGACAGCTGTAAGTGAAGATTACGGGCAGTGTCAACAGAAAGGCGACATTTTGTTGTTGTTAGGGGAGTAAATACAAAGCACACTTGTATTTTGAGTCAATTATGGAATGGTCACCGACAAGCCAAGAGCCGAATTATTGCTAAAGTAATAAAAAATAAGTTTACATCGATCAATAGAAACTATAGGCCGAAAGACATTCAAGCAGACATACGTGAACAATTCGGTGTTCAGATAACTTATACTAATGCTTGGTATGTTAGGGAGCGTGCATTAAGATTAATAAGAGGTACTCTTGAGGATTTTGTTTAGATTGCTTCCTACATACAGCTATGTGTTGTAATAAAATAACCCAGGTACGGTTACTCATTTGAAAACTGACGCGAATAATCACTTCAAGTATTTCTTTATGGCGTTAGGACCCTGCATCAGAGGTTTTAATTCATTAATCCGACCAGTAGTTACAGTGGACAGAATATTTTTGAAAGGTTCCTATCTTGGTACAATGTTTGTGGTTGTTTGTAAAGATGGAAACAATTAGATTTATTCATTGGCTTGGAAAATTGCTGACTCAAAATGATACTTCTTGAGAGTGGTTTATGGTTAAACTGTCAGGAGTTATTACCGATCATTAAAATCTTATTTATATATCTGATCGACATGCCAGTATTGAGAAGGCTGTACCGGGTGTGTTTCCTCATGCATATCATGGGTTCTACATATATCATTTGAAAGGAAATTTGATGACAAAATACAAGTTATCATCAGATAAGTCTAAAAAAGAGGTATACCTAACTACTTCACTGTTGCCAAGGCTTATCGTATCCATAATTTTCAATACCAATTAAACAAGATGAGACAAATGAGACCTGACGTAACGAATTATTTGGAGGAAGATGTTGGGACGGTGAGATGGGCACGATCATCTAGTGCTTTCAGAAGGTATGACATTATAACTACTAATATCGCTGAGAGCATTAATGCAGTTGCAAAAGAAGCAACAAAGCTTCCGGTGACTAATTTGGTGGAGTGGATGCGAGAGCTAACGTAATTGTGGTTTTACCATAGATGATTGGCATCACAAAATATGACAAATGTCTTGACAAATTGGGCAAATCATAAAGTTATGAAACATAACGATAAGGTAAGTCGAATGACCATTTCTCCTGTTGATGATTTACGATTTATAGTTACGGATGGTGGAGTAAACTAGATTGTAGACATTTGCGAAAGAATATACAGCTGTCGAAAGTTTGATTATTGGCAATTGCTTTGTTCCCATGCACTCGCCGCATGCAGATACATCAGATTATCGCACGAGAGCCTTTGTTCAACTTATTACACATCAGAGACTTTATTCCGTTCCTATAGCGAGCTAATACTTCCGGTTGGTCAAGTGTCAGATTAGATAGTCCCAGAGTATTTGAAAAATATGGACATTCAACCTTCGATAGCACGTCGTCAGTCAGGTAGACGTCAGATGAATCGGATTCTATCTCAAGGAGAGCAACCATCAAAGAATATATGTAGTCATTGTAGACAATATGGACATTACCGACAAACGTGTTGAAACGTTGTACCTTTACAGAGCAGGTGATGTATATTCATTTATAAACATTTACCTTATTGATATTTAACTATGTATAATATAAGACTAATATTTAAATATTTTTTGTTTTAGACAGATCTGAAAAAATAAGGGAAAGAGCTATACCATGCACTTATTTTGTAATGCACTTATTTTGTAATTCACTTAATTTGTAATGCACTTATTTTGTAATTCAGTTAATTTGTAATGCACTTATTTTGTAATTCACTTATTTTGTAATGCACTTGTACTTTGTATTACATACTTATTTATTTTATTTTAATGCACTTATTTATCTTGTCTTCAGTATTAATGTTGATAATTTTCACAAAATTTTGACAGAATCTCCTCTATAATATGAACTATCCCAAACCTGCCATATTGAATAAATACACTTTATCAAACTGCAAAATCACTTTGACATACATACACCCAAATCAACGCCCATAGACAATTATGATATATTAATTATACACCAAAATCAATGCATATTGAATAAATCACACTTCTATCAAACTGCAAAAACACTTCCGCATACATACACCTAAAATAATTATGGTATATCAATTATACACCCAAATCAATGCATGTAAAACAATTATAGTACTAAATATCTATGAAGCTGAAGTCCACAAATCAACGGTCATCTTCTGTCTATAAAAGGTATCAATGTCAGAGAATAAGTCAAATGGCCGACCTAACATAAAATATTCAATATACATACAGGCGAAGACTCCACAGTCCCCGCTCCCAACCTCTTGTTGCGGCACATTCTCCCAGATACGAGTCACTGGCCAAGGGAACAAATCTGGGCTTTGTATGCCCCTCAAACTATAAAATCTACACTTTTGAAGGTACAAAGGCATTGCAACACACAAAGACTTCATAAATTTCATGATAGATTCGTCTGAATGGCCGTTCACGCTGGAATTATAAAGAACGATTGCAAACTGAGCAAGGTCAAGTTGCGTTACAATCCAATGTTCTTGATTGATATTCAGAGGAATATATACCTACAAAAATAATTATGGTATTATATTTAACTTAATGTTGTTACATACACAGTAAAAAGTCATTATTATTCTTAAAAAGTACTTTATTGACCATTGCCCACGGTTTAGCGCCAAGTAACTCGGTCTTTGTTCCGAGTGCATAAGCCAACAACATTTTCAGCCAGTCATTGTTGTCTGGAGGATTGGCAGTGAAGGACGTTTGCCACATTTGTCGAATGTACTCCTAAACACAAATAAAATATACTTGTTAAAGTAGATAATAGTTAATATACACATTCGTTGAGATGATAATGTTATATGCATAATAAACGGGTAATATAATAACTTACGTAGAAATATACATCTGCAGTTGTACAATCCTGTAAGTACATGTCAAAAAACGTTCTTTGACACAAACGCAAAACGTTCAAATATTCATTTATATGCTACAAAACACACAGAATATGTATAAGTTTTGATATTATTAGACAATTCATAAAATAAAAAAAAGTTAAAATAAATCATCACCGAATCGTCAAGCTAATTTTGTAGTATCGCATTAAACTATGTGTTGTTCGGATCGAGTCCGTGTAAATGAACCCGTTGTGTTGGGTTATTATTTTTTATCCAATCCAAAAGCTCAACATATTTACTCTGATCAATAGGAATCAGTTGCCCGTTTATGTCAATAGTAGGTCTTACTTGCAATTCCATAGTTTCTTCTTCGCTGACTGTTTTAACGGATTGGTATATGGAATGACTTGGGCTGCTGCCTTTTTGTGAAGGCGCCTATACCTACTTATGTTTTCGCTCAATGGAGCAGGTATAATTTTTAAGCTTGTAGGGCTATCAGCAACAAGAGCAAATGACTGATGATGAGACTCGCTGGCAAGAGCAAATGTATGAAAGTCAGCAGCCGTGAATTCGGCACCCTACAAAACCAAACAATACCGATTAATGTATTGACTTGTTAAACTTTGTATCCAATATATTTTAGGTTTAAAACGTACGATACTCTACCCTACATCCTTAGAGATCTTGGCTGATTTAAGCTGTTGCATCAAGAGAGATATCTGATGCAAGATATTTTCTTCAGTCTTATCAATCTTGGCTGAAAGCTCTGCGTTACCCTTATCAATCTTGGTAAATATCCTTTTTTCAAGATCATCCATCTTCTTCTCCATGATTTTATACTGTGATGTTGACGTGCCGGATTGAAACTATACATAAGTTATTATAATCAATTTTCACAAGCTAATACTAACCAGTAACATAAGCATCAGATAATTCAAGGGAAAAATAAATAAATTATTATACCATTAATTTAGTCGCTAGCGGGGTTTCAAATTCGTAGAGATGCTGCAGATTTTTGGTGAATTGGTTGTCCAGGATATCAACTATCTCCAACTTAAGACTCCCTTCCCATTTTTTTTATGGAATGCAAAAGTTTACCGCCGTGCGATAGTCCGCAGTCTTCTCATGTTTGCAGGGTACCAACTTCCTATGAACCTCCAAAACCTTTATAATATTTTAGATTTATTAATCATTATTAGAAAATATAACACAAATTGTAAGGAAGTTATATATATTTTTTGTTAAACATAAAAGCATACCCCAACACCACCGAAGAGGACATCTATGACGTTTTCGTATAATTGGGTGCTCGTATCAGACCAATTTAGAATACGAAAAAAATAGTCTCTACTCCTATCGACAAACAACTCCCCACACTTCGAGATCGCCTCGTAGATCTACACCTGAGATGATAACAAATTTAAATTACAATGCCAACAAAATAAAATTTTCTCTATCATAATATCATAATGAATCAAAAAGATAGAATTATTTACCAAGAATGCGTGACAAAATGAGTATAAGTTGTATGATTCTATATCCGTCAGCGCCCGCTTTTTTTACCTTCGCCAACTTTTTAATTGGAGCTATGCATAAACTATTGTAGAGTACAGTCCATACAATCGTGCCCCAAGGATAGATATTAAACTCATCTAAATTATCTACGAGACGAAATACAAAATATTGTATGATTCTATTCCGATCACGTGGCATTATCAATTTATGAAATACATAAAATAAACACATTTTTACTGCATCTACATCATCGTCAAATGTAATGCTGCCGAACCACAGATCCAAATCCTTGTAAGTCAACTGACTTCTACCCAAAAAATATTTATGACAAAGTCTATCACCTAACCCACTTACTATAGGATAATCCTCCATCCTCAAACCAGTAATCAAATAAAAATTTTGACGAGAAAATATAATACGTCTTTACCTATATAAAACCATAATTCTTCATATAAATTTTTGATATGCACACGTCTTAATAAAATCTCATGTGCTAAAATACTTGAGAATGGAATATATGATATATCCAATAAACTATCAAAATATGTGGTTCTAAATATTTCTACTTGCCTTGAAGTCAATTTATTTTTTATATTTCGTATAACCCATAACTTCGAGTACGTATGTACGTTCGCTCAGTAAAAATATTTTTCGGCAATTACATATTCTTTTGTAACATTCTCCTTCCTGAAAAAATTAAAAAATTATTAATATTAACAAAACAATAATCAACATAACATATAATCAAAATTTAATTTAATTACAACTAACAACCTAGACTATTTACATAATCATTAAACAATTTAAATTATTAAATTAAATAATTATATATAAACATAAACAACATAATTTAATTAAAAAAATTTTAAAAAATAAAAATTTTTGTGGTCAGACGCGGCGAGTAGATGCACGCGTCATCGCTTTAGCGCACGCCGCTTGGCGCGTGCCAAGCGTTCGTGGCCAATGGCTTGCCCTGGCCAACCTTGTTAGACGCACGCCGCTTGGCGCGGGCCAAGCGGCGTGCGCCTAACAAGGTTGGCGCGTGTGTCTACTCGCCAGTCACCAGCAACGCGTAGATGCACCCGCCGCCGCGTCTTACCACAAAAACAAGCCGAATTCACCTTTTCCGGTCACGTTTTCAATCTACACACATTTGTAACTTTTTACATTTACATCTACATTTACACATTTCTACATATTTTTAACTAATATAAATTATAATACTCAAATTAAAAAAAAAATTTAATAAATACACTTACCAATTTTATTTTTTTATGAAAAAATTGTAGTATTAACCATGTGAGGTATAAGTGTTAGTGAAAATTAACTGACGCCGTGAGAGAGAGAGAGAGGGAGTAACCATGAGAGTGAGAGGGAGAGAGGAAAAAGGGAAAGTGTCGGTGAGGAAAATAAAAAAATTAAAAAAAATTATTTTTTTACTTTATTTAATATAAGGATAAAATATATATATATATAATTAATTAAGAATGTATAAATTATTTTGACTCGATCAAAATAATTTATTCACTAAAAAATAAGATTAAATCAACCAATTTTCCCTCTTTTTTTGTAGAGCATGTCTGTTTTATATGCATATCACCCTTCTATTTTAAAAAATAATAACCCCAACAACAAATAGTTTCTTTCTTTTTTTCTTTTTGGTTTTTCATTTTCACGATTCGAAAACCATTTATAATTATGAATCGCGTAATTATATAATTATAAAGGGTTTAGGAAATAAAATTAGTATTTTAATTAATGTCTATTATTTATTAATTAAGTATTTATTATTTTTTTAAAGAGAACTTTTTTATTTTTAGTAATAAGATAGTTATATAATATTAATTAAAATTAAGCACATCACACCTTATATGACACTCTCACGTCACGCAACAACTTCTTAATGCACAATTGTTAACTTGATTCGTGATATATTACAAAACTGATGTAATTATATAAATATTTATACTTTTTTCTCTACTATGTAATTGTCTATATATAAAGTTAAATAAAATTTATATGAATAATGCTATATGTATAAATTAAGTCATATAAATTTATTCATATTATTGATATGTCGTTGTATAAAATTAGTTAAATTATTCTTATATTATTTATTTATTTTATTAATTTAATTTTTTATACTTATTCTATTAATTATGTTATGTCATCTTAGGTAATATAAATAGATTTTTATAACTATTTTGTATATCTATAATATTGATTTTATATTGTAAGCCACAATATTGTTTATCTGAATTTTTGCATTATTCTATTATTGTATTATATTATTTGAAATATTGGACCGTTTTAAGTTGGCTGTGGTGATTCGTGGTTAAATAACTGTCACCTAATGAGTCACTGCCAGTTGTGAGAATACCTGGATCAAATTGTTTGTCCACTATGAGTTCATGACAATGAAGCATATTAGAAACTCATATGCCTCCGGAAGGTTACAATTTTGAGGATCCGACACTTAAACGACTGATATATGAAAATATTTGTACTATATTTTAGTATAGCACTTTTAATATAGTTGGAACTGTCTTGGTTATTGAATTAATTTAATAACTGAGATTTAATGACGTATACTTTTTAATTAATTAAAAAAATTAAAAGATTTATTTAATATTTAATTAAATATAAAATATATTTTTTAAAATTAAATTATTAATAAAAGGTTATGTTATTAAAAAATTAAAGATAATATATTTTATAATTTTAACTTTAATTTTAATATCAATAATATTAAATTTTATAATTTTGATTTTAATTTTAGTTTTAATTATATTAAATTTTAAAATTTTAATTTTAATTTTAATTATGTTAAATATTATAAGTTTAATTCTAATTTTATTTTAATTAGGTTAAATAATTTTAATTTCAAATCTAATTTTAATTTTGATTTTAATTACGTTAAATGATACAATTCTAATTTTAATTATGTTAAATGATACAATTCTAATTTCAATTACGTTAAATATTATAATTTCAATTTAATTTAAATTATGTTAAATGTTACTATTCCAATTCCAATTTCAATTATGTTAAAATATTATAAATTTAAATCTAATTTCAATTTCAATTATATTAAATGTTATAATTTCAATTTCAATTTCAGTTACGTTGAGTATTATAATTTTAATTTTAATTTCAATTACATTAAATGTTATAATTATAATTTCAATGCCAATTTCAATTACATTAAATGTTGTAATTCTAATTTCAATTACATTAAATGTTGTAATTTCAATTTCAATTACGTTAAATATTATAACTCTAATTCTATTTCGATTTCATTTATATTAAATGTTATAATTTGAATTTGAATTTGAATTTTATTTACGTTAAAAGCTACAATTCCAATTTCGATTATGTTAAATGTTATAATTCTAATTCTAATTTTAATTACATAAAATATTATAATTTCAATTTCAATTTCACTTACTTTAAATATTATAATTCAAATTTCAATTTCAATTTTAATTACATTAGAATTATAATTTTGTTTTCAATTTCAATTTTAATTTTAAGTACGTTAAATGTTATAATTCTAATTCTAATTTTAATTACGTTAAATATTATAATTTCAATTTTAATTTCAGCTTTAATTACGTTAAACGTTATAATTCTAATTCTAATTTTAAACTCAATTTTAATTATATTAAATGTTATAATTAATAATTTTAATTTTAATTTCAATAACATTAAATATTATAATTTTATTTTTTAATTCTAATTTTAATTTCAATAACATTAAATATTATAATTTTAATTTTAATTACACTAAATTTTATAATATTAAATTTAATTTCGTTAAATATTATAATTTCAAATCTAATTTTAAAAAGAGTTTAAGAGAGCTTTTAAGAAAGTTTATGTGCTTACTTATCTTACTAAATCTATCAAATTACATGTTATGTTTATTATATTTATTTGAGATAAAAAACAAAATTGAGATATATAATAAAAAATTTGGTATCTTTTGACGTTACATTAATACATTGTAAACCGGCCCTGTACAATTTTTTTTTTTTCTTATTAATATAAATTTCTTGTTTCAGATTTTCTTTAGATGAAAAAAAAGGGAAGGAAAGAAAGAGATTTCATTTTCAATGTTTCGTCCACTTGCTCTATTGCACTTAAGTTTTCTGGTAATGATGAAGAAGTTTACAACTTAAACTTGATTTTCGCCAAATTTAATCACTTGTTCTTAATTAGCGAAAGGAAGAAAATTTAACTTTCATCATCCATGATAATTATGGATGGTTGAAGCATTTTTAACCTTTTTTTGTTATACAAATATTTTTAAGTTGTTAACTCGTTATATCACCATTTGCTTAATCACATCAAGAGATTTAATTTAAAAAATTTCTTTAAAAAGAGAGAGATGAAAAATGGTGATTAGTAAAGAAATTTGAAATATACTGTTAAAATGGAAGCATACAAATAAGTAAAATCACTTAAATAATATATGTAAAATAAGTTAATTAAGGAATAAATAGAGAAATGGTAGAAGAAGAACACACAAAGAATTACGTAATTCGGCAATTTACCTACGTTCACGGCGGATCAAGATCACACTCTTCTCTTATTATAAATTACAAGGTACTCACAAAATATGCCTTTTACAAGAAAGATCACAAAAAAAAAACTATCTCTTTCACTTTAGAAATTTTCTTTCACAAAAATTGTTGATGATCACTTAAATTCTACATTGATCACAAAGATATATTTACAAGCTAATTGATAGCCTTTATATAGGTTTTGGGACGTCTTAGGTTTACCCTATATGTGTGGGAGTCGTATTAGGGAATCCTGAAACAAGTGGAAGATGAAATAAAGAAGTTTCCTTATTTCGGGATACTGTTCCTGTCTCCAACACCGCGGCTCTGGGCTCTCATCACTGGTGCGCCCGTTTGAGTGCTGCGGCGCTCGTCTCCTGGTGCCGCGGTGCTCAGGTGCTGGATTGGGCACCGCGGCGCCTACGCCTAGTCGTCGCGGCGTTGGCGCCTGGTGCGCCTAGTCGTCGCGGCGTTGGCGCCTGGTGCGCCTCTCTTCATTTTCTGCCTCATTTCACGTCTATCTTCGATCCTTGCGTACCCTACGAACTTGGCTTGATCTCTAAATCATATCCCGATGATTTTCAATCAATATTCTCACAAAAATTCCCTCATTGATTCAAAATCATCCATAAAACAACTCGATCTCTCATTTCCGCATATTTGGTTACCCTCACAAAGTAGTGACTCCGGTTAAGTCCTTACATAGGACGAACTTAACCGAGGGCAGTGGCTTAGTCAATATATTAGCAGGGTTTTTAGATGACACTATCTTTGTTAGACTAACTTCACCACGTTGGACAATCTCTCGAATATAATAGTCTCACATCAATGTGTTTCGACGTCTCGTGGAACACTTGATGCTTGCTTAGGTGTATGGCACTCTGGCTATCACAATATACACCGGTGTTTACATCTTCACTAGCCAATATTTCCGCATATATGCCTTTTAACCACACGCCCTCTTTGATAGCTTTACCAACAACTATGTACTCCTCTTCTGTGGTAAAGAGTGCAACCACATATTGTAGAACTGATCTCCAACACACATTACACCCAAACATTGTGAATACGTAGCCCGTCAACAATCTTCTTTTGTCTAGATCACCTGCATAATTTGAGTCTACGTACCCTCTTACCATTTTTTTGTTGTCTTCTTCCCTATTATATATCAACCCGTGATTTGACGTCCTCTTAAGATATCTCAGAATCCACTTTACTGCAAGCCAGTGATCTTTACCTGGATCTGCCATGTATTTACTCACCACACTCACACCTTGTGCTATGTCTGGTCTTGTGCAAACCATTGCATACATGATATTTCTCACAGCGCTTGCATACGGTACTTTACTCATATGCAGTTTCTCTTCTTCAGATGTCGGCGACAGTGCTGCTGAAAATCTGAAATGTAAGGCCAAAGGAGTAGAGACAGCCTTTACGTTAGACATACCAAACTTCTCCAGAATTTTGATTATATATCGCTGTTGGGACAAGACGATAACATCTCTTATTTCCCTCATAATATATCTATACCCAAAATTCTCTTCGCTGTTCCCAAATCCTTCATTTCAAACTCGTCACTCAACTGCTTTTTGAGCATCTGTATTTCTTCTATATTCTTGCATGCGATTAACATATCATTGATATATAGAAGCAAATACATTATCCCACAACTTATGTTCTTGAAGTACACGCATCCGTCATACTTGCTCTTACTAAAGCCACAAGCCATCATAAAATCATCAAATCTCCTATACCACTGTGTAGGTGATTGCTTTAACCCGTATAATGACCTCTTTAGCAAACAAGCATAATCTTCTTTTCTGGGCTCCTCGAACCCTTGCGGTTGTGTCATATATATCGTCTCTTCAAGCTCTCAATGTAGAAAAGATGTCTTTACATTCATCAGCTCTAGATGTAAATTAAGGTTTGCTCACATGGCTAACAAAATCCTAATAGATGTGTGCTTGACGACTAGAGAGAATATCTCATAAAAATTGACTCCCTCTCTTTGAGTAAAACCTTGTGCTACTAACCTAGCCTTGAATCTTGTAGGCTCAATCCTTAGTATCCCCTCCTTCACCTTATACACCCACTTGCACCCGACTAGCTTCTTTTGAGGTTTCTTCACCAACTTTCAGGTATTGTTCTTCCTAAGAGAACTAATTTCTTCTTTCATGGCCTGCAGCCATTCTTTCTTGTTTTCACTCTTCATAGCCTCACCATATGTCATAAGCTCATCATACTCAAGAGTGTAAGCAGAATTAAAAGCATGAGCAACTAAGTCTGCTTGTACATACTTGATTGGTGGGTTAATCGTTCTCCTTAGCCTGTCTCTGGCTAACTGGTACTCTTCAAGTTCCATCTCAGGAGTCATAGTCTTTCTTTGGGTGGACATGAAGGAACTTGTCGGTGTTCTTGGTTCATCTTCAAGGATCTCCTCATTGAAGTGTTGATCTGGGGGCATATTAGATCCACTTTCAGGCTCCACTTCAACTTCTATTGACTCGAGTGATGAGTCTTCCTTGGGCATAGGTTCTTCTTTCTCATCTTCTTGGGAGGTTTTCAGCATCGTCATCTCATCGAACGTCATGTCACCGCTTATGATACTCCTTGGTGGTGTTAAGTCTTTACACCATACCTTGTATCCTTTCCCTCATTTGGGATATCCTATGAATACCCCTTAGATAGCTCTAGGCTCCAACTTTCCTTCCTTAACATGTACAAAGACAGGGTAACAAAATATTCTGAGGTGGTCATACTTCGA
This sequence comes from Ailanthus altissimus, assembly GCA_946807835.1. Classification (NCBI taxonomy): domain Eukaryota; kingdom Viridiplantae; phylum Streptophyta; class Magnoliopsida; order Sapindales; family Simaroubaceae; genus Ailanthus; species Ailanthus altissimus. Next base: position 12,458,592 of record OX327684.1, read on the forward strand.
AGGATTGTCAAACCATTTCTTTTCTGGCGTCTTGAAGTCAATTGCTGATGAGGGACTTCTATTAATCAAGTAAGTTGCAGTTACTACAAGTTCTCCCCAAAATGTCTTGGACATCTTCGCATTGGTAAGCATGCATCTAACCCTTTCAAGTAGGGTTTTGTTCATCCTCTCAGCTATGCCATTCTATTGTGGTGTTGATCTTATTGTTCTATGCCGCAATCCTATACTTGGCATAAAACCCATCAAACGCTTTGTTGCAAAATTCAAGGTCGTTTACCCTTTTGCCAGTCTGATTTTCAACAAGAGCCTTTTAGGTTTTAAATACTTCAAATGCTTGATCCTTGTTCTTCAACACATAGACCTCCAGTTTCTTTGAATAGTCATCAATTAAGCTGAGAAAATACCTAGCACCACCACGAGTAGTTGTCTGAGTTGGTCCCCAAAGATTCGAGTGTATGTAGTCAAGAGTCCCCTTAGTCTTGTGCTCGCCGATACTAAACCTCACACTATGTGTTTTCTCAAGCACACAATGCTCACAAAACTCTAAGGGCTAGAATTTATCATCACTAAACGCCTTTTGACTAAATAACTCCTTTAGGTTTCTTTTGCCTAGGTGTGCCAGTCTAAGATGCCACAATTTGGTTTGCATACTCTCATCATCTACAGAGAATAGTGCAGAATCACTCACGACTTCACCCTTAAGCACATAAACACCTTTGTGCTTCTTTCATCTCATCACCACCATAGAACCCTTCAAAACTCTTAAAATCCCTCCGTCGATCCTGACGGAACACCCATTCTGGTTTAGAGTCCCTAGTGAGATCAAGTTTCTCTTCAAGTCAGGAATATACCTAACATTTGTCAACTCTCTCACTTGCCCATCATGTAGCTTAAGTTTAACATTACCAATTCCTATCATCTGTCATGCAATGTCATTACCCATTAAGACCTTACTACCACTAATAAGCTGGAAATTTGTAAACCAAAACTTTTGCGGGCACACATGAAAAGTGCAACCAGAATCAAGAACCCATTGTTCAGAATTCTTACCATCAGTAGTGACGAGTGTCTCTGCGCTGTCATAGCTATCATCATAGGCAAGCACAGCATCCGCTTTTTTCTTATCTTGTGCTCTCTTCTCCAGATAGTCCTTTATAAAAGTACCCCTCTTTCTTGCAGCAATAGCACTTCCTATGAGTCCTAAACTTCGATCTTGAACCTTTTTTCTTCCCATCTCTATATGAGGGCCTTCCTCTTACAGATAAGCTTTCTGCATTGCCCTCAATTTGCTTCTCTAATAACTTTGAGTTTAATGATGATTTCACATCACTCATCGTTAAACTCTCTTTACCGTAGAGTAGTGTATCAACAAAGCTCTCATAACTCTTGGGGAGTGAACTCAGCAGGATAATTGCTCTATCTTTATCTTCTATCTTGATGTTGATAGACTCAAGATCAAGGATGATCTTATTGAAGGCGTCTATATGATCTTTCATTGGCGTCCCCTCTGACATGGATAGCTGATACAGCTTCTTCTTTATATGTAATCTGTTGGCCAATGATTTTCTCATATAAAGAGAGTCAAGCTTCTTCCAAAAACTTATTGTTGTCGTCTTACCTGTTACTTTCCCTTAGTACTTTATCGCTCAATGACAGAACGATTGTGCTATGAGCTCTTTCTTGAATGTCAATTCTTTCTGCTTCAGCTTTAGATGACTCTGACGTCTTCTCTTCATCACTAGATGGAGCTGCAGTCTCCTCTAATGTCGAACTAAGCCTTTGGCTCATCAATAACGCCTTAACCTTTATCTTCCACAGATTAAAGTCATTCGTACCGTTGAATTTCTCTACCTCATACTTGGGTGTGGACATTTTTGCTTAGAACCAAGCTCTGATATCAATTTGTTGAAATGGACGCACACAAACAACTAAAATCACCCAAGCAATATATGCAGAACAAGTTAATTAAGGAATAAATAGAGAAAGGGTAGAAGAACACACAAAGAATTACGTAGTTCGGCAACTTGCCTACGTCTACGGCGGATCAAGATTACACTTTTCTCTTATTATAAATCACAAGTTACTCACAAAGTATGCATTTTACAAGAAAGATCACAAAGAAAAAAACTCTCTCTTTCACTCTAGGGATTTTCTCTCACAAAGATTGCGGATGATTATTTAGATTCTACATTAATTACAAATATATGTTTACAAGCCAATTGATAGCCTTTATATAGGCTTTGGGACGTCCTAGGTTTACCCTTTACGTGTGAGAGTCGTATTAGGGAGTCTTGAAATAAGTGAGAGACGAAATAAGGAAGTTTCCTTATTTCGGGATACTGTTTGTCTCCAGCGCTGTGGCGCTGGGCTCTCACCGCTGGCGCGCCCGTCTGAGCGCTGCGGCGCTCGTCTCCAATTTTATTTTAAATTCATATTTTACTAATTATTTTATTTTATTTTTTTAAAATTTATTAAAAAAAAACTAAAACTTGTGGTGCAAGCATGCACCCAAACTTGACTTCACTGCGTTGGGCGCATGTGTGGGATGCACGCGTCACACATGCGTCCAAGGTTTTGCTTTTTTTTTTAATTCTTTTTTTAAAGTTATTTTTAAAATTTTACTTTTTAATTTATTTTTAATTAATTTATAAAAAATAAAAACTTAATTAATTAAATAATTTATTAAAAAAAAAAAATTATTAAATTAAAATAAGAGTAAAATAGTCAACAGAACATATATTTGGTTAATAAAATTTTAAATAATTTATTAAAAAAAAAATTATTAAATTAAAATAAGAGTAAAATAATCAACGGAACATATATTTGGTTAATAAAATTTTAAAAATTTAATTTCGATCAAATAATTTTTATCTTAAATAATTAGTTAATTACAAAAATTTCTCTTTCAAAAATTAAATTTTAATATGAAGATCATTAAATATGTTAATAAAAAAGAAGAAAAGAAAATTGCATCTGTAACTCATTAAAAAACCAGTAACAGCTGTTGAATGAAGAGTGTAAATGTGTTCTTGGAATGTAGTGAATAGCATAGGGGATGGGGTTAGAAAAAACCCTTTGCCGTAAAGACTACACAGTCTCTTGAAGTTGAAGGAGACGGACAGCAATACAAGCCAGGTCTATTTTTGCTTTTTTATTTATTTATAATTTCTATTCAATACCTATTTTTTCTTTATATACGTAAATTTATTTCTCCTTTCTTTTTATGCCTGATGTTGTTTGTCACAATCTCTTCAAATTGCTGCCTGCCCTTTTACTTTCCATAACTCAAAAGTGATTTTCACATTTATCTCGTCGCCAACCCATAACTCTTTTCACCCCTCTCTCTTCTCATGTCACCTCCCCCTAGCTATGTGGCTAGTGACATTTGAAAAATGAAAACCACATAGACTATGACTTTTTTTTTGTTGTGTTTTTGGTGAATGGTGGTATGGGACATTTCCTGCGTCAATTATTAAGGGATTGAAGGCCAGCTTGGCAAGAAGATACGGTACAACAAAAAGAGAAAAGGTCCTTGGAGATGGGCCTAGTGGTTCAATAAATGGGCACTCAAAGCCGATGATTCTGGGTGGGTGGATTGATTTTGAATCCCAAACCCATAATCTCAAATCTTATACAGATGAGTCGAACAGATCAAGTTCAATCAGCCCCAGATGGGTCATTTGCTGGCCTTCAAGCCTTTAACCCAATATGCTCAACTCGCTTGGAGTCGGATCTTCTCTCTTTTGGTTGGATGCAATGCAACTTTTTGAGGTGAGTTTACCGTACATAGTTTAAGGTAGCCTAATATATTTGAGAACCATCCATGACACCTTATTTCTTTATCAAAGGAGAGGATTTGATTCGCCTGTGAATATGGGATGCTTTTTTTTTATTATGCAAAATTGGGAATAAACTTGCCTATTTGACCATGAAATTTCGGATTGTGCTATAATTGGGTAACAATTATATGTAGAGGGCACGTATAATTAGGTCTCGATAGACTCATGACTTACAATACAATGAGAGGATTTGAAAAAAAAAATAATTTTATCTATCTAAATTTAAATATATTTAATGATATGTCTCTAAGATATTGTGTCATAAATTTTTAAACTTCAAATCATATGTGCCCTCTACATAAGTTAGAGAAATTAAAATTATAGTACAAGATGGACTTCCACTATGTTAGTGTTAAAATGGTGAAAAGTGACTTAAAATTAAACTCAACTAGCAAACTTGAAAACAATACAATAATGTTTGAAATAACTCTTTGGCAACTAAAAAATATCTGTTGTGGTCCAAGTTTTTCCTCCCCCTTTTTTCTTCTTTCACTGAGGAATCTTATACTATGGGATTGATCAATCATATTCTTGGGATGGTCCATTTCCAAGATATTTGGCAAACTTGCGTTGCATTTACAGTCAAGTCCATTCATTTCCATATCTCCTTCTCCTCTCCAATGGATTTACGGTTCATTCCTTCTCCCTCATTGCATACAAAAATTGAAGATAACTTCACCATGGACAACATGTCATCAACAGAAAAGCTATGGTACAATTTGCTTCAAGCTCAGAATGTATTTAGTAACTCCCTGATTACTCTCTTTATATTAATATCTTCTTTGCAGTATTTGAGTGTTGTAACCATCACACTCTTTTCTTCCCAGTAGAAACTATTATTCTTGTAGTTGCAGCCGATGGAGGCAAGAAAAAAAGTTACCAATTATTTGAAAACTTTATAAAATCAAGGCAAAGGAAGGCCTTATAGAATTGGAAGAGGAGCCTATAAAGAGTGATAAAAAAGAAAGGAATCATAGCTAGAGCAGTTGCTCTTGTTATTAGTACTTGTTAGAGAACAAATTCAGTAAGTTCATCACTAAGTTATGTATCAGAATAAGTGATTTGTATTATAAAGGTTCTAAATCAACTCAAGAAGGTGAGCTGAGCGTAAAGGAGATTTCAAATGGTCCAATAATAAGGGCTAAGGCTAAACAGCTTCAAAAGGCCATAAGTAGTCAAATTAGAGCTATTGAAGCTTCTATGGGATTTTAAGCTTGTGATCTGAATGAAAATGAGCTAAATGTGTTTATTTGTCTTCAATTAGAGATTGAGATGTGATTTAGAAACTTTTGGTGACGTTGGGCTTAAAAAAGCAGTTGAGGGCTTTCTTTCAATGCTATTGGGCTTAATTTACTTATTATGTTGCTATTTTTATGTATTTGGGTTATTTTGAACTTGTTTAGCTTTATTTTAAATTGTTAAGTCATATTGGGCTTATTTTGGGCCTTTTAAGTTAATTAGGTAACATTAGGGTTTTCCTTCATTTTATAAGTCTATATAAGTCATTTTAAAGTCTTATAGAGGCAGTTACCTCATTTTAGAATTGGAAGCACGAAATAGAAGAGCTATTTCTCTCACAAAATTGTCTTCTCAAATTTTCTAGCTCTTGAAGACAGTTGGTGACTTATCACTCTTTGATCATCAAGAGTGTGGCGTCAAACCCTAAATTGATCCTTGTGGCGTCCATCTGACTTATCAAGGTATCTATTTAGTTCTATCCTCCATCAACTTTACCATTTAATTTTGTTATAATTCAGCCTAAACACTTAAAGAAAAAATAACCTACAAAAGAACCAGATTTTATTCGAATTTTAGAATAACCTATTTTTCTGGAAATCAAGGCACATCATCTGGTATCAGAGCTGTGGTCCCCCACCCCTCTACTAGCAGAGTGGGGTCCATCCCTACTCAGTGGGCCCACTCAAAGGATATCGGAGTCCCTCCTCTTTTCTTTCGCCTTTCCGAGGACCATATGGGGTTCTAAGACCACTAGGGAGCGCCTCTGGTACCACTTGAGCTAAAATTGTAAAATCCAATCCCTATTAGTAGTATTGGCGCCTAAATTTTGGTATAGAGCAAATAAGACACCGTAGGGTTACTCGATTTTAACCCTATTAGAAATATTTCCTTTATAGTGCACGTGAGAGATATTAGACCTAATTTGGTAATTTCACATTCGATCGGTGCGCTGGACCACCCTAGAATATTTTTGAAAATTTTCTCTATTGGCTTAGAAAAGGAAATCCTAATTTACTATATGAATTTTCATTTAAGGGTTATGAATGGAACAAGTCTTTGTTGAGAAACATAATCCATATATCAGAGAATGGACCAATTAGAAGAAATCTCATGGATTGCCAAGTTAGAAGTTCTAGTTAGTTCTTTGAACTATTCTAACTAGATAGTTACAAATGAACTAATTACATAATTAGTTTTTAACTAATGGCAAATTAGTAATTTTGAGTAAGTTGAAGGGCAAAATGGTCAATTGAGGGAGCACTATATATATGTTAGAAGTGTGTAGAATTTTCAAGTGATCAAAAAGCAAACACTTAGAGCAAAAAGGAGAGCAAATTCGGGCAAGGTGAAGAGGTGCTGCTACAGTGAAAATTTACTTTTTTTTTCATGATTTTTCATATGTAATCAAGCTAAAATAAGGTTACATATGAATCCTTAAGCTCAATTGAAGCCTCAATTAGTGAAAATTCAAGAAAAAGAGGTAAGAAAAGCATTGTTTTATGAGTTTGATAAGTGAACTTTCAAGAATGCTCCAATTGACATTCTTATGTGTATTCTTGGCTTAGATTGAGTTGAATTCTAGTTTGGAGCTTGAAGGAGTCATCAATTTGAAGAAATTGGCAAGGTGAGAATTAGGGTTTTTGGTGATTTTGTTGTAGAGATTTCAATTGATTGTAATTAGGGCTTTAGAGTGAAATTGGCATGATTTTGTTGTAATTGGAACAAGAAATTGAGAAAAGGAATGCGTTGGAACCTAGGGTAAAATTCTGCCACTTTAGGGAAGTTAGAAATTGAGTGGTGTTTTGATTGAATTATTGTGTGTAAATGGTGCATATTGTAAATTGAATGTATATGGTTGATGGAAAAACTAAAAATGAAGAAAATGGGACATAATTGTCCATGTTGAAAAGGTGAAGGGCAATTATGTCCAACCAAGTTATAAGGTGTTCAATAATTTTCAGGGCGCTGGATGGTGAGTTAGTTTCGATTATGGCTCCGTAACTAAAATCGGGAAATAGTATGCATCCGGGCTTTGTATGTCCATTATGGCGTTTAGTAGTTAAATGAGATTCTAGCATTCGATTTAGTTCTAAATGTCATTTGTGGCGCGTAGGTGAAGATAACCGAGAGCGTTAACGGGAGCAGAAATCGGGAGCGAAATTGAGCGCGGAGCGGTTGTGAGTGGAAATCTGCCATTTCTTTTACTTTGCATTTATTATGTTTTCGCATAATGAATATGCATGTTTTATGAGCTTTCGATGCATAATCATGATTTATGATCTTGATACATATTCATAGACATGCCTTTACATGTTCGAATTGAGAAACAGTTTTAAAATTTCTGCATTCGTTTTTAAGGCCATTGGTACCCTCAGATTATAGTGGTGATGATTGTATTAGACCCGGCCGGTATATCCCGTGCACATGGGCAGGTCTTAGGGGGTGTGTCACTAACTCCGGAAAGTCAGGAAGTTGAGTAATGTGAGTCGCTCTATGTGTACGGGGTATTGTCTCGCTATATGCATGCGATGTAGGATTCCGCTGCATAGCCAGTGAGATGTCTTAAGATGTCACTGTGGGTGCTGCTAGTTGAGGTGCCCCGTGACCTACTCACGTGTGCGGTGCTAGTTGAGTCGCTGCGTGGGTATAGAGCTTTAGGGTTACCGTTGGTACAGTTTAGAAAGAAAATGGCTAAGCGAGAATTTTACTAGTTTTCGATTTACCGATGGCATTTATGCATTTATATGCACACAACAGTTATTATGTTATACAGATTCTGAATATAGTTTTCCAAAGATGTAGATAAAACCCGCTTGACAAGATTTCAATAGCATATGATGTTAGAAATCATTTTACAGTTTTATATCAGTTTTAGAAGCATAATTTCTGCGTGAACTTTAGAATTTGCTATCTATACATGATTATTTTATTAAAATTTTATTTGCACTTACTGAGCTCCTTTAGCTCACCCGTTTTGTGTTTTATGTTTTCTGAACCCATTTTCCAGGTGCAGGTCTCGGTACGCAAGCTACTGATTCTCCTATTGCCGAGTAGTGGGCCGAATCTGAAGATCATTTTTGTACATGTAAATGTGCTAAATAGCACCCTTTACTTTATGCATAATAGTTGTAGGCATGTATATTTGGATGTATGTTTTGAACCGAGAAGAAGAGATTTTAATTTTATGATGATCGTTCTTTTTACTTCTATGATTACGCTTATTTGTGATTCAAATGAATAATTGAGTTGTGTTGGATTTGATTTGGGAAGGATCGGAGGTCTGAATTGAGATGTATTAGAAATAGAAGTGAAATTTCTTTGCAGGTTTTATATGGATTTTCCGAAAAATAGGGGAAACTCTGTCCGTTTGTTTTTAAAATTAAGATGTCGTTTTCGTGTATGTTACTAGACCTTCTTAGTAGTAACAAGAATTAAAAAGGGGTTCGCCTCGCGGAATTTCTCAACATACCCAGTTAGGTTCTGAGGAATTTCCGTCGAGGTGCCCGGTAGGGCCGCTGGGATCTATAGTAGAGGGTCTCGGGTCGGAACCTGTCTGATAGCTCAAGTGGTACCAAAGACGCTCCCCAGTGGTCTTAGAACCCCATATGGTGCTGGGTTCGAGCCTCGAAAAGGCGAAAGAAAGAAGGGGGGACTCCGATATTCCTTTGAGTGGGCCCACCGAGTAGGGGTGAACTCCACCCTGCTAGTAGAGGGATGGGAGCCCACAAGAGCATAGGCTTTTAGTGTGTAAACTGAAGTTTCAGCTATTTAAGGTGTCTTGCTATTTCTGTTTTATATAATTTCGTAGGACTATTCATCAGATTGGGTCTCTAGTATTTGAATTGCAACTCTGAAGCATTAGAATTAATTCTTAGTAGTTTGTGGGAAGAAGATGATTTGGCTGAGTTGAGTTGTTCTTGAACCTTGAAATTTTGAATTTTAGTCAATTGTTGCTATCTGATTTTATTTATTGAATTGGTGAAAAAAAAAACATTCAGTTTGAGAAGTGTATTTTTAGCTACTGGTTATGTTGTTCATTGTTCATACTTGTTTGGGGTTTTTGTTAATAATGGCTGAAGATGATGCAAGTAGAGTACCAAAGGGACTGAGTTTAGAACAAGCTCAACTCATGGGCTTACAACGTGCTCATGATGAATTTCAAGGTGAGATTACTGAAATTCGTGGACAACTTGCTGCAATTATAGAAATGATGCAAAGAAATACGTTGCAACCCTAACAAAGTCAGGTAGGGCGTAGGGTACCTCGGAATGACCTAGGGGATGCTAGAGATGAGCCAAATCGGGATGATGAGACTGAAGATAGGAGTAGGATAAAGAGGCAGCAAAATGACCCTACTAGTGGTATCAAACTTAATATACCACCATTTAGAGGTACTAGTTCTCCTGAGGAGTATCTTGAATGGGTTCAGAAGGTAGAAAGGGTGTTTGATTGGCATGAGTATCCTGAGGCAAAGAAGTGTAAGGTAGCCGTACTTGAGTTTACCGATTATGCACTTTTGTGGTGGGAAAACTTAAAAGCTCAGCGAAGAAAGGATGACGAAGAAGAAGTCACGAGCTGACCACTTATGAAAAGATTAATAAAGAAGAGATTTGTTCCGAATTACTATAAACAAGAATTATACATCAAACTCCAGACTTTGCGGCAAGGTTCTTTGAGTGTGGAGAAGTATGTGAAAGAATTTGAGCTGTTGCTGATTCGCTGTGATTTGAATGAACCTCAAGAGCAAACAATAGCTAGATTCCTTGATGGATTGAAGAGGGACATAGCTAATGTTGTTGAGTTACAGCCCTTCATATTTCTTGAGGATGTCATAAAACTTGTAACTAAAGTAGAAAGACAGCAGAAAAGAGGGGGTATCTATATGAGGTCAACTACAACAAGTAATACAAAGGCTGTTTCTCCACCTTTGTGAACATGGAACACACCTAAACGTGATGAGAAAGTGGAGTTCAGTAAAGGAAGTGCTAGTTCAGATTCGTTGAAAGGAAATGAGAAGGTATTTAAATCTCAATTTTCCAGGAGGTCGCGAGATATCAAGTGTTTCAAGTGCTTGGGAAATAGGCATATTGCTTCTGAATGTCCAAATAAGAGGGTGATGGTTTCACAAGAGAAGCATGGAGAGCTTGTAAGTGAAGATGAGGCTGAAATGGAAGAGGAATCTAAAGTCGAAGTGGTTGACCAAGAAGAAAATCTTGAGCCAATGGAGGGGAATTTATTAGTTATTCAAAGGATCTTGAGTGCTGAAGTTGATATTGGTTTAGAACAGCGTGAAAACATCTTTTATACAAGATGTCAAATCCGAGATAAGGTTTGTGTCATGATCATTGATAATGGTAGTTGTACCAATGTTGCATCCACTACTTTAGTGGAGAAACTGGGATTAACTACTGTTCCACATCCAAAACCATACAAATTGCATTAGCTTAATGACAAGGGAGAGATTCAGGTTACAAGACAGGTTCGGGTGTCATTCTTTATTAAAACATTTCATGATTAGGTTTTATGTGATGTGGTTCCTATGACAGCTAGTCATGTGTTATTAGGACGTCCATGGTAATTTGATAATGATGTGACTTATAATGGGTGAAGGAACACTTATTCATTTGTGCTGAATGGGAAGAAAGTGAATTTGATGCTATTGAGTTCTCAACAAGTTAGAGAAGATCAGTTGCGAAATCAAAGGAAGATGATGGAATCTGGTAAAGGGTTAATATTAGCCAAAAAGGGAGATGTTGAGCAAGCACTAGCTTCTGTGAGGGTTGTTTTCATGACTTAGCCAAAGCCTTTATTGTAAGTGGAGGGTTTGGATTTGCCAAGGCAGGTTGTAGAGTTGCTTGAAGAGTTCAAAGATGTATTTCCAGAAGAGATACCATTGGGATTACCACCTATTCGAGGGATAGAGCATCAAATTGATTTGGTGCCTGGAGCTTCACTTTCAAATAGACCAGCAAGTAGATGTAATCTGGAGGAAGCAAAGGAGATCAAAAGGCAGGTTGGTGAGCTCTTAGAGAAGGGCTATGTGCGTGAGTCACTTAGTCCTTGTTTAGTGCCTACTTTGCTTGTTCCAAAGAAGGATGGTACCATGAGAATGTGTATGGACAGTCGAGCTATCAAGAAGATAACTGTTAAGTATCGATTCCCTATTCCTAGACTTGATGATATACTTGATGAATTGCATGATGTTATTTATTTTTCTAAAGTTGATTTGATGAGTAGATATCACCAAATTAGGATGAAAGAAGGTGATGAATGAAAAACAGCCTTTAAAACTAAGCATGGATTGTATGAGTGGATGGTGATGCCGTTTGGGCTTTCTAATGCACCTAGTACATTTATGAGACTTATGAACCATGTTTTGAGGAAGTTTATTGGGCTGTTTGTTGTGGTCTATTTTGATGATATCTTAATCTATAGTAAAACTTTTGATGATCATGTGAAGTATCTTATGGCTGTATTTGAGATCTTGCGTGATGCTAAGTTGTATGGAAACCTCAAGAAGTGCTAATTCTGTCAAGATAGTGTTATCTTTTTAGGGTATGTTGTTTTTGGTAGTGGAATTAAGGTTGATGAGGAGAAGGTTAAGGCAATTCGTGATTGGCCTAAACCTACTGGTGTTGCGGATGTGAGAAGTTTTCATGGTTTAGCCTCTTTCTATAGGCGATTTATTAAAGACTTTAGTTCTATTGTTGCGCTTATGACAGAGTGTTTGAAAAAGGGGAATGAGTTTAGGTGGAATGAGAATGCATAGAAGTCATTTGAGCTGATTAAAGAACAATTATGTTCTACTCCAGTTTTAGCACTTCCTGATTTTGCTAAAACATTTGAAATAGAGTGTGATGCTTCAGGGGTTGGTATTGGGGTTGTTTTGATGCAAGAAAAGAGAACAATTGCTTTCTTTAGTGAGAAGCTGAATGAGGTACGTTTAAACTACTCTATTTATGACAAGGAGTTTTATGCATTGATTCGGGCTCTCGAGGTATGGCAGCATTATCTATTACCTAAAGAGTTCGTTATTCATACTGACCATGAATCGTTAAAGTATCTTAAAGGGCAGAACAAGCTGAATAGAAGACATACCAAATGGGTAGAGTTCATGGAGCCATTTTCATATGTCATAAAATACAAGAAGGGCAAACTAATGTCATTCCTGATGCTCTTTCTAGGAGGTATGCATTGATTTCTATGTTAAATACAAGGCTTTTGGGTTTTGAACAGGTGAAAGAACAATATACAAGTGATTCATACTTTACTAATATGATGTCTAAATGTGCTAAAGGAGCTTGTGATGGGTTCTTTGTGCATGATGGTTACTTGTTCAAGTTGGGCAGAATGTGTATACCTTCAGGATCCTTATGTGAGTTGCTTGTGCGTGAGGCTCATGGGGTGGTCTTAGTGGTGGGGAGAAGAAAACTTATGAGCTACTGAAAGAGCATTTCGTTTGGCCCAATATGCTGCGGGATATTCATAAAGTTATTGAAAGATGTGTAATTTGTAAGAAAGCTAAGGGTAAAGAGAATGCATATGGACTATATATGCCTTTACCTATCCCAGAGCAACCATGGATGAATATTAGTATGGATTTTGTGCTTGGATTATCTAAAACACAGCGTTGGAAGGATTCAGTGATGGTTGTGGTTGATCGGTTCTCCAAAATGTCACACTTTATTCCTTGTAACAAAACTGATGATGCTATTCATATTGCTGATTTGTTGTTTTAGGGAAATTGTACGTTTGCATGGAATCCCTAAAAGCATTGTCTCTGATCGTGATACAAAGTTCTTAAGCTATTTTTGGAAGACTCTTTGGAAGAAGCTTGGAACAAAGTTGCTTTTCAGTACTGCTTGTCATCCACAAACTGATGGGTAAACTGAGGTAGTGAACCGTACTCTATCTTCTTTATTACGGGGTGTTATAAACAAAAACTTAAAGAGTTGGGATACTTATTTGCCTATTGTTGAGTTTGCATACAACCGTAGTGTACATGGGGCTACAAAATTTTCACCATTTGAGATTGTGTATGGATTTAATCCATTTGTTCCTATTGACCTTGTTCCTATTCCAATTGATGAGAGGACATCTATGGATAGGGTTAAGAAGGCAGAATTGATGAAGAAGCTTCATGAGCAGGTTCAAATTCATATTGAGGAGAAAACAGCTAAGTATGTTAAGCATGCTAGTAAAGGACGAAAAATGATTAGCTTTGAACCTGGTGATCTTGTTTGGATTCATCTTAGCAAGGGAAGATTTCCTAGCAAGCGGAAGTCCAAGCTGATGCCAAGAGTTGATCGACCTTTTCGGATTGTAGAAAAGGTAAATAGTAATGCTTACAAAGTTGATCTTCCTGGTGATTACAATGTTTTAGCCACTTTTAATGTGAATGACTTATCTCCTTATTTGGAAGATCTTAAAGATTCTGATTTGAGGGCAAATCATTCTCTGCCCGGGGGTGATGATGTGCATCATAAAGGTTCTAAATCAACTCAAGAAGGTGAGCTGAGCGTAAAGGAGATTTCAGATGGTCCAATAACAAGGGCTAAGGCTAAACAGCTTCAAAGGGCCATAAGTAGTCAAATTAGAGCTATTGAATCTTCTATGGGATTAGAAGCTTGCGATCTGAATGAAAATGAGCTAAATGTGTTTATTTGTCTTTAATTAGAGATTGGGACGTGATGTAGAGATTTTTGGTGACGTTGGGCTTAAAGAAGCAGCTGAGGGCTTTCTTTCCATGCTATTGGGCTTAATTTACTTTTTATGTTGCTATTTTTATGTATTTGGGTCATTTTGAACTTGTTTAGCTTTATTTTAAATTGTTAAGTCATATTGGGCTTATTTTGGGCCTTTTAAGTTAATTAGGTAACATTAGGGTTTTTCCTCATTTTGTAAGCCTATATAAGGCATGTTAAAGTCTTATAGAGGCAGTTGCCTCATTTTGGAATTAGAAGCACGAAATAGAAGAGCTATTTCTCTCACAAAATTGTCTTCTCAAGTTTTCTAACTCTTGAAGATAGTTGGTGACTTATCACTCTTTGATCACCAAGAGTGTGGCGTCAAACCCTAAATTGATCATTGTGGCGTCCATCTGACTTATCAAGGTATCTATTTAGTTCTCTCCTCCATCAACTTTACCATTTAATTTTGTTATAATTCAGCCTAAACACTTAAAGAAAAAATAACCAACAAAAGAACTAGATTTTATTCGAATTTTAGAATAATCTATTTTTCTGGAAATCAAGGCACATCAATAAGAGTTCCAGTAAACTACTAAAAGATTGCTTTCGTGATAATGATAAGATAACTATGTAACTAGATTAGAACTGTATTGCAGTACCTATCTTAATCCACAAGTGTATATATATGTCTTGTACATGAGCTGTAAAAACATAATAAGAAAAGTTCTTTCTTGATTTCGTTTTTGGTTTCAGAGCGTGATAGATCCTATTTATAATATATAGCCAATCAGGAATCATCTGCAACTTCTAATCTTGAAGTTCCAGCAACCAAAAATTCAGTTCAATCTTGAATTATCTCTTTGTCAAACAACTTCTCCACTCTCAAACTTGACAGGCAAAATTATCTCATTTGGAAGTCACAAATCCTTCCTGCAATTCGAGGGCACGACCTTGAAGGGTTTACCAATGGAACTATCACCAAACCAGATTTCATTATTATAACAGCAGATGAAGAAGACAATATCACTACTACACCAAATCTAGAATTTCAATACTGGATAAACTAAGATCAACTTCTATTAAGTTGGCTGCTGTCTACAATGATTGAGAGCATCTTGGGGACAATAGTCCATTGCACAACCTTCTCAGAACTATGGTCAGTAATTGAAAAGCTGTTCTCATCCTAATCAAAAGCAAGAGTGTTGCAGCTCCGTATGTAGCTACAAACTACCAAAAAGGGAGGCATGTCAGTTAATGAATATGTCAGCAAAATAAAGATGATTGCAGGTTATCTGGCAGCCTCTAGGAACCCATTAAGTGATGATAATGTAATCCTTTACATTTTGGCTGGATTTGGTGCTGATTTTGATTCTATAGTTGTTAACACTACTTCAAGACATGAGTTGCCATCTCTATAAGAGGTGTATGCAATACTGTTAAATCAAGAAAGCAGAATTGATCAGTTGATTAATACTACAAATTTTGAAATACAAGCCAATGCTGTCATACAAAATGATCCCTCTGTATACTATGCACACAATTTACACTAGAAAAGAGACAATGGAGGTCGTGGAGGTAACTTTTATAGAGATCGAGGCAGAGGGAGTCTCAAAGTGCTAGAGGCAGTAATTCACAACCCAATAACAATAGCAGCAGCAACACCAACAATAACAAACACTTAGTCTGCCAAATATATAGCAAAAAGGGCCACACTACTACTGCATGTTAGCATAGATTTAATGATACCTATGTAGGATCAAACCATAATCAGAATGGAAGCAACTCAACATATCCCTTGTTTCAATCCAATTCCAATCTCAACTCTTGTTCAGCCTGTCAGCCTGGCAAATCACATAGACTACACTTTGATGCTTCACCATCCGAAACACACAAGCCACTCTAGTTAATACATACGGACCTCTGGGGACCAATAACAATTAACTCAAATCAAGGGTATAAATACTATATTAGCTTCCTTGATGATTTCACTAGATTCACCTAGGTTTATCCCCTAATAACAAAATCTCAAACCTTTTCAATCTTTGTTCAGTTTAAAAAATTGGTGGAAAAATAATTTGAAACCCCTATTAAAATTGTTCAAACTGATTGGGGAGGGAATTTTGACCATTAGCCTCATTCTTTGACCAACAAGGAATAGTCTTTAGGCACCCATGCCCACACACACATCATCAAAATGAAAATATAGAAAAGAAACACATACATCTTGTAGAGACAGCCTTAACCCTACTATCTCATGCTGGAATGCCTTTAAGATTTCGGTGGGAAGACATTAAAATGGTAACATACCTCATAAAAAGGCTACCTACACCATTAAAAGTTTTTCCATTACCATAGACTGTATAATCACAAGCTAGACTACTTTTTTCTAAAGATTTTTCGGTGTGCATGCCATCCCTTTTCTCAGGTCTTTTAATAAAAAAAAACTTTAATTTAGAACCACAAGATGTGTTTTTATTGGCTATAGTCAAAACCATAAGTGATATAAATGTTTAAGTGAGACATGTCACACATACATTGCAAGACATGTTGTCTTTGCTGAATTAGAATTTTTCTTTAAAATAAATCCAAATTTTGGCTTAGGATTAGTGTTTGAAGTCACTAATAGTATATCATCCAGTATTCATTCTCTATTCCTTCAATGTATTGATTCATCACATATAAGTTCCTTGAAAGAAACAGAAGGTATAAACCCTCAAAAAACTATTAACGCAGCAACTCCAGCAGTACAACCTACTACTGCATCTCTTAAACAGACATCAAATTTTATGTCTTCTCCTTACACCTCCATTCCAACAACCAGACTTAAATACACCACAAATACTAGCCAACCAAAGCCCCTTCAAAGTAAGAGTCCCACTATAGATCAACCCTCAAGTAATAGTTCTATACATATGCCACAACCATCTCAATCACTTCATCCTGTGATCACTAGAGCTAAGTCTGATATCTTTAAGCCTAAAATATACCTCAGCTCAACATTATCCACTGTCCCTAGTTCCCATGAAGTACCTACTTCTATAGAAAAAGCATTGGCAAATGAACATTGGAAAAAACTATGGAAGCAGAATTTAAAGTACATCAATGCAATAAAAATTAAAAGTTAGTACCATTTTTAGACAAATATAAATTAATTGGCAACAGATGGGTATTTAAAGTCAAGTACAAGTCATATGGAACTTTAGAGAGGTACAAAGCTAGACTAGTAGCTAAGGATTTTCATCAAGTGGCATGAATTAACTACTTTGAAACCTTCAGTCAAGTAACCAAAACACCAACTGTAAGAGTAGTGTTAAGCTTAGCTGTGATGAATGGTTGGCAAGTTAGACAAATTGATGTCAACAATGCCTTCCTCAATGGTGATCTATAAAAGGATGTTTTCATGGCTTAACCTGAGGAGTTTGTTGATCCCCACAAACTAAATTATGTTTGCAGACTCAAGAAAGCACTGTATGAACTAAAATAAGCTCCTCAAGCTTGGTTTAATAAATTGAATGGAGTACTGCTGAGTTGGGGTTCAAGAACTCTAAATTAGATTCAACATTATTTATCCAACACAAAAATGGTCATGTCACTTACATGCTCATCTATATGGATGATGTACTAGTTACATGAATTGATAATCCTTCAATTCAGAAAGTAATCTCAGATTTAAACAAATGTTTTACACTCAAAGATTTAGGTGCACTGTATTATTTTCTTAGAATAGAGGTTACAAGGAATGAAACTATCTCAAGCAACCTATATTACTAATTTGCTGCAGAAAACTAATATGAGTCAATCTAAGGGCTGCTCAACACCAATAGTGGCTGGTCAAAAGCTACTTAAAACCTTAGGTAATGAATTTTTAGATCCTAAGCTATACAGAAGTACAATTGAAGCTTTACAGTATTTAATCACTACCAGGCCAAATATTGTTTTTGCTGTCAATAAATTAAGTTAATTCATAGACAATCCATTAAACACTTATTGGCAAGCATGTAAGCATCTACTTAGGTACCTTAAAGGAACCATTGATCATGGCTTATTATTCTCATCTACTGGACAACTTACACTCTTTGTATACAGTGATGCTGATTAGGGGTGTGACATAGTAAATAGAAAATTAATAGGTGGATATTGTGTGTATCTTGATAATAACCTAATCTTTTGGTCATCCAAGAAACAGACTGTTGTGACAAGGTTAAGTTGTGAGTCTGAATATAGGGCTCTTGCCCACCTTACAACAAAACTATATTGGTAAAACTCATTATGTTTTGAAATGCAAGTCTTACTCCTTAACACACCATAAGTTCATTGTGATAATGTCAGTGCCATATCTCTTGCAGCTAGTCCTATTCTCTATGGAAGAACCAAGCATGTGAAGATAGATATTCATGTTATTCGAGACAAATCAGCAAATAAAGAGATCGAACTACTTTATATTCCAACAGAAGAATAGGATGCTGATATATTCACAAAACCTCTCTTACATAAAAAGTATCATTACTTCAAAAACAAGCTCAATGTTTATATCACTCATATTAGCTTAATGGGGCATGTTAAAGAACAAACAGAAATGTGGAACCCAAGTTGAACAGCAGAGCAGATGCATGAATCCAAGTCAACATATGATATGTTAAGTTTTATAGTTAGCAGGCCAGAGTCTATAACAGAGCAACTTTATCACAAAGTTCTGTATCAAAATTAGAGTCTCAGTAAATTACTAAAAGATTGCTTTCGTGATAATGATAAAATAACTATGTAACTAGATTAGAACTGTATTGCAGTACCTATCTTAATCCACAAGTGTATATATATATATAACTTGTACATGAGCTGCAAAAACATAATAAGAAAAGTTTTTTCTTGATTTCTTTCCGTAACAGTAATGGCTCAGGAATTCTTGCACTTTCAGAGAAAGCTTCTCCTGTTGTAAAAATATACACTCTGTTTCCCTCTTTTCAATCTCTTTTTAAACATTTTGGGATTCTTATTTTTGCTTTACATTGTAGGAGATCCTTCCAAGTTCAATAGTAATGATCATCTACTAGGGTTTTCTCTTTATTAAACCACTTCTACTCATTGAAATCAATGTGAGTTTACGGTGAAAGAAGAGAAAAATAGAATATGAGAATGAATTGAAGGTTATCTCTATAAGAACTATGGCTTTAGAGACACTAGGGAACTGGGGGGGGACTGTAGCCACTATCTTTTATGTGTTTTTAGGTTACACTTCTATGATTGCTTATTGTTCCAAGTCTGGTGAGATCCTTCTCCATTTAATCAATCTTCTGGAACCTGTTTCATGTTTCTTGTTCACTACATTCTTCACTTTGCTTATCTCTATTGGTGGGACTCGAGCAACTGATCAAGTCAACCAATGGCTTACTGCTTCCATGATAGGTAAACTGGTTGCAATATTCACATATTTGTGTATGTAACTTTATATGTAATGTTCTTAATGGTAGTTAAAACTTGAAGTTGGAGTTGTTTGGTTTCTAAGAAAATTTGCAGGAAAATATTTTGAAAATTATTGAAGAGTAAAACGAGATCTTAATTTTATTAATGAGTTTTTCAATAATGAAAGATTATAAATGACTGTAATATATACAAAAGCAGCTAAGAAATAAAAAATGCTAGCCGTAAAAAACAGTTATAGCAAACTCTAAAATTGGCATAAAAAGGGAAATTTAAAATAGCTGTAAGATCATCAACTTAATTGACACTCTTATAGTTCTCAGCCATCTGATGTTTAGTGGCAGTAAGATCACTACAGCCATTAAATTCCAGTCAATAATCCTTGGATAAATGTAGATATCTAAGGACCCTTTTATATATTGACCAATGCTTGATAGTTGGATTAAAGAAGAATTAACCAAGTTTATTGATTAAGAATGTTATTTCAAGTATAGTAAGGCCCTAATTGTATTTCTATATAAGATTGGATCAACAGAGGCTTCACTGTCTTCTTTTTGAAATTTTTGACCCAAGCTCATTAATGTATCACATGGTTTACAGATTTGTAGATTGGCTTTATGTAGAAGATCTTGAATGTATTTCTTTTGAGACAAAAACATTTTTGTTGTAGTTGGGGTTACTTCAATTCTAAGAAAGTAGTTAAACTCTCTAAAATCTTTTAAAGTAAAAATATCATTGAGCTCATACACTATTGAATCAATTTGAGGTGTATTTGTACCAATAATAATTTTATTACCAATATAAATCAATACTAGGATTATTGAAGCTCCAACAAACTAAATGAAAAGTGATGACTAGATTTAGAATTTTTAAAACCCTAGCTATAAAGAGACCGCGTTAACTAATCAAACCAAGCTCTTGGTACCTACTTAAGGCCATATATAGTTTTCTTTAATCTACAAATATATACGGTTGCTCTATGCTAATAAATCCCCATAGTGGCTACATATATACTTTTTCTATCCATACTTAATTCTAAAAGGTATTATTTATATCTACTTGTCTTATTTTCCAGTTGTTCATCACTAATAAGGTAAGAATGACCCTAATTGTTGAGGCTTATCATTATTATATTTGATTTTGTAAACCCATTTATTTCATATTATCTTTTTGTGTAGCATGTCTTGGTACTAATTTCAAGGTTTTGTAATTCATCAACGCATTATATTCATCTTTCATTGATTGTCTCCATCTTAGATCAGACAGAGCATTGTTCACATTGTTGGTTCTATTTCTTGTCTTTCAACTTAATACAGTTTGGGTTTAAAGATGTTCGATTTGGCTCTAGTGATCACTGGATGAGTTGGTAAAGGATGAATTTGCTGATTGTTATTTTTTGATACTAATGTGGTTTGGCTTGATAAGTTGTTTAATAGAGTTGTATTTGGTTCAATAATATATGGTTGATGTGTGAAAAGAATAGGTTGAGATCAGGCTGATGAAGGTTGAATTATTGCATTTGATTTAATAGAACTTGTGAATGTTGAGAATTAATTACTGAGAGTTGTTATGACTGTCATCTCTTAATAGAAGAGGAATTTTAAACACACAAGGCATCAAATGGTTATTTGAGCTTTGTTATGAATTTATTGTTTTGAATTATGTGTATGTTGCATAAGGAAATGAATTTTCATTAAAACTAACATCTATCATATATATATCTTTCATGACCCAGACACTTATATCATTTGTGAATTAAATTGTAGCCAATGAATATGGACTTGATTATATGATAATTGAACTTGTGTTTATTATAAGGTCTAAGGTATGGAAAGTAAGCATAACCAAAAGTCTTTAAAAACTAATAATCTAGTTTTATGAATGAAGTTTTTCAGAAGGAGATTTATGGTGAAGCAAGGGTGTTGGCAGTTATTGATGAGATAGATATTGGTGTGAAAAGCTTCTCACTAGAAACTTAAATTTAGTTTGGCTTGAGTAAGAAGTGTAAGACTAAATTCAACAATGTCTATCATTCATTTCTATAGTACTATTTTGGTAATATGTATAAAGGTAAGGATGTCTAAAATTTATCCTTGGTTCTTAAAGAAATATGACAAATTTTTTATATTCTCCTCCTAGTCAGATTAGAGAGTTTAATTATTTTTTCTAAATGCTTTTTAACTTGAAGTTTGAATATTTTGAAAACTTTAAGACTTTTTGACTTTACTTTTAAAGAGAAGATCTAAGTATATCTTGTAAAATCATTAACAAAACATATATAGCATTTACGCCCTTTCCCGAAAAGTAATAGTGCCAAACCTTAAACATATGTATGTATTAGTTCCGAGGCTGATTGTATTTTTTGGTTTCTATTAAAGGAAAGTGTAATTTATGAAATTTTTTATATAGACAAGCATCACAGAAATTTGGTAATGATCTTTAATTGAAATTCTAAATTTTTTTACATGATTGCATTACTAGATATAGAATTTGGTTACTAGGATGGCTTACCTCTTATGCAACACATGTATGTTGAATAATGTACTGTTGCTTACAAAGGCAGTTTTGACACTTAACTCTTGGTCAATATTGTTAGGGTTGTGCCTACGTGCCATCCCAGTTTTGTATAAATATTTAATATCTATACAGAGTATATTTTGTTATATTGCTTTCTTAATAATATAGTTCAATGCTTGTTACGCTACAGACTCTATAATATCTAAAGGAGTTCAGATAAGGTATAAAGGAGTTTAGATAAGTGCTAAGAGTTAGCAAATATTCTAAGAGTTGAAACACTGTCTGTAACAGGACAAAGACCTCAGAATATGCTTATAATGATATAGTTGCAAGAGTTGTAATGAGTTGCTAGGATGTGTCATTATGTAAGCATGTTCTTAAATATATTACTCCTGATCTATTTTTACTGATGCAGGTCTGTTGATATATCCCATTAATTCATTTAGATCAGTGTATGTCTATATATGTAGGGTACAGATGGTTGTTCTTAACTGACCATGATCTTGGAGATTGTATGGACATACGGGTATTCAATTAGGACTGAGTATTAAACAGACTCATGAGGACCCCAATAGACATCCTATGTCGTCGTCAATGAAAGGTTCTCTCGAGTTGAGTAATATATGTGATCCTCTGACCTGAGCACCATAGAGGTCTTGTAAGTGATCCACCTTACTTTGGTTCTACACATGTCAGAGACCTTTTATGGTCTGATCGCTAGGTGTCGCTGGGTATGGTCTGATCGCTAGATGTCGCTGGGTATGGTCTGATGCTTATGAAGTCCAGTATGTATTGATATGAGATCCATCAGCTGTCATAGGGAGTGATATATCTAGATGCCCCAAGATAGTATCTCAAGAAAGTCTTATAGCCATAAGCAGTTTACCCAAGAAAGGAGTTTCTACAGAGTTAAACAATATGGCAAAAAGTTTGCTTATATTGTTTAGTGAAATACCATTCTAGAGATAGGTTTATGGATGACCACATGGGGATTTGACGGTATTGATCTATGTCCCCGTACATCCCAGATATATATGATGGAAGAACTACACGTATGCGTTATAACCTTAACTTGTATGGTTCAACACGCTGATTTGTAATATTTATGACATGTGCGTGGGGTATTGCTCATAGACTTATGGAATTGTTCCATTTGACGAATTGAGTGTAGACCTAGGGAGTCCCGCGATATGGAGTATACTCGTTGTGTATTGAGGCAAAGTACTGGATTAAATTATTTAATTTAGTAATATCCAGCACTACCATGGGAATGGGTGCATATCCATGTTTAAGTGTTAAATACAACAATTGATCAATAATTGTTATTCACTAATTGTATAATGATGTGTGGCGCATTATGGACCCTCGATTGAGTTTACTCAAGTGTAAAATTAGGTGAGATCCGCTAAGAGGCATACTTAGTAATTATTCATGAGGAGCAAAATGTCATTTCACACTATGATTATTTAATTGTTAAATAATTATAATATCTCATTTAAATATATTATTATATAATATTATGTTAATTAATAAAATTATATATTTTATTATATGATAGTTGTCATGCATATTAATATATTTAATATTATTTTATTATTGTTATGGCCTTTTATGGGTAATTATCTTTATTTTATTATATAATATTATTATTATATTATTATGAGATATATGTGTGTGAGAAACGGGAAAGAGAGAGAGAATTACAATTATTGTTTTTCTTTCTTTTACCGTTTTTGCTCTTTAAAGGTTAGAAGAAATTATTGCTTTATTTTAATCTTGTTTTCGTTCAAAGAAATGGAAAGAAAAATAGCCGGCCATTTGGAGGGATTAAGGGTTAATCCCGTGTTGGAGTAACGGAGCTGCTGTTCTAGCTCGCCAAGCCCATCAAATTGGTAACTAAAGTTGCTTACAAGTGAGACTTCAGCCGGACTCCTTATATACACGTGTAAAACATTACACGTTCTGGTGATTTCTCAACTTTACTTTTGATATATTAATTTGATTAATATACGTTTCTATGTTGATTGTATGATTTAAATATTCCATTGCCCCAAATATGTAAGAGATACGTATTTTATACAATGAACACTGTTACACATGCATACACCCATGTATATTTTATCTCCAACATGAATGATATAAGAGCTGGTTTTGTGATATTTGGGTGTTGTTTGAGTGAACAGATGTAAAAGGCCTAGTGTAAATGGCGTGTTTCAATTGTTGAAATGGGTATACTAAAAAGGGGTGCATTGAGCGCTGTAATGCCAAAAGGCTAGCGCTGCGGCATTGGAGGTTTTGCCTCCAACACTACAGCGTTGGAGACTTGACGCCGCAGCGCTATGAGTTTTTACTCCCAGCGTTGCAAAGCAGAAGGATGGCACCGCAGCGTTGGAGGTTTGACCTACCAATGCTGTAAAACTGGTAATCTAGTGCCGCGGCGTAGGTACTATTCACTTAAACAGTAACAAATGAACAATCTTTTATACTGTTTACATGCTACAGTATTTTTGAATAGTGTTTCAAAATTAATTTTGCATGTGTAGGGTTTATGAGATGCATTGATAAGAGTTATCGATCTGCATTATAAACTGGGATCAATTTTTCTTTATTAAGAAGCATGATGGGAACCTTACTGTTGGGGGTTAATTGTGTTGATATAGAAAAACTGATTAATTAAGAATCACTTCCTCATGAGATGGGGATCTAAAAAATAGAAAAATTTCTCTTAATCAAATTAAATAGTATTACATTATGAGATAATATTTTATTTTAATTCGTCTTGTCAATACGGTGTTAGACGAGCCACATCAGCCTTTTCTTAATATTGCTACAACGTGAGGGACTTGGTCAGTTGGGCTTGGACTATACCGGTTAAACATGAGATGAGGCAAATATATGCGAATGTATTGCCCAATATTACTACAACGTGAGGGTAGTATTAGTAACATATATTTGATTATTAACAAGTTAATCTAGAATACATTTACCCAATATTGCTACAACGTAAGGATAAGATATATTTAGGATCAAGTGGTAAGGGTTGTATAAGTTTCAATTGACAAATGTTGTCTACCTGTTGGATTTATAAAGGCCAATATTGTTATAGTGTGAGGCTAGAGTAAATTCCAATGGGCCCTACTTCTCGCTGTATAGTTTAAAAGAGTTTAAACTATCATTTTCCCGTTTGAGAGATTATCAGGATTATGTAAAGTAGTGGAAGGACGTTTTAAATTGAAAAATGTATAATTGTTATACCCATGATTTAAAACGTATTATTAGCAATTTAACAAATTCCACTGACATCTCTTATTTGTTTTGTCTTGTGCAAGATTTGATCTGATGGCTTCTACAAACCCTTTGGTGAGTATACTGGATGAGAACCAGCTCAAAGGGGCCGAGAATTATTCAGATTGGCTTATAAATCCAAAAATTGTTCTAGATTCGGAGATGCTTGGATATATTATTTATCAGAAATGGCCCAGAGGTGTTTTTGATGATGCTACCCCTGAGGAGAGGGAGACATATCGAAAATAGTTGGATGATGATTTAAAAGTTAAATTGTATATCCTCGCCTCGATGTTTACAGAGTTGCAGCGAGAGTATGTCCGTATGGATAGTGCTAGTAGCATCATGATCTATTTGAAGGAGCTCTTTGGTTATCGACCTCAGGTCGAGTTGTATAGAGTCGTCAATGTACTTTTTCAGGCTAGACTGAGCGAGGGTAGTCCAATTAGTCCTCATGTACTCAAGATGATTGGTTACATTGAGAAGTTTGAGGCTATGGACATTTTTCTGAATAATAACTTGGGAATAGTTTAATTCTCAAACCGCTGCCAGGGTCATTTGCATAGTTTATTATAAACATTAATTTGCAAGGATTAACCTTAACTTATGCTGAGCTTCATAAGTTATTGAAGATAGCGGAAGAGGACATGCGTAATGGGGGCTCAGCCTTTTTAGTTCAGGGTGTTTTATTTTCTACTTCAAGGGCTTCTGAGATGTTCAAAGAGAAAAAGAAGAAACAGAAGAAGCCACCCCAGATGGGTCCTCAGAGGCAGCAAATATCCAAGCCTTAGGAGAAGAAAGCAAAAGGAAAATATTTCTTTTGCTGCGAGGATGGGCACTAGAAGCGTAACTGCCCGAGGTACCTTGTTATTGTGAAAACGACTTGATGCGATATTTCTATATCATAAAATTAAGTGCAAGTATACATTATCGTATGCAAGTAATAAAGAGACTAAATAAGTCGGATGTCGAACCCACAGGGATAATGTTTTCTTTTTAACCAATTACTAAAATTATGTCTTCTTAATAACTATTCAGATAAATAAAAATCTAAGAATGAATGCAGAAAATATAAAAACAAAAACACAATGCAAAGAAAATTAGATGACAGCAATGTAGAGAAAACCTAGGATTAATATTATCCCTCAATATGCTTTTTAATGATTAATCTTCTAATATTTAACTCACTTAGTCTTTATTATTGATCAAGACACTAATGTATTCACAAGCTTCTTCCAAGGTCATGCAAATATACCATAATTTACCAAATACTTATATTCCTATGGTACTTGTAATAAACTAAGATTCATTAAGATTAGGTCTTATTGATCATACATGCCAATTAGGTATATTTCTATCCTAAATTGAAACTTGCATATGCAACATTGAATGTTACTCTACAATCATGCATCAAATTATCTAGGTCTAAATATTATGATTCCTCTTCCGAGTTTATCAATAATATTACCAACTCATTCACCATATATTGGCCAGATATATTGAAGCATTAAACACAAGTAATTTAAATAATAAAGGACTAAGTTTATTAAATACTAAAAGATATGGCAATTTAAGTGCACATATTGAGTTCAAATATTAACCCTAGAAAATAAATTAGTTCATAGCTACAAGAGAATCGCAGCAATAAAAAAAAAAAAAAAAAATGATACAATCAATTGCAAACTGATGTAGACGTCGAATTGCTCTTGATTGATGTTGCTCTGTATTCTTAGTGCTCTTGAACTGCTCTAAGTTCTCTTTTTCTTACTCTAGGTTTTTCTCTGGTCTCCCTTTTACGTCTGGGGTCGAGTGGCCTTTTATAGTGTTTGATTTGAACTTGAAAAACTCAATTCTGGTCGCACTAGGATTCGCACTACCGCTGGGGTGATACGCTTCTGTCGCTGGGGCGCTGCATGAAAACGGCTTCATCGCTGAAGCGGTGACCTAATAGCGCTGGGGGGTTGTCTAGTCGCTGGGGCGGTAACTGTCTGGCGCTGGGGCACCATATGCGACTTCAACAGGTCGTATTTCTTATTTCGATCACTATTACAGCGCTGGGGCGACAATAATTGTGGCGCGGGGGCTCTGGACTCATATTTTGAAAACTTTGCATTTTAGTCCCTATAAATTATGAGAAAATTATAATTATGTCTTCTTTAAATTTCGTTCAAGTCCCTATAAATAACAATAAAGCACATAAATAGCCATCTATTCTCATAAAATAATAAAATATCAAAATAAAATCATGAGAAAATATATGACAATTTTGCCCTTATCAAGACTCCCTCAGGTATGCGCTTGACCATTATTGACATTTCTTTGGCATTTGATGCTTGCACAGGTTGGGTATTAGATACCATATGCTCTTCTTATATCTACAATGTGTTGTAGAGATTGAGGGAAGTTAGGATTCTACAGCCTGGAGAAGTGATGCTCAGAGCGAGAAATAAAGAGTTTCTGCAGGTCCAAGCCGTTGGATATTTTAATTTGCTTCTCCCATATAATAGAATAGTTATTTTGTATAATTGTTATTATATACCCAATATCATCAGGCAAATTATATCCCTTCATATGCTTGACAGTGAAGGATATCGTGTAAATATATGAAATCGTTCTTTGTATTTATATGATATACATGATGGTTTAATTAGTTGAGTGTCAGTTAGTTAATAGGTATTATATATTAGATACAATGAGAAATATCATGAATGTACAAGCTAGTTCTAGTAGTAAATTTACAAAATCGAAAAATTTAAATGAAACCAAAATGTGGCATATGAGATTAGGTCATACAGGCGTGAGACGCCTAACCTATCTAGTTAAGGATGATCAGATATCTGATTTGACCATGGCACCTTATCTAGTTTGTAAATCTTGTATTCAAGAGAAGATGACTAAATCTCCATTTATTAGTGTTGGACACCGTGCCTTTGGTTTATTAGAACGATACATAATGATGCATGTGGTCCAATGAATCACGCTGTAATGGGTGAGTTTTGATACTTTGTAACCTTATCGATGATTGGTCACGATATGGTTACGTGTTCCTTTTGAAACACAAGTCAGAAACCTTTGAAAAGTTCAAGGAATTCTGACTTAAATAGAGAAACAAACTAGCATGTGCATTAAGTGCCTTCGATCAGATCAAGGTGGTGAGTACGTGAGCAGTGAATTTTTTGGATTATTTAAAGGAGAATAGGATTCTCGCTCAATATAGTCATCGAGGTACTCTGCAGCATAATGATATTTCAGAGAGGAGGAATTAGACTTTATTGGATATGGTTTGATCGATGATGAGCTTTACTAATCTTTCAAAATACCTGTGGGAGTATGCTCTAGAAACTGCTACTCATATTCTGAACAAAGTTCCATCTAAAATAGTTCATACTACTCAACATGAGATGTTGAAGGGTAGGAAATCAATTTTTAAGTATTTTAAGATTTGGGGTTGTCTTGCTTACGTAATAGTTATGCAATAGGATAAACTTACACACATGGGGTACAAGTACAAGTTCATTGGGTATCCCAAGAATTCAATAGGATACTAATTCTATGATCCAAAGGAACGAAATATGTTCATTGCTCAGAATGCCACTTTTCTTGAGAAATAGTTTTTAGAGGATCGTGGGGATTGTAGAAAGATTATACTTGATGAAATCAATCAAGAACCTGATAAACTGTAGATGAATACTCAAGTTTAAGTGAGCAGTGTACCTTTAATACACCCTTCACGTAGGTCTGAAAGGATGTCCAGGCCACCTGTTAGGTATGGTCAGAGGCCTGAAAGTGCACTTGGGGTTTCTTTGTTAAAAGGAAATAATCCTTTAACTTATAGGGAGGTGATGTTAGACATCGACTTGGGAAAGTAGCAAGATGCCATGAAATCCAAAATTGACTATATACATCAGAAGCAAGTCTGGAACTTGGTACAGCTTCCTAGATGAATTGTTCCTATCAGTTGTAAATGAATTTATAAACGGAAGCATGGGCCCGATGGGAAGGTAGAGATCTTCAAGGCCTGAATGGTAGCAAAAGGTTATGTTTAGTAATCTGGGATCGACTATAAGGAGACCTTTGCACCGGTTGCGATGCTAAAGTCGTCGATTAGGATATTTTTGGCACTTGTTGCATACTATGACTTTGAGATTTGACAGATGGATGTAAAAACGGCGTTCCTAAATAGATACCTCAAAGAAGAGATATTCATAGACTAACCTGAGATTTTTACATCTAGCTAGACTGAAAAAGTTTATTTATTGACTTAAACAAGTCTCCCACAGCTAGAATCATCAGTTAAATGAGGTAATCAGAAAGTCTGGTTTCATCAAAAGTGAGAAAGAAGCTTGTGTGTATAGAAGGGTCAGTGGGAGCATGCTGGTCTTCTTTGTTCTCTATATGGATGACATACTGATCATTGAGAATGATATTGGTATGTTACAATCCATGAAAAGCTATCTAAGTAAGAATTTCTCCATGAAAGATTTAGGAGAGGCTTCCTATATACTAGGTATAAACCTTTATAGAGATAGAGCTAGAAAGCTAATAGGACACTCCCAGTCATCGTACATCGATAGCACATTAAAAAGGTACAATTTTACTAACTGTAAGATAGTTAATATACCTTTTAGACATGATGTTCATCTTTCTAGGAAAATGTCTCTTCAAACGGAAGATGAAAGAATTAGAATGTCTAATATATCATATGCATCAACTATTGGCAGCTTGATGTATTCTATAATGTGCATGAGACCTGACATCAGTATGGCTGTAAATGTTGCAAGCCAATATCAGTTTGATCCAGGTGATAGCCATTGGATGGCGGTTAAACATATCTTGAAATACTTTAAGGGTATGAAGGATAAGTTTCTCATTTGTGGAGATAATGATATTCAAGTGACGATACACGGATTCAGACTTTGAGTATGATCTAGATGATAGAAAGTCTACATCTGGATATGTATTCACTCTCAATGGTGGCGCAGTGAGCTAGAAGAGCACCAAGTAAGGATTCACAGCTAACTCTACCATAGAGGCAGAGTACATTGCAGCTTCAGAAGCTGCAAAAGAAGCTATTTGGATTCAAAAGTTTGTCACAGAACTTGGAATAGTTCCAAGTTCATCAGATCCTCTCCCATTATTTTGCGAGAACAATAGGGTTATTGCACAAGCAAATGAGCCAAGAGTGCACCAGAAGTTTAAGCATATAGAGCAAAAATATCACATCATTAGAGAGATCTTGGCAATGGGAGATGTAATTATTTGTAGAATAGATTTTGTAAATAATCTAGTAGACCCACTTACCATAGACTTAACTAAAGGTGTTTGAGAAACACGTGGAGTCTATAGGTATTAGATACCACTGTGATTGGCATTAGGGCAAGTGAGATCTTGTTAGGGTTGTGCCTATGTGCCATCCTAGTTTTGTATAAATATTTAATATCTATACAGAGTATATTTTGTTATATCACTAATTACTTTTTAATAATATGGTTCAATGCTTGTTACGCTACAGACTCTGTATTATCTAAAGGAGTTCAGATAAGGTCTAAAGGAGTTCAGACTAATACTAAGAGTTAGCAAATATTCTAAGAGTTAAAACATTGTCTGTAACGGGACAAAGACCTTAGAATATGCTTATAATGATATAGTTGCAAGAGTTGCAATGAGTTGTTAGGATGTGTCATTATGCAAGCATGTTCTTATATATTGTTTTTGATCTATTTCTACTGACGCAGGTCTGTTGGTAGATCCCATGAATTCACATAGATCAGTGTATGTCTATATTTGTTGGGTACAAATGGTCGTTCCTAGCTAACTATCTTGGAGGTTGTGTAGGCATACGGGTATTCAATTAGAACTGAGTACTGAATAGATTCATAAGGACCCAAATAGACATCCTATGTTGTCGTCAATGGTAGGTCCTATCGAGTTGAGTAATATATGTGGTCCTCTGACCTGAGAACCACGGTGGGCTTGTGAGTGATCCACCTTACTTTAGTTCCACGCATGTCAGAGACCTTTCATAGTCTGACCGCTGAGTGTCGCTGGTATGGTGCGATGCTCATAAAGTCCGGTATGTACAGATATGGGATTCATCAGCTCACATAAGGAGTGATATATCTAGATGCTCCAAGATAGTATCTCAAGAAATTCTTATGGCCATAAATAGTTTACCGAGGAAATGAGTTTTCACAGGGCTGAACAATATGAAAAAGAGTTTACTTATGTTATTTAGTGAGATACCATTTTTGTGATAGGTTTATGGATAAGAACATGGAGATTTGACGGTATTGATCTATGTCCCCACACATCCAAGATATATATGATAGAAGGACTATACGTATGTAGTGTAACCTCAACTTGTATAGTTCAACGCGCTGATTGGTAATATCCGTGACATGTGTGTGGGGCATTGCTCATGGACTTATAGAATAGTTCCATTTGACGAGTCGGGCGTGGACCTAGCGAGTTCCACAATATGGAGTTTACTCGTTGTGTACTATGGCAGAGTACTGGATTAAATTGTTTAATCTAGTAATATCTAGTACTACCAAGGGAATGCGTTCGTGTCCGTGTTTAAGCGTTAAATACAATAATTGGTTAATAATTATTATTCACTAATTGTATAATGACGCGTGACGCATTGTGAACCTTCAGTTGAGTTTATCCAAGTGTGGGATTTTGTGGAACTCGTTAAGGGATATACTTGGTAACTATCCATGAGAGCAAAATAATTATTTCACACTATGATTATTTAATTATTAAACAATCATAATATTTCATTTAAATATATTATTATATAATATTATATTAATTAATAATATTATATATTTTATTTTATGATGGTTGTCATGCATATTAATATATTTCATATTTTTTATTATTATTATTGCCTTTTATGTCTAATTATCTTTATTTTATTAAATATTATTATTATTATTATTATGAGATATATATGTGTGAGAAACGAGAAAGAGAGAGAGAGAGAATTGCAATTGTACTGGTCATTTGGAGAGATTAAGGGTTAGTCCCGTGTTGGAGTAAAGGAGCTACTGTTCTAGCTTGCCAAGCCTACCAAGTTGGTGACTAGAGCTGCTGTTGTGTGTTTTCTATAACACAAATTAGCGCAAGTGCACGTTGTCGCAACAAGTAATATATGATGAGAAAAGTGTCGATCCCACAGAGAATGATTTATCTTTTCTAGTTTAAGTACCGAAATGGTGTCTTTCTACTATTATCCAGAAAATGATTTAATGTATGATGATTAAACTACTCAAGTAAAAGAACAACTTAATTATGCTAAGTGATAAACTAAATTACCAAAAAATTATATTCAATATGAGAAATCCTAGGATTACAAACTATCCCCCATTATGCAAATAAATTCAGCAGAATCTCTTTGATGTTTATTGGTTCTCAACTTGATATATTAACCAAAACACTCAACACATCACAAGCCTCTTTTGCAGGTCAAGTGAATCTATTCCATCCAATCAAATATCTATATGTCTATGATAAATAAATTGAACAAAATTCATTAAGCACAAGTTTTATGAGCCATACATGCCTTATGAGTATATGTCTATCTCATATGAAACTCAAGTGTACTACACTATGATCATGCATCAATATGCTTAAGACTAAATACCTAAATGCCTTTGTCAAGTTTATTTAAGCATTTCTAGATCAATTTAACCACTGGCCAAGTAATGAAATAGCATTAAGCACAAGCACAATGAATATATCAAAAGCTGAATTAATACCATAAAAGAGAGAACTAAAATCAATCACATAATGAGTTCAAGGATGTAATCCTAGATGAACGAAATTAGCTCATCATTAAACTACACAATCTTGAAGCTAATTCCATCAATACATGTAAACTAAACATCTTACAACAAGTAAAGAATCAAAGCAAAGAAGACATCCCTGTCAAATGCCTTTGTTGTTGAAGCTTGCTTCCCTCCTCTTTGATTTCTTCAAACTTAGAAGTTAAGTGTTTCTTTGTGTTTCCAGCTGCTGTCCCAGCTGGAGTCTTCTCTCAAAATGTAAGTTTTGAGCAAATAAATAGGTAAGAGCACGGAATTAGGGCGCATTTTGGGCTGCTTTTGGGTTTCCTGATTTTCAGGAACCTGTCACAATTTGTTGTCCAGGTCCCGGCGCCGCGGCGCTCACTTTCTGCAATCGGCGCCGCGGCGCTGAAATCCAGTGCTGCGGCGCTGCACTGTTGCTACAGTGGTACTGTAGCAACAGTGCCACTGTAGCAAACAGTGCCTCCATTCGTATTTTTATCTCTAATGCTCCCCTTTGCGTCCGTTTTCCGGTATTTTTGCTCCGATAATGCTTCAACCTATAAAACAACATTAATATGCATAAATAGCCAAATTATTGAGATAAATTGAACAAATATCAAGTTAGGAAGATAAAATAGTTTATACAATTACGCCTTATCAGCTGCCTAAGAGTGAGACTTCGGATGGACTCCCTATATATATGTGTAAAACGTTACACATTTTGGTGATTTCTCAACTTTACTTTTGATATATTAATTTGATTAATATATGTTTTTGTGTTGATTGTATGATTTAAATACTCTGCTACTGCAAATATGTATGAGATACGTATTTTATACAATGAACTCTGTTACACATGCATACATCAATGTATATTTGATCCCAACAAATACATCCTTGCTCATTTATATGGTTTGAATATAGGAAAGAAAGCATGGAAGAAGGCTTATTGTTGATGAAATCGGACTTGTTTTTACTAACAAGATCATGATCAAGTAATGACAATCTATACAACTCTTTATCAACAATTGCCTTTAACATTTCTTTGCTATATTCAGATTCTTGTTCAAGTAATATTTGTTAAGAAATTAATAATTAAAGAATTGTTAGAGGTTAATTTTGAAATGCTAATCAAGTTTTTAGTAATATATGCCACACAAAGCACGTGGTTTAGGAAAATTCTTCTATCATCTAAAGCATTATAAAAAAAGGAAGAACCAATATGTGTAATTTAAAGGCCTTTACCATTTTCAATAATCAAAGATTTAGTACTTGCATAGTCTTCTTTATCAGCAAAGATGTTTTAATCATTTGTAAGGTGGTGAGTGTTCCCACTATTAAGGTACCAACCTTGATCTGTAACTCTTTCTGGTGTTGCTATATAGCCTGTCTTATTGAATTGCCTAGGATTCTACTGGTTTCCACCATT
This sequence comes from Ailanthus altissimus, assembly GCA_946807835.1. Taxonomy (NCBI): domain Eukaryota; kingdom Viridiplantae; phylum Streptophyta; class Magnoliopsida; order Sapindales; family Simaroubaceae; genus Ailanthus; species Ailanthus altissimus. Next base: position 12,492,802 of record OX327684.1, read on the forward strand.
GAAACCTACTTTGTTGAATGCATTCTGTCCATAATTCAAAAAATTTAACCTTTATATATTTTGAAACTGAATTCCATAATGCTGGAATTGTGGCACAAAACTTCTATTGAATCTATTATTACATTCTGATGCTAAATGTCCAATTTTGTATATAAATTTGTTAAACACTCTTCCTTTTCCATCATATCCATTTTGATTATTATTAAGCCTATGTCTATTTTTGACATTAATGCCACATTGAGAATTTCTAGCAAAACCTTTACCATACATAAAATTTCCGCCTCTTGCAAAGCCTCTACCATTCGGGCTATAATTTGCATAAATATTATTCATCGCTCTATCATTCTTTACACCAAACTTCTTCTAGTTTACTTTAGATTAAGCAAGATTAGCCTCAATTCTCATGTTAAAAGCTCTCTACTCCATCATACTTTCTTGTATCAACATTAATGACATCACTTCAATGAAGTCTATTAAACCTAGCCTATTTTGAACATGTATGATTACTGGATCATAGTTTTTATCTAATACATTCAAAATATGCATAATCAAATCATGCTTAGTAACTGGACTACCATCAATAGCTAGGCTATCAGCTAATCCCTTGAATTTCATAAAATAGTCAATTATTAACAGAAAGCCATTAGAAACATGTGCAAGTTGAACTCTAATAGTCATAGTTAAAGATTTAGACTTATTACTAAATTGTTAATTTACTTTTCACTAAAGCTCAAATCAAATCTTGCATCCAAGCATAAAACTTAATACTATTTATGTAATTAATGTTTGAAGCCATCCGAAAAGGATTTGGTCTTGTCTTTTTCTAATTCACATAAGCTGGATTAGCTCTTAATTTGAAGAATATGAAGTTATACTCGAATTAGCTTGATCTAGATACTAAAGTGGTCTTTTTACTGATTCATCAATGTAGCCTTCAAGTCTATGGCCATTAATTATAGTATGTGTTTGTGATTTTCACAAAAGAAAGTTTGTTTAATCAAGCTTGATCTGAGCAAGAAAGACAAAACTTGAAGGTGAATGTCATTAGTGTCTTTGAGGATGAGGCTGAATTTTCCATTTGCTTAGCTTTGATACCAAGTTAAAACTTAAAGTTGGAAGTTGTTTGATTCTTGAGAAAATTTGAAGGAAAAGATTTTGGAAACTGTTGAAGATTAAAATAAGATTTTGATTTTATTAATGAGTTTTTCAATAACGAAAGATTACAAATGATGGCAATATATACAAGAGTAGTTAAGAAAACAAAGAAGCTAACTATAAAAAATAGTTATAACAAACTCTAAAATTGGTAGGAATAGAGAAATTTAAAATAGCTGCAAGAACATCAGCTTAATTTACACCCTTACAGTTCTTAACCATTTGATTCAATATCATCATCATAATCACTAGCAACTTTGATGTCTCTAATAATGGCAATATCTTAATGTTAACGATGTGAAAAATATGAATGCATAGGCTTATTAGAATATTCTTTGGCATATTTTCCCATCTTATATATACATCATAGATCTCCGCCCAGTTGACGTGGGCGGAGATCTAGGCCAAGTTCGCGATTTATAAGGTACGTACATCCTTATTTAGAAGGATAATATACCTTAGAATATGTGGTGGCATATTAGAATATTCTTTGGCATATTTTTTCATTTTATATATATATCATTAGATCATTGTATAACATCTAGATCTTGACCGTTGATTGTACAGAGCTAGTAGTATATAAAGGGTCTTACACTTAGTTCTATAAATCATTCTTAGTTTGTAATCTCTTTTAGTTATAATAAAGGGATTTTTTTTCTCAAACGCTTAGAGTGTGTATTTTTCATCTCTCTTTAGATGGTGTTTTCTAGGCTACTTAGCATGCAAAGCGTCTAAGGCTGCATGGTTCTAAAAAGGTTTGTGATACTTGTTAGCACTATAATGTGGGGCGAGTACTGCATGATAATACTATATGGAGTTGTTCTGCCAGTAATGGCATTGACAATGTACAAATAGGATACTGATTGAAAGGCATTACCAATAGCAAAGTCTGTAAGTTTTGGGGTAGGCCTATTTGCCTATGGTATTGTGGTAGAGCAAGTCTTGCAGAATGTTTTGGCATGGCACCCATAAAAAGAATAAATCAAAGCATTGCTCAATGTATTTGTCTGATATCAAATAGTAAAGTTATTTATGATTTGTCACATAGGAATAATTCAGATTCATTTGGTTTTCTTGGAAGTTCAAAGTTTAATGTGTTTGAACGTAATAGTAAAGATGTTGTTAGGGTAAAAGCTCTTACACATATAAGTATAATAATACAGTAAACAAAACAAAATAGAATTGAGAAAGGAATTAGAAGAAAATACACACAACAATTTACGTGGTTCAACAATTGCCTGCATCCACAATAGATTTAGATCTTGCTTCTTATTATTGAATCACAAAGCACTCACAAAGTATGATTTTACAAGTATCACAAAACTTACAAAGAATTTTCTGCCTCTAGAAGAGATTACAATAATTGTTCTCTCAATTACTTTCTTTTGGTGTCTATGTTATGATGATATTTTTCAAGCTAAAATAAGGCCCTTATATAACATATATACATCCTAAGTTAATCATAGTCGAAGTTGGAATAAAATAGGGTGTTTAAGATAACTTGAGAATTCTAAATTAGTGTTTAGTCACATTAGCAACGTGGAGCTAGCTCTTGGGTGCTACAGTTTTTACTTCTAACACTGCAGTGCTATCATCTGAGTCATGCGGCACTAGGATTTAGAGTTGGCATTGCGGCACTATACAGTGAGGCAGCAACGCCTTAGTCTACCTAGCACCGTGGCGCTCAGTCTGTTCTTCGTGCTTTTAAGTTCTTTGCGCCTCTACACCTTCTTCATATGTCTCTTACTCATTAGCTTGACTCTAACTCTTTTCAAAGGTGACTTTTAATAATCTTCTCACAAATCTCACTCTTTATTCAGAATCATCTACAAAGCTTTCAAGATCTTTCATCTCTATATCACCGTCACCCTAATATAGCAGTGACTCTCGAGGGTAGTGGCTTATTCAACATATCAGCAGAGTTTTCAAATAATGCAATCTTTGTTAGACTAATCTCGCCACTTTGAATAATCTTTCTAATGAAATAGAGCTGCACATGAATGTGTTTTGACTTTTTATGAAACACTTGATGCTTATTTAGGTGTAAGGCATTTTAGCTATTATAATAAATACTAGTGTCCATATTCTTAATAACCATCATCTCTACGCAAATACCTTTTAACCACATGACTTCCTTTGTAGCTTCTCCCATAGCTATATACTCTGCTTCTATAATTGATAGTATCTCCACGTGCTGTAGAATTGACCTTCAACACACATTACACCTAAATATCGTAAATATATACCCAGTCAACTACCTTCTCTTTTTAAGGTCACCAGTATAATCTGAGTAGATATATCATCTTACCATTTCACCTTCATTCTTTTCCCTTTTTATACAACAATCCTTGCTCCAAGTTCCCTTGAGATATCTCAAAATTCATTTGACTACAAGCCAATGATATTCCTCTGAATTTTCCATGTATCTATTTACAACAATAATCGCTTGTGTCATGTCCTATCTCGTTCAAACAATCGCATACATAATGCTTCCTATAACGCTAGCATATGGTACTTTACTCATCTGCAGTTTATTCTATTTGGAATTTGGCGACTATATTGCTGAAAGTTTGAAATACATGGCTAATTGAGTGAAGATAACTTTCGTATTAGATATACCGAATTTCTCAAATATCTTGAGTATATATATTTCTGTTATGAGAAAAAGATAACATCTTTTTTTTTTTTTCTTATAATATCCATACTCAAAATTCTCTTTACTGCTCCCAAATCCTTCATCTCATACTAGCCACTCAACCTCATTTTAAATTTATATATTTCTTCTATATCTTTACGTGTAATCAGTATATCATCCACATACAAAAGCAAATACATTCTCAACTCACTACTCAGGTTCTTAAAGTATTAAAAACTATCATAGTTATTTTTGTTGAACCCATAAGTTATCATGAAGTCATTAAATCTATTATACCACTGCCTAGGAGATTGCTTCAATCCGTAAAATAACCTTTTCAATAAACAAGCATGCTTCTCCACATTGGATTCTTCAAACCCTTATGGTTGTGTTTTAATGTATATTTTCTCTTTTAGCTCTCTCTGTAGAAAAGTTATCTTTATATCTATTTGCTTTAGATGTAAATTAAGGTTCACTCACATTGCTAAAAAAATCATAATAGATGTGTGCTTGACTACTGGTAAGAATATCGTATGAAAGTCTATCCCTTACGTTGAGTGAAAGCTTGTGTCACTAGTCTAGCTTTAAAGCTTATAGGCTTTACTCCTGATATCCCATCCTTAACCTTGTACACCAATTTGCACTTAACTATTTTCTTATTTTGAGGTCTTTTCTCCAATTTTTAGGTATTTGTCTTGAGAAGAAAACTAACCTTTTCTTCCCTGGCTTGCTACTATTTCCCACTATTCTAACTCTTTATAACCTCTTTATATGTCTTAGGCTCATCAAACTAAATAGTGAATAAAGAATTATAGGCACGAGCAATTAAATTTGGTTGAGCATGCCTTAATGGTGGATTTATCGTTCTCCTTAACTTATCTATGGCTAATTAGTACTCTTTAAGTTCCATCTCAGAAAAACCTAGTCTGACTTTGGGTGGACTTCGAGGAACTAACCAATGTCTTTTGTTCAACTTCAAGGGTTAATTTACTGAAGTTTTGATTTAGGGGCATATCAGATCTTCTCTTAAACTCCACTTTAACTTAAATTGTATCTAGTGCTAAAACTCTCTTAGGCATAAGCTCTTCTTTAACTTCTTCTTGAGGAACTATAAACATTGGCGTCTTATTAAATGTCATGTCTCTACTTATAAAATTCTTCGATGGCTTCAACTCATTAAACCATACCTTGTATCATTTCACACTTTTGGGATACCTTATGAATATCTCTTTCAAGGCTCTAAGTTCCAATGTGCCTTGCTTCAAATGTATGAAATCTAGGTAACCACATGTCTTATGGTGATCATATTTAGGAAAACTGCCTGACCACTTCTCTTCTGGTGTCTTGAAGTCTATCACTAAAGAAGGACTTCTATTAATTAAGTAGGCTACCGTCACTATAGCCTCATATCAAAACACCTTAGACACCCTTACATTGGTCAATATAAATCTAACTCTTTCAACTAGGGTTTTATTCATCCTTTTTGCTAAACCATTCTAATACGGTGTTAATCTCACAATTTTGTATCTTACAATCCTATGCTTGGCACAAAAGCTATGAAACTCATTATTGTAATACTTGAAACCATTATTTGTCATTGGTCTCTTAATCTTCTTACTAGTTTGATTCTCAACAAGTGCCTTCCATGTTTTGAATGACTTAAACACTTGTTCTTTACTCTTCAACACATATACCCACAGCTTTCTTGAATAATCATCAATAAATATGAGGAAGTATCTTACCCCACCATGAGTGATTATCTGTGCTGACCTCTAAAGATGTGAGTGTATATAATCAAGAGTGTCCTTTATTTTACACTTTTCAATATTAAACCTTACCCTATGTGCTTTCCCAAGCACACAATGCTTAAAAAACTCTAATGGTTGGAACTTATCCTTACCAAATGCCTTTTGATCATATAACTCTTTTAGGTTCCTTTCACCTAGGTAAGCTAACATTAGATACCACAACTTGATTTGCATCTTCTCATTATCAATAGAGAATAATGCAGAACCACTCACTGCCTCTCCTCTCAGCACATATACACCATTATGCCTATCACCTCTCATCACAATCATGAAACCTTTCAGCACTCTCAAAATCCCTCTTTTAGCTCCGATGGAACACCTATTCTAGTTTAACATACATAGTAAGATTAAATTCCTCTTGAGGTCAGGAACATTTCTAACTTTTAGCTCTTTCAGCTCCGATGGAACACCTATTCTAGTTTAACATATCTAGTGAGATTAAATTCCTCTTGAGTTCAAGAACATACCTAACTTTTAATAACTCCCTGACTTTCTCATCATGTAGCCTAAGTTTAACACTACTAATTCCCATCACTTAACAAGCTATGTTATTCCCTATTAATACTTTACCATCATTAGTGGACTGAAAATTAGTAAACAATGATTTATTCGTGCACATGTGAAGTGTACAAATAAAATCTAAAATCCACTCATTAGAACTCTTACCATAAGAAACTACAAGAGTTTCTGGGCTATAATTGCTATACTCATAAGCTATAACAACATCTGTCTCTTTCTTCTTATCCTTGGCTTTCTTCTTAGGATAATCCTGGACTTCATAGGATATTGCTGGAGGAAAGATGGCATTTCATAAGATAGCCCCTAACTTTGATCTCAAACCCTTCTTTAACTTTCCTTCTTTATGCACAGGCTTTCATCTTATAGATATTTCTTCTACATTATCCTCTATCTTCTTTCCCAATTGCTTTGAGTTTAACAATGATTTAACATCCTTCTTGGTTAAACTCTCTCTATCATAATGTATCAAAAAAATGTTCATAACAATGGGGAAGGGAACTCAATAGAAGGATTACCTTGTCTTCATCCTTAATTTTCACATTGTCTCTAAATTGCTTATGATCTTGTTGAAGGCATATATGGTCATTAATTGGTGCCCCTTTAACATGGATAGTTAATAAAGTTTCTTCTTTATATGCAAATGGTTTGCCAATGATTTTTCCATATAAAGATCATCCAACTTCTTTCAAAGACCAATAGCCGTCTTCTCACCAGTAACCTCTCTCAAAACCTCACCCCTTAAGGACAAAACGATTATACTATGAGCCATTTCTTAAATGTATTTTCTTTTTGCTTTAGTTTCAAATGACCCTGGCTTCTTTTCACTAGACAGAGCTATAGTTTCCTCTAAGGCTAGCCTAATACTTAGCTCACCAATAGCGCCATCATTTTAACCTTTAACATATTAAAGTCATTCACACCATTGAATTTCTTTACTTCATACGTTGGTACTACTATTATTTGCTAAACCAAAATTTGATACCAGTTTGTTGAGGCGGAAGCTTTTACTCACACAAGTATAATAATATAGCAAGCAAAATAAAACAAAAATGGAGAAGGAAATTAGAAGGAAACACATACAACAATTTACGTGGTTTGACAATTGCCTACATCTACAATGAATCAAGATCTTGCTTCTTATTATTGAATTACAAAGCACTGATAAAATGTGATTTTACAAGTATCAAAAAGCTTACAAAGAACTTTCTCTTTCTAGAAAGGATTACAACAATTGTTCTCTTAATTGCTCTCTTTTGGTGTTCATGTTATGATGATATTTTTCAAGTCAAAATAAGGCCCATATATAGCCTATATACATCCTAAGTTCAACCTACTCATAGTTGGAACAAAATAGGTGTTTGAGACAACTTAGGAATTAATTAAGGTTTTGTTGCACTAGTACTGTGGCTCCAACTTTTGAGCGTTACGGCACTGCAGTCTTTACTTCTAGTGCCATGATGCTATCATTTGAGCACTGTGGCACTAGGACCTGGATTTGGGCACTGTAGCGCTACACAGAGAGTACTGCAGTGCCTTAAGTTATGTCTCAGGCACTGCGCCGGTGGACTTTTCCAGCACCCAACCTGTTCTTTGTGCTTTCAAGCTCTTCGGCCTCTACACTTTCTTTGAATGTCTCATACTCATTGGCTCAACACCAACTCTTTTCAAAGATGATTCTTAATCTTCTTCTTATAGATGTCAATTTGAAGTACAATGATGAAGGTGATATATAGATGCATAAATGAGGATGAGCTTGAAATATAGTTGAAAATTTAATTTTCCTACACACGCTTGAGGATTCTTGTTCCCTTCATCCTCCTAAGTCCTAGAGCATGAAATTATACACGAACTACCATAACATGTTAAAATGATCATTGTGGAAAACTTATTATTGAAGATACTATAAGTTACGGTTTGAAGAAATTCATGTTTATAATTCTTAGTGATACTAATGTAGTTAACAATCTCAAGATTAAGGTTGCAAAAACTTGAGAATTAATTATTTTGTATATTTATTTTATATATTATTATAATCTACTTTATATAATATATGTCATATATAAACGATAGTAAAAAAATTCAAACTTGGTTTGAGCATAGAAGAGCCATGCTAATAGCATTGTCCTAAAGCTAAATAGTCATCTCTATGTGCGGGTAGTGATGAATTTATATGGCTTTAAGATTCAATCCTATGTTCACAGCTACTCTCATTGTTGAGCATGATCACCGGAAGATCACATCAAGTCCTCATTGTTATAGTTGCTCAAAACTTAGTATATAATATAAAATAGTGTATAACATAATATACTTCTTACTTTCTTTTCTTCTTCTCTACTCTCTCACACACCACTAAAGCTATTTTTCTCTTCTCTTTGTTATTTTCACACACATTATCTCTAAAGAAGGATTAACACCTTTTATATATTGGTAGATAAAGGTTAAGGTATTAATATCAATATTAATTATAATTTTAAATATTTTATAACTCTTATAATTAATTCTCATATTTAATAAGAATAATTTAATATATTGTAACTCATACAATAATTTAATATATTAAAACCCCAAATAATAATATCATATAAATATTATAACTCCTCTAATAATATAATATTATAATATAAATTTTGTAACTCTCAAATATTGAAATTAGGTTTAATGACTAATTTAAATTTTGCAATCACTATATAGTAATGATATAATAATATTAATTTATAATATGTAACTTACAATATTAAAACTATATTAATAGTTTATAACTATTTAAAAAGTTTTTAAAACTTTTTCTCCAACAGTCATCCACAAAAAGATTTGAAAACCTTTTATGAATTTTAACATATAATAAAATAGAAACATTCTATTATGTAATAGGTATAAGTGTTTTTTGGACTTGAACCTGTATTTAGTGTTACAAAATCCATTTAAGGAACCTAAGTGAACTATGTTTTGAACTAGATCATTTTGACCAAACTTCATCTATAACACATATACTAGTGACGAAGACTTGATTTTGTGGGTTGACACATTTATGGCCCCGTGCTCTATCAAGATTCTAGTGAGAGCTTTAAAGAACAATCTAATTCTCATAGTCGTGGTCCACAAGTCCTTTCACATAGATGAGTCCTCTAAGGGCATATGTAACTCATACCTTATAGGAATATTCTTGTCTCAAACTCATTTAGGGTAAATACCTTTCCTAACATCACACAAAATAAGCACTTTTATCATAGGGATGGACAAAAAATATATCTCCTCTAGGATATGTAAGTGCTAAATAAGTCACGCAATATAAATTGCCCATACCAATTTAACCTCATCGTGGGATCACCAATAGAGGTTGGGTTACTTTCATAGGCGACTCTCTTGTGGGTTTAAGCCCATCCCACTCTACAATTTAACAAGACTTTTCTCAAAACTCTTTGATTTATTATTTTTCTCGAAAATAATTTCTTTTAGGAGTTTTATTTAATTTTCATTTTATATAAAAATGGATTTATGCACATCCCCTTAATAATTTAACATTACCTTTATCAAAAGTCTTTATGATTTTCCTCGAAAATATTTATTTACGAAATTTTCATATAGTTCCCATTTATATAAAAATGGGTTTAAGCATATTCACCTCAATAATTTTATAACACTTTTCTCAAAAGTGTTGTACTTATAATTTTCTTCAAAATTTTTTTATTTATGGAATTTTTATTTAATTTTAATTTTATATATACATGGGTTTAAGCACTTTCCCTTTGATAAGTTTATTAGACTTTTCTCAAAAGTTTTTTATTTATAATTTTCCTTAAAAATTATAAATTTGTGGGATTTTTATATAATTCTCATATTATATAGCATACTAAAGAACTTTTCACTGGTGTGTATCAAAGTTTGAATTGTTCTTGAAAAGCTTTGTCCTCAAACTTTATAAACTCCAAACAAAATTCAAAGTTCGAATTATTCTTTAAAAGTTTTGAAATATTAACTCCCATAATAAAACAATATTATAATATAAATTTTGTAACTCTCAAATATTAAAATTAAGTTTAATGACTTATTAAATTTTGTAATCGCTATATAATAATAATGATATAATAATATTAATTTATAATATGTAACTTACAATATTAAAATTGTATTAATAATTTATAACAATTAAAAAGTTTTCAAAACTTTGTTTCCAACATTAATAACCTACTGTTGTATTGAAAATATGCAAAAGGTTCTTAAAAGTTGGAAATATAAGGGGAATTGAACGAGTTAGATTAGAACCAGAATATGATAATTATGTATTTGTATGGGTGAAAGTGGCAAGAGTAAGTACTAAGTGTTAGGGTTGTGCCTACGTGCTATCCCAATTTTGTATAAATATTTGATATCTATATAGAGTATATTTTGTTATATTGCTAAGTACCTTTTAATTATATGGTTTAATGCTTGTTACGTTACAGACTTTGTTACATCTGAAAGAGTTTGGATACGATCTAAAAGAGTTTAGACCGATGCTAAGAGTTAGCAAATATTCTAAGAGTTGGAGCATTGTCTGTAACGGGACAAAGACCTCAGAATATGCTAATAATGATATAGTTGTAAGAGTTGCAATAGGTTGTTAGGATGTGTCATTATCCAAGCAAGTTCTTAAATACATAGTTCCTCTTCTATTTCTACTAACGCAGGTCTGTTAGTAGATCTTATCAATTTACATAGATTAGTGTATGTCTATATCTGTAGGGTACAGTTGGTTGTTCCTAGTTGACCAAGATCTTGAAGATTGTATAGGCATATAGGTATTTAGTCAGGACTGAGTACTGAATAGACTCATGAGGACTCCAATAGACATCCTATGTTGCCGTCAATGGAAGGTCCTCTCGAGTTGAGTAGTATACGCAGTCCTCTGACTTGAGCACCACGGTAGGCTTATGAGTGATATACCATGCTTTGGTTCCACGCATGTCAGAGACCTTTCACGGTCTAACCGCTGGGTGTTGCTAGGTATGGTCCGATGCTCATATAGTCCGGTGCGTGCAGATATAGGATCCATCAGCTCTCATAGGGAGTGATATATCTAGATGCTCCAAGATAGTATCTCAGGAAAGGCTTATGGCCGTAAAGAGTTGACCCAAAAAGGTGTTTCCATGGGGTTAAACAATATGACAATGGGTTTTGCTCATATTGTACTATTGAGTTACTATTCTGGAGATAGCTGATAAGGGCAAATTTGTCTTATATTTTCTCATGTTTTTATTTTGATATTTTATGGTTTTATGAGAATAGATGGCTATTTATGTACTTTATTGTTATTTATAGGGACTTGAACAAAATTTAAAGAAAGAATGCAAAAGGAGCGAAAACAGGGACTAAAATGCAAAGTTTTCAAAGTATATGTCCATAGCCTCAGTGCCACAAGGATTATCGCCCCAGTGCTGGAATAGTGATCAAAATAAGAAAAACGACCTATTTAAGTCGCATCTGGCGCCCCAGCGCCAAACCTTTACCTCTCCAACGACAATACAGCACCCCAGCGCCATCATCCCACCGCTCCAGCGGTGAAGCCTTTTTTACGCGTCACCCTAGTGACAACTGCATAGCGCCCCAGCGGTAGCGCGAGTCCTAGTCCGACGAGAATTAAGATTTTCAAGCTCATATCAATCCCTATAAAAAGACACTCGTTCCCATACGTCAAGAAGAAAAGCCAAGACACATTCAAGAACACGAAGAATACAGAGCACGAGTCTTGGAGAGCAATAGGAGTTTAATTGAAGCAACTTTTAGAGAGAGATTCAAGGCGTTCTTCGGCATCAAGAGATCTTAGGCAGCACAATTAAGAGCAATTTGACGTCTATATCGGTTTACTATTGATTGTATCATGATTTATTATTATTTTTATTGCTATTCTCTTGTAGCCATGAGCTAAACTTATTTTCTATGGTTAATACTTGAACTCAATATGTGTGCTTAATTGCCATATCTTTAGAATATTTAATAAACTTAGTTATTTGATATTCAAATTACTTGATCTTAATGCTTCAATATATCTAGCAAGTATATGGTAAATGAGTTGGTAATATTATTGATAAACTTGGAAGAGGAATCATAATATTTAGACCTAAGTAATTTGATGCATGATTGTAGAGTAACATTCAATGTTGCATATGGAAGTTTCAATTTAGGATAGGAATATACCTAATTTGCATGTATGATCAATAAGACCTAATCTTAATGAATCTTAATTTATTACAAGTACCATAGGAATATAGGTATTTGGTAAATTAAGGTATACTTGCATGACCTTGGAAGAGGCTTGTGAATACATTAGTGTCTTGATCAATAACAAAGACTAAGAGAGTTAAATATTAGAAGATTAATCATTAGAAAGCATATTTAGGGATAGTATTAATCCTAGGTTTTCTCTATATTGCTATCACATATTCTCTTGCATTGTGTTTTTGCCTTTATATTTTCTACAGTCATTCTTAGATTTTTATTTATCTGAATAATTATTAGGAAGATATAATTTTAGTAATTGGTTAAAAAGAAGAAATTATCCCTGTGGGTTTGACATCCGACTTATTTAGTCTCTTTATTACTTGCACACGATAGTGTATACTTGCACTTAATTATAAGATATAAAAATATCGCATCAATAGGTTTATAGATGAGCAAATGGGGATTTGACGGTGTGGATCTATGTCCCCACACATCCAAGATATATATGATGGAGGGACTATACGTATGCGTTGTAACCTCAACTTGTATGGTTCAACGCGCTGATTTGTAATATTCGTGACGTATGCGTGGGGCATGGCTCATGGACTTATGAAATAGTTCCATTTGACGAATCAGGCGTGGACCTAGGGAGTCCCGCAGTATAGAGTGTACTCGTTGTGCACTAGGGCAGAGTATTAGATTAAATTGTTTAATCCAGTAATATTCAATGTAACCACAAAAATATGTGCATGTGCATATTTAAGTGTTAAATACAACGATTAATCAATAATTATTATTCTAATTGTAAAATAACACGTGACGCATTGTGGACCATCGGTTGTGTTTACCCAAGTGTGAAATTTAGTGGGACCCACTAAAGGGTAAACTTGGTAACTATGCATGAGGGATAAAATGATCATTTCACACTTTTATTATTTAAATATTAAATAATTAAAATATATTATTTTATAGTATTATATTAATAATAATATAATATATATAATGCATGATAGTTGTCAAGCATTATATATATAATAATATTATTTTAGTTTATTATTATTATTGTTTTGCCAACAATGCATCTTTTATTAATATTATATTATAATATTTTTTTTAATGAATAAGAGATATATTTGTGTGATTAGAAACGGAAATTGAAGAGAATAAATTGAAAAAAGGGGTTATTTTCAATTCTCATTTCCGTTTTGCTCTAAAACATAAACAGAAGCAATTGTTGCTTCTATTTTTCATTTGTTTATTGTGAGAGACAAGAGCAATAGATTAAGAATTGGCCATTTGGGATTAAGTGTTAATCCTACATTTGATTAAAGAGTTGTTGTTCTAGTTTATTGATAGAGGCATAAAAGCACTAGTATAATTTATACTTAACTTTCGTATTTTACTCTAAATCATAAATATTTTGCTATTTAATTGTGGTTTTTGTTCATAAGTAGATGCACGACGGAGAATGTGACGTATAAGAACAAACGGGAGGCGAATCAGACGTCAAACAAAGAAGTTACGTTTAAAATACGAAAGGGGCATTAGGGCTGATCGCCGCAATGCCCAGTGACTGAGTGCCACGGCGCCCGGGTCAGTAGCTAAGCGCCGTGGCGCTCGTGGTAGTGAACAGTACCCATGCGAACAATAACCCGTGAATAATATTTTGCAAGAAAAAAACCTATAAATAGAAAGCCAAAAACCTTAAGGAGGGAGGAGAGAAAAAAGAGAGAAAAGAGGGAAATTAAGGGAAAAACTTATACCCACTTATTAAGTATACCAAGTTGATAATTAGAACTGACAACGAGTATAACTCCAAGTGAACTTCGGAAGAATACGTGTAAAATGTTACACGTACTGGTAAGTTTTCAATTTTATCATTTATATATTAATTTTATTAATATATGATTAGTGTGTTAATTGTATATTTATAATTCCATTGCGTTAAAATATGTATTAGATGTGTATTTTTCAATAAACATACTAGCACATGCATACACCTGTATATAGTTGATCCCCTACAAAATTTCGTATCAGAGCCGATTCTATGTAATTTGGGTGTTGTTTGAGTGGACGGAATGAAAGACCCAGTGTAAATGGCGTGTTTCAAGTGTTAAAATGAGTATCCCAAAAAGGGGTACATTGAGCGTTGCTACGCCATGGGGCTGGCACTGCAGCGCTAGAGGTTCAACCATCCAACGCTGCAGCGTTGAAGACTTGTCACGCCAGCGTTGGTTGGCCCGCAATGGGGCGCTGAAGGTTTTGGAATTCGCACCCCAGTGCTGATGGGTCAACACCGCGGCGCTGAGGGTGTGACCTCTCAGTGCTGCAGCAGTGTTCGTTAGGCACCGTAGAGCAGGTTGTCTTTGCCGCGGTGCAGGAACTGTTCACTTGAACAATAGCTAATGAACAGTAATATTTACTGTTCATAAGCTACAGTATTTTTGAACAATGTTTCAAAATTAATTTTGCATGTGTAGGGTTTATGAGATGCATTGATAAGAGTTATCGGTCTGCATTATAAATTAAAATCAATTTTCTGTATTAAGAGTCACAATGGGAACCCTACTGGTAGGGGTTAATTGTGTTGATATAGAAATATTTATTAATTGAGAATTACCTCCTCATAAGATGAGGATCTATTAAACTAGAAAAATCTCTCTTAATTAGATTAAATTATATAATATTATATTTTGATCTGTCTTATCAATACGGTGTTAGATGAGCCACGTCGGCCTTTTTCCAATATTGCTACAGTGTGAGGGACTTAGTTGGTTGGGTTTGGACTATACCGTTTAAACATAAGATGAGAAAAATATATGTGAACGTATTGCCCAATATTGCTACAACGTGAAGGTAGTATCAGTAACATATATTTGATAATTGACAAGTTAATCTGGAATACACTTATCTAATATTGCTACAGTGTGAGGATAAGGTGTATTCAGGATCAAGAAGTAAGGGTTACATGAGATGCAATTGGCAAATGTTGTCTACCTGTTGGGTTTACAAAGGCCAATATTGCTACAGCGTGAGGATAGAGTAAATTCTAATGGGGCCTACTTCTTGCTATATAGTTTAAAAGAGTTTAAACTATCGTATTCCCATTTGAGAGATTATCGGGATTATATAAAGTAGTAGAAGGGCGTTTTAAATTGAAAAATGTATAATTGTTATACCCATGATTTAAAATGTAATATTAGCAATATAACTAATTCCGTCGACATTTCCTATTTGTTTTGTTTATACAAGATTTGATCTGATGGCCTTCACAAATCCCTTGGTACGCATACTAGATGCACACCAATTCAAAGGCATCGAGAATTATTCAGATTGGGTATGTTATAGATTAGAAGATACCCCAAGGTGTTTCTGATGATGCCTCCTTTGAAGAAAACGAGACATCAAAAATGGTTGGAAGATAATATAAAAGTTAAATTGTACATCCTCGCCTCGATGTCTACAGAGTTGTAGCAGGAGCATGCCCGTATGGACAGTGCTAGTACTATAATGCTGCACTTGAATGAGCTTTTTGGCGATCGACCTCAGGTCGAGATGTATAGGGTTGCCAAGGCACTCTTTCAAGCTAGACTGAGTGAGGGCAGTACTGTTAGTCCCCATGTACTCAAGATGATTGGGTATATTGAGAAATTGGAGACTATGAACATTTCTCTGAATAATAACTTGGGGAATAGTTTGATTCTCCAATCGCTGCCAGGGTCATTTGCTCAGTTTGTTATGAATTTCACTATGCAAGCTTTGACCCTAACATATGCTGAGCTTTATAATTTGTTAAAGATAGCAGATAAGGATATCCGCAAAGAGGGCTCGGCCCTCTTGGTTTAGGGTGCCTCATCTTCTACCCAAGGGCTTCTAGGAAGTCCAAAGGGAAGAAGAAGATACAAAAAAAGCCACATCGGATGGCTCCTCAGAGGCAGCAGATATCAAAGCCTCATGAAAAGAAAGCGAAGGAAAAGTGTTTCTTTTACAGAGAGGATAGGCACTGGAAGCACAACTGCCCAAGTACCTTGCTACTGTGAAGAAGACTCCCTCAGGTATATGCTTGACTATTATTGATATTTCCTTAGCATTTGATGCTTGTACTGGCTGAGTATTAGATACCGTATGCTCTTCTCACATCTGCAATGTGTTGTAGGGATTGAGGGAAGTTAGAATACTGAAGCCATGAGAAGTGATGCTCAGAGCAGGAAATAGAGAGTTCTTACAGGTCCAACCTGTTGGACATTTTGATTTGCTTCTCCCTTGTAATAAAACAGTTATTTTGTATAATTGCTATTATGTACCCAATATTATCAGACAGATTGTATCCCTTCCTGTGATTGACAGTGAAGGTTATCATATAAATATACGGGATTGTTCTTTGTATTTATATGATATGCATGATGTTTTGTTAGTTGATTGTCAGTTAGTTAATGGGTATTATATATTGGATAGAGTAAGAAATGTCATAAATGTTCAAGCTAGTTTTAGTAATAAACGTAGAAGATCAGAAACTTCAAATGAAACTGAAATGTGGCAGATGAGATTAGGCCATATAGGTGTGAGACGCCTATCCCGTCTAATTAAGGATAGTTAGATACCTGATTTGACTATGGAGCCTTATCTAGTTTGTGAATCTTGTATTCAAGGGAAGATGACCAAATCTCCATTTATCGGTGTTGGACACCGTGCTACTAGTTTATTAGAACTGATATAGAGTATGTATAGGATCCAATGAATCATACTGCAATGAGTGGGTTTCAATACTTTGTAACCTTTATCGATGATTGGTCATGATATGGTTACATGTTTTTGTTGAAACATAAGTTAGAAACCTTTGAAAAGTTTAAAGAATTCTGACTTGAAGTTGAGAAACAAACCGACATGTACATTAAGTGCATTCGATCAGATCGAGGCGGTGATTTTTTAAACTATTTAAAGTAGAATAGAATCTCGCTCAATATAGTCCTCTAGGCACTCCACAACACAATAGTGTTTCGAAGAGGAGGAATCAGACTTTATTGTATATGGTCAAATCGATGATGAGTTTTACTGATCTTCCAGAATACCTGTGGGGTTATGCTCTCGATACTGCTGCTCATATCTTGAATAAAGTTCCATCTAAAGCTGTTTTTACTACTTCACATAAGATGATGAAGGGTAGGAAATCGAGTCTTAAGTATCTTAAGATTTGGGGTTGTCCTGCTTACGTAAGAGTTACATAGCAGGATAAACTTGTACCTATAAAGTACAAGTACAGGTTCATAGGGTATCCCAAGAATTCAATGGGATACCAATTCTATGATCCAGAGGAACGAAATATGTTTGTTGCTCGGAATGCCACTTTTCTTGAGAAACAGTTTATAGAGGATCGTAGATTGTAGAAAGATTATACTTGATGAAGTCAATCTGGAACCTGATGAGTTACAGATGGATCCTCAACTTGAAGAGAGCAGTGTACCTTTAACACACCCTCCACGTAGGTCTGCAAAGATGTCCAGGCCACCTCTTAGGTATGGTTAGATGCCTAAAGATGCACTTGGGGTTTTCTTGATAGAAAAGAAAGCGATCCTTTGATTTACAGGGAGGTGATGCTAGACATCGACTCGGGTAAAAGGCAAGAAGCCATGGAATCCGAAATTGACTTTATGCATTAAAATAAAGTCTGGGACTTAGTTTCACTTCCCAAAGGAATTGTTCCTATCGGTTGTAAATGGATTTACAAATAGAAGCGAGGGCCTGATGGAAAGGTAGCGACTTTTAAGGCCCGCTGATGGCAAAAGGTTATTCTCAGCGATCTAGGATTGATTATGAGGAGAATTTTGCACCAGTTACGATGATAAAGTCAATCAGGATTTTATTGGCACTTGCTGCATACTATGACTTTGAGATTTGGCAGATGGATATAAAGACGGCGTTCTTGAGGATACCTCGAGGAGGAGATATCTATAGAATAGCCTGAAGGTTTTACATCCAGCCAAACTTTTGGTCTGGTAGGCAGGCTGAAGAAGTCTATCTATGGACTTAAGTAAGCCTCCTGAAGCTGGAATCATCATTTTGATGAGGTAATAAAAAAGGTTTGATTTCATAAAAATTGAGGAAGAAACAAGTGTGTATAAAATGGTTAGTGGGAGTATGATCGTCTTTCTAGTTGTCTATGTGGATGACATACTAATCATTGGCAATGATATTGGTATGTTGCAATCCACGAAAAGCTATATGAGTAAGAATTTCTCCATGAAATATTTGGGAGAAGCTTCCTATATACTGAGTATAAAGCTCTATAAAGATAGAGCTAGGAAGCTAATAGGACTCTCTCAGTCATCTTACATATATAGCATCTTTAAAAGGTACAATTTTACTAATTGTAAGACAGTGAATATACCTTTTAGACATAGTGTTCATCTTTCTAGGAGAATGTCTTTTCAGACGAAAGATGAAAAAATTAGAATGTCTAACATACCATATGCATCAGTTGTTGGCAGCTTAATATATGCTATGATGTGCATGAGACTTGATATCTGTATGTCTGTAAGTGTTATAAGTTAGTATCAATTTGATCCAAGTGACAACCATTGGATGGCTGTCAAACATATCCTGAAATACCTTAAAGGTACGAAGGATAAGTTTCTCATTTATGGGATAATGATATTCAAGTGAGAGGATTCACGAATTTAGACTTTCAGTCTGATCTAAATGATAGAAAGTCTACATCTAGATATATGTTTACTCTCAATGGAGGCACGGTGAGCTGAAAAAGCACCAAGCAGGAGTACACAGCTGACTCAACCACAGAGATAGAGTATATTGCAGCTTATGAAGCTGCAAAAGAAGCTGTTTGGATTCGCAAGTTTGTCGCTGAGCTTGGAATAGTTCCAAGTTCATTGGATCCTATCCTATTATTTTGCAACAATAATGGGGTCATAGCACAAGCAAAGGAGCCAAGAGCGCACAAAAAGTCTAAGCATATGGAGCAAAATACCACATCATTAGAGAGAACTTGGCAAATGAAGATGTATTTATTTGTAGAATAGATTCTATAAATAATATAGCGGACCCACTTACCAAAGCCTTAACTCCAAAGGTGCTTGAGAAACACATGGTGTCTATGGGTATTAGATACCACTGTGATTGACACGAGGGCAAGTGGGAGATTGTTAGAGTTATGCCTACGTTTTATCCCAGTTTTGTATAAATATTTGATATCTATATATAGTATATTTTGTTATATCGCTAATTATCTTTTAATTATATGGTTTATGCTTGTTATGCTACAGACTTTGTTATATCTGAAGGAGGTCAGATACAGTCTAAAAGAGTTTAGACCGATGCTAAGAGTTAGCAAATATTCTAAGAGTTGGAGTATTGTCTGTAACGTGACAAAGACCTCAGAATATGCTAATAATGATATAATTGCAAGAGTTGCAATAGGTTGCTAAGATGTGTCATTATTCAAGCATGTTCTAGAATATATAGTTCATGTTCTATTTGTACTAACGCAGGTCTGTTAGTAGATCCTATAAATTTACATAGATCAGTGTTTGTTTATATTGTAGGGTACAGTTGGTTGTTCCTAATTTACCAGGATCTTGTAGATTATATATGCATACAGGTATTCAGTTAGAACTGAGTACTGAACAGACTCATGAGGACCCCAATAGACATCCTATGTCGCTATCAACGAAAGGTCTTCTCGCGTTGCGTAGTATACTTGGTCCTCTGACCTGAGCACCACGGTGGGCTTGTGAGTGATCCACCATGCTTTGGTTCTACGCATGTTAGAGACCTTTCATGGTCTGACTGCTGGGTATGATCTGATGCTTATGGAGTCCCGTATGTGCAGATATGGGATCCATCAGCTCTCACAGGGAGTGATATATCTAGATGCTCCAAGATAGTCTTTCAGGAAAGTCTTAGGGTTGTAAGGAGTTAACCCGAAAATGTGTTTCTATGGGGTTAAACAATATGACAAGGCGTTTTGCTCATATTGTACTATTGAGATACCATTCTGGAGATAAGTTTATGGATGAACATATGAGATTTGACCGTGTAGATCTATGTCTCCGCACATCTATGATATATATGATGGAGGGATTATACATATACGTTGTAACCTTAACTTGTATAGTTCAACACGCTGATTTGTAATGTTCGTGACGTGTGCATGGGGCTTGGCTCATAGATTTATGGAATAGTTCCATTTGATGAATTGGGCGTGGACCTAGGGAGTCCTACGATATGAAGTGTACTCATTGTGCACTAAGGCAGAGTACTGGATTAAATTGTTTAATCTAGTAATATCCAACGTAACTACGAAAATGTGTGCATGCACGTATTTACGTGTTAGATACAACGATTAGTCAATAATTATTATTCACTAATTGTAAAATGACACATGACGCATTGTGAACCCTCGGTTGAGTTTACCCAAGTGTGAGATTTGGTGGAACCCGCTAAAGGGTATACTTAGTAACTATGCATGAGGGGTAAAATGATTATTTTACACTTTTATTATTTAAATATTAAATAATTAAAATATCTGTAATAAAATATATTATTTTATAATATTATATTAATAATAATATAATATATATAATGCATGATAGTTGTCGTGCATTATATATATAATAATATTATTTTAGTTTATTATTATTATTTTTTTGCCAACAATGCATCTTTTATTAATATTATATTATAATATTTTTTTTAATGAATAAGAGATATATTTGTGTGATTAGAAACGGAAATTGAAGAGAATGAAATGAAGAAAGGGTTATTTTCAATTCGTATTTCTGTTTTGCTCTAAAATATAAACAGAAGCAATTGTTGATTATATTTTTCATTTGTTCACTGTGAGAGACAAAAGCAATAGATTAAGAATTGGCCATTTGGGATTAAGTGTTAATGTTACGTTTGATTAAGGAGCTGCTGTTTTAATTTATCAAGCTCACCAAGTTAATAACTAGAACTGACAACGAGTATAACTCCAGGCAAACTTTAAAAGAATACATGTAAAACATTACACGTACTGGTAAATTCTCAATATTATCATTTATATATTAATTTGATTATTATATGATTAGTGTGTTAATTGTATATTTTATAATTTTGCTGCGTTAAAGTATGTATTAGATTCGTAGTTTGTAATAAACACACTAGCACATGCATACACCTGTACACAGTTGATCCCCTATACTAAGTTGATGTAAAAAAGAAGTGATGGTCAGTGGTCAAGAATACTTCTTTTTATCAGACTTTCAATCCTCGAGACAAGAACCCAAGAGGGTGAAATGAACAACAAAACAATGGTTGCTTTTGTGTTCCATATCAAGAAGTTACGACGCATAAATAAAAGCTATCTTATTAAGGATTGTCTGATAGATTCCCAAATCGTTTTGCCAGTAATGCATTTCCATATGTGCCCAGATGAATACTCGTGATAATTTTTCAGATTCCCTTCTAATTTTCTGGTGTACTTCTTCAGTTGGTGTTGAGGGTTTTGATGATGAATCACTTGTCTGCATGACTGTACTCATCATCTGTTCCATTCAATAAAAAACTCTATAAGCAAATTTTGAGCTTAAGAGCTTTCATTTACGAAATCAAGAAAACAAATTGTTCATAATGAAGTCTTAAAGTTTATGCTGACAAAATCTTAAAGACAAATATCTTAGCATGTCTTTAGAAGTACTTAGACGCGTCAAAAGCTGTTCTTTTTATAATGGCAACCACTTTTTGAATTGTGATGATGATCTTTTGTTTTGAGAAGACAATTGAGCTATTTAAAGAATGACAGAAATTGGAGTTGTAAAGCAGATTATTGTTGCTCTACTAGAGATGAAAGTGTAGATCAATGAATTAATCCCACATCGAAGTGAGAGAGTTAGCAACACCTACTTCCAAATACAAAATAAGACATTTGAAAAACTTCTAGACTCACAGAGCCGTGCGGTGAGCGTATAGCAAACTATTATTTTGCCTTTTACTAAAGAATACCGTGTGTTCGTCGATTTAAGTGGTATACACAAATTTTAGAGGGTTATTTATCTATCTATAAAAATAAATTTGCGTTGTATTAGAATTGGTGATTTAAAATTAAAGTTGAATTTGATTTTGAGTTGGAAACCAATAGAGAGTCGACATATGAATTTTAAGTTGAAAACTAATAAAGAGTCGACATGCGGTCGAGAATGCCATGGATGGACAAAAAAAGGAACAAAACTAAAAGTCGAATGGGAGGAGGGTTACAAGGTGGATCTACTTAGGTTTGAGCTCTGCATTGCTGGGAACTTAGCACCGCAGCACCAAACACAATAAGCGTAGTGCCACAGCACCTAGCCTTTCAACATTACAATACTAGGTCAAAATTGCATCTACTGCCACGGTACTGGATTTAGAGCACCGTGGTTGCTTATTCAAGAAACATCCATTTTTGGCTAGAATTTCATCCTAAAATCAGTTTTGGACTTTCTAAACACGTAGAATGTTAGGTGATATTAGCCTTAGCACTCATTCCTCTTTGGAATTAGTCTTTGCACTAATACTTATTTGATGGAGTTTTCTTAGTGTGCACTTCAAACAAACCCTAAACACATTCAAAAGCTTTAATCTCAACTGCAAGCAAATAAGAATAATAATAAATACAAGATCAGTAAGAACAATCATACAATCAATATACGTGGTTCGACAAAAAATGCCTACGGCGGATCATAAAATCTTAACTTCTCTTATTAATTTCACAAAACACTACAGATCACAAAGATCTCTCTTAAGATATTATCAAGCAATACACTAATAAAGAGCTTTCAAAGGATCTATTAGTGCTTCTTTTGTTCACTCAAATCTCAAACACGACTTATCACACTCTCTTACATATTCAGTGCTTAAGGTTCTTTAGCTTTCTATTTTTTCTCTCAGAGTTTTTCTTAATGCTTAATGAATTCTAAGGGTTATAAGAGTTTATATAGGGCACAAAACATCCCTAAAAATCCTAAATCTAGTTGAAATAAGAATCTATGCATGTAAGAGTCTAAATGCTACTTAAGAAAGTCAATCCAAGCTAGCTAATAAAATTTCTCAAAATTGGGTGCCAAAGGGCTACAGGCTAGCGATGTGGCACGGATGTGACTTCGATCTAGTGTCGTGGTGTGCTTAGGTCAGTGCTATGATGTAGGGGCTTATGACTTTAGCACTGCAGCACTGAGTAGATAGCTTGTATTTTTAAGCCCCTTCTTGCTTCTGGCTTCGGTTTTTTACCCTTGTCCGTCCAACGTGTTCTCAACTTCATCTTGACTCTTCATTGGCTTCCAACTCAAAATTAAACTTAAATTCAATTTTAAATCACCCATTCCAACAAACCCATATTTGATTCAAAATCTCTCTACAAGAGGTATTCTAAGATCCATCCACACTTATACTCTATCACTTAGAGCTGATTCCAATTAAGTCTTTGTCTAAACTTAACTCATCTTGGGCTCGTGGCATTGGTCTCCCAAGGTACGAATGCTTCTTACTTGGGGTAGTCTTGCCATGCATTTCAATCCTCATCACTACGGTGAGCAAATCTTTGGTGCTACCTTATAGTCTACATTCCCTCAACAACCTATGTTTAGCCACCTATAGCTATCCCATCTAGCATATAAAGTCCTTTACTTCTTACATTTAATAATTACCATAGATCCTTCTACCATCAGTATTTCTTTTTTCGCTCTAAATGAATACCCCTTTTTTATTTAGATCTCTTAGGGATATCAAGTTTCTCCTTACTCCAGAAATATACCTTACACGAAGTAAATTCCTAATATTTTCATCAGGCATCCTCATCCATATGTCACAAATTCCCATAACATCGCAAGTCATATCATTCCCCATTAGTTTTTTACCTTTAATAGAATTGTAATTAGTGAATAATGGTCTATCAGGAAATATATGGACACTACAACTAGAATTTAGTATTTGTTCTCCAGCCTAATTTCCATTAGAGGCTATTAATGTTTTTGCAACTTCTAAGTCTTCTTCATGACAGACTATTGTAGCATCTCCATCCCTCATTTTTATTTATGGAGAATCATTTATCAAATGTCCTTCTTTTTTACAAAGATAGTACTTATTAGATTTCCCTCTTAATTGATTATTTTTCTTATTTGTTTTTTGCAACCAAACCTGCTGTATTACCAGATTTGAATACTTTTTCTAATCTTTTGAGTTCAATGAGGCTTAATCTCACTCATTGTTAAGGTTTCCCTATTATACATGAGCGTATCCATAAAGTGCTTATAACTTGAGGGTAATAAACATAACATGATGATGACTTTTTCTTCATCCTCGATCTTGATGTCTATTGTCTCAAGATTTATAATGATCTTGTTAAAGTGTTAATAAGGTCTCTTATTGAAGTTTCTTCAACCACAGATAGTTGATATAACTTATTCTTAACATACAAATGATTTGCCAAAGACTTCATCATATAAAGGGCGTCAAGCTTCTACCATAGGTCAATTGTTGTCTTCTTTCTAACCACTTCCCTCTTTACTTCATCACTCAATGAAAAAAACTTTGGTACTGTGTATCTCTTTTGAATTATTTCTCTATGTATCTTGCCAGGCTTCAAAGGTTTCTTTCCTTTACTTATAGTTCCTTGGGTATCCTCCAGGGCTAAGTCTAACACTTGACTCACCAGTAGAGCTATAACATTTACCTTCCATAAATTAAAATTATTCTTTCCATTGAACTTCTCTATGGTTACACCACTTATGTATATTTTCTAACCCTTGGCTTTGATACCACTTGTTAGGGGATATTAGCCTTAACACTAATTCCTCTTTAGAATTTTCCTTTACACTAATACCTATTTGATGGGGATTTTTTGGCATGCACTTCAAATAAACCCCAAATACGTACGAAAGCTTCAATCTCAATCACAACCAAACAAGAATAAGAACAAGTACAAGATCAATAAAAACAATCACACAATCAATATACATAGTTCAGCAATAAACGCCTACGTCTACGACAGATCATGGGATCCTAGCCTCTCTTATTAAGTTCACAAAGAACTACAGATCACAAAGATCTCTCTTAAGAGATTATTAAGGAATACACCAATAAAAAGCTCTCAAAGGATATATTAGTGCTTCTTTTGTTCACTCAAATCTTAAGTACTACTTATGGTACTCTCTTACACACTTAACGCTTAAGGCTCTTTAGTTCTTTATTTTTTCTCTTGGAGTTTCTCTTAATGCTTGATGAATTCTAAGAGGTTATAAGGGTTTATATAGTGTACAAAATATCATAGAAACCCAAAACCTAGTTGGAATCAAATTCCATACATATAGAAATCTAAATCCCACTCAAAGAAGTCAATATAAGCTAAAAAAACATAATTCCTTAAAACTGGGCACTATAAGGCTACAGCCCAGCACCATGGCATAGATGTCTTGAAAATCTTTAAAAAAGTTCTTAAAAGTTGGTGAAATTGAGGGACTTCAATGAGTTGTATGTTGTAAATAGTTTTATTATAATTACATATATTTATTTGAGGAAGTGGTAGTATGAGTTGCCAGTTTCACTTAAGTGCTTTGAGTATTCAAGATAGTGTAATATAGATCATTGATAGCTCTATGGTATTGGATATTCCTTTTAATCTCTTGTGGGAATTCTTTGTGTTTAAAAGAACTGAATAAAAAGAAGCTAAGATCCTGGGATCCAATGTAGACAAAGACAATTATTGTTGAACCATGTATATTGATTGTGCTTTCTTTAGTGTGATTGATTATTTATCTCCTTGATTATATGATCTTTCTTGTTCTTGTTTATTTGTGATTGAAAATTTTCCACAAAGTTCTTAGTAAAATTTTAGAGTGTATGCTAAAAATTCTAAGACGTTAAAATAAATTTTTAATTTAATATAAAATGTTTTCTTCGTATCATTTTTTCACTTATCTATTTGGTAAGTTCAATAATCCTTTTTCCGTAGTCTAATTCATCAGCTTTCTTTATAGCAATGAAAACTCTATCTTAAGCATTGTGATTATGGTGATTATTAAAACCATAAATGAGGATGTGTGATTATCAAAAGCATAACCATAAATGAGGGTGTAGTTTAAATTCGGATTTTACTGCATTTTCTGCTTCTCACCATCTTCCTAGTCCTATAGTTAGAAATTTTAATCTTGAATTTTCTTGATTTTGTTGAGTTACTGTTTGACAAAGTTCATGTTTTTAATTTTGATACAAGCACTAAATATGGACTCTATTTTGATATAAGCACTAAATTTGTAGACAGGTGCTCAATTCTGAGCCACACTAACAATCTTTAGATTAAGGTTACTAAAACTTGATAACAACATCATGCTATTGTATTGAAAATCTTCAGAAAGTTCTTAAAAGTTGGTGTGAAATTGAGGGAATTTAATGAGTTGTAAGTTGTAAATAGTTTCATTATGATTACATATATTTGTTTGAGGAAGTGGCAGTGTGAGTTGCCAATTTCACTTGAGCTGCAAAAAGAAGAAAAATAAAGATACTCAAGATGGTCAATCGTTCAGATTTTAAAATATTTTTATAATAGACATTCAATTCTAAGGATAAATACAAATATTTGTGCATTTCATTGCCAATCATATGAAAATGGTTGATTTTTTTAGCAGATACAAAGGAGAACTTTCTATTTGCAAGGAAACTACCGATGCCTTTTTATAAAAAGCTACGCAGGTAAAATGCCATAACCTTACTTCAGCAGAATTTGTTCTTTAGGCTTGTAGCTAGTGTCATTGAGTTATAAGGAGATAGGATTTCAAGTTTGGTGGATGAATCATAACCTCATGTGTTGGCAGAAGTGCTTCGCACAAGTATAAATAATGCTGCAAATAATGAAAAAATTATAATAGAGATAAAAAGGGTAGAAGAAAGAATATATAATTTATGTAGTTCAGCAATTGCCTAGTCTACGGCCGATTAAGATCTTACTTTTTATTATTGAATCAATAAGATTTCACAAAGAACTCTTAGAAAGAACTCACAAAAGAATCTTTTGAACTCATTACAAAGGATTGCTAATAATTCCTCTCTCAATTGCTCTTTTTTGGTGTATATATTCTGATGTATTCTCAAGCTAAAGTAAGGCCTTTATTTAGCCTACATATGTCGTAAGTTAACTCTAGTCCGAGTTAAAATAAAATACAATGTTTGGGATAACTTAGGAATCCTAATAAGTATAGAAGATGAACTGGTGTTGAGATGTTAGCTCTTAGGTGCCGCGGCACTGAGCGTACTGCTTTCAGTGCTCGGTGTTGGCACTGAATACTACGGGTCCATGCTTAGAGTGTCACGACGCCATGCTAAAAGTGCTACAATGCTCTAGCTCTGCCTAGTGCACTATGACAGTTAGATCCCAATGTCGCAACACTCAGCCCTGTTAAGTGCTTTCAAGTTTATCGCTCTTCGTACCTTCTTCGCATACCCTCTACTATATAGCTTGACTCTAGCTCTTTTCAAAAGGTGGTTTTTAATCATCTTCTAAAAAGTTCACTCCTTGATTCAAAATCATCCACAAACACTTTCCAAGATATTTCATTTTCCTATCACCATTACCCTCATAGAGTAGTGACTTTGGTTAAGTCCTTGTATAAGACAAACTTAATCAAGGGCAGTGTCTTAGTTAATATATCAGTGAAATTTTAAAATGACACAATCTTTGTTAGACTAATCACGCTACTTTGAATAATCTCTCTAATGAAATGGAGCCACACATCAATGTGTTTTGACTTCTCATAAAACACATGACACTTATTTAGGTATATGACACTCTAGCTATCACAATACACACCAGTGTTATATTTTTTAATAGTTATCATCTTTGCACAGATAACTTTTAACCATACAAACTCTTTAATAGCTTTACCATAACTATATACTTCACCTCCGTAGTTGATAATGCCACCACGTACTGTAAAATTGACCTCCAACATACACTATACCTAAGTTAGAAATATGTACAGTCAACGACCTTCTCTTATTGAGGTCACCCGCATAATTTTACTCATTGTATCCTCTTACCATTTTACTCTCATTCTTTACCCTTTTTACAATAATCACTGCTCCAACATTCCTTTAAGATATCTCAAAATTAATTTGACTGTCATACTTGCTTCTATTGAACCCATAGGTCATCATGAAGTCATCAAATCTCTTATACCATTGTCTAAGAGATTGTTTCAATCCATACAATAACTTCTTCAATAAATAAGCATGCTCATTCATGTCAGGTTCTTCAAACCCTAATATTTGTGTCATATTTATTTTCTCTTCTAGCTCTCAATGTAAAAAAGTTATCTTTACATCCATCTGCTTTAAATATAAATTAAGGTTCACACACATGGCTAACAAAATCTTAATAGATATGTACTTGACTATTGGTGAGAATATCTCATAAAAGTCTATCCCCTCACCTTGAGTGAAAGCTTATGCCATTAGCTTAGCTTTAAACCTTGTAAGCTTTACTCCCAGTATCCTTTCTTTAACCTTGTATACCCATTTGCACCCAACTAGTTTCATGTTGCGAGGTCTCTCTACTAAAACCTAGGTATTGTTTTTGAAAAGAGAATTTATATTCTTTTATATAACATGCTGCCATTTCTCATTATTCATACTCTTGATTGCCTTTCCATACATATTAGGCTCATCAAACTCAAGAGTGAATGCATAATTAAAGGCATGAGCAATTAAGTCTACTTGAGAATACCTTATAGGTGGATTTATTTTTCTCTTTATCCTATTAATGGCTAGTTTGTACTCTTCAAGGTCCATCTTAGGAGTCATAGTATAACTTTAGGTGGACTTTGAGGAATTAATTGGTGTCTTTTGTTCGACTTCAAGGGGTGACTTGTTGAAGTGTTGATTTGGGGACATCTTAGATCTACTCTTAAATCCCACTTCAACTTTAACTGTTAATGCTGAAACTCCCTTTGGCACAGACTCTTCCTTTCACTTCTTCTTAAGGAACTTTTACATTGTTGTCTCATTGAATGTCATATATCTAGTTATGTTACTTCTTGATGGCTTTAACTACCTTACAAATATCTTTTTAAATGCTCTAGGTTCCAATTTGCCTTACTTCACATGTATAAAAGTTAGACAACTAAATATCTGTAGATGATTGTACTTATAAGGGCTGCTTAACCACTTCTTTTCTAAGGTCTTGAAGTCTATTGTTGATGAAGGACTTCTATTGATCAAGTAAGCTGCTGTCATTATAGCTTCACCCCAAAATGTGTTAAGACACCTTTGCATTGGTTAACATATATCTAACTCTTTTAAGCAAGGTTCTATTCATCCTCTTAGCCAAACCATTCTACTACAGTGTTGATCTTATAGTATATAATCTGATGTATATAATTAAGAGTACCTTTTGTTTTATGCTCTTTGATATTAAACATTACCTTATGTGTTTTTTGAAGTATATAATGTTCACAAAAGTCTAATGGTTGGAACTTATCCTCTCCAAATGCCTTTTGATCATATAACTCTTTTAGGTTCGTGTCACCAAGGTGAGCTAATCTTAGATGCCATAACTTAGTTTTCATATTCTCATTATCAGTGGAGAATGATGCAGAACCACTCACTGTTAGTCATTTCAACATATACATATTGTTATGCCTATCACCTTTCATCACGACTATAGAACTTTTCAACACTTTCATAATCCTTCTTTCAGCTCTGATGCACCCATTTTGGACTAACATATCCAGTGAGATCAGGTTCCTCTTGAGGTCAGAAATATACCTAACTTATAATAACTCTCTCACTTTTCCATCATGCAACCTAATTCTAACACTACCAATTCTCATCACTTACTAAGTCATGTTGTTTCCCATTAACACTTTACTATCATTAATAGATTGAAAATTAATAAACAATGAGTTATTCTAGTACATGTGAAATGTACAATCAGAATATAAAATCCACTCATTAGAACTCTTACCACAAGAAGCTACAAGAGTTTCTGCACTATTATAGCTATCCTCATAAGCTATAGCAACATCTACCTCTTTCTTCTTATCATTAAATTTTTTCTCAGGACAATACTTTATAAAGTGCCTTTGGACTTCGATCTTGAGCCCTTATTTAATTTTACATCTCTATGTGCAGGCCTTTCTCTTAGAGATAATGTTTCTGTACTAGCCTCTATTTTCTTTCTCAATTGTTTTGCGTTTAACGATGATTTCACATCCTTCATAGTTAAAATTTCTCTACCGTACAGTAGCGTATCAATAAAATGCTCATAACTATAGGGGAGGAACTCACTAGGATTATTATTGCCTTATCTTTATCCTCAATCTTTACATCAATAGTCTCTAAATTAATTATTATCTTGTTGAAATCATCTATATAGTGTTTAATTAATGTCCCCCCTAACATAGACAGTTGATAAAGTTTCTTCTTTATATGTAAATAGTTGGCCAAGGAATTTATCATATAAAGATTCTCCAACTTCTTCCAAAGAGTAGTAGCTGTTTTCTCACTAGTAACCTCCCTCTAAACCTCATCGCTTAATGATAGACTGATTATATTATGAACTATTTCTTGAATATCTTTTCTTTCTACTTTATATTTAGATTGCCCCAGCTTCTCTTCTTTGCCAAACAAAGCTACAATCCCTTCAAGGACTGAGCCTAATCTTTGGCTAGTTCACTAGTAATGCTGTCACTTTAACCTTCCACAAATTAAAGTTATTCGTACTGCTGAATTTCTCTACTTCATACTTTGATGTTGCCATGATTTGCTAAACCAAACTCCGATACCAGTTTGTTGGGTGAAAGGGCTTCACATAAGTATAAATAATGTAGTAAAAATAAAGAAATTATAATAGAGATAGAAAGGGTAGAAGAAAGAACACAAATAATTTACGTAATTCATCAATAGCCTATGTCCACGGCAGATCAAGATCTTGCTTCTTATTATTGAATCAACAAGAAATCACAAAGAACTTTTAGAAAGAACTCACAAAGAATCTTTTTCTATTACAACAAGAGATTGCCAAAAATTGCTCTCTTTTTGTGTCTATGTTATGATCCTTGTTGTGATATATTCTCAAGCTAAAATAAGGCTCTTATATAGCCTACATATATCCTAAGTTAACCCTAGTCTAAGTTGGAACAAAATAGAGTGTTTGAGATAACTTAGAAATCCTAATAAGTGTAAAAGACAAACCAGCGCCACGGTGCCAGCTCCTAGGTGCCCGGTGCTAAGTGTACTACTTCTAGTGCCACGATATTGACATGAGCAACGTGGCGCTAGCACGAGCGCATGGCACTGGCACGAGCACTGTGGTATTAGGCCTTGGAAAAGTGGGCACTGTAGTGCTTAGGCTCTGCTTAGTGTGCCACGATAGTCAACTTCCAATGTCTTATCCCTATTACGTGCTTTCGAGTTCTTGGCATCTCCGTGCCTTCTCCACATTTCCTCTACTCATTGACTTGACTCCATCTCTTTTTAAAAGATGATTTTTAATCATCTTCTCACATCATATTTTTAATGACAGGATACAAGTCTGGTGGATGAATCATGACCGTGTGTCCATAGCCTGATAACAGGATCGTCTTTAGTCAGATTCCTCTGGCTGGGGTGGTCATGCAATTGTCAGATAGACTCTCAATTATTGTTACTAAATTTTTACAAATTACCCATCCATTAACATTTTACAAATTATCCATCCTGCACTTGTGTGGATTTATTTAACATGCACTTTGAATAATAACTATAATCTTGCTATTGGGTACTTGGTGAATGTTTCTACTCAGGTCTGGTTCAAGGTTTTGTTTTCAAGTTGCTTAATCATTGTGATTAAACTGCTGCAACAGAATTGTGCTGCTAAGCTCTGGCATGGTCTGTTGTAGTTGGCAGAATATGCCAATTTTCTTTAGGAATTTTTAAAGTTGATTTTGAGTTTATGCTAATAAGATCCTTGGGGATTCAATGTCTCTATCACCGTAATCATCATCTCTTCTACTTAAGTGAACACTCCATGGGCTAATTTTGAGCTTCAAAACTTTCACCGACAAAATCAAGAAAAAAGAAATGGTCATATAAAAATTTTGAGATACCAAGTTAACAAAGAATATACCATACTGCCAGAATCTTGTAAACGAATCTTCCCATGTCTTTAGAAGTACTTTGTCATTGTCTAATGTAGTTTTAGATAATACACGACTTTTTTAATTATGATGAAAATCTTTTATTTTGAAAAGATTGTTTAATTGATTGAGGTGTTTAATGAAGGATTGAAATTGTAGTCTTAATAATTGATAATTTGTTGATGAACCAGAGATAAAGTGTAAATCCACGAGTAAAATAGTAATGCCACATCGAAAGCAAGACAGCCAACAACAACCACTTTTGAATACAAAATGAAATTCTTAATTGCTTCTGTAGCTCTTGGAGTCGTGCCATGATTGCAGAGCAAACTATATATTTTGTTTTGCCTTTTTAAAAAAGAATAATAGTGTATATTGTTTTTTATTTTAAGTTAGATTTTAATTAATAATGTGTCAAGTAATTATTATGTGTAATAAATAATTTTAAAATTTATACTATTTTATTATTTAATGATTGCTCGATATATCATTAATTAGATATAACTTGAGATGTATAGTATTACTTTTAAGTTAAACCTAATTTTTTATATATATATTTTTTGGCTTGCAATTTTCTAGTGAACTATTCATTATCTTTTGTAGGAACAAAGTAAAACTATTCATTCCCCTTTTATATCTTTTATAGGGATAGCGGCGAATTAAGTTTGAAACAGAGTTTAAGGTTGTCTTTTATAAAGCAAAGTGAAACTATCATTTGTCTTTTATAGGGATGAGAACAAATTGGGTTTGAATCAAAGTTCAAAGTTTGAGATAAATACTACTAAATTTGTATCCGTTTCAAAAATAAAATATCAAATCTTTTTTAAATCTATTACAAATTTATAATTTTATTATCAAATCCGCTCTAGTGGATATGTATTTTCTACCAAACTCGCAATAGGTTAAGCAGGGTTATAAACTAATAAAATATAAATATAAAATCTTAACATTAATTTTAAATAAAATTCATAAAATATAGCACTTACAATCATATCACAAATTTAAAATTAATAAAAGTTTTTACATCAAAGTTAAACTTTTATTCAAGTTAAACTAATAAAATCAACTCGTAAATAGTTAATACAAACACTAATAATATAATTACAAAGCAATCCAATTAAACAAAAATAGTTTCCTTAGGCTTGATTTAAAATTTAAGAACACGTCTTACAAATGAATTAATATTAATATATTATAATTTTAAGATAAGTCAATTTGTCAACTAGTTAAGCACATAGCATATAAAAAATTAAAAAAGTAAAATAAAATGATTATCAATCTCTATTATATGAAGAAAATAAATAAAAAAGTTAAACAAAATAATTATTAATCTCCATCATACAAAACAATAAACAAAAACGTTAAATAACCAATCTCTCTTAAAATATTCATATTATTTATTTAAGTAATATAATATAAGTGAGATGAAGACTAAAGAGAGATCGAAAAATGTCTTTTGAGAATAAAAAAAATATTTGACAAGTGCAAGTTAATAACTTTGTAAGAATAGAGAATCAGAGATGACAAAGCTGCAGGACTACTTTTATATGACAAGTAAATGTGAGAACAATTAATAGATTGAAAAAGAGATAAAAATCGTTCTTTCAAATTTTCACTTAAGTTTACAATCAAAGTAACATCTTTTGATCTTTTTATTTTAGAAAAAAAAATTATATGTAAATATCTATAAATATACTAATAGATATCCTGCAAGATATTACATTAAATTTGTATTCGTCCCAAACTCATTATTGGTTTTAATTGTATACCAAACCCATTTTACATCTACTTTAAGTCTTATCAAATTCTTCCTAATAGAAGTGAATTCTAACGAGTTTGCCAGTCATTTTACTGCAAGAACGATTTTGAAAAAATTTTATTTTAGCAATAAGAGGCTATAGGAAAAATACCTCAATCGTGAATTTTCCACGAATGTTTCTATTTACACTCGTAAATCTTCTATGTTGTATCTCCCACTAATGTACAACTTGTGTAGGCAAGTTGATAAATTGTAGAAGATCTAAATTTTATATTCTTAATTTTTTTCTTCGTAGAAAAAAATTAGCTCAAAGGAAAGCACTAAATAAGATTACGTAAAAGTGATTCTAATAATTTCATTTTATAGTGCAAAAATCGTTATTTTATCTAAACTCTTAATCTTAATAAGATTAGAATAAAATAATATATTTATATTATTTTAATTTAGATTATTAAAGGATAAATCCTTATTTGATAAGAATTATGATAATATCTTATATTATCTCTAATTGAATAATTTAGATAATTTAAAATTATCTAGATAATTTAATTATCTAATTTAATTAAATAATCTATTTATTTAATTTAAATAAATAATCTAATTATTTATTTAATTTCATAACCATTATAGATTGGCCCAATAACTGATTAAGCCCAATGAGTTTAATCAAATTAAACTTAGGCCAATTAATATTTTAGATCAAATAATTAATTCAATAATTTATTTTAGCATTTATGAAGTCAGTATGGGGACCTGATGAACCTAAAAAATTAAGCTCCAATAAATTAAACTCTTTAATTAATATAATTTTATTTATTAACTTTAAATTACTTTACTAAAAATATAAAGTTGAACTCTTAATTTTGTAGATAAATTGTAAAATAGAAAACTGTCATTGTATATTTGATAATCGTTTCATAGAGATCAATCATTCACAAATGTTCATAATTAGAGCTATGTCGAGTGTCTGTTAACCTCTCTAATTACATCTTTATTCTTGATCCACACTGATTCTCTTTTGAACATTTAATTTGTGAAATTCACAAATTTATTATTATTTTTAACTCTTAAAGAAAACTGAGCACTTATTGTGTTCAAGAATAAAATCAATTATCAAGAGAACAACTTATTTAACTTCTTTTCAAAAGGAGTGGATTCCATATCTATGAAAAATACTTCCAACCATCTATTTTGTTACATTTTTAAGATACTTAGTAATTAACTGAAAATGTTTTACAACCTTTTTCCTTTTAAATTAATAAACATAACTCAATGAATAGGAATTCATTAATCACTCAATATTAAGATTAATCTATATATGATTATATTGTGATAAAATAAATTCTCTTTACTAACAGAGATTAATATATAATTAATTTTATTATGGTCCAATCCTATATAATCAATATTGTACAAAGCACCCTCATTTTCTATGTTACCATATAGAATGATCCAGATAAGACCATTATGTACAATATACAAATGAACCGCACTTATAGTCTATCAAAATGAAGTTTTGTCTTCATTTAGACTAAGAACAAGTGTAGATTATTATGCTTAAACTTAATCCTTTTGTGTATAATTAATATATACTAAGTGTAAGGCTACATATAATAATCAAATAATTTCATGATCTTTGAATATAAGCAATTACAATTACAAACATAATATTGAATAAATAACCTCTATTATTTATTTTTAGTAGTATCTAAATATTAATAATCATGCTTTTAGAGCACACTTTCAACAATCTCCCACTTGCCCGAAAGCAAGTGAGACATGTCTCGTATCCTTAGACCCTCTAAGTAACTTTCAAAACTAGCAGTAGGCAAAGTCTTTGAAAAAGGATCAGCATAGTTATTTTATGACTCGATTTCTTCACCATGACATCTCCTTGGTGAATAATCTTCCTAATTAGATGGTATTTCCTTTCTATGTGCTTGCCTATTTTATGACTTCTTAACTCTTTGGAATTTACCACTACACCGCTTTTATCACAATAAAGCATGAGGGGTTTATATATATTTAGAATAACTTCCAAATCTGATAAGAATTTACAAAGCCATACCACTTCCTTAGTTGCTTCACAAGCTGCTACATATTCATTTTCTATGGTGAAATTGACAATATATGATTGCTTTATACTTCTCCATACAATGGCTCCATCACCAAGAGTGAACACTAATCCAGGCATTGATTTTTGAGAATGTAATTCAGATTGAAAATCAGAATTGATGTATCTGATTAGGATTAATCTATACTGGAATAAATAAACATATAGTTTCTCGTTCTTCGTAGGTACTTACAGATATGATTTACTGCAATCTAGTGATCATATTTTGGATTAGATTGATATCAGATAACTATACCCACCGGATAGCAAATATCAGACCTAGTACACAACATGGCATACATTAGACTGCCTACTATAGAGGCATAGAGTATCCATCTTGTTGGAAAATTGGTGATTCAACAATCTTGGTTGGACAAGAATTGAGATGAATACCAAAGTGGAGAGTCATAAGAAGTCAAGAACGTGTGGGACACGTATGGAGAAGTCTAGGACGTGTGAGACACGAAGGGAGAAGTGAAACGGGACTTGAAGACGTGAAGAAAACAAAGAAATTGCGAGAGCTTCAAGCACCGTGGCGCCCAGGGCTGAGCGCCGTAGTGCTTAAAATAAAAGACCAGCGCCACGGCGATCGGTGCGAGAAGGGCTAGCGCAGCACGCCAGGGTTGAGCACCGCAGTGCCAGAATGCATGAAAAAGTCCGTTTTGGTTTGGGATTTCAAGTTTTGGGAAGTTTTGGACTTTCAAAACAAGTAACTCTTACTCCAACAAGGAATAGGGTTAGTAGACACGAAATACACCTTATATAAACACTTGTAAACCCTTGTTTAAGATTAAGCATCTAAGGTTTCAAGATGTAACCATAAGAGAGAATACAGGAGCTAGGTAGGCACTAAGTGCGTGGTGCACTAGGGTGTAACTTTTGGGGGTGTTTTCTTCTTTAGGTTCTTTGAGTGAATAAAAGAGAAACACCATAGATTCTTTTGGCTTAGATACTCAGGCTATTCTTGTGTTTCTTGTAAAAATCTCTTATGAGGAGATACTGAGAGGTCTTAGGGAGTCATGATGATCAATGGTAGATGCTTAGAGGTCTCTATGGGAGATACTAAGAGGTCTTGTTGGATCATTAATGATGTAAGAAGATACTTAGTGATCTATTTCAATAGTAAGAAGCTGGATCATGGATCATGGATCATTTGTGGACGTAGGCAATTTGGGCCGAACCACATATATCTTGTGTCTTGTGATTGGTTTATTTTCTTTATCTTTATTGGTGTGTTAATCTTATGTGTTCTTGCTTATGGTGTGAATTATGGTTTTCTGCTGCGCATAGAGTAAAAGGGGGTATCAAGGTTGCGGCTTAGTTGATGCCATAGGGGTGTCAAATTTAAGTGCATGGCTTGATATCTGTAACACATCTTATATCCTCTTCTTCTTGAGGTGTTTTATGACATTGTACCTTAGACAAATGAATTGCATGGTAAAAAGGTAAATTACTCTTTTTGGAGTTCTACATCGAAAACCATAAAAGGATCGTATCTATATATGATGCTTGAGACAGAGCTTAAAGTTTATTCTTACGAATTGGTATGAGTTAGATCCCAAGAATATAACTTGCTTCTCTAAAATCTTTCATTTGAAATTACTTAGCTAGCCATTTCTTTACATCTAATAATACTTATTTATCATTCCTAATGAGAAGAATATCATCAAGGTAATGAACTAAGAAAACCACTTTGCCCTCATTGATGTGCTTGTATACACAAGTTTTCTTAATATTTTTCTCAAAGCCATAATCTTGATGGCTTGGTTAAATCTTATATTCCAAGATCTAAATGTTTACTTAAGTCCATAAATAAACCTTTTCATCTTGTAAACCCTTTACTCTTGATCTTGTTCTATGAATCCCTTTGGTTGAACCTATTAGGATTTGTGCTCATGTGCCATCCCAATTTTGTATGAATATTATATTTTCATACTTATAAAATAAATAAATATTTTATTAAATCGCTAATTATTTTAATTAAGGTAAGATGCTTATAATATTTCGAACATTGTATTAATCTGAATGAGTTTAGATCAAGTCTAAAGAGTTAGAACCTTATCTAAAATATGACAAATACCTGGGAATATACTTGCAATGACATAGTTGTAAATAGTTGCAAGCATTGCTAAGAAATATCATTGTGTAAATATGTTCTCAAATTAAATGTTCTAGATCTATTTTCACCGATGTAGGGTCTATCGAATGGAACCGATTAATATAGATCAGTATATGTCTATATCTGGATAGTCCAAATGGTTAATCTTAGCAAACCATGAGTTTAGTGGAAGCTCGTATAGATATACATGTATTTAGTAAGGACTGGATACTCAATTAAACTCAATAAAGACCTCCAATAGATTTCTCATAAATCCGCCAGTAGAGGGTCTTCTCGAGTTGAGTAGTATTCGTGGTCCCTAGACCTGAGCACCATGGTGGGCTTATAAGTGATCCATTATACTAAAGTTCTACTCATGTCAAAAGAGATAAGTTTATGGTTGAGTAATACGGGACGTGACGCTGTTGATCTATATTTCCACTCTTCAAGGATATTAATGATGGAGGGATTATACGAATATGGATTAACCTTAGCTTATATAGTTTAACTCTCTATTTTGTATTATCCATAACGTGTGTGTGGGGGGCATTGTTATGGACTTACAAAAATATTTCGTGAGACAAAATAGGTGTAAACCTAAGGAGTCTCACTTTATGAAGTATACTCGTTGAGCACGTGAGTAGCGCATCGGATCAAATTGTTCGATCTAGAAAGTTTTCGAAAAATATGAATTTATTTTAAAATCTCTAGAGGAGTAGTTAAGATTTAAGTGTTAAACCTAAAATTATGTCAAGTAAGACTTAACATTTTTATCTACCTAGTGTATATCGCAAATTGTGCCAATAATTTGTTTGGGCACTAAATTAGGCATCGGTAGATATAACTATCATTTAAATGAAAAACTTGTTGTTTTATTTAAATTAATTTATTCAATAATTTATTTATTTTAGGGTCTCTTAAGGAGTAGTTAAGGTTTAAGTGTTAAACCTAAAATTATTCCAAGTGAGACTTGACACTTTTATCTATTTAGTGTATGTCTCAAATTGTACCAATAATTTATATGGATACTAATTTAAGCATTAATAAATAAAATTATTAAAAATAAATTAATTATTATTTCTTTATATTTTTTATATAAAATATCAAATAAATTTATTTAATTAACTTATTAGATTTTAATCATTTGTCATTTAGTGAAATAAATTCCTATTGGCTAAGTAAATGAAAATTTGAATCAAATAGATTCAATTTCTTGGTAGTAAGTGGTGGCAACGGAATATGTTCCAATGCCACCACTTAGCTAGTTATATAGCGCTAAAAGTGATTTCTCAAGTAATAAGCATAACATGGTTATCCTATAAAAATAATTCGACCAATTTGTTTTTAAGCATTGTCATGCTTAGCTATCAATTGCAAATTCACTGAATGAATTTGCGACAGTGATGACTATAAATAGCTAAGAACATTTTTTTTTGTAAGATATAGAAAAAAAGTGCTTTTAAATTTTACAAATTAAGTGTTAGGTCTGAGAGACATATAATAAAAACAAATAGTAGCTTTAAATATTTTGAAGTAGGAAGTTACTATTCTGACTTAGGGAAGCCACTACGTTCCTAACTAGAACTGTTCAAAGTACGCTTCAAATGTGAGTCCTCTAATCTTATTAGTGTAATGAGATTATTTTAATGTGTATATTTATATTTTCATTGTGTTGCATGTGAGACATACCATTTTTAAATTATTTAAAATGCACACATTCACTCGATGTACGGCGCATACAAACACACAACACCAACAGAACCATGTAAATGGATTCATTAAGACTGCCATTTAAAAAAGCAGTCTTGATGTCCATTTTCCAAATCTCATAATCTAAAAAGCGACAATAGATAATAGAATGTGAATAAATTGTAGAATGGCTACTAACGAGAAAGTCTCCTCATAGTTAACTCTTTCTTTTAGGTATAAACCTTTACCACTAGCCTTACTTTGAAAGTCTCCACTTTGCCATCTGCTATTCTTTTTCTTTAATAGATGTATTTGCACCCAATGAGTTTAAATCATTGGGTAGATCTACAAGTTCCCATACCAAGTTAGAGTAGAGTCAATATTGACTCTATCTCGAGATTTATGGATTCAAGCTATTTCTCTTTGTTAGAATTTTTCATTGCTTGTTTATATATCAATGGATCGTCTACACTGTCATAAGAGATTGTAACTTATGCTTCTTCAATTAAAGTGTAGTGTGTGGGTGGTTTTACTACTCTTTCACTGCGCTTAGATGGCGGTGGTGTATTCCGATGAGTATGCATGATGTGTTGACTTTGTGATCTAACAATAATTTTTTGTTGTTGAGGTCTAACTTCATCGGAAAGTAGTTCCTCGATAACAACTTTTCTTCGAGGTATATGATCTTTTACACAATTATCCTTAAGAAAAGTAGTATTTATCGATACAAATACTTTATTATCTTGAGGGTTATAGGAGAAACCACCTCTTGTCTTTTTGGGGTAGCCTACAAATAGGCACAATTCTAAACGTGGTTCTAACTTCTCGATGTTTCCCTTTAGCACGTATGCTAAACACCCCTATATGCGAAAGTGTCATAAAGAAGGCTTGCGACCATTTCACAACTCTAAAAGTATTTTAGGGATTGACTTAGATAGTACTACGGTAAGAATATACATTGCTTTTTACAATGCACGTCCCTAAAAAAAATGCATAACGATGAGAAACTAAGCATGAATCTCACTATGTCTCGTAACATTCTATTTCTCCTTTTGAAAATATCATTTTGTTGTGGTGGTCCTAGAGAAATGAGTTGGGATATGATCCTATGCTCTTTTAGGTGATCTCCAAATTCAGTATTGAAGTATTCATCTCATCAATTAGATCAAAGTGCTTTTAATGGTTTATTGAGTTGTTTCTCAAATTCAGCTTGAAATTCTTTGAACTTTTCAAATACTTTCGATGTGTTATACATTTAATATACATAGCCATAGTGAGAACAATCATAAATAAAAGTGACAAAATATTTGTATCCTCCTCTGGCTTGTACATTAATTGAACCATAGACATCCGAATATACTAGTTCCAAAGGTTCTTTGGCCTTGTTGCCTTTCTTCAGTAAAAGGTCTTTTAGTTATTTTACATTCCAGATAAGATTCACAAATAGGTAAAGTACCAACCTTTAAAATATTTAAGGGTCTATCCTTTACTAGTCATTATATCCTGTTTAGGTTAATATAACCTAATTTAAGGAGCCAAAGGTATGTTTCGTCATCATGAGAAATCCTTTGTTTCTTTAGTTTGGTTGTTCCAATTAGAACATTTCAGTATTAAGCAATGTTTGAGTTTCTAGGCATAAGATATAAAGACTATTCTTTAAATTACCGATACATTTATTCAAACCATTTCTAGAATTAAAAACTAAATTATTATTATTAAAAGAAGTAAAATAGCAATGTTCTAAACATTTAGAGACGTAAATCAAATTTTGTCTAAAATTAAGACTATAATAAACATCTTGCAAAATTAAAAATTGATCCCTAAACCTAATCCTAACTACTCCTATTGCTTTAGTTGAAACAACAGCCTTGATACCCACTCGCATCGTAAACTTTTCATCAACCAAGGGTATTCATTATCTTTCATTAAATAAACTTTAAGAACAAGTAAATCACATTTACCTTTCTTTTTCTTTTTGCGCTCTTCTAGATAGAGGGTGCAATTTCTCTTCTAGTGGCATTCCTTTTGACAGTGAAAACATTTTTCTTTTGCCTTGGCCTTGTTACTATTGTTCTTCTTTTTAAGTTTGCTTTTTAATGAGCCATTTTTTCAATTATTCCTCATTTGTTCTTAGAAGAGGAAGACTCCTTATCAGCAATAGTTTCCTCCCATATTTTCCCAATATTGATGGATTCAAAGGTTTGGAGCTTATTAAGCAATGGAGTCATATTAAATGTAAGTTTTTTAATGAAATAATTGCTCATAAACAGAAGAAAACTCAGAGATAGGGTTTTCAAGATCATCCCTACCTACGTATGCTCATCCATCTTTGCCCCGTGAATCTTAGCTTCATTAAAATGAGCAATCATTTTAAGTACATGCTTACAAATTGAGGTTCCACTCTTTATCCTAGCATTAATAACTACTTTCACCGTATCATGCTGGAATTTCTCAAAAGGTTGCCTAAACATTGCCTGAAGTGAATCCCACATTTTGTTTTCATGATTTTCATCTTCTCATGCTTACTTCTAAGTACTTCATATATATCTGCTAATAGGTAGTAGCGAGCTTTTTCATTGGCATCAAGCCAATGAACATATTGCTCTTTAGCTTTTTGACGCATTAAGAGCAAGCC
This sequence comes from Ailanthus altissimus, assembly GCA_946807835.1. Classification (NCBI taxonomy): domain Eukaryota; kingdom Viridiplantae; phylum Streptophyta; class Magnoliopsida; order Sapindales; family Simaroubaceae; genus Ailanthus; species Ailanthus altissimus. The sequence goes on from OX327684.1 coordinate 12,535,543, forward strand.
TTGGAGGGTAGCAATCAGTGAGGACAAACTTTTAGTTCTCATAGACGAGTATGATGTTCATTGTACTTTCCCATTTCGCAAAGTTTTCGTTGGTTAATTTGTTATTGGATAATATTGTGATCAAGGGATTTGTCATTTTGCTGAAAATAATAAATATAGAACTAAATCATTCAAGCTTAATTATTATTACAATTATGGTATAACACTTTAAACATATTGTATGATGCAAAAGAATAACGGTAAAAACCTAGGAAAAATTCTACACCATAATAATCTAATTTACCAAATTGTTATGCCGTTGTAGGGTAGTTCAAATCAATTTCAAATTAGACTGAGTCAATCTTAATTAATTAATATTTTTAAGTTATCTCATAACTTCTACATTAATTAACTACCATTTAGTTTTGTCTAAATATAATTATCTGTATAATTATATTTATGTAAGTGTGATGCATTATTTTGGATTCCTTAAACTTAACTCTGAAGCTTCCGCCTTAAGGTAAGTCAATAGAGAAATACATCTAAGAATCCTATCTCTTGAAAGTTAACCTTGATATTGATTCAAACGGATACCCTCCGTAGGGAGAACGAAAGTAAAGTCATTATAAGGGGCCACGTAAATCTCATGTTATTAACCTAACAATTCAGATCATGGGTCAAATTATCATTTAACCCTCTCCCACTTATTATTTTATGTTGTAGGGTTTTGTTTTATAAAATATCTCATATTTTATAATCATAGTGAAAACTATTACTGCTAGTCAATTATTGATCACTAGGTTTTATTCTAAGTGCTTCTAGAATCTAATCCTGTCAACACTTAAATAAATTACCATATTTTTACACTAAAAATCTAATTTCTTTATTATAAATAACTAAAACTTATAATTTTAATCAACTATTTTATTATAATATGTTTAGTTAGTCCAAGGTGAATTACCTAATTCGACTAATTAAATCTAATTTACATTGTTTATAAAAATTATAGAATTAATTAATTTTAATCTAATTAAAAAATAATTCTTTATTAGATAAATTAAAACTATTTTAATTAAATCTAATAACTAATTGATATATTATGTGTCAATTTATTAAATCTAAACTAAAACTATTTTAGAAAAGAAATAAAAAAATACACATGTATTCATAGCATATTATAATTCATTGAGTAGGCATATCTTAGATCTAAATTTCATGTAATAATGCATGAACATATTTTATAATATATATCAACACATGAAATTTAAAATATTGGTGTTGGCCGAGTCTTTGAATTTCTAGGAAAAGAAAAGAAAATAAAAAAATTAAAAGACAATCTTGAATTTTATGTAGTTTCTTCTCCTTGAGCAGTCCATTATCTACTAATAAAATACAATTAAATCTCATATAATTATATTTTATTATCTCATTTAAAATAATTATATCTTATATCATTTTTTTTATTAAAATTGCTAGGCTTTGTTGGGCCGTCCTTGGTAGGCCCAAGTGAATCAACCAGCCACTGTTCAAAATAATGACTGTTGAAAATACTATTCAGCATGCCATTGGCAAGCCTAAAACCTTTATCTAGCCACTGGACAAAGCAGTGGCTGTTGAGAACAACCACGACCTAGCCCGAGCTTGGGCTTGCTTCTCAAAGGGCACTTGGTGTGGCTAAGGCCACGCCTTTGTCTTAACTGGGTTTAGGCCAGCCTGCCCAACAACGAGGGAGGCTTACCATTAGGCAAGCCTCAGCAATTCAAATAGGGCAGGCTCCTAGATCCGTGCACATATACAATTCCATTTTCTTTTTTCTTTTGTCTATTCTTCATCTATGTGCTTTGATTTTTGGCCATGCTTCAATTTGTTTTATTACAATAATGAAAAAAATACAAAAATCCTATGCCTTTTATGGCTTACAAAAATTGATCAAATCAATTTTAAATCCAAAAGACTATATTATGAGCGACTAATACCATCAGTCCATACCATAGTTTATAACCATTCATCCCATAAAAATATAATAACAACCATTAATGTGTGCCTACTCATCAAGAACACAAAATAAAATTCGCAATTACTAAATTAAATAGACATGAGCCAGTCTTTAATATCAATTGTAGGAACGATTTTAAAAAACTTTTATATCTATTTTAATTTGGCAACAAGAGGGTATAAATAAAATACCTCGGTCTCAAATTTGCCACAAATATTTTCTGTTTACACTAGTAAATCTTCTACGTTGTATCTTTCACCAATAGTCTACTCGTGTGGGTGAGTTGATAATGTTGAAAATAGTGTTTATGTGTCATTCCAATATTATATGAATATTAATTGTTTAATATTTATACTATATACATTTCGAATAAAATCATTAATATTAAATATATATGGTAAGATGCTTGTAACGTTTTAGATATTGTATGATCTGAAAGAGATCAGATCTGTTCTAAAAGAGTTTAGACTGGTTATAAGAGTTAGCAATGCTGACAATTATAAATTCTAAGAGTTACACTGCTAAGAGTTAGCAGGTTACAAGAATTAGTAAAATCTAAAGAGTTAGAGCCTTGTCTGAAATGGGACAAAGACCTAAAATATATTATCAATGACGTAGTTGCAAGGAGTTACAAATAGTGCTAGAAAATATCATTGTGTAAGTATATTCTCAAATATGTTCTAAATCTATCTTCACATGTGCAGGTCTATCAATGAAGACCTTATCACATACAGATCAGTGTATATCTATATCTAGATGGTCTAGAAGGTTAATCTTAGTAGACCATAAGTTTAATTAAAGCTCATATAGGTATACGGGTATTCAGTGAGGACTAGGTACTAAGCAGACCCAATGAGGACCTCCAATAGCCATCCCACCTTGGTGTTTAGATCAAAAGACTACGAATACTACTCACTAGGTATGGTCTGATGCTCATGAAGTCTGGTGTGTGTAGATATGAGATCCGTCAGCTCATATGAGTAAGTTGTATATCCGGATGGTCCAAGATTGTATTTCAGAAAGTCTTGTGGCCATAAGCATAAAACCCAGGAAAACATTTTCCTGTGGGATAAACAATATTGAAAAACTATTTACGAGTATTATTTATGGAAATACGTATCTAGAGATAAGTTTATGGTCAAGCAAATAGAGACTTGACAGTGATGATCTATGTCTCTGCTCTTATAAGATATAAATGATGGAGGGACTATATGAATATATATTAACCTCAACGTGTATGGTTCAACGCGTCATTTTTTAATTTTTGTAATGTGAGTGTGGGGCATCGTTTATGGACTTACAGAAGAGTTTCATAAGACAAATGGATGTAAACCTAAGGAGTCTCACAATATAAAGTATACTTGTTGAGCATTTGGGTAGCACTGAGTTGAATGGTTCGATATGAGAAGATTTAGAAAAGCAAAAATTATTTCAAGGTCTCTCAAAAAGCTGATAGCGCTTAAGTGTTAAGCCTACAAGGTTGATAAGTGGCAAGTGGTGACTTGCCAGCACTTGTTATTTCATCCCTTTACTTGCCCCCACATGTCAAGCTAAGGCATGTTAATACCTTATTAAGGCTTCATATGTGGCAAGAATAATGCCACCACTTTGTTAACTAAATGACATATAAACATATTTATTATATTGCAAAATCTTGTAATTGGTAGCAAAGGGTGGCATTCGGCATCTTTCATAATTTTATATTAAAAATTATTTTCAATAAAAAGTCATTCTTTTGAAGTGGCATTTGGTTAAGGGCTTAAGATGTGATTTGGCCATATGGTTAATGTAATTGCAATTGTTGCAATGAATAAAAAAAAAGGGACATATGGTTAGAGAGTGCTGACTAAATGAAGAAAGTAATATGCTACCTTTTGTTCATAAAGGACACATATCCTTTGAAATAACAAAAGTAGAAATATTTACAATATAAATAAGATGTGTATATGCCATTTGGAAGTTAAGTGAAGGGAATTGAAATGATTACATTAAGTGATGGCATTAGTAAATGTCTAAGTGTTACACATTTATTTTAGCCGAGAGATCAATAGAAGAAAATTGTTGCTTAAATTCAATTATAGTCTAACTCAAAACTATTATTCTAGCTCTGCAATTTCATTGGATATTACAGATTAGAATTGTTCGCGAGAAAATTTTAGGGTGAGCTTCGAAAATTGAAACTAAATTGAATTATCTTCAAATGTGAGTTTCAAATTCTGTTAGGTGTAATAGATTTAAATTTAATGTGTATACTGCAATAGAAAATTAAATTTTCTTTCTACCTCGTTAATCTATATGTGAGATTTGCAAATAAATTAGATTAAAAATTGTAATATACACATTTACACCCTAAGCGAAGTACACTAATAATATAGTATCAGAGCACATGTTTGTGTGATATGTGGATTAATTAGAGTGAATATGGTGTCATTAAATTGATTTCGAGGCTATCGGTGATGCATTTTAAGTGTTGAAAGTATAAAATTTTAGAGACAGCAATGCTGGGGGCTAGGCTTCTAGTGCCGCAGTGTTAACAGGCTGGCGCTAGGGGTTGGGCCTCCAGTGTGGTAACTTAACGCTGCGGTTTTGCTCACATTGTTCACTTTGATATTTTTTAAAAAAATTTAAAAATGCATGTGATGTTTATTTTTAACAATTTATAATTGTTATAAAATTACATTATAAATTGTGGTCCATTTGTTTGTGTTAGTGATAAGGGCAAATTTGTCATATATTTTCTCATATTTTATTATTGATATTTTATGGTTTTATGAGAATAGATGGCTATTTATGTGCATTATTGTTATATATAAGGACTTGAACGAAATTTAAAGAAAGAACGCAAAAGGAGCGAAAACAGGGACTAAAATGCAAAGTTTTTAAATTATGAGTCCAGCGCCCCCGCGCCACAAGTATTTTCGCCCCAGCTCTGAAATAGTGATGGAAATAAGAAAAACGACCTGATTAAGTCGCGTCTAGCGCCCTAGCGGCAGACAGTCACCGCCTCAGCAACGAGACAGTGCCTCAGCGCTATAAACATACCGCGCCAGCGGTGAAGCCGTTTTCATACAGCGCCCCAGCGCCGAGATCCCACCGCTCCAGCGGTGATAGCTTTTTCACGCGTCGCTCCAGCGACAGATGCATAGCGCGCCAGCAGTAGTGCGAGTCCTAGTTCGATGAGAATTGAGATTTTCAAGCTCATATCAATCCCTATAAAAAGCCACTCGTTCCCAGCCTTCAAGAATGAATCCTAGACGACCCAAGAGCACCAAGAATATAGAGTACAAGTCTTGGAGAGCAATAGGAGCTTAATTGAAGCAACTTTAGAGAGAGAATCGAAGACGTTCTTCGGCATCAAGAGTTCCTAGGCAGCGCAATTAAGAGCAATTCGACGTCTATATCGGTTTGCTAATAATTGTATCATAATTTATAATTATTTTTACTGTTGTTCTCTTGTAGCCATGAGCTAACTTATTTTCTAGGGTTAATATTTGAACTCAATATGTGCGCTTAAATTGCCATATCTTTTTAATATTTAACAAACTTAGTCTTTTATTATTTAAATTACTTGTGTTTAATGCTTCAATATATCTGGCCAATATATGGTGAATGAGTTGGTAATATTATTGATAAACTCGGAAGAGGAATCAATATATTTAGACCTAGGTAATTTAATGCATGATTGTAGAGTAACATTCAATGTTGCATATGCAAGTTTCAATTTAGGATAGGAATATACCTAATTGGCATGTATGATCAATAAGACCTAATCTTAATGAATCTTAATTTATTACAAGTACCATAGGAATATAGGTATTTGGTAAATTAGGGTATACTTGCATGACCTTGGAAGAGGCTTGTGAATACATTAGCGTCTTAATCAATAATAAAGACTAAGTGAATTAAATATTAGAAGATTAATCATTAAAAAGCATATTGAGGGATAATATTAATCCTAGGTTTTCTCTACATTGCTATCATCGAATTTTCTTTGCATTGTGTTTTGCTTTTATATTTATGACATTCATTCTTAGATTTTTATTTTTCTGAATAATTATTAGGAAGATATAATTTTAATAATTGGTTAAAAAGAAACAATTATCCCTGTGGGTTCGACATCCGACTAATTAGTCTCTTTATTACTTGCATACGATAGTGTATACTTGCACTTAATTTATGATATAGAAATATCGCATCAGTTAGTAACCATAATTAGAGCCCTACTGGTGAGGGTTAGTTGTGCTTACACAATACAAATGTGTTATTAAGAATCACATCCTTATGAAATGGAAAAAAGAGTATAAAAATTTCTCTTAATCAAATTGAATAGTGTTTCATTATGAGATAATGTTACACATTGGTCCGTCTTATCAATACGGTGTTAGATAGGTCATATCGGTCTTTCCTAATAATGGTAAAGCATGAGGGACTAGTCAGTGTGATCTGGACTATACCGATTAAACATGAGATGAGGCAAATATATGCAAACGTATTGGTCAATATTGCTAAAGAGTGATGGTAGTATCAATAACATATATTTGATCATTGACAAGTTAATCTGGAATATACTTACCTAATATCACTAAAGTGTAAGAATTAGTGTTAAGAGTTGCATGAGATGTAATTAACAATAGTTGTCTACCTTTTGGGTTTACAAATGCCAATATTGCTATAGTGCAAGGCTGGAGTAAAAGTTTAAGCTGTCATTTTATCTTTTGAGAGATTTAAGGGGTTGTGTAAAGCAGTAGGAAGTCGTCTTTAGATTAAAAAATTTATTAAAGTTATACCCATGATCTAAAGCGTTATTAAAAATGTTCTGCTACATATCTCCTATTAAATCTTCTAGAAATAAGATGAATTATATAGACAAAAGATTAGTATGAGCAATCCATTAGAATACTTGATTTAGGCAAAACAACTATAAGATACCAAAAAACTATTTTGACTTTCCAATGAATTTGAGAATAGTCCTAGATTTAGAAAAACTTGGATATATAATGGATTAAGAATAATTTGAGAGTCAAATCATATATCCTAGTCTCAATGTCTAATAATCTTTAGCAAGAGCATGTGCACATGAGATGTGCAAGTAGTATTGTGCCCCATCTAAAAATTATCCAATATATCCAAACCATAGATAGAGAATAGTCATAATGGAAAGTGTTTCCATTGTGATGAGGTTTGACATAATAAATGTTATTGTTTAAGGTACTTTACCTTAAAAAAAATAGACCCCTTAGATATTTGTTTACCAATCATAGACATTTTATTGGCATTTGATGCTAAGAAGTGTAAAGATATGAGATATTGTTTGTCATTCTCATATCCGCAAAGCGTTGCATGATTTGAAAAATGTCTAGGTAGATAGAATAAATAGTGGTTCAGGAACTTTGAATAATAATGAATTGTGGGACATGAGATTAAGTCATGTAAATGTGAGATGACTATCTTGTTTGGTTAAGAATAGACAAATACTTGATTTGACTATGAAAACTAGGCTAGTTTATGAATCCTAAATTCGAGGAAAAATGACCAAATAATAATGTAGGTGTTAGACGTCGGCCTACTAATTTATTAGAACTAATACATAGTGATGTATATGGTCCAATGAATTATACTGCTATTGAGAGGATTTTGATACTTCATTATATTTATAGTGATTTATCATGATACAAACATATATTTCTGAGAAACAAAAGTCAAAATTTTTTGAAGTGTTCAAAGTCTTCCGACCAGAAGTAGAGAAATAAACCATTACGTTTATTGAATGCCTTTGATTAGATTGAAGCATTTTTACATGAGCAGTAAATTCACAAATTATTTAAAAGAGAATGAGATTCTTGCTCAATATAGTTCTCTTTGTTCTTCTCAACAAAAAGCTATTTTGGAGAGAAGGAATCGGACTTCATTAAATATGGTTCAATTGATATTGAGTTTTACCGATGTTCTAGAAAATTTATGAGATTGTGCTCTAGACACTGCTGTTTACTCATTGAACAGAGTTCCATCAAAAGCTATTCCTTCTACTCTATATGAGATGTGGACTAAAAGGAAACTGAGTCTTAAGTATGTTAAGATTTAGCGTTATCCTGCTTGCATAAGAATTACGTAATATGATGAATTGTACCCAAAGGGTACAATTTTTGATTCATTTGGTATCCCAACAGTCAATAGGATACCAATTCTATGATAAAAAGGAATGAAATATGTTCGTTGCTTGTAAAGCTACTTTCTAAAGAAAGAGTTTCTCATAGATTGTGGGGATTGTAGAAAGATTAAACTTGATGAAGTCAATCAAGAAATATATGAATGCTGATGGAACTTTAAAGTTAATTGAGTGAAATACCTTTGACACACTCTTCCTAGAGGTTGGAAAATAAATTAAAGGCTATATATTAGGGATATTTGATACCTTAAGATGCCTTTGGTGTTTTCTTAATTGAAGAAAATGATCTTTTAACTTATAGAGAGATGATGTTTGACATTGATTTGGAAAAATGGCAAGATGCCATTAAATACAAAATTGACTCTACGTATGATAATTAACTCTAGGACTTGGTTGTGCTTCCTATAAGAATTGTTCTTATTTGTTGTAAATCAATTTACACAGTGGAAGTATGGGATTAATATGAAGGTAGGGACCTTAAAAGGCTGATTGCTGATAAAATATTACACTTAAAAATTTGGGATTCGTTTTAAGGAAACCTTTTTCACCACTAACTATGCTTAAGTCAATTTTAATTTTGTTGGCTATTATAGCATATTAAGATTTTGAGGTTTGACAGATGGATGTAAAGAGATATACATGGAATAACCTGTATGTTTTACATTCAGCCTGACTTCTAATTTGATGTATAAATTGAAGAAGTCCAAGTGGACTTGAGCAATTTTTCCTTAAGCTGAAATCTTCGTTTTAACAAGGAAATCAGAGAGTCTGATTTCATTAAGAACGAAAAGAAAGTGTGTGTGTTTAGAAAAGGCAGTGGGAGCATGATTGTCTTTCTAGTTCTCTATGTGGAAGACATACTCAATGTCAAAAATGACTTCAGTATGTTATAAGTCAGTTAATTAAGAGTTATCTGAGTTAGAACTTCTCCATGAAGAATTTGGAAATGCTTCCTATATATTAGGTATGTAGCTTTATAGAGATAGAGTTATGAGGTTGATAAGATTATCCTAATCTTTGTACATAGACTAAGTTCTAAAAAGGTACAATCTTAGTAATTATGAGATAATTAATATACATTTCAAAAATGGCATTCATATTTCTAGGAGAAAGGGTCCTCGATATAAAGATGAAAGAGTTAGAATGTCTAACATACCATGTGCATCAGCTAGTGGTAACTTGATGTACGCCATATTATGTACAATACATGGATCTGGATGGTTGTAAGTATTACGATCCGATATCAATATGATCCAAGTAACGACCATTAAATAGCCATGAAACATATTTGATATACCTGAGAGGTATAGAGGATAAGTTTATGAATCATGGAGAAAGTTATTTGCAAATAAGAGGATACACAAACTCAGACTTCTAATTTAGTCCTGATGATAGAAAGTCTATATCTGATTTTGTATTTTTTTTCTTAATGGTATCACAATTAATTGAGAATGCAATTTGATATCCATAGTTAATTCTACTTTGGAGGCAGAATATGTTGCAGTTTGCGAAGCTTGCAAAAGAAGTTCTGTGGATAAACAAGTCAGTTGCAGAGCTTAGAATAGTTTTAAGCTTAGTGAATCCTATCCCACTATAATGCAACAATAACGAGGCAATTGCTCAAGTCAGGAAGCTATAAGGCACACCAGAATTCTGATCATATGGACTCTCAATACCACATAATTAAAAAGTTTTTTACTATTGGAGATATAAAAGAATCTATGATACATCCCATAGATAACGTAGCAGACCCACTCAGGCCTTAATTCCTAGGGTGCTTAAGAAACACCTAAACTCGATAGATATGAGATATCATCATGGCACTAAAGCAAGTGAGAGTTTATTGGGAATGATGCTTACGTGCCATTCCAATATTGTATGAATATTAATTACTTACTATTTATACAATATATATTTCAAATAAAATCGTTAATATTAAATATATATATGGTAAGATGCTTATAACGTTTCAAACATTGCATGATTTGAAGGAGTTCAGATCTGGTCTAAAAGAGTTTAGATCAATGCTAAGAATTAGTAACGCTGAGAGTTATAAATATTAAGAGTTAGCAGGTTATAAGAGTCAGTAAAATATAGAGAGTTAAAGCCTTGTCTGAAATCGGGTAAAGACTTAGGAATATATTAGCTATGGCATAGTTGTAAGAAGTTGTAAATAGTATTATAAAATGTTATTGTGTAAGTATATTCTCAAACTTTATATTCATAATCTATCAAAGTTATTATCTAGCTTCGAAATCCCACCAGATATTGCGAATTAGAATTGTTCGCGAGAAAACTTCAGGGTGAGCTCCGAAAATAGAATCTATAACAAATTATCTTCAAGGGTGAGTGACAGGACCCGACCCAAGACCCTCTACTATAGATCCTAGTGGCCTTGTCGGGCACCCCGACGGAAGTTCCTCCGAACCTAACTGGGTATGTTGAGAAATTCCGCGAAGCGAACCCCTTTTTAATTCTTGTTACTACTAAGAAGGTCTAATAATATACATGAAAACGACATCTTAATTTTAAAAACAAATGGACAGAGTTTCCCCTGTTTTTCAGAAAATCCATATAAACCTATAAAGAAATTTCACTTCTAATTCCAACACATCTCAATACTACCAATTCGGACCTCCGGTCCTTTCCAAATCAAATCCAACACAACTTAAAAGTTTCATTTAAATCACAAAATGAGCATACTCATGAAAAGTAAAGATGATCATCAAAATCTTAAAATATTTTCTTGTTAGTTCAAAACATACATATAAATATACATGCCTACTACTACTATGCATAAAGTAAAGAGTGCTATTTAGCACATTTACATGTACAAAAATGATCTTCGGATTCGGCCCATTACTCGGCAATAGGAGAATCAGCAGCTTGCGTACCGAGACCTGCACCTGGGAAAGGGGTTTAAAAACATAAAACACAAAACGGGTGAGCTAAAGAAGCTCAGTGAGTGCAAATAAAATTTTAGTAAAATAACATCGTGTATAGATAACAAATTCTAAAGTTCATGCAGAAATCATGCTTCTAAAACTGATGTAAAACTGTAAAACGGTTTCTAACATCATATGCTATTGAAATCTTGTCGAGTGAATTTTATCTACATCTTTGAAAAACTATATTCAGAATCTGTATAACATAATAACTGCTGTGTGCATATAAATGCATAAATGCTATCGAAAAATTGAAAACTAGTAAAATTCTCGCTCGGCCATTTTCTTTCTAAACTGTACCAATGGTAACCCTAAAGCTCTATACCCACGTAGCGACTCAACTAGCACCGCACACATGAGTAGGTCACGGGGCACCTCAACTAGCAGCACCCACAGTGACATCTCAAGACATCTCACTGGCTATGCAGCGGAATCCTACATCGCATGCATATAGTGAGACAATACCCCGCACACATAGAGCGACTCACATGACCCAACATCCCGACTTCCCAGAGTTAGTGACACACCCCCAAGACTTGCCCATGTGCACGGGATATACCGGCCGGATCTAATACAATCATCACCACTATAATCTGAGGGTACCAATGGCCTTAAAAACGAATGCAAAAATTGTAAAACTGTTTCTCAATTCGAACATGTAACGGTATGTCTATGAATATATATCAAGATCATAAATTATGGTTATGCATCGAAAGCTCATAAAACATGCATATTCATTATGCGAAAACATAATAAATGAAAAGTAAAAGAAATGGCAGATTTCCACTCACAACCGCTCTGCGCTCAATTTCGCTCTCGATTTCTGCTCTCGTTAACGCTCTCGATTATCTTCACCTACGCACCATAAATGACATTTAGAACCAAATCGAATACTAGAATCTCATTTAACTACTAAATGCCCTAATTGGCATACAAAGTCCGGATGTAAACTACTTCCCGATTTTAGTTACGGAGCCATAATCGAAACTAACTCACCATCCGGCGCCCTGAAAATTATTGAACACCTTATAACTTGGTTGGACATAATTGCCCTTCACCTTTCCAACATGGACAATTATGTGCCATTTTCTTCATTTTTGGTTTTTCCATCAACCATATACATTCAATTCACAATATGCACCATTTACACACAACAATTCAATCAAAACACCACTCAATTCCTAACTTCCCTAAAGTGGCAGAATTTCACCCTAGGTTCCAACACATTCCTTTTCTCAATTTCTTGTTCCAATTACAACAAAATCATGCCAATTTTATTCTAAAGCCCTAATTACAACCAATTGAAATCTCTACAACAAAATCACCAAAAACCTTAATTTTCACCTTGCCAATTTCTTCAAATTGATGACTCCTTCAAGCTCCATACTAGAATTCAACTCAATTTAAGCCAAGAATACACATAAGAACATCAATTAAAACATTCTTGAAATCTCACTTATCAAACTCATAAAAGATGCTTTTCTTATCTCTTTTTCTTGAATTTCCACTAATAGAGACTTCAATTGAGCTTAGGGATTGGTTTGTAACCTTATTTTGGCTTGATTACACATGAAAAATCATGAAAACAAAACTTGAAAGGTCACTGTAGCAGCCCCCCCCTTTCCAAGCTCGAATTTTCTCTCTTTTGCTCTAAGTATTTGCTTTTGATCTTCTTCAAAATTCTACACACTTCCAACATATTTATAGTCCTCCCTCAATTTACCATTTTGCCCTTCAACTTTTTCAAAATTACTAATTTGCCATTAGTTAAAAAGTAATTATGTAATTAGTTCATTTGTAACTATCTAGTTAGAATAGTTCAAAGAACTAACTAGAACTTCCAACTTGGCAATCCATGAGATTTCTTCTAATTGGTCCATTCTCTAATATATGGATTATGTTTCTCAACAAAGGCTTGTTCCATACATCACCCTTAAATGGAAATGTATGTAGTAAATTAGAATTTACTTTTCCAAGCCAATAGAGAAAAATTTTAAAAATATTCTAGGGTCGTCCGGCGCACCGATCGAGTGTGAAATTACCAAATTAGGTCTAATATCTCTCACGTGCACTATAAAGAGAATATTTCTAATAGGGTTAAAATCGAGTAACCCTACGGTGTCTTATTTGTTCTATACCGAAATGTAGGCGCCAATACTACTAATAGGGATTGGATATTACAGTGAGTTTCGAATTATGTTAGGCATAACAAATTTAAATTTAATTTCTATATATTGCAATAGGAAATTAGATTTTCTTTCCACTCCGTTAATTTGTATGTAAGACGCAAATAAATTAGATTATAAATTGTAATATACACATTTGCATCTTACGGATAACACACTAACAGATAAATTACAGAAGATCTAAATTTTGTGTTCTTAATTTTTTTCTTTATAGAAAAAATTTAGCTCAAAGAAAGTACTAAATAAGAATACGTAAAAGTGATTCTAATATTCCTTTTTATAATGCAAAAATCCTTATTTTATTTAAACTCTTCATCTAATAGGATTATGATAAAATAATATCTTTATATTATTTTAATTTAAATAATTAAAGGAAAAATTCTTATCTAAAAAGATCTTATATTATCTCTAATTAAATAATTTAGATAATTCAAAATTATCCAAATAATTTAATTATCTAATTTAATTAAATAATCTAATTATTTAATTTAAAAAATAATCTAAATATTTGTTTAATTCCACAATCATTATAGATTGGGCCTACAAGTGATTGAATCCAATGAGTTTAATCAAATTATACATAGGTCAATTAATTAATTAGCCCTAATAAATTTAATTAAATTAAACATAAGCTAATTAATATTTTAGATCAAACAATTAATCCATTTTTATTTTCATGGAGCCAGCATAAGGACCTAATGGACTTACAAAATTAAGCTCCAATAAATTAAATCATTTGATTAAACTCTTTAATAAATATAATTTTATTTATTAACTTTATATTACTCAACTAAAAATGTAAAGTTGAACTCTTAATTTTGCAGATAAATTATAAAACAAAAATTTGTCTTTATCCATTTGATAATCATTTCATATAGATCAATCATCCACAAGTGTTTATAATTAGACTAGGTCGAATATCCATTAACCTCTCTAATTATATTTTTATCCTTGATCCACATTTATCCTCTTTAGAATATTTAATTTCTAAAATTCACAAAATTATTATTATTTTTAACTCTTTAAAAAAAAATTGAGTGCTCATTATGTTCAAGGCCAGAATCAATTATCAAGGAATAACTTGTCTAACTTCTTTTCAGAAGGAGTGAATTCTATATCTGTGAGAAATATTTCCACCCATCCATTTTGTTACACTTATAAAATACTTAGTAATTGACTAAAAATCTTTTAGAGTATTTCTTTTGTAAATTAATAAATATAACTCAATGAATAGGAGTTCATTAATCACTCAGGATTAAGATTAATTCATATATGATTATATTGTGATAAAACAAATTCTCTTTACTAACAGAGAAATAAGTTTATCATGGTCTATTCCTATAATTAACATTATATAAAACGCCTCCATTTTTATGTTCCCATGTAGACAAATCCACAACTACAAAAATGGCCTTCACTGACGCTAAGTTAGCGTCAGTGAAGGGTTTCACTGACACTATTTCATAGTGTTAGTATTGCTCGAGTCAGAAATTTACTGACACTATTTTTGGTATCAGTGAATCTTTGATACCATGGTATCAATAAATCGTTAACACCACAGTATCAGAGATTCTCTAATACCAATGTATCAATGAATTATTAATACCATGGTATCAATGAATTATTGATACCGTGGTATTAGTAAATCTCTGACATCTTAGTATCAGTAAATCGCTGATATCATGGTATTAGAAAATCACTGACACTGTGGTATCAATGATTTTGTATTTAATTTAAAATAATTTTTTAATAATTTCAATTTTGAATTTATTTATAAACTACAATTCCATACATAAATAGTACATTTAAATAAATATCAAATTATTTATTTATTTATCAATAAAATTACAATTATCAAACCATCCAAATTAAGTTTCATAAACTATACAAAGTATCTCAAATTAAATCTTAAAAGACTAAGATAGTTCTATAAGGGAAAACAAGGAAATGAAATATGTACATCATGGAATATGTTATCCCGTCAAAGTCACAAAATAACAAACCACCTTTTGTGGAAGAAACTTTATCCAACTAATTCCCATAAACATTATCAAGCAATGTAGCAAGCATTTCACAATTTTCTTCACAGATAGTCTAATAGGTAAGTTGATCCCCAACACTTCAGAAACAACTAGCATCACCACATTTTTATCACCAAAGATTATCAGACCAAATTCTTGGCCTATACTGGATACAATATAATCTACTATGAAGGTAACCTCTTGCATATGACATTCATTGATTTAGGTTTAAAAACAACTATGGCAAAGAAACTAATGAAACAATAAAAAATAATCAAAAATTAGAAAATGAGAACCTTCAAAGAAATTATTATTGGGGAGAGGACTCTAGAAGAGCTATTATGTACTAATCTATTAAATGAGAATATTTTTTATACAAAGTAATTATTTCCCAGCTTATAACCATGAGTCACATTTCGAAATTATTTTGTATTGATCTAGAAGAAATAAGCCTACAATCTATATATGGTTTGAAAGCTTTATATGTCTAATTTCAGTAGAATTTTATAGAAGTAAATTTGGAATACCCTACAAAAGATTATTCTAGAAATACTACAAGAAGGTCAAAAGTAGTGTAAACTTACCGATGCAAGTACAGGAGCCGAGACTTTCCAAATTTCTGACTTCTTTGCAATCATATTATATAGTTAAATGATATACTATTAAAAATATTATTGATTTAAGAACGCAATACAATTTACGGTACTCAATTTATAATTTAGTAGAGAAAGTTATGGCTTCATGAATACTGAAAGGTCAGAGGGTACATGAGCCTGCATCATCACTAAGCTTTTTGATGGTTAAAACTAAAAGTCAAGACTTTTATAAGATAAAATATGAGCTTGCATCATCAAAATTTACCGCTTATGAATTATTCATCAAACTAGCCATACATTAACCATAAACTAGCAGCATGTAACACAACCCAATAACTCTATCAGTGCTTTCATCAAACATGTGGTTTGTAGAAAAATTTTCTTGAATCAAAACTTACTTTATCAACCAAAATTTCCACCAAATCCGATATATTGAAAATAAAACAATAAAATTACATGAGCCAAAGAATAATCAAATTGTATGAAGAAGATTGATAGTAATTATTGATAGGACTAGATACATTAAATGAATAACCTCATGTAGATTATTGTTTAGCTTAATGAACTTTCTTGAGTTAAACCAAAACACATAATAAATTGAATGTTTAAAAAATAATAAACTGATCCTGAGTTCGTTA
Source organism: Ailanthus altissimus (assembly GCA_946807835.1). Lineage (NCBI taxonomy): Eukaryota > Viridiplantae > Streptophyta > Magnoliopsida > Sapindales > Simaroubaceae > Ailanthus > Ailanthus altissimus. The sequence goes on from OX327684.1 coordinate 12,552,070, forward strand.
AGAAGTCACTATAAAAGTTATGATCACTGAATTCACAAATAGTAAGAAGAAATTACAAGTTAGATGGGGCATGCATTTTGAGGCTAAGTTGGATGCATCAAAGTATAGTCTCTTATTTGAAGTACTCTCACACACACATTTTGAGTAGTTTTCTTATAAAAGGACAGTGCTTTTTAATAACGTGAATCACACACATTGAAGAAATTGAAATAATTTCTGTAAAGTTCACATTTTTAAAGCTTTCATTACTATTTTCAAAATTCTTGCACCCAAAGATCATAGATAGATGAAAAGTTTGAATTAAAAAATATTAATAATAACTTTTATTGACATCAAATGCATGAGAATACAAGTAAAAATTCTCTTGATTTTTAAAATTCTTGGTATAGAAACGATGATATTATTAGAGGCCAATAGGGGGGTCCAACGGGCAATAATTAACCATCCATGAAATCAAAAGAAATGCAAGAAATACAGCTGTGATTCTGTTTGTTCAATTTAAGCTCTGAACGCTCCAGGCCTACTTTGCTGTAACCAACTCAAGTGTGACACCATAGCTGATTCTAGCTTGCACAGATATTTTTTAACTTGATCAACCAAAATTATAATATTTGAAATTCGATATCAAGTAATAACAAATGCAAAAGATTTCAAAATTTTGGACATTCTAATTCCCAGTGAGTTTATAATGCAGAAATACATGGAAGTCATTAGAAAAAATAGCAACAAGCTAACAATAGACTCACATCATTTAGATATTTTTCATGAATATAAACTTCTTCTAGAAAAACTCTGTCAGCGCTTTCATCAAACATGTGGTGTGCAAAAAATATTTCATGAATCAAAACTTACTTTATCAACCAAAATTTCCACCAAATCCCATACATTGAAAATAAAACAATAAAATTATTATAAGATATGAGCTAACAAGATATTAGCTATATCAGTCTATATCAATTTGTTTTGAAAACATTATTGTCAGGAGTTTTTCTTCTTCTGCATAATTTTGTCCTTTAACAATCATTATAGAACAAAGCTTTGTTGAATTTACCAAGAATTTAGGAATTTTTTAATTGAATTTCTCTGCAGCCAACTAAGTTTAGACCATTATAGTCCACTAATCTACTCTAAACACTAATTATAACTTAAATGAGATGGAACTGATGCAAATTAGTAGATGAAGCAAAATAGAGAAATCAATTAAATAGTAATATGCCACAACCCTCATTTTTAGAAGTTAAAATACTACAATATGACCACATTATCTTTATGTTTTACTAATTATAAAAATTTATCATTATAAACAAATTTTCCTATATTATTTTATTCCTTCATTTTGATTTCAATGACCAAGTGCTCCCTATGACTTTAGAGACTCCATACTCTGCTTAGACAGTGATTTCACCGTTGAACTAAACAAAAGTCTAGTTACAAACAGTGACTGAAATTTATTTTAGCCACTCAGCTTCTACTAGCTGCATATATTTCAACAATCGCCTTCATTGGCTAACACAATTATGCTATCCATCCACCTCAAACATCCCTCTTCTTTCAAAATCATTTCATAAGAAAGAGAGTCCTCATATATGTTAGCTAAAAAACTAATGAGCCATATACAAAGGTCATTTAAATTTAAGAGCCATTTCCAGCTAAGTAATATCTCTACAAAACTAAATATTCATTATGATGTTTTTTTAAAATATAAATATAGTGTTGTTTATATTTCCTTGAAAATCAATTCCAATTGTATTATCTCAAATTTTTGGTAATGCATTCAAATTTCTAGGATTACGTCTCTAATTGAATCTCAATTGATTAAATGAGTAAATAAAATTATTTAAATAATTATGAGTATTGAGAAACCAAATGTTTTAAATTGAAAATAATAAATATACGTACAATATCTTTATCGATAAATTAATATCTTACTTAATTAATACATTTTATGTGATCCTGACACTATTAATTGTAATTAGAACAAAAATTTCCCAAATTAATGTGCATCGAAATACACCATGCAACTACGCTATGGGAAGGAAAATAATTCATATGTATTTATCCAAATGAAATTGTTATGAGACTAGTCATCATATGGTGATCAAAAAGGAAAAACAAAAAGAAAACAAGAAAAAAAAAACAGGAAAGTAAAAAAGGCATGTCATTTATTAGAGGAGGTGCCACAGTTATCAAAATTAGATCCAAAAATTTCATATGATAAAAAAATAGAATGATGTTTTGATGCTTAGACAATATATCATATTAAAAAATAAACTGCATGCACACAAGAACAAAAAAAGAAAGAATCCATTATGATAGAAAAAAAAGAAATCAAGAATTTCTAGCATAATATTCACCACTATTGATGATATAACATACTATGTGCCAACTGACATAAGTAGAATATCATGTGCCAAGATGCATTGCATAGTGTAGCTATACAGGTAGGTAGTAGGTTGCCTTTTCCTAAGTCATAAGTTGTGCATGATAGCTGCAGCACAGAAAACATCAAAAATTGTATCCTTGATACATGTGACTAAAAACGTATTAAAAACCAAATTAACTTGAGATCTTAAACTATTAAGAAAATTATTACGTGAACAATAGGAGATAAAAGTAAGTAACAACACAGAATAAAAAATCTCGACAAGGAAAAACCTCTGGCACAATAAAGATCTAAGTAAATACCTTGAGAACATTAATAACATTGGTTAATGCCTTGGGATTCTCATTTCTAGATGCATTTAGAGTAGCATTTGTTACATCCAAATTATGCTTCAATGAGCCATTTTCTTGGTTCAATCTCAAAATTTGCTCCTGCTATTTCGCAATCATTATAGGAAGAAGAAAGGAATGGAAAAATTAGTTTCAAAACCTACTTAATATTATAAAAGAGAAAATCATCTTTAAATTATGAAGATCATTTTCTTAATGTATTAGTTTCAGAACTAGCTGGTAATATTCAAAACAAAAGTCGGGAAGAATACTCTTAATTTGAAACAATTCACCTCCAAAGAAAAATACCATTATAAAGATATGTGATCATTCAAAGCCACAGTTCACATTGTATATAACCTCTAATGCGATTATGTTATACAAATTAAGACTGATATGATAACTTAAAGGCATAAAGGCCAAGTCAATTAATCGGTAAGATATGATAACTTAAAGTCAGTCTGGATATCTAGTAAAGTCTGTTCAAACTATATTCAAAGAAACTATTAACAATACATCAGCCAAAATCTTTTCTTTTTATGCTAGATGCAATATTATTATCTAGGAAATATAGAGCAACTTGGAGTCCACTTCATATTTAGAAAAATATTATAAACAAATAAAATAATACTTCAATCCACTAATAATTAACACCACTTATGTGCATAATCTTACCTTATTTGGTTATCGAGATACATGTCTCAATGATGTAAAGTTTGATATTTAATTGGATAAGTCCATACAACCAAGCTATGAATTTATAAAGAGATTGCATTAAGTGGTCCAAAGTTCCCTTGCAAGTTTGGTGTTGTAGGAAAGTGCAGAAAAGCGGACACTCCTACCATTACCACAAAAAAGTATACTCCAGACATTTCCTGAGATGAACAGAAAACAAGTCAAGGTAGAATGGGAAGATTCACTTTCAACTGGTTCACTGCTTCCTGCTGACAACTCTTATTGAAAATAAACCAAACTGGCCATACACTAGCTATAAACCAGCAACATGTTTACTACAACACAATAACTCTTTCAGTGTTTTCATCAAACATGTGGTGTGCAAAAATGTTTTCATGAACCAAAAATTAATTTATCAACTAAAATTTCCAGCAAATCCCACACATTGAACAAAAAGAAAATCAAATTACATAAGCCAAAGAAAAAAAAAAATCACCAAATCCCATTATTCAACTTGATGTACTTCATACTCTGTCACCAAATATATTCATAATGTAGATGATAAAAAGTAAGGAATGAGAGAAAAAAAGATAACATTAAAAAGGCAACCGAAGTACCTTACCCCAATGATAAACTTGTTTTTGTTTTGCATTCTCTTACTGTCATCTGCAACTAGATCCAAGACAACAACCTCCAATCTGTAATCAAAATTATAATTTATCAATGCTCAATAGTTGTGCTTAACATCTAGATAGGATGTAAGATAACACAAAATTTTCAATTGCTTTTCTTTGTGGGTAGGAGAGATAGAGTTAATACACTCATATAGCAACAACCAAACGAGTATTTTCATGTACATAGATACTTAGAAGCACATATTATTAAAAAAAAGAAATTGGCATTTGTACAACTACCCAAAAAAAAAAAGTCAACAAAAAGAAAATAAGAACATGAGCAACCAACCATCAGGACATGATTTTGCAAACACTATATAACAAGTCTCTACAATAAGTTTCAATTGAACAAACACAATAAAAAGCTGGAACCTTCAAAGTTTTACATAAAGAACTTGAAAAACCTTCAAAGTTTCAACCTTCGGTGGCAGCAATAGCGGTGGAGGTAGCAACGACGACGATGACAATGACCTATTCATTCTCTCTAAACTAACTATCCAAAATAGCAAGACCCCCAATTGAAAACCTTAATTTTCAAATTTGTTTCCAATTTTTTAAAAAGAATAGCGAAAAGTTAAACAATTTGTTCATGCAAAATATTTGAAATGCAAGGAAGTGATAAAACAATGAGAAATTTAAACCGTAAATGGAAATTTAAGTCAAATTTGCTTCGAATATAATGCAAAGAACCTAAATAAAACTTAAAAAATAAAAAATAAATAGAAAAAGAAAAAGGAATGAGAGCGGCAGTAGAGTTTAAAGGGATTGATGTTTTGTTTTCTTTGGGATCTTGGCTTGTTAAGTACCTTAGTCACTGAACCTGCTCTCTTAAGCTCTTGCACATATTTTTTTGAATAAAATTGGCATCATAGGAATTAGATATAAAAGATTATTTAGGGCTTATTTTTTTAAAATATTTAAAATGAATTTTAAAATATTTATAATAATTAAATTATTTAAAAAACAAATAATATTTTAATACTATAGTATCATTAATTCTCTAACACTTCATTCTTTGATACCATAATATCGGCAATTCATTAACACTTTATATTTTTGATACCATAATATTAGTAATTTACCGACACTTTGTTTCATTGACACTATTTAAAAAAGTGTCAGTAACATGGTGTCAGTGAAGATCTTTTTTTAGTAGTGATTTGAATAAGACGATTGTATACAATATACAAATGAACTTCATTTATAATCTATGAAAATGAAATTTTCGTCTTCATTCATACTAAGAACAAGTTTATATTATTATGTTTAAACTTAATCCTTTTATATATAAATATTATATACTAAATTTAAAGTTACGTATAATAATTAAGAAATTTCATAATATTTATATAAAAGTAATTAAAATTGTAAATATAATATTAAATAAATAAATTTTTAATAATATTTAAATACAAATAATCATACTTTTATGTACCACTTCCAAATTTATCATATGTAATCTTATACAAATGAATACCATGTGCTCGCTCCATATAACGGAATGCGCCATTTGTTGGAGGGTCATTTCTCCGGAAATACCCTCACCAATTAGTATGAATTTTCAATCTGTCACAGACGCTTTTGGTGAGATTGAGAAAGTCCCATTTCTCATTCTGTCTTGTTCTATGCTAGTCCAATCATGAGAACTCTCCAAAATCGTTTCATGATCTCGAAATTTATTGCTCTATGACCTTGTCAAGTGTTTTCCAAATCTTAACTTCCGTTTTACCTTAAACTGACTTGCAATGGGAGCAAAAATGCTAAATGCTTTTTCGACCCTCTAAAGAAATCCCACGCAAAATCATATACCAAATCACACCGCTATTTTATATGTTTATTCAAGAAAATTAGACACTGGCAGAAGCTTCTTCAAAAATTTTATCAAATCCATGTAGCATCTTCGGAATGTTTTGATAAGAGAATATGAAACTCATTTCCAAAAACTTCTTTCAACAAAATTCTAATTAAATGATAACTAAATTTAGACTAATTCAACGACGTCTAACTCCCTCTAGGTTCTAGATTCTCTCTACAGCCTAGGAGTGGCAGATTATGGATTTGGAAGCTTTAACGAAGAGATACAATGAACTTGAAATTATAGGCAATTCGGTCCCCATTGTTAAACTTGACCAGTCTATCCAAAAGATTGGGGAAGATAGAATTGCTTTGTCTGTTATTGATAAGATTTTATGCTCTCGACGGAAGCTTTAACGAAGAGATACAATGAACTTGCAATTATAGGCAATTCGGTCCCCATTGTTAAACTTGACCAGTCTATCCAAAAGATTGGGGAAGATAGAATTGCTTTGTCTGTTATTGATAAGATTTTATGCTCTCGACCGGTCAACCGAGAGCTCTTCATCAATACAATTAGAAACATTTGGCGAACATTACTGTTAAATTAGTAGGACTGGGAAGGAACACATTTATTTTTCATTTCAAATTAGATTTTGATTGTCAGAAAGTTTTAAAGGGTGGACCCTAGAGTTAACCTTTTGGTTTTGGAGGTCCCACGTGGGCTTGGCCAGATACAAAATCTCTCATTCAGGTATGTTTCTTTTTGGGTGCAACTTCACTATGTGCCTGTATTTTTTATGAATTATGATGCCTGTAAGAAGATCGGAGAATTGATCGGTAGAGTGGAGGAGGTGGACAAGGGTGCTTCGGGTACTTGCCTGGGTCATTTCATCTGTATTCGAGTTCTTATTGACATATCCAAGCCATTGAAGCCAGTATTGGGGGTTCAAGTTGAGGGTTTAGATGAGCTGGCTATTATTTTACTCCGATATGAAAAGTTGCCTATAAGATATGCTTCATTTGTGGTATTTTTTGGCATCCTGATAGAGATTGTCCATCTAGAGCAGAGAGTGATCAAGATACTGCACAGTATGTTTTAACCCTTTTAATCAGGGCTACCCAGGGAGTCTTTCCTTTGCTAATTCCTCAAAACGTGGTCGTGGCGATTCATACGTACTCTTCTGGCATCTACCAGGTGCAAAAGCGTAATCCCAATCCAGGTCAGCGGGCCCATGCTGCTCCTGTACATCAGATTTTGGAGCCTAAGCAAAAAGCGACAACCTGATTGGCTACTTTCGATGTCGGAGTAGCAGTTTTTAGATAGCCGGAAGTGGTTTTTTCCATGGACGGTGTGGACGTGCTTCCATCATTTGGTTTTGGCAGCTCCCCTATTTATGGGGAGGCACGACCGGCGCAGCCTTATGATGATGATCCGATTTTGGGGGACTCTTGTGATGAAGTAGAGGGGGATAGTTATGATCAAACCACTTTTATTGGAGCTTCAACACTGACTCCTACACGTCAGGTAGTTAATATTGGCATATTCTTGAAGGACTTGATTGGCGATAAGGAGTTAGATGAGTTGGCTAAGTTTACATTGCATGGTAATCTTATGGCTCTATGCAATTCGAAACCACAGACTAAATTTATGTGGTGCATGAGGACAAGTGGAGATAGAAGACAAATTATGGATTCTTTGGATAAGCCACTAATACAATCTACGGTGAACCCATTTACTGAATTGGTGACACACTTAAAACCAAACTCTATCCCTTTACTGAAACAAACTACAAGTTGAACCAACTCCTAATTCTACTGTAACTAGAATCCTCCTTAGCTCTTTTCATTTTAAATCGACCTCCCCCTATCAACTAAAACTTCTCGTGGCAAGGGGAAGAATCCGAAGATTGTAGGGGATATATCTTTATTTTCGATGAATGTTCAATCCCCTTCTACTTTTAAACACTTGGAGCATTCCAACTCTTATGTTATATCCAAAAGGAAAGCTGGGACCCAGAGGGGGAACACCTACTCAAAGGCACCTGCGTATGGGTTTTGATGGTGTTGAATTTGCTGATGAATCATCTTTCTTGGTTCCTTCCAACAGCCTCACTTTGGATAGCGTTGAGAACCAAACTGTTTTATCCACTTCTCCATCGGCGGCTCCTGCCTCAACGCAGGGTTGCCGGACACAATGAAAATCTTCGGCTGGAATGTTCAGGGTTTCGGTAATCCCCGAACATTTCGAATGCTGCGTGTTCACATGCGGGAACAATTCCCTGAGTTAGTCTTCCTTATGGAAACCATCTCTTATCATCAGCAGATTGAACGCCGTTGAATTCAGCTTGGTTTTGAAGGTAAACTAGTGGTGGATAGAGTCGGGAGAAGCGGAGGGCTAGTATTATTATGGAAGGATACAGTAGTTGTTAAATTTCTTTCCTACTACAAGTGGCATACTGATGTGCAAATTGGACAGTCTTCTCAGAATCCTTGGCGTTTCACAGGTTTCTACGTTAACCCGGATGCTTCACAAAGGATTCATTCTTGGACACTTCTTCACAGGCTTGCCACAGTTTCTTCACTACCTTGGCTTTGTGGGGGAGATTTCAATGAGCTACTATTTGTGGGGGAGACTTCAATTAGAAAAAGAGGGTGGGCGTTCAAGGGCTAATCACCTAGTGTCCAACTTCGGGGAAGTTCTTGATAAGTGTGGCTTCTAGGATATTGGTTATTCTGGTCCCAGTTTCACTTGGTGCAATGGTCACAACTCTGATAGCTTTGTCCAAGAAAGAATTGATCGGTTTGTCTGCACTAGAAATTGGCATGATTTATTTTCGAAATCTATGGTGCAACATCTGAAGTTATGAGGGAAGCTGGGACCAGAAATTGCTTTCATGCCTTAACCAACATATTTCTGCTACCTCCTGGATTAAATTAAGAGCTATTTAAAGAAAAAATGGATGCTCTCATGGAAAAGCAGGAGACTTACTGGCGTCAATGCTCCCGTGTGACTTGGCTTCAGCAGGGTGACAAGAACTCTAGATACTTTCACCTTGAGTCCTCTAAACGGAGAGCTAGAAACCGAATTCATGGATTGTTTGATTCGGATGGGGTCTGGCAGGAGGAGCCGAATGCTTTATTTTAAATTTTCCAAGGGTACTTCTCAACTTTGTTCTCCTCTAATCCATGTTCATCCACTACATTCGATGAGGTCCTGCAATGTATCCCCCTGAAGGTAAATGAGGCGGACAAAAGATTTTTTGATGCTCCATTCACCTCTAATGAGATTAAACAAGCATTGTTTCAGATGTTTCCCACTAAGTCACTAGGTCTTGACGGTTTTTCAGCCTTATTTTATCAAAAGTATTAGGAAGTGGTTGGCCTAGATGTTACTTGCATCAACCAGTGCAACGTTATTTATAAAATAATATCCAAGGTAGTTGCCAACAGAATGCGAATGGTGTACCTATGACCGCATTGAACGGTTCTCTTTGGAAGCCATGATGCGAAAGATTGGACTTTTATATGTATGTGTAGGAAAATTATGCACTTTTTTTTAACCTCTTTTGCTTTCTTAATCAATGGAGAGGTTAGGGGTGCCTTCAAGCCATCTAGGGGTCTCCGCCAGGGGGATCCCTTATCCCTTTATTTATTTATTATTTGCACAAAGGATTATCAGCATTACTCTGCCAGGAAGAAGCAGTGGGTAACATCCGAGGTATTCAGTGTAGTCGAAATGGGCCAAGGATCTCCCACCTTTTTTTCGTAGAGGATAGCATACTTTTTACACGAACTGAGGTTCAGGATTGTGATGTTGCTAAAAGAGTACTGAAAGTTTATGAAAATGTTTCTGGGAAGGTAATCAACTTTGGCAAATCCGCGGTGTGCTTTAGTCCGATGCAGGATCCAACATTAGGAAACCAAATCGCGAGCCTGTTGGGTGTGCAAATTGTTATGCAGCACGAAAAATATTTGGGTCTACCAGATTGTATGGGAAAGAGCAGGAAAACTCTCTTTACTCAAATTCGAGATCCGAGTCTGGAATCGTCTTAAAGGTTAGAAGTCTAAGCTATTTTCAGTAGGGGACGAGAGGTACTGCTCAAGGCTGTGATCTAATCAAATCCTACCTACTCCATGAATCTATTCCACCTGCCCAAGTCTCTAATTCAGGAACTCCACCACCTCAGTGAAAGATTCTGGTGTGGGGGTTCAGATGAGAAGAAAAAAACTCATTGGTGTTAATAGGAGGTTCTTTGTCAATATAAATCAGCATGTGGGTTAAGATTTAGAAATCTGGAAAAATTTAATCAAACTCAACTTATCAGGAAGAGTTTTACAGCAGAAGAAACATAGGCCATTCTCTCTATTCCTTTAACGAGAACAAGTGTGGACGATGTTTTAATTTGGCACTTTGAAAAGAACGGACAGTATAAAGTAAAAAATGGCTATTGGTTGATGGCTCAGGAAAATCTTTCTTCTTCTTCAGTGCCAGATTCTGGGTTACAGAGGTGGTGGAAGTTACATTTACCATCAAAGTTAAAATTTTTGTGGAAGGCATCGCATAAATGGTTGCCAACATTTGTCAATTTAAAACATCATGCCATGGAAGTGTTGGAATTATGTCCAGTTTGCAAAAGTGGTGGAGCAACCACACTGCATGCATTGTGGCAATGTCGCTCTTTAAAACAAATCTAGAGGAGCTGCTCTTATATGCAAGTTTGGCCAGAGCATGATTTTGTTCTTTCATTGAGCTAGCTTTGTTTCAGCTTGATCATTTGTCAATGAGGGAACTGGAACGATGGGTGGTACTCATCTGGCGTATTTGGTTTAGAAAAAATAAATGATCTACAATGAACTGTTAAAGGATGAAGATGTCATGAGATGGGCAACCAGTTACATTGAAGACTTCTTTGCTGCTAACACTACATCAAGTAATGTGCTCGAGAAGGAGAGAGTCTCTTAGCATCCACCAATTTCACATTTCTCTAAAATCAATACTGATGCTACCTGTTATCGTGGTGAAGGGTTCATTGGTCTAGGTGCTGTCATTTGTAATAATTCGGATGAAGTTCTTGTCTCATCAGTTTCCAGACTATCTTCATTTGTCTCACCAGAAATTGCAGGCTCTAGCTGCGATTAGAGGGTTATAGTTAGCGCAACAGTTCAATCTGCAAAACATTGTCTCAGAACTTGATTCACAGGCAGTTGTTAATGCTATAAAGTTTATTGAAAACTCCGTATCTGAGACAGGAATGGTTATTCAGGAAGCTAGAGCTTTGCTACAAGATTTCTCTTCTCAAAGTATTGTATTTGTGCCAAGGGAAGCTAATAGACTAGCACATGGGCTTACCAAATTTGCTTTGAATATAAATCAGGAACTTGTTTAGGTTTCTGAAATGCCTTCGAGACTTAATTCTATTGTAATGACTGATTGTCAGCATTGTACTCCTGGTTCTTGCCTACACATTGCAGCTTTTCATAAATACAAAAATAATATGACACTCAAAGTTTCATTTTAATCATTTCGTGGGTAAATTAATGACTATAATTTCTTGTTGCTTCATTTTGTTTGGAGCAAATCGTTCTAGTTCCCGATACAGTTGCAGTTTCTGCAACCATGGATATTGCTGTTAGTTTAAAGGTGCGGTAGCAAGAAACAAAAACTGGAATCAAAATCATATTCTACTCCAAAGGCAACTGATTGCTGTAGGCACTAGCTTTTCAACAATTGGCAGTTTCATACAGTGAGTTGCCATATGAGAATTCTCTACCTATCTCGAACTCTTATTTTCCGGCAAACTCCGAGGATTCTCAAAGATTGGACAGTGGGTGTCACGGGCAGAAATGGTAATTTTATTTCATTAAAGGTATATATATAGTCAATTAAATAACAACAGAAAAAGATACAAACAATAAGTTATAGCCAATCTGGAAACCGAAGATTAATGCAAAAATGCAGAATACAACGAAGAATTTAGACATTTCATCCGTCAAGTTTAGAGAAGATCCTAGTTCCTTACAGTGGTCACATGCTTCAGCAGCATCTGCACAACATCATGGGGTATTCTTGCAGCCTCTGTTTTCAGGTGATTGATTTTGGCATCTGTTTCTTGCTCAAGCCGCTTCACATTAGAACCTGAGTCCCCACTACTCTGTTTGACAATGGATGAGTAGGTTCTAATCAGCATTTCTATGATAAAGAAGCTCACAATGTCACAAAGATGACTTGCATAGTTCATTAATTTAAGATATACAAAAGCAACAAAGCATCAATTGAGAAGATTTGAGAATGAAGACAAAGCTTGGCCAATTTTTGTGAGAGTTCTAAACATTCAAGACAATATATCTATGAGATGCATGCAGTAATAGAGCTTACCCATCATTTTGGACACACACGGATTCAATAATTTGTCAGTCAGTCAGGATTTATGCACACCAATCATTGCGACAATTACATAGGCGAAAAATAGGTCCACAATTAATTCGATCATTCCAAATTCATAAACTTAAGCTGAAATCCACGTAAAGGTTCGAGAGTCTGCAGTCGACATTTGAGATTGTTGCATATTCAAACTGTTCTTCTACATCAAAGTATTAAATTTTTTTTCCCCCTCTAATTCATCCCTCTGCAACCTTTCTCTGAAAGTCAGCCTCAATTTGAGCCCGAAACTGAGCAACCTCCCTCTCAGCCTCTTCCTTGGCCTGTTTCAGTCTAGTCAATTTGGCTGAAAAGAACAGAAGTAAGCATCAGGGATCCAATGACACAAGTACTACCATTGTACAACAGTTACAACAGCTATATGAAATATGCTATAAAGTGGTTGACTCAACTTGGTGACTTAAACCTTGATAGTCGTTTTGCATGCATATCTCTTAATAAAACAGAGCTTCAGTCAGAGGCATATGCATATGATTGGCCATAAATAATACAAAGAAATTAACAATGAGTGTTATAATCGTAACGAAACCCTGCAGCCATGTTGATTTAGTACAAAAGCAACGGACATAACATGCAGTTTTCAACAATTGTAAGTCTGTTAAATACAATAATGTCAAAACAGCAAATAAAGAAAAGGTACACACATCTTACATTTTGCTAAGGAATGATAAAAGTAGAAAAAGGAGAGGGGATCACCACTTCTGGCAGTGTTGACAATTTGCTGAGCTTCTTGTTCTGCAGCTAGCAAGAGTTGAATTCCATTCTGTCCCCTGGAGGCTTCTATACTTGATATAATTTCTGATATGGGTTCACTGAAATATAAAATGTGATTGATGCATCAACTGAAAAGAAAGAGAACCCATTTTGAAACAATTTTTCCACGGCAGCATAGAGTGGCTCAATATCAGCAGAAGAGTAAATGTTGCAGATAACATTTTTGAACATAAAGGATCCATATTTAAACAAAACATTTTTCTCTAAAGAAAGTCAAAACAACTCATTAGCAGATTATGTTTCATTCACATGTACGCAAGGATCTCTAACACCTAAAACTAGTAAAAACAGAATCTATATGATCTACAAGTTTCTAGTCTACAATATAATCTAAGACAATAGAAACAGATCGAATGCATATTTACAGAACATCAAGATTATTGGAGCGGCAATTTGAATTTCCAGGATAAACTACATCTATCTATTTTCTACGTTTCCTCACATTGCCAAAATGTTAATCACAGCATCACCAATTCATCGATCATTTACAAATCTCAACTTCTCAATCCAAATCACAACATATTGCAAACTCGCATCTAAATTAACCGATCACATGTGATCATAACTTAACAAACCCAATTCTAACAAATTTCAACCCATTAAAGGAACACCAGAAACAGAGCAACCGAGTCAGCAACGACAGAGCCAAATCTTGGGCTAAAACGCAGAACCCCGGTGACAGATTTTGATATTTTTAATCAAGAACTGAAAAACAGTACGTTTTCTTGACATAGCAGCGCTTAAATGAAGACCTAATCAACAGAATTACAGCGTAAAAACTGAAAAGTTAGTGATCTGGAGTTGCAGATTCTGTTATCACAAACAAACAGAAGAAATGTAAATAAGAGTACGTAATTTAAAGAAGCAGACGGGGAGACGTACCTGAGGAACCTGTATTCGTGTTTCGTCGATATTTTTTGACAAATGAGGTGAGTTTGTGGTGCTTAAGTTAATGTCCATTTGAACTGAAACTAACACGTTGTTTCCAATAAGTTGTCTACTGCTCAAGTTATTATTTGACTAATTTACCCCTCCAGCGTTTTATCAAATTATTTCTGTTTTCTTTTCTTTTAATTAAAATACTAAAACGAAATCTTTCGGGTGATTTTAATATTTTTTTTTCTCTTTATATAAAAAATTCTTGTATAAAATGATCGTGTGCATTTTTCCTCCACCAGTTGTCATTTAAATTATATATTGTTTGTAATCATATTATTTGCAGAATTACAATTATATTATTTGGATGTGTAATAACCATAATTTTCTCGACAATTAGATACTAACATGTGGCAAGCACATAATAGTCTTAAAATATGACAATTAAAAAACCAGTGAAAAAGAAAAGTGTGGAAAGAAAAAAAAATAATTTTGACGAAAAAGAAGCAATTTGATGAAGAGAAGCAAATATATAAGAAACAATTATAATATATATCAAATAAAGAGAGAAAATAAGAAAATAAAAATCAATTGAATTTGTAAGGATATGTGAGAGTGTGCGTGGCTAGTAAATTATAAATTCATGTCATACACAACATAGAGCGAAAGTATAAAAATATTTTAAAATTTATATATCATTACATATATCTCATATATGTATAAATTAACAATTATATATAAATAATAATTAAAAATTACTTACTAAATTAAATTAAATTTTTAATTTTTAAGCGCAGAACTCATCTTAAAAGTATACTATTAAATAAATCTAAATCCCGACTGCTATAAACTTTGAATGCTAGAATCCTTATCTAAAATTTATTTGTTTACCTTAAATTCTTTTAAGCTCTCACAATTTTTCTTTGTGAAAGCTAAAGCCATTTGTTATCTTCGAAAGCTAACAAAGGCCTAACCCACTTTCTTACAAAGCTAAAGCCATTTGTTATCTTTGAAAGCCAAAAAAAAGGCCTAACCCACTTTTTTCTCTTTAAGGCCACACCCTTGGTGGAATGCCTTTTGATTGAATTAATAAATAAATAAAAATTTGTCTCATTCTCATCAAAAGTGGCCAAACACATCTTTTGCCTCAAAAATATTTTTTAAATAATTTGATTATTTAGTGTAAGTTTACATTAGCCTTTTTACTAAAATTTAACTCTTAAATTTTACTTATAATAATGCCACCTTTTAATAAGTGTTCATTTTTATAAATAAAACTTATTTAATAAATTTTGTTAAAATAATTAAAATATAACTACCGTTTAACATTTGTCAAAATTTTATATCAAATTTAACTATTAAGTTTTATTAAAATAATTAAGTATATGACAAATGTCCAACACTTATTCAAGTATTATACAAAGTTTATCATTTAAAGTTTAGTGATGTGTCAAATTTTAATAATTAAATTTGACATGTGTCCATTCTGAGAGGTGTTATAACCAAACCTTGCTTATCCAAAAGTTTTTTGGATTGAACTCTTCGACCATAATTGCTCATTCAATGCTCAACGAGTATAATTCATGTTGTGAGACTCTCTAAGTTCATATTCATTTTCTCTTATAGAATACTTCCATAATTCTATGAACATCGCCCCACTTACATATATAGATACAATAAAATGATGCATTGACACATACAAGTTGAGGTCAACCATATTTGTATAGTCCATCTGACATACTATATCCTAAGATAGCAGAGACATAGATCTTCACCATAAAATCTCTATTTGCTCGACTATGAACTTATCTATAGAATTGATTTCAATAAATAATATCTGTAAACTACTTGTGATATTATTTTACCTTATATAGACGTTTTTTCAAGGTTAATATTTATAGTCATAAGACTTCCTGAAATACAATCTTGGAACATCAAAATAGCCATATAAGTTGACGGATACTATATCTACGCACATCAGACTCTATGAGCATCGAACTAGACCAAACAACACTTAGAGGTCAAATTATGAAAGGTCTCTAACATGTGTAGAATCTAAGTATAGTGGATCACTCATAAGCCCAATGTGGCGCTTAAGTCAAAGGACCACAAATACTACTCAATTCGAGAAGATCATTAATTAACGACTTTATGGTATGTCTATACGAGATCTTGTGAGTTTGTTCTGTTCTACTAAGCTCATGGTTTGTTAAGATTAACCATCTGGACAATCCAGATATAGATATATACTAATTTAGAAAGTTTACCAATAAACCCGTGTCAATAAATATTGATCAGGAACGATTTTTTAAGAAAAAAATTGTATAATGATATTTTTTAGCATCATTTACAACTCTTTACAACTATGTTATTACTATAAATATTTTCAGGTCTTTGTCCCAATCCAGACAATGTTCTAATTTTTAAAATTACTAACTTTTAGTGTTGATCTAAACACCTTTAGTTTATATCTAAACTCTTTTAGATCTACATTGTCTATTAAGTAACAAGATTAATTAATACCATATAATGAAATTGATGATTTATTAAAATATATATGTATAAATATTAAATAAATATTCATATAAAAATGAAATAGCATGTAAGCACAATCTCTTACAAAACTAAATTTGACTCACTCTTACTGACGCACTTATGAATTTACAACTAAGAGCTTATTATATAGAGCTACTACCAACAATTATATACACAACATAACTACTACTAATAGTTATATGCATAAAAGTAGGACTATTACTACCACTAACGTATAAAAACTATAAAGCCACTAAAAACAAAATCTTATAGATCTAGTCACATGTGCTACAACAATATAAAGAAAAACTCTTATTGTTGGGACCACATCCTACAACTAAAAACTATGACAATGGCTTGATTGCTTTATTCAACAAACCCTCCCTTAAAATAGTGTGAAAAATATTCAACACACTAGTTTAATAAGAGGCCAAACCAGCACCCTCCCTCAAATTGAATCCTCTAAAGCACTAACTCTTAGTAGCTTCCTAAGCCTTTGGAATATAAGAAATAGATGGACTTGGTCCATCAAAGCACCAAATAAATCAATAACTTAATCTTCACTTCTGCGGTGAATCAAATTAATTGCTCCATTATTTGTGAATCCCTTAAGAAATAATATATTAATATCTATATGCTTGCTTCGATCATATGGAATAGGATTTTTGAACAATTTAATTGTAGAATTGTAAGTCTTCATCTGAAGCCTGTCTAAATTTTTTTGCACATACATCTTTTGAGAAATAAAAATACCAGCAGAGGATTGTACCACTTTTATGCCAAGAAAGTAATGAAACATTCTAAAATTAAACATATCAAATTCAACCATCATATACTTTTAAATTTATCGAACATGGCACTATCATTTCCAATGAAAATAAGATCATCCATAAATAAGCACACTATGAGCATCTTTCTTCCATTGCCAATTTTAGTGTAAAGAGTATACTTATATGGACATTTTTTTAAAACCTCTTTAGAGAAATTAGCATCTATCTCTTAGTGTTTTTTTTAGTCTATATAATGCCTTTTTTTTTTAACTTAATCATCTTCTTCTCATAATTAAGTTTCACATAACCAGGAGATTGATCAATAAATATATGTTCTTGAATATCGACATACAAGAATACTGATTTCACATCCAATTAAAAGATAGGTTATGAAATTTGAGCTGCCAATGCAATCACTAGTTTGATCATATCATGTTTTGCCATAGAAGAAAAAACTTCTTTATAGTCTACTTTAAACTCTTACTTATAGCATTTAGCTACTAAGCGCACTTTATATTTGTCGACTTCACTATTCTCCATTAAATTTGTCTTGTACACCTATTTAACACGAATAATCTTATGAATTGCAATTCTTTAACTAAACCTATCTAAAATTTCTTACATATACTTCTTTTGAGAAATAAAAATACTAGTAAGGGATTGCATCACTTCTACGCCAAGAAAGTAATGAATCATTTTAAACTTGGACATATCAAATTCAACCATCATAGACCTTTTAAATTTATCAAACATGGCACTATCATTTCCAATGAAAATAAGATTGTCAACATATAAGCAAACAATGAACATCTTTCTTCCATTGCCAATTTTAGTATAATGTATGCTTATATGGACATGTTTTTAAAACCCTCCTTAGAGAAATTAGCATCTATATGACTATACCAATCTCTTGGTGCTTGTTTTAGTTTTTATATTGCCTTTTTAACTTAATCACCTTATTCTCACAACCAAGCTTCATATGACTAAGAGGTTAATCAATAAATACCTAATCTTGAAGATCACCATGCAAGAATGCTGATTTCACATCCAATTGAAAGATAGGCCATGAATTTTGGGCTGCCAATGCAATCACTAGTCTGATCGTATCATGTCTTGCTATAGATGCGAAAACTTCTTTTTAGTTTACTTTAAACTCTTGCTTATAGGCTTTAACTACTAAGTGCACTTTATACTTGTCGACTTCACTGTTCTTCATCAATTTTATCTTGTACACCCATTTGACACCAATTGTCTTATGCTCTATTAAAAGATCAGTCAAATCCCAAATCTAGTTCTATTCAATGGCAACCATTTCTTTATCCATCGCATTGTGCCATTTTGATTCTTTGATAGCCTTTTTGAAACTAATAGGGTTATAATAAAAAAATAAAGTAAAGTGTATAATAGGTCATCATCAAATTTATCTATATCAGTCATCTTATAATCTATCATCCATGTTGGTCTTTTTTTTAAGTCATTGGGGCCTTTATTCTCAAATTATTTCAATTACTAGTGGGCCTTGTGGATTTTCAAGAACATTTTAGGTAGTTGCTAGAGTTTGTTGCACATTGTCCATAAGTTGTTGCTTTTTTTCAGCATCACCATCAAATATGCTAGAATGTGTTATCAAGCATCATTCTTGTTCCTAGGTCAGGTTTTTTCTTCATAAAAAATAACATTACAACTAATAACAACTTTTTTGGTGATAGGATTGTAAAACTTCTAAGCTTTTGATTGATAACTAACACCAATAAAAATACATTTTTGATCTAGTTTAATCCTCTTCTTATATGAAATATAGGCATAAGTAATACACTAAAAAATTCTAAAATGATCTATTAATGGTCTTCGTTCACTCCAAACTTCTTTTAGCATCATATTTTGAACAACAAGAACGAGACTTCCATACAAAATATGAATACTTCAGTTACTACTTCTGGCCAAAAAATTTTAAAATACCATTAATTGTCAAAAGACTCTGCACTATATACATAATAGTGCAATTTTTTCTCTTGTACACTATTTTGTTTAGGCATGTAAGCTATTGTAAGTTGCCTCTTGATTCCATAGGTCTTATAGAAATTTACAAATTCATGTGAGTTGTATTCTTCACCATGATCAGTGCAAAGAAGTTTTATTGGGCTGTCAACTTCTTTCTCAACAAGTACTTTAAAGCATTTAAAAGCTACAAAAGCTTTATATATATTTTTTTGTTGCAAAAAGTAAACCCAAATCTTTTGACTGTAGTCATAAATAAAGGTAATTAAGTATATTTTACCCCTATTTGAAATTGAATTTAATTTCTTACAAATATTAGAATGGGCCAACTTCAATGCCTTTCATACTCTCTATGATTTTCCTAGAGAAAATTGGTTACGGTGTTGTTTGTTAACTATACATTCTTCATAAACTTGAGATGAAACATCGATATGAGAAAGACCTGTTACCCTATTCTTTGCTACAACATTTTCAAACTACCAAAATCAGATGCCCATATCAAAAGTGTCATAACCAATCTTTTTTCTTCAATCTTGCAGAGAAGCATGAATGAGCTATACTATAGAGGTACAGAGGAAGCATATGGTTAGCACTCTTGTTGACTTAAACAATTACGCCTAACTTTTCATTTCATATGTGACAAACTTCATCTTTAATTATAATCTCATATCCTTTCTGTGATTAACCTACACTAAGAAAGTTGGCATTTAAATCTGAGACAAAAAGAAAATTAGAGATAGTGGGGATGGAATTTTCCTTGGTTTAGATAGTTACACTTTCTTTTCCCATAACAAAAACTATAGAGTTATCACAAAACTTAATAGTGTCATAGAAAGAATTATCTAGGTTAGAGAATTCCCTCTTATCTCCACACATGGTTTATGTAGCCAATGTCTAAATACCACAAGTTTTATTGAGTTTCTTTCTTCACATGACACACTATCAAAATAGACACATTTTCTTCTTTTTTTACAAAGTTAGTTCTTTCTCTATTTTGTCTATTCAAGTTAGTTCAACATTTTGATTAATAATGGCCATACTTATGACATCAGAAGCATTCAACATTGGACTTGTCTATTAACTTTATCTACTACCAGTTGAATGATGATCACCTTGACCATGACTTGTTCCACTTTCTTAAAATTGATTCTCTTAGTGTTAGTGGTGTTGTTGTTGGTTTCCATAATCCTTGTTTCCTCTGCTTCATCCTCTATCTTCTCTTGATGCTGAGTGATTTTCTGTTGAGGTATTAATATTCGCTCCTCGTTCTCTTATTGGTCAATTTTTTTCTTATGAACCAACAAAAAACTTTTTAATTCATCAATTAAACGTTTATCAATATCATTAGATTCTTCTATAGAAAAAACACAAAATTAAATTTTGTGTCATGGATTGAAGGATTTTCTCTACTATAGTTACATCCTCCGTCTTATCATCATAGATTCACATCTTGTTCACGATCATCATTGTCTGAGAGAAATAGTTTATAATTGATTCTCCTAACTTCATTTGAAGTGTTTTGAATTGTAGATAAAGTGCTTGAAACTGCTGCCTCTTTGTCTTTATGGAACCTTGGTGTTTCTTCTTTATGGAATACAAAATATGCTTAGAGGTGTCCTTGGAAAGAATAGGTTCCAACATTAAGTAATCAATTACTTGGAAAAGATAATTCTTCACCTTGAGATTTTTCAGCCTCTACCCTTTTATCTCCATTCTTTATGTATATGTCATTGCCATATTGGATACTGGTTTAGTAATTCCATCAAAGACAACTTGCCAATACTCTTTGGATCTTAGAAAGTTCAATATTAACATGCTTTAATGATTATAGTGGCCATTAAAGTAGGGAATAGTTGGTTGAACAAAATTATTTGTTGTCATCATTCTCTGTTGTAGCAAATAAAATAAAATAAAGTGAAATGAAATAGCTACTGTTATACAATACTTTCTGTTTTTTGAACTCTTTTCTCTCTTTTGCTAGCTTTTGTAATTACTTACTCATTATCATACTCTTTTTCAACTCACTAGCTCTATTTTAACTCAATAGCTATAATACCACTGTTACTATACTTAACAAATAAAGAGAGAAAACAAGAGGACGTAGACCATTACTACCAATATGTAAAAACCATGAAGCTACTAGAAACAAAATCCTATAGACTGAATCACATGTATTGCAACAACATAAAGAAAAACTCATATTATTTGGACCATATCTTGTAACTAAAGACTAAATAATAACTTAACTGCTTTATTCAACACAGTTCACATAGAATCAAATTTCAAAAGAAGTAAATTCGCATATAATAACCAAGTGTGGAGAAGCGAGGAGTGAATTTAAAGGAACGTGTAATGTAAGCAATAAAGAGAAGTGAAAGAAAAGAAGCAAATGGAAAACAAGTGCAAAGAATCAAGTGAGAGAATTTTACTTATATGGTGGACACATATTAGTAAAATTGGAAGAAACTTCTGCAATGTCATATCAAACATGTTTTGATGGTCATTTGTAAGAAAAAGAAAAAAAAAATTTTGCCAAAATTCTGCCTATAAAAACTAAGATAATCTCTTAAATTAATGAGGAACTCATATCATAAAATTTATATAAATTTGATTCATATAAATTAATATGATCTAAGATTATTAAATAACATGACTGAAATGCAATAAACGATATCTTTATATAAATATATATATATATATAGTTTTTTAAGTTTGATGACAATATTGCAATTAAAATTTAAAAAATGCAATATTGCTCAACTTGTATAATTATTTCTTATTTTAATTTTTTATGTTACTTATCTAATTATATCCTGTTACATAATTTATAAATTCAAACTCCTAATCTCAATCTTAATAGAGGGTGTAGTTATGATTAAGTTATCCCTTTGACCTACGTGCTAATTGTTTTGACTTTGTATAAGTGATAAGGTAGGTCTAAAGATAATAATAGAATTTAAAAAATTTGATATCTATTTGTATGATAATTTTTTTAAAAGAAAATTCTCATGATGTTTATTATAACAAAAACCTATTTTTTAGATGAATTGAGTTCTTTCATCAAAAGACTTCAGATCGACATGCAAAAAATTCAATTTCAGGGTTGTTCTCAGATGGAGGGGTTTGGTGTGAGGATGGGTTTGCAATTTCTAGAATAATCTCATATTAGTTTTTTGGTGTTGTTTCCGTTATTGCATTAAAGGATGGATGCATGTGATTATATAGATGTTAAAATATTTTAAATACATGTCCAACATACATTACGCAGCGGAATAAAACAATATAATCAATATATACATATTACAACTAAATCAAAAATAGTACAAGAATCGAATACATACCCTTATAGAAGATTTGGTGAAGATTTTTAAACTTTGAAGCTTGTTGAGCACACAATGAAATCCTCATTGAACAATTCTAAACTCCAATATTTGGTAGGATTAGAGTAGATAGAATAGTAGCCTTTGATGTATAATTCATGCAAAATTAAAACAAAAATAACACTTGAACTAGTTGAAGCATCAAATGCTTAAAAATTGAGTTTAGGGACCAAAATGTAACTTTTTATAAGTTTCCATTTTATCTTAAATGCAATGCACAAATTTTTCATTCAAAAATGAATTCTCCAACAAATAAACTCTTTCATTTATTTTTATTTAGCTTAACACTTCTATTTTAGACATATATGTCCATCATGAAGTTAAGCTTTTACCATGCAAGGCCATGTAAGCTTATGCATGGGTGACAAATTTTACTTGTGTTATTCATGCAAACACTTTGCATGGATGACATTTGTCGCATGCATGGCTGCTATGTGTGCATTTGTACTTTTTCATGCAATAGGGACTTCTTTGTAACATTTACAAACTATGGTTCCCACGTTTCAAATAGGTTTTAAAATACATCCTACTTTTTAAAGCCTTCCCGGATCGATCCGTATGATTCGTACCGCTACTCCACTACTCAATGACTATACTTTATATTGTGAGACTCTCTAGATTCACACCCATTTATCTTATGAAACACTTTCACAAGCCTGTGAACGATGCTCCATACACACGTTACAGATATTATAGAATGGCATATTGAACCATACAAGTTGAGGTAAACTATATCCGTATAGTACCTATATCACTTTTATCTTTGGAAGAGATATAAATCATCATCGTCAAATCTCTATATGCTCGACCGTAAACTTATCTCTAGATTTGTATTTTTGTAAACAATACCCGCAAATCTTTTATGATATTGTTTTATGGAAAACTCTTTTCTAGGTTTTATGCTTGTGGTTATAAGACTTTCTGAAATACAATCTCGGGGCATTAGGATATATAACTCACTCATATAAGCTGACAGATCCCATATCTATGCACATCGAACTTCATGAGCATCAGACCATACCTATCAACACCCAACGGTCAGACCATAAAAGGTCTTTGACATACGTGGAACCAAACTATAGTGGATTACTCTAAGCCCACCATGGCGCTCAGGTCAAAGTATCATGAATACTACTCAACTCGAAAAGACCCTTCATTAACGACTTTGTGGAATGTCTATTAGAGGTTCTCATGAGTCTGTTCAGTATCTAGTCCTTACTGAATACCTACATGCCTATATGGACTTTTGCTAAGTCCATGGTCTGCTAAGACTAACTATCTAAACAATTCAGATATAAACATACACTAATCTGGAAAGAATTCCGATTGAACCGTGTTAGTAACCATGGATCAAGAACGATGTTTTTAAGAACATATTACGTAATGACATTTCTTAGTACCATTTGCAACTTTTTACAACTACGTCATTACTATATTATTCTAAGTCTTTATCGTAATATATAGGGATAAGATCTACTGAACTTGAAAATATTCTGAGTTCAATGATTATTATGTGTATCCACTGTTTCCTTTACAGCTTCTAAAGTCGTAAGGTATTCTTCCTTCAAGGTAGAATCAGCTGTGGACGCTTAGTTAACACACTATTAATTGACTGATGCACTATTTAAGAGAACATATATCCAGATGTAGACTTTCCATCATCTGGATCACACTTTAAGTCTTAATTAATGTCTCCTCTCATTTATAAGTTACATTCTCTATGTATCAGAAACTTATCCTTTTTATCTCTACGATACTTTCGGATGTCTTTCACGACCATCTAATAGTCGTTACCTGAATTAGACTAATATTGGCTCATAACTTTTACAGCCATACTAATGTCAGGTTTCGTATATAACATGATGAACATCAAGCTACCTATAACTGATACATATACTAAGCTAGATACTCTTAACCTTTTCATCTTTCATCTAAGGAAACATTTTCCTAGAAAGATGAATGACATGTTTAAAAGATATATTAACTATCTCATAATTGTTTAGGTGCATGAGGATTGGAAGAGTCTTATTAGCTTCCTAATTACAGCTCTATCTCTATAAAGCTCTATAGCTAGTATATAAAAAGCCTTTCCCTAATCCATCATGGAGAAGTTTTTACTTATAACTCTTGACTGATTGTTACACGTCAAAATTATTTTCGATAATAACTATTATCCACGTAAATAACAAGAAAGACAATCATGCTCCCATTTTTCTTTCTTGACACACATGCTTCATTTTTATTCTTGATAAAACCAAACTTTCTAATTACTTAATCAAAATAAAGATTTCAACTTTGGAAAGCTTGCTTAAGTTTATAACGGACTTCTTTATTTTGCATACTAGATTAAAAGTCTTGCTAGATGTAAAATATTTAAGTCGTTCTGTGTATATCTCTTACTTGAGATTCCATTTTAGAACACCATCTTTACATCCATCCGCCAAATTTTAAAATCAAAATATGACCCAAAAGCCAATAAAATTCAAATGGACTTTAGTATGGTTACTAGTGAAAGTTTCCTCATAAATGATCCTTGATCTTTGAGTGTAATTTTTCCATATAAATGATCCAATTGCGTCCTATGCTTTTGTTTGTAAACTCATTTACAACCAATAGGAACTATTCAGCTCAACCAAGTTCAAGACTTGATTGACATGCATTGAGTCAATTTTGAAATTCATGGCTTCTTGTCATTTTTTGAATCGATGTCTAACATCATCTCTTTATAAGTCATAGGATCTTTTTATAACTAAGAAAAACTCAAAGCCATCTTCAAGCATCAAACATACCTTATATATAGCCTTGATATCTTTTCTGACTTACGTAGAGGATATGTTAAGAGGCTTTTCACTTGCTTGATTGAAATTCTATTACTGGTTCTATAATTCTTAGATTCATTTCACCAAGTTCAATCCTTCTATAATCCATACGACCCATGAGAAACTATTTTTCTAGGAAAATGATATTACAAGAAATGAACATTTTCTTCTTTCTAGATCATAGAACTGATATCCCTTAAAGTAGTTGGGATATTCATTGAACCGATACTTGTACCTTTTTGGTGCAAGTTTATCCTGTTAAGGTAACTTTTACATAAACAGGATAACCTCAAGTCTTAATATACTTAAGACTCAATTTTCTGCCAATCCATATCTCATACAAATTTTTAGAGATGGATTTTTGATGGAATTCAATTCAACAAATGAACAACAGTTTTCTATAGCATAACCTTATAGATATTTTTGAAGGTTGGTAATGCTCATTATTAACCAGACCATGTCCAATAAAGTTTGATTCATCCTCTTCAAAATAAGTTTATGTTGAGGAGTACCTGAATGATTATAGTAAGTAAAAATCTCATTCTTCTTTAAATAATGCATAAATCGATACTTGTACCTTTTAATACATAAATCAAAACCCTTTGAACATTTCAAAAACTTTTCAACTTGTGTTTCATCAAACACTTGTCTGCATCGTGTCATTCATCTATAAAGACAATGAAGTAGAAAAAATTACCTATAGTAGTGTGATTCATTGGACCACATACATCACTATGTATTAGATCCAAAAATGAATGATGAGCATGTATCATAAAATTTATATAAATGTTATTCATATAAATTAATATGATCTAAGATTATTAAATAATATGATTAAAATGTGACACGTCCATCATATAGAAGTTTATTCCCAAGTACATGATTATTGAAGCAATAAATAACCCTGTGATAATAGGGTCGATTCACATGGAAGTGGAATTAAAATTACAAACTATAAATACTCTAAAGATGATAAAGTAATATAAGACATTTGCAAATAATAATTCAAATAACCAATTAAATTGAATGCTAAGGTTAGGGAGATCCACTATTGGCATATGAAAGAAGAATATATACAACAATTAAAGTTCATCACCATTTATATATTAACTTGTATTTATTTCTTTTAATTATTATAGACCGAATATTGTTAATGGATTCAAGTATTCAATATGCCAATCTTTATATTTGTTTATAATAAATCAAGACTCTCACTTTACAAGAAATGGTATCTACGCCAAATCTTATAAATAGTTTTAAGAATTTATTGTGCCAATTATAAATTATTTTTATAATAAATCAAAATACACCACTTTACAAGAAAGTGTATCAATATTTCAAACAAAATAAATACATCATATATAAATTTGCATAACTTAAGAATGTAATATTAAATTCTAGAATAAGAGTTTAAGTATATCTTATTACCTTACCAAGAGTTTCACCCTTTCACCTTTAGCAAAATGAAAATTACTTAGACATAATAAAATAAATGAAACAGATGGAAGAAGATATAACATGAACTTTAGAATAACAAATGAAAGAAATAATACTATAAAGAGATAATATAAAAGACATGTGCTTTGAACTAAAATCTAGTTATCTAATTATATGCTTTGGACAAATAGGCCATCTATTTATAGAAAAACATAGATAAATCAAGACAAATAAAAAGAGAACCACTTGGACAATAAAAGTCAAGAAGGGTGGCAACTAATTTGTATTGATTATCATTAATACTCCCATTTGATTGTCCAATTTAGAATTGATATGGTCCAAATTAGCTTCCACTCAAAAGTAAAAGTTGTAGATAAGTCTCTGAACTTTTCAAATTGAGTTGTCTCATACATATTAGATACGCATATCTCTAGTTATAGGCCAAATACTAATGACTGTTTAGACTAGGCTTGTACTGCAGATTAGTGTTGTTCTAGGCTATTTTTCATTCTCTAAATGCTCGAATTATGAATTATTTCTTGAGAAATACATTATTTTAGTCCATTGAGTTATCTCTTTACAAGATCAACAATCACTTAGATTGGATTCCTAAGTAGAAATTATGCCCATTTTATCAAACCTGCCACAAAACAGTTAAAAGTTAATTATGTACAATAATATAAACATGCTTAAGTTAGGGAGATTAATGATACTAATAATATAAAACAATGATGTAAAACCCCTATTAAATGTATAATTTCAAGTGTTCATCACATCCCTAAGTAGCTTATTGCTAGTCCCTAGCAAGTCAAGCATAAATAAAATGTGAATACTACCTAAGTATTTCAAACAAAATGTCAATTTAAGATCACAATCGCTATTAAGGTTATTTTAGTCATAAGTTCTAAAATTGTGTGTGTGTAAATTAAGTCAAACCCATCTTACTACAAACCACAACATATATAATTAAAAATATTTTCCAAGTAAAAACCTCAACTCCATATTCTTATAGGTGAATAACTGTTTAAAGGGCTAGGATTTCATTCATAGAGTTAGGAAACAGATAATCGTTCAAGAAAATGTTACATTTAAGAACAGACAGACAAACAAACATTGATCCAAAAGATATAAAAATCAATCGTTTAGAGTCAAACCATTCTTGTCACATGCTAACTTCAAGACTTTAATTATCTTATGTGAATCTTATAAATAGAGTCTGGTGATAAAACGACTTCCTAATGACTTTTGTTTTCTAAATTTAAACAAAGACTTTATTGAACTGAATTGACTTCTTTTCTTTTCATTCTTTTTTATACTTTTTTTCTTTTTTTTTTGTTTTATTTTTTTTGGAAAACATAAGGAATCATTACACAATAAAAACAATTTCTCACCATAATACTTTTTCACAATTTTTTATCATCCTTCAGCTAGTTATCAAATCATTCTCATGCTAAATAATATCATTCTAAACAAAAATTAAACAATTTAAAAGATCAATGAAAGTTTATAAGATGTTATCTCAAACCTCTCTACTTGCTCACAAAAGATGTGTGAGTTTAGAAAAAAAATATATATATACTTAAACGTGAAAATTCTCTTGGCTATATATATTGAAACATCTATCTTACTAAAAGGCTTAATATTGTGCTCAAGAAATGATTCCAAAAGTTATTCTTTTGTAACCTAAATAGAAAAAATATTTACCAAATAGAAAACGTATTTACCAAAAACACAAGCAACAAACAAATATACATGAAATGTATTAAAAATAAATCGATTAAAATGTGTTTTAAAAGTTTAGTAATGTACTCTTTACTCTGCCACTTTAAAACTAGAATGCGTCTCAAGATTGCATAAATAAACCTTTTATTCACGCCATTCATATGAATTTTTTTTAAGAACAAAGTGATACAAAATTTTACACTAACATTATATATCAACTACCCTCACCCCCAACTAGATTGGGACATTGTTCTCATTGTCAAAATATAGAAAGAGTAGAGTATAAAAGATATCACCTGAAATATCTTTTATTGAAAATAAAACCTGTAACAAAATAAAATAAGTCATACAAAATGCTTAAAAGTACTTAAAAATAGAAAGGATACAAATAGAGAGTCAAATCTATCTTGTATTTCTTTTCACTGTCATCAGTATACCAATCTATTTGACGCATTGTTGGATTAGATAGAGGTATAAAAGCTTGTAATTTATTGAGTAACTAATTAACAGTTGAAGCAGAAATGAGGATTCGTCGTGCTATAGATGAGATGAATTATTTTTTCATCGTATAGTCAAGAAAAGATAACAACTAATTATAAAAACATCAACATTTAACAAACCAATGGATTTGCAATTGTGCCTATAAGAAAATTTAAAATTTTTTTCCAAAGTTTCGAAACCTCTAAGTAGAGCTATGAAGACACCAACATTGTAATGCATAAGAGACATTCGCTCATGCATTGATGATATATATAACTCATCCAGAATTATTTTTTCTAAAATATTCCTAACAGATAGAGCTTCTGGTATGATAACCAAAACTCGACTGCCTTTATTTTGTGCAACTGTTGGCATATACCCCATTAATCCATAACTACCTCCCTCATATACAAAATGAATTTTTTGCTCAGCTAACACCTTACCAAGGGTTTGTTATGGTTGGTACTTAAGTGCATCCCTGAATGTACATATACTTATGTATTTATATAAGTGTACAATCTCATTAAATCACTAATACCTATTTATATAGTATTATGCAATGTAACATTACAGACATTGTATGATCTGAAAGAGTTCAGATCTAATTTAAAAGAGTTTAAATAAAGGCCCATAGTTAGTCACACTGAGAGATTAGCATATGTCGTATCTAAACTCCTTTAGATCAGTGAGATACAAGTTTGAAGATAAGACATGAATGAACACATGGAGATTTGACAGTGATAATCTATATAATCTATATCCCTAGCACATCCAGGATACCATGACGAAAGAACTATATGTATTCGTTGTAACCTCAACTTATATGGTTCAACATGCTAATTTGTATATCCGTGACATATGCGTAGGACAATGTTCACGAACTCATGGAATAGTTCAATTTGACGAATCGGCCGTGGACCTAGGAAGTCTCGCGATATGGAGTGTACTCGTTGTGCACTAGAGCAACATGCTAGATTAAATTATTTAATCCAGCAATATCTAGCACTACCACGAAAATACGTGCGTGTCTATATTTAAGTGTTAAATACAATAATTAGTCAATAATTATTATTTACTAGTTATAATAACACGTGGTGCATTGTAGTCCCTCAGTTGAGTTTATCCAAGTGTGAGATTTAGTAGGACCCACTAAGGGGTAGACTTGGTAACTATTTATGAGGGGTAAAATGGTCATTTCACACAATAATTATTTAATTGTTAAATAATCCTTAATATCTCATTATTATATTATATTATATATTATTTTATTATATAATATTATTATATTAAATAATGCCATTTTGTTGGCATCCATTATTTATATTTTATTATTATTTAATATAATAATATTATTTTTTCATATAAGTGGTTTTGTTTAATATTATAATATATAATATTTTTTATTTCATATGAGATATATATACATTTGTGATGTGTGTGAATTGGGTGAGAAGGTGTGTGTCGGCAATGAAATGAAAGGAAATTCAATTTCCTTTGGGTGTCGAGAAGAAGAAGAAGAAGAAGAAGAAAGAAGAAAAAAAAGAGGAAAAATGTAATTATTTCATTTTTCTTTGTGGTACCGAGAGAAGCAATTGTGAATTGCTTCAATTTTTATTTCTTTTCCTTTTAGAGAAAAGAAAGAATACACAGAACCGATCATTTTAAGGGTTTAAGAGTTAAGCCCAATGCTGGATATAGAGCTATTGTTCTAGCTTACCAAGTCCACTGAGTTGGTGACTAGAACTGCCAACGAGTTAGTCTCCATGCGGACTTCGAGGATAAATGTGTATAATGTTACATGTTATAGTGATTTCTCAACCCTTTAAATATATTAATATGATTAATATATTATTTATTATGTTTATTGTATGATCTAATTATTCTGCAGCGTTAAATATGTATATGATATGTATTTTATGCAATAAACACAATTGCACATGCATACACCCACGTATATAAGATCCCCGACAGGGTTTCTGCTGCTTCTACAAACTTTCTAGTTTTCTTAGGGCTGGATCCATAAAAGACAAATTTTTATGAATATTGATGTTCCCTCCATTATTACACTCACCCTCTCCCTTAAATGGTTATGAATTTGTATGAAGACGTAGAAATAATACAATGTATTTATAAAACCTAAAGATGTTGCAATTTAAAGTTATATGGTAGTTAGTTGTTAATGGATCAGATTAAGCTTTAAATATAAAATATTTAAAATCGACTCTGGGTGGTTGGTTGTTGTTGAAGAAGATGTTTAAGGTTGAAATGAAACATTAAAAATAATAGCTACAGTAAATATGCACAAGTAGTTGTGATTGTAGCTCATATATTCCTTTGGTTTTACATTCAAAAATGACTTAATTGCCACTCTATGGGTCGGGAATAGGATTCGTATCCAATTTTCTTATAAATTGACAAACAGGGTCTTTTAAAGTCAGATTTTTGAGATTGTATCGCTCGTGTTCCTTTAGGAATATATCCTATAATACATGAATTGTAATATGCACATATCCACTAGGATGCGTCTCAAGAGTCAATAAGATATCATCCAAAGACTTCTTACTCAGGCCATCCTTAATAAACTTAATTTTATCTTCGCGATTTATAGACACCATTCTTAAAGTACAACAACGTGTGTTACAAGTCATACGTACACACTTGTAACAAACATTTAACCTTTTTGTCCTTTATATTTTTGTAAAAGAGCTTTTACCTAAGCCAGGTATGTAGGAAATTAATAAGTCTGAAAGCTAGCCTGCCAATCAAATTTTGGCTTCAATTAACCAATGTACATCAGTAGGTATATTCATAATTATTAATAACCTTAATCTTTCACATTTTGCTTAGTAAATTTTCTTTAAGGCATTTTGAGACAACGAGGGAAAATAGTTTTTCAAATTCATTAAAATGTCATTCATTTTTTTAGAAAAGAGAAGAAGAGAATGTATTAGTAATTATGAAAAACTGACAAAATCGACTTGAAATGTCACGGAGTACCATTATCCATCACTTAATCGGGGTACAAAACAAAACTTAATACAAAAATATTAAATTAACCTTATTGTCAGGTATGCATCTTCGAAATATTTGAAGAGATAATGATCATCCCAGAAAAACTTTCTTACCTCAGTTAGAAATGTATTTTTGTCTTGGCCATTCCATTGAGGTGGCATTTCTCCTATCCCAAGAAAATTAACAATATTAGCATACCAAGGCATTGTAATAGCAGAAAATAAAAATTCATCAAGAAAAGAGTCATTAATGGGTGTTATTTTTGTTGATGAATCTGGTATGAGTCTTAATAAAAGATCTACAACAATATTCATAACTCTCTTCTTATCCTTGATAGTGATATTAAATTCTTGAAGCAATAGAATCCATCAAATCAGTCTTGATTTTACATCCTATTTTGACATTAAGTACTTTACAGCAGCATAATTAGTAAACACAATAGTTGAAAAACCAATTAAGTAAGAATGAAATTTGTCTAATGTAAATATTACAACAAGTAATTCTTTTTCAGTTGTTTGTGTAATTCATTTGTGCATTTTTTAAAGTTCTACTTGCTTAATAAATTACATAGAGTTTGCCTTTATTTCTTTTTAACAATACAACACCAATAACATAATCACTAAGATCACACATGAGCTCAAAAAGCAAAGATCAATTATGAGATTGTATGATAGGAGCAGATGTTAAGAGGCCAATTAATTTTTCAAATCAATTTTGGCACTCTTAAGTTCGCTTAAATGATACATCTTTTGTTAAAAGGTTACAAAGAGGTATAGATATAACACTAAATATTTTTATAAACCTCCTTATAAATTCAATATGTCCTAAAAATGATTGGACTTATTTGATTATTTTTTGTGAAGTCAAATGAGCAATAAGTTCGACTTTTGCCTTATCCACTTCAATTCTTTTAAAAGACTACACGTCCTAAAACAATTTCAAAAGTGACCAAGTAATGACATTTTTCCTAATTCAACACGGACTATTTTCTTTACATCTTTTTAATACCTTTCCTAAGTTTTCAAAATAATTATCAAAAGAATTTCCAAACACAGTTAAATCATCCATGAAAACTTCTAAATAATGCTCAACCATGTCACTAAAAATGCTTAACATACATCTTTAAAATGTTTCTGGGGTATTACAAAGTTTAAACGACATCCTTCTAAAAGCAAAGGTCCCAAAAAGGCATGTGAATGTAGTCTTTTCTTGGTCCTCTAATGCCATGGAGATTTGATACTAACTAGAAGAGCCGTCTAGAAAGTAATAGAAAGGATGTCCTGCTTCTCTTTCTAAAATTTGGTCAAGAAATGGTAAAGGAAAATTGTCTTTTCTAGTGGCAGAGTTTAACTTCCTATAACTATGTAAATTTTCCAACTAGGTGAGACTCGAGTTAGCATTAACTCACCTCTGTTATTTCAATGACTGTGATTTAGTTTTTTTAGGTACTACTTGAGTAGGACTTACCCACTTACTATCTGAGATAGGATAGATGATTCTCATTTCAAGTAATTTGAAAACTTCAGCTCTCACTATCTTTTTCATATATGGATTTAATCTCCTTTAGGGTTGTTGGAAAGTTTTGGCATTATCCTCTAAGTGTATTCTACGTGTGCAAATCAAAGGATTAGTGCCTTTCATGTCTTTTAAAATTCACCCAATTACTTTTTTATACATTTTTAATACTTCAATTAGCACACCTTCTTGTTTGCTTGTGAGTGTAGAAGAGATTACAACTGGGTAAGTTTATTTTTCTTAAATAAATGCATATTTTAGTCTTTCAAGTAACAGTTTCAACTCCAACTTTAGAATTTCGTTATACTTATCCACATTTTCTCCTAATTCTTCAAACTTTGATTTCAATCCTTTATTTTTGATCACTTGTGCGCAGTCAAGTAAAGAATGTATATTAGAGATTTCAGGATCTAATTGCATATTTGTCTCAAATGAATTCATTAAACACAATTTTAAGGGATCAGTAGAACTTACTTTTGAATAAGATCCTCAATAATCATTTCAATTATGTTGGCTTCTTCACTTTTATCTTCCTTCTCATGTGGTTACTTACACATATTGAAAACATTGAGCTCAAGTGTCATGTTTCCAAATGAAAGCTTCATTACTTTATTCTTGTAATTAATCAAAGCGTTAGAAATTGCTAAAAATGGACGACCCAAAATAACAGGTATCGAATTATATCTTTTAACAGGTTTTGTGTCCAAAATAATAAAATCTACAGGATATATGAGTTTATCAACTTAAACTAAAACATCTTCCACTATCTCTCTTGGAACTTTTATTGATCTATCGACAAGTAAAAAATTACAAAAGTTAGTTTTAACTCACCGAGATTGAGCTGTTGATAGACTGAATATGGTAGTAAATTCACACTAGCACCAAGATCAAGTAAGGCTTCTTCAATTGTATGACTTTTAATATTGCATGAAATTGTAGGGCAACCAGGGTGTTTATATTTCAAAGCATTATTGTTCTGAAGAATGCCACTTACTTGTTCAACTAAAAATGTTTTCTCTTTTACATTTAGTTTTCTTTTTATTGTATATAAATCTTTCAAAAATTTTGCATAAGAGGAAACCTGTTTAATAGTATCCAATAAAGGAATATTAACTTTTACCTGTTTGAAGATTTCAAAAATTTCAGGATTATGATTCAACTTCTTAGCATTACGTAATGCTTAAGGAAATGGGAATGTAAGTGGGGGTTTGGTGTTTTCTTCACTAGGTGTAGGTTCAACGCTTTCCTTACCCTTAGAGATCGATTCATCATTCTCATAAAGTTCGGGAATGTGTTTTTTCAACAACCTTACCGTTCTGAAGAGTGATAACCACTTTAACTTGATTTATGTGTTGGCTTCTTAAATAATATGCATTTGAGTTGTGTTGTCCTTTGGGATTTGGTTGTGGTGAGAAGGAAATTTTTCTTTCTCATAAATGTTCAGTGCATATGCAAATTTAGCAAGAGTATCTTTCAAATCAACAAATGTTTGAGCATTTTGAAAATTAAAAGACTCTTGCTTTTCAATGAATGCATGCAAAGTTTCTTCAAGATTTTTCTTAGGAGATGGGACATATGGTGCATAACCTTGGGAGTTTTAAATTTTTTTATGTGATTGAAAAGGTAGTTGTGAAGCCTGTGCTTAAGTTTCATTCCTCCAATTGAAATTCGGGTGATTTCTCCAACAAGGATTGTAGTTTTGTGAATATGGGTAATGATTTGACTGCTTTAAACATTTTTAGATCATTGACTTATTAATGGAGACATTCTCTAAATGTAGACAAAGTTGGGTAATCATTGGTAGAGTGATCATAGGTTTCACAAATGTAACAGATAATTTCTTAAACAGATTTTAATTGACCATTCTTTTTTATTTTTAAGGTTTTGACTTTTCTAAATAGAGATGCTAATTTGGCTTGAAGGTCATGGTCTTCTTTAAGATGATAAATACCCTCATTAAATGCCTTACAAGTACCAGTAGTGTTTCAATTTTGGGCTTTTTTTGCTAGTAAGTCTAGATAATTTATTGCCTCTTCTGGGTCTTTATCCTTAAATATTCTATTACATATTATTTCCACCATTAGCCTAACTTGGGGCATTAAGCCCTTGTAGAAATTTGAGAATAATCTCCAAGTTTCAAAGTCATGTGAGGACATATATTAAGTAATTCTTTATACCTTTCTTAACATTAGTAAAGGGTCTCTCCTAGCTTTTGCGTAAAATTAGTAATTTGTATTTTGAAAGAATTTGTTCTTTGGGGAGGAAACTTTTTTTTCTTAGAAATTGTTGTTGCATCTCATCCCATGAAGAAATGGATACTGGCCTAAGGTTTTGTAGCCATGTTTTAGCTTTATCTTTTAAAGAAAAAGGAAAAAGTTTAAGTCGAATTGTATTCATGCTACAATTTAGGTCATTATACATGTTACACATTTCTTCAAATTCTCTTAGATGTAGGTAAAGGTTCTCTACATTTAAGCCATGAAAAATGAGTAAAAGTTGGATAATGCTTAGCTTAAAGTTAAAATGTGTTGCACCTGGAGGAAAAACTAAGCAAGATGGTGCATCTGTTTGTGTAGGGATCATGTAGCCTCTAAGTGTCCTAGGTTGGCTATGGTCACTATGTTGGGACTGATTGTCACCTGGAGGAAAAACTAAGCAAGATGGTGCATCTGTTTGTGTGGGGATCATATAGCCTCTAAGTGTCCTAGGTCGGTTATGGTCACTATGTTGGGACTGATTGTCTCCTAGGCCTATGAGTCCTTTAATTTGGTTATCGGTCATAGTGTTACTTGGTGAAGAATCTCAAAACCAACAAATTATATAAATTATCAAAAGAAGTTTTAAAATTATCTTTCTCCAAATGATGAGAATTAGGATCTCAAAACCAACCACTCATATAAAGAAATACAATAAAATATGATAATAATAAATATTACAAATAAGAGAAAAAAAGAAATAACTTATTAAATAAAGGCAAATAAAATAGGCAAGGCTAACAATAAAATAAAAGTTAGAGAAATAGTTAGAAGTTAGATTAGCCAATGTTAGATTAGGATAATAAAAAGTTAGTAAACAAAGAGTAGGAGACAGCCTTTCATGAAAATAACAAATGAAGAATAATTAAAGTAAAGCAAGTTAGGAGACTTAACATTCCATAAAAAAAACTTAGTTAATTTCACTTCACCCGTAATGGCGCTAAAAACTTAACACGTCTAAAATATAAGAGTTTATTCCCAAGTATAAGATTGTCAAAGTAATAAATAACCCGATGAGAGCAGAGAAGTGGAATTAAAATTATAAATATAAATACTCTAAAGACAAATAAAGCAATATAACTCGTTTGCAAATAATAATTCAAATAACCAATTAAAATGAATGCTAAAGTTAGAGGGATCCACTCTGGTATATAAAATAAGAATATATTAAACTCTTTTTATAACTCAATTAGAATCCTCACACAAATGAGGTTTCAATAAAAAGATATTACAATTAAAGTTCATCACCATTTATATATTAACTTATATTTATTTCTTTCAATTATTATACACCAAATCCTAATAATGGGCTCAAGTATTTATTATGCTAGTCTTTATATTTTTTCACAATAAATCAAGACTTCCACTTTACAATAAACGATATTTATACTAAATCTTGTAAGTGGTTTCAAGAACTTATTGTGCTAACTACAAAAATTGTCTATAATAAATCAAAATACACCACTTTACAAGAAAATGTATCAATATTGTAAATAAAATAAATACACCATATATAAATTTTTATAACTTAAGAATGCAATATTAAATTCTAGAATAAGAGTTTAAGTATATCTTATTACCTTACCAAGAGTTTTACTTTTTCACCTTAACAAAATAAAAATTACTTGGACATAATAAAATAAGAGAAAAAAGATGGAAGAAGAGATAACATGAACTTTAGAATAGTAAATGAAAGAAATAATACTACAAAGAGATAATGCAAAAGACAAATATTTTGAACTAAAATCTAGCTCTCTAGTTACATACTTTGTGATAGGACCCGACCTGAAATCCTCTACTGTAGATCCTCGCGGCTCTGTCGGGCACCTCGACTGAAGTTCCTCAGAATATAACTGTGTAAGTTGAGAAATTCTGAGAGGCAAACTCCCTTTTTAGTTCTTACTATTACTAAGAAAATCTTAGAATATATATGGAAATGACTTCGTAAAATTTAAAATAAAAAGGGCAGAGTTTCCTTTATTTTTCTAAAAATCCAATTTAAAACATACAAAGAATTACATTCTATTTCAATACAACTTCTCAATATCTTTAAATAGGACCTCCGATCCTTTTTAAAACTAAATCCATCTCAATTCAACAATTTCATTTTTGATCAAAAACTAGCATACTAGTAAAACGTAAAACGATCATCACAATATCGAAATCTCTTCTTGTTTGTTCAAAATATATGTACAATACACAAGCCTATACTACTATATAGAAAGCAAAAAGAGAGCTACTTAGCATATTTACATTTACAAAAATGATCTTCAGATTTGGCCCACTAATTAACAATAGGAGAATCAGCAGCTTGCGTATCAAGACCTGCACCTGAAAAGGGGATTTATAAAACATAAAACACAAAACGAGTGAGCTAAAGGAGTTTAGTGAGTGCATTTAAGACTTCAAATAAAATAACATTCTGCATAAATATTAAATTCTAAGGACATGCATAAATCATGTTTCCAAAACTTGTATAAAGCAGTAAAATAGTTCTAACATCATAAGCTGATGAAATCTTGCCGAGAGGGTTTTATTTACTTCTTTAGAAAATAATATCCAAAATCTGTAAAACATAATAACTAGCATATACATATAAATGCATGATATGCGATCGGTAGATCGAAAACTATTAAAGCCCCCACTCGGCCATTTTCTTTCAAAACTGTACCAATGGTAACCCTAAAGCTCTATACTCACATAGCGACTCAACTAGCACCCCGCACACGTGAGCAGGTCATGGGGCGTCTCAGCTAGCAACACCCACTGTGACATCTTAAGATATCTCACTGGCTATGCAGCAGAATCCTACATCGCATACATATAGTGAGACAATACCCCGTACACATAGAGCGACTCACATGACTCGATAATCCGACTTCCCAGAGTTAGTGAAACACCCCCCAAAACCTGCCCATGTGTACGGGATATACCGGCCTGGTCTTAAACCATCACCATCATTGTAATCTGAGGGTACCAATGGCCTTTTGAAACTAATGCAGTAGTTTTAAAGCTGTTTCTTAAACTGAACATGTAACAACATATCTATGGATATATATCAAAATCATAATCATGCTTATGCATTAAAAACACATAAAACATACAGTTTCATTATGCGGAAACATAATAAACGAAAGATAAACAAAATGACAGATTTTCACTCACAACCGCTCCAAGTTCAATTTCGCTATGAATTTCTGCTCCCGTTACTGGTCTCGATTTTCTTCACCTACACGCCATAAATGACATTTAGAACCAAATCAAATGCTAGAATCTCATTTAACTACTAAATGCCCTAATCGACATACAAAGTCCGGATGGATACTACTTTTTGATTTTCATTTACAGAGTCATTTAATCTAACCTAACTCACCATCGAACGCCCTAAAATTTGCTTAACACCCTATAACTTTGGTTGGACATTATTGCCCTTCACCTTACCAAAATGGACAATTATGTCCCATTTTCTTCATTTTTTTTATTTTTCATCAACCAAATCTATTCAATTTACATAAGGCACCATTTATACACCACAATTCAACCACAACACAACTCAACCAATTTCATTCTAATGCCCTAATTACAACTAATTGAAGTCTCTACATCAAAGGCACCCAAAACCCTAATTCTTACATTGCCAATTTCTTTAATTTGACGACTTTTTCAAAATCCACACTAGAATTCAACTCAATCTAAACCAAGAACACACACAAGAATATCAATTGAAGCAATCTTAAAAGTTCACATATCAACCTCACGGGACAATGTTTTTCTTACATCTTTTTCTTGGATTTTCACTAATGGAGGCTTCAATTGATCTTAGAAACTTGTACTTGACCTTATTTTAGCTTGATTAAGCATGAAAAAATTTTAAAATTTCACTGTAGCAGCCCCACCTTTCTCTTGGTCAAATTTTGCTTTTCTTGTTCTAAAATGTTTGCTTTTTCTCTCATGAAATTTCTACACACTTCTACTATATATATAGAGCTCCCTCAATTGATCAATTTATCTCTCAACTTACTCTAAATTTCTAATTTTTCATTGGTTGAAAACTAAATATGTAATTGGTTCCTTTATAACTATTTAGTTAGAATATTCAAAGGAACTAACTAGAATTCCCAACTTTGCAATCCATGAACTTGCCTCTAATTGGTCTATTCTCTAATCTTTGGATTGTATTTCTCAACCGAGGCTTGTTCCATACATAACCTTTAAATGAAAATTCATGTAGTAAATTAAAATTTTCTTTTCCAAGCCAATAGAGAAAAATTTCAAAAATATTCTAGGGTCGTCTGACCTCCAACTGAATGTGAAATTACCAAATTAGGTCTAATATCTCTCACACGCACCATAGAAAAAAAGTTTCTAATAGGGTTAGAATCGAGTAACCACATGGTGTCTTTATTACTCTATACCGAAATCTAAGCGCTATTACTATTAATAAGGATTGGATATTACACTTTGGGCATAAATAGGAAAACTATTTATATAAAAATATGGATAAATCAAGACAAATGAAGAGGGAACCACTTGAATGATAAATGTCAAGAAGGGTGGCAACTAATTTAAATTAATTATAATTAATGCACCTAATTGATGTCCAATTTGAAATTGATGTGTTCTAAATTAGTTTATACTCAAAAGAAAAAAGTTGTAGATACGTCTCTTATATTTTCAAATTGAGTTATCTCATATGTATTTAGATACGTATTTCTCTAGTTATGGGCCAAATACTAATGACTATTTGGACTATGCTTGTATGGCAGATCAATTTTGTTCAAGGCCATTTGTCATCCTTTAAATGCTTGAATTCTAAATTTCTTGTGAAATACAATATTTTATCCCATTGAGGCATCTCTTTATAGGATGAAGAATTACTCTAATTGGATTTCTAGATAGAAATTTATGTCCATTTTATCGAACCTACCACAAAATAGTTAAAAGTTAATTAGGTACAATATTGTAAATATGCTTAAGTTAGAGAGGTAAATGATACTAGTAATACAAAACAATAATGTAAAACCCTAACTAAATGTGTAATTTCAAGTGTTTATTAAAATAAAATAAATTATACCTTTATATAAATAATATTATATATATTTTTAAGTTTTATGACAATATTGCCATTAAAATTTAAAAGTGTAGTACTGCTCAATTTGTATGATTATTTATTATTTTAAATTTTTTATGTTACTTATTTAATTATATCATATTATATAATTTATAAATTCAAACTCATAATCCCAATCGTAATCGAGGGTGTAGTTATGATTAAGTTATCCCTTTGACCTATGTGCTAATTATTGTGACTTTGTATAAGTGATAAGGTAGGTCCAAAGATCGTTATAAGGAATTTAAAAAATTGATTTCTATTTGTATGATAATTTTTTTAAAAGAAAACAAACTGATGTTTATTATAGCAATAACCCATTTTTTAGGTCAACTAAGTTCTTTCATCAAAAGGCTTCAGGTTGACATGCAAAAAATTCAATTTCAGGGTCAGATTGAGGGGTTTGGTGTGAAGATGGATCTACAATTTCTAGAATCATCTCAGATTATTTTTCAGTGTTGTTTTTGTTAGTGCATTAAAGTGTGCATGCATGTAATTGTGTACAAGTTGAAAATTTTCAAATGCATGTCTAACATACATTATGTAGCGGGATAAAACAATATAATCAACATATACACATTACAACTAAATCAAAAATAGTACAAGAATCGAATATATACCCTTGTAGATGATTTGGTGAAGATTTTTGAACTTTGAAGCTTGTTGACCTCACAATAAAGTCATTTCTTGAATAATTCCAGACTCCAACATTTGGTGAGATTAGAGTAGTAGAATGGTAGCCTTTGATGTATATTTCATGTAGGAATCAAAACAAAAATAACACTTGAGCTAGTTGAAGAATCAAATGCTTAAAGATTGAGTTTAGGGATCAAAATGTAACTTTCTCAAAGTTTCAATTTTATCTCAAATGCAATGCACAAATTTTTCATTGGTTTTTATTTAACTTAACACTTTCATTTTGGACACATGTCCATCATGGAGTTAAGTTTTGACTATGCAACGCCATGTAAGCTTATGCTTGAGTGACAAATGTCACTTATGTTATCCATACAAACACTTTGCATGGATGATATTTATCACATGCATGTCCATGCATGCTACCATTTTTCACACAAATAGCCATACATGGATGCCATGTGTGCATTTTTACATTTTCATGCAATAGAGACTTATTTGCAACATTTACAAACTATGATCCCCGAAATCTTC
Organism: Ailanthus altissimus; assembly: GCA_946807835.1. NCBI lineage: Eukaryota > Viridiplantae > Streptophyta > Magnoliopsida > Sapindales > Simaroubaceae > Ailanthus > Ailanthus altissimus. The sequence goes on from OX327684.1 coordinate 12,594,220, forward strand.
TTGGATCGATCCGTACGATCCTTACTGCTACTTCAGTGTTCAATGAGTACACTTCATATTGTGAAACTCTCTAAGTTCACACCCATTTATCTTATGGAACACTTTCTCAAGCCAGTGAACGATGCCCCACACACACGTTACAAATATTACAGAACGACGCGTTGAACTATACAAGTTGAGGTCAATCATATCCGTATAATCCCTCTGTCACCTATATCCTTGGAAGAGAAGAGATATAGATTATTACCGTTAAATCTCTATATGCTCGACCGTGAATCCTTCTTTAATGGAGGATCTTCATCCTGACATTTCTTAGCACCATTTACAACTCTTTACAACTACATCATTACTACATTATTCTTAGGTTTTTGTCCCTATTTCAGACAAGGTTCTAACTGTTGGAGCTGGTGCTCACGTGCCATTCCAATATTGTATGAATAATAATTGTTAATATTTATACAATAAACATTTTGAATAAAAATTGTTAATATCATATTTATATGGTATAATGCTTGTAACATTACAGACACTATTTGATTTGAGAGATTTCAGATCTGGTTTAAAGGAGTTTAGACCAGAACTAATAGTTAGCAAAGCTGAGAGTTATAAATGCTAAGAGCTAGCACTGTTAAGAGTTATAAGTTTATAAGAGTCAGCGAGGTCTAAAGAGTTAGAACCTTATCTATAATGGGACAAAGACCTGAGAGTATACTTATAATGATATAATTTCAAAGAGTTACAATAGGTGCTAAGAAATATCATTATGTAAGTATGTCTCAAACATAATGTTCTTGATCTATGATCACCAATGCGGGTCCATCGGTGAATTCACTTTATATAAATTAGTGTATGTCTATATCTGACTGGTTCCGATGGTTGTTCTTAGCTGACCATGAGCTTAGAGCTTGTATAGGCATGCAGGTATCCAGTCAGGACTGGATACTGTACAGACCCACGAGGACCCCAATAGATATCCTATGAAGCTGTCAAAGGAAGGTCCCCTAAAGTTGAGTAGTATTCATGGTTCTTTGACCTGAGCGTCACGGTGGACTTGTGAGTGATCCATCATGCTTTGGTTCCACATATGCCAGAGACCTTTCATGGTCTGACTGCTATGTGTCGCTGGATATGGTCCGATGCTCATAGAGTTTGGTGTGCGTAGATACTAGATCTGTCAGCTTACGTAGGTAAGTTGTATATCCAATGCTCGGAGATTGTATTTCATAAAGTCTTGTGGCCACAAGCATAAACCCGGGAAAAGAGTTTTCCACAGGGTTAAATAATATAGCAAAAGTGTTTGCGTATATTTTTTAATCGAGATACGAATCTGGAGATATGATTATGGAGGAGCAAATGGAGATTTGACGGTGCTGATTTATATCCCCGCACATCCAGGGTATAAATGATGGAAAGATTATACGTATATATTATGACCTCAACTTGTATGGTCTAACATGTTGATTTGTAATATTCGTAACGTGTGCGTGGGGCATCGATTACAGATTAATGGAATAGTTCCATTTGACAAATCTGGTGTAGACCTAGAGAGTCCCAATATAAAATATACTATTTGTGCACTTGGGTAGTTTACCGTATTGAATGGTTCAATATAGTATAATTCAGCAATTTACTAAGGTTAAGTTAACTAAAGTATATGGTTAAATGGTGGGACTTACTTTAGGTTAACTTGGTAACCTAGTAAGGACATAAATGTAATTTCACTTTATAATTATTTAATTGTTAAATAATTAAAATAAATATTTATTTATTTAATTGTTAAATAAATTATTTAACTTAACCATGGTTAAAGGTTAACCTAACCATGGTTAAGTTAGTTACTATGGTTAGAATATTTAAATATTTATTAACTTAAGGGTTAAGTTAAACTAACCTAACTAAGGTTAAATATTAATTAAGGTTAGGTTAAGTTAAATTAAATGCAAATGAAATTCAAATTAGTTTGAAATTTATGCATTATTATATAAAGAGAAATGAAATTCAAAATTGATAAGTTTTTAGTTTTTAGATTTTGCAATTTTTGTAACCATTTCAATTTGAGAAATTGGAATTCTTTGTTCTGTGTTTTAAGTATTAAAACAACAAAACAAATATATAATGGTTACTAAATGTAATAACTAAAATAGATTTGTTTTAATTGTTCAAGAGTTGAACAAAAGATAAAACAAATTAATTTAATTTAATTAAATACAAATGTTAATTGTTTTTGGTTGGCTAAAAAATTAAGAGAGAAATGGAGAACGAAAATTGAAATGTTTCAAGAGTTGAAATCATTTCTGATCATCATCTTCTTCAATTAATTTAGCCATTAAAACATGAATTAAATTTATTTTTATTCAAGAGTTGAATAAAAGGAAAAACAAATTTAACTAAGTTAAAGAGTTTAACTTTGAATCAAGTTTAAGAGTTAAACTAAATGCTGAATTAACATACTGTTATTCTAGACAATCAAACCCACCCTTGTTGATTGTTAAGATTGATCAAAGTTTCATTTCATGGTGGACTTCAAGTAAATTAATTCAAAGGCTTCATGGGTTATATTTCTCAATCTCATTTTTTATTTGATAAATATGTATTACATGTGTTCATTGTATTAATTTTAATCTTCCGCTGTGCATATATATGTATGAGATATGTATATTTTTTGTATGATAAACACATCCCACATGCAAGCACCCTAGAATAATCAACACCCAACACTAACTCTATAGAATTGCTAACTTTAGCGTTAACCTAAACTCTTTTAGAAGAGATCTAAAAATCTTTAAATCTACAATGTCAGAAAAAGTTACAAGCTTCCCACCATATGATTATTTATTAATGATTATTATTGAAATGTTTACTGTATAATGGAATGGCACATAAACACCATCTCCAACAGTTTCGGTCTTTCCAACCGTTAACCTAAACTCTTTTAGAAGAGATCTAAAAACTTTTAGATCTACAATGTCAGAAAAAGTTACAAGCTTCCCGCCATATGATTATTTATTAACGATTATTATTGAAATATTTACTGTATAATGGAATGGCACATAAGCACCATTTCCAATAGTTTCGGTCTTCCCAACCAATTGATAGCATGTTTACAGATGTGGTTGATGCTATTCAATCGTGTCTTAATGGAGTTCAAAGGCGATGGATACAAAGTTTACAAAAGATGAAATTCATGGGGTTGTTTTCTTTATGGGGTCATTTAAGGTCTCGAGTTCAGATGGTTACATACAATATTTTTTTCAATATTTTTGAGTGATTGTTAAAGTAAAAGCTGTTAGGGTTTTTTTGAGGATTCTTAATGATGGCCATTCCTTGGTTGAGTACAATCATACTACTGTGGTTTTGATATAAAAAATTCCTTCACCTACAAAGGTAATGAACTTTAGACCTATTAGTCTGTGTAATATTCTTTATAAAATAGCTTCTAAGTGCATAGCTAATAGGCTAAAATTAGTGTTGCCCGATATTATTTTGCCTGATATCACAGCCAATGTTATTTTAGCTTTTGAATTACTACACTCTATAAAGAGTCAGCGAGTAGAAAAATTTGATTTTTTAAATTTAAAACTAGATATAAGTAAAGCTTATAATAGGGTGGAGTGGCATTTTATTCTATGTTGATGGAGAAGTAGGGGTTTAGTAATCAATGATGTCAACTTAGCATAATTATGTGTCAATATTCCACTTTAATTTCTTAGTCAACGGTGAGTTGACTAGATGGGTTCAACTATTTAGAGGTTTGAGACAAAGGTGTCTTTTATCTCTTTATTTATTTCTTTAGCTGTGCTGAAGGTTTTCATTCCCATTTCAATAAACTGAGATGCGAGGGGCTTTTATGTAGTTTTGCATGTTCATGTAATGGTTCACGAGTTACTCATCTTTTATTTTTCTACAAATGATAGCTTGGTATTCTACGAGGCTACCTTTAAAAGTTATTTTACTGTTAAGAATATTTTACCTATTTATGAGAAGGTTTATGGGCAAAAATCAATTTTGAGAAGTCCATGCATCTCTTCAAAGATTCAACGGAATATTTTATAGCTTTTTAGGTCATCGGATGGTGTTATGCATGGACTTCTTATATAGGGTTATTTGGGTCTTCCTTCATATATAGGGGTTAGACATGAAATTGGTGTTCCAACATATTGTAGAGAGGGTGTGGCGCTGCTTGCAATTATGGAAGATGAGGTTTTATTCAACTAATTTTTATTAGTCTTGCTAAAGGCTATATTATTAATGCCATTCCTACTTATTCTTTGTAAATTTTCAAGCATTCATAATCAATTATTTCAAGCATATCACAACTGATTCGAAAGTTTTGATGGGGTACCAATGGTGAAAAACTAAATTGAAGTGGGATGCCATTTGTTTGTCGTTGGTGGATGGTAGCCTTGGGCTTAAAGATTTCGTGGATTTTAATTATGCTTTGATAGCTAAACAAGGGTGGCGAATTCTAACACAACCTTCGTCTTTAGCTAGTTGTATTCTTAAAGCCAAATACTTTTCGCAATTTAATTTTCTCTGGGCTACGTGTTCGTATAGGTGTTTATTTATGGAGGAGTTTTATTTGGGTTTGAGACTTATCAAAGCGGGGTGTTCGTTGGCATAGGCGGTATGGGTCCTCTATTTCTATGTTCAACAATCCATGGTTACCACGATCACCATCGTTTTTTCCAATCATACTTAGCTTCGACAGGGATATTTTTCTTATTTCTAATCTAATGACTGAAGATGGGTATTAGAACTTATATATGGTAAATGAACTGTTATAACATGTGGATGTGGCATCAGTTACTTCCATACCTACTGGTAGCCTTCATGTAAATAATAAACTTCTACGGCATTTTTCTTCATCGAGTAAGTATAGTGTCAAATCTGGTTATAGAGTGGCTAGGATGATTAGTTTGGGAGCTTCTCAGAGTTCTTGTGGGTGGGAATCCCCTTTATGGCATTGGTGGCGGAAGCTATCGTCTTTAGTGGTTCCTCTGAAATTAAGTTGTTTATGTGGCAGGGATTTCATAATAATCTTCCATTGGGGTACAATCTATTTCATCGGCATGTCAATGTTTGTAAAGTTTGTTTCTGATGTGGTGAAGGGGATGAAACTACATTTAATGCTTTGTTTTCTTATTCAGAGGAGGAAGAGATTTAGAACTTTAGTGTTTTTGGTGTGGTAGTTTCAGAGTTTGAAGGTTCTGACTTAGGGGATTTTTTTGTTACATATCTTTCGGTTAAACGTGTCCGCCTGAAGAGTTGGAATTATTTTCAGTATTAATATAGAATTGCTAGAATTATCAGAATGACCAGCTTTATGCTGCTTTGCATGATTCGACAAAGAATATTTTAGCAAAGGATGGGTTCCACTTGTATGAATCATGAATCTTTAAAGGGTGGGGTCAAAGGTACTGGTAATGGTAGAGCTGTCAATTGTGGTAATGGAGGGCCTGATTCCGGTGGTAGAGTTGTCAATGGTAGTTCTTGTAATCGGGGAGCTGGTTTTGGGTTTAGAGCATCAACTTTTGGAGAAACTGGAATTGCTACATTAAATTTGGGTTACGATGAGGCTGTTGGAGCTGGTTATAGTGGGGATGTCAGTGGGCCTGCAGGAGTTGTAGGAACAAATATTAAACACAGTGGAACTAATGTTCGTAGAGCTATGTTTGGTAGAGATGTTAATGTTTAAGCTAATGATGTTAGAGTTAATGGACATGGTGGTGCAATTAACATAAATAGAATTGTAGTAGCTGGGGAAGGATTTGTAGCAGCTGTTGTTGGAGATGATGGGGCTGCGGAAGCAAATTTTATTTGTTGTGGGGCTGGTTATGGCAGGGATGTTATTGGTGTGGCTGCTGAAGTTGTAGGAACAAATATTAGATGCTTTAGGACTGTTGGAGTTGGGTTTAATGGATCTAATAATCGTGGAACTATTCATGGTAAAGCAGTTAATGTTGATTCTGTTGTTATTGCTGGAGTTGTAGCAGCTAGTAAAAGAGTTAAACGGGGGTATGTAGCAGTTAGTGATGAAGTTGCTAAGCTACATGTAGAGTTATTGACTATAGTGCGAGTATGGTTGGTGCAAATCGTGTATGGCTACCTTCTCCTTAAGGTGCTTTTAAGGTAAATATTGATGCTGCTATTAACGTCGAAGGGAATATTTTTTTGTGTTAGATGGGTTTTTCGTGATTCTTCAGGTGTGATACTGTTGACCTCGACCAGGTCTCTTATAGCCTCTTATTCGATTTTCTCTGCTGAATATTTTGAAATGATGCATGCTTTTCAAATGGCAGAGTATTAGGGAATTATTTTAGAATTATTTTTGTATATTTTTTATTTTATATATATATATATATTATTAATATAAAATATTATTTTTTATTATGTATATTATTTTTTTATTTTATAATAGGTTATAGTTTTTATAAAGATTTTATTGTACAGTTTTATATTTACAGTGAAATATACTTTATTTATATTTCTCACATATTATCAAAACTTTAGTTTTTTCTCTGTCACTTTGTTTAGCCGGAGATTTGCCATAATTTTTTTAAAATCTGTCAGAATTCATCGGAGTTTTTTTTCGAAAAGTCACCGAAAAACTCCGAAAGCTTACTGTGTTAGGCACCGCCCATCTCAGATTACTTAGAATCTTTCGGCTGTTTCAACGCCACCGGACGCGTCACCGAAACACCACTGCCGCCGACCACTGTCACTTCAGATCCTGGCTGTTCTATGGCGACGTGACTGACACCTCCTTGACCAAAAGAATCCTCAGTCATTGGCCGTTCATACGCTATCGAGTTTACACTAATCGAAGGTCGGAGCTGGCAAGACGCGCCACCTGAAGTTTATGATTTTCTGTTAAGGGTCTTATTTACAAATTTTTCAGTATTTCAAGGTTACATTGTAATTTTCTATTCTTTTAAAGAATTTTTGTAATTTCTAATTATTTTTGGGAATTTTTACAATTATAATATTTTTAAAGGTTATTTTGTAATTTTAGAAAAGTTTAGGGGTTTTTTTGTAATTAATATAAAATTTAGGGGCCAATTTATATTTACTCAAAATTGAGGGGTCAATTTATAATTTTTAAAAGTCTGGGGCGTTAACTTATAATTAGTACAAGTTTAGGAAATAAGTTGTCATGAATAAAAAAAAGGTTTTGAAATTTATGGATAAGTGTGACACTTCTAGGTGTTATTCTACTGGTTTTGCTCTACCTAAGCCATACCATATGCCTGGATCATTTTAAGGTGCTGCTTTTACAAGACATGTTGTTACTATTACACAGGATAGTGTCAATCGTTTCCCTAATAACTTTGAATCTTTACTCCGTCTACTCCTTTACAATTCTGGTAAATCCTTAATTTTTGCATCCTCTAATATTTTAGGTAATTCTTCTTGGTATTTTGACTCTGCATGTTATAATCACATGACTTATGATTGCCCAATTTTCTCCTTTAAAACTCTTAATTCCTAATGTTCCTCTCATTGAAGTTAACTATGTTGGTCAAGTGTCTTGCCATAATCTTTTTATATCTCACACTTTTTTTATTTCTAACCTTACATTAAATTTTTTATCTGTTGGTCAATTATGCAAATTTGGTCTTAATGTCTTGTTCACTAATTTTGGTTGTTGTGTACAGGATCTAAAGACAGGTCGGACGCTTAGGACAGGCCGTAAGGTTGGACGTCTGTCTGAACTTATTTCTTTAGATCTATCCTTTTTATATCTTCGTCTACAACATCTACCTTTTCAGTCCTTCATTACATCTTTAGTACTCTCGTTTGAGTCATGCGTCAGTCAATCGCATCCGATCTTTAGTATCTAGTGGTCATTTAGGTATTGTTTTTTATATTAAAGATGATTGTCTTACATGTCCTTTAACTAAACAACCAGCCTTACCTTTTGATAATAGTACTACTATCTCTCATGCTCTATTTGATCTTATACATTTTGATATATGGGGTCCTTTTTCGAATCCCACAATAGGAGGATCCAAATATTTTGTGATCTTCATTGATGACTATTCTCGGTATACTTGGTTGTTTCTTATGAAACAATGATCCGAATTTACTAAAATTTACCGAGATTTTGCTCAGATGGTTAAAACTCAGTTCTCATGTCCTATTAAGGTTTTCCACACTGATAATGCCATAGAGTATTAAAATTCTGATTTTCTAAATCTTTTACAGGAATATAGTACTATATGTCAAAAGTCTTGTTCTGGTACATTTCAACAAAATTGAAGAGCTGAATGTAAACACAGACATATTTTAGACACTACTCGTGCTCTTCTTATCTCTACCTCTTGTCCTGAACATTTTTGGAAAGAAGCTGTTTTAACTGTACAAGTCACCTGCTCGTCTTTATGAAACTACATCTAATTACAAACTCTTAAAAAGTATTTGGTTGTGTTTGTTTTGTCCTACTTCAAAAACATGAGCACACTAAACACGAGCCACATACTCGATTATGTTGCTTCTTGGGATACGGGATAGAACATAAAGGTTATAGGTGTTGGGATCCTATATCTAACCATCTTCGTATTTCTTGTCATGTAGTCTTTCTTGAGCATACGATGTTTTCCTCTGTATCTAACTTTAAATTCGTGTCTCCTCCTATGTCACAATTTTTTACAGATAATTTTGTTGATCTTTTTCTCGATACTTCACCTACAGATATTTCTTCTGAGTTTCATACAGGTGAATCTGCTGAAACGATGCCTGCTTTTGAGCCTCCTACCTCGTCTGAATGATCTGCTTTCAACATCCCTAAGGCTTCCTCTATACCTCTCTTCATCGTTCATCTCGGGTAAGAGAACTTACTGTTAAACTTCGTGATTATCACTGTTTCTCTACTACCATTTCTTTATATGAGCCTCAATCATATTCTGATGCTAGTTTTAATCCTATTTGGCAGCAAACAATGACAGTAGAATTGCAGGCCCTTGAAAAGTCGCATACTTGAGATTTTGTTACTCTTCCATCTAATAACACTGTCATTGAATGCAAATGGGTGTACAAGATCAAGACCAAATCTGATGGATTTATTGAGCGTTATAATGCCCGCCTTGTTGCCAAAGGCTTTACTCAAGAATATGGAATTGATATGAAGACACTTTTGCCCCAGTTGCTAGAATTACTTTTGTTTGAAGTTTATTGGCTGTTGCTGCAATTCGTGGTTGGACATTATTTCAGATGGATGTCAAAAATACTTTCCTCGATGGTGATCTCACTGAAGAAGTATATATGCAGTCCTCTCCTGGTTATCCACATCCTCCAGACAAAGTCTGTAAACTTCATCATGCTTTATATAGTCTTAAATAAGTTCTTCAGCATGGATTTTAGTCTAGTCCTTATGACTCAGCTCTTTTTGTCCACAAGATAGCACAATATTGTGTTCTCCTTCTTATCTATGTTGATGATATGATTATCATGGATGATGATCTTTTTGATATTTCCACTCTCAAGAACTTTCTTCAACAACACCTTGAAATGAAAGATCTTGGCAACCTTAGTTATTTCCTTGGCCTTAAAGTACTATCCGACTCTAAAGGGTATTATCTTTCTCAGGCTAAATATGCATTCGATCTACTTGGTAAAGCTGGGTTGACAAACAGTAAGATTGCCTCCACTCTTTTAGAGCCTAAAACCAAACTCCGATCCTCTGATAGTACTCTTTTCAGTGATGTTACCCTCTATAGTCAGTTGGTTGGTAGTTTCATCTATCTTACAGTTACTAGCCCAGACATTGCTCATGCTGTTCATGTTGTCTGTTAGTTTATGGCCGCTCTTTGTACCTCTCATTATGCAGCAGTTCTTCATATCCTACGTTATCTCAAATGTACATTTTTTCACGATCTCTATTTTTTGGCTCACTCTCATCTTGTGTTACGAGCTTATGCTGATGTGGATTGGGCAAGTGATCTTATGAATCGACGATCAACTACTGGATTTTATCTTTTCTTTGGTGATTCTTTTCTTTCATGGAAAAGTAAGAAACAAACAGCTACTGCTTACTCAAGTACTGAAGCTGAATACCATGCTCTTGTAGATACTACCCAAGAAATTGTCTGGCTCCGTTGGCTTCTTGAAGATATGGGTATTTTTCACAATGGAGCCATACCTCTTTATTGTGACAATCAAAGTGCTATCCAAATTACCCACAATGATGTTTTTTATGAGCGGACTAAACATATTGAAACAGATTGTCATTTTGTTCAGCAACACATTTCTCAAGGCACTATTATGTTCCACTCCATCTCATCTGAGGAACAACCTGCTGATATCTTTACTAAATCTCTACTTCCGCGCATTTTCTATGCTCTAGTCTCCAAACTCAAGTTTGCTTCTATTGTGCCATCTTGAGTTTGAGAGGGGGAAGGGGTATTAAGGAATTATTCTAGAATGATTCTGAAATAATTCCTTTATACTCTCCTACCATATATATATATATTATTAATGGAAAATATTTTTTCCTATTATGTATGTTATTTTCCTATTTTGTAATAGGTTATAGCCTATATAAAGCTTTATTGTACAGTTTTATATTTACAGTGAAATATACTCCCTTTATGTTTTTCACAATGTTAAAGATATAAAGAAATTAAGATAATTGATTCTTACCATATATATTTTATAATTAATAGGTTATATTTATTTTCTTTATATGTATTTAAGTTCCTTATTTATACTAATCTAAAGCCTATATAAAGGCCATTTATGTAGCATTTATAATATACAGAATTATAGTAACAATGTAGTCCTTAAAGTTTTTTAGTTTCTCTTAAATATTTTTGCTGTCTTTTTGTTTTATTTTTATCTTTTCTCATAGGGTATCAGAGCTAAGTTACGATCTTTTACAGAGGTTTTTGATCATCTTTGAGAGTTAGTTTCCGTTGCTTTCTTTATCTTTTCTAATATAAAATTGTTCAACGCACTTGTACTCGCAACGGTTGATTTTGTCTCCCTATCATCGCGTTTGCAATCGCAGTGATTGATTTTCTCAACGCACTTGCATTCGCAACAGTTAATTTTTTATTTTCTCTATTAACACGTTTGCAATCGCAGTGGTTGATCTTCTCGACGTGCTTGTCACTCTGACAACATTGCCTCTCTTCCACATGGATTGTCTCTCTCCAACAAGGGTTATCATTCGCTAATAGCAGTTGTATCTCAACATGCACTATTACAATTAAGAGTGTTTCTTTTCAAACTCAAGCTTCTACCATCTTGAGTTTGAGGGAGGATGTTAAAGATATAAAGAAATTAAGATAATTGATTCTTACCATATATATTTTATAATTAATAGGTTATATTTAGTTTCCTTATATATCTTTAAGTTCCTTATTTATGCTAATCTAAAGCTTATATAAAGGCCATCTATGTAGCATTTATAATATAAAAAATTATAGTAACAATGTAGTCCTTAAAATTTTCTAATTTCTCTTAAATATTTTTGCTATTTTTTTTTATCTTTTCTCACATGGAGTTTGCTTAGGGATGGATTGCATGAGCTGCATATGATTGATGTCTTTGTGCATGTTCTTATTTTTTAAATCGATTGTAAGTTATTGGTTGATATCATTTATCCACATATGTTTTTAGGTGTGAAGGGCAATCGGCTTGATTTTATTTCTCGCATTTTAGCCAAATTTAATAATGTTTTTTGCATTTTTTCTAGGTGTGAAGGAAATATGGTCGCTCATTTCTTAACTAAGTGGGCAAGGTAACGTATATGTCTAAAAATTGAATTGATTTTATGTCCATTAGTCTTTTGGATTATATTCATAATAACATTTTTTTCTTTAGTTCAATAAAGTGGCATTCTCATTAAAAAGGAGAAATTGGCTGATTTGACTTTATTTATGATTGAGTCAAAATAATTTATACAATCATAACCAATTACTTTTTTTTATTTTACCCTTATATTAAATAAATAAAAAATTTCTTATTTTTCATTTTACATCACCGACACTTTTTCTTTCTCTCTCTCTCCCTCTCTCACTCTCACGGTTACTCTCACTGGTTAACTTTCACTCTCACGGTTAACACTCCCTCACAGTGTATTTATAAATTTATTTTTTTGTGATTTTTGAGTATTATAATTTATATTAGTTAGAAATGTGTAGGTATAGATGTAGAAAGTTAAAAATATGTGTGAATTGGGAACGTGGCCAAAAATGGTGAATTCGACTTCTTTTTGCGGTCAGATGCGGCGGCGCGTACGTCTACGCGCTGCCGCGTCTGACCGCAAAAATTTTAAAATTTTTTTAATTAATTTATGTTGTTTATATTTATTTATAATTATTTAATTTAATAATTTAAATTATTTAATTATTATGTAAATAGTCTAGGTGTTAGTATAATTAAATTAAATTTTGATTTAATTGTTATGTTATGTTGATTATTATTTTGTCAATATTAATAGTTTTTTAATTTTTTCAGGAAGGAGAATATCACAAAAAAATATGTAATTGCCGAAAAATATTTTTATTGAGCGAACGTACATACTTACTCGAAGTTATAGGTTATACAAAATATAAAAAATAAATTAACTTCGAGGTAGGTAGAAATATTTAGAACCACATGTTTTGGTTGTTTATTGGATATATCAGATATTCCATTCTCAGATATTTTAGCATATGAGATTTTTTTAAGACGTGCGCATACCAAATATTTATATGAAGAATTATGGTTCTGTATAGGTAATAGAAGTATTAGATTTTCTCGTCAAGATTTTTATTTGATTACTGGTTTGAGAATGAGAGATTATCCTGTAGTAAGTGAGTTAGGTGATAGATTTTGTCATAAATATTTTTCGGGTAGAAGTCACTTGACTTACAAGGATTTGGATCTGTGGTTCATGAGCGTTACATTTGACGATGATGATGTAGATGCAGTAAAAATGTATCTATTTTATGTATTTCATAAATTAATAATGCCACGTGATCAGAATAGAATCATACAATATTTTGTACTTCATCTCGTAGATTATTTAGATGAGTTTAATGTCTATCATTGGGGCACGATTGCATAGACTGTACTCTACAATAGTTTATGCACGGCTCCAATTAAAAAGTTGCTGAAGGTAAAAAAAAGCAGGCGCTAAGGATAAGGAATCATACAATTTATACTCAGTTTGTCACGCATTCTTGGTAAGTAATTTTATCTTTTTGATTCATTATGATATTAGGATAGAGAAAAATTTATTTTGTTGACATTGTAATTTAAATTTATTATCATCTCAAGTGTGGATCTACGAGGCGATCCCGAGGTGTGGGGAGCTGTTTTCCGATAAGAATGGAGACTATTTTCTTCGTATTCTAAATTAGTCTGGCACGAGCACCCCATTATACTAAAACATAGTAGATGTCCTCTTCGATGGTGTTAGGGTATGCTTTTATGTTCAACAAAAATGATATATAAATTCCTTATAATTTGTGTTATATTTTATAATAATGATTAATAAATCTAAAATATTATAAAGACTTTGGAGGTTTATAGGAAGTTGATACCTCGCAAACATGAGAAGACTGCGGACTATCGCGCGGCAGTAAAATTTTGCATTCCATCGGAAAAATGGGGAGGGAGTCTTAAGTTAGAGACAATTGATATCCCGGACACCCAATTCACCAATAATTTGCAGCATCTCCACGAATTTGAAGCCCCACCAGCGACTGAATCAATGGTATAATAATTTAATTTTTTTTTCGTTGAATTATCTGATGCTTATGTTACTGGTTAGTATTAGCTTGTGAAAATTGATTATAATAACTTATGTATAGTTTTAATCTGGCACGTCAACATCACAGTATCAAATCTTGGAGAAAAAGATGAATGATCTTGAAAAAAGGATATTTACCAGGATTGATAAAGGTAACGCAGAGCTTTCAGCAAGATTGATAAGGCTGAAAAAAATATCTTGCATCAGATATCTCTCTTGATGCAAGAGCTTAAACCAGCCAAGATCTCCGAGGATGTAGGGCAAAGTATGGTACGTTTTAAACCTAAAATATATTGGATACAAAGTTTAACAAGTCAATACATTAACCAGTATTGTTTAGTTTTGTAGGGCACCGAATTTATGGTTGCTAACTTTTATACATTTGCTCATGCCAGCGAGTCTCACCATCAGTCATTTGCTCATGTTGTTGATAGCCCTACAAGCTTAAAAATTATACCTGCTCCATTGGGTGAAAACATAAGTATGTATGAACGCCTTCGCAAGAAGGCAGTAGCCTAAGTTAATCCATATACTAATCCGTTAAAATAGCCCGCGAAGAAGAAACTTGTGGAATTGCAAGTAGGATCTATTATTGACATAAACGGGCAGCTGATTCCTATTGATCAGAGTAAATTTGCTGAGCTTCTGGATTGGATAAAAAATAATGACCCAACATAACGGGTTCATTTGCACGAACTCGATCAGAACAACACATGGACTTATTTTTACTTTTTTCGTTTTGTGAATTGTCTAATAATATCAAAACTTATACATATTCTGTGTATTTTGCAGCATATAAATGAATATTTGAAAGTTTTGCGTTTGCGTCAAAAAACATTTTCTGACATGCACTTACAGGATTGTATAACTGCAAATGCATATTTCTACGTAAGTTATTATATTATCCGTTTATTGTGCATATAACATTATCATCTCCACAAATGTGTATATTAACTATTATCGACTTTAACGAGTATTTTTTATTTGTGTTTAAGAGTACATTCGACAAATGTGGTAAACGTCCTTCACTGCCAATCCTCCAGACAACAACAACTGGCTCAAAATATTGTTGGCTTACGCACTCGGAACAAAGACCGAGTTACTTGCGCTAAACCGTGGGCAATGGTCAATAAGGTACTTTTTAAGAATAATAATGACTTTTTACTGTGTATGTAACGACATTAAGTTAAAAATAATACTATAATTATTTTTGTAGGTATATATTCCTCTGAATATCAATTAAGAACATTAGATTGTAGCGCAACTCAACCTTGCTCGGTTTGCAATCGTTCTTTATGATTCCAGCGTGAACGGCCATTCAGACGAGTCCAACATAAAATTTATAGAGCCTCTTTGTGTTGCAATGCCTTTATACCTTCAAAGGTGTAGATTTTATAGTTTGAGGGGCATACAAAGCCCAAATTTGTTTTCTTGGCCGATAACTCATATCCAGGAGAATGTGCCGCAACAAGAGGTCCGGAGCGGGGACTGTGGCGTCTTTGCCTGTATGTATATTGAATATCTTATGTTAGGTTTGCCATTTGACTCGTTCCCTGACATTGATACCTTTTATAGATAGAAGATGGTCGTTGATTTGTGGACCACAGCTTCATAGATATTTTGTACTATAACTTTTTTACATGCATTGATTTAAGTGTATAATTGATATACTATAATTATTTGTGGGCGTTGATTTGGGTGTATGTATACGGAAGTGATTTTGCAGTTTAATAGAAGTATGTTTATTCAATATAGCAAGTTTGGGATCGTCCATATTGTAAAGGAGATTCTGTCAAAAATTTGTAAAAATTATCAACATTAATACTAAAGACAAGTGCATTAAAATAAAATAAGTAAGTATGTAATACAAAGTAGAAGTGCATTACAAAATAAGTGAATTACTAAATAAGTGCATTATAAAATAAGTGCATTATAAAATAAGTGCATTACAAAATCAGTGAATTACAAAATAAGTGCATTACAAAATAAGTGAATTACAAAAGTGACGAATCTCGACTCTCATACATAATTAAGCCTCATGGTATAGCTCTTTCCCTTATTTTTTCAGATCTGTCTGAAACAAAAAATTTAAATATTAGCTTTATATTATACATAATTAAATATCAATAAGGTAAATGTTTATAAATGAATATACATCACCTACTCTGTAAAGGTACATGGTTTCGACATGTTTGTTGGTTATATTCATGTTGTCTACAACGACTACATATATTCTTTGATGAATCTTCTCCTTGAGATAGAATTCGATTCATCCGACGTTTGCCTGATTGACAACGTGTTATCGAAGGCTTAATGTCCATATTTTTCAAATACTCTGGGACTATCCAATCTGACATTTGACCAACCGGAAGTATTGGTTCGCTATAGGCACGAAATAAAGTCTTAGATGTGTAATAAGTTGAACAAAGACTCTTGTGCGATAATCTAATGTATCTGCATACGGCGAGTGCATGGGAACAAGGCAGTTACTGATAATCAAAATTCTGACAGCTGCATGTTCTTTCGCCAATGTCTAAAATCCAGTTTACTCCACCATCCATAATTACAAATCGTAAATCATCAATAGGAGAAATGGTCATTCGACCTACCTTATCGTTATGTTTCATGACTTTATGATGTGCCCAGTTCGTCAAGACATTGGTCATATTTTGTGATGCCAATTGTCTATGGTAAAACCACAATTGCATTAGCTCCCACATCCACAGCACCAAATTAGTCACCGGAAGCTTTCTGGCTTCTTTTGCAACTGCATTAATGCTCTCAACGATATTAGTAGTCATAATGTCATACCTTTTAAAAGCACCAGATGATCGTGCCCATCTCACCGTATCAACATCTTTCTCCAAATACTTTATTACATCAGGTCTCATTTATCGTATCTTGTTTAATTGGTATTAAAAATCATGGACACGATAAGCCTTGGCAGCAGTGAAGTAGGTAGATAGGTATACCCTTTTTTTAGACTTATCCGATAGTAACTTGTATTTTGTCATCAAATTTCCTTTCAAATGATATATGCAGAACCCATGATATGCATGAGGAAACACACCCCGTATAGCCCTCTCAATACTGGCATATCGATCAGATATAAAAACAAGATTCTGATAATCTGCAATACCTCCTCGCAGTTTAACCGTAAACCACTCCCAAGAAGTATCATTTTCTGAGTCAGCAATTCCCTAAGCCAATGGATAAATCTGATTGTTTCCATCTTTACAAACGGCCACAAACATTGTACCAAGATAGGAACCTTTTAAAAATATTCCGTCCACTACAACCACCAGTCGGATAAATGAATTAAAACCTTTTATGCAAGGTCCTAACGCCATAAAGAAATACTTGAAGTGATTATCCGCGTCAGTTTCCAAATGAGTAACCGTACCTGGGTTATTTTGTTGCAACACATAGCTGTATGTAGGAAGCAATCTAAACGAATCCTCAGGAGTACCTCTTATCAATCTTAATGCACGCTCCTTAGCGCGCCAAGCATTAATATAGGTTATCTGAACACCAAATTGTTCACATATGTCTGATTGAATGTCTTTTGGCCTATAGGTTCTATTGACCGATGTAAACTTATTTTTTATTACTTTAGCAATAATTCAGTTTTTGGCTTGCCGGTGACCATCCCGTAATTGACTCAAAACATAAGTGTGCTCTGTATTTACTCGCCTAACAACAAAAAAATGTCGCCCTTCTATCAACACTGCCCGTAATCTCCACTTGCAGCTATTATCATCGCATTTCACGTCGAAACAATCTTTGGTGGATTTGTAAACTCTAAAGCTCCATTTTCTCTTTAGTGCAACCATACTTATAGCTTCATGAATTTCATCTTTGTTGATATATAATTTTTCTACAAATACATCACCAATCCCAGTACAATAAATATTTTTCGATACATTTAAGTCAAATGGTGGTATTACATGCTGAAATTGAAATGGGTTTTCTACCTTAACCCTTTCTTCTCTACCATAACCCTTATATCATCATCATTATCACCCTCCTCCTCATCATCATTATCCTCATCATCATCATCACTAGCATCATCATTTACATCCTCATTCTTTTCATAATCATCATCATCATCATCATCATTATTTCTACCATCATCATCAACCTTGTAACCATGATCATCATTTTCACCAATATCATAGCCAAGATCAACGCCAACATCTCCATATATCTGACTATGATCATATGTGCAGCCTCATTGTTCGTTGAGCATCGAAGAAAAATAATGATAATCCTCCGGGAAATTTGGAATACACATAGGAGTTGTCGATGAGAATTGCTTAGAATAGCCTTCTTTTTGCTCCATTGATGCTTCTGCATTACTTTCAGGTCCTCGAGCATCTACTGTTACACAAAGCGGTGTAGCCATATTATTCTGTAAGCTCAACCAAAATATTGCATCATCATCATTTTCAAGTGGAATGGGTTTCAATTTTTTGGTACTTGAAGGAACCTCAAACTTCAGTGTTATTTTATAATGCACCTGATTAACTCCTAAAAGATGACAAATTCTTCTCAACAATGCTTTGTATCTAATATTTTTCGGAACAACCATATCCATATTTTGATATCCAATGTATCTTTCAAAACCATTACTACAGCTCTCCCATCTTCTCCCAAAACATATAATGGTTGAAATTTGTGACATAATCAACGTCACCTGAAAAAATACAACATAATTTTAATTTAATTATATATAATTAAATTAAAAAAATAAAATTGAATATATAACTATTTATATATAAAAAATATATATATTTTAAATATATAAAATAAATATAATATGCGAGTTCAGAAAAAACGGGAGCTATTTAGTGGTGTTACAATATTGCGGTGGTGCGCATAAGCACCTTGTTGCAACCGGTGCAGTACATGAGCACCTTGTTGCGACTGGTGCGCGCACAAGACGGCGGCCAACAACAACTACATGTGCAGCCACACACAGATGCATACCAATCGATGGTCAGCAACAACTACATATGCAACCACGCGTAGTCACAACTCAATTATATGTGCAGTCAAGCACTGTCTCAATAATTGAGTTTAATCATCTATTTATTACTTTTCATCTATTACATTTATTTCAATAAATATAAATAATACTATTAATTAAAATAAACAAAAATTTATTAGTTTTTAACTTCAGTTTTTTTCTTGAGTCTGAATCTTTGTATCTTCGCAAAAAGATGAAAAATTCTGTTCAAAGCAACAGATCTATGAGTTTTGAGAATAAAACGCAGCAGATCTACGATTTGAGAATAAAACGAGAGATCTATGAGTTTTGAGAATAAAATGCATCAGATCTATGTTTTGAGAATAAAACGAGAGATGATATTGTGAGGGGTAATAAAAGAAAAAAAATATAAAATTAGGATGATTTATATATTTAAATAAAATAATAAAATAAAATAAAATATATCTACTTTGAACACATGCATTAGGCGCGCGCCCAAAGCAAAGTATTGTTGGACGTATAACTTAGGCGCGCGCCCAATGCACGCAACTAAAGTAAAGTATTGTTGGTCGCATGCGCTAAGCGCGCGCTAAATGCATACGCTCAAGTTTTTTTTTATTTTTTAAATAAAATTTTATTTTTAATTTATATATAAGTAATATTTAATATATAACTATTCATTTTATTTTTAAATATATTTATTAAAAATTTTAAATTGGGTGCTCGCTGGACGCGCGCCCAGGCATGCGCCCAGGCACTCGCCCAGGCATGCGCCCAGCGAGAATTTTTTTTGTTTTTATTATTATTATTATTTTTAATTATTATTATTATTATAAATAATATCATTTTATAATTAATTAAAAATTTAATTATATAAAAATTTATATTCTTAAATAATTTATAAAAAATTAAATAACAACAAAAATTATTAAAATTATAATAAAAATAAAATAATAAACGTAACGTATATTTGATTAATATAATTTAAAATATTTAACTTCGATTAAAATAAAATTTAATATTAAATTAAAAGTCAACTCAAAAAATTTCCCGACAAAAACCCTAATAAAGAGCAGAGCCGAATAAAAAAAGCATGAGAACATTCCTGGTATTGTATCCAAGCCTCTCTCTTCTCATATTACTGCAATGTTTCAAGTACACCATCCTGCAACAACTTATTACTAAAGTCCCTGCCAACACTTCGATTACTATTACAGCCTTTTGTCCACCGCTCAGGCCATCTGAAGAGCCTTTAGGAGGAGGAGCTGACGGTGGAGGAGGGTTATTGCCACTTCTAGGTGGGGATGGAGTTGGAGGAGCATTGCCTGGCGACGATGGTGTTGTAGGAAGAGCGTTTTCAGGGGGGTAGTGGGGCTGGAGGAGCATTGCCTGGCGCGGGTGGTGTTGAAGAAGGAGTATTGCCTGACGATGGTGGTGTTGCAGAAGGAGCATTTTCTGGCGGTGGTGAAGCTGGAGGAGCGTTTTTAAGGGGTGGTAGTGATGCAGGAGGAGCATTATCTAGCGGTGTTGGTACGGAAGGAGCATTGCCTGGCGGTTGTGCAACTGGAGGAGAATTTCCAAGGAGTGTTGGCACTAGAGGAGCATTGCCTGACGGTGATGGAGCTAGAGGAGCATTGCTTCCTGGTGATAGAGCTGGAGGAGCATTTCCAGAAGGTGATGAGGCTGGAGGAGCATTTCCAATAGGTGATGGAGTTGCAAGAGCATTGTTTGGCAGCGTTGCCGTTGGCGGAGAAGGAGCGGGTGGTTATGTTAAGCCTAAAGAAAAAAGAATAAGAAATAAGAGAAGAATGAAGCAAATTTTAGTATGTGTTGTTGTTTGCATGAGAAATAAAAATGTGAAGTTCAAAACTTGAGAAATTGTTCAAGTCTTTAACAGAGTACAAGGAAAGAAAAATAGAAAGAAAAATTCTTAAAAAGAAAGCTCAAGGGGATAGAAACCAAGAGAATTGTTATAGTGTGCATTAATGAATCTATACATATGATTTTGTACATATTAAATAATTCAAAAAATTATATAAAAATTTCGTAAATTTATAATTTTTGAGAAAAATTATAAATTTTTTTTTGAGAAAAGTTTAATAAAATTATCAAAAAAAATGTGCTACTCATTTCTATATAATATGAGAATTATATAAAAATCTCGTAAATTTATGATTTTAAAAAAGAACCATAAATAAAAGATTTTTAAGAAATATCTAATAAAATTATCAAAGGAAATGTGCTTAAGCCCATTTCTATATAAAATGTGAATTATACAAAATTTCATAAACAAAAGATTTTTGAGGAAAATTATAAATACACTAATTTTTAGAAAAGTGTTAAAATTGTTGAGATGAATGTGCATAAGCTCATTTTTATATAAAATGGGAACTATATATAAAAATTTCATACATAAAGATTTTCAAGAAAAATTATAAATAAAAGAATTTTGAGAACAGTCTTGTTAATTGTAAAGGGGATGTGCTTAAACTCACAAGGGAGTCACCTATAAAAGTAATCCAACCTCTATAATTGACAATTCCATGAAGAGATTCAATGGGTATGAACAATTCATATTATGTGACTTGTTTAGCATTTATATTATAGACATATCTTAGAGGAGATATACTTTCGCTTATTCTTATAGCAAAAGTGCTTATTTTGTGAGATGTTAGGAAGGGTATTTACCTTGAATAAGTTCGAGACAAAAATATTCTTGCAAGATATATGTCAAATATGCCATTGCAGGACTCACTATATGAGAGTAGCCGTGGGCTGTGACTATAGAAAATTGGTTATGAAAGCGTGCTATTTTTCTAGGGTGCATATATGTGTAGTGTGTTTATTATAATGCAATATGCATGTTATACATACATATTAGCGCAACGGAATTGGAAATTTAATTTCTTAATGCAATAAACACATTAAAGTTTAAGTCCTTCATTACATTAATGAAATTGAGATTGAGAAATCACCTTGTTAGCCTTTGAAATTTTTTAATCCAATTCAAAACTTGAGTTCATCTTGAAGGGCACTCGCCAGCAATTGTAGGACCCAATTAAGGTGGGCTTGGATCTCTAGAATAACAGCTCTAATTGTAGCAAAATATATTTAAATCTTAAACACAAAATGTTAACTCTTTAACTAACTTTAAACTCTTTAACAAAGTTTAAACTCTTTAAACTTAAGTGTAGTTAAACACTATAACTACTTTGTATCAAAGGAGATATATGAGTAGTGTTTATTTGAGCAAGTCTTGCCTTAATTTCCATGAACACAATTTTCTTTTATTTCTTTCACTTGTCCGGCCATGAAAGAAGATGAAGAAGAGCTTTTGTTTTTGTTCTACAACCCATGAAACACAAAAACCAAAACACTTTTTCTCCTAAACCTTAGCCAAACTAAAAATTGAAAACCCAAATGAAACACTTTCATTTTTATTTCAATTGTCAACACATAAGCCCATAAGCCATGACTTATTGTCTTTTTAAAAATTCAAAATAATTTTGCATTTTATCTTCATGTGTGGCCGAACCAAATCTTGCACCAAATGAAAACCCATTTCTATTTTTAAGCCATTTGATTTCATTACAATTTTTCCTTATTTTTAAGACATCCCATAGCCCCACTATGCATGGATAGCATCTCCTTAGCCATTCTTACATGTTACTTTATTTGTTTATTCATTTAACAACAAATAATACATGTATAAATTTATTACTTTAATAATTATTTGACTTAAGCAATTAAAATAAAACAAAATCACTTTTTTTTTAATTAATGCATGTTGCTTGTTACACAAGTAAGGGGAAATTAATAATTACAAAGTCAAAAAATAAATGGCCTAAATTGTGTCACTTGTCATTATCTGATTGGTTAACGGCTATTTTTAACTAATTGGTGTACGTAGCACTTAAGTCTTGACAAGTACACATATTGAGAGATCCTAAAACAAATATCATATTTGCTAGAATTTACTGGATTAAACTATTTAATTCAGTACGCTGCCCCATTGCATAATGAGTACATTTTATATTATAAGATTCCTTAGGTCCACGTTCGATTTGTCAAATAGAACTCTTCCATAAGTCAGCGAATAATATCCCATGCACACATTACGAATATTACAAAGCAGCGGGTTATATCGTCAAACCTCAGCTTGTATATTATACCATACAAGCTAAGGTTTTAGCATATTATTATAATCCCCATGTCACCTATATCCTGAAAGAGCAGAGATATAGATCATTACCGTTAAATCTCTATATGCTCGGTGATAAACCTATCTCTAGATTCGTATTTCGATAAATAATTTATGCAAACACTTTTGCGATATTGTTTAACTTTGTTGAAAACTCTTTTTTGGGATTTATACTTGTGGCCATAAGGCTTCTTGAAATACACTCTTAGAGCATCAATATATATAACTTACCTATGTAAGCTAACGAATCACTTATCTACGCACACCAGATTCCATGAGAATCAGAACATATCCAGCGACATGCAGTGATCAGACTATGAAAGGTTTTAGACATCCATGGAACTAAAGTATAGTGGATCACTCACAAGTTCACTATCGCGCTTAGGTCAAAGAACCCCGAGTACTACTCAACTCGAGAGTACCTGCCATTGACGGCTTCATGGGATGTCTATTGGAGGTCCTCATAAATCAGTTCAGTATCCAGTCTTTACTGAATACCTGTGTGCTTATACGCACTTTTACTAATCTTATGGTCTACTAAAACTAACCATCTGGACAATCAAGATATAGACATACATTAATCTATATAAAAATATTTTACCGATAGACCTGTATTTTTAAAATAGATCAGGAACGAGGTGTCAGAGAACATACTGCATAATGACATTTTCTAGCTCTATTTGCAACTTTTTGTAACTATATCATTACTAATATATTCTCAGGTATTTATCTCATTTCAGACAAGGTTCTAACTCCTTAGATTTCAGTGACTCTTATAACCTCTTAACTCTTAGCAGTGCTAACTCATAGCATTTATACCTTCAGCATTACTAACTCTTAGAACTGATCTAAACACATTTAGACTAGATTTGAACTCTTTCAGATCATCGAATGTCTGAAACATTACAAGCATCTTACAATTTATTATAATATTAACGATTTATTTGAAATGTATATTATATAAATATTAAACAATTAATATTCATACAATATTAGAACAATACGTAAGCACCATCTCCAACAGGTTATTCTTTAGAGCTCTTACTAGAATGAAGATAAAGCGTAGGGCCATTATTGCGCCAACCTATAATACTAAGTCTTCGTCACTATTATGTGTGTTATAGTTAAAGTTTGGTCAACGGAGCCGAGTTCAAAACATAATTCATTCAGGTACCTCAAATGGATTCTATAGCACTAAGTATATGTTTAAGTGTAAAAGATACCTATAACTACTACATAATAGAATGTTGCTCCTATATATATTTTTTATTGTGTTTTTTATTTTCTCATATATTAAAATTTATATGTATATATAAAAGGTTTTCAAATCTTTTTTCTGGGGTTGTTAGAGAAATTGTTTTATAAACTTTTGAATAAATAATAAGTTGTAAACTATTAATATTTTAAGTTACATGTTATAAACTATATTTACTATATCATTATTATATAGTGATTATAATATTTAAATTTACCATTAAATCTATAATTAATATTTGAGAGTTACAAATATTCAATATTATTATTGTTATTATTTAGGAGTTATTTATTTTAAAATATTGTAAGAGATACAATATATTAATTATTCTTATTAAATATTGGAAATAATTTTAAGAGTTACAAAATATTTAAAAGTAAAATAATGCTAAATTAATACCTTAACCCTTATCTACCGCTATATAAAGGGTGCTAACCTTTCTTTAGAAAGTGTGGGCAAAAATAAAAAAGAGAAGAGAAAATGGGCTTTGGTGGTGTGTGTGTGTGTGAGCGAAGAAGAGAAAAGAAAATAAAATGTTCTATGTATATGTATATGTATGTATATACTATTTAAAAAGAATATACTTTTAATTTTGTATTTTCAATAACTTTGACAATAGAGACTTGGTATGATCTTTCGGTGGTCGTGTTCATTAAGGAGAGTGATTGTGAGCATAGGGTTAAATATTAGAGTCATATAGATCTATCACTACCCGTACAAGGAGGTGACTATTTAACTTTAGGACAATACTCTATGACATGCCTCTTTATATTGAAGACCTGGTTTTTCTCAATCTTTTTTATATTTTATTTTATATTATGGTTGTTGATGATTTTATCTTACAAATATTTGACAATATATGTTTATATATATGGTTGAATAATTTTTTGAAATAATTATATCCAATAATTATAACATCTAAATTATTAAAATAAAAATATCTCATAACTATTCTTTTGTAATGCATTAATATTTGATTCCCTACTAGAAATAAAGTTGACAAAAAAGAACTAAAATATGGGAAATTTTTAAAAATTAGCCTATAATTTTATAAATATACCTTTTTAGCTGCCTTTTAATTGATATTCTTTATTAGTGAATGAGAAGAAATTCAGACTATTATATCCCTTAAGTAAAAAAAGAAAATCTCTCTCTACCTAAAGCTTTCTCTCTCAATTTAAAATTCTCTTAACAAAAATTTGATTGAATCGAAAATTTGGAAGTTAGCATGGTATAGATCAGGCCTTGCACAACATATTCACTATTTGAAACTCTGAAATGATCGATTCTTAGTAAGTTTTCTAAAATTTAGAAAACAATTTGATTTCTGTTAAAAATGAGTTAGAAATTACTTTTTGGGTTAGAATAGATGAAATAGATAAATTAAACATGAAAAATATGTTGGAATAGTGAAACAAATTTAAAATCTTAAAAAAATGGGTTTTTTAGGAGATTTCTAAACACAGATGTCGCCCAGACGCCATCTGTGTTCTGTTGTATCACGAAGGCCTTTTGCGGCCTTGAGAAAGTCACCCGAGATATGTATCTTGTGTGCTCTGCATTTTAGTAGAGCACACCCGTGTACACCCAGTGGGTGGCTCGTGGGTGCTCTTTGTGGTCCGCGAAGCACACCCGCGATACACCTACTAAGTGCACGTGGCTCAACATCATGAAATCATGGTCTGTAATGTGACACTATATGAGCCACATAACGCATCTGTAGGGTGTCACATAATGCACACACTGAATTGTTTTTAAAAAATTTAAAAAATATTAATTTTAAGATAATTTTATATTTCAAAAGTAAATTAATTATTAATTAATTAATAATTTGATTAATTAATAAGTTGATTAATATTTTATGTTAGTTAATTTAATATATATGTTTGTTATTTATTAATAATTATATTTTTAATGTATTTTTACACAAAAAATAATGTCTCCAAAGAATATAGAATTTCGCAAAAAGTATTCTTTCGTGCATCAGTTATGTGTTATCCGAATAAGTGAGCTCTGAAATTATAAGGTTCAAACTGATGACTAATCATATGTAGTTGTTTAGGCGGACATATATGGGGTATTTTTTAGATATGCATGATATTATTGCGTGATGGTAAAAACCTCTAATTTGTACAACGGGAGGTGGTTTTACATTTGCAAAGAGCATATCTAATTCACCCAGAAAGAGTTTGTATTAATTATTGGGCTAAAAAGAAAATTAGGTAATCGAGTTATAGGAGAAGTACTTTTCTGGCAGAAGAAAGTTGACCTACACCTTTATTGATAATTAGTATGGATCTCTAAACTTATCAAAAATAGACGATGAAGATGCAGTCAGGTTGAGTTTATTTTATTTTGTTTATCATGTTTTGATGCCGCACGACGAACATTTTGGGATTCAAAAATTTATTATAAGTATAGTGGATGACCTTGAGGAGTTTGATAAATATCCATAGGACAACATTTCATGGAGCATACTTCACAACTCACTCAACAAAGCAAAGCCGCATTCCAAAAATTGGACAAAATAGGAAAAAACTTGCAAGGAGTGGGATTGAGAGTTATAACATATACATATTTGCGCATGCATTTCTGATATGTAATAATTTTCTTTTATTAAACATTTTAATCTTAATAATTTATTTTTTATTTATTATAAACTTATGTTTTAAAAATATTTTAGATATGGATTTACGATGCCATTTTAGAATCAAATTTTTTGTTTGTACTCCGGTGATACTTCCTTCGTATTTTGAATTGGATGAGCAAAGGGACACCACTATTTATGGACGTTGAGGAAACAATATTGGCTAAACTTTTGGTATTTTTTAATCCATTCATATTTAATTATATTAATATTATTTCATAATACGTATAACCTAATTTGAAATTTATAAGTTCTTTCGGTAAATCATAAGTTAGTACCAAAAGATCACAAGAATAAAGAGCTATGCGACTGTTCAGATGTCTGGGCACTCTAACCGAGAGCTATACTGGGGACTTACCATATATGCATGGTTCTATACATTGTAAGAGCCAAATGAGCTTTGTTCATTTCACTAGCCCCCGCAATAATGATATGGATATGGAAGAGGATGGGTGTGAAAGAGCAAACCCACTAATGTTAAATCCACCAGTGTTTGGAGCAACGGTATATTTTTCCACATATTCTTTTTTTATCCTTATCACCACTGTGAGAAAATGTTCAATGCTGCTTGTGGTCTGCATTCCCTCAACAACCTATGTTGAGCCACTTATAACCATCCCATCAAGCACATATAGCTCTTGTGCTTCTCACCCTTCATTAGCAACATAGATCCTTTTATTACCCTTAGTATTCCTTTTTTCGCCACTAATGAATACCCGCTTTATCTAGCTCTCCTAGGAATATCAAGTTTCTTATAACTCCAAGAACATGCCTTACACGAAGTAAATGTTGATGTATTTTAGGGTGTATGCATGTGATTGTGTACATATTGAAAAAATAAAATTTTGCATCATATACATGAATTTGGCAGCGGAATTTATCAAGCAATCAATATATACACATGTAGTTTAATTCTTAACAATTTAAGAATACAGAAACATACCTTTGAAGACCTCCGATGAAGATTTCTAATTTCGGATATCCTTACTCCAAGTTTGAGCTCACCTTAAAGTGCACTCTTGTCCAATTCTAGTTCACAACAATCCGATGGGATTGTGAAGCTAGAATAGTAGCAGTATGATCTCCAATAACAAGGTTTTGATTCTAGAAAGAAAAATATAAAGAATTTATTTTCTTTCTCCTTTGGTTTTTCTCACAAGTCTTTATATTTTGAAAAACTCTCTTAAAACCAACTCTTCTTTTTTTCTTTCAACCCTTGCACGAATTTTCATTTACTCTCATGTTAACACAATTGAAACTCAACTATTTAAGTGGTTACAACAACTTCACAAGTGCTCAACCAAAATTAGATTAAGTTGCCAACTACCAAAACCATTTTTGGTGGCCATTTTAATGGTCTAATAAAATTAACCATTGATTACAAAATGGTGCTCCACTAAATTTAGTTTATATTTCTCAAATTAGGTATGTCTTCCATTTAAGAATAAAATAATAAATAAATAAAATCATATTTTATTTATTTAAATAACATTTATTTAATTATTCAAAAATTATTTGAATAATTAATATTTACCTTATTTGATTTTACTAACATGGTAAATGGTTGAATTCATGGTAAAATAATCCATACAATAAAATTGTGCCACTTGTTAATATCTAATTAGTTAACAACTCTTGTCAACTAATTAAATAATATACTTAACATTTAAGTTTAAACAAGTGCACAACCTGAGGAACCCCGAAATATATTTTCGGTTTACTAGAATTTCTAGGATGGAACTGTTCAATCCATTATGCTGCCCTAGTGCACAACGAGTACACTTCATATTGTGAGACTCTCTAGGTCCACGCCCGAATTGTCATATAGAACTTCTCCATATGTCCGTGAACGATGCCCCACACACACGTTACGGATATTACAAAGTAGCGCGTTAGACCATACAAGTTGAGGTTATAACATATTCATATAGTCCCTCCATCATTTATATCCGAGTGGAGCAGAGATATAGATCAACACCATCACATATCCATATGCCCGACTGAAAACTTATCTCTTGAATTGTATTTCAATAAATAATATTTCCAAACACTTTTGTAATATTATTTATCTCTAGGGTTAAACTCTTTTCCCGAAAATTATTGCTTATAGCCATTAGACTTTTTGAAATACAATCTATAGAGTATTATGATATAATACTCACCAAAATGAGCTGATAGATCCCATATCTATGCACACCGGACTCCATGAGCATCGGACCATACCCAGCGACACCCAGCGGTCAAACCATGAAAGGCTTTTGACATGTGTGGAACCAAAGTATGGTGGATCACTCACAAGCCCACCTTGGCTCTCAGGTCAAAGGACTACGAATACTACTCAACTCAAAAAATCCTCTATTGACGGCTTTATGGGATGTCTATTGGAGATCTCTGTGAGTCTGTTCAGTATTCAATCCTTACTGAATACTTGTATCTCTATACGAGCTTCCACTAAACTCATGGTTTGCTAAGACTAACCATCTGGACCATCCAGATATAGACATACATCAATCTATATATTTGTTAAGGTATTCACTGACAGACCTGCATCAATGAAGATAGATCAGGAACATAATATTTGAGAACATATTTGCATAATGACATTTCCTAGCACTATTTGCAACTCTTTGCAATTATGTCATTACTAATACATTCTTAGGTCTTTGTCCCATTTCAGACAAGGCTCTAACTCTTTAGATATCGCTGACTCTTATAATCTGGTAACTCTTATCAGTGCCAACTCTTAGCATTTATAACTCTCACCGTCGCTAATTCTTAGCACTGATCTAAACTCATTTAGACCAGATCTGAACTCTTTCAGATCGTACAATGTCTGAAACGTTACAAGCATCTTACCATATATAAATATAATTAGCGATTTATTGAAATAATAACACTAGTATAAATATGAAACAAATATTCATACATAATGGGATGGCACGTAAGCACAAATCCCAACAGTAGACCCCTAATATTTTCATTATGCATCCTCATCTGGGCGTTCTGTCATCCAACATTAAGGCGTTCAGACTTAGAACGTCCTCACTTGTGTTTTCACGTCCTTCTTTGATTTCTCATCTCTAATTTGCTCATTCCTCGTACGTCCCTCATGTACTCGACTCTGTGATAACTCCTCATTGGTTTCCAACTTAAAATCATGCTTAAAACACCAATTCCAACAAACCCCTTTTTGATTCAGAATTTCTCTTCTATAGACCTTTTAGGATCTAACCACACCTATGCACTATCACTTACATTTGATTCTAGTTAAGTCTTTTTCAAGCTTTAACTCATCCTAAGCTCGTGACTTTGGTCTCCAAAGGTTTGAATGCTTCTTGCCTAATGTAGTATTGCCACACATTCCTCTTTTCAAACCTTATCACCACAATAGGAAAATCTTCAATGCAACCTTGTGGTCTGTATTCCATCAACAACCCATATTGAGTCTCCTACAATTATTGTGCTTCTCACCCTTCATTAGCAATATAGATCATTTTTTAATATTCCTTTTTTTTCAACTAATGAATACCCCACTTTATCTAGCTCTCATAGGGATATCAAGTTCTTTCTAACTTCAAGAACATGCCTTACATAAAGTAAATCCCTAATCTTTCTGTCATACATTCTCATTTGGGGTGTTATGTAATCCAATGTTTGGGGCATTCAGACCTAGAATGTCTTCACTTGTATTTTTATGCCCCTATTTGATTTCAACTCTCTATTTTACTCCTTCGTTATACGTCCTTCACGTACTCGACTTTTTGTTTGGGGCGCAGCTATGTTGCCTTTCAACAATAGGGCATCGGAGATTTTAATAACTTCCTACCTTCTATACTGCTCATCCTCCATGCCAATGCTACGATATCTAAATTCCCAAAAACACTGGGGTGATTAGTACTCAATTTCGCGACGTTTATCCTATATGGATTAAGTCTGGTGCGGTTTATTTTAGAAAGCAGTCATGTTCATTCTTTTTTTGCACTTCCACTCTGACTTTCTGCTCTTTGGCCTTCTTTTATTTGTTTTCTCTCCCTTTAATCCATTCATGTGCTTGTCCTGTAATTTCAACAACAAGTATGCATAAATAAACTGCAATTACTCAAAAACAGCAATAATCAAAGCTAAAATAGAGAAATAATGTATATCTAATTTGCAACAAATCATATCTCTCGGTTCTTTAAAGAACTTTTCAGAACTTATCAAAATTTCTTCTTGTGGCATTCATCATTGATTTGTCAATCACAATCTTTCTCATCTTTTTTAAGTGTAGCGTCTACCCTAATTTTTTATATCTTTGGTTCTTATCTCTTTATAGATAATAGGTCAAGGTCCTTGTTTTATTTGTGTTATAAATCTAAATTAGAATGATCCTTGGTAAAGAAACTTTATTTAGTGTTGGGTCTTTTTATTTTTGTGAGATTCGCATCATTTGGTATCAAAGCTTATGCTTTAAATCAGGTTTGATCTATCCTTTATTCATTGTTTGTTTTTTCTTTTAAATAAGTACCCTTTATTTGTAGCCCCTTGAATCCGCAACCTATTATCTTTGTTTCTTCTTGTCTACAACTTTTATCTTTTTTTTTCACCTGAACTCGTTCAAGGTATGTTATTTATCATTACATATAAGAAAAAAAGTCAGACAAATCCCGAAAAAAATGAAGTATGAAAATTTAAAATTTATTTTATTTTAAGTTGCTGTTCTAAATTCTGAATTAAACAAAATATTGAAATCTGAATTAGTTAACGTGTTGTTTGCTATTCAAGTTTTGTTTGCATAAAGTGTGCAATCTATCCTTTTTGTACAATTCGGCCTAAAACAAAACAACAACCCTAATTGCATCAAAATTAATATTTGTTTTTGTTGTTCTCTTTGCTTTTTATATTCTCCTTATTCTTTATCTTTTGCGTTTAACCCATTCTCATTCGTAGTGATATGATTTGTTGCGTTTGGATTGTTACAAGATAATTTTGATTAAGTTCAATAATTTCAATAAAGAATTAAAAAGGAGAGTAAAAAGTGAAAAGAGGCAAGAGAGTATGAGCTCATAAGAGGGTAAAAGTAAAATTTGAATAAACACGAGTGTGATTCTATTCATCGAGAGAGAAAATATGTAAATGACTATTTGTGAGATTTTTTAACTTTCTTTGCAAATTTTTAAACATTTCTCAAGAAAAAGATAGAGGCTTATCCAATGATGCTCAAGAAAAGATAAATTCAAACTATTGTTTAAGTACTTAGAATAAAAATTTAGTCGAATGAAATTGTAGTTTGATGAGGTAAATAAGAGAATAGATAAAGTTGAATCTAATCCACAAAGGGGGTAGCCACTTAAAGCTTTTAATATACAACAAAGAGAGCGAAATGCACTTAGGTATGATTATGAAGATGACTATAAGGATGACCTAAATAATGATGATCGTGCATCTAATATTAATTTAGGTAGATTTGGGCGAGGGAATGGAGATAGAAGAGTTAGATATAGAGATAGGGTTGATAACAACTTGGGAAGCATTAAGATGAAGATTCCATCTTTCTAAATAAAAAAGATCTTGAAGCTTATTTGGAATGAGATAAAAAGATGGAATTGGTGTTTGATTGTCACAACTACTCCGAATTGAAAAATATAAAGTTGGATGCCACATAATTTATTGACTATGCTATTGTTTGGTACGATCAATTAGTTTGAACATGAGATAGAATCGTGAAAGACCCATTAAGACATGGGAAGAGATAAAGGCTATAATGAAGAGATAATTCATTCCAAGTCACTATTATAGGGAATAATTTCATAAATTGCAAAGCCTTATTCAAGGGTTTAAAAGTGTTTAAGACTACCACAAAGAGATGGAAATAGCCATAATTTGAGCTAATGTGAAGAAGGATCGAAAAGTTAATATAGCTAGGTTCTTAGTTGGTTTAA
Source organism: Ailanthus altissimus (assembly GCA_946807835.1). Classification (NCBI taxonomy): domain Eukaryota; kingdom Viridiplantae; phylum Streptophyta; class Magnoliopsida; order Sapindales; family Simaroubaceae; genus Ailanthus; species Ailanthus altissimus. Next base: position 12,626,972 of record OX327684.1, read on the forward strand.
ACCGTGACATTACCAACATGGTGGAGTTACAACATTATGTAGAGTTAATAGTGTTAGGGTTAGTGCTTACGTGCCATCCTTGAATGTACATATACTTGTGTATTTATACAAGTGTACATTCTCATTAAATCGCTAATACCAATTAATATAGTACTATGCAATATAACGTTACAGGTATTGTACGATCTAAAGGAGTTTAGGTTAGATCTAAAAGAGTTTAGATAAGGCCCTACAGTTAGCCACGCTGAGAGATATAAATACTAAATGTTAGCACAATTAAGTGTTAGCTGGTTATAATACTTAGCAGATCCAAGAGTTGGAGCCTTGTTTGTAATGGGACAAAGACCTGGGAATATACAAATAACTGCATAGTTGTAAGAGTGCAATCGGGTGCCAGAAAATGCTAGTTACGTAAGTATGTTTTGGAATTATTGTCCTTGATCTATTTCTGCCAATGCGGGTCTGTCGATGAAAACCTTATTATATAGATCAGCATATGTCGTAACTATAGGGTATAGATGGTCGTTCCTAGCCGACCGTGAGCTTGGAGCTCGTATTGACATATGAGTATCCAGTTAGGACTGGATATCAGACAAACTCATAAAATCCTTTGATAGACATTCTATGTAAGCCGTCAACAGAGGGTCCTCTCGAGTTGAGTAGTATACGTGGTCCTTTGACCTGAGTGCCACGGTGGGCTTATAAGTGATCCACCATACTTTGGTTCCATGTATGTCACATACCTTTTATGGTGTGACCGTTGGGTGTCGCTGGATATGGTCCAATGCTTATGGAGTTCAGTGTGTACAAATACAGAATCCGTCAGCTCGCATAGTGAGTTAGATATCTAGATGCTTTGAGACTGTATCTCGAAAAATCTTGTGGCTACAAGAATTAATCCCGGGAAAGAGTTCTGTCAGAGTGGAACAATATAGCAAATGAGTTTGTACATATTGTTTAGTGAGATACAAGTCTCAAGATAAGACATGGATTAGCAAAATGGGGATTTGACAGTGATAATATATATCCCCAGCACATCCTGTATATTATGACGGAAGGAATATACATATGCATTGTAACCTCAACTTGCATGGTTCAACGCGCTGATTTGTAATATTCGTGACGTGTGCATAAGGCATTGCTCACGGACTTATGGACTAGTTTCATTTAACGAATCGGGTGTAGAACCTAAGGAGTCTCGCAATATGGAGTGTACTCGTTGTGTACTGGGGCAGCGTGCTGGATTAAAGTGTTTAATCCAGCAATATTTAGCACTACCACGGAAATGCGTACGTGTCTATATTTAAGTATTAAATACAATAATTATTATTTACTAATTGTATAATATAATATCCAATCCCCATTATTAGTATTGATACCTAAATTTCGATATAGAGTAATGAAGACACCATGGGGTTACCCAATTTTAACCCTATTAGAAATATTGTTTTATGGTGCGTGTGAGAGATATTAGACCTAATTTGATAATTTCACATTCGGTTGGAGCGTCGAACAACCCTAGAATATTTTTAAAATTTTTCTCTATTAGCTTGGAAAAGAAAATTTTAATTTACTACATGAATTTTCATTTAAGGGTTATGTATGGAACAAGCCTTTGTTGAGAAACACAATCCATATATTAGAGAATGGACCAATTAGAAACAATCTCATGGATTGCCAAGTTGGGAATTCTAGTTAGTTCCTTGGACTATTCTAATTAGATAGTTACAAAGGTACCAATTATATACTTAATTTCCAGCCAATGGAAAATTAGAAATTTAGAGTAAGTTAAGGGAAAAATTAGTCTTTTGAGGGAGCACTATATATATGGTAGAAGTGTGTAGACATTTCAAGTGATTAAAAGCACAACACTCATAGCAAAATAGAGCAAAATTCGTGCAAAAGAAGTGGGGGCTGCTACAATGAAATTTCAGTTTTTTTTTTTCATAATTTTTCATGCTTAATCAAGCTAAAATAAGGTCACATAACAGTTCCTAAGAACAATTGTAGCTTCCATTAGTAAAAATTCAAGAAAAAGAGGTAAGAAAAGTATTGTTTTGTGAGATTGATATATAAACTTTCAAGATTGCTTCAATTAATGTTCTTGTGTGTGTTCTTGGTTTAGATTGAGTTGAATTCTAGTGTGGAGCTTGAAGAAGTCATCAAATTAAAGAAATTGGCAAGGTAAGAATTAGGGTTTTAGGTGATTTGGATGTAGAGACTTCAATTGGTTATAATTAGGGCATTAAAATGAAATTGGTTTGATTTTGATGCAATTGGAACAAGAAATTGAGAAAAGAAATGTGTTGCAACATAAGGTGAAATTCTTCCACTTTAGGGAAGTTAGGGATTGAGTTGTGTTTTGGTTGAATTGTGATGTATAAATGGTGCCTTATGTAAATTGAATGTATATGGTTGATGAAAAAATAAAAAAAATGAAGAAAATGGGACATAATTGTCCATTTTGGTAAGGTGAAGGGCAATTATGTCCAACCAAAGTTATAAAGCGTTTAATAATTTTTAGGGCGCCGGATTATGAGTTAGATTAGATTAAATGACTCCGTAAATGAAAATAAAAAAGTAGTATCCATCCGGGCTTTGTATTTTGATTATGGCATTTAGTAGTTAAATGAGTTTCTAGTGTTTGAATTAGTTCTAATGTCATTTATGGCGCGTAGGTCAAGAAAATTGAGACCGGTAACGGGAGCAGAAATCTAGAGGTAAATCAAGCTTGAAGGGTTGTAAGTGAAAATCTATCATTTCTTTTATCTTTCGTTTATTATGTTTTCGCATAATGAAAATGTATGTTTTATGTGGTTTTAATGCATAAACATAAGTTAGGATCTTGATATATATCCATATATATGCTTTTACATGTTCAGTTTAAGAAACAGTTTTACAATTACTGCATCCGTTTCAAAGGCCATTGGTACCCTCAGATTATAGTGGTGGTGATTATATTAGACCCGACCGGTATATCCCGTACACATGAGTAGGTTATGGGGGTGTGTCATTAACTTCGGGAAGTTGGGATGTCAAGTCATATGAGTCACTCTATGTGTACGGGGTATTGTCTCGCTATATATATGCGATGTAGGATTTCGCTGCATAGCCAGTGAGATATCTTGAGACGTCATTGTGGGTGCTGCTAGTTAAGGCTTCCCGTGACCTACTCACGTGTGCGGTACTAGTTGAGTCACTGCGTAAGTATAGAGCTTTAAGGTTACCATTGGTACAGTTTAGAAAGAAAATGGTCGATCGTGGGCTTTAATAGTTTTCGATCTATCGATTGCATATTACACGTTTATATGCACATGCTAGTTATTATGTTGTACAGATTTTGGATATTATTTTTCGAAGATGTAAATAAAACCCACTCGGTAAGATTTTATCGGCATATGATGTTAGAAATCGATTTACAGCTTTATACCAGTTTTAGAAACATGATTTATGCATGTCTTTTAGAATTTAATATCTATGCAAAATGTTATTTTATTTGAAATCTTAAATGAACTCACTAAGCTTATTTAGCTCACTCATTTTGTGTTTTATGTTTTCTAAACCCCCTTCCCAGGTGCAGGTCTCAGTACACCAGCTGCTGATTTTCCTATTGCTGATTAATGGGCCAAATCTGAAGATCATTTTATACATGTAAATGTGCTAAATAGCACTCTTTTTGCTTTTAGCATATTAGTTCTAGATTTATGCATTGTACATATGTTTTGGATAACCAAGAAGATATTTTGATATTTTGATGATCGTTTCACTTCTTATCAGTATTCCAGTTTTAGGATCATAATGAAATTATTGAGTTAAGTTGGAATTGTTTTGGAAAGGACCGAAGGTCTTATTTGGCAGTATTGAGAAGTGGTTTAGAAATAGAAGTGTAATTCTTTATAGGTTTTGTACTAGATTTTCAAAAAAACAGGGAAAACTCTGCCCCTTTTTTTTTAGAATTAATATGTCATCTTTATGTATATTTCAAAATTTTCTCAGTATTAACAAGAACTAAAAGGGGTTCACCTCACAGAATTTCTCAACTTACCTAGTTATATTCTGAGGAACTTCCGTCGGGGTGCCCGGCAGAGCTGCTGGGATTTACTGTAGAGAGTCTCGGGTCGGGTCCTGTCATATAATGACACGTGACACATTGTGGACCCTTGGTTGAGTTTACCTAAGTGTGAATTTGGTAGGACCCACTAAAGGGTAAACTTGGTAACTATTTATAAGGGGCAAAATGGTCATTTCATACTTTAATTATTTAAATGTTAAATAATTAAAATATCTCATTATAATATAGTATTATATTATATTATTATATTATATTATTATATTATATGATATTTTATATATAATAATATTACATTTTGGGTGCTAAATAGTTGGCACCCATTATTATTATTTTATTATATAATAATATATTATATTGTTATTTTATTATATATATATATATATAAGAGGTGTGTGAAATTTAAAAAAGGTGCAAGTGTTGTGTGTTTTAAATGGGAAAATGAAAAGGAATGAAAGAAATGGAAATGGAGAGAAAAGAAAGAATGGTGATCGAAGGAGAAGAAGAAAAAAAAAGTGAAAAATAAAATTGTTTCATTTTTTTTTATGCTTTCATTCAAAGCAATGATAGATTGCTTCAAATTCTCAATTTCTTATCCTTTTGGAGAAAAGGATGAAAAACACATATCCGACCATTTTAAAAATTAAGAGTTAATCCCGTGCTAGATATAAGACTGTTGTTCTAGCTCACCAAGCCCACCGAGTTGGTGACTAGAACAACCTACTAGTTGGTCTCCATGCGAACTCCGAGGAAATACGTGTATAACGTTACACGCTGAGGTGAGTTCTCAAGCCTTTTAATATATTAATGTGATTAATATATTTATTTATTGTGTTTATTACATGTTTATACGCTTCTGCCACGTTTAATATGTATATGATACGTATTTTAGGCAATAGACATAATTGCACATACATACACCCATATGTATTAGATCCCTCAATAGGAAGACATGGTGCATATGGCATGAAGTTAAAAGACAACTCAAAAGGAAGAGTTCCATAAGATATGGCCAGAACTCGGGTTCTCCATCCTCTTGGAAACTGAATTAGAATAAAAAAGATCAACGAAAAAATTCCAAGTCCAAGGCCGAAGCACCTAAGGGCGAAAACATGGTAGGCAACTAAGGCAAGGGTAAACTGTATTCCCAACTAAGTAGAAATAGAGATATTAAATATTTTAGATGTTTAAGAATATGTCATATTGCATCTCAATATCCAAATCAGCGTGCAATGATTATAAGATATAATGGTGTCATTGAAACAAAAGTGAGTTAGATGATGAGCCTATTTCACCTTTGAAAGATGCCAGTGATGGCACGGAGTACCTAGTAGATAGTGAGTTGATGGTTACTAAGCGTGTATTAAGTTTGTAAATGAAGAGGATGATGAGATATAACGTGACAATATTTTCTATATGAAGTGCCATATCAATAATAAGGTATGTAGTAGGATTATTGATGGAGATAGTTTTACTAATATAGCTAGCACATTTTTTTGTTAAAAAGCTAAATTTACCTACTATGAAACATCCAAGGCCATATAATCTTTAATGGTTGAATGAATGTGAAGAAATCAAAGTAAATAAACAAGTGCTGATTTTATTCTCTATTGGTAGGTACAAGGATGAATTTTTATGTAACATAGTACTTATATATGCTGGGCATACTCTGTTAAGACAACCATGATAATTCAATAGACATGTAATGCATGATGGCTTCAGAAATAGATATATGTTTGTAATGGATGAAAGACTAATCACTCTTGTACCTTTAACCCCTAGACATATTTATGAGGATCAAATGAGAATAAAAGAAGAAAGAGACACAAAAAAAAAAGAGACTAAAAAAGGAAAAGAAGTTACAATTAATAAGGAAAGAAAAAAGAGAAAACAAGTAAATTTCTATGCAAGAGAGAGTGAAATAAAAAAAAAAGCTCTGTTTTAAAGTCAACCTATTATGGTACTTTTATACAAAAAGGCTTGTTTTAGTACTAATGAACTCAACCCTACTTTGCCTAGTGGGTTGTCTCTATTTTATAGGATTTTGATGATGTATTTTTTGAAGAGATACCTAATAGTTTATCGCTAATAATGGGAATCGAGAATCAAATCAACTTTATACCTAGAGTATCAATTTCAAATAGGCCAACTTATAGAAGTAATCTTGAGAAAACAAAAGAACTTTAAAGACAGGTTTGTGAGCTTATAGAGAAGGGGTATGTGCATGAAAGCATGAGCCCTTGTGTGGTTCCATTATTTCTTATGCCTAGAAGGATGGGTCATGGAGGATGTGTGTTGATTGTAACACCATCAACAATATCATTGTAAAGTATAGACATCTCATTCCTAGACTAGATTACATGCTTAATGAATTGTATTGTTCTTGTGTGTTTTATCAAAACTGATCTTAAGAGTGGATATAATTAGATAGGATAAGAGAAAGTGATGAATGAAAAATTGCATTTAAAATAATATACGATATATATAAGTGGTTAGTTACGTCGTTTGGATTGAATAATGCACCTAGTACTTTTATAAGATTAATTAATTATATTTTATGTGTTTTTATTGACAAATTTATGGTTGTATACTTTGATAATATTTTAATTTATAGCAAAAACTTAGATGAGTATGATGAATATTTAAAACCTGTTTTAAATATTTTAAGAAACGAAAAGTTGTTTGGTAATAAGGTTATTAACATATTAAGGTTCAAGAAAGTTGTATTTGAGTCTGGTGATTAGGTTTGGTTGTATATAAGGAAGGAACATTCTCTCATTCAAATGCGTTCTAAATTACTTCCAAGGAGAGTTGGACCATTTCAAGGGATTGAGAGGATCAATAATAACACCTATAAGTTAGACCTTCTAGGTGAGTATAATGTAAGTGTAATCTTTAATGTTTTTTATTTGTCTCTTTTTGATGTAGGTAAAGACTTAAGGTCAAATTATTTTCAAGAGAGGGGGAATGATGCGAATTAGGTTGCCAAGGCTTCACTAGATCTATTGAGCATCTATGAGGTTCCAATGACAAGGGCAAGAATCAAGAAAATGAAATAAGCATTAAATAGGCTAGTTGAGCATATTTCAAATTCATACTTTATTAAAGACGCTAAATTAGGCGAATTAAGTGTTCAAGATGGTCAATTCTTTGTCAATGTTATTCGAGTTCCTTTAAATGATTTGGAATAATTTGCATGACGAACAAAATAAGGCATGATAATTTATGAAGGAAGATTTGGTACATAATTAATTTAGGAAAAAAATTAGGCTCATAAAGGAAAATAATGGCATACATGTCTACCCTTTATTCTGTTTCTTAGTTTCTTTATTTTTTTCCTAATTTCTTAGATCTTTTATTAGAGATTTTATTTTTATATAAGTCAGCTTAACACTGTTCATGAGTTACTATTCACACAGCTTTATTGGATCTTTATTTTCTTTATTTCCTTTTTTTATCAGTTATATTTAAAAACAAGGATACAAGAATATTTTGTTTTCTTAAAATGCTTGTTATTTATTTCCTTTTTTTTGTAATCCATTTCTTACTATGCCTAGAATTTGATTTATTTTCCTTTTACCTACTTGAAGATTTTGGCTATATAAGCTGTTGTAACCATAAAGGGAATAAATAGTTTATAATAATAACATTATTGAGAGTTTTCTCTTGGTTCTTCAAAGAATTTTTCAAAACTTATTAAGATTTTCTTCTTATGGCATTCATCATTGATTTATCTCTTACAATCTTTCTCAAATTTCATTAGTATGGCATCTACCCTAATTTCTTATACCTTTGATTCTTATTACTTTATAGATAATGGGTCAAGATCCTTATTTTTGTTTATTTTATAAATTTAAATTAGAATGTTTCTTGGCAAAGGAACATCATTAAGTGTTTTCTTTGTGAGGTCCACATCACATTCTTTCTTGCAAAGATAACATTTTTTTATATCTCCCATTTGATTAATTATTTTTTTCTATCTTTTCTTTTTTGCAACCAAACCTATTGCATTATCAAATTATGATCGCTTCCTTAATTTTTTTGAGTTCAATAAGGTTACTCATTTTTAAAGTCTCCCTATTATACGTGAGCATATTCACAAAGTGCTCATAACTTGAGGGCAATGAACATAACATGATTATGGCATTGTCTTCATCTTTAATATGGCCTTTTATTGAAGTTCCTTCAGTTATAGATAGATGATACAACTTCTTTTTAACATACAGGCGATTTGCCAAGGACTTTATTATGTAGAGTGCATCAAGTTTCTTCTATAGGCTAATTTTCATTTTGTATCCAGCCATCTCTCTTCGTACTTCATCACTCAAAATGGTAGAGTGCATCAAGTGTCTCCTTAATATACGTGAGCATATTCACAAAGTGCTCATAACTTGAGGGCAATGAACATAACATGATTATGGCATTGTCTTCATCTTCAATATGGCCTTTTATTGAAGTTCCTTCAGTTATAGATAGATGATACAACTTCTTTTTAACATACAGACGATTTGCTAAGGACTTCATCATGTAGAGTGCATCAAGTTTCTTCTATAGGCTAATTTTCGTTTTGTATCCAGCCATCTCTCTTCGTACTTCATCACTCAAAATGGTATTGTGGCTCTCTTTTGAATTGTTTCTCTATTTAACTCACCAAGCTTCACATGTTTCTTTTCTTTGTTGGTAGTTTCTTGGATCTCCTCCAAAGTATAAGATAGACAAGGGGTATCTAATACCCAAATACAAATTATTTGTTAATGATTGGTAAACAGACACCTAAAAGGTTTATCTTTTCTATGGTAAGGTACTTTAGATAGTAATGTTTACAATGTCCAACCTCACAGCAATAAAAACAATTTCTTTTGCATTTGTTGTCTTTATGTGGTCTGGATATATCAAATAACATTTTTAGGTGTAGTATAATACTACTTGCACTAACCATGTTCATATGCTCTTACTGAAGATCAATAAATATCGAGGTCATGATATATGATTTGACTCTCAAATCATCACTTATCCATTTTTTATAAGTTTCAACCTCTTTCAAAGAGGAATTATTAGAAATACCTCTTATTTTTTTTATCAATGATATATCCAAGCTATTCTAAATTCAAAAAAATTCTCAAATTTATAAGTCAGCCAAAATTATTTTTCGGTACCTACAATTAGTGTACATCTAATATGTGTACCTATGGATTGGTCAAACTGATCTTATCTTATCTTTATAAGACAAGAGAGAAGATGTTTAGTGGAACATCTCTTATCATTAATAAATAATACTTTAGATATTGAATATAACTAGTATATGTTTTCAATTTAAAGACGTCCTCTCGCTACTTTACATATTCCCTTTAATCTCTCTAATGAAAAACGAAAGTTTGAACACTTTAAAATTTATACTGAAAAGTACACCCAATTGACATTCTACTTTAGCCTTATATTTTAGCAATATTGGCCTTTATAAAATTCAAAAGGTAGATAACTCTTATCAATTGCATCTCATACAATTTTTACCACTAATCTTAAACACACCTTATCCTCACACTTTAGTAATATTGGATAAGTGTGTTTCAGATTAATTTATCAATAATTAAATATAATTTATTAATACTACCCTTACGCTTTAACAATATTAGGCAATACATTCACTTATATTTTTCTCATCTCATGTTTAATTGGCATAGTCCAAATCATACCAACTAATCCCTCACACTTTAACAATATTGAGAAGGACGAGGTGACTCATCTAACATCGTATTGACAAGATAGACCACGCATAACATTATCTCATAATAAAATACATTCTCAATCTGATTAAGAAGATTGTAAAATTTTTTCGCATTTTATTGGGATCTGATTCATAATTGCCTTTTTTTTTTTACGTAAGCACAACTAATCCTTACCAATAAAACTCATATTGTGGTTAACAACCCAAACAAATGATTTACAGTTTATAAAGCAATTTTATAACAATTGTAATTTGCATAATAAATAACTTGTGGATAAGAATGCAAAATAGAGTGTACTGCTTTGAACATCGTGGTGTTATAAGTTATAACACCCCAATATTACACTGCTTTATCACCCCAGTGTTACAAACTTCACCGCTGCAGCCTTATCACACAACGCTTATACTATAACTAGGCAACTCCCCATCGATTTGCATGAAATTTGCCCCAACATGGCACACTTTATCGTCGCAGCGTTAGCACATAGCCTTCCCTGGGTGACAAGCCAATGGCTTAATAATTTGTAGCAACATGAATGCAACAACGTTTTATATCAATGCCCTAACGTTAATCCAATTACAATGAATGCCTCAACGCTTAACATGTAATGCCTGAGCATTCCCTCAAATAAAGTTTTGGTTTTGCACTTTCAACACTTGAAAAGGTAGTAGCCACTATTTCTGGGCATCCTAAATAACTCAGAAACACTCTATTAATCTAGAAAAGCACACAAACATGCTATAATACCATTATTGAAATGCATATAAGGGTGCATGCATGTGATAGTGTTCATTGAATATTCAATCCATGTTAAACATATAATTACACAGTGAAATAGAAATCTAATTTTCTATTAAAGAAATACATACTTAATTGAAGTCTATTATAGTAATAGAATTCGAAAAACTTACCCTTGAAGCTATTCAGTATGGAATTCAAACTTGGAGCTCACTTTAAAGTATTCATTGATCAATTCTAGTCCCTAACATTTGATGAGATTATGAAGCTAGAATGATAGAGTGAATTTCAAATTTTCAGAAGAATTCAAACTTGTTCAACCCCTGAACTTGTTCTCTCAAAAAATGTTTAAAAATGGAAAATAGACTTAATTGTAACATTTGCAAACCTTAGCTTATATATGGCAAAAAAGGGACCTCTTTGCGGCGTTCGTAAAGTTTAAAATAATTGGCAAATAAAGTGGGACACTTATCTTCATGTATCCAAACTTGTTCAACCCTTGAACTTGTTCTCCAAAAAAACATCCAAAAATGGAAAATGGACATTTACATTTACAAAGTTTATATATGGCAAAAACAAAGGACCTCTTTGTGACATTTACAAAGTTTAAAATACTTGGCAAATAATCAATTGACACTTGTCCTTCATGAATCCTATGCATGAAGATAAGTGTCCCACTTTATTTGCAATTGCCACCTATTAAAGCAATATATATATGTGTCACACATGCATTTACCATGCATCACATTTTCATTAGTTAACTACTTTAACTAATAAAATATAGGTTTAAAACTAAAATCTTGATACATGTATTTTTTGAGAAATCCTAAAACAAATCCTACTTTTCAAAATTTTCTTAGATCGAACCGTTCAACCTGGTCCACTAACCAGTACTCAATAAGTGCACTTCATATTATTAGAATCCCTAGATTCACACTCGTATATCTTACGAAACTCTTCTGTAAGTCCGTGAACAATGCTCCGCATATACGTTATGGATATTATAAAATGATGTATTAAACCATACAAGCTGAGATCAATTATATATGTATAATCTGTAAACTTCTTTGCGATTGTTTAACCCTACAAAAAAGATTTTCTCACGGTTTATGCTTGTGGCCACAAAACTTCCTAAAATACAATCTTGGAAGCATCGGGATATACAACATATCCATATAAGTTGATAGATCCCATATCTACGCACACTGGACTCAATGAGCATCGGATCATATCCAACGAGACCTAGATATCATACCATGAAAGGTCTTTGACATGCATGGAAGCGAATCATAGTGAATCACTCACAAGTCCACCATGATGCTTAGGTTAAAGGATCACAAATACTACTCAACTCAATAAAACCCTTAGTTGATAGTTTTATGGGATGTCTATTGGAGGTCCTCATGAGTTTGTTCGACATATAGTCCTTACTGAATACTTACATGTCTATACAAGCTTTTCGCTAAGCCTATGGTCTATTAAAACTAACCATCTGGACAATCCAAATATAGACACGCTTATTTGAAAGGAACACTAATGGACTCGTGTCAGTAACTATAGATCAAGAATGATATTTTTGATAACATACTGTATAATTACATTTCTTACCACTATTTGAAACTCCTTGTAACTACAATATTACTAATATATTCACAGGTCTTTGTACTTATTTCAGGTAAGGTTCTAACTCCTTAGAATTGCTATCTCTTAGTACTGACCTAAACCTCTTTAGCTCTACAATGCCTGAAAAGTAACAAGTTTGGTACTATATAAATAATATTAACAAATTTATATGAAATGTTTATTGTATAAATATTAAACAATTAACATTCATATAAAATTAGAATGGCACGTAAGCACCACTTCAACTGAATCCATTAGTAGAAAGACAAGCTATAAGTCGGGTATATAGGCTTGGTAAAAAAAAGATGGTTTATGTTTATCATCTTATTACATCGAGGGCAATAGAAGAGGATAAAATTTGTCAACAAGCTAATGCCAAAGAAGTATTATCATTTCAAGATAGCTTCACAATAAAATTCTCTAGACATCTATAATTATCACTAATTTCAGTATGGCTTGAGTCAATTTACATAAAACGGACAAGTAATCCTTCACTAAAGTTTTTGTAATTTATTCTTCTTAACCTTGTGAAATAAATCTTTTTTAGACATTCTCACGTCTCTTAATAAAACTATATAATAGCATTTCTAGGATGACAAGAAATATTGTCCTTGCAACTTGAAGAAGACTTGCTTGTTTATTACACAAAGTAACTAAAATTAAACAAAAAATTTATTTTGTTACATAAAAAAATTATCTTGAGCACTATTGAAGTTTCAGCAACATGTTTCCTAACAAAATGCTTTTAACTTTTGTGTTACCTCAAAATTAAGATCATTATAACCAACGACATTCTATTCTTCGACTAGGCTGATTAGGCAATCATTAAATATTTACACTTTGGCAACACGTGAAGTAGATATCCAATAGCTTTAAGTGTCATTATTAACTTTAGACTCAAGCCTCGAAGCTCTTTCACTTATTATTAAATTTGATTAGAGACATAAGATATGACTGATATAGAAGGTCAAAATAATGATAATTATGAGATCGACTTGATTCTGTGTAGTTAGAAATAAATTGAATTTTTTTTATTGTCCTAAATCGATTAAGAGTTGTTTTCAGGGTAAACTTAATAACTTGTGGTGAAAGGTTGTTAAGATAAATCGTTCATCTCACATTCTCCTAAAATGCGACATACTCAGCCTCTATAGTAGACTCCACATAGGATAAAAATATATAATTTAGGGTTTAGATTAAGGGTTTAGGATTCTGAGTTGAGGGTTGAAAATTTAGAGTTTAGAGTTGAGAATTAAGGGTTTAGGATTTAGACTTTACAGTTTATCATATTTTTGTGAGTGATTTTAAACCTAGGGTGTATATATGTGGGTTTGTGTCTATCATTCAAATATAGCATACGTATCACATGCATACATGCACAGCGGATGAGCAGAATACAAATTTCATAATGATAAACACAAATAAACTTTACATGTTATCTCATAAATGTAAAATACTTCAAGATTGAGAAATAGTACCTTGTCAAGCCTTTGGTATATTGTCGAATCGGAGGACCTCCCTTGAAGCAACCCGTTCACAATTCTAGTTCCTTAACATGGTGGGCTTGAAGAAGCTAGAATAACAGTTTTTCCAACAAAGGATTCAACTCTTGAATTCTTGTTTCTACCTTATAGTATGGGTGATAAAAAAAATGAAATAGAAAAAATGGAAGAGTTGTGTTTTTGTGCTCTCAATACTTGAAATTTTTTTCTAACACTTAGCAAAATTCACTTCTCACACTTCCCTTAACCCATTGCACGAATTTTTGATAATTAATTGCTATTTTATTTATTTATTATTTTCTTTCATTTTTTCACCTAAGCATCCATTATGTTTGCCATTAGTATCTCCTTTTTTGTCTTTCATTTTTTTTTGGTTGTTTTTGTTCATCTATGTGCTTACAGTAATCGGATGTCCCATCTATTTGCTTAATCAATTCATCACTTTGTCATCATGGGTCTGTATGTTCATGATATTGATTGTACCCAGCTTTATTTTTCTCTAATTAGCCTTATATGGGGCTGTTAACTTCTTTGAATGTATTATTTGTTTGTGTAGTTTCCCTAAGCACCAAATCCTGTGTAAGATTTCTCGCTTTTCTCTTGCTGGGACTCTAAATGTTTCCTCAGAGGTCTGAAAGCATGGACCTTGTTAATGATTTGCCCTAGTTCCCTCTTGTATTTTATGTATAACCTCAATATTTGATTTCATTTTATCTTCATAGTTTGTAACAAAGCGTGAAACTATCTGTAACGCTAATGACAGTATAACATACAATTTGGCAGGCTTTAGGTTATGTGCATGGTGCTAAAATTATCCACGCACCTGAGCCTGTCCATGGACGCTTAAGGTATGGTAAAATATGAAGGGTCATCTGGTGTTTTCTTTATTCAAGGCCACTTATATCTCACCATTATCAACAAAACATGTTTGATTAGTGGTAAATCATGAATGTCTAGTTTTAATCTTGTCTATTTCACTTCAGTTTTTGTTGATAAAATGTCTGTACTTTCACAGTAATGTATTTTTGTCTTCTTTCAGAAGGAATCCCTGGTGTGCTCTTCTATTTCCCTAATGAAGTTATTTCTTGTCTCATACAGTGAAATTGAGCATAATGGTTGCAAACTGCTTCATGGTATTCCTTCTGGTTTGAATTCAGGATTCAAGGTGAGTCTGTTGTCATGAAAGATTTTGAATTAACTTCACATATTGTCACTTCCACTGGAAACTCTTTGGCATGCTGTAATAACTATGGTTGGTTAGTCATTTGGTTGTTTGAGAAATATCATTTGGTGATTTAAACTATTTGCAGACCACAGTTTTCATTCAGAATTGCAAGCGAAATAGAGTTAAACCATTATAGTCATTTTCTCTTAACTTATTATGATTTATCTTTCCATGTAACTGAAGTAATATCTTAAAAGATTAAGCCACCATTGATCCGAGGGTGATTATGGGCAACTTTTGTGAGCTCAATTTGGGAATTATTTATTGAAGGTAGTCAGATACCATTCACTGGTTATAGATGCAGAATCACTGCCCAAGGAACTCGTACCTATAGCTTGGACTGCCAGTGATGATCTTTCTCATCTTGAGAACCTGAAACTTGATGATACCCTGCATGCTTATGAGAGTGGGAGCAGGCAAAATATCTTTCTTGATACAATTTCCACACTGTTAAAAAATGGAAGTTATCAGCCTTCAATCCATGCTAATGGAATGGAGAGTAGAAAAGTTCTCATGGGTATCATGCATTCTACCAAGCCTCATTATGGTGTGTAGCAAGCCGGTATACTTGTGGTTACCTCAACTCTGCTTTCTTGTATTCCACTTTCTAAACTTTCTTTGGCGCTTCAGTTTCATCCAGAGAGCATTGCAACCTGCCATGGAAGCAAGATTTTTAGAAATTTCAGAGAGATAACAGAGGACTATTGGCTGAGATTGAGGTTATCCTTCATTCAGGAGAGAAATGTTCATTATACTGGTAAATAAGAACTTTTTTAAAGATAATTAATGGACAACTGTTAAGGGTTTTTTCTTTTTTAAATATTTACTGTACTTAACCCACCCACCCAGCTTTCTATTTCTTCACACATAAACAAACGTGATTTGCATGCACGCATGGAATGCACATAAAGACACTCTATCTTGTTCCTGGGTCACATGATGAGTAGATGCGTACCTTCATTGTCAAGAACAAGTTTGAGATGGGAAACATTGGTGTTTCTCGAAATCTAAAAGTTGTGGACGTAATAAATTTATCAATATCTCTCATCTGTAGCTTGTACTTTTGATATTTTGAATTATTGTACTGCCTGTGGTTTCCCTCTGAGCAGTAAACCCTTTTTAGCATGCGTGCAGGTGCCTAATGCTAGCCAATTGTTCAGTGAAGTTCCTAGAATTAGCAGATCACTGAACAATTCGGATGAACTTTATAGAGATGCTCTTCTACCTGGGCAATTAGCATGTGATGCGGATGAGAGTGGTTTTGGAATGTTTCATTTGGCTAATTTTCAACATCCAAGCATTGGAATTAAATTTCTGAGAATGAAATGGAGGAAATTCGATAACTTGGCAAGCCTGGTTGGAGGGGCAAGAAATATTTTCTGTGAACTATTTGGAAATAATGAGTCTGAAAACACCTTTTGGTTGGACAGTTCCTCAATAGAGAAGGTTGGTTTATTGCTCAATAACATCTCTTAGTGATTACACATTTCTGTATGCAGGTCTGGTTTTTGTAGTGGGGTACCGCAGTTATATTTGATTCTAGTTTTGTTGATTTGAAATTTTACTCCTTATTTTTCTCTTCTATGATCAGGGAAGAGCGCGTTTTTCATATATGGGCGGTAAAGGTGAATATCTTTGGAAACAAATGACATTTAGATGTCCGATCAAAGGTTTGAGATAACACTACCCTTATAAACTAATGGTGACAACTTTAAATTTTCCGTTGTTTGTGTTTAGAATGTAATATATGGGTTTTCATAAATGGGCTTGTCTTTAGGTATTCATGTAAGCACTTTTAACTGGGCACCTCATATCCATTGAATGTTAAATTGAAAAACTATTTGCAAAGTTTCCGAACATTTATGAAGGACTTTAAATACAAAAATGATATATGATGCATAATTGTTTCAGTGATACCCACAGAGGTCATCTATCAATTCAAGATGCTCAAGGCTCTACCAAAAGCACATATCTGGAAGAAGGTTTTTTTGATTTTTTGGATAAGGTATTGAATACATATAAATATGTTCTATCCATAAGAATTATCTCTCCATGTCCCCGCAATAAATCTAGTTATGTTGATACCAAATTTGAGTCTGTTACAGAATTCATTGACATTTTTACAAGGCTCAGTTTAATCAAATATTTCTTATCATTTCATCTCTGTACCAGGAGCTTCTGTCATTCCATTATGAGGAAAAAGATTACGAAGGATTGCCGTTTGACTTTTATGGCGGATATATCGGTTGTATTGGGTATTGCCAATTTTATTCAATCGATATTTTTCTATTTCTCCTCTAATATGATCGGTGGCATGTTTCTCATTTTGTTGTAGCATGTTGAACAGCTATCTTATAAAAGAGGATATTAAATCAAAGCACAATGTACTGATATGCAGAATTTCTTTCAAACTTTGATCATGTTGTTATTTTCTTTGTCGTCTTTAATGACGTTTACCTCTGTCTAGCCATACTAATAGCGCCATAATCATGCTGTTGAACATATATGAAGTCTGACTTAATGCTTGATCATCTAATTGCCGTCAGAGGCTATTCCTATGTTAGTTTTTGCATTACTGAAAATAACATACTTTTCAACCTTTCTAGCGCATCTGGATGTAAATAGGAACCTCACTTCTATTATATACGTGATATTAACTCAGACTGAACTCTAGTCATGAACCCCATTTCACATCTTTATTTGGAAGTGCGGGCAGATCCAAGTTGAAGATATTGGATATGATTATACACGTGTTTTTTAGATGCAGTGTTCTTTCTGTAAATAAATTTAATGTTTTGATATATCTCTATCCCTTCTCTAAATAAAAATAAGAGATTGTGAATTTTGCTTTTCATTGCTGATATGGATCTCAAATTTATCTTTTTGTAATGCCAGGTATAACCTTAAAGTTGAATGTGGTGCATCATCTAACAGACACAAATCTAGGACTCCTGATGCTTGTTTCTTCTTTGCTGATAATCTTGTAGTTGTAGATCATCTCAATGATGATGTTTATATAGTGTCGTTACATGAAGAAAACACAACAATGTCGACTTGGTTGGATGATACAGAACGGAAGCTTATTGGGTTAACTTCAACAAGGCAGCCAAAAGTGCAGTTACATGCTCCAACATTTTCTCCACATAAATCATCATTTATTTCTGAGAAATCTCCCGAGGATTATGTAAAAGATGTTGAGAACTGTCTGAAATACATTAAAGATGGAGAAAGCTATGAGTTGTGTCTCACAACTCAGATAAGAAAAAAGGTCGAGGAAATAGATTCTTTGGGGCTTTACCTTCACCTCAAAGAAAAAAATCCGGCACCATATGCTGCTTGGCTTAACTTTTCAAAGGAAGATTTATGCATTTGTTGTTCTTCTCCTGAGAGGTTTTTACGATTGGATAAAAATGATATATTGGAAGCAAAGCCAATCAAGGGTACCATGGCTCGTGGCTCCAAGCCGGAGGAAGATGAACAGCTCAAATTGCAACTGCAATACAGGTAATTTGCTTCGCTAGTATTTTAGCATTTCAAAGATATTTCTCAGTTTCTTGCCACTATATTAAGATTTTTCATCTCGTTTGCTTTTTGTGAGCTAACTTAGGCCTCTTGCTCCTCCCTTTTCTTCCTCATAACAGTGAAAAGGATCAGGCTGAAAATCTGATGATTGTGGATCTTCTAAGGAATGACCTTGGTCGTGTCTGTGAGCCGGGGTCTGTACATGTGCCCCATCTCATGGATGTGGAATCATTGCAACTGTTCATACAATGGTGAGTACAATTCGTGGGAAAAAGCAGTCAAATGTTAGTGCAGTTGATTGTGTTAGAGCTGCATTTCCGGGCGGTTCAATGACTGGTGCCCCAAAGTTGAGATCAATGGAACTCCTTGATTCTATTGAGAGTTGTTCTCGAGGTATCTACTCGGGCTCCATTGGTTTTTTCTCATATAATCGAACATTTGATCTAAACATAGTGATAAGAACAATCGTTATACACGAGGGTGAAGCTTCCATAGGAGCAGGAGGGGCTATTGTTGCCCTATCAAATCCTGAAGATGAGTATGAAGAAATGATTTTGAAAACAAGTGCTCCAGCAAATGCTGTGATGAAATTTGATTAGAGATTATGTGAACCGTGTAGAATATATTACATTCTGTCATATTTCTCCGCATACTTCAATATATTCCCAAGAGTATACGGGCTGCACAGAACCACAGCCAAAATGTAGTTTAGCCTCATTTATTATTGGATTGACGATTTGTTCACCAAAACAATAAACTCTATTTTTCCAAGCAATGTAATGGACCAATGCTATAGTTTTGTTTGTGCATTGAACTAGATGGAAATGGAAATGCTATACACGAGTGAATTTCTTGGGTGCTTTCACCTCGGTAACATATGAACACTACATGATCATTGTGTTTTAGTTCTTTATATCATTTGGATTAGTCTAATGGCCAATCTATCTCTACGGCATATCTTGGTTGTCAATGTTCTTGTCTAATACAACAAAATATTGTCAATCTACCAGTACTAGATTAAAGGAAACAGTAATATATGATCAGAAGATTATATCTCGATTTTTTTTATAAAAAAAAAAACCTTAACAGAGCCTCTGACGAAGTAATGGAATGAATTAGAGATAATTTAATATTATAAGGCGCCAATAATTTTACGAGTATAAAGGAAAAGTATGCATTCTTTTCCAGGGCAAAGGACATCAGATATAGATATATGGAAACTTACATGATCTCATACTCGTTGCGATCCAAAAGGTGTCCATCTTTGATATTTCTGCATTAACTCTGCCTCTCTATCATCAGATGCTTCCATGGCTACTTCTACGTCACATTGAGTTGCTTCCATTACATGGCAAGAATACTGATATGATTTTTCCCCATTTGCATACCATCTTTCTAATATGCAAATCTAGTTTATATAACTAATCTTCTATATTGTGTAAGGATTCAATTTTCTAATCAATGGTCAGAAATCTTGGTGGAAGTATAGGCAATAGGCACAAAACAGCCAGCACAAGTCTACATCTGAAGTCATTAACCAAACATGTGCTACCAATAATCCCGACAAGACCAAGCACCATCCTTAAAATGGTGAAACCGATGCATGCCCCTCACAATGATGAGCCGGTCCTCAATCTTTGATATCAACTTTATGGCATTATGACAGTCTTCACACATCCTGAAATTCTTTGTGATGCGAATGTAGTCCCTAGAGCAGTTTTATTAAGGCCAAAAGCAATGGCCAACCTCCCACTGTGGTAATTGAGTGCCTCTTCTTTTGCTTCCTCTTCAATATCATGAAGTACAAAATCTGTCATGGGGATGTAACCCAACCGTTTCAACGGAGCAGCTAACTCTTCAAGTGCAGAGTAAATCCTATCCGATTCCGGATGAGACCTGTCCCAAAACTTATAAACTACATTATTGCGTTCTGTTATACTAAAACCCTGTATTTTATTTGCTCTTCTTCTAGCCATCATCAACCTCGCCTTTGCAACTTCCTTCCATCCAGATTTAGCAGCATAGATATTTGAGAGTAAAACATGATAGCCTGCATGAAATGGGTCTAGCTGAAAAATACAATCTGCGATTCTCTCGGCTAAATCTAAATTACTGTAAGTTCGGCATGCACCAAGCAAAGATCCCCATAGACTATAAGTTTCTCTGCTTTAGAAAGTTGTCCTACGTGGCCAAGAAGATTCACCATACATGCATAATTGTTAAGTTTTGAGACTGTTAGACATATAATGTTATTTATACTCTTAAATCATATAAAATAATATTTTATTTGATTAATAAAAATTTATTCATACATAATTGAGCATACATTTATAAGCATATATTTATAAAGTATATAATCTATATATTAGGCTTATGATGCTAATACAGAGGGTGTAGACAATAAGTTCTTTATAAATTAATATTGATTCACATCCATTAATGAAAAAGGGTATTTTATTAAGTAAGGTTATAATTTTTCCACTTCTTTTGATGGATGATTTACCTTGATCATCAAAGTAGAGACTTCGAGTAGAAAAACTAATGTATATGTTACATTGAACGGAACTATTGTGAATTTCGATCAGGTTACCTAAATGTCATTAATCTTAATTCGCAAAAACTTTAATAAGCTTGATTGATCTTAATCCTAAGCAAATAATGAACTTACATTCATGCGTTATATCTTTTGAGTTATCATGGAGTGAAATCTAGATAAATGGTCAAAATCTCGATATCTTGAAGATATAATTTCATGCATTGTATAAACATATATTTGTAAGATAGAATCTAATAAATATATCCACCTAAACTGTTTGTAGTACTTAATCATTTGAATCAGTGGCGGCAATTTATTTAATAAATTATTTATTGAATAATAATATTTATTTGTAAATTTATTTACAATTATAAATATATTAAAAGTGATCATTTGAGCATTCAGTAACTTGGGGGCAAAAAAATAATTAAAGAGACATAATATTTTTTTAATAGCCTAATTTTAATTATAGACATCAATTAGAGGGTCAATTAAGTGGTTATTATTTGCCTAAAGATTAAGCCTAATTTAATTAAATTGAGTTTTAATTAAATAAACTTTTTACTTAATAACATAGGTTATTAGAGTACAACCTTTGGCTTTTAGTAAAATAACTTAGAGTTAACTTAGAAAAATTGGTGTATTATGAGATAATAAGGACTAGACCTTTTAAATTGAAGCTAGAAAGCTCATAGGTCTTGCAGTCCATCTATTAGCTGAAATCTTAATCAAACCTTAATTTTTTAATTCTAATCTAATTCTACATACCCAAGAGAGATTCATATATATATGAGAGGTATAGAATAATAATGAAATAGAATAATAACAAATATAAGCAGAAAAATTCTTTTACGCATTCTAACGTAGAAAAAGAATTTTGTTATTACCATTATCTCATATTTAAATATTAGTGATTTTAGAGATTAAGAAAGATCCACGTGTTCACACGAGTTAAGTTTGAAGGTTAAAGATAATAGAGAAGATTGCAGCCAGTCCATTTAAGATTTACTATAATGAAGATTGAGATAATCATTTATCCCTATACATATAATTATGAACAAGACGATCTGATTTATGCTGCGTTTATTTTATTAAAATAATTTTTTTTTATTTACTAACAACAGCGACAACCCCAAACTCCATCAATTTGAAAATACCTCTTTCCCTTTTCTAATAACATGAATGACTATAAGCTGAGAGAATACAAGTAAATGTTACATAATTCGGCCTCACCCCCACTTTTACCATGTTATCAAGGAGATCAATAGCCTTCTTTTCTTGCCCATGAACTCCACATTTGACAATCCTTGCACTTCAACAAACAATATCTTTCCCTTTTATTTGATCAAATAATTTATGAACCAAATCCAAATTCCCACACTTAGCATACATATCCAAAATGAGCAGTTGCAACCAAGATATCAGACTCGAACCCGGTTTGGATCACATAAATATGAAACCATTCACCTTTCCTCAAAGCTCCAACATTACTAAAGGCTAAAAGCACACTCAAAATACTAACCCGATTCAGCTTTAACCCTGAATTGCGCATCAAATAAAAAGAACTTAATGTCTCGTTATTATATCCATTGTGGGCATACCTAAAAATCACCGAAGTCTATGAAACCAGGACCCTCCAAGACATTTATCAAACACTTTGCGTGCATCGTCAAAATTGCCACGTTTTATGTATATATTTACTGAAGCAGCACTAACATGAAGGTCAGAGTCACAGCCTAAACAAACCAAATGCTAATGAATTAACTTGCCTATTTGCAAGTTAGACAAGCTGGAGGAAGCTTTTAGCGCGAAAAGGAAGGTAAACTTGTCTGGTTGTATACCATTTTGCATCATTTTGGCACACAAAGCCAAAGATTGGTTGAAGTTACCTTGAGTGGCATATTCTCTTATCAAAATATTACAAAAATAACAACATGGGTTTGTTATATGTTCAAAAACAAGCCTTGCAATGTCTAATTTCTTGAATGAAACATATAATATGGCGATTTGGTTTAATATATGACAGTCATTTTGGAGTCCACAAGCAAATATTTTTGCGTGGGACATCTTCAGAGTGTCATAGCTACAGCATTTTTGCGAAGTAGAAGAAATAGTGCCAACAATTTGGTTGATGGGTTTGCTCTGAATACAAGCCACATTATTCGATACAAATAGAAGTTCAGGTTTGAAAATCATTAACTATAACAATTATTTATAACACATTAAGCAACATTTGAGCATTCTGCCTAAAACAAATGGACACCTAGACTAGCTCAGCCTGAACTGTGAGAACTTATACAGAAACAACATAATTTTGACATATATTGCACATTATATTAAAAATTAAAACTTAAATTTAGTTGGGACATTTCAGAAGAAATTCCCCTCCAAAAATTGGCGTATACTGCTTTAAGCGGCGAGCACACCCTATTCTTTAGTAAATGGCGAAAGAATAGTTCGCTCTACTGTCACTGCACGGCTACATAAATTTTTAATGCTGCTCAAGAGTGTCATTTTATACTGGGAGGCGGTTACTCCTAGCTCTGTCACTTATAATGTGGGATTAAATAGTCGATTTATGCTCCATTTCTAGTCTAAGAACAAATACGAGCTATACAACTATAACTCCGATCTTTCAATGAAGAAAACCAATTTTGTCATTCTCCCAAAAATAGAAGATAATTACTACAAAGTGCTATTTTTGTTATCCAAAGTTGCTTTTGGTTGTATCAAAGTTCTTTTAAAAGACATGTTCGAACGTATTTTCAATTTTTTTTTCAGCATACCATGGACGTTAATTTTGTTCTTACAACATTTTCTAGACGAACATGTATATTTCTTGATTTAGTGGATGATATTGATTGTTTTACTGAGAAGAACAGGATGAGTACCATCGTACTTGATGGTAGGAAAAACAATTGTTTAATAAAATAAATACAACGAATATCAAATTGTTTTATTTATAATTATATAAATAAGAATAGAAGATTATTTTAATTTCACGCTTTGATTAATTTTAAATTGAATGGTTACAATTTTTTTTATTATTCTCAAACTTTAAACTCACATATATAAGTATGTGAATTTTTCTTTAATCTTCAACCTCACGCGTACTCAAATATTAGAAAGTAAGAGTAGTCTAAGTCATTTTGTACGTAAAAAACTACATAAAAAATTATTCTTATTGTTGAAGGTTTTCAGCGTGTACTTTAAAAATTTTCTAAACATGTGCGGAAGATTTTACTCACAAGGAAAGTAAGAATAAGAAATATCATAATAAAGAGATAAAACAATCATATAAGAAAGTTACATAGTTCAGTAACAAATGTCTGCTTCCACGGTGGATCACAGGATTCTAACCTCTTTTATTTGTTCATAAAGAATAAAAATCATAAAGATCTCTCAAAAAAGATAATCAAGGAATATAATTAATAAACAAGCTTTTAAGAATCTATTAGTACTTTCTCGATCACTCAGATTTCAAGTACTCCTATAGCACTCTCTTATGTACTCAGCACTCAAGGCTCTCTATTATCTCTCTTAGAGTTTTTGTAAGGCTTCAATAATCTAATAAGAGTTTATAAAGTATTTAGAATGTTCCTAAAAATTATAAACCTAATTAAAATAAGAGTCCACGATAAAAGGAGTGTTCAAAACTAACTTAAACACGCGAAAGCAACTTTAAACAAGAAATTGCACTAGCATCACAACGAGTCTTACTCTTTGTCATGGCGAGACTTTACCTAGCTCCCTTGCTATGGTGAGACTTCTTTGGCACCACGTTAAAGCCAATTTTGCCCACCTTGGCAAAAAGTGAGTGTCACAACGAGACTTCAAGTAGGTTGGCAAAACGGTGAGATTTGTTTTTCACTGCGGCACTTAGGTACTATTCCTCATTGCATCTAACTTTTCGTTTAGTTCCCTTTTTCCTATGTCTGATGTGTACTTAACCTTGTGTTGACTTCTCATTAGTCTTCAACCTAAAATCATGTATACATAATTTTGAATCATAAAAATTCCAACACTTAATATCTTATTTGACTATTCTGTATCTCCCCTATTTAAAAGAATCTTTCTTGGTTATTTAGAGTTTATTAGGATTAAGAATTTAGAGTTTAGATTTTGATTAGAATTTGAACTAATAAAGGGACTGCATGACCTGCGGGTATCCTAACTCCAATTTAAAAGGCCCAAACCTAGTCATCACATGATCTACTAGATCTTCTAAGTTAACTTTAAACTATTCCACTAAAAATCAAAAGTTGTTCTTTAGTAATCCATGTTAATAAATAACAGTCCATTTAATTAAAAACTCTTTAAATTAAATTAGACTTGACCTTTAGATCAATAATAACCATTAATTGATCATCTAATTAATCTCCATAATTAATGCTATACCATGGAAAAATATCTTGCTTCTTTAATAATTTATTTACCCATAAGTTAATGAATGTTCTAATGATTATTTTTAATATGTTTATATTTATAAATAAATATTATTATTCAATAAATAATTTATTAAATAAATTATGGCCATAGATTCAAATGATCAAGTATACTAAATAGCTTAGGTATACATTATTTATTAGATTTTATTTTGCAAATATATGTTCCTACAATCCATGAAATTATTTCTCTAAGCTATTGAGGTTTTAACCGTTTATATGAATCTTACTCGTAATAATTCAAAAGATACAATGAATGAATGTAAGTTCATTAATTACTTAGGATTAAGATCAATTGTTGTTTGTATGCGATGTGTATGTTTATTCTAAATGTAAGTGCACACTGTCGCTAACAAGTAATAAATGGTAAAAGGTGTTAATCTCAGAAGGAGTAGTACTTTGCTCTATCCAAGTATTAAAAGTGATCCTACAAGGACTAATACTTCGTTCTATTCAAGTACTAAAATTGATTCTCCTATTTTTATCCGAACAAATTGATTCAATTAATAATGAAATTAAACGTTAAATTAACAACTAACTAAACAAAATACAATTTCCAACACTCTCAAAGAAAAATGAAGTTTAGGATGTGTAGCTATCCCTTAACACATGCTTGTTGTGGATATGCTTTGAATGACAACCCTTTGGTTAATTATTGGGCACAACGTCTTCTGATAGTCAAGCGATTATACCTCAATCAATCCAATATCTATATTCCTATAATACTGAGATTAAATGGAATTCATTAAGTTCGAATTATCTTAACCATACATGCTAACTAGGTATGTTCCAGTCCTATTAGAATTTGTAGATGTTGCACTATAATCATACATCACTTTGTCCTAGGCTATTCAATGAGATATGTTTTTCAAGTTTATCTCAATGAATCCAAGGTTTATACATAAGATTGGCTAGATCAAATGCAACCATTAAGTACCAACAAAATGAATAAAAACCAAGTTCATGCATTAAAAGTTGAAATATTTACAAACACATAGTTAAGTTTAAGTCTACAATCCTAGACAAGTGAATTTAGTTCAACATACTAAAGTTTAAGAAATGGATTACAAGATAAAATAATGAAACTAAGTTTAGATCAATAAATATAGAAATGAAGTTTAGATGATCTCTCTAAGCCTTGACTCTAATGCTTCTCTTGCGAGTAATAACCTTCCTTAATTGTGTTGATCTTTCTCCAAATGCTTTTTAAGTGTTGAAATATATTTTCGTGCAATCCAAAATGTGATATTTTTATACTAGAACATGTTTCGTAAATGCTGAGATGAAGGTGAAACGTTCTCCCATAAAAATCCAAAAGATAAACAAATGCTAAGTCTATGAAAGTCAAAATATTTAGTATAAAATAAACCTAACAATAATTAACTATATATAACAATCAAACAAACATTGTCACAGTACATTAAACAAAATGAGATATATTTAACAATCAAACAACAAATATCATAGTAAACCAAATGAAACAAGATTAAATGTAAATTTTAGTTTGACAAACAAACATACATCAATAGTTATGTAAGGCAATATGGTTTCAACATGTCTGTCAATTATATCTATGTTGATTACGACGATTACAAACATTCTTCGATGATTCCTCCCCTTAAGATAAAATCTGCTTTATCCTACGTCTACCACTTGATGACTTGTTATTAGAGGCTAGATGTCAATATTTCTTAACTCGTTTGGGACTATCCAATCTGACAGATAGCCAACTGGAAGTACTGACTTACTAAAGGCACGAAATAAAGACTCGAACGTGTAATAAGTCGAATAAAGACTCTTGTACATTAACTTTATATGTTTACATATGACAAGTGTATAGGGATAAGTTAGTTACCGAAAGTTAAACTTTCGACAACTATATGTCTTCATAGTGATGTCACTATTCGATCTCTACCTCCGTTCTTTACTAGAAATCGTGAATCATTCATTGGGTGAATTGTCATTCAACTAGCTTTATTATTGTGCTTCATCACCTTATAATTTGCCTAAGTTGTCAACACGGATGCCATATATATTTGCTACCTCCCATCTATTATAAAATTATAATTGCTTTAGCTCTCGTATCCACTCAAGTGAGTTGGTCACATGAAACTTTTTTGTATATTTTGCAACTACATTAATGCTCTCTGTGATATTAGTAGTTATAATGTCTATCTTCTAAATTCACCAACTAATCGAGCCCATTTTTCTATACCAATATTCTCTTCTATATACTTAGTTGCATCAAGTTTCATCTCTTATATCTTGTTACTTTGGTATTGAAAGTATGAAAGGTGATATACCTTGGCAACAAGAAAATAGGCAGCTAATTATCCCATTTTTTATTCTTTTTTATTGGTAACTTGTATTTTTTCACTAAATTTTCCTTCAAGTGAAAGATGTAAAACTCATGATATGTATTAGAAAAGACATCCCGAATAGCCCTCTTAATACTAGCGGATTGATCGGATACAAAAACTAGATCCTGATGATCACCAATTACTCCATTTAGTTTGATCATAAACCATGTCCAATAGGCATCATTTTTTGAGTCAGTAATCCCTATACCAATGGAAGTATTTAATTGTTTTCATTTTTACATACCGCTACAAATATTGTACCAAGATAGAAAATTTTCAAAAATTTTCTATCAACTGAAATAATGGTTATATGGATGACTGAAAACCTCTAATTGAGGGTCCCAATGCCATTAAAAAAAAACTTAAAGTGATTATCATCATCAGGTTTTAAGTGAGTAACCATACCCAGGTTCTGCTATTTCAACACATAGTTATATGCAAGACGTAGTCTGAATGAATCCTCTAAATCACTTTTTATCAATCTTAATGCATGCTCCTTAGTTTGCCAAGCTGTAGGATACATTATCTCAAAAGAAAATTCTTCACATATATCTGCTTAAATTTTCTTCGGTATATAATCTCTACTAATTGATGCAAACTTATTTTTATTACTTTACCAATAATGCAAACTTATTGGTATTATTGGTATTATTACTTTACCAATAATACCAATCTCTACAAATATTGTACCAATAATACTTTACCAAACTTATTTTTATCTTGCAATCGGTAAAAAATATAAGTGTGCTCTGCATCTACTCTCCTTACAGTAAAGAATCGTTGTCTTTTTGTCGACACTACACGTAATCTCTATTTGTATCTTTTATCATCACATTTTGCCTCAAATGATCTTTGGTAGACTTATGAACTTTAAAGCTCCAATTACCTTTGAGTGCTAATATGTTTATAACCTCATAAATTTTATCTTTCCCATAAACACATCTTCAATTCCAGTATATGATACTTTATCTGATACATTCAAGTCTGACAGTGGTATCGGAGGCATGAACTGAAATGAGTTTTTTATTTGACCGTATCTTCTTTTGCATACAAATTATACTCATCAGAAAACCAACGAAGAGAAGTATTAGAAACATAATATGGTCCGCCCTCTGGTATGTCATTTAATCCATTGACTTTCGTTCCGTAATCATTATTCTTATAACCATCATCATCATTACTAGCATCATTACCAACATTAATACTATCATCTCCATATATCCGATTATCATAATATATGTAAGTTGGGTCTATGTTGAACATTGGCAGAGAATATGATAATTATTTGAAGGATTTGGTAGAAACACATGTGTTGGAATTATTGGGGCTACACTACTCACTTTGTTACTACCGCTTACGAACATGAATTGATTAAGGCATACTTATTTTTGCTCAATAGGTGCTTCTGTATTATTTTCACATATGAGAGCTTGAACATCCAATGTTACACATAGAGATGTCAAATTATATTTGTATAGGCCCAACCAAAAGATCACAATGTCATCAGTTTCAAGTGCAGTTGGTCACAACTTCATAGTATTTAAATAAATCTTAATTTTGAGAATCATATTAAGTTCAATTATACAACAAACTTTTTTCAACAGTATTTTATATTTTATATTTTTTAGAACTGACATCTCAACATTTTCAAATTTAATGTATCTCTCAACACAATAATTAGAACTCTCACAACTTCCTCTAAAGTATATAATGGTTGAAACAATCCTCACATTATCTATAACAAAAGATAAAATGTAAAAATTATGATTAGAATAAAAAAAAAATTCAAAACAAAAATAATAAAAACATGCATAAACAGTGCTTAGCATGAGTGCATGCACCATGCGCTTGTGTGGGCACTAGGCGCATGCTAAGGGCTGCCATAGCACACTGGGATCTGTCCCAGTTTCACATTGCATTTAGTTTTTTCATCCATTTTTATTTATTTTTATTTTTTTTAAGTAACATATTCATTTTAAACATACATATTGTAAATATATTTTATTTTTAAACATATATTATATAAAATATCTTTAATTAAAGAACTTACCAAATGTGTAACTTTAATTTATCAAGATTTTTTGGTTCACTTGTCAAATCTTTGATGAAAAGTGTATGTGTTTGTTAGTTGAGGATTGGGCGTTTTTTAATTTAGAATCGATTTGGATAATATTGAGGAAATATGGTTAAAGGTAAAAGTGTCTAATTTTAGAGTTTTTTATTATTAAAAAAAAGTTAACCGTGGTAAAAAAAATAAATAGTGATTTACTTGTCATGAAGTGGCGTCATGTTTGCTTGCATTTATTGAATTTTTTTTTAAAGAGAGATATTGGTTGATTTCGATGATTTTGACAAATTAATTTAACATATTCAATGGAAACTGAGAGGTTATTTATTTTCCTTGCTAATGAAGTTTGTTTTTCAATTTCTGAATTGAAAAATATTACCTACCAGTTAGATTAGCTAATTTTGAGTATCGACAAAATTCATCGACTAACACATTTGATTTTAATGTTTGAAAGTGGTCTCATCTTCAAAAGAAATATAAAAGTTACATTTCGAAATATATCAATAAAATCATTATTTTTAAGGGAGAAATTAGAATTTTTGGTCCCCCATTTTTTTCTATCTTATTTTAAATTTAAATTTTCTCCTAAGTTAAATTTTTACTAAACATTCTATTAATATATATTCGGTGATAATAGGAAATTGTTAGAAAACAAAATAGTGAAAGAATAAATATTAACCGTCAATACTTGATACAAAGCATGTGAAAACAAAATTGTAAAAAAATTAAATAAATCTAAGCTTAAAATAGAATTCTAATTCCTTATCGTAATGTGTAATAAACAGAACTCATTTATTACTGGCAAGCGTCTGTGTGATGACATGAATGCTTTTAGAGTTTTGTCCGTTTTGAATTTGAAGTCATACGCGTGTGAACTAATATCAAAGTCAATATATTATCTTGAATTTGAATCCTTCTTGATCTAAATTCCATTTGAATATGGATCATTACTTAACATGTAACACTTAACATGACTTCTTTATTGATCTGAATTCTACCTCAACGTTGATTAAATAGGTGACACATATGTTAGAACATAAATTTAGGTTGTTATTGTTATGATATTTATAATACAGTTGCAATAAAAAATAAAAAAAAATTTTATCTTATGATTTTATGAATATATAAATTTAATATTTAAAATAAATAAGAATTAATAAGAAACAAAAAATATACTTTGAATTCATGTTAAATTTTTTTTTATCAAAATATTTCAAACTAAATCTCTTGTTTTACAGTAAATGAAAGAGTGGGTTTCTAATTTTTTTTTAAAACAAAAAAATGTATTCTGTGAGATAGTATTTTTTTACGGATGTGTTTGTCCCTTTTTTTAACCCTAATATTTTTATTTTTAAATAATAAACTATTATTATTTTAATTTAATAATTTAATTAATAACATTTATTAATTAAATTATTATCTCTTAAGAAGAGACTTAATTAATGTAAACTAAATAAAGTCCTACTCTTTGTGGTTAACATATAATATGCAATAATTGAACATTATAAGACTTTCAAAATAAATGGACTTATAGTCTTTTAATAAAGAAAAACACTAAAATTAAAAAAAATTGATAATTAAAAAAATTATCCTTAAGATTTTATTCATTTAATTTCTTAAATTAAATATTTAATTATATTTGGATAAGAAACTATCTATATTAATTAATTCTTAATTAATTAATTTTATCCAAATATAAAACATACATATTTTGAAAATAATTTTTTGGATACAAATAATTTTTGCAATAACACAATCCATTTTAAATTCAATGTAATAACTAAATATGTGGTATTGTGGATCTATGGACCTATAATTTTAAGCTCTAATAAATTTTGGATAAATAATTAAATTTTTTAATTAATTAATCCAATTTATTAATTCTAGTGTTATTCCACTAAAACCTGAAATTGCACTCTTGAAATTGTAAATATAATTTACTCAAAAAATTTAAAGTAGTCCATCAATTCAATCACTACATGCAATTTAACCCTCCACAGATAATTCATAATTACAGTTAGGTCAATTACTATTTTACCTCTCTAATTAGTTCTTTATCCTTATGTACCATTAATTCACCAGTGAATAGTTATTTTGTAATCGTATTACAAGTTGAGCGCTCTAACTTTTCAGTTCTAGAATTAACCCTTAAAGGAACGTTTCTTAACTTCCGTTAGGAAAGAATGGATTTTATATCTGTAAAATATATTTCTAACTGCTTATCTCACTATGCCACCAAAATATAAGATTTTAGCATTTTCTTTTAGACAAACTGTAACGAGTATTTCAAATGATGCAGTGACACAAACAGAAATTTATGATCACTCAAGATTAAGGTTGATCTGTATACGATTATCAGTTGACCTTATTTGAATTCTTAATTTACAACAGTATTTTACATAAGAATTCAAACTATGTCTTCGTCAAGTCTTATATAATCATATTATATAAAGTGTCTCCACCATAATGTCACTGCATTAGGATACGGATAAAATCACTATATTCTAAATATCTGTAGACCGCATTAGTAATATTTATTAAAAATTCTAAACTTTAATTAATTTATTATATAATTTTTTTGTTGATTATCCATAACTTTAATCCTCTTGTATATAACAATTATATATTAAAGTTATGATCACATAAATAAACAAGTAATTTTCTAATATTTGTGTTATAAAATTATGAACGTTTTTCAAGTATAAAATTATAACTTTTTTAATTTCATAAAAATAGTACAAGTACATACTTTTAAGGCACTATCCCTAACAATCTCCCACTCGCCTTAAAGTAGCTGAGACATGTCTTTTAAACTCATGCCCTCCATATAACCCTCAGGTTTCCTAACTGGTAATATCTTAGTAAACGGGTCTACAAGATTATTTTTCAGATCCTATCTTTATGACCGTCACAGCCCCTCTATGCACGGTTTCCCTGATTAGGTGATTTGTTTTCTCTATATACTTCGCTCTCTTATAGCTCTAGGGTTCCTTCGAATTCGCCACTGCCCCACTATTGTCACAGTAAATAGTTAATGGTTTATTCATCTCCAGAACAACTTCTAGATCAATGAAGAACTTCTTAAGCCATACTGATTCTTTAACTGCTTCGTAAGTTGCTATATATTCAATCTCCATGGTTGAGTCAGTAGTGCTAGATTATTTTACACTTCTCTAGACTATGGCTCCACCACCAAGAGTAAACACTGACCCAAACATTTACTTTTGACTTTCTTTCTCTGATTGAAAATCATAATTAGTAGGGTTTAGGTCTCCACCTAAATAAACAAGCATATAGTTTCTCGTTCTTTGAAGATACTTAAGAATGTGCTTTACCGCAATCTAGTGAACCAATTCAGGGTTGATTGATAACAACTGACTATTCCCACTGTATAGCAAATGTCAGGCCTCGTGCACAACATAGCATACATGAAGCTGTCAATTGCTGAGGCATAGAGAATCTATCTCATATCTTCTTCCTCTTGAGGTGTCTTAGAACATTGCTCTCTAGAAAGAATAATTCCATGTTGAGTCGATAGTTGATCCTAATTGAAACCCTACATCAAAAATTACAAAAGTACTTTATCAATATACGATGCTTGAGATAGTGTCAATAATTTATTTCTATATCATTCCCAAGGAGTAGAATGTCATCCACATAAAGTACTAGAACAATCACCTTTTTGTTCTTGATGTACTTGTATACACAAGTTCATCAACATTGTGCTCGAAACTATAAGATTTAATTGTCTCATCAAATCTTAAGTTGCAAGCCATTAAACCTTATTTGAGTTCATAAATGGACTTGAGCAACTTGTAGACTTTCTACTTCTGCCCTTCTGCCACGAAATCCTCTTGTTGCATCATATAGATGCTCTCTTCAAGATAGCCATTCAAAAAAACTATCTTGACATCCATTTTTCATATCTCATAATCAAGATATGCATCAATGGACAAGAGGATACAAATGGATTTGAGCATGGATACTGGCAAGAAAGTCTCCTCATAGTTAACTTCCCATTTCTAGGTATAACTAATTGGTGCTATAATAGCCTAGCACAAGCACACGCTAACATATCAAGTAAATAGAATTTTAAGTCCAGATATAGTTCTCACAGGGACTATGTTATCTAATTTTTTCAATCAAGTACTAAAATTATAATTACTTAACTTTTATTTAGAAAAACTAAAATCTAAAATTCAATTAATTACCCTAGTAAATAAACAAAGATTTTAATTCACTGATTGATAATAATTTAGGGCTTAGAATTATTGCATTGTATTTCATTAGATTTATTAACCTCTTAGTTAATCCCTTAATACAAATTGATAGGCTTACACACTAATCTCATCACAAGCCTCTGTCGATGGTCAAGTGACTATATTTCTTATTCTAACAATCACCTATATGTCTATGATAATAAAAATAGAATGCAATTCATTAAGATCAAGTCTAAATCATACCTTACATGCCATCTAGGTATATGTCTATCTTACATGGAACTCATAATTGTTACTCTATGATCATGCATCAAACTATCATATGTTAAACACATGAATCCCTTTGTCAAGTTCATTATGGTTCCTCAATCATTAATAATATTGGCTAGATATAATGAAAGCATTAAATATAAAATAGAATGAAGCAATTGTATGTATTAAGATTAATAATTAAGAATTAACAAAATTCAACTACATACTAGGTTCAAAAGTCTAACCTTAGAAATAAAAACTTAGGTTATGGTAAAATAAAGAGTTCTAAAGTTTATGAAGAATAACATCATGAAAATCATAAAAAAAACAAGAAAGATAAAGAGTTAAAGAGATAAAACTAATTTTTCTGCAGCCCTCAATCTTCTAGTCTTCTTGATCCTCCAAAAATTACTTTTTTCTCTCTTCTTAATTATTTAATTAGGCTTTTTGATCTTCTATCTATAGGCTTGTGTTTCAAATTAGGGTAAAATATCAAATTTAAGTCAAATTAGGATTACTATTTATAAACATCATTCACAAATACTGTTCACTGCGTTACTATTCATGCAACACCCTCGTTGCTGTATTATAGCAAATTACTATAGACATATACTGTAGTAGGTACTGTAGCAATTTGTTATTTTTGCCTTATTTTCTTCGGATTTTTATCACCATTTGCTCTATTGACTCCAAACCTATAAAATAACAATAAAGCATATAAAAAGCCAAATAATCTTAATTTAAACAAACAAGTATTAAGTTTGAAAGATAAAAAATTTAAACCTAATTAACCGTTATCAATAACCCTTTGGCACTAGTCTTACTTTGAAAGTCTCTACTTTCCCATCCACACCTATTTTCTTCTTGAAGATCCATTTACACCCATTGGCCTGACATCTTCAAATGGATCTACAAGTTCTTAGATTGAATTGGAGTACATAAACTCTATTTCTTGGTTCATGGCTTCTTGCAATTTTTCTTTACAGAATCTTCCATTACATGTCTTTATGTAAATGGATCACCTTGCCTTGTGTCAGATACAGCTACTTGTTCCTCTTATTCCTCTTTGTAATGAGAATGTACTCTTACTATCCTCCTACTACGTTGAGGTTCCAAGGTATTTTGATTAGAATTGGTTGTTACCTGACTTTGTCGTTCACTAACTATTGGCGGTAAATGTCTGATCTGATCAAAAACTATTTTCACCAGTATAATCTTACTACGAGGTTTAAAGTTTAATATATAATCATTCTCAAGAAAAGTGGCGTTTGTCGATACATTCACTTTTTTTCTTGAGGACTATAATATAAACGTCATCTTGTATCTTTAGGGTAGCCTACAAATAGATAAACTTCTGTTCGCAATTTTATCTTTCCAATCTTTCCTTTCAGCACATGTGCCAAACACCCTATATGTAAAAATGGCATAAACTAGGTTTACTACCACTCTATATCTTTAAAGGTATAATTTAGATATATTTGAAAGGTACTACATTTAAAATATCAACTGCAGTTTATAGTGCATAACCTTAAAATGAGGGCAGCAGTGAAAAGTAGCTCATTATAAACCTAACCATATCTAGTAAGGTTCTGTTTCTCCTTTCTGCAACACCAATCTATTGTGGTGTTCCAGGTGCTATGACTTAGGATAACATCCCATGATCCAATAGGTGATCTTTGAACTCTATGTCAAGGTATTCACCACCTTAATTAGATTGAAGGGTCTAAAGCTTTTTACCTAATTGTTTTTCAGCTTCTGCTAATAATTCTTTGAACTTTCCAAAAGTCTTAGATTTTCTTTGCATTAGATAAACATAACCTTTCTTGAATATGAGTCAATAAATGTAATAAAGTATTTATAACCGCCTCTTACTTGTACATTTAATAGACCGCATATATTAGTATGTACAAGCTAAAGTGGTTATTTGGCTCTTTCACCCTTAACCGAGAAAAAGGTCTTTTAGAAACAGGACTCGCATATAAGAAGAGTGCCAATGTTTAACTCTCTTAAAGGACCATCCTTTACTAACTTGTTAATCTTATCTAGATTAATATAACTTAACCTAAGATGCCGAAGATACGCGTCATCATTTAAAGAAATCTTTTGCCATTTAGTAGATTTATGATATTCTACTCTAAATAGTTTTAAATTAAGCAGTAAGGGCTCATCAGACTTTAAAACATAAATTCTATTTTCTATTTTCGTATGACAAATATTTACACTATTTCTACCAATAATGATCTCATTATTATAAAAAAAATATTAAATAATTGTTCATGCAACTTAGAAATAGAAATCAAATTCCTTTTGAATCTAGGAATAAAATAAATATGATTCAAACATAAAAAATTGTTCCCAAAATTTAATCAAGCCACTCTCACTATTAAAGCCAAAACAATTGCCCTATTACCAACCCGCATAGCAAAGTCCTCATCGACGAGTTTTTTGGAAGAAATAAGCATCTATAAGGAAGAGAAAACATGGTCAATGGCTCCTGAATTAATTATCCAATGAGACAATTCATCTTCCACTAAACATGCTTCTAAAACTAGTAAATCACTTTTACTTTTGTTCTTATTTTCCTTCAGCTTGTAGGGCAGGGGGGCAGGGGTACTTTTCATCTATGATGGCTTCATGATACTCAGCCTTATACATTAGGTTGATCATGTTCAAAACATGCTCACGCACTGGAACATTTTTCTGTATTTTAGCATTCATGTAGCTATGACTAGCTTTGTTCTGATTGCTGGCCAAATATCATTTGGAGAGAATCCCATGTCTCATGTGTGGTCTTTAAGTACTCGTGCTTCATTCTGAGCATGTCGTTCATGCTGGCAAGCAGATAGCAATGAGCTTTATTATTAGTCAGTATCCATTTCTTATACTGCTCATGTACATTACGAGGAGCATTGGCTATAGGTTCTGAAGGACACTCCTCTATAAGGATGAACTTTTGATCCTCATAGATCAGTACAATATTATATTACTTTCCATTTTACAAATTTTTACCGGTCAACTTTTCATTTACTAAGAGGGCTATAATAGGGTTTGTTCCAGATATGATGCTAAAATAAATTAAGCAATTTTAAGAATACTTGAATAAATATCATAGTATTTTTTGGAAGGAACGAGAGTAGACAAAGGGGATAGTTTTTTAATATATCCAATATGACAGAAAAGTGTAGTAAACGTGATGCATGGATGCATTATTTTTAAACACATAAATTAATACTAATCCATGAAAGTTCAATTTAACAAATAATGTGCCACTGTGGAGTAGGCCACACTGAATTTAAATTGAAATTGAGACTATCTCAAATTAATAGAAAATTTTCAAAATATCTCATATTTTTATTTACCTAATAATTATCGTTTATTTCGGTCAATATATGATTAACCACTTAATTATATCTTTGTGAGTGTAATTGTTAAGCACGTTTTATATATGATATTATACATCTCTTAATTTGATAATTGCTTATTTTAATTGTGAATATGTGCCTTTTAAAATGTATTAATGTCATTTAGTAGGTTTCAAGTTAATAGAGATATTTGAAATGAAAATTTAAAGAACATAAGGCAAAACAACCAAATATGCTATAATGGATTGCTACAGTGACCGTATTTTTATGACAGTGCTATAAAATACCTAAGTTTTGGTGCCTAGGCATTGAAAAGTGATGTTCATGTTCCAAATCGGGTGTCTAATAGAAGAATGCTTGGTGCCCAAGCGCTGCCAACAGCCTAATTCTATTTTTTTTCACTTTGTGCCATAATTTTGAAGCTTATAAAGAAGATTAAAAGCCTTATTTAAGGAGAGGAAGGGAGCAAGAAATAGAGAGAGAAACAAAGGATTTTAGTGAGAAAAATATGTTGAAGCTTATATTTGGACAAGATTATTGAAGCTTAAAGGCTTCCTAAGATTTCTCCAGCTAGTTCATTCTTCTCTCTCTACTTCATTTACATTTATTTCTAGTTTATAAATGTGTTTTGTGTTGATTTGAACATGAGTACTTTTATGATCAGTTGTATGGATGTAATTGAATATTTCATTATGGATTGCTAGATTATATACTTTAGGGATTGATGAAACTCTAGCGAACACTATGTTTTGATATTATTTTGTAATTAATGACTATTTGATATTTATTCATTTATACTTTTTATGTGTTTAATGCTTCTAATTGCATTGAAAAATGGATTAGATGTTTTAATTGTTTGGTTTATGTACTTGAAAGAGTTTAATCTATATGTTGGTTGTAAAAAAAATATAACTTTGAGTTTGTTGAATTGGATTGTACAAATATGGATTAACCTCAACTTGTATGGTTCAACGCGCTATTTTGTATTATCTATAACGTATATGTATGGGTCATTAGTTATGGACTTATAAAAATGTTCCGTGAGATAAAATGGGTGTGAATCTAAGAAGTCTCACTATATAAAGTGTATTTGTTGAATAGTGGGTAGTGCACCGGATCGAATTGTTCTATTCGAAAAGTTTTCAAAAAATATGAATTTATTTCAAAATTTCTTGGGGAGTAGTTAAGGTTTAAGTGTTAAACCTAAAATTACGCCAAGTAAGACTTGACATTTTTATCTACTTAGTGTATGCCTTAAATTGTGTCAATAATTTGTATGAGTACTAATTTGAGCATTGATCGATAAAAGTTATTAAAAAAAGAAGAAGAAAAAAATGAAATGAAATTGAAATAATTATTATTTCTTTGTATTTTCAATTCGGCAATATATATAAATTATTGAATGAATTTATTCATTTGATTTATTACAATTTAACCATTTGTCATATTTTCATTTGGTGGAATAAAGGTAATGCAAAGTTGATGCATTCCTATTGGCTAAAGCAATTGGAAATGAATCACATAGAATTTGATTCAATTTGCTAGCAGCAAGTGGTCGCAATGATTTATGTTGCATAGCCACTAATTGCTTCTTAAACAGGCCAACAATAAAGCAAGTAGCATACTCAGCAAGAATTGGAGCAGCTGCTGGCCTTTTTCAAGCCTTGTCATCTTGGACAAGTGTTAGAGTGTTTTATGATTGGTTAAACAATAGGCAATGGTTGCCTATAAATATGTATGTTGGCTGAGAGTTCAATGTGTAGACATTTGAATTGCTTTTAGTTTTGTTTTTTTTTAACTTATATACCAAAAGTAATAAAACACTTCGAGAGAGGAAAATAAAAATAAGAAGCAAGAGTTGCTTCAAATAGTTCCAAAAAGGAAGGCTACTAGTCTAGCTTGAGGAATCCCACTACGTCTCCAACTAGATTTATTCAAAGCACGATTCGAGGGTAAGTCTCTCGATCTCATTAGAGTAATGAGATTATTTTAATGTGTGTATATTTATATTTTCGCTGCGTTGCATGTGAGATATGTCATATTTAAATTGTTTAAAATGCAGACATTCACCCATTGAACGGTGCACATGCATACAACACCTAACAAAATTAGTATCAGAACATTGTGTTGTGTGCTGTTTGTGCTTTGATTTAGAGTGTACGTGGCGTAATTAAATTTTTTGGTGCTATTGATTATGTGTTTCAAGTGTTGAAAAAAAATTTATAATCTGGACGTAGCTGAAAGGGATGCCTTAGCGCTCTAGGCTGAGTACCGCGGTGCTAGGGTAGAGGCCTTACCATTACAGCATGTTTAGATTGGTTCCGCGACATCGAAGGCTACGCCCTTAATGTCCCAGTTCCTGGAACCCATGAAAGCCGTTATTACGCCGGTTACTCTAAATATTTAATTTTAAAGAGTTTAGAAATAAATAGTTTATTTTTCGGAATTTATAGTTGTTATAAAAGTGATAAAAATTGTGGGCCTTTTTCTTATACAGTAACCATAATATGAGCCTTACTGGTAGGGATTAGTTGTGTTTGTACAAAATAAATGTACGATTAAGAATCATGGCCTAATGAGAAGGGGATAAAATTAAGTAAACTCTCTTAATCAGATAGAATAGTGTACCATTATGAGATAATATTACACATTGATCCGTCTTGTCCGTACGGTATTAGTCAGGTGATATCGATCTTTCTCAATATTGTTAAAGCGTGGGGGATTTGATCAGTGTGATTTAGACTATGCCAATTAAACATGAGATTATGCAAATATATGTGAACGTATTGCTCAATATTGCTAAAGCGTGAGGGTAGTATCAGTAATATATATTTGATCATTGACAAGTTAATCTGAAATACACTTATCCAATATTGCTAAAGTGTAAAGATAAGGTGTATTTAGGATCAGTAATAAGAGTTGCATGAGATGCAATTGATAAGAGTTGTCTACCTTTTAAATTTTAAAATGGCCACTATTGCTAAAGTGTGAGGTCGAAGTAAAATGTCAAAGGGATCTACTTCCTGCTTTAAAATTTAAAGAGTTTAAACTTGTCGTTTTTTCCTTTTGAGAGATTTAGGGGATTATGTAAAGTAGTGGAAGGGTATTTTATATTTTTAAATGTATAATTTGATTATATCCTTAATCTAAAACAAAAATTAGCAATTGAAATATTTATTTTTCACTAACATTTCTTAATTTTTCTTGTGAAGATAAAATGGCCTTATTTAATCCGTTGGCACACATATTTACTGTGAACAAACTTAAAGGCATAGAAAATTATAAAGACTGGTTGATGAATCTAAGAATTGTTCTCGATTTTGAAAATTTTAGATATGTGATATATTAGCGTATGCCTACAGGAAATTCTAATGAAGCCACCACAGATGAGAGGGTGACTTATCAGAAATGACTGGATGATAATTTAAAAGTTAAATCTTATGCTCTTGCCTCTATATCTACAGGTGTATAGAGAGAGCATGCTCATATGAGTAATGCTTTTAGCATTATGCTCTATCTGAAGGAGCTATTTGGTGACCGTCCTCAGGTTGAGGCATATAGGGTAGCTAAATCACTTTTTCGATGTAGACATTGAGGGCAGTCCAGTCAGTCCCCATGTCTTTAATATGATTTTTGTAATCGAGAGGTAAGAGACGATGGACATTACATTGAACAAATATTTGGGGAAAGTTTTATTCTCCAGTCACTTCCAGGGTCTTTCAGACAGTTCAAAATTAACTTTAATATGCAAGCAATGACCCCGTCTTATGCTGAACTTTATAATATGGTAAAGATAACAGAATAGGACATGAACAAGATGAGATCGTCTCTTTTTGTTCAAGGTGCTTCATCTTCAGCTCCTAAGGCTTCTAAGAAACCTAAAGGAAAGAAGAAAAAGAAGGTGAGGCAGATACCCAGGACAAGTCCTCAAAGGCGACCCATATCTAAAATATTGAAGAAAGATAAAGGAAAGTATTTTCACTATGGTGAGGAATAACACTGAAAAAGAAAATGCTATAGATACTTTGCCTTAGTAAATAAGACTCCATCGGGTATATGTTTACCTATTATTGACATTTCTTTAGCAAATGATGCTAATTTTGACTGGATATTGGATACTGTGTCTCATTCTCACATCTACAATATGTTGTAGGGTCTGAGAAAAGTTAGACTGCTACAATTGGGAGAGATTTAGCTTTCGTGTTAGAAATGGAGATTTTCTTCAGGTCGAGGCTGTGGAATATTTTGATATACATCTCATGTAATAGAACTATAGTATTGTATAATTGTCTTTATGTACCTAGTATTTTGAAACAAATTGTATCCCTTCATGTACTTCACAGTGAGGGTTATCAAATATATATATATATATATATTTATATTTATATATATTGTATTTCACAGTGAAGGTTATCATATATATATTGTACTTCACAATGAAGGTTATCATATATATATATACACGAAATTGTTCATTATGTTTATATTATAGGGTATTGCGTGCGTGTGCACCATGCTACGGGTGAATGTGTATATTTTAAACAATTTAAATATTATATATCTCACATACAATGCAGCGAAATTAGTACACATCATAATAATCTCATTACACTAATGAGATTAAGAGACTCAACCTCGAAACGTGTTTTGAACAATTCTAGTTGGGGATGTGGTGGGCTTCCATAAGTTAGAATAGTAACTTTCTTTTTCGGAATATAAAACACTTGAAGCAACTCTTGCTTCACTTTAATTTCTCTCGAATAAACTATATTTTTTCTTCCTTTTCATTCACATTTCTCGGCCATTTATATAGTGAAATTGCCACTTGTTTTAACCGATTGAATTACACTTAACTACCATTGAATGAAGCATGACAATGCTTGATTAATGCTAGCAGTAACTTGGCAATTCTTACTGAATGTGGTGCTTGTTTCGATGGCTAAATTATAAAGCAATTAGTAGCAAAACTATTGCCACCTATTTCTTTACAAATTGAATCAAATTCAATTTGATTTCTATCAATTGCTTTTGGCTAACATTTATGCAACAACTTGCATTTAATATTAATTCATCTAATCAAAATATAACATTTGGCAATCGGTTAATAATAATAATAATAATAATAAAATAATGAATCAA
Source organism: Ailanthus altissimus (assembly GCA_946807835.1). Taxonomy (NCBI): domain Eukaryota; kingdom Viridiplantae; phylum Streptophyta; class Magnoliopsida; order Sapindales; family Simaroubaceae; genus Ailanthus; species Ailanthus altissimus. Next base: position 12,669,759 of record OX327684.1, read on the forward strand.
ATTCATTTCAATTGGTAATGTAACTATCGAATTGATTTTTGACTAAAAGAATTATTATTATTATTTATTTATTTTTTGTGTTTATCAATGCCCAATTTAGTACTTATACAAATTATTGACATAATTTGAGATATACACTAAGTAGATAAAAATGTCAAGTGTCACTTGGTATAATCTTAGGCTTAACACTTAAAACTTAACTACTCCCCAATAGACCTTGAAATAAATAAATGGCCAATTAATATAATTTAAATAAAATGACAATTGTTTTATTTAAATAGTAACTATATCCACCAATGTTCAATTTAGTACCCATACAAAATATTTGTATAATTTGAGACATACATTAAGTAGATAAACGTGTTAAGTCTCACTTAGCACAATTTTAGGTTTAACACTTAAACCTTAGCTACTCCCTGAGAGACCTTGAAATAAATTCATATTTTCTGAAAACTCCCTAGGCTCACATCTATTTTGTCTCACGGAATATTTCTGTAAGTCCATAACTAATACCCCACACACATACATTATAGATAATACAAAATGGTGAGTTAAACCATACAAGTTAAAGTTAATCCATATTCGTATAATCCCTCTGTCATTAATATCCTGGAAGAATAAAGACATAAATCAACATCGCCAAGTCCCTTAGTGCTCAACCATAAACTTATCTCATCGATTAGCATTCTGATAAATAGTATTCACAAATTTCTTTGCAATATTATTTATACCACGAAAAACTCTTTTCTGGGTTTAATGTTTATGGCTATAAGACTTCTTAGAATGCAACCTTAGAGCATCTGAATATTTAACCCACCCATATGAGTAAATATGTCTATTTTAATGACCTAGCGCAAGTGCACGCTTTTTATATCAAGTAATATAGGACTAAGTCCAAATTATCGATCCTATGGACACTATTCCTTCTATTTTCTTCAATCGAATACTAATATTACTCTACTTTATCTTTATCCAGACTAGCTTCAAGGATAGAGTTTAACTAACTAAATTATTGCTATCGAATTGAACCTAATTAAAATATTGTAAATACTTAAAGATAGAATTCACTAAATTGATATGTAATCTAGGGTATCGACGTATCCCCTGGTAGTTCACTGAACCCTTTAGCCCCTTAGTTATTCTCTTTTTATCAATTGATTGGCTAGGCACTGATTTCATCATAAGCTTATGTCGACAGTCGAATGATAATATCACACCCTAACAATTACCTATATGTCTATGGTAATCCGAATAAGATGTAACTCATTAAGATTAAGTTTAATCAAACCCTACATGCCACCTAGGTATATGTCCATCCTAGATGAAACTCATAGATATTACCCTATAATCATATATCAATCTACCATAGGCTAAGCATATGATTTATTTCGTCAAAGTTATCATGGTTCCTAAACAATCAAAATAGTGATCAAGTATAATGAAAGCTTTAAGCATAGATAGATTGAATCAATTAAGGGATACAAGTTCATAACTAAGAGATTAAAAGAATCAATTACATACTAGGTTCAATAACATCTAACTCTAGATCAAAAGAAATTAGCTCATGTTCAAAACAAGAATATCAAAGCAAAAGTATGAAAATATAATGAACGAAATCATCTCTTAAAAGTAAGGAATAAAATAAAATAATTGATGCCCTGAATTGTTTTTCTTCCTCTTGTCTTGATTGCTTAATAGTTGATTCCTCAATATTCAATCTTTAATAACTTTACCTTGATCTCTTGGCTTGAATGTGTGTTTATTGCTTGTGTTATTCTCCTTGCTAAGTCTCTCTATTTTTGCCTCAAAAAAGTATTTTTGTTGCTATGAGAAACCCTAGGCATCAAGCCAACCCGAAATCACAATTGAGGCGGGGTATTTAAATCTTCCGCACGGGCGCCGTGGCGCTGGACACGAGCACAGGTCTCCGCAATTCTTCGATGAGCGTCGCGGCACTGAGTGCTGAGTGCTGCGGTGCTCACTCGCTGTTCTGGGCGCTGCAGTGCCCAGCCCAGCCACTTGTTTCCCTTTTTTCATCTTTCAAGTGCATTTTTCTCGTTTCTTGCCTGATTCACTTCCCGTTTGTTCCTATACGTCATATTTTCCATCGTGCTTCTATTTATGATCAAAAACCATAATTAAATAGACAAATATTTATAATTTTGAGCAAAATACAAAAGTTGAGTATAATTTATACTAGTGCTTTTACACCCCTATCAAATACCCCCAAACTTAAGACTTTACTCATCCTCGAGTAAAACAAACAAAAACATTCACAACTTATTCATAACTCAAAAATAAAAACTAAAAACTAAAAAACACTCCAGTTGATTAAACAATCATCATCATAATCTCAAATTAATGCTGTTAAGAATAGCACAAGGCTCTTTAGAAATCAATAAACAACTTTCAACAATTCTCATACCATTGATCAAGTACTTTATTCTCCCTTGTAAATGATCACTTGTGCGTGTGTGTAATAAGCAAGTAATTAACTAAATAGAACATAGATTTACTCAATACTTGAGAAATACATAAATATGATATCTCGGCATATTTTCAATTTTAACATTACCATAAGCTTGCTTTTCATACTATTCTCCACTAATGTAGAAATACACATGTCTAGGGATCTATTTAGGACTTTAATTAGCTTGTAATGTAAGGCTAAGGTAAAGGTGGGATATAAAGATATATATAAAGTACAAATCACACCATTAACACCTAAACTTTACTTAGAAACAAACCCCCTTTTATTCCTTCTCCTCCTTGATTATTCATCTCTTCCCTCAAACTTATGTTATTCCTATCTTTTTTTCAATCACATTTTTGCAAAGAATTTCTTATTTTTCTTAAGCTAGGGGTATTATGCATTTAAACATTTTTGTTTCTTTTTTTTTTTATGTACCCCCAAACTTAGATTGATATGCACCTTTAAGACTTATTACTTTTCATTGCAGAACCCTTCTTTCATACATCCACAACCTTTTTTATTTTAAGAATATTTCTAAGTATACTCAAGGTTTATGGTTCTACCGGTAGATTTTAGGATATCTAAACTCAAAGTCTTTAGGCTTGTAATGTGGTTAAATAGAAAAAATAGGTAATTAGGCTCAAACGGGGTAACTAAGGATAAATATACATATAAGGTAGGCTCGAAAAGGCTCAAACAGTCTAAAGATGGCCTAATGTCATTTTCCTAAACATGTGAATTCTAGGATTTTGCCTCAAGTAGTAATCAATCAAGTTCTAGAGTGTTGATCCTCGAGACTGTGGTGTACTACTTAAGCAAAAAGTATCTCTAAACAAAAAATTCAACTAATATATGCTTCTTTCAAGAATAAGTGATCAAAAATAAGGACATGTTTGACTGCTATCCAATGGTTGTAACCTAGATCAAACTGATACCGACTCGTAACACTTACACCAATATTGATATCAGGTCTCATATACATAATGACATATATCAAGCTTTTAACAACTGATGCATAAGGAATATTAGACATTTTAACCTTTGCATATTTATTTTGAGGATGCATCTTCCTCGAAAAATGAATGTCATGTCCAAAAGGCACATTAACTGTCTTACAGTTACTAAAACATACATTTCTAAGACACTATCAATGTACAAATATTGGAAAAGTTCTATTAGCCTCCTAGCTCTATCTTTATAAAGCTTTATACCTAGTATATAGGAAGCCTCTCCAAAGATTTTATGGAGAAATTCTTACTTGGGTAATTGTTTTTTTACTGTAACATACCGATATCATTCTCAATGATTAGTATGTCATCCACATAAAGAATTAAGAATACAACCATGCTTGCACTGACCTTTTTATACACACATGCCTTATCTTCATTTTTTATAAAACCAAACCCTCTAATTAACTTATCAAAATAAAGATTCCAACTTCGTGAATCCTGCTTAAGTTTATAAATGAACTTCTTCAGTTTGCATACAAGACTAAAAAAAAGGCTGGATGCAAAACTTTTAGGTTGTTCCATGAATATCTCTTCCTTGAGATATCCAATAAAACATGCCATCTTTACATCCATCTGCTAAATTGCAAAGTTATTGTACGCAGCAATTGCCAAATAATATCCTTATTGACTTAAGCATTGCAACTGGTACAAAAGTTTTCTCAAAATTGATCCTTGATCTTGAGTATAACGTTTTGCTACCAAACGGGCCTTGAAGGTCTCTACTTTCTCTTTGGGCCCACGCTTCTACTTGTAAACCCATTTACAACTGATAAGAACCATTCATTCAAAAAGCCCAACTAAGTCCCAGACTTGCTTTTGATACATAGAGTTAATTTTGAATTTCATGGCATCTTGCCATTTTTCTGAATCAATATCTAATATTGCCGCTCTGTAGGTTAAAGGATCATTTTCTTCCACTAAGAAAATCTCAAAGGTATCTTCAGGTATCATACTATACCTTTCAGGTTACCTCGATATTCTTTGTGACCTACGTAGAGGGTGTGTAAAAGGTAATTTGCTCGATTATGCCTGTGGTTCATTCTAATTGACTTCATCAAAATCTATCTTCCTACAATCCCAACGATCCATGATAAATTATTTTTCTAGGAAAATGGTATTCTTAGCAACAAATATATTTCGTTCCTTAGGATCATAAAACTGGTATCCCATTGAGTTCATGGGATAACCAATGGACCGATACTTGTACCCCTTGGGTGCAAGTTTATCCTATTGTATAACTTTTACATAAGTAGGACAACCCCAAATCTCAAAATATTTAAGACTTAGATTCCTTCCAATCCATATCTCATACAGAATGGAGGGAACGGCTTTAGACGGAACTCTATTCAATATATGAGCAGCGGTATGTAGAGCATAGCCCCAAAGATATTCAGGAAGATCAATAAAGCTCATCATTGATCGAGCCATATCTAATAAAGTCTGATTCCTCCTCCGAGACACTATTGTGCTGCGGAGTAAGGACTATACTAAGTAAGAATTCTATTCTCCTTTAAATAATTCAAAAATTCACTGCTTATGTATTCACCGCCTCGATCTGATCAAAGGCATTTGACATATATACCGGTTTGTTTCTCTACTTTAAGTCTAAATTCCTGAACTTTTCAAAGGTTTCAGACTTGTGTATCATAAGAAATACATAATCATATCGTGACAAGTCATCGAAGAATGTTACAAAGTATTAAAATTCACCCATAGCAGCGTGATTCATTAGACCACATACATCACTATGTATAAGTTCCAATAAACCAATGGCACGGTGTCCAGTACTAGTAAAGGGAGATTTGGTCATTTTTTCTTGAATATATTCATAAACTGGATAAGGTTCTATGGTCAAATCAGGTATTCAACTATCCTTAACCAGATGGGATAGGCATCTAATACCTGTATGACCCAATCTCATATGTCATAATTCTGTTTCATTTAAAGTTCTTGAACTACCTGCTACGTTTACTTGTACATTTATAATATTTTATGTTGTATCAATACATAATGACTATTAATTAACTGATAATGAACTATCAAAATATTATACATATCTGTTAGGGTATGTGCTTACGCGTCATCCCAGTTTGTATGAATATTTAGTTTGTAATATTTATACAATGCATATTTTATTAAATCGCTGATAACTTTTATTAAATGGTAATTAAGCTTGTAACATTATAAAAATGATATGATCTGAATGAGTTCATATCTGGTTTAAAGAAGTTTAAACCATGGCTAAGAGTTAGCAAAGCTGATAGTTATAAATGCTAAGTGTTAGCAAGTTATAATACCCAGCGGGATCTAAAAGTTAGAACCTAATCTATAATGTAACAAAGACCTGAGAATCTACTAGTAATGACAAAATTTCAAAGAGTTGCAATAGAGACTAAGAAATGTCGTTATGGAAGTATCTTCTCAAAATAAAGAGTTCCTGATCTACGTTTACCAATGAGGGTCTATCGGTGAAGCACATAGATTAGTGTATGTCTATAGCTGTATTGTACAAATGGTTATTCTTAGTTAACCATGAGCTTGGTTGAAGTTCATATAGACATACAGGTATTCAGTTAGGACTGGATACTGAACAGACTCAAGAGGACCCCAATAGATATCCTATGAAACCGTCAAAGGAAGGTCCTATCGAGTTGAGTAGTATTTGTGGTCCTTCGACCTGAGCGCCACGGTGAACTTGTGGGAGATCCATCATACTTTGGTTCCACGTATGTCAGAGACCTTTCATGGTCTGACCGCTACGTGTCGCTGGGTATGGTCCGATGCTCATGGAGTTCGGTGTGCGTAGATATAGGATCCGCCAGCTCACATAGATGGGTTGTATATCCGAACTTCGAGATTGTATCTTGTAAAGTCTTATGGCCGTAAGCAATTAACCTGGGAAAGGAGTTTCCTCCAGGTTCGAACATTATAGCAAAAGTGTTTGCGTAAATTGTTCATAAAGATACGAATCTGAAGATAATAAAGTGATGGATGAAATTATCGAGATTTGACGGTAATGATCTATATCCCGTTCATCCTGGATATAATGACGGAAGGATTATACGAATATGGAGTAACCTCAACATGTATGGTCTGACGCGCTGATTTGTAATATCCGTAACGTGTGCGTGGGGCATCGTTCACGGACTTGTGAAATAGTTTCATTTGACGAATCGGGCGTGGACCTAGGGAGTCCCAATATGAAATGTACTCTTTGAGCACTTGGGCAGCGTACCGTATTAAATAGTTTAATACAGTAAAATCTAGCAATTTACTAAGGTTACGTTAACTAAAGTATATGGTCAGATGGTGGGACCCACTTTAGGTTAACTTGGTAACCGAGTAAGGACATAATTGTAATTTCACTTGATAATTATTTAATCGTTAAATAATTCAAATAAATATTTATTTATTTAATTGTTGAATAAATGAATTAAGTTTAACTAAGGTTAAGAGTTAACCATTTAGTTAAGTTAGATTAACTATACTTAATGGTTAAGTAAAAGTTAACCTAACCATGGTTAAATTAGTTAACTATGATTAAAATAATTAAATATTCTTTTAATTAACTAGAGTTAAGAGTTAACTATAGTTAGAATATTTTAATGTTAGTTTAACCTAACTAAAGTTAAGAGTTAACTATGATTAGGTTAGATTAAATTCAAATTGAAATTAAGTGAAATTAAGTGTTATGAAATGAAATTAAATTCATTTGTATAAATAAAACAAATGTAAATTAAATTGAAAAGGTTTTTTGTTAAATTGATTTTGCAAAATTAGGTCAGCCATTTTACAAAGAGAGAAAAGAGAAATTGTCTTCTAATTAATGGATTCAAGAGTTGAATTCATTATTTTCTTTTAAGGCTTAAAACTAATTTAGCAAAATAGGTTTTTGATTAATTGATTAAGTGTTAATCAAAAGAAAAAATCAAGAACACAAGTTTAAGTAGTTAAACAAGTGCTGGATCAAAAGCTGTCATTCTAGATAATCAAACCCACCATTGTTGATTACTAGAATTGATCAAAGACAACATTTTGGTGGACTTCAACAATCTCCAACCAAAGGCTTCAAGGGTTATTTCTCAATCTCGTTTCTGATTAATATATTGTGATTGTGTTTACTGCAATACTTTAAGCTTCCGCTGCTTCATTATATATATGAGATATGTATAAATTGTGATTAAACACAAAACCCACATGCAAACACCCATAATGTACAACTCCCAAGAATTGGTATCAGAGCAATTTTGTGTTGTTTTGGGTGTTTTTTATAGTTGGCTAAATGTTAGTTAAATTGTATGACAATTTCTGGGGATGTTCGGATGCAATTCAAGTGTTGAATATGTAAAATTTAAAAAAAATTGTCCCTGGAACGCCGCAGCGCTTATGTTCAGCGCGGCAGCGTTCATATGAACGCTGGGGCGCTACGTGTATAACGCGCCAGCGATGGTGATCGCAGTGGCGCTGAGTACATAACGCGCCAGCGATGGTTATCGCAGGGGCGCTGAGTACATGGCGCGCCAGCGCTGAAAGCACTGCCCTGCAGCGCCCCAGCGGTGCTAAAAGAGCGCCGCAGCGCTGAGGCTTTTGAAGCCCTAGCGCCGCAGCGCTGAAAGAGCATCGCCGCGGCGTTCATAAAAAAAAAAAAAAAAAAGATTAATTTTTTTTTATTATTTTATGCATATGGGGGGTTTATGAGTTGTAATAATAAGAGTTATTAATTTACATGATAAACCAGGACAATTATTTTTTTCATGTTGGTAACCACAAGGGAACCCCACTGATGGGGGTTAGTTGTGTTTGCACATGATTGAATAATTGATTGAGAATAACCTTCTCATGAGATGAGTGCCTGTATTTAAAATCTCTCTTAATCAGATTAAAAAATTATTGTGTTATGTGTTAATATTTTAATGATCCGCCTTGTCAATACGGTATTAGATAGGTCACTATGGTCTTTCCCAATATTGCTTTAGCGTGAGGGATTTGGTCGGTGTGATTTAATCTAATGCCGGTAAAACATGAGATGAGTCAAATATATGCGAACATGTTATCCAATATTGCTTTAGCGTGAGGATAATGTCAGTAACATATATTTGATAATTGGCAAGTTAATCTGAAATACACTTACCCAATATTGCTTTAGCGTGAGGATAAGGTGTATTTAGGATCAGTTGTAAGAGTTGCAAGAGTTGCAATTGACAAGGGTTGTCTACCTATTGGGTTTACAAAGGCCAATATTGCTTTAGCGTGAGGCTGGAGTAAAATGCCAGTGGGGTCCACTTCTCACTGTATAGTTTAAAAATTCTTAAACTATCGTTATCTCGTTAGAGAGATTAAAGGGATTATGTAAAGCAGTGGGAGGGCGTTTTTTAAATTAAAAATTGTATAATTGTTATACCCATGATTTAAAACGTTTTTATTAGCGATTTGATTAACTAATAATCCGCTGACACATATCTATTCTATTTTGTCTTGTGAAGATTAATATGGCTTCAAACAACCCTTTGATGCGCATTCTAGATGCCAACCAACTCAAGGGTGCTGATAACTATTCAGAATGGATGACTAATCTCAAAATTGTTCTGAATTCTGAGAGACTTGGGTATATTGTTGATCAGAAAATGCCCTCAGGAGTTTCTGATAATGCCACCCCAGAAGAAAGGGTGACATATCAGAAATGGTTGGATGAAGATTTAAAAGTTAAATCTTACATCTTTGCCTCGATGTCTCATGAGCTGCAGAGAGAGCATCTCCATATGGAAAATGCTAGCAGCATCATGCTCCACCTGAAGGAGCTTTTTGGTGATAGACCTCAGATTGAGATATATCGTGTCGCCAAAGCACTCTTTCAGGCTAGACTTCCTGAGGGTAGTCCAGTGAGTCCTCATGTCCTTAAAATTATCAGATATATTGAGAGGCTTGAGACTATGGAAATTTCTTTAAACAATAGTTTGGGGAATAGTTTGATTCTCCAGTCGCTTTCGGGGTCATTTACGCAATTCATCATGAACTTTAATATGCAAGAATTGACCCCTACATATGCTGAACTTCATAACATGTTGAGGACAGCATATGAGGATATGAATAAAGGAGGCTAATCCCTCTTAATTCAGGGTGCTTCATCTTCTACCCCGAGGGCTTCTTTGAAGTCCAAAGGGAAGAAAAAGAAGATGAGGCAGACACCCCGAATAGGTCCTCAGAAGCGACCGATATCCAAACCTCTAGAGAAAAGCAAGACAAAAGGAAAATGTTTCTTTTGCAGCGATGAGGGGCACTGGAAACGTAACTGCCCTAAATATCTTGCAAGCTTGAAGAAGGCTCCCTCAAGTATTTGCTTTCCTATCATTGACAATTCTTTAGCATTTGATGCTAATGCAGGCTGGGTATTAGATACAGCATGTCCTTCTCACATCTGTAATATGTTACAGGGTCTGAGGGAAGTTAGATTGCTGCAGCCAGGAGAGGTAAAGCTTCGAGCTGGAAATGGTGATTTCCTGCAGGTTGAAGCTGTAGGACATTTGGATTTACTTCTCCCATGTAATAAATATGTTGTATTAAATAATTGTTATTTTGTTCCCAGCATCATCAGACAGATAATATCCCTTCCTGTACTCGACAGTGAAGGGTATCATATGAATATTCGGAACTGTTCCTTATTATTATATGATATGTATGATGTTTTATTAGCTGATTGTCGGTTAGTGAATGGGCATTATATATTAGATACAACAAGCAGTGTCATGAGTATGCAAGCTAGTACAAGTAGAAATTCGGAAACTTTAAATGAAACGAAAATATGGCATATGAGATTAGGTCATATAGGTGTGAGACGCCTAACCCGTCTGGTTAAGGATGGACAGATACCTGATCTGACCATACAGCCTTATCCAGTTTGTGAATCATGCATTCAGGGAAAGTTGACCAAATCTCCATTTTCAGGTGTAGGACACCGTGCCTCAGATTTATTGGAACTTGTACATACAGATGTATGCGGTCCAATGAATCATACTGCTATGGGTGGATTTCGATACTTTGTACTTTTTATCGATGATTTGTCACGATACGGGTATATGTTTCTTTTGAAACATAAGTCAGAAACCTTTGAAAAGTTCAAAGAATTCCGACTTGAAGTAGAGAAACAAACCGGAATGTACATCAAGTGCCTTCGATCAGATCGAGGCGGTGAATACATGAGCGGTGAATTTTCGGATTATTTAAAAGAGAATGGGATTCTAGCTCAATATAGTCCTCCAGGTACTCCGCAACACAATGGTGTATCGGAGAGGAGGAATCGGACTTTATTGGATATGGTCCGATCGATGATGAGCTTTACCGATCTTCCTGAATATCTGTGGGGTCATGCCCTACAAACGTCAACTCACATATTGAACAGAGTTCCATCTAAAGCTGTTCCTTCCACTCCATATCAGATATTGACTGGAAGGAAACCAAGTCTCAAATATTTTAAAATTTGGGGCTGTCCTGCTTATGTAAATGTTGCACAACAGGATAAACTTGCACCCAGGGGGTATAAGTATCGGTTCATCGGGTATCCTAAGAATTCAATGGGATACCAATTTTATGATCCTGAACAACGAAATGTGTTCGTTGCTCGTAATGCCACTTTTCTTGAGAAACAGTTTCTTATGGATTGTGGGGATTGTAAAAAGATTGAACTTGATGAAGTCAATCAAAACACTGATGAACCACTGATGGAAACTCAGGCTCAATCGAGTGAAATACCTTTAACACACCATTCTCGTAGGTCACAAAGGATGTCTAGGCCACCTACTAGGTATGGTCAGATACCTGAAGGTGCGCTTGGAGTTTTCTTAATTGAAGAAAATGATCCTTTGACCTATAGAGAGTCGATGTTGGACATTGACTCGGGAAAATGGCAAGATGCCATGAAATCCGAAATTGACTCTATGCATCAGAATCAAGTCTGGGACTTGGTTCAGCTTCCTGAAGGAATAGTTCCTATCGGTTGTAAATGGATTTATAAACGGAAGCGTGGGCTTGATGGAAAGGTTGAAACCTTTAAAGCCAGACTGGTTGCCAAAGGTTATACTCAGCGATCTGGGATCGACTATGAGGAAACTTTTGCACCAGTAGCGATGCTTAAGTCAATTCGTATATTATTGGCATTTGCAGCATATTATGATTATGAGATATGGCAGATGGATGTGAAGACGGCGTTCTTAAATGGATATCTCGATGAAGAGATATACATGGAACAGCCTGAAGGTTTTGCATCCAGCTTGACCTCTGGTCTAATATGCAAACTGAAGAAGTCTATTTATGGACTTAAGCAGGCATCCCGAAGCTGGAATCTTCGTTTTGATGAAGTAATCAGAGGGTCTGGTTTCATCAAAAATGAAGAGGAAGCTTGTGTGTATAGAAAGGTCAGTGGGAGCATGATAGTTTTCTTAGTTCTCTATGTTGATGACATACTTATCATTGGGAATGATATAGGTATGTTGCAATCAGTCAAGAGCTATCTGAGTAAGAACTTCTCCATGAAAGATTTGGGAGAGGCTTCCTTTATACTAGGTATAAAACTCTATAGAGATAGAGCGAGGAAGCTGATAGGACTCTCCCAATCATCGTATATTGATAGTGTCTTAGAAAGGTACAATTTCACTAATTGTAAGACAACTAGTGTACCTTTTAGACATGGCATTCATCTTTCGAGGAAAATGTCTCCTCAAACAGAAGATGAAAGAGATAGAATGTCTAACATGCCATATGCATCAGCTGTAGAAAGCTTGATGTATGCTATGATGTGCACGAGACCTGATATCAGTATGGCTGTAAGTGTTACTAGCCGAAACCAGGCTGATCCAGGTGACAGCCATTGGATGGCAGTCAAACATGTCCTGAAATACCTTAAGGGTACGAAGGACAAGTTTCTTGTTTATGGAGATGGTGACTTGCAAGTGAGAGGATACGCAGATTCAGACTTTCAGTCTGACCTAGATGATAGAAAGTCTACATCTGGGTATGTGTTTATTCTCAACGGTGCTGCAGTGAGTTGGAAAAGCACCAAACAGGGATCCACAGCTGATTCTACCACTGAGGCAGAATATATTGCCGCTTCTGAAGCTGCAAAAGAAGCAGTGTGGATACGTAAGTTTGTCGCAGAACTCGGAATAGTTCCAAGTTCGAAAGATCCTATCCCATTATTTTGCGACAATAATGGAGCCATTGCACAAGCAAAAGAGCCAAGAGCCCATCAGAGATCTAAACATGTGGAGAGGAAATACCACATAATTAGAGAGATCTTGGCTAGGGGTGATATAATAATTTGTAGAGTAGATTCTATAAATAATGTAGCGGATCCACTTACTAAAGCCTTAACTCCAAAGGTGTTTGAGAAACACGTGGAGGCTATGGGTATAAGATACCAGTATGCATGGCACTAGAGCAAGTGGGAGTTTGTTAGGGTATGTGCTTACGCGCCATCCCAGTTTGTATGAATATTTAGTTTGTAATATTTATACAATGCATATTTTATTAAATAGCTGATAACTTTTATTAAATGGTAATTAAGCTTGTAACATTATAAAAATGATATGATCTGAATGAGTTCATATCTGGTTTAAAGAAGTTTAAACCATGGCTAAGAGTTAGCAAAGCTGATAGTTATAAATGCTAAGTGTTAGCAAGTTATAATACCCAGCGGGATCTAAAAGTTAGAACCTAATCTATAATGTAACAAAGACCTGAGAATCTACTAGTAATGACAAAATTTCAAAGAGTTGCAATAGAGATTAAGAAATGTCGTTATGGAAGTATCTTCTCAAAATAAAGAGTTCCTGATCTACGTTTACCAATGAGGGTCTATCGGTGAAGCACATAGATTAGTGTATGTCTATAGCTGTATTGTACAAATGGTTATTCTTAGTTAACCATGAGCTTGGTTGAAGTTCATATAGACATACAGGTATTCAGTTAGGACTGGATACTGAACAGACTCAAGAGGACCCCAATAGATATCCTTTGAAACCGTCAAAGGAAGGTCCTCTCGAGTTGAGTAGTATTTGTGGTCCTTCGACCTGAGCGCCACGGTGAACTTGTGGGAGATCCATCATACTTTGGTTCCACGTATGTCAGAGACCTTTCATGGTCTGACCGCTACGTGTCGCTGGGTATGGTCCGATGCTCATGGAGTTCGGTGTGCGTAGATATAGGATCCGCCAGCTCACATAGATGGGTTGTATATCCGAACTTCGAGATTGTATCTTGTAAAGTCTTATGGCCGTAAGCAATTAACCTGGAAAAGGAGTTTCCTCCAGGTTCGAACATTATAGCAAAAGTGTTTGCGTAAATTGTTCATAAAGATACGAATCTGAAGATAATAAAGTGATGGATGAAATTATCGGGATTTGACGGTAATGATCTATATCCCGTTCATCCTGGATATAATGACGGAAGGATTATACGAATATGGAGTAACCTCAACATGTATGGTCTGACGCGCTGATTTGTAATATCCGTAACATGTGCGTGGGGCATCGTTCACGGACTTGTGAAATAGTTTCATTTGACGAATCGGGCGTGGACCTAGGGAGTCCCAATATGAAATGTACTCTTTGAGCACTTGGGCAGCGTACCGTATTAAATAGTTTAATACAGTAAAATCCAGCAATTTACTAAGGTTACGTTAACTAAAGTATATGGTCAGATGGTGGGACCCACTTTAGGTTAACTTGGTAACCGAGTAAGGACATAATTGTAATTTCACTTGATAATTATTTAATCGTTAAATAATTCAAATAAATATTTATTTATTTAATTGTTGAATAAATGAATTAAGTTTAACTAAGGTTAAGAGTTAACCATTTAGTTAAGTTAGATTAACTATACTTAATGGTTAAGTAAAAGTTAACCTAACCATGGTTAAATTAGTTAACTATGATTAAAATAATTAAATATTCTTTTAATTAACTAGAGTTAAGAGTTAACTATAGTTAGAATATTTTAATGTTAGTTTAACCTAACTAAAGTTAAGAGTTAACTATGATTAGGTTAGATTAAATTCAAATTGAAATTAAGTGAAATTAAGTGTTATGAAATGAAATTAAATTCATTTGTATAAATAAAACAAATGTAAATTAAATTGAAAAGGTTTTTTGTTAAATTGATTTTGCAAAATTAGGTCAGCCATTTTACAAAGAGAGAAAAGAGAAATTGTCTTCTAATTAATGGATTCAAGAGTTGAATTCATTATTTTCTTTTAAGGCTTAAAACTAATTTAGCAAAATAGGTTTTTGATTAATTGATTAAGTGTTAATCAAAAGAAAAAATCAAGAACACAAGTTTAAGTAGTTAAACAAGTGCTGGATCAAAAGCTGTCATTCTAGATAATCAAACCCACCATTGTTGATTACTAGAATTGATCAAAGACAACATTTTGGTGGACTTCAACAATCTCCAACCAAAGGCTTCAAGGGTTATTTCTCAATCTCGTTTCTGATTAATATATTGTGATTGTGTTTACTGCAATACTTTAAGCTTCCGCTGCTTCATTATATATATGAGATATGTATAAATTGTGATTAAACACAAAACCCACATGCAAACACCCATGAATGTACAACTCCTAACAATATCATATAAATATAAAGAACGATTTCGTATATACATATGGTAACCCTCTCTGTCAAGTATAGGAAGAAATATTATTTGTCTCAAAATACTAGGTACATAAAGAAAATTATACAACACTATAGTTCTATTACATGAGAGATGTATAATACAATGTCCCACAGCCTTAACCTGAAGGAAATCTTCATTTCCAACATAAAGTTGAATCTCTTCCAATTGCAATTGTCTAACTTTCCTCGGACCCTACAACATATTGCAAATATGAAAAGGAGAACCAGTATCTAATACCTAGTTAAAATTAGCATCATATGCTAAAGAATGTCAATAAGTTATAAACATATACTTGATGGATTCGTTTTTATTAAGGTAAGGTATCTCTGGCAATTTCTCTTCTAGTGTCATTCCTTACCATAGTGGAAACATTTTTCTTTATCTTTCATTTATGGTTTGCATATAAGTCGCCTTTGAGGACCAATCCTGGGTGCCTGTCTCACCTTCTTTTTCCATTTTTCTTTAGGCTTTCCAAAAGTCGTAAGAACAGGAGATGAAGTACTATGAACAAAGAAGGACGATCCCACTTTATTCATATCCTCTTCTATTGTCTTCAATAAATTATGAAGTTCATCATAAGACGAGGTCATTCCTTGCATATTAAAATTCATTATCAATTGTCTAAAAGACCTCGGAAGTGACTAGAGAATCAAACTATTTCCTAGATATTTATTCAGTGTAATATCCATTGTCTCCAAACTCTCGATTATAAAAGTCATATTGAGGACATGGGGACTCACTGGACTGCCCCAAAAAAAGTCTACACTGAAAAAGTGATTTAGCAACCCTATATGCCTCAACCTGAGGACGGTCGCCAAACAACTCCTTCAGATAGAGTATAATGCTAAAAGCATCACCCATATGAGCATGCTTTCTTCGTAAACCTGTAGACATAAAGGTAAGGACGTAAGATTTGACTTTTAAATCATCATCCAGCTATTTTTGACAAGTCACCCTCTCTTTTAAAGTGGTTTCATCAGAAATTCTTGTGGGCATACGCTGATTTATCATATATCCACATTTTTTAGAGTCAAGAACAATTCTTAGATTTATCAACAGTCTTTATAGATTTTGTGCTTTTAAGTTAGTTCGCATCCAATATGTGTGCCAACGGATTAGATGAGACCATTTTATCTTCACAAGAGAAAATAAGAGATGTTAGTGGAAAATAAATATTTCAATCGATAATTTTCGTTTTAGATTAAGGATATAATCCAATTATACATTTTTAAATCTAAAGCACCCCTCCCACTACTTTACATAATCCCCTAAATATCTCAAAAGAAAAAATGACAAATTTAAACTCTTTAAATTATCCAGCAGGAAGTACATCCATTTGCATTTTACTCAAGCCTTATGCTTTAGTAATATTAGCCATTGTAAAATGCAAAAGGTAGACAGCTCTTGTCAGTTACATCTCATGTAACTCTTATGACTGATCTAAATACACCTTATTCTCACGCTTTAGCAATATTGGATAAGTGTATTTCATATTAACTTGTCAATAATCAAATATATATTACTGATACTACCCTCACACTTTAGCAATATTGAGCAATACGTTTGCATATATTCACCTCATCACATATTTAACCGACATAGTTCAAATCACACCAACTAAATCTCTCATGCTGTAGCATTATTGGAAAACATCGATATCACCTGACTAATACCGTATTGACACAACAGATCAATATGTAACATTATCTTATAATAGTACACTATTCTATCTGATTAAGAGAGATTACTTAATTTTATCCCCATCTCATGAGGCCGTGATTCTTAATCACACATTTATTTTTTACAAACACAACTACCTCCAACAGTAGGGTTCCCATTGTGGTAACCAACATAAACAAATGACCCACAATATTTATCACATTTATAACAATTACAAATTATAAAAAAATGAATGATTTATTTTTAAACTCTCAAAAATAAATATTTGGAGTAACCGGTGTAATTACAACTTTTATAGGTTTTAGGAACTACGACATTAAAGGCCCAGCCTTTGGTGTTGTAGAACCAACTTAAATACGTTGCGGTACTGGGCCTCTACTCTAGCACTACAGCACTTAGCCTACAGTGCTACGATATCCCTGTCAACTACATGCCGATTATGAAATTTTATCACTTGAAACACATAATCAAAAGCACCAAAAAATTAAATTATGCCATGTACACTCTAAATCTAAGCACATAACACACTTTCTGATACCAATTTTGTAGGGTGTTGTGTACGTGTCCACCGTGCTATGAGTGAATGTATGCATTTTAAATAATTTAAATATTATTTATCTCACATACAATGTAGCATAATTAATACACATTATAATAATCTCATTACACTAATGAGATTAAGGGACTCACCCTCGAAACGTGCTTTGAATAATTCTAGTTGGGGACGTGGTGGGCTTCCATAAGCTAGAATAGTAACTTTTTTTTTTCGGAATATAAAACACTTGAAGCAACACTTTCTTCACTTTTATTTCTCTCGGATAAACTATATTGTTTCTTTCTTTTCATTCACATTTCTCACCTATTTATATAATGAAACTGCCACTTGTTTTAACCAGTTGAATTGCCTTTTACTACCACTTAATGAAGCATGACAATGCTTGATTAATGCCAGCAACAACTTGGCAATTCTTTCTGACTATGGTGCTTGTCTTAGTGGCTACATTATAAAGCAATTAGTGGTAAACTGTTGCCATCTATTGCTACATAAATTGAATCAAATTCAATTTGATTTCAATCAATTACTTGTTAGCCAACATGTATGCAACAACTTGCATTTAATATTGATTCATCTAATCAAAATGTAACATTTGGCAATCAATTAATAAAAATAACAAAATATTAAAAATCAAAATGTAACATTTGGCAATCACTTAATAATAATAATAATAATAAAATAATAAATCAAATTCATTTGAATTGGCAATTAGAATTGATTTTTGACTAAAAGAATTATTTTTATTTTTATTTAATTTTTGTGTCTACCGTTATCCAATTTAGTATCCATATAAATTATTAACACAATTTGAGGTATACACTAGGTAGGCAAAAATTTCAAGTGTCATTTGGTATAATCTTATGCTTAACACTTAAACCTTAACTACTCCATAAGAGACCCTGAAATAAATAAATAGCCAATTAATAAAATTTAAATAAAACAATAATTATTTTATTTAAATGGTAGCTATATCCATCAATGCCTAATTTAGTTCTATACAAATTATAGACACAATTTGAGGTATACACTAGGTAGATAAAAGTGTCAAGTCTCGCTCGGCACAATTTTAGGTTTAACACTTAAACCTTAACTACTCCCTGAGAGACCTTAAAATAAATTCATATTGTTCAAAAACTTCATGGATTAAACAATTCGATTTGATGCGCTACCCACGTATAAATAATATAATGAGACTTCCTAGGCTCACACCTATTTTGTCTCATTGAACATTTCTGTAAGTCCATAACTGATGCCTCACACACATATGTTATGGATAATACAAAATGGAAAGTTAAACCATACAAGTTAAGGTTAATCTATATTCGTATAATCCATTTACCATTAATATCTTGGAAGACTGGAGACATAGATCAACACCACCAAGTCCCCTAATGCTCAACCATAAACTTATCTCCTCGATTAGTATTCCGATAAACAATATCCACAAATTCTTTTACAATATTGTTTATACCACAGGAAACTCTTTCTCGGGTTTAATACTTATAGCCATATTGAATACAACACAAAATATCATGAATGTATGGGTAAACGCAGCAAGTAGTTCTAAAACTTTAAATGAAACAGAGTTGTGGCATATGAGATTGGGTCATATAGGTGTTAGACGCCTATCTCGTCTGGTTAAGGATGGTCAAATGCCAGATTTGACCATAGAACCTTATCTAGTTTGTGAATTATGTATTCAAGGAAAAATGACCAAATCTCCCTTTACTAGTGTTGGACACTGTGCCACTGGTTTATTAGGACTTATACATACTGATGTATGTGGTCCAATGAATCACGCTATTATGGGTGAATTTTAATACTTCGTAACCTTCATTGATGATTTGTTACGATATGGCTATGTGTTTCTTATGAGTTACAAGTTTGAAACCTTTGAAAAATTCAAGGAAATTAGATTGGAAGTAGAGAAATAAATCAGTATGTATGTCAAATGTCTTCGATCAGATCGAGACAGTGATATGGTTCGATCAATGATGAGTTTCACTGATCTCTCTAAATATCTTTAGGGCTATGCTTTACATACTGCTGCTCATGTATTGAATAGAGTTTCGTCTAAAGTCGTTTCTTCCACTCCCTATAAGATATGGACTAGAAGGAATCCCAGTCTTAAATATTTTAAGATTTGCGATTATCCTGCTTATGTAAACGTTATACAATAGGATAAACTTGCACCTAGGGGGTACAAGTATTGGTTCATTAGTTATCCCATGAACTTAATGGGATACTATTTCTATGATCCCGAGGAATGAAATATATTTGCTGCTTGGAATGCCACTTTTCTAGAGAAACAGTGGATCATGGGGATTGTAAGAATATTGATCTTGATGAAGTCAATCAGAATGAACCACAGTTAGAACCACAAGCTCAATCGAGCAAATTACCTTTTACATACCCTCTATGTAGGTCACAAAAGATATCAAGGCAACTTGAAAGGTATAGTATGATACCTGAAGGTACCTTTGAGATTTTCTTAGTGGAATAAAATGATTATTTAACATACAGAAAAGCAATATTAGATATTGATTCAGAAAAATGACAAGATGCCATAAAATCTGAAATTGACTCTATGCATCAAAACCAAGTCTAGGACTTGGTTGAGCTTCTCGAAAAAATAGTTCATATCGGTTGTAAGTGGATTTACAAGCGAAAGTGTGAGCCCGATGGAAAGGTAGAGACCATCAAGGCCTATTTAGTAGCAAAAGGTTATACTCAATGATCAGGGATCGATTTTGAGAAAACCTTTGCACTAGTTCCAATGCTTAAGTTAATAAGGATATTATTGGTAATTGCTGTATACTATAACTTTGAAATTTGGTAGATGGATGTAAAGATGGTGTTCTTGAATGGATATCTCAAGGAAAAGATATTCATGGAATAACCTAATATTTTTGCATCTAGCCTTTCTTTTGGTTTTGTATGCAAATTGAAGAAATCCATTTATGGACTTAAGTAGGCTTCTCGAAGTGAAATCTTTGTTTTGATGATAGATTCCTTTGATGAGGTAATTAGAGGGTCTGGTTTTCTAAAAAATAAAGAGGAGACGTGTGTGTATAAAAAGGTCAGTGGGAGTATGGTTGTCTTCTTGATTCTTTTATATGGATGACATACTAATCATTGGAAATAATATCGGTATGTTACAATCAATAAAAGTTTACCTTAGTAAGAATTTCTCCATAAAGGATTGGGGGAGACTTTCTATATATTAGGTATAAAGCTTCATAGAAATAGAGTTAGGAGACTGATAGGACTCTTCTAATCTTTATACATTGGTAGTGTCTTGGAAAGGTACATTTTTAGTAACTGTAAGACAGTTAATGTACCTTTAGACATGGAATTCATCTTTCAAGAAAGATGTGTCCTTAGAAGGAAGATGAAAGGGTTAGAATGTTTAAAATTCATTATACATCAACTGTTGGAAGCTTAATGTATGTCATAATATGTATGTGACTTGATATTAGTATGGTTGTAAGTGTTACGAGCCGGTACTAGTCTAATCCAGGTGACAATCATTAGATGGCAGTCAAACATGTGCTTAAATACCTTAAGGGTACAAAGGGCAAGTTTTTTATATAAGGATAAAATGACTTATAGGTAAGAGGATACACTGATTTAGACTTTCAGTATGATTCAAATGATAGAAAGTCTATATCTGGATATGTGTTTATTCTTAATGATGCTGCCAAAGTTGGAAAAGTATCAAATAGAGATTCATATCGGATTCTATCATTGAGGCACAATACATTATAGCTTCAGAAGTAGCAAAACAAGCAGTGTGAATTAGGAAGTTTGTCGCAAAACTCGATATAGTCCTAAGTTCAATGGATCATATCCCATTATATTGTGAAAATAACAAGGTCATTGCATAAGCGAAAGAGCTAAGAGCACACCAAAGATCTAACATATGAAGAGAAAATACTAAATTGTTAGAGAGATTTGGCTTGAGGATATGTTGTATTTTATAAATTTGATTCTGTAAATAATGTAGCAGACCTACTCACTAAGGCCTTAACTTCAAAGTTGTTTGAGAAACACGTGGAGTCATTAGGTATTAGATACCATTATGAATGGTACTAGAACAAGTAGGAGTTATTGGAATTTGTGCTCATGTGCCATCCTAAATTTGTATGAATATTGTATTTTAATATTTTATATAATAAATAAATATTTCCTTAAATCACTAATTTTTTTTAAGGTAAGACGCTTGTAACATTTCGGATATTATATTGATTTAAAGGAGTTCAGATCAAGTCTAAAGAGTTAGAACCTTGTCTGAAATGGGACAAAGATATGAGAATATACTTATAATGACATAGTTGTAAATAGTTGTAACAGTTGCTAGGAAGTATCATTATGCAAGTATGTTCTCGAATTAGATGTCCTTAATTTATTTTCACCAATATAGGGTTTGTCGAGTGGAATCAATTTATGTAGATTAGTGTATGTCTATATCTAGATAGTTCAAATTTTTAATCTTAGCAAACCATGAGCTTAGTAGAAGTTTGTATAGATATATATGTATTTAGTAAGGACTGGATACTGAACAGACTCAATGAAGACCTCTAATAGAAATCCCATAAATCCATCAGTGGAGGGTCTTCTCGAGTTGAGTAGTATTCGTGGTCACCTAGGAATATACTAGTAATTGTATAGTTGCAAAAATTGCAATCGGGTGCCAGGAAATGCAAGTTGCGCAAGTGTATTTTTGAATAATTTTCCCCAATCTATTTCTACCGATACGGGTCTATCGGTGGATACCTTTATATAGATCAGCATATGTCATACCTATAGGGTATAAATAGTCGATCCTAGCTAACAGTGAGCTTGGAGCTTGTATTGACATATGGGTATCCAGTTAGGACTAAATGTAGGACAGACTCATGAGGGCTTCTGATAGACACTCTATGTAAGCCGTCAACGGAGGGTCCTATCGAGTTGAGTAGTATACATGGTCCTTTGACCTGAGTGCCATGGTGGGCTTGTAAGTGATCCACCATACTTTGGTTCCACGTATGTCACAGACCTTTTATGATGTGACCACTGGGTGTCGCTGGGTATGGTCCGATGCTTATAGAGTCTGGTGTGTACAGATATGGGATCTATCAGCTCGCATGGGGAGTTTGAAATCCAGATGATTCGAGACTGTATCTCAAAAAATCTCGTGGCCATAAGTATTAATCCCGGGAAAGAATTCCGTCAGGGTAGAATAATATGGCAATGGAGTTTGCGCATATTGTTCAGTGAGATACGAGTCTAAAGATAAGATATGGATCAGCACTAGGGGATTTGACGGTGATAATATATATCCCCAGCACATCTAGGATATTATGATGGAAGGACTATATATCTGTGATGTGTGTGTGGGGCATTGCTCACGGACTAATAGAATAATTCCATTTGATGAATCGAGCGTAGGATCTTGGGAGTCCCGTGATATAGAGTGTACTCGTTGTGCACTGGGGAGTGTGCCGGATTAAATTATTTAATCCAACAATATTCAGCACCACTACGAGAATACATGCATATCTGTATTTAAGTGTTAAATACAATAATTAGTTAATAATTTTTATTTACTAATTATATTATGACACGTGGCGTATTGTGGACCCTCAGTTGAGTTTACCTAAGTATGAAATTTGGTAGGATCCACTACGGGGTAAACTTGGTAACTATTCATGATAGGTAAAATGATCATTTTTCACTTTGATTATTTAATAGTTAAATAATCAAAATATCTCTCTTTTTATATTATATAATATATTATTATTATTATTTATATTATATATTATATTATATTATATAAATATATATAAAGAGAGAAAGACAGAAGCAAGCAAATGTGTGAAATGGGCAATTATTGGCCGAGAGAAAAGAGAAAGATATGGAGAAAGAGAGGAGAAGGAGAAGATGAGAAGAAGAAAAAAAAAGGAAAATGAGGGAAAATGAAATTGGAGCAATTGTGAATTGCTTCAAATTCTCCATTTCTTACACACTCGGCCATCTTGGGGATTAAGAGTTAATCCCGAGCTGAATATAGGGCTACTGTTCTAGCTCACTAAGCCCACTGTGTTGGTGACAAGAATTGCACACTAGTTGGTCTCCATGCGAACTCAAGGAAAAATACGTGTATAACGTTATATGTGGAGGTGAGTTATCTAACCTATAAATATATTAATGTGATTAATATATTATATTTATTGTGTTTATTGCAAAATTTATACACTTCCGCCGCATTAGGCAATAGACACAATTGTACATGTATACACCCATACATATTTATGATCCGCCAACAAGTCTCACTATATAAAGTGTACTCGTTGAGCACATGGGTAGTGTACCAGATCAAATTGTTCGATCCAGGAAGTTTTTAAAAAATATGAATTTATTTCAGAGTCTCTTGAGGTGTAGTTAAGGTTTAAGTGTTAAACTTAAAATTATTTTAAGTAAGACTTGACACTTTTATCTACCTAGTGTATGCCTCAAATTATGCCAATAATTTGTATAGGTACTAATTTAAGCAATTATAGATAAAGTTATTAAAAAATGAAATTGAAATAATTTTTATTTCTTTATATTTTCAATTTAGCAATTTATATAAATTATCAAATGAAATTATTCATTTGATTTATTATAATTTAACCAATTGTCATATTTTCATTTGGTGGCATAAAGGTAATGCAAAGTTGTTGCATTCCTATTGGCTAAAGCAATTGGTGATGAATCAAATTAAATTTGATTCAATTTGCTGGCAACAAGCGGTGGCAACGATTTATGTTGCATAGCCCACAATTGCTTCTTAAATAGGTCAACAACGCAAGCAGCGTACTCAGCAAGAATTAGAGCAGCTGCTAGCCATTTTCAAGCCTTGTCATCTTGGTCAAGTGTCAGCTTAGTGTTTTATGATTGGTTAAACAAGAGGCAATGGTTGCCTATAAATATATATTTTGGCTGAGAGTTTAATATGTAGAAAATTGAATTGCTTTTAGTTTAGTTTTATTTTTTTAGTTAACTTATATACCAAAAGTAATAAAACACTTCGAGAGTCAAATAAAAATAAGAAGCAAGAGTTGCTTCAAATAGTTCTGAAAAGGAAGGCTATTAGTCTAGCTTGAGAAAGGCCACTATATCCCTAGCTAGATTTGTTCAAAGCACGCTTCGAGGGTGAGTCTCCTGATCTCATTAGAGTAATGAGATTATTTTATTGTGTGTATATTTGTATTTTCATTGCATTGCATTTGAGACATGCCATATTTAAATTATTTAAAATGCACATATTCACCCATTGAATGGCGGATGTGCACACAACACCCAACACTTTCATCATGGAGATAAAGAAGGGGTTTAACAAAAATAAGGCTTAGCTTGATAACATTGAGACACATTGTACTCACATGAATGCTACATTAAAGTCATTGGAAGTGTAAGTTGGTCAACTTGCCCATGTAATCAAAGATCAATCTTCCGATAAGTTTTTAAATGACAAGGAGGCCAACCTAACAGAGCAGTGCAATGTAATCACCCTTAAGAGTGGTATGAAAGTAGAAACTTCAAAGAAAAATGTAGTTGAAGATGAGGAGAAAGAAGTTGTTGTTGAACCATCTAGAACAAATCATAAACCCAACTTTAATTCATTCTTGGATAATCATTCTATCATTACCCTTCCTTGGCCTTACCCTCAACGCTTCTACAAAAAGAAGTTAAATAATCAACCCTCCAATGTCTTTGATAACTTTAAAAAGATTCACACTAACTTTCTTCTTATAGAGGTCTTAGAGAAAAAGCCAAACTATATAAAGTTCATGAAAGAAGTGGTGTTGAAAAAGAAAAAGTTGGAGGACTATGAAACAGTGAGGCTAATAGAGGAATATAGTGCAATCCTTCAAGGAGTGTTTTCTTAAAAGATGTAGGATCCAGGTAGCTTCACTATCCCTTGCACTATTGAGGAGACCACTTTTGAGAAAGCTTTATGTAATGTTAGAGCAAGCATCAATCTCATGCCCTTATCCATCTTTAATAAGCTGGGTCTTGGTAAGGTAAAGCCTGCTATGATTTCTTTGCAATTGGCGGATAAATCTATAACTTATCTATAGGGAGTCATTGAGGATGTGTTGGTGAAAGTAGGTAAACTCATCCTACCGGTTGACATTGTGGTCCTTGATATAGAGAAAGATAAGAATGTTCCTATTATTCTTAGGTGATCGTTCTTAGCCATCGGGAGAGTTCTCAATAATGTGAAGAAGGGAGAGATGAAAATGGGGGTGCAAGATAAAGAAATTGCATTCAAGGTTTTCAAAGAAATGTAGTTGCTAAATGATTCAAAAGAATGCTTGAAGATTGATAATGTGCATCTAAATAGTGGGAAGGAAATAGATACCATTGAACCCTAAGTCCATGGAAAGACAAAGATGCACCGAACAAGGAAAAAGTTTGACAGATGGCAAGATCATGATGAAAACGAAATCAAATACTAGCAACCATAGTTCATTCTTTCGACCAAGGCTAAAATTCTTTTTGAGAAAGCTCAAAACAGGAAAGTTAAGGTCATTTCTTGTTGACTACCTTATGGAACTTTGGAATTCAAGGAAAGAGATTGACATAGCCATTGAATACACACCAAAGCATAAAATATAAGGATTATTCCATGGGTGAAATGCCTCAAAAGTCCGGTTTGATCCCCATGAATCTGAAAGACATCAAGCCGAAGATGCTAAATCAAGTGCTTCTTGAGAGGCAACCCAAGTGAATTTTAATTTTAGTTTTTTATGTTTTTTTTTCTTTCTTGTAGTATGTTAAAATAACAAGTTAGCACCTCATAAAGCATAAAAAAAAAAAGAGCTGAAGTAGAGCCAACAAGGTGCAGCCCAATGGAGCTCAAAACAAAAGTTAAGCAAACGGAGGGCTTTGAGCACCAACTCAAGCAATAACTTCGGCATCAAAATTTGAGTACCGCCGCACGAAGCCATCGACTATAAGGGAAGTCTCTTTTACTTACTCTCATTTTTGTCATTATGGATAATGTCAACTTTAAGTTTGGGGGATGGAAATACTATTCGGTGTTAATTTACAGTGTTTAATCATGCTTACTATTTATGACTATTGTTTTAGTTGTTTTGTTTTGTATGCATTTTTTTGTTTGTCGTTAGTTGTAGGTTGGTTGAATGATTAGTAGTCAATGATATGAAATAGAAATATAATTTCAAATGTTACTTTCTTTTGGAAACAATTAATGTTGTTATTGTTTACTTGATAATCTAAGACAAGTTCTGCTTCATATTGTGACCACTTGATTTATTGAGCACCTAGTTAGGATCATCTAGTTATTATGCTTGCTTAAAAAATATTTATGCATAATAAGAATACTTAGGATCTTAAAAATACATTAGAACTTGTTTTAGCATTACTCGAGTCTAAATTCTAAGGCATGCATAATCTAGAAAATAATTTTAGGCCATTTTTGGACAGATTGAGCTGTTCAAGCCAACAATTGTATATTTTTACCCCAACTACCCCCGTTAAGCCTAATAACCATTTTTGTTTTCTAACCATATAAATACTTAAGCCTTTAATTTAAGCGTCTTTCTTAATACTCGTCATACCATGAACATAGCACTTATTTTAGAGAGTTGTATGAGCTATGAGATTTGTAAAAATGAAAAAGTGAATTGTTTAAGGGTTATGGGTTTTGATTATGGATTTTGGTTGTTCTAAAGTTGTAAAAACTTAAGTTTGGGGGTATATTGGCTTGAAAATAAAAAAAAACTCAAAAAACATTTCAAACAAAAATCCAAAAAAAAATAGAGGAAAAATGAATGAAGATTCAGTTGCTATTCCCCTAACTTAGAAAAATAAAAGAGATGAAAATGAACAATAAATAGCAAAGAAATCAAAGAAATAAGTTTGGAGGAAATCGGGTTGAAAACTAATGGTTTAGTTTGAGTAATCTTAGAATAATGTGTGTTCATGGTGTAGTTGAGCTGAAATTGATCCATTTTATCCTACATTCACCCTAGCCATACATTACAAGTAAAATAAAGTTCTACTTGATTCTTGATTATATGTGTGCCTACATTAGTGGAGAGTGATGTGAAAAACAAGCTTATTGAGTGTTAATTAAATAAAAACTCATAGAGACAATTTCATTGTCTTGTGTGCATAAACTAATCTGAGCGCATGTGACTAATGATTCTAGCAATACAAACACATGCACCAAGTAGGTCACTTGTGGGATAGAACAAGTATTGAATTAACATGTTGAACTATTATGATGCTTAGACTTTTCTTGAGATTGGCAGTCATGAGAAATTTTTGAGACAATTTGTTAATTATTTGTCATCCTAATTTTTGTGTCTTCTTGTAGTTTATTTTCAATTTTAGCTTTTAATTGTGAGTGTGCTTCCTTACTCGAAGACGAGCAATTATTTAAGTTTGAGGGAGTTTAATAAGTGAATTTTATATATGATGTTATACCTCTCTTAATTTGATAATTGTTCATTTTGAATATGAATATATGGCTTTTTAAATATATTAATGTCATTTTGTAGGTTTCACATTAATAGAGCTATTTAGAATAAAAATTTAAAGAAAACAAGGCAAACACAACCAAATATGCTATTGGATGACTACAGTAACAAGCTATAGTGTTTGTGAACAGTCTTATAAATAGTATTTTGCACCAAAAATTGGCGCTCAAGCGTCAGAAAACCCAAGTTTTGGCTCTTAGGTAACGAAAAGTGGAGCCCAATAGCCAAATCAAGTTCTTAATGGCAAAATGCTTGGCACCCAGGCGTCACCAATAGCTCAATTCTTTTTTTCTTTTTACTTTGTGCCCTAATTTAAAGCCTATTTTTAATCCTATAAAAGAAAGATTAAAAGCCTCATTTAAAGGGAGGATGATAACACAAAATAGAGAGAGAGAGAGAGAGAAATAAAGGATTTTAGTGAGAGAATCACATTGAAGCTTGAATTTGGACAAGATTATAGAAGATTGAAGGCTTCCTAAGATTTCTCTAACTAGTTCCATCTTCTCTCTCAACTTTATTTACATATAGTTTTAGTTTGTAATTGTGTTTTGTATTAATTTGAACATAAGTACTTTTATAAGCATTTGGATGGATGTAATTGAATATTTTATTATGGATTACTAGATTATATATCTTAGGGATTAATGAAACTCTATTGAACACTGTGTGTTGATGTTATTTTGTGATTAATGACTACTTGATGTTTATTTATTTATGTTTTTTATGTTCTTAATGCTTCTACTTGCATTAGAAAATGGATTAGATGTTTTAATTATTTGGGTTATGTACTTGGGAGAATGTAATCTATATATTAGTTGTAAAAATCATAACTTTGAGTTTGTTGAGTTGGGAGACTAATAAACTTAGGATAGCCATATAAGGGTAGCTTAATGCATGTACGTATAACATGTTACATAGGAATATTTAGTTGTATATGCATAGGGTCTCATTCAACACTCAGGAGAGGTAATAAAATTAATTATACACCTTTGACTAATGATGCATAAAATTGGTTGTTAATCACTAATAATAAAGAGCATAGTAACAATAGAACGAAATTAAGTCCTTAAAATTCATTGTCATAGAACTCTCATATCTATACTTTGCCAAGTTATTTAGTTTTAAGCATTTTTAATTTTGTAATTCAACTTAACTTTAGATTAACTTAGATAAAGTTATGTTGCTACACCGTAGTACTTAGCATTGATTTAGGATATAATTCTAGTGGGACTATACTCATTCATCATTGTATTACTTGATTACGATCCGTGCACTTATGGTTTTAATTTCATGTATATAAATTCACGAATAATAACCAATTATTTTAGATCAAGATGACTTAACTAAAAAAATGGTCGCCTTAGGGTCAGTCAATAATGAAGTACATCGCTCAATCCTATCTTTAGGAAGTCAACCCTATTATTGACATAGGCGAACACTCTCTGTAGGGAGGACAAAATCAAAGCATTGCTAGATGCCACCTATATCTCACAACGTTGTACTAATAGTGGAGACCGGTGGGTTCATTGTTATGTACCATTTCCAACTCATTATTTTTACCTTTGTATTTTTCTAATTTATAAAACATTTTTATAACCTTAGCAAATTATTATATCTCTTATAATAAATTACTAAATATAAATAATTTATCCTTATAAAATCTAATCTTATTGGGCGTAGGTTCATTAGTCTAACTATTCCTTTTAAATGGGCCTAATAATTTAGGTGAACCTAATTTTTTAATTATAGGATTAAATTAATTATTTTATAATTAATAAAATCAATAATTTTATTAATATTTTTCTAAATAATCTTAAATCAAACTATTTAATATAGGTTACTTAGAATAATGTGAAAATACTAAATTTAACTATTAAATCTAATTTCACATTATTTGATTAATTATGCAAGTTCTAAACATGCTAATTAATTCACTAATTTAATCTTATTAATTTATAATATGCCATAATAAAATAAACTATTTAAATTCTGATTATGGCATGTATACATGTCATATTACAATAATACAAGTGAGTACAAATGCATGGTATGTGATTATGTATAATCATGTTATAACTCATCACATAAATAAATAACATAAATTTATATTTTAATTTTACTTTGATCGAGTTCTCTAAGATTTTAATTATAACTCATAAAAAAAAATAATCCAATTACCTAACATATATAATAAGTATAGGCACGCAGATCCAATTGTATGATCTTCTCAAAGTCATAACGAGCTAATCATGTTATAACTCATCACATAAATAAATAACATAAATTTATATTTTAATTTTACTTTGATCGAGTTCTCTAAGATTTTAATTATAACTCA
Source organism: Ailanthus altissimus (assembly GCA_946807835.1). Lineage (NCBI taxonomy): Eukaryota > Viridiplantae > Streptophyta > Magnoliopsida > Sapindales > Simaroubaceae > Ailanthus > Ailanthus altissimus. The sequence continues at coordinate 12,700,018 of OX327684.1, forward strand.
TAAAAAAAAATAATCCAATTACCTAACATATATAATAAGTATAGGCACGCAGATCCAATTGTATGATCTTCTCAAAGCCATAACGAGCTAAGTTTATTTTTTATTTATAATTTTATACATATGAATTTAAGAACTTTTTTAAAGTTTATTGTATATTTTGCAAAGTAGTCCAACTCTTAAACATTTTTTTCAAAATAAATTTTGTGAATATGAAGTCTAAATATCAAAGATATCAAAATCAAATTTTATTTTAGCTTTCCAAATCTAAAAAGAGCATTTTGTTACCCTAATTGCACCCAGAGTAGCAACATGAAAATAGCTAACCATCGTAAAGCCGCCACATGTGGCTGCCAGGAACCATGTCCTCACCTGTAGGTGCCGATGGGTCTGTATCCAGCAGAGACGTGAGTCCCTGCATTCCCTGCATTTATTTTTACATGGCTAAGGATCCAACAATTGGTCCTTTGCCGTGCAATCATGGAACCAATTTCCAAGGGCATTGGCACATGGTAGTTGGTCTTTTACCCACTGCCAATTCGTCTTTTGACATTACAATTTTTTTTAATTCGGTTCTTCATCTTTCAGCGGCCAGAGAAACAAAATGAAATATATTTTCATTCTTATTCTTGCAACAAAAGGGAGCAAAGTAGCACTGTGCCTCTTCGTCTTCTTAATCCAATTTGTTTTTTTTTTTTTATTTCCGTCTTCCACTTTGTTCAATTTTGAATTTTCATCAACAAATTAAATAATAAAAAATTACAAAAATCCTATATCCCTTTATGATTTTACACAATTTTAATTTAATCAAAATAAAAAATTTTACAATTAATCTTAAAGGATTATATAATTAAGGACCAAATGATCCATAAACTAAATAACTATTCATCACATGAATAATATAAAAATGTAAGTATCTACACTTACATACATACCAATGAATCGTGATTTAAATAAATTAATTATAACACCAAAAGTATATATTTAAAAACCACTGGTCTAATACCAATTGTTAGTGTTATAAAATTTATAACGAAGTGGAATAAAAATTAACATTTTTTTAATTTTTGTTTTTATCAAATAAAAACTCTTTTTATCTTAAAATCTTATGAATATATAGATTTCATATTTAAAATAAATAAGAATCAACAAAAAACAAAAATATATGTTGAATCCACACTAAGTTTTCTTTTACCAAAAGATTTTAAACCAAATTTTTTATTCTACAGTGCATAGAAGAGTGAGTTTTTATTTTTTTCTTCTAAAGAAAAAATATTGTGCGAGAGTGTTTTTTTTACATGTGTGTGTCCCTTTTTTCCAACACTAATGGTCTTCTTTTTAAAACAATAAACTATTATTATTTTAATTTAATAATTTAATTAATAATATTTATTAATTAAGTTATTATTTCTTAAAAGAGACCTAATTCATGTAAGCCACATAAAATCTCATTCTTTGTAGTTAACATATAATACTCAATAATTTAGCATTATAAGACTTTAAAAATAAATGAACTAATAGTCTTTTAATAAAAGGAAAACACTAAAATTAAAATAAATTTTTTTTGATAATTTTAAAAATTATCCTTAAGATTTTATTCATTTAATAATATTTGGATAAGATATTATCTATATTAATTGATTCTTAATTAATTAATTTTATTCAAATATAAAACATACGTATTTTGAAAACTATTTTTTAGACATAAACAATTTGTGCAATAACACAATTCATTTTAATTATTCACTGTAGTAATTAACAAGGTGATATTGGGGACCTGTGGACCTACAATTTCAAGTTCCAATAAAATTTTGATAAATAATTAAACTCTTTAATTAATTAATCTAATTTATTAATTCTAGTGTTATTCCACGAAAAACTTGAAATTGCACTATTAAAATTGTAGATATAATTTACTCAGAAAATTTAGAGCAGTCCATCGATTCAATCACTACATGTAATTCAATCCTCCGTAAATAGTTCATAATTAGATTTAGGTCAATTACGTTTTACCCCTCTAATTACTTCTTTATCCTTGAGTATCATTAATTCACTAGTGAACAGTTATTTTGTAATCGTATTACAAATTGAGCGCTCTAACTGTTCAATTCCAGAATTAACCCTTAAGGGAACCTTTTTTCTTAAGTTCCGTTAAGAAGGAATGAATTTTATATCTGTAAAATATATTCTCAGCTGCTTATCTCATTATGCCATCAAAATACAAGATTTTAGCATGTTCTTTTAGACAAACCGCAACGAGTATGTTAAATGACACAATGCCACCAAAATGACTTCTGTTAAGAAAGAATGGATTCCATATCTATAAAATATATTTTCAGGTGCTTATCTCACTATGCCACCAAAATACAAGTTTTTAGCATATTCTTTTAGACAAATCATAACGAGTACTTTAAATGACACAATGACACAAATAAGAGTTTATGATTACTTAGGATTAAGATTGATCTGCATATGATCATCAGTTGACGTTATTTAAATTCTTAATTAACAATAGTATTTTACATAAAATTTCAAACTACGTTTTAGTTCAATCCTATATAATCATGTTATATAAAGTGTCTCTATCATAATGTCACTACATTAGTGATCTGGATAAAATTACTATATTTTAAATATCCGTAGACCATACTAATAATATTTAATTAAAGATTTCAAACTTTAATTAATTTATTACATAATTATTCTATTTATAATTTATAATTTTAATCCTCTAACATATAACAATTATATATTAAAGTTATGATCACATAAATAAACAGATAATTTTCTTATATTTATGTCATAAAATTATAAATACTTTTTAAATATAAAATTAAAACTTTATTAATTTTATAAAAATAATATAATTATATGCTTTTTAAGCACTATCCCCGACTAAAATCTATTATAATATATTAATATCATCCATAGTGAGTAGTAATTATATATGAGAAAGGATTTCTCTTAATATTTGGTAGTTAATCCGACCTACGAAAGGGCCTAAACATTCTAATTACACCTCATTTAATATCTTGTGTGTAAAATGTTCAGAAAATTTTCACGTAAAATATTGACGTTGAAGATAAAATAATATTGTTAGTAAAAAAAAATGATGGAATGTATAGCTTGTGATAAACTATAAATAGAGATTAAAAAAACACGATACATTGTATTGACTTCACTGCATGGATTTGGATTTGATATGATATGAGATCATAAATGCTGACAGCCACTTGAAAGTCCTATTGTTCCAGAAAAGGGACCTCGCAATTCCACGCAAACTTGCTTATTACGTGATTGTTAAAATTAAAGTGGTTTTCCAGAGTATCGTTCGTGTTACACCGGGAACTCAAGAATGACAATCAATAGCAATGATCTGAATCAATCATAAAACTAATTCTAACCCAAACAATAATCAAAGAATCGAAGAACAGTAAATGAATCAAAGCAGAGACAGCTGATTTATGTGGTTCTGCATTCAAGCCTACATTGACGGAAAACATCCATGAGACATTTTATCTATCAAAAAAGATTTTACAAATCAAGTACAATTTGTGAGTGAATGAATCAAAGGAAAGCATAGCCAGATTCTTGATCAACACCAGGATATATATAGTTGTAAAACAGAGCCTGCAAGTTGCTCTAGTTTTCCTGCCAATTTCAACAGCTTTTTAACAGCCTCTTTAACTGGCTTCCAGCTAGCACAGCAGCTTCAAGCTGAGCTGTCATCCAAGTTAGATTAATGAGCTGCCACCTCAGCTCCAGATTGCCAAGTCAGCTTGCTTCATAACTGTCTCAACAAAATTTTGAATCACCCAGATTCTGTATCAGCATTTTCATCTGCTCTTCTGATCTTCAATTTGATCAAATCAGCAGCTCATCTTCATCACAAATATTCCCCTTGATTCAGAAATCTTCTCTCAATCCTCTTTTCATGCCAGTTTTCACGTAGAATTAGATTATACAGTAGTGATTCCAGCCAAATCCAGGCATTTGTTTAACTTGGTTGCTGGAGTTGGTTTGGTCAACATATTAGTAAGATTCTTTAATGTATAGACTTTTTCAACCTGAACAGCGCCCTTTGTGATCTCGTGTCTTATGAAATGGTACCTATAATTTATATATTTAGTCCTGGTACATTGGATTTTTGGAGAGTTGGATTGCACTTTGGATATTGCAATAAATTGTGAAAGTCTTTCTTTTACAGGCCTGCCTCAGCTGTGAAACAATTAACCATAAGGATTCTTTGACAGCCTCAGTACTTGCTATATATTCAGCTTTCAGCCTATTGCACATTTACATAGTGTGAAAATATAGCCTGTCAATGATCTCATTTTATCAAAATCACCACCAAAGTTTAAGTCAACAAGCCCAACCACCTCAACTGTTCCCTGATTCTTGTTTTCATACTGAATTCCCAAATCCAAAGTTTCATTTATGTATCTCATCACCCACTTAACTGCATTCCAGTGAGCTTTCCCATGTTTGCTCATAAACTTACTAATTAAGCTTACAACATATGCAATATTTAGTATGGTACAAATTATTGCACACATAAGGCTATGAATTGTTGGCCATGAATTGTTGTTCTTTATGAGTTGATGGTATTTGTGAGCTTGAGAGCTTAAAATATGCTACGATTGGGGTGCTGAAAATTTTTACATCAAGCATGTTAAACCTTTCAACAACCTTTTTCAAATAACTTTTCTAGAACAAGTACAAAGCACCATATCTTCCGTCTCTTCTGATTTTCATCCTTAAAATTTTCTTAGCACTTCTAAGATATTTTGTCTCAAACTCGGGCTTTAATTAACCCAAAAAAAACTTCAATTTCATACTTTTCCTTAATAGCAATGAGCATATCATCTACATAAAATAACAACTAGATAAATATTAGTGCATTAAAGGGTGCATGCATGTAATTGTGTACATGTTGAAAATTTTAAAATACAGGTCCAAGATATATTGCGCAGTGAAATAAAACAATATAATCAACATATACATATTATAACTAAATTAAAAGCAGTATAGGAATCGAATACATACCCTTGTAGTCAATTCAATGAATATTATTGAACAATGAAGCCATTTGAGCTTACAATAAAGTCCTTTCTTGAACAATTCTAGACTTCAATATTTGGTAGGATTAGAGTAGCTATAATGGTAGCTTTGATCAATATTTCGTGCAGAAATCAAACTAAGATCAACACTTGAATTAGTTCTTGCATCATATGTTTAGGAATTATGTTTAAGGGCCAAAATGAAACTTTCTCAAAGTTGTCATTTTCTCTCAAATGGTTTGCATGAATTTTGCATTCAACAATTGAATTTGATATCGAATGAAGCTCTTTTCATTTGTTTTATTAAGTCTAACACTTTTAAGTGTTCACATGTCCAATATGTGGGCATGTTTGACCATGCAAACTAATGCATAAGTGACAAATGTCACTTATATTATCTATGCAAACACTTTGCATGGATGACATTTGTCACATGCAACTCAATGCATGCTGCCATTTATCACACAAATGGTAATGCATGTATGCCATGTTTGCATTTTGCTTTTTCATGCAATATGAAACTATTTACAATATTTGTAAACTATAATTCCCACTTTTCAGATAGGTCTTAAAATATATCCTACTTTTCGACACCTTCCTAGATCAATCCATATAATATGTACCGTTATCCCAGTGCTCAATAAGTAAACTTTATATTGTGAGATTTTTTAGGTTCACACTCATTTATCTTACGGAACACTTTCACAAGGTCGTGAACGATGCCTCACACACACATTACGGATATTATAAAATATCACGTTGAACTATACAAGTTGAGGTCAACCATATCTGTATAATTCCTCCATCACATATATCCTTGGATGAGTAAAGATATAAATCTTCATTGTTAAATCTCTATGTGCTCGACCATGAACTTATCTCCAGATATGTATTTCACAAATAATATCTGTAAACTTTTTTTTGCGATATTGTTTAACCCTATAGAAACCTCTTTTCTAAGGTTTATGCTTATGGCCAGAAGACTTCATGAAATACAATCTCGGAGTATTAGGATATACAATCACCCATATAAGATGATAGATCCCATATCTATGCATACCAAACTCCATGAGTATCAGACCATACCCAGCGACACCTAGTGATCAAACCATGAAAAGTCTCTGACATACGTGGAACCAAAGTATGGTGGATCACTCACAAGTCCACCGTGGTGCTCAAGTTAAAGGATCATGAATACTACTAAACTCAAGAAAACCCTTTATTGATGGCTTTATAGGATGTCTATTGGATGTCCTCATGAGTCTGTTCAGTACCTAGTCTTTACTCAATACCTGCATGCCTATACGAACTTCTACTAAGTCTGTGGTCTGCTAAGACTAACCATCTGAATAATTCAGATATAGACATACACTTATCAAGAAGGAATACGATTGACCCGTGTCGGTAACTATAGATCGAGAATGATATTTTGAGAACATATTATGCAATGACATTTCTTAGCACTATTTGTAACTCTTTGTAATTACGTCATTATTATAGTAACTATAGATCGAGAATGATATTTTGAGAACATATTATGCAATGACATTTCTTAGCACTATTTGTAACTCTTTGTAATTACGTCATTATTATAGTATTCTTAGGTCTTTGTCCTTATTTCAACAAGTTCTAACTCTTTAGAATTGTTAACTTTTAGCGCTGACCTAAACTCTTTTAGATCAGATCTAAACTTCTTTAAATCTACAATATCTAAAAATGTTATAAGCTTCTTACCATATAATTATGTATTAACAATTATTATTGAAATGTATACTGTAAATCAAAATGGCACAAAAGCATCATCTTTAACAACTCTCACTTACTCTAGTGCCATTCACGATAATATCTAATATCTATCAACTCCATGTGTTTCTCAAACACCTTAAGAGTTAAGACATTAGTACACAAGTTCGCTATATTTTTTATACACTAACATTTACAATGTCCAACTACACTGTAATAAATGACTTTTCTTTGCATTTATTCTTATCATGTGGATTTAGATATATTAACCTATTCTTTCAGATGGATCATAATACTACTTACACTATACTCATGCACTTGCTCTTACTGAAAATCAGTAGATATCGAGGCTAGGATATATGATTTGACTCTCAAATAATCCTTTATCCATTTTTGATAAGTTTAAACCTCTTTAAAATGAGTATTATAAAAAGACTTCTTATCAATTTTAGATCAATGATATATTCAAGTTATTTCGAATATAGAATAATTTTGAGATTCTTAGTTACTTATAATTATTTTTCTAGTTCTATATAGTTCATGTGTATCTAATATATATCTCTAATAGATTGCTCATAATCTTCTTATCTTATCTCAATAAGACAAGACATGAGATGTTTAGCAGAACATGTTTAATCATTAAAATTAACGTTTTTAGATCATGGATATAGCTAGTATATGTTTTCGATCTAAAGACGCCCTCTCACTACTTTACATATTTCTCATAATTCTAAAACAAAAAAAACAAAAATTTAAACATTTTAAATTTTAAAGTGAGAAATAGATCCAATCAACATTCTATTCGGGCCTCACCTTTAGCAATATTGGCCTCTATAAAATTCAAACGGTAGATAACTCAATTCTCTTACTTTTGATCCTAAATACACCTTATCCTCACACTTTAGCGATATTAGGTAAGTGTATTTCAGATTTACTTGTCAATGATCAAATATAAGTTACCGATACTACCTTCACACTTTAGTGATATTGGATAATACTTTCGCTTATATTTGCCTCATCTCATGTTTGACCAATATAGTCCGATCACACCAACCAATCCCCTCACACTTGAGTAATATTGAGAAAAGACCGAGATGACCCATCTAACACCGTATTGACAAGGTGGATCATGCATAACATTATCTCATAATGAAATACATTTCAATTTAATTAAGAGAGATTTTTTTTGTAATTTAATAATAAAATTTTCACATTTTATATGCATCTGATTCATAATCAGAATATTTGTTCACACAAGCACAACTAGCCCCCATCAGTAGGGCTCCAATTATGGTTAACAACGTAAACAAATATTTACAGTTTATAATATAACAAATATAACAATTATATCTACATTAAATAAAAAAAAAGAATAAAATTTCACTTGCAAAAATGAAAATTAGAGTGTATAGTTTGGAACAATCAGCGCATTAAGTTAAACAACCGAGCGTTTATACAATATAATGCTCTGAAAATGTTTTTAGGCTCACATTTAACCTAATGCAACCAGGTGTCAAACTGCCTCAACGCCTCAGCATTACACACTTAAACCTCTGGCATTCTATATTAGAGAATGCCTTTGTGTTCATATCTTCAATGCTCCATCAGTCTAAGGCAACAAACTTGCCTTTATTTTGCAAATGCCCTAGTGTTCAATACTTGAACGCCCCAATGTTATGCCCTGCGAATGCCCTAGCGTTCAGCACTTGAATGCCCCATCGTTCTACATGCAAAACCTATATGTACACCCAAGCATTATGAGTAGAATGCCCCAACGTTCTCATCGCAACGCTGTGGTATTCCTTTAATAGTAGGTCATTTTTTGCACTTTAAACACTTCAAAATACAGCTCCTACTGTTTCTAGGCATCCTCGGCACTTCAAATAACACTCTAATAACCCAATAAAACACCAAATATGCTTTGATACCATTTGCTAGTACATTAAAAGGTGCATGTATATGATTGTATATGAGACCTAATTCCTATGAATATCGTAGATACCTAGATTTTGAATTATCGCGATAAAGAAACTGTAGGGATAATTGATTTTGACCTTATTGCAAATATTTTTATGTGTGACATGCGTGAATAATATTTCAACGTGGTTATGTTAACCCATTAGTGTAGTAATGTAAGACCCGCATGGGTGACCGATAGAACAAGTTAAATGGCAGTAGCGTAAAATCACGCATTTATTATTTTATTAATTTATTAACCTAACTATGGTTAAGAATTAACCAAGATTGACATTTACCCAAATTTAATAATATAATAATAATAAATATTATTAATATTTTATATTATTATTATTATATTATTTTAAATGGGATAAGAGTTAATTAAAGTTATTATAGATGGATCATTGTGTTTGGTTATGAAAAAGTAAAAAGGGGCAATTGTAGTATTTTGATTGGTTAAAAAAAAGAGAGAGAGAAGTGTTTAGAATAAAGGAAGAGGTACACGTGAGAAATGGGAGAGGAAGAGAAGTGTTAGCTAAGAAGGGAGAAAAGAGAAGAGAAAAAGACAGAGGAAGAGAAGTGGCCGAAAGCAAGAAAAGGGAAGAAAGAAAGAAAAGAAAAAGAAAGAAGAAAAAAGAAAAAAAGGAAGGAGAAAAAGGAAGAAGTAAGAAGAAATTATTATTTTGGTATTTATTTCATGTATTTGGATGTATATATAGGTATATGGATATGTATGTATATGCACCTTTATGTGTATATACATGTAATTTTAAATGTATAAGGGTAGATATGCATAGATATGTATTAATGAATAGAAATACATATGTATGTTTGTATGTATTTATGCATATATATATGTATATATATATGTGTGAATGTATGTATAGATTTATGTAAACATGTAAGTATGGTTGTATGTATATATATATATGTATATATTTATATATATATATACATATATGTATATGAATATACTTATGTTGTATAAATGGATATGGTATAAGTAAGTATGTATGTGTGTGTAAATGTGTAGAATTAAGGTTTGGATGTGATTTTGATATAAGAACTTCAATTGAATATTATTAGGGCATTAGAATTAAATTGACATTCTTTGGATGCATTTGGAACAAGAAATTGAGAAAAAAATGTGTTGGGCAGAGAATGGTGCATTCGATCACTTAGGGAATTTTAGGGTTTAAGTTGTGTTTTGATTAAATTATTGTGTATAAATGATTCCTTGTATCAATTGGATGTATATAGTAGATGAAAAATGAAAAATGAAGAAAATGGGACATAATTGTCCATCTTGGTAAGGTGAAGGGAAATTATGTCCAACCAAATTTATAGGGTGTGAAGAACTTTTTATGGCGTCGGATGGTGTATTTAACAAGATTGAATGACTTCGTAAATGAAAATCAAAAAGTAGAATCCATCCGGGCTTTATAGGCCGATTAGGGCGCTTACTAGTTTAAGTGTAATTTTGAGCTTTTATAAAGGTTTTAAACGTCATTTATGGCTTGTAGGTGAAGAAAACCGAGAGCGGTAAAGGAAGTAAGCATTCCGGAGAATAATTGAGTTTGGAGCGGTTGGTGAGTGAAAATATGTCATGGTTTATCTTTCGTTTCATATGTTTTCGCATATTGAATTGTATGTTTTATGTGCTTTTAATGCATAAACATGATTTACGGTTTTGCTATACAGCTATAAATATGCATTTATAAGTTCGGTTTAAGAAATAATTTTAAAACTACTAAATTAGTTTCAAAGGCTATTGGTACCCTCAGATTTCAGTGCGGTGATGGTTTAAGACCCAGCCGATATATCCCGTACACATAGGCACTGGGGGGTAAGTCACTAACTCTGAAAAGTTGGGTTGTCGAGTCATGTGAGTCGCTCTATATGTACAGGGTATTGTCTCACTATACGTAGGCGATGTGGATTCTGTTGTATAGCCAGTGAGATGTCTTAAGATGTCACAGTGGGTATTGCTAGTTTAGATGCCCTGTGACCTACTTACATTGTGCGGTGCTAGTTGAGTCACTGTGTGAGTATAGAGCTTTAAGGTTACCATTGGTACAGTTTAGAAAAAAAGGCTAAGTGATGGCTTTAATAGTTTTCGAGCTACCGAACTCACATTACGTATTTATATGTGTACATGTTAGTTATTATATTTTACAGTTTTATAATACTTTTAGATTCATGTTTTATGTATTTTTTCGGATTTGTTATTTATGCAATATTTTATTTTTACTGATAATTTTAAATGCACTCACTGAGCTCCTTTAACTCACCCGTTTTGTATTTTATGTTTTATATTTTCTTTGTTGGTTATCGAGTATGTGACATACGAGTGTATACATAATTTCAAAAATTACTACATGCAGCGGAAGCATGTTACAAATACACCCAATTTAACAAATTAAACATATATATCATATATATATATACATAAGTATAATTATTATACAAATGTATTCATGATAAACAATTGTATTAAAATATTATGTAAAAACACTTATCTAATGAAAGTAGCTTTTCAAATTCTTCAAGTCTTCAAACAATTCAAATGAAGAGCTCACCTTAAAATATATTGTTGAACAATTCTAGTCCATAACGGTTTAGTAGGATTATGGAGCCAGAATGGTAGCTTAGTTTTAGAATTTCCAGCAACATTTATTCAAACTCTTTTGAATACAATTTTGTTTCTTAAAATAGAGATGGTAAATATTTTTCTTACAACTCTTGTATTAATTAGAAATATTTTACATACAACTCTTGTATTATTCTTAGAAATAATTTTCACATGATAATTATTTTGAATAACTCTTTTCTAAAATAATTATCTTTTTCTTCATTTTCATTTCATTCATTTTAGCCATTCATTAGAGAAAGAGATGAAGAGAAGTTTGTTTATTTTTTCAACATTTGAAAAAATAAAACTCAAAATTCTCTCTTACCTCTTTTTCCCTCACCTTTGCCGAATTCTTCTCCAAGAATTGAATGAATCAATTCAAATGTTAGCCAAAATCAATTTTGTTTATTCAACATTTTGATAAAACAAAAACAAGTGCTCCACAAATTTTATTATTGGTTTCCCACTTAGTATTAATTAAACCAAGCACTAGATTAATGGCCACCTAAATTAATTTTTACCTAATAAATATAATTACTTTAATTATAATGGGTAATTAAATTACCAACATCTAGGCCCCTCATTGTATTAAAATACAATGTCATTATCTATATATATTATATTATTATCTAATAATAATATAATAATATATAATTTAATTATTCAAAATAATTTTGAATAATTAAATTATATATTATTATTATTACCAAGGTTAAATGGTAAAAACATAAAATTAAATTATGGAACAAATTTTGCCACTTATCAATATTCTATTAATTAACAACCTTTGTTAATTAATTGAGTGATTTACTTAACAATTAAGTCTTGACAAATGTACATCCCGAGGAATCCCTAGATAATTATTCTATTTTACTAAAATTTATTGGATCGAATTATTCAATCTAATTCGCTACCCTAGTGCGCAATGAGAATACTTCATATTGTGAGACTCTCTAAGTCCACACCTGATTTGTCATATGGATCTCCTCCATATGTTCGTGAACGATGTCCCACACATATTTGCTCAACCATGAACTTATCTCCAGATTTAATGTGTTAGACCATGCTAGTTGAGGTTATTTTATATTCGTATAATCCTTCCATCATTTATATTCTTGAAAAGCAGAGATATAGATCATCATCGTCAAATCTCTATTTGTTCAACATGAACTTATCTCCAGATTTATATTTCATTAAACAATATCCACAAACGCTTTTGTGATATTGTTTATTCCTTCAGAATATATTTTCTGAGGTTTATGCCTGTGACCACAAGACTTTCTAAAATACAATCTCGGAGCATCAGGATATATAACTCACTCATATGAGTTGATGGATCCCATATCTAGGCACACCGGACTTTATGAGCATCGGACCATACCCACGACACCCAGCGGTCAGACCATGAAAAGTTTCTGACATGTGTGAAACCAAAGCATGGTGGATCACTCGCAAGCCCACTATGGCGCTCAGGTCAAAGGACCACAAATACTACTCAACTCAGAAGACCTTCCATTGACAGTTCATGAGTTGTCTATTGAAGGTCCTCGTGAGTCTGTTCAATATCTAGTCCTTACTGAATACCTGCATCTCTATATGAGCTTCCACTAAGCTTATGGTTTGCTAAGATTAACCATCTGGACCATCCAGATATAGACATACACTAATCTATATTAATGGGTTCCACCGATAGTCCCGCATCGATGAAATTAGATCAGGAACATTGTGTTTGAGAACATATTTGCATAATGACATTTTCTAGCACCATCTGTAACTCCTTGCAGTTATGTCATTACTAATATATTCTCAGGTCATTGTCTCATTTCAGACAAGGCTCTAACGCCTTAGATTTCACTAACTATTAGTGTTGCCAACTCTTAACACTGATCTAAACTCCTTTAGACTAGATCTGAACTCCTTCAAATCATACACTGTCTGAAACATTACAAAACTCTTACCATTTTAATTATAAATAATATTAAAGATTTTATTAGAAATGGTAATTGTATAAATACTATCATTAAATATTTATACATTTTGGGATGGCACGTAAGCACAAATCCCAACATTCTCAACCCCTTTCAAGTGTAGGTCTCGCTGCGTAAGTTGCTGATTCTCCTATAACTGATTAGTGGGCCAAGTCTGAAAATCATTTTGTAAATGTAAATATGCTAAGTAACACCTTTTGTTTTTTGTTTTTTGCATAGTAGTTATAAACTTGTGTATTTTATAAATATGTTTTGAGCAAATAAGAAGAGGTTTCGGTATTATAGTGATAGTTTCATTTTTTATCAGTATGCAAATTTTGGATTGAAATGAAATTGTTGAGTTGAGTTTGGATTTGAAAAGGATTGGAGGTCTTATTTGGAAGTTGAGAAGCTATTTGAAATAAAAGTGTAATTTTCTTATAGGTTTTATATTGGGATTTTTAGAAAAACAGAGGAAACTTTATCCCTTTTTTAAAAAAACTTTGGTAAAATATCTTTAAAAATATTCCGGGACTTAGTTGGTATGTGTAAGAAATAAAAAGGGTTCGCCTCGTGGAATTTCTCAATTTTGATAGTAAGATTCTGAGGAAATTTAGTTGGGGTGCCCAGCGGTGCCCACTGAAATTTACAGTAAAGGGTCTTAGGGAGAGTTCTATCAGTATACATGACAAAAATATTTAAATGCATGTCCAACATACATTGTGTTGCAGAATAAAATAATATAATCAATATATACACATTAGAACTGAATTAAAAATAGTATAGGAATTAAACACATACCCTTGTAGACATTTCAGTGAAGATTGTTAAATAATGAAGCCATTTAAGCTCGCAATGAAGTCTTCTTTTGAACAATTCTAGACTATAATATTTGGCAGGATTAGAGTAGCTGGAATGGTAGCTTTTGATCAGTATTTCATGCAGGAATCAAACTAGGTTCAACACTTGAGTTAGTTCTTCCATCATATGCTTAGGAATTGTGTTTAGTGACCAAAATATAACTTTCACAAAGTTGCCATTTTCTCTCAAAATGCTTTGCATGAATTTTGCATTCAACAATTGAATTTGATATCAAAGGAAAAGAGTTTCATTTATTTTATTAAGTCTAACACTTCCAAGTGTACACATGTCCAATATGTGGGCATGTTTGACTATGCAAACTAATGCATGAGTGACAAATGTCAGTTATGTTATCCATGCAAACACTTTGCATAGATAAAATTTATCACATGCAACTTCATGCATGCTGCCATTTATCAAACAAATAGAAATGCATGGATGCCCTGTGTGCATTTTTCTTTTCTATGTAATAGGGATCTATTCTCAACATTTACAAACTATAGTTTCCACTTATCAGTTATGTCCTAAAACATATCTTACTTTCTGAAACTTTCTCGGATTGATCTGTACAATTTGTACCACTACTCTAGTACTCAACAAATACACTTTATATTGCGACACTCTCTAGGTTCATAACCGTTTGTCTTATGTAACACTTCCGCAAGTCCATAAACGATGGCCCACATATACGTTATGAATATTATAGATTGATGCATTGAACCATATAAGTTGAGGTCAACCATATCTGTATAATTCATCTGTCACCTATATCCTTGGAAGAGCAGAGATATAGATCATCAACTATGAACTTATCTCCAGATATTTATTTTTGCAAAGAATATGCGCAAACATTTTTTGCAATATTGTTTAACCTTATAGAAAAACGCTTTTTTTGAGGTTTATGCTTCTGGTTACAAGACTTATAAATATAATTCCGGAGCATCAGGATATACAACTCACCTATATAAGCTGACAAATCCTATATCTATGCACATTGGACTTCATGAGCATTAGACTATACCCAGCGACACCTAGTGGTCAGACCATGAAAGGTCTCTGACATACGTGAAACCAAAATATAGCAGATCATTCACAAGCCCACTATGGTGCTCAGGTCAAAGGATCATTAATACTACTTAACTCGAGAAGATCCTTCATTGACAGCTTTATGGGATGTCTATCGGAGGTCATTATAAGTCTGTTCAGTAGTTAGTCCTTACTGAATACCGGCATACTTATACGGACTTTCACTAAGTTAATAGTCTGCTAAGACTAACTATCTAAATAATTAGATATAGACAAACACTAATCTGGAAAGACTACCGATCGACCTATATCGGTTACCATGGAATAGGAACGAGATTTTCGAGAATATATTATGCAATGACATTTATTAGTACTATTTGTAACTCTTTACAACTATGTCATTACTATAGTATTCTCGGGTCTTTGTTCCTATTTCAGACAAGATTGTAAATCTTTAGAATTGCTAACTTTTAGCACTAACCTAAACTCTTTTAGATTAGATCTAAACTACTTTTGATCTAAAATGTCTAATTAAGTTGCAAGCTTCTTACCATAAAATTATGTATTAACGATTATTATTGAAATATTTACTATAAATCGGAATGGCATGTAAGTGTTGGGATTTGTGCTCACGTGCCATCCCGTTATTTGTTAAATCACTAATTACTATTATTAAATAGTTCAATACTTGAGACGCTATAAATATTATATGATCTGAAAGAGTTTAGATTTGGTCTAAAGAAGTTTAGATCAATACCAAGAGTTAACATCACTGAAAATTATAAATGCTAAAGAGTTAGCATGTTATATTAATCAGTGAAGTCTAAGAGTTAGAATATTGTCTGGGATAGTATAAAGACCTGAGAATACATTAGTAATAACATAGTTGCAAGAGTTACAACAGGTGCTAAGAAATGTTATTATGCAAATATATTCTCAAAATTATATGTTCCTGATCTCAATTCACCGATGCAGGTTTATCGGTGGAATTCTTTTACATAGACCAGTGTATACTATACCTAGATGGTCTAGAGGGTTTTTCTTAGCTGACCATGGGCTTACTGGAAGTTTGTATAGCATACAGGTGTTCAGTGATGACTGAATACTGAACCGACTCAACGAGGACCTCAATAGACATCCTATGAAGTCATCAATGGAAGGTCCTCTCGAGTTGAGTAGTATACATGGTCTCTTGACCTAAGTACCACGGTGGGCTTATAAGTGATCCATCATACTTTGGTTCCATGCATGTCACAGACTTTTCATGGTGTGACTATTAGGTGTCACTAGGTATTGTCTGATGCTTATGGAGTTCGGTGTGTACAGATATGGGATTCGTCAGCTCACACGGATGAGTTATATATCCGGATGCTCAGAGACTATATCTTAGAAAGGCTTATGGCCATAAGTAACAAACCCAGGAAAATAATTTCCTATAGGGTTAAACAATATTGTAAAAGTATTTATATATATTGTTTATTAAGATACGTGTCTGGAGATAAGTTCACGGATGAGCACATAGGGATTTGGTTGTAGTCATCTATATTTCTGCTCTTCCAAGATATAAATGATGGAATATACGCTATGACCTCAACTTGCATGGTCTACTGCATTGATTTGTAATATCTGTGACGTGTGCGCAGGGCATCAATCTCGGACTCACAGAATAATTCTGTTTGACAAATCGGGAGTGGACCTAGAGAGTCTCACAATATGAAGTGTACTCGTTGTGCACTAGGACAGCGTATCAGATTGAATAATTCGATACTGAAAAATTCAGCAAACTGGATATTTACTTCGGTCGTGCACGTGTCAAGACTTAAAAGTTAAGTACATCAATTAGTTGTTGATCAACGAGGTATTGACACATGGCACATTGTGGGGCAATTATTGTTTGATTTAAAAATTACCAAAATGACCTTATTTGTTGGACAATAATATCATTATTTTATTCATTAAAAATGTTTATTAAATAAACTAATAATAATAATATATGATATGATTATTTAAATTGAAATCAAACAATTCATTTTTTATTTTAAATTGGCATTAATATCTACCATGATTTAATATGATTAAATTATTTGTTTAATATTAATTAAATGATATGATAAGAATAAATGGGTGGCACTTGTTAATGGTAGGCCTTAAGATATTTCTTAATAATAAAAAAGTGTTTTCTCATTTGGCCTAAATTTAGGCCAAGTTCATTTAAATCATTTTCTATTTTGTTTTGTTTTCATTTGGTTTATTGTAAACAATAATAAATAAAACACTAATGGTAAACATTGACCTAGATAATGGATGTCATTAGGTGAGAAAATGAAAGAAAATAATAAATAAATGAAAGAGTAATATGTTGCTCAATTGATTTAGGAAAAATTCGGTCATGACACCAAGAGTGTGGGAGAGAAGTTAATTTTGTTAAGTGTTAAAAAGTTCTTTCAAATGTTGAGAGCAAAAAAACACACTTCTTCTATTTTTTTCTCTTCTATTTTGATCACTCATACTACAAGGTAGAAACAAAGATTCAAGAGTTGAATCATTTGCTGAAAAAGCTACTATTCTAGCTTTCTCAAGCCCACCATGTTAAGAAACTAGAATTGTGAACTTGTTGCTTCAAGGCGGGTACTCCGGTTCGACCAAATACCAAAGGCTTGACAATGTACTATTTCTCAATTTTGATGTATTTTACATTTATAAAATAACATATAAAAGTTCATTTGTGTTTATCATTGAGTAATTTATATTCTGCTCATCCGTTACCCATGTATGTATGTGATACATATGGTATATTTGAATGATAGACACAAACCCACATGCATGCACCCTAGGTTTAAAATCACTCATAGTAAGCACCATCTTCAACAATAAAGTCATATGTACCCAGATGCATATGCATACAATTATCAAATAAGCTTTTTATATAGCCTTGACTAATCATGAATTCATCAAATCTCTTGTACCATTGTCTTGGAGATTACTTCAAGGTATAAAGTGACTTCTGCAAATGGCAAACCTAATCATCTTTGCCTTGTTCATGAAACCTTCAGGTTGACTCATCAAAATTTCTTCATCAAGATTTCCATTCAAGAAAGCTATAGTTACAATCATAAACTAAAATAACCCTTTTTGAAGTATTTCTTACCATAGATAAAAATATTTTATTATAATCTATGCCCTCTCTTTGTGTAAAGCCCTTAACAACTAATTTGGATTATGGTTCTGATTCATTGATCTCTAATTAATGCTTTACTAGCTAAGCGCAAACGCACGCTATCGTATCAAGTAATATAGAATTTTAAGTCCAAGTATTGATCCCACAGGGACTATGCGATCTAATTCTATAAGTTAAGTACTAAAATTGTACCTACTTAACTTTTATTCATAAAACTAAAATCTGAAATTTATTTAACTAATCTAATTCTATCAATTAACTAAATAAAAGCAAAGAGTAGAATTCACAAATAAAGATAATCTAGAGTTTTGACTCGTCCCTTTAGTATTTCATTCGATTCATTAACCACTTAGTTAATCCCTTAATACTAATTGATTGGCTTAGACACTAATCTCATCATAAGCCTCTGTCGATGGTCAAGTGACTATATTATACATCATAACAATTACCTATATGTCTATGGTAATCAAATTAGATTGTAATTCACTAAGATCAAGTCTAAATTAGACCATACATGCCACTTAAGTATATGTTTATCCTATATGGAACTCATAGTTGTTACCCTATGATCATGCATCAAACTATCATAGGCTAAACACATGAATTCCTCTATCGAGTTTGTCATGGTTTCTCAATCATTCAAAATATTGATAAGATATAATGAAAGCATTAAACACAAGATAGAATGAATCAATTATAATAATTAAGTTCATAAATTAAGAGTCAATAAAATCCAAGTACATACTAGGTTGACATAGTCTAACCCTAAAATAACAAGTTTAGCTCATCACAAAACCAAAAGTATCCAACCAATCCATGAAGAATAGTAAGAACAAGAACATAATGATAAGAAAAGAGAAGAAAAACTAATCAAGAAGACGTCTTGGGTTGCTTCTCTCTCAATCTTGACTTGAAGCTTGAATCTTGATCTTGAATTTTGATTTCTTGGCTTTGATCTTTGATTTTGTGTTGTGAATTCTTTCTCTTTGTTTTTGCATCTCTAAAGTCTGTGTATTTGACCTCAAAAAAGTGTTTTTATTGGTATGAGAAACCCTAAGGGCGAGGGGCTTCGAATCCAAGTTGAAATAGAAGAGTTGAGAGGGCTTTTATATGTCGCACGGGCACCGCGGCGTTCAGCTACTGACCTACGGCGCCCAGCCCTGGTACTCCTTTCGTACTTTGAGCGTAACTTCTTCGTTTGACGTCCGATTTGCCTCCCGTTTATATTTATGCGTCATATTTTTTATTGTACATCTATGTATGATCAGAAAATACAATTAAATAGCCAATATTTATGATTTAGAGCAAAATATAAAAGTTGGGTACAAATCATACTAGTGCTTTTACACCCCTATCAATCCCTTGCTTTATTCTGAACACCCACTAACAACCTAGAACTTTCTTATTCTTTGGCCTTCTTATTGACTTCCAAATATTATTCTTCATTAAAGAGTCTATCTTCTATTTCATAGCAACTTTCCATTTAACCTTGTCTGTATTATCCATTACTTCTTTATAGGTTTAAGCTTCATCTTCATTCAACTCTTCAGCCACCATTAAGGCTTATGCTATTAATTTATCATAACCAGACTTCTATGGAGGCTTAGCAAGCTTGTAAGTAACCCACTATACTTTGGTTCCACGCATGTCATAGATATTTCATGGTGTGACCACTGGATATGGTCTGATGCTTATGGAGTCTGGTATGTATAGATATGGGATCTGTCAGCTCGCATAGGGAGTTTGATATCCAGATTCTTCAAGACTGTATCTCAAAAAATCTTGTGGCCATAAGTATTAATCCCGAAAAAGAGTTCTATCGGGGTAGAACAATATGGTAAATGAGTTTGCACATATTGTTCTGTGAGATACATGTTTGGAGATAAGACATGGATGAGCACTTGGGGATTTGACAGTGATAATCTATATCCCTAGCACATCTAGGATATCATGACGAAGGGACTATACGTATGCGTTGTAACCTCAACTTGCATGGTTCAATGCGCTGATTTGTATATCCGTGACGTGTGCGTGGGGCATTGCTCACAGACTCATGGAATAGTTCCATTTGAAGAATCGGGCATGGACCTAGGGAGTCCCACGATATAGAGTGTACTCGTTGTGCACTGGGGCAGTGTGCCAGATTAAAGTGTTTAATCTAACAATATTACCAATACCACAGGAATGCGCGCGTCTGTATTTAAGTGTTAAATACAATAATTAGTCAATAATTGTTATTTACTAATTGTATAATGACACGTGACATATTGTAGACCATTGGTTAAGTTTATCCAAGTATGGGGTTTGGTGGAACCCACTAAGGGTAGACTTGGTAACTATTCATGATAGGTAAAATAGTCAATTCACACTATGATTATTTAATTATTAAATAATCATAAATATCTCTTTATAATATATTATTATATAATTTTATATAATATATTAATATTTTATTTAATGGTGCCATATAGTTGGCATCCATTAATATAATATAATATTATATTATTTATTTTATATTATTATTTAATATTATATAATATATTAAATTATTATTGTATTATATATATATAAAAAAAGAAAGAAAATGTATGTTCGTGTCGACAAAGGAAAAAGGAAATTAAAATTGTTTCAATTTCCTTGATTTGGCCGAGAGAAACAAAATGGAAATGGAGAAGAGAAAAAGAAGAGAAAATGTGGCCTAGAGAAAAGAAGAGGAACCGAAGAAGAAGAAGAAGAATAAGAAAGAAAAAAAAAAAAAAAAATGAAATTGTTTTATTTTTCTCTATAGTTCCAATTGAAGCAACGATGGATTGCTTCAAATCTCCATTTCCTTGTCCTTTTAAAAGAAAAGGATAAAAACATACACCTAGCCATTTTAGGATTAAGTGTTAATCTCGTGCTGGATATAGGGTTGCTATTCTAGCTCACCAAGCCCACTATATTAGTGACTAGAACTGCCAATGAGTTGGTCTCCATGCGAACTCCGAGAAAATACGTGTATAACGTTACACGTTGAGGTGCGTTCTCAACCTTACTAATATATTAATGTGATTAATATATTTTATTTATTGTATTTATTGGATAATTTACGCTTCTGCCCGTTAAATTCGTATTTGATATGTATTTTAGATAATAGACACAATTGCACATACATACGCCCATATGTACTAGATCCCCGACATACTCAACACTATAAAAGCCAAGTGGGGCGCCGCACTCCAACGGAAAAAGTGCTTATATATATTGAAGCTTACATCAACTACATAAACACTCAAGTGCTAATAGATACGTGTACCACACACAACTTCATTAAGCATGAGGAGGCGGAGTGCTTGGAACTTTACATGGAGAAAGATGAAGAATACCTCAAGCCGTTGAATGCTACAGCCAAACCATTGGATGAGGTGATTCGAGGAGTTAAAATCCACCTATAGACTTATCGCAGTGAGGTAAAGTTTTCTGTGCGCAGCTCTTGATGATTTTGATGTAGTGTTGTTTCTTTGACATGACAGATGCACATCATGAAGGGGGGCCTTATATAATATTGACAGTAGAAAATCCTAAGGGTGGGCAATCTAAGCAGAAAACCAATACCAAGCTCCTTTCTGCCATATAACTATAGAGAGTTGATGAGCGCAAAAGAGAGACATATCTAGCCATAGTGTGGGAGATAAATGATAAGGCAAATAGGGGCGAGAAAGAGCTATGACAGAGGTTGCAAAAGTGGTCAGAGAGATCAAAGGGGTCGTACTAATTGTTATACCATAGAAGCTACAACAAAGGGGATAGATTAAGCATAGAGAAATATTGGAGCTTAGGTTTACGCTTTCAACTATAGTGTAGATGCCTCAACTAGAGTTAGATGAGTTGTAGGGGCAACTCAAAGAGTTGTCAGGTGCGGGTGTCATCCAAGAACTCAAGGCATCATATGGTGTACATTTTCAGCACAAGAAGTGGGTTAGAAATAAACGGCGATATACCGAGCATAGTGCGTGAGATTGGTGATGAAAACAATACAAAATGAAAAGTTCTTAGAAAAATTACAAAAGTTAAAAGTGGAACAACACCTTAATTAACTTGTAAAATCAAATAGGAATTTACCTTATAAACATATCCAAATCCACCCTTGCCAATTTTATTGGATGAACGAAAGCCATTGGTGGTAATTTTTAGTTGATTGTAGGAGAATGCATGAATATTTTAAGAATTTGTACACTTGTTTTCACGAAAAGTTAGCAATATAAAGTCAGCTTAATGATGATTTAAAATCCTTCTACATTAGTTTCTATGTTCGTTTTCAATTATTTTTAGTTTAATGATGATTTGAAATCCTTCATAATTAAAGTTTATCTATTATATAGTAGCGTATCAACAAAGTGCTCATAACTGTAGGGAATGGAACTCAGCAAGATGATCGCCTTGTCTTCATCCTCTATATTCACATAGATAGTCTCTAAATTGATTCCGATCTTATTGAAGGCATCTATATAGTCTTTTTATCGATGTCCCCTCTAAAATTGTCAGCTGATAAAGTTTCTTCTTTATATGCAAATGGTTGGTCAATGACTTTGTCATATTAAAATCATCAAACTTCTTCCAAAGACTAATGGCTGTCTTCTTACCAGCAACCTTCCTTAAAACCTCATTACTCAATGACAAAACAATTATACTATGAGCCATTTTTTAAATGTCATTTTAATCTGCTTTAGATTTAAATGACCCTAGCTACTTTTAACCACTAGACGAAGCTGCAGTCTCATGTAGAGTAGAGCCTAATCTTTGGCTCACTAGTAATGTTGTCACTTTAACCTTTCATAAATTAAAGTTATTCATGTTATTGAATTTCTCTACTTCATACTTAGGTGTAGTCATGATTGCTGTAACCTTACTTTGATACCAATTCGTTAGGGCAGAAGTGATTCACATAAGTAATAATAATGCAACAAATAATTGAAAACTATGATAGAGAAAGAAAGTGTAGAAGAAAGAACACAATAATTTACATAGTTTAGCAATTGCCTACGTCCACGGTGGATCAAGATCTTACTTCTTTATTAATGAATCAATATAGTTCACAAAGAATCTTAAGAAAGAACTCACAAATAATCTATCTCTCATTATAAAAGGAATTACAAAAATTATTCTCTCAATTGTTTCTCTTGTGTGTTGTATTTCTGATATTTTCTAAAGCCAAAATATAGCACTTATATAGTTTACATACTTCTTAAGTAAACTCTAATCTAAGTGGGATAGAGATAGAGTATTTGAGACAACTTAAGAGTCCTAATAAGGTTTAGTCGCACTAGCACAGTGGCACTGCAGCTTTTATTTCCAATGCTACTGTGTTGTCCTCTAAGCACTGCCATTGCTAAGACCTGGAGATGGGCTCCATGGCACTGCACTTAGAGCATTGCGATGCTCCAGGCTCTATCTCAAGCGCTATAGCGCTCCATTTTGAGCATCGCAGCTCCCCAATCTGTTATTGTGCTTCTGGGGTTTTCTCGCCTCCGCACCTTCTCCGCATATCCCTTAGTCACTTGGTTTGATTTCAAATATTTTTCAATGATTTTCAATTATCTTTTAACAATTATTTTGAATTTTACTAAATAATTAAAATGGTATTCATATTTTAAAATTTTAAGTAAATTTTGTGTATTCATTCATATCTCAAACTCTAATGTTTGGGTTTTAGTAAATGGCTCTATGGATGTAAATTTGTTTTCTAAGATCCAAAAAGTGCCATTTTCTTTCCCAATTCTTGGTATCATCTATTAATTGGAATATTGTATGTCACTTCATAATAATTCATACCTAAGCTTGCAATTGTTTTGAAAATATCTCTTAAGTTCACAAAATAATTCAACAATCTCAATCTGTATATGAATTATTTTGTCTTAAACTAACTTTATATGGCTAACTTTTCGTGAAAATAGGTGTACAAATTTTTAAAAATATTCATGCATACTCCTACAATCAACAAAAAAATTGCCACCAATGGCCTTCGTTCATCCAATAAAATTGGCAAGGGTGGATTTGGATCCGTTTATAAGGTAAATTCCTATTTGATTTTACAAGTTAATTAAGGTGTTGTTCCACTTTTAACTTTTGTAATTTTTCCGAGAACTTTTTCATTTTATATCGTTTTCATTATTTCTTTAAATTCTTAAATTTTTATTCTCAAATATGCTATTAAAGGCCTCGAATTTTTAAAACTTTCTTTTCTTTACTTTACTAATTAATTTCTTAAAGTAAATTTAGAAAGAATAATACTAATATACAAAGTTTCTGTACAAATTATTCTAAATTATTCTAGATAGCTAGATTGATAAGACATACTGGTCTACGTAATTATTTTAGAAAAAAATTTATTTTAATCTTTACATTTTTATTGAATTATTTATTAGGTCTTAAAATTTTAAAAATTACTAATTGCGTTTCTTAAGGACGAAAATAATCATATTTTAAAAATAAAAATAATAACAAAAATATAAATATTAAACTATCAATTTTTTATTACTTCAACTTATTTCATTAATTTTCATATTTTATCTAATTAATACTTACATGCCACGTCAGTTTGTATAAGAAAATTTGTTTAAAGAGTTTGCATGGTATTACTCATTTAGAAAAGCTTTTCATTGACTCATAAATCACCTGATACGGCAGAAGCCTTGAAACCATTACCTATGTGTATTAATTCTTCACGTCTGAATTCATGAAATTAAATTCGAGGCTGAATAACAATTTCACTAAAAGATTATATGAATCGAAACAGGATAGTTTTAGTATGATGATTCATTTAGTTTCCAAAAATGTATGTATAAACTTTATTTATTTATTGATTTGGACCTCAAAGGGGAAGCTTCAAGATGGAAGTGTGGTTGATGTGAATGTGCTTCCGATGGAATCAAAGCAAGGAGAGAAGAATTCATGTCGGAAATAGTTTCCATGGCCAATATCTGTCACCAAAATCTTGTTAAGCTTCATGGTGGTCGCATTGATGGGCCTTGCAGAATTCTAGTTTATGATTTCATGGAAAACAACAGTCTTTTTCAAATTTGGTTTGGTATATATCTCTCTTTTTTTTTAAAAAAAAAAAGAATAACTATATATATTTTTTAGTCGAATCTATCGAGATCTTGGTAGGATTATATTTGTTATGGTACAATATATATATTTATGTTTTAAAGGAGCATCTATTCTCAAATAATATTGGAAGAAGTTGCGTTTTCATATATGTCATATATGGCGGTGGTTAAATCCTACATATTTTTCTATCTTTGATACTACACCATGTTTGATAACAGGGCACATTTGAGAATTGGTACTGTGTTTTGGCCGTATAAAAACATTTCTAGGTAATCAAATTTTGTTTTGTGAGATTTGACTAGTATTTCGTGTGCTTTTCTCCCGAAACCTGGATAAGATATATATACTTCGGAAAGCACAGTTGTTTTTCCAGTGTTAAGAAATAAATATTAATTAGGGTGTACGTGTTTGAGAGCGCATGTTTGAGAATATTTTTATGTGTAATGTTATATTTTTTAAATAATATTTTAAATTAAGATATTAAATAATTATTTAATAATAAAATAATATAAAATATAAAATATAAAATTATTTATTATATTATTTTACTATCTAATAATTACTTGGCACAATATTTGAGATGATAAAATTTAGAATATTATTTTTAAAATATTAGCATTATTCTACTTTTATAAGATTTTATAACTAATTAACGTACTCTCTTAAATAAAATAAATAAATAAATAGCGCGTCTGCACAGATCAAATACTTCTCCACAAAGTGTTTCTATAACTATTATGTAGATAAATTTTGTCAACAAATTTTTATCATAAATAATACTATGAAATACACCTTGACTCTGAGAATTAAATAGTTAATATGAAAATGATGCATGGGCGTATATGTGTATATTCTCTTTTTAATATATGTAACATGCATGGGCGTATATGTATATATTCTCTTTTTAATATATGTAACATGCATGTATTATGTATATATGGTTTCTTGAATGCTAGGTGAAGAGAAAAGTAGAGCAGCAAGGCAAGAAATTGCCATGGGAATTGCTCTGGGACTTGCTTATATTCATGAAGAAATTAAACCTCACATTGTGCATCGAGATATCAAGGCTAGCAATATTCTTTTGGATCACAATTTCAATCCTAAAATCTCAGATTTTGGACTCTCCAAGCTTTTCCCAAGACAACATCACTCTTATTAGTACACGCGTCGCTGGCACACTGTAAGTAAACCATAATTCTCTCTTTAATGTTTTACAAACATTTATAATATATTTATTTATATACAAGTAGAAGACGATTTTAAAATATGAATTTAAATAGTTGCTGCATATAACTAAACAAAATAATGTTATTTTTTAATTAAACAACTGTGTATAACTCTAATTAATATTGAAGAATATAAACAAGGACAGAAATATTCATTTATTATGATATGTTGAGCAGAAATTTCTTCCCGTATTCAATTTCAGTGAGATAATTATTGAAACTATATATGTTATTTTCTTTTCCTGTTGAGAAAAGGAGGGATATCTGGCTCCAGAGTATGCCATAAGTGGACATTTGAGTAGAAAATCGGATGTTTGGAGTGCTGCTTCTTGAAATAGTAGTGACTGGACGAACAGCAGTTGATTTCGACATAGAAATTGGAGAGTAATATCTTGTGGAGAAGGTATGTTCCATATTATGTAACACACAAAACAACTTATTGTATTAGCTGATTTTTGTCCCTTCAATAATATATATTCTTCTGATTTGGCAATGGATCAACAAATCCGGAATTTGATTCATCATCAGATCTTGTAAAGAGCTTGTGTTTCTAAAAAATGGAACCCATCCCATATTTAATCGATTGATCCAAAAATTAAAAGGGTACAGCTATAAGCTCACTTAGTTACTGGTTTCATACAAGGCTTAGGTTCTATAACACCTTGTCTTTTACACAATTTTAAATTATTAGATCATTGCACTTTCAATAATTGGGATCAAAAACTCAAATTAATATTAATTACAATACATTAATCAAACATATCATATTTAATTTCCACTAATAAAATTTCATTCATTCGTCAATAAAAAAAAAATAGTGTATAAATTTGTTCACAAAACATGTTACAAGAAGACCTGCACTTTCAAAGAATAATCAGGAAGCCAAGATAATTAGTATCTTGTTAATATTTACCGTACACATATTAAGAAAGAGGCTTTATATTAAAATTTAAAAATCCTATAGAATATGAAAATCTAATTTGAATTAAATCCAGCTAACACATGATCGCATTATTATTATTATTATTATTTTCTAAAACTCTAGATGCAAAGAGCTTTCGCTAAAATTAGCTTATGCATCCAAGCAGGCATGGCAAATGTACAATTCTAACAAGCTTCTGAATCTAGTGGATCCTATGCCTAATGGGAGCTTCTCAGAAAATGAAGCCGTTCGATTCCTGAAGATTGGCCTACTTTGCGTACAAGAGATATCCAGCCTCCGACCCCACATTTCATGGGCAATCAAGATGATGAACGATGATCAGATCAACATTGATGAGGTGCAGATATCGCGGCCCGGGATCATCACCGATATGATGCATGTGGAAGTAGGCAATCAGAGACGCTCCTCAAAGCATGCCGAGAATGTGCAGCCCACGGTTGTACCCCGTTACGAGTAAAGCTTTGTATAATCTTTTGCGCACGTTATAGAAGTAATATATATAACAAATTGTCAATTACAGAACATCCAAATCTAGTTTATCCGGTTAAGTTTTATTATTTTTTAAATAACCACATATTAATAACAATTATACATTATAAATTATTTAAAATAAAAATTACTTTAAGTAATTTATTTGATTATATTTTATTAGATTTTAAAGACATTTAATTTGATATGGACTTATCATATTTAAAAATCTAATTCTAGTTGAATTAATATTGAGGACATCGTAATTAAACTAATATATAAATTTTTTTTTTAGAATTGTAGTCTCCAAGTCAAATCATTATATGCAGAGAGCTCTTCTCCTATTTTTCATTATAGAGAGAACTTAATTGAGAATTATACACATTTGATTGTGGAAAGCTATTATACTCTTAGTTTTTATTAAAAACAGTTAATTCTTACATTCAAGTTGCTATAGATTCTATAAGTATGCTTTTCTCAACATCTATGTTAATAATTAGACATGATAAATCGGTGTTTGTATTATGCGGGATATCAATCCTATTTATGGTTATGTCTAACAAGTGGTATCAGAGTAAAAATTATGTTAAATTATTGTAATTGTTCATATATATTTATATTTGAATGTCTTTTCTCATATAGCTTGTTAGGACAAATATATTATATGTATGAATTTTATAAACTTTTTCATGATTTTGTCGAAGACTTTAGGTTTACAATTTTTAATTGTAATTTGAGGGTTTAAATTTGATTAAGAGATTGATTTGAAAACTTAAGAATGAAAACATCAAAATTCGGCTTCAATTTGTTTTTTTTTTTTTTTTTTTTGGGTTATTTGATAATTTGAAATTTCTAGATTCGCACGCAGTGCCGCGTCGGCGAGGTAGTGGCCTAGCACTACAATGGTAGCCTAGACAAAAAGTGGTCACTGCGGTGCTAGGTCTAGCAATAGCTAGGTACCACAGTGCCACTTCATGGCACCACAACGCCATGGCAACTACTCTAGAGGGTCAAAATTTAGAATTTTTTCAGTTGCTTTTGAGAGAATTGGGTTGACTCGACCCAATTCACAGAAATCCGACCCAAAATCTAATCTATTTGAATTTGACTCAACAATCATTGATCATATTTTGAACCATTAGCAGCATTGTAAATTTAGTAGCCTTGGCTCTATAACCCCACTCCAATGTTTAAGAAAAACTAAAATTTTCTGTTGTAGGCATTTTGATTATTTTTCTTTATACTACTTGTCTTATATTTTAAAATAAATTAAGAAATAACATGTTGCCAAAACGTAGTTCAAAAATATAAGACAATATACAAAAGCCCCCAATCTAAAATAAAGAATTTGCTCATGTTCACAAAGAGTACTCAAGAACAAGCGTCATTGAGAAGATCTACTAGAGAACGAAAATCAATTTTGGATGATTATGTCGTTTATCTCCAAGAATATGAGTTTAATATAGGACTAAATAATCTAATCAATTTCAGTCAAGTCAGAAAAAGTTCTAATTCTCATAAAAAAAAAGTTCTAATTCTCATAAATGGATTGAGACCATAGAAGATAAAAAGCTTTCCATAAAAGACAATGACGTTTAGGTTTTTATCGAGTTTCCAAATGTGCGAAACCTACTTGTTACAAATGGATATTTAAGTCCAATAGGGATTCAAAAGGCAACATAGAAAGATCTCAAACGCGTCTCATTGACAAGGGTTTCAATGAGAAGGAATGAATTGATTACAAAGAGATTTTCTCTCTAGTATTAATAAAAGACTCTTTAGAATCATCGAGGTAAGGTAAGATAGGCACGTTGAGCATAACGAGACTAAGGGACGAGGAAGCACCAGTGGAGGAAGGTTGGCTCTTACATTTTGCCTCCATCCCGGCTATGTTTAGATGAGTAAGGGCAGCCGACTAGGCTGTTACTAGTTAAAGATATTTGGTGTTCCGAAGAAGGTTGTTACATTGATTAACAACTTATTATTATTGTATCAAAAAGCGCTATCTCCAATTTGTGCAGGAATATACTTGTAGCTCATTTTGATTTGAAGCTATATTAAATGAATATAAAGACTGCATTTCCTTAGGGTAATTTTTAAGAAACAATATATACGGTATAGCTAAAAAAATTTATGTCAGGAGATCCAAAGAATATGGTCTATAAATATTTTTTAAAAAAAAGGTTCATCTACAGTCTCAAGGAAGATCCCGTTAATGATATCACAAGTTTCATTAAGTTATTACCTCATTTGGTTTTAAAGAAAATGTAGTTGATAAAAGCATTTATCACAAGTTTAGTGAGAGTAAGTTTATCTTCATGACTTTGTATAAAATGACATACTACTAGCAAACAGGGATATAGGCTTATTGCACAAGACTAAGGGATTTCTATTAAGAAATTTTGAGATGAAAGATCTTATAAATGTATATTTTGTATTAATGATACAGATACATCGAGATCGCACTTAAGGTACCCTTGGATTATCACAGAAGTACTGTATTGATAAGGTGCTTAGTAGGTTTGGCATAAAGGATTGTGTTCCAAAAGATACGCCCACTGTTAAGAGTGATAAGTTCAGTCTTAATCAATGCCCCAATAATAAGATTAATAGAAAGAGATGCATAAATTCCCTTATGCATCTACAGTAAGTAATCTTGTATATGCTTAAGTTTGGCATATATTCCCTTGGATTATCATAGAAATACTATATTGATAAGGATTTTAGTAGGTTTGACATAAAGGATTGTGCTCTAAGAGATACGCCCACTGTTAAGAGTGATAAATTCACTCTTAATCAATGCCCCAATAATAAGATTGACAAAAAGAGATGCTTAAATTCCCTTATGCATCTACAGTAAGTAGTCTTATATATGCTTAAGTATGCGTTTAGATATTGCGTACGTTGTTAAAATACTAGACAGATATTTAAATAACCCTAGAATAGATCACTGAAAAATATCCAAACGGGTTATGTGATAGTTATAGAGAATAAAAGATTATATGCTCATATATAAGAGATTAGATATATTAGAAATTATAGGGTCTTCTGACTCCGATTTTATTAGATACATAGATAGTAAGAGATCTATGTGAGACTATATGAACACTTTGGTTCGAAGAGCTATATCCTCGAAGAATGCTAAGTAGACACTCATAACTTCTTCTATAATAGTTGCTGAGTTTATAGCTTTTTTGAGGTATCAAATCATGAAATACGGCTGTAAAATTTTATCATGAGGCTGTGAATTATTAATGGTATTGAAATACCATTAAAAATTTGTTGTGATAATAAAGCCCCAATAATATATTCCTATAAAAATAGAAGTTCTTCGAAGTTTAAGCATATAGACATTAAGTTTTTAGTTGTTAATGAAAGAGTTCAGAGTCAACGAGTATTGATAAAACATATTAGTAGAAACTCCATAATTAGGGATCTCCTCACTAAAGGGTTACTACCCCAAGGTATTTCACGAGTATATTGCTTATATAGGTGTTTTATAATTTGATGATGTGTATGAATATAAAAGTTTTTAACTTGATGTTCATTTAGTTAAGACATACTTATAGTTTATTTTTTATAAAATAAAGTTTGATGAATTATTTGTTAAAACTCTAAAATAAAGTTGCACTTTCTATTGCAGTTTTGTATAAAATTTAAAAAGTGTTTGATACATTCAACTGAGGTTTTGCATAAAGTTATAAAACTATTTAACTCGTTAACTCGTTAGAGTTATAAAGTAAGACCAGTTAAAAATAGGCATGTTTATTGAGATCACATTTCATATAATTTCTATGCTACACATTCATATCTGATCTATATCATTGATTATATTGGTATGATAAACATTAATGAGTCTACTTGCGAATATGCACAATAAAGGTTGCTTTGATCCCATATTGATATAGTTAATGAACTAAATTATATTTAAGGAGATGTTTCAAGATAAGATAGTATTTATTCTGCACACTAAGATTTATAATGTATAATTATTTCTAGATTACATATGTGGCCCGTGTGGAGATTGTTAGGTTTTATTATTTCTTATATAGGCTCATATATTAATATTATGAGATTTCTCTGATAAGAACCAATTTAAGTACGATATTTCTTTTATCTCTTATTAGGCTCCAGAGATATCTAATTCAATATAGACTTGTCATATATAGAAACCTAATACTAGTAGAACTAAAATTGATAGAATCATAGTTAACCTAATATAAAAAAAAAATCTCTTTTAGGGTTGTGGTCCCTGAGTCAAATCATTATATATAAAGCTCTTCTCCTCTTTTTCATCACAGAAAAAAAAAAAACCTATTAAGCACTAAAAAGATTTGATTGTGAAAGGTTGCTATACTCTTAGTTCTTATTGAAAGCTATTAATCCTTGTGTTCAAGTTACTATGGATTCCTTAAATATAATTTTCACAACATCCATTTTGATAATTTGGCATGATAGATTTTGGGTTAAATTTTGTGAAATATCAATTCTATTTATGTTATATCTAACATTCTTAGACTATGGCTTGTTGTATCAATGTAAGGCTTGGTGCTTACCATTTACTTAGTAGTACACTATTGGAATTGGTGATTCAAAAATAAAGATGAGATTTGATCTTGAGTTAGAGACTTAAGGAGAAATAGACACGAGGTTAAGAACGTGTTGGACAGATAAAAAAGGAACGAAAAAAAAAATCGGATGCAAGGAGGGGACACAAAAGTACAATAGAGACCTACCCAGGTGTGGGAGCCATGACGTTTGTGACTCAGTGCTGTAGCACCAAATTCAGTAAGCGTAGAGCTGCAACATTGGCATTTCAGTGTCACAAAGCTAGATCAAAGTTACATATGATGCCATGGTGCTTCTTATTTGGGAAAACTCCGTTTTGGGTATAACTACGTTATAAAATCGATTTTGAACTTCTACAATGAATAAACTCTTATTCCAACTAAGAGTAAGACTTTTAAGAACCTTGTAAACACTATATAAACTCTTATACAAAATTGATCAAACATCAAGAGTATCAACAAAAGAGATAATAGAAAGTTTATGTTACATTTGAGTGCCTTAAGTGCACAAATTAATTTGGTATAGATCCTTGAGAGCTGTTGGGTATTTGGTATCTATTGTGGGGGTTCTTTCTCTACAAAAGAACAAAAAAACTAGAATCTTGAGATGTATCGTAGATATAAGCGGTTATTATCAAATCACGTATATTGTTTGTGTTCTTTTTTTAATGTGTGATTATTTATCTCCTTAATTTTATTATTTTTTTTATTCTTAATTGCTTGTGATTAAAAATATTTCTTATTCTTAATTACTTGTGAATAAAAAGATTTCTGCAAAATGATTAATAAGTTTTTAGAGTGCACATTAAAAATTTCAACATACACAAATTGTTGTTCACTTGTACTTCCAATTCATCATGGAAAATGTTTGTGATTCGATGTGTTACACAAAAACATATACAACATTTATTTTATTTTTTTTATTCGACGGGACGAAGATAGATAATATTCTATTTTTTTTATTCGACGGGACGAAGATAGATAATATTCTTACTTATATATATCTATTTCTTCCTGGTGAATTCGAAGGTAAAATAGCCTTGCACACAATACATTCAAGAAATTTATACAGTATTTTTATTTTTAAAGTACTTGTACTGCATTTTTCGGATCACAAATCGACAGGTTTGCATTTAGTTAATTAAAGTTTTTTATCCGTGAACAATTTTTATCTGACAATTCTAAACATCTGATCTTCCCTAATGCAGATGAATCTAAAAAGAAACTTAAAAGTTCTCACTTTGAATCTCTCGCCTGTTAAGTCTAATTTTCTAGAGGCAGATAGAAGAGCATTCATTGTTCTCTATCCCGGAACAAGGTGTCCCTTATGTAACAGAGAAATACTAGCCTCAAACTGTAGTAATATTCAGGTTAATTTTCTCCATCTAAAGTACAAAAACTAGTCATTTTGAGTAATTAAGAGAAATTTATAATCTTTTAAAATGACAAAATGGGGAAGAACCAAGCTATAAATATGTTTCATTCTGAACCAAAATCTACGGGATATTATATATCATGAAAAGGGTTTTTGTTATTTCAACAAGCAACTGATATGTTACTGTAAATATATGAGCTACCCAATTCCTGATAAAGGAAAAAAGAAATCTGCAAAAGCAATATTTCCATTGTGGAAATGTATGTAATCACGGCCTGAACCTTTCATTTACGAAACCTGAAACCTTTTACGTAAGAAATCAAAACACGATCATCAGTTTACAGAATTACTATAAATATAATAGCAATCTCAAGAATCAAAATCATTTTCCTTTTTCACTGGATTGAATTTATTTACTAACTTGTCAACACTCTTAGGGGTACAACTTGTAACAGCATAGTGACATTAAAACATTGAGATGAAAATGATGGACCCCTACTAAACAAGCTTACCCTCTATACCAATTTTTTTTTTAAAATCACTATTTTAAATATTAGATTTCTGTCAAACCAGAGAGAATGTTCTGTAGATCTAAACGTTAAAGGTCGTGAAAAATAAAAAGTGAAAAATAAAAGGATCCAAAATCTAATTGATTTCAGGAGATCTTTGAACGTGGTCCCTAGCAAGCTACATAGCTAGCAAAGCTTTTATTTTTTTATTTTGCCATCATGAAAACTTTTTGGACCTAGTTTGACCGTATAAACATATTCCCCAATAACCAATCAAAGAGATGGATCAAATCAGGGTGGTCCATTGTGTGAGATTCCCTAGTAGCTATAATGATCATAATCCTCTGCTACTGCTCATGACTGTTTTACTTTCCCCAGAATCCCTTCTCACTTTTTTCCTTCTCAAAAATCCCTGGCCAGACGTGTGTGTTTGTGATATTTTCTTTTTGTATTTAATTGAAAAAGAGAGAAAGAGAGAGAGAGAGAGAGTTTGTGTATCTGATCAGTATTATGATATGATGCTGAGGTCTACATCTCTAAGCTCTGAGTGTGTGTACAGATCATATCCCTAAAAGCATCTAAAAATCATTCTTCATTATATACCTGGGCAGCTGAGCTTTTCTCAACTCTATGCATGACCTAGCTATTGGAAACAAGGACATTGATCAAATTGCTAGGAACATTGTTGATCTATTGAACCAAGTCGTGAACGGCCTAGATGAAATGGGTC
Source organism: Ailanthus altissimus (assembly GCA_946807835.1). Classification (NCBI taxonomy): domain Eukaryota; kingdom Viridiplantae; phylum Streptophyta; class Magnoliopsida; order Sapindales; family Simaroubaceae; genus Ailanthus; species Ailanthus altissimus. The sequence continues at coordinate 12,735,349 of OX327684.1, forward strand.
TTCTGGCCTCACAATTCCTGAACTTAGTTAAGCAGCAGCAAACATTCATATATATTCGTTTATGATTCACTAGCCCTTGGCTTATGCCCTAATATCACTTAAACTTTTAAAGGTTTCTTTGTTTAGACCTTTGCAGCTGAGCTAATCTTTCTACTACATAGGATCAAAATTAAAACATTGATGATTATAGGATCGAAATTAAAACATTTATAATTAACTATGTGAAAAGTTAAAAGAACTTGTTGATTAAACAATTCAAACATATTACAAAACCCATCTGGTAGGTTTTGCTCCGTACAATACCCATCAACAAGATTAATGATGGGTTTGTGAAACCGTATAGTTTCTAGGACAGTGATACCTTGCCGAACCAAAATCATATGAAATTAATATTTCTGAGTGTAACTAGAAAAATAGATGGGCAATCTTGTAAGTTGAAACTCTTATGATGTCAAGTAACTCTAGTTCTATATCAGTGAGATAACTTGCGCAAGAGATAGATTGACCTAGATTCCTCGTCACAAGTGTACTGATACATGATTCAAGAGTCTCATGGATTATACTCTTAAAGAAGGATCTTCATTTAAACCCTAAAACACATAAGAGGATGCGATATTCACCGAAGGAGGAATAAGATTGAACTGTACCTTAGGCACAAGAGTGAACTTGCATCTTACATAACCTTGTGTTCTTCAGCTTCTGAATGTGGCCATATTAATTACCTGCAAAAAACATGGATATAACACATGAAATATGCATGGCTCCTCATACGCCATCCACGGAGGCCAGCGATGTTCGGTGGACTCTCTGCAAATGGCATACAGGGAGCCAGGCACATAGTCATAATCAGATATGCATAATCTTATGACACATGTAATGTGCATATATATGTATAAAATCATATATGCATGCGTTTATGAATCTATGCATCATTCAGGGGGATATTGACTGTATGCATGAACCAAGAATGACCTGGAGATGAAAAAAAAATACTTGATTTTGTACCCAAAAGAAACTTGTTCATGATCATGATGATTAAAAAGCACGAAAGCAGGAAGTAAAAGGGGAGATAAAAAAGAGAGGTATTTAAAAAACAAAAAGAGAGAGATCTGAGGGGAATAGAAGAAGCTTTTGGGTCATAATCAAATGGGGGGTTTCAAGTTTCAACTTTCAAAAGCCCCACAAACTTAATTTCCTTTAGAATTGGCATAAAACAAACAGAAACCAGAAGCTAAACCATAGGAGATGAAGATAGGCTAAGCTAATTTTTTGTGGGGTTTTTGTGAGCGAAAGAAGGAATAAGATGTGGGGTTGAATTGAAGTTGCACTTACACCCAGAAGCTTTGCCACTAGATATAGACACCACCCCATGACCATGAGAGAGAGAAAGAGCAAAAGCTAGGGAAGAAAATGGTGAAGAGTAGGGTTACTAACCACGCAGTTTCCTATGCTAACCTTATGGTGAGTTTTTGAAATCTCCTTTTCTGGGTCGTAAAGCAAAGTTGCCTTTTCTCTTCTGAAGCTCATTTTGTCTGTAAGTGCTTGGAAAGACATAGATTCCTCTATTTAAATAAAGTAACAAAAAGCAAGGGGAAAAAAAGAAGAATTTTATCATAATTTATCTACTTTTTCTTTTCGGCCAATTCTTCTTCTTCTTCCTTTTCTTTTACTCTCTCTCTCTCCTTTTCCTTTTTTTAACTATCATATTTTATTACTAATTCATCGCATTAGTACTTCGTTTATCAACTGAGATTCTCATCACTTCATCCTTTTCTGTTTAGATTTTAGAATAATCCATGCTGCTTTGCTACCTAATTCACCTGCACTACTGTCCATTCAGCAACCGCCCATACTATTATTACCACTTATATGTTCATCTTTATATGTGTTCATATTAATAATAATAATAGTTATTATTATTATCCCATAAAATAATTCATTTACCAACATTCGCCATTAAGGACTCACAATTAGGGTTAGGGCATGAAATTAATCGTTTGAACTTGGTTTCAGAATAGTCTCATATATATCAACGAATATGGTAACATAGTCTTGTGTTCAAACTCTTGCACATACTTATTCTATCACAATTAATTTTTAAAAAAATTAATCAAATTAAAATTTAATTAATTTTCAAGTTTTTGATCTCAATAATTTATCAACAAACAATCGCAATTAGGATTAAGGGCACAAATCTAATATTTTGACTCTAGTTTGAGAATAATCTCACTTCCATTAATTAATTTGAATCATAATTTTGTATGAAAACTACTCACGAAATTATTTAAATTTTTCTGTTCTCCGTCTCAATTTTATTAAAGTCACAACATTTCCACTCGATGCTTTCAAATTCTTGGCGTAGATTTATCAAACTTTAATACCAATCATAGAATCCTAGCCTCTAATAACTGAATCTTTAAGTGGACAACTGGTTTCACTAACAATCTCAATAACTTACCAAAATCAAACTCGTCCAAGAACATTTATCATCAATAATATTAATTTGTTTGTATTGAATTTTGTAATTATTTTTCTTCACGGTAAATTAATTACAACTCCACCAGGGGTTTGTAGTTAGTAGGGTTAATATATAGCCCCGTTTGGACACGACCAGCTAAGAAAAGATTTCCAATAATACTCGTAAATTTATTTGATTGTTCTATCGAATAGTCAAATTTTTTTATAAGAATCTTTAGCTGCCCAAATACGGCCACCAACAGAATTTTAGGGTTGACGTCAAAACAACAACAGGGTATCAGCCTCGTCTTGTTTATATTTCACTAGCTAGCTACCTTTTGTTTTCTTTAGATTTTCACGGTTAAAATTTATTACCGAAGAAAAATAATATCACTCTTATTCAAATGAATCTTAGAAAAGTTTTGTTTATACAAATTTAAAAGTAGAAAAGAAAAGAAATAAATAAATATAATTTCATAATTTTAAAAATATTTGACTATTTATAATTGAATGACACAATTAATTATGTTTTCTATTTCTTATTCAATAAATCATTTTTGAATATTTACATATTATATTAAGAATCATTACAAACTCTTAGGTAGAATTTACTCTTACAAAATTGGCTTATAAGGAAAGGTGCTCAAGAATTAATAAATCATCAGTTAATTTCATACTTAACCGATGTGGGATCCTAACATACTATCACGCTTCCGACACCAACGTTTACAAGACCCACTCTGGGTAGCCCACTTTGACCTCTGCAGGTCGCCCTTTTCTAAGTTACTCCTTCCCAAGTCGACCCTTTCCAGGTTGCTCCTTCCCAAGTTGCCCATTTTGCAACGTGGGTGCCTGTATAGGGCTTACTAGAATGGCTTTATTTATACATAAAATTGAAAGAACAAAATGAAAGAAATAAATTTATATAATTACATGACTTTAGAAATATTTGACTAATTATGATTGATTGACACAATTTAATTGTGTTTTTCATTTCCTATTCAACAAATCAATTTTAAATATTTGCATATGATATTAAGAATTAATAATGATTCTTATCATCCTCTCTGCTGGAGATAAAAAGTTGTGGAATCTAACTCGATATTGTAAATCCTAACAGCAAGTTTCTTGTAATCTTATTTTAAGATTTTTTTATGATTTAGTTATGAAGGCTTTCCAATGATTTGTCATGACTTTAGAAATATTTGACTAATTATGATTGATTGACACAATTAATTGTGTTTTTCATTTTTTATTCAACAAATCAATTTTGAATATTTACATATGATATTAAGAATCAATAATGATTCTTATCATTCTCCCAGCTAGAGATAAAAAGTTGTGGAATCTAACTTGATATTATAAATTCTAGCAGTAAGTTTCTTATGATCTTGTTTTAAGATTTTTTTATGATCTAGTTATGGAGGCTTTTCAATGATTTTTCATAGATTTTTTCTCTATGATCTTGTCATGGATTTTTCTTCATATGAACATATCATAAGATTCTCCTTCAAACTTAGTGTCTTAATCAATATCAAAGACTAAGGGAGTTAAATAGTAGAGGATTAATCATTAGAATATTAAAGGATAGTATTGATCATATGTTTTCTCTATATTGCTATCACCTAATTTACTTTACATTATGTCATTATTTTTATATTTTTTTTGTATTTATTCTTAAATTTTTATTTTTCTGAATAATTATTAAAAATATATACTTTTAGTACTTGATTGAAAAGAAGAAATTATCTCTATGAATTTGACTTCCGACTTTATAAATTCATTTATTACTTACATATGATAATATATATTTACACTTAATTTTAAAATATAAAAATATCGCATCAGAAAATTTTTGTAATAACTAAAATAATGATCATTTATCTAAAAATAGTGTGTTTACAGAAGTAGACCAACTGTCCTAAGTGTTTCCAAATCTTATTTTATTTTTAAGACAAAAAGGAGATATTAATTAGCATTTCAAGTTTCATTTTATATTACAACATCAAATACAATTTTTCTTACAGTGAATTGTAATATATCGAACCCGTTCGTGTTTAATGAATTAAGTTATAAAATAGAGATACGCTATAAATAATGTCAATATTCTTGAGAGGAAAAGGTGCTTTCATCTTTTTCTTTTTTTAAAAAAAATAAATTATTCATTACATTTGTGCAACCTTCTATTTTCATTTTCCTTTCTTTCCTCCTTAATTCAAATATTATTTGCCACTTTAGAAAAATGAAAGGCAGTCTTTCTTCATCTTTACCAAGAATGCAGAGTAATGATCACTGCAAGCACAGAGCTTTGAAGTAGTGCAATTATAGAGGATTGTACTACGTACAAGAAGTTGAACATGACAACATATGACATTTACCCAGTTAGCAAATTGAAATTAAACTGCTCTGGGTTATAGTTTAATTTTAGCTTTCTAATAGATGAAATTAGTAAATAAATACACTTAATAAGACAAATACTGAACATACATGCTTTAGGGTCAGTACTTTATTGGCTATATAGTTTATCTGGAAATTTTCTAATTTAATTAATAAAAGTTAGCGTAGTTACTATTAGACTATACTTATAACTACAAAAAAATTTAAAAAAGGAATCTGCAACTATAATAATAACAATTTCTAACTTATCTTCCCTTCACTTGTGTTATTAGATTATCCATTTTGATCTCTTTAAATCTAACTTTTGAGACCTTAAAAAAAGTGATCAAGTCAGTCAGAATTTTCCATTAAGAAAAGGAAAGGACCTATAATATTGCTCCAGCTTATGACTTGCTTTCTATTTCTCATTTTCTAAAATCTCCTTTGCATATGTTAAACATTTTGTTTTATTCATCTATTTATTAATAGTGGAAGTTTGAAACAAATATGATACTCTATATATGGAAATACACATCACATTGCTTCTGTACATCAAGCTAAGAGCTAGATACAAAAACTTTAAGCTAGATTTTAGTATTTGAAGACAGCAGATAGGCAAGAATTTACAGCAAAATAAATTTGAAAAATCACATTAAAAAAACATTGTAGTTTTGGAAGAGTTATGGTATATGTAAAGTTTAGAGGCTGAAATAATTCATCAACATTTTGACATTAAGAGCTCTGCAAGTTTCCATCTACGAGGGTTATCAAAAGTTATTGTGAGTTAAAAATTGCTTCTTTTAGAACTATCATAGGCTAGATATATGCCCCTTAGCCTTACTTTTACATATAAAGTGTAAGTGTAAATTGGATTATGAACCTTAGTCTCAAAGTTGAATATATATATTCAAAATAGTCAATAATAGGGTAAAAATAAACTTTGATATTAATTGTCAGATAGAATGAAACTACTTGCACATTAAAATATATTCACAACACTCATACATATTTGAAAAAAGTTACATCACTTAAATACCCATGACTATATTTACTATTAGAAGAATTTAATATTAAAAAAATATAAATTGTTATTATTTAACACCCATCTAAAAGACTCGTAAAATGGACAATTATCCTATTTTAAATTTATTATTTTTCTCCTCAAGAAAAAATATAATTCATCATAAAAAAAATAAGATAAGATATATTAGAACATTTGCGAGCGGACTTCATGAAGATTATGTTAAGATGATTTGGTTGGGTTTTGCTATGAAAAAATAAGCAAAAAAGAAAAAGAAAAAAACGTACAGAACAAAAAGTAATAAATAAAGAGGCAGGAAAAAGAAAAGAAGAATTCAACCAAAACAAAAAAACAAAAAAAAAGGAATAGGAAAATGCTAAAAATAAAATAGAAATCAGCTTTAGCATATTGTCAATTTTTGGCGACAGTGGAGATGGTTGCTCTTGTACCCTAGGCATAAAAGGATGAATCAAATTAAAAATAGCAAATGAAAAGGAATAGAATTATCTTAAGAATAAATGTTGAGTTTGATGATTATTATATTATTATGGGTGTAAGGAGATTAAAAATAAGTTAATAAGAGAGTTTAATTGAAAGTTATTTTTAACATCTAAAAAGGTAAATGTAAAGTTAAAAAAAAATGAAATTCATTATATGAGTGTGCAAGAGTAAAAAAATGTTGAAAATATATTTTAGGATATAAATAATTTCAACTTTTTGCACATTTATTATTAATTTAGACCTTGGAGAAGCCAGTGCCCATTTGGCCAAAAGGCAAGGGAGACACCAGTTGAAGAGCAGGTGCCGATGGATGGAATATGCAATAATGGAAGGTTTATATGTGTTGCAAGAATGAGCGATCATTAACTGGCCTAAAAACCCTAATGGTATAAAAATGCTTTAAGAAAATAGGACAGGTAAAATATTCATTTTCTTTTAGATTTGGGTTTGAATATTACAAGAAGATTTTAAATATTAAAATTAAAATGATAGCTTGCAAATAGATATCCTCAAACGAACTATATTACATGAAAAAAGGATAAATTTTTATCATCAATTTTTCTTAATCAAGCAGTTGGAACTTGGAAATTAACATAGTATGGGCTTACATTCCAATGAATATTATCTCCATTCCTTAAATGCTTCATACATGAAATCTAGAAATGCGTCTGTGTTGCTGTGGTTTTTTTTTTCTTAAAAAAAAGAAATGATGCTTAAGATTTTTTTTTTGTTTACTTTTTTGTATTTATTAAGGGAGGAAACGTCTTTTTCTCTCTTGAGATTAAGTTAAAGTGAAAAGTCTCAAGTTCAACTTAAAACTATAATCTCTTAGTACAGTAGAATAACATGTTTATCAAGTAAAATAGCAAATATTCAAAGTAAAATATAAAAGATCACAGCACAATCTTACGTGGTTCGACCAATTACCTACATCTATGGTGAATCCAAGGATCCTAACCTCTCTTATTAACTCCCTAGAGATTTTATAAGAAAAACTCAATGAAAAACCTTCAAAAGGACCTAATGTTTAGTGAACCCTTACTCTACCACGTGCAATGAACACCTAAACTATTATTCCACCCTAGTGCACACAAGCACTTAGTGTCTATCCAGTTCTTCTCCTCTCTTAGAGTCTCTCTTAATGCTTAATTCTTAACTAAATGGTTTACAAGTGTTTATATAGGATTTATTTCATGTCTAATAACCCTATTCCTTGTTGGAGTAAGAGTCCACTTGTTTTGGAAGTCTAAAACTTCTCAAAACTTGAAATTCGAATCAAAATAGACTTTCTATCGCTTCTGGCACCGTGGCACTCATCCCTGGGCACCGCAGCGCTACGTGTATAGCACCCATCCCTAGCACCGCAGTGCTGGGCTTCTGTGTTGGGCGCTGCAGCGCTCAACCCTGGTGCCCCCTCCGTACGTTTTCTTTGCTTCCTTCTCGTCTTTGAGTACCGTTTCACTTCCTCCTTTGTGTCCCACACGTCCTAGACTTCTCCATATTTGTCCCAAATATTCTAAACTTCTTGAAACTCTCCTCTTTGCTATTTATCTCAATTCTTGTTCAACCAAGATTATTGATTCACTATTTTTCCAACAAACCCTTCCTTGATTCAAAATCTTCAAATTAAGAAGGCTTCGAGATCCGATCCACACTAATACTCTATCACTTAGAGTTGAGTCTAGTTAAGTCTCTACCAAGACTTAACTTTTCCTAGGCTAGTAACTTTGATCTCCAAAGGCATTTGTGCACCTTGTATAGGGTATGGATGCATTTTACTCCTTTTCGACCCTCATCACCTCGATAAGCACGGTTTGGATGTCACCTAGTGGTCTGCATTACCCCAATACCCCACGTTGGGCCACTCATGGCCATCATAGTAAGCACATAAAATCCCCCATTGTACTTTTCATCCTCAAACCTTATAGGTTCTTTCTCTACCCTTAGTTTTTCCTTTTCTGCTCTAACCGAATACCCTTCCTCATCGAGCTTGCCTAGGAATATTAAGTTCCTCCTCAGTTTAGGAACATGCATTACATCATATAAGTTCCTAATTTCTCCACCTTGCATCCTCAGTCTTATGTCACCAACTCTCATGATTTCACAAGTAATGTCATTCCTCATTAGAGCTTTACCTCTCTTGGCTTTGTAGTTGGTAAACATCGATCTATCGGGACACATATAGATGTTGTACCCCGAATCTAGTATCCATTTTCCAACGTACTTTCTCCTTGAGGCTACCAATGTGTCTACAACTTCGGTATCTTCCTCAGTACCAATTGCAGCCCACCCTCCTTAGCCTTTTGATTTCGAACAATCCTTCACAAAAGACCTTTTTTTGTTACAAAAGAAACACCTCTTGGATCTCCTCCTTGATTGGTTGCTCTTCCTTCCTTATACAAGTAATGCTGCTCCACTCTCAAACTCAAATCTATTTGTCAATTCTTTTGAGTTCAATATGCCTTAACGTCATTCATTGTTAAAGACTCCTTACCATACAACAGCGTATCCATAAAACTCTCACAGCTCTTTGGCAATAAACTTAACAGGATAATAGCCTTGTCATCATCCTCAGTCTTGATGCCTAATTGCTCAAGACTTATGATGATCTTATTGAACTGTCAATGTGGGCTCTCAATGAAGATCCCTCGTGCATTGTTAGCTAATACAGTTTCTTTTTAACAATAAGTTTATTTGCAAAAGACTTCTTCATGTATAATGCCTCGAGTCTTTTTCATAGCCCTAAAGTAGTTTCTTCATTACCAACTTCCATTAATACTTCGTCGCTCAACATCAGAATTATAGTATTGTGAGCCTTGATTTTTAATCGTGTCCCAATCTTTTTGCCTGAACTTTGAGGTTGTTATCTCCTCACTAGTTAAGGAGCTAGCTTTCTCCAAGGCTGAGTCTAGCCCTTCCTTCATTAGTAGAGCCCTAACCTTATTCCTCCAAAGATTGAAGTCATCCATCCCATTGAACTTCTCTATTTTTTGCTTGATTGCAGTCATGGTTTAAATACTCCAGGTGTGTATTATCAAACCTTTAGCTCTGATACCAGTTTATTGAGGGAGAAAATACCATTCTCCCTCTTGAGATTAGGTTGAAGCAAAGAACCTTAAGTTCAACCTAGAACCCTAATCTCTTAGCACATCAGAATAACCTGTTTATCAAGAAAAATAGTAAGAAATTCAAAGCAGAATGTAAACTATCACAACACAATCTTACGTGGTTCGGCCAATTGCTTACGTCTATGATGGATCCAAGGATCCTAACCTCTTTTATTAACTCCCTAGAAATTTTATAAGGAAAACTCAATAAAGAACCCTCAAAAGGACCTAATGTTTAGTGAACCCTTACTTTACCACGAGCAATGAACACCCAAACGATGGTTCCACCCTAGTACACACAAGCACTTAGTATCTACCCAGTTCTTCCCCTCTCTTAGAGTCTCTCTTAATGCTTAATTCTTAACTAAAGCGTTTACAAGTATTTGTATAGGGTTTATTTCGTGCCTACTAACCTCATTCTTTGTTAGAGTAAGAGTCCACTTATTTTGAAAGTCCAAAAACTTTCCAAAACTCGAAATTCGAATCAAAATGGATTTTTTGTCGCTTCTAGCGCCACGGTGCTCATCCCTGGTGCCCCCTTCGCACGTCTTCTTCGTTTCTTTCACGTCTTTGAGTCCCATTTCGCTACTCCCTTCGTGTTCCACACATCCTAAACTTCTCCATACGTGTCCCACATATTATAGACTTCTTGTGACTCTCCTCTTTGGTATTCATATCAATTCTTTTCCAACCAAGATTGTTGAATAACCAATTTTTTAATAGTATATATTATATATTTTATTGGTGTTCAGAACTTCAAATTAACAATATATTGACAAACATACATGTAAGTTTGTCTTATTCATCTAATTAAGACTGCAAATTTTATATAAAAATAATTTGACTCTGCTAAAAAAATATATCGTAAATTAGAATATTATTGAATCCCACTCCTTGTTGTTCAGAATCTGTTCATCTAAATTGGTGAATGCAACAAATCATCAAGTAGAATTTGACAAACTAAAAAACAAAATTAATTGAGAAAAACTTTAACTTTTTTTAAACATCATTTAATATAATATCATTAACAGAAATGGTAATATTACATCATAAAACTCCTGATATAAATTTAAAAATTATCATTATGCTACACATAAATTAGATAGATCTATTATGGATTGCCTAAACATATAACTCTCACATAAAGAGATATAAACAACTTCATGATGGGAGACTATCCCAATCGGAGATCACTAATCCCATTAAGGATAGAAGTCCTATCGTCGTGTAGAAAGGTCCAAAACAACCCTCATGTAGGGAACACAAACTACATCACAATACTAATTCTTAGCTTCCTCTACCTTTTATAGATTTAACCCTATCAAACTTCACCTAACCACTAACAACAGTTTTAAAACAAATACAACGCCACAAGTAAAATAATATAAAAATTAAGACTTTAACCACTACACATGGCGATGCAGTTGTTCAACAATAATGGTCAAAGAAGCTTTGAGTGCTGCTGATGGTTACTTTGCATTGATAAAGAATCAAGTTTGGTTGCTAATGATCTATGGCTGGAGAGAAAGCAAGAACGGGTGAAAACAGTGACAACACTCTGACAAAGACATGGATGGAATATGTGGTTACTCAGTTGTCATCAAAAGCCCCAAAAAGAGCATCAGATAAAACTGTTGGAGTTGGTGCTTATGTGCCATTCCAATACTTATGAATATTAAATTATCTAATATTTATAAAGGAAATATTTCGTATAATCGTTAATACAATATAAATACATAGTACATCACTTTTTACGGTATAGACATTGTATAATCTGAACGAGTTCAGATATGATCTAAAAGAGTTTAGACTAGTGTTAAGATTCAGCAAAGCTAAGAGTTATAAATGCTAACAGTTAGTACTACTAAGAGTTAGTAGTATATAAGAGTCAACCAGATCTAAAAGGTTAGATCATTGTCTGTAATAGGACAAAGACCTAAGGGTATACCAGTAATAACATGGTTGCAAGGAGTTGCAATAGGTGCTAGAAGATGTCATTATGCAAGTATGTCCTCAAACACTATGTTCCTAATCTACTTCACCGATGCAGGTCTATCGGTGGATCCATTTTATAAAGATTAGTGTATGTTATATCTATAGGGTATAGATGGTTGTTCTTAGCCAATCATGGGCTTACCAAAAGTTTGTATATGCATACGGGTATTCAGTTAGGACTAAATGCTGAACAGACTCACTAGGATGCCAATAAACATCCTATGAAATCATCAATAGTAAGTCCTCTCGAGTTGAGTAGTATACGTGGTCCTTTGACTTGAGTGTCACGGTAGACTTGTAAGTGATCCACCATACTTTGGCTCCACGCATGTCACAAACCTTTCATGGTGTGACCGCTGGGTATGGTCCGATGCTTATGGAGTCTGGTGTGTACAGATATGAGATCCATCAGCTCTCATAGAAGAGTAGTATATCCAAATGCTCCAAGATTGTATTTAAGTAAATCTCGTGGCCATGAGTACTAACCCGGGAAAGTTGTTTCCCAAAGGGTTGAATAATATAGCAAAGGTGTTTGTATATATTGCTTTGAAAATACAAATCTAGAGATAAACTCATGAATAGGCATACGGGGATTTGACGGTGTTGATCTATATCCCTACATATCCAGGATATACATGATAAAGGATTATATTTATGTGCTGTGACCTCAACTTATATGGTTTAACACGCTGATTTGTAATATCTGTGACGTGTGCGTGGGGCATCGATCACAAACTTATGAAATAGTTCTATTTGACGAATCGGGCATGAACCTAGAGAGTCTCACAATATAAAGTGTACTCTTTGTGCACTAGGGCAGCATACTGGATTAAATTATTCAATCTAGTAATTTTCAGCAGAACTGAATATTTGTTTCAGGAACCCACGGAATGCACACGTGTCAGTACATAAGTTAAAAGTAGAATAATTAGTTAATAATTATTATTGACTAATTAAATAGTGACACATAGCACATTGTGAGCCTTCAGTTAATTTGGCTCAAGTATTGGGTAAGGTGGGACATATGTTGGGTTGATTAAAGGCTTAAGGGTTATTTCCATTTAATTGATTATTTAAGTATTAAATCATTTAAATATTTGTTCTCACTTAAGAGTTAAGTGATTAGTTAAGTTGACTAGAGTTAATTGTTACCTCATGGTTAAATTCAAAAATTAAATATTTTATTGAGGACTTAATTGCTAAATAAAATGAGATTTTATTAAGCAAATAATTAAGTTAAAGTAAATGTTACTTAAAAGGAAAATTAGTTGAAACCTTGAGAACTTGAATGATATTTCTCTTATCAAAGACAAGAGTTAGCCGCCCATTATATTTTGTCCAATTGTTGAACACATATTTGGTTTATTTGATAAACTATATTTATTTTAATAATAATATATTAATCAAAAGCTTAGATATTTCATATTATTATTACATTTATATATTCATTTGATGAATATTAAATGCAATAGGTGGCATGCCATGATGAGTGGTTGATTTTCAATTCATTTTGATCTTGTAACAAACAAAATGATGAAAGCAAAAAATACAAAGTGGTTGGGCATTTAATTGTAGTGGTTGCCTTTGCATTTTTTTTTTTGTCTTTAAAAATAATAGAAGGAGAAGAAGAAAGCTCTAGGTGTGGCTCTCGGCTATAGAGGAAGAATAAGGTGAAAATGTTTTTCATTTTCTCCTTTAAAGCAAAAAAAGATGGCCACCAATTTTTGAAGGTAAGTTGAGTTGTTTTTGTTTTAAGTTTTTAAGTGTTAAAAACAACAATAACTTGATTGCAAAAATTGTTTTACTATTCATCTTCTTCTCCTAAATAAAAGGCCATTATTGTTGCATTTGAATTATTTGTTTTTATGTATTTAAGTGTTGAATACATCAAAAACAAAATGAATATAGTCTAAGTGTTAGGCTATAGGGATTAAGAGTTAATCCAATGGTTTAAGTGTTAAATCGGTGCTGGAAATAAATAGGTTGCTATTATAGTGACTCAAGTCGACCAAGTTGAGTTCTAGAACTGTCAATAGGTCATCTTCATGCGGTATACCAGCTACAATCTATTCCAAAGGCTTGACAGGTGATATTATCAATCATTAGTATTAATTTGATTAATTGTTTTATATTTTGTTCATTATTGTAATGAATAAAATTTATTGTGTTTATTTTAGAAATTTTGATTTCTAGCTTCCGTTGCATTTATAATTTGTATATATATATATATGTCTTAGATGCATATGTCTTAGATGCATATGTATACAAATTATAAAATGGACACGTATACCACATGCATATATATATATATATATATATATATATATGTCTTAGATGCATATGTATACAAATTTTAAAATGGACACGTATACCACATGCATACACCCAATAGGTTTAGGTTGTAAACCGGCACCCCAACAAAAATAACAAGTCATCGACTAGTCGGCAAGACTCGTTGAATATCAGTTGTTGGAGGTTAGACTTTCACAGCCAAACCTCATCGACGAAACTAGAAAGCACTACAAAAAGTGAAGTACAACACTGAAAAAATAAAAGCAGAAGAAGCTAGCAAAGAGATGGAGAATGAAAGAGCCAGTGAAAGAACAAAACCAAAGAAAAAAACCAAAAAGAAACCTAGAGACACATATAGGGTTTTGTTGATAGTTTTTTAGCCACCGAAGAGGAGTCCAAAAGCCTCCTTTCTAGTAAGGGTGGGTGGGTAAAGTGGTTGGCAACTAAGATTTATTAATATTTTGAGAGAAAAGTTTTGAGAGATAAAGAAGAGAGAGAAGAACTTTAGCTTTAAAACTTTAGCCTTAACACTTAAAGACCTTGAATGTTTATTATCAATAATTTGAAGAGTGGTTGAAATGGAAATAAGTTTCTACCATAAATTATAATAATGCTAAGCTTTAACCTACTTGACAAAGAACTCCAAAAAATTCAAAAATAAAAGGAAACCTAACTACTTGAGCCAAACTAAATTTTTATTTAATCAGAAAGTTGGTAAAAGGCAGATGCTAACATCAAATAGAATAGCACTATCTATGTATTTCTTATTAAAGTTAATATCTTATTCAGTCATTGTTAATTTAAGATATTTTTTAATTTAGAATATTCTCTATCTTTTTAATTCTTGTATTATAGTTGTAATCTTTATGGATTAATTCTTTCTATATAAGCAAGGGACTGAATGTCTATATAAAGGTTACATTTTGTTGTTATTATTTAGAGTGGAAATACAAATACTCCAATTTTTTTAACATTGTATCACAACTTCAGTTTTAATTTATCTAATATGATATCAGAGCATGTCAAAATCAAGGTTTATTCATAGATCAAACTATTTCATAACTTAAGTTAATTTTTTATCTCTTTATTTTTTGTGATTTGTTTTTTTTCTCTCTTCAGCATCCAAATCTACCCCTGTCGTTATTCCCATATCCCATCCACCATCAGCCATCACATGCCACCCATCACTATAGTCCGTCATGGTACTCAACCCCATGCCAACAAACAAACATCATCATTGAAGGCAAAAAGAGCTAACCAACAGTTTTCGACCATGGCCACCTCTATCACATCGCCGGAATTGAAAAATTTAAAGACAAAACAATGATCTATCTGCCTCTCAATTTGTCACTTCTAAGCCTTACTGTTGATCACTAAAGGCACCATCACAATTAAAAAAAAAATCTCTAACAGTCAAACTTTACTACTTATCATTGCTCAAATTAGCTAGAATCTCGTTGGATCGACAACTAAGCAACAAACAACTCTACTATTCCATTCACAATCATCATCCAAGATTGGCTTATGCCATGACTTTCAATCAATTTTCCATCATCCAATCTTTAAATATTTAACACTCATTAGTGATCTTCATGATCACCAGTCATCAAAAAATTGAACCATAAACCAGGAGGGTCTTTTTGCTAATGACTTATCAGGTCATATTGAATTTTTTTACAAATTAGGCACTTTTTGAAATTACATATAAATTTAGGTAAAAGCTAAAATTTTACATAAATTTAGAGTAATGTTGTAATTTTATATAAATTAAGGGTAGATTTACAACTTTAAAATTATGGGTAAATTTAGTTTTTTGAAAGTTATGAGAGCTTTTTCTAGTATTTTCCATGGTGCATCAAATTCAAGTTCAATTTCTTCCAGTGCTATTGAATTTTTTTGAGGGGTTTTAGGTTAACAACTTTGTCATTTTAGCTCAAATAAAATTTTAGAGGTTTTTAATTTGTTGGATAAGCCACAAGATAAAAATTTAGTGTTACAACTCATCATAAATTCTAATAGTTAGTAGCTTTTGGTCTCTTCGCTTTTCACTTATGGTTTCTTGACAACACCAAGAAGTTTTTTGTTCTTTGCATTTTTTGGCTGTGATTTTAGTATTAACGCACTTACCCTTACAACAATTATTACCAATCTCTCTATTAACGTGTTTATACTTACAGTGGTTGATTTTCTTAATACACTTATCACTCTCCAATAACATTGCCTCTCTTCGATAATGATTGCCACCTCTGGTAACAGTTGTTTCTCATGCGTGCCATTCGAAATTTATTATTCAATAATTTGTTTTTTTTATTTCAGTTTGCTTCTTACTTCAATTTACAAACTCAAATTATTTTTTCCCATCTTGAGTTTAAGGATAGTATTAGAGTTAATATCTTATTTAGTCATTATTGATTTAGGATATTTCTTATTTTGTCAACTTTTACATTATAGTTATAGTTTTTATGTTTAATTCTTTCCATGTGGACTAAGAATTTAATGCTTATATAGAGGTCACTTTTTATAGTTATAATAAAAAAGTATAATTTAGAGTGAAAATACAAAGATTTTAATTTTTCTAATATATGTATCAAAACTTCAATTTTAATTTATCTAACATATTTTTTCCTTATATAAGACGATCACAAAAGTTAAATCATTACATTGTGGATAAAATGTTAATGAGAATAAAGCTTGTGCGTGGCTAGGCCACAATAAAAAAATAAAAACCCATTGAGATTTGAGAAATGAAACAAACCTTAGGAATATAGAATAATGCTCAACTTTAATGCAAATTGACATACAACTAAAACAAAACTATTTTTTTTTTCAAATATTAAGTTATAATTATAGTGAATAAGCTTAAAAATTAATTTGAAATATAATTTTTGATGCAATTCAGAAAACATTGATCTACAAAAAGTTACTCAGCTATAATAAGATAGAAATATTTCATATTTTTAATGTTGAAATTGGCTTATATGCCAATCCCACATTGGTGGGAGATGGCATAGGGGTGGCTTGGTTGGGCTTATATAATATAAGACTCTCTTTGTTTTTTGTTGTACTTTTAGATAATTCTCTTCTCTCCGCTCAATTTGTGGGATCTCTTTATAAAAACCTTATAATTCAATAGTTTTATTTAAGCCCTTGAAGTTTGTAAGAGTTCAATTTTTCTCTTTATTTTTTGGGTATTTGTAGTAATACCATACTGTTTAGGTAATTACAGTATTGGTCCTACTATTTAGATATTTGCAGTTTGACCCAATAGTTTGAGAATTTGTATTGTGGCCCAAAAACTTTGTAATTTCTCTTAAAGATATTGTATTTCTTCTAACGGTGCTCGAGGATAAAAGTAACATTACCAAATCTTGTTAAATTTGGTGTTCTTTCTATTTTGCATATTGTGTTTGATGATTGGTTTTCTCATTATGGTATTATATTTCATTGCTAGCATTATCGATTATGTTTTGGTTATCTAAAAATTGTATTCCACATAATAATTGGTAATAGTGTTAATTATTGTTTTAACGCTTCTGGCGCAACAAGTGGTATCAGAGCCTCAGGTTTAGGACAGTGAGTGGCTATTTTCTGTTGAGCACTTACTATTATTCTGAGTTGTTCAATTTGGATTACTAGTTGTTGAATATAATTATTTGGTGGAGCTTGGTTATTTGTGATATTATATATCGAGCTCATTTGTGTGAGGCAGTTATGGCATCATCATCATCTATATTGATGAAGACAGTGACAGTATCTAGTGCAAAAAGAAATATGGAAAATTTTGACAGTCGAAATAATTTTGGCTTATAGCAGAGTGAGGTGTTGGACGGATTGTGTCAGTAAGATTTGGATATAGTTCTAGAAGAAACAAAACCAGAAGGTATTAAGGAGACAGACTAGAACAGGCTTAATATAAAAGCTTGTGGGTTGATTCATTTTTGTTTGTGTAAAGAGCAAATGGATCCGTTCATTAGAGAAAAGTCTATCGGTGCATTATAGAAGGCTTAGGAGAATAAATATATGAAGAAAGGCAATGAAAATCAGCTCTATCTATTGAAGAGGTTGTTTTGTCTTCAATTTAGACCAAGTATGAGTATCAGTTCTCATATTGATGAGTTTAATAAGTTAATTGCTGGTTTATTAAATTTAATGGAAACCTTTAAAGATGAAATAAAGGCTATATTGTTGATTGGTTCTCTTTCGGTTGAATTAGATCATTTATATACTACTCTCATCAATGGGAAGAATAAACTATCATTTGAAGAAGTTTGTTCTTCTTTGACAAACTATGAAATTCATAGAAAGGATCAAAGAGAACATAGAAATGAGTCAATAGAAGCATTGACTGTGAGAAGGTGTAGTCAGAATAAAAAATTGAGAAAAAAGGGAAAACCTAAGTCGATGGGTAAAGTAGGAAAATATGAGTATGTCTTTTGTTGGGAGAAAGGGTATTGAAAGAAAGATTGTTTGAAGTTGAAAAAGAAACAAAAAAGACATATCTGTTTCTGATGCATGTGTTGTCGACTGCAAAAATGATGATAATGTGTCAGATTTTGGTTTAAGTGGTCATTCATCCAATTCTAGTTCTGAGGAGTAGATTATGGATTCAAGTTGCATTTATCATATGTGTTAACATCGGGAATGGTTCTTTAATGTCAAAGAGCTTAATAGTAGAGTTGTATATATGGACAATAATAATAATTGCCATACTGCTAGATAAGTTCAACACAATTGTGAAATGATAATGGATCAACTAGAATTCTAAAAGATGTTCGGTATATACCAAAGTTAGAGAAGAATCTTATCTCTTTGAGAGTCTTAGAATCTAAAGGTCGTAATGTGTCTATATGAGATAGAATTCTGAGGGTCACTTCAAGCGCTCTTGTGACTTTGAAATACATTAGGAAGAACAACTTGTATTACTATAATAGTAGTACAGTGATTGAATCAGTAGCCATAGTTTCTGATAATGATACAGATTCAGATATCACTAGATTATGGCATATGCGGTTGGGGCATGCGGGTGAGAAAACGTTATTTAGTTTAATAAAAATAGGCTTATTGAAATATGCGAAGACCTGCAAGCTATATTTTTGTGAGCATTGTGTTTTGGGAAAGTAAAAGAGAGTGAAGTTTAACACCGCTATCTATAATACTGAAGAAATTCTTGATTATGTTTACTCGATGTGTGGGGACCTTCTCAAACTACATCTATGGGAAGCATGCGCTACTATGTTATTTTTGTTAATGACTTTTTTAGAAGAACTTGGGTGTATGTTTAGAAATCTAAAGATGATGTACTTAGTACTTTCCTTAAATAGAAAAATATGGTTGAGATACAAACTGGCAGGAAGATCATGCATCTCAGAATAGATAATGATGGTGAGTATTACAGTGATCATTTCTTGAAATTGTGTTAAGATAAGGGTATTATACGTCATTTTACTGTAAGAGGTACACCACAGCAGAATGGGGTGGCAGAACGCATAAACTGGATATTACTGGAGAAAGCTCAGTGTATGTTATCCAATACTGGATTGGGCAAGGAGTTTTGGGCTGAGGTTGTGATCTATGTATGTCATCTCATTAATCATCTATCGTCAGTTACTATTGGTGATAGAACTTCATTGGAGGTTTGGTCTAGACAACATGTTTCTGATTATGATTCTTTACATGTATTTGGTTCCACTGCATATTATCATATGAAATATTCGAAGCTAGATTCTAGAGCCAAGAAAGCAATTTTCTTAGGATTTTCATTAAGAGTGAAAAGATATCATCTTTTGGTGTCTGAGTTCCAAGAATATTGTATCTAGTAGAGATGTAACATTTGATGAGTCTTCTATATTGAAGAAATCAGAAAACCAGACAACAGTGAATAGTACTTTATAATAAGTGGAGCATACTCAATAAAATATGGAGTTAGAAACAACTATATTAAACCCGGTTAGATCTGTAGAGATAGATAATGGTACTCTTATGACAGAATTTTTTTTGGAGATGATGGAGAAGGTTTTACTCATGAAGCTCAATAGAAATAAGAATCTATTCTAGTAAATAGGCCAAGATGTGAGATTTAAAGACTTGTTCGATTTGTTAATATGGTGGCCTATACACTTTCAGTTGTAGATGAAGATGTTCATTTCACTTATAGAGAGGCATTCAGCTATTCTGAAGTTAATCAGTGGAAGATAGTTAGGAGACAGAGATGCAATCTCTTCAAAAGAATGAAACTTGGAAGCTAGCTCAACTACCGAAGGGTAAGAGGGCAATGGGTGCAAATAGGTATATACAAATAAAGATGAATTTCTTGACAAGAAAGATGCCCGCTATAAGGTAAGGTTGGTGGCTAAAGGCTATGCACAGAGGGAAGGAATTGACTACAATGACGTATTTTCTTTACTTGTCAAAGATTCTTCCATTAGAATTTTATTGGCCTTAGTAGCTCAGTTAAATATGGAACTAGTTCAACATGATGTAAAAACTGCATTTTTACATGGTAACTTGGAAGAAGAAATCTATATGACTCAGCTAGAGGGATTTTAAGTTATTGGTAAGGAAAAATTAGTTTGCAAACTGAAAAGATCTCTTTATAGTTTGAAACAATCACCGAGACAGTGGTATAAGCGGTTTGATCGATTTATGATGGGTCAGAGGTACACAAGAAGTAAATTTAGTCATTGTGTGTATTTTCAGAGGCTACGTGATGGTTCTTTCATTTATCTACTCTTGTATGTCGATGACATGTTGATAGCTTTACCGAATGTCAAAGAAATTAGAAAATTGAAGACTTAGTTAAACCGAGAGTTTGAGATAAAAGATTTGGGTGAAGCTAGAAAAATACTAAGCATGGAGATTAGAAGAGATAGGGAAGGAGAAAAATTTTGTTTGACTCATAAGCAATATATGAAGAAGGTATTACAATGTTTTGACATGTCAGAGGAGTCAAAACTGGTACCCCACTTGCTCCTCATATAAAGATCAGTGCATCTTTATCTCCTAGTTCAGATGAGGAACGAGAGTATATGTTTTGAGTTCTATATGTTAATGAAGTTGGTAGCCTAATGTATGTTATGGTGTGTACAAGACCTGACATTTTACAAGCAGTTAGAGTAATGAGCATGTATATACAAGATCCTGGTAAAGGACATTAGTAGGGTGTGAAATGGATTCTACGGTATTTACTGAAGACCGTAGATATTGCCTTAGTCTTTGAAAGAGATGATACATATAATCAATGTGTTGTTGGTTATGTTGATTCTGATTATGTTGGTAATTTGGATAAACATCGGTCGACAACGGATTATGTGTTTACTCTTGCAAGAGCACCAGTGAATTAGAAGTCTACTTTATAGTTACAGTTGCTTTGTCTACTATAGAAGCAGAGTACATGACAGTTACAAAGGCTATGAATGAAGTTATTTGGTTACAGGAATTGTTGGATGAGTTAGGAATTAGTCAAAAAAAGATTTTTGTTTATTCTGACAATCAGAGTGCTTTCATTTAGCGAACAATCCAATGTACCATGTTTGAACAAAGCATATTGATGTTTGGTATTATTTTATGTGGGAGATCTTTAGTGAATGAAGAATCTTACTTCAGAAGATTAGAATTCTTCATTCACTAAAGATTAGAACTACCGAGAATTTTAGATATATTGACTAAGGTGGTAACAGTGATCAAGTTCAATCATTGTTTGGACTTGATTAATATAGTTCGAGTTTAATAGTGTTATTTGGTGCAAATTTGGAGGCAATGCATTTGGATAGAGAATTTTAAAAAAAAAGTGAAATTTTGTGGAGGATTGGCATATTCGTCAAGGTAGAGATTTGTTAAAATTGGCTTATATGTCAACTTAAGCCAATCCCATATTGGTGGGAGATGGCATGAGCGTTGTTTGGTTGAGCTTATATAAGATAAGATCCTCTTTATTATTTGTTGTACTATTAGATAATTCTCTTCTCCCTGCTCAATTTGTAAGATCTATTTATGAAAATCTTATAATTCAATAGTTTTATTTAAGCCTCTGAATTTTGTAAGAGTTCAATTTTTTCCTTTAATTTTTGAGCATTTGTAGTAATACCCTATTATTTAGATAATTACAGTCTTAGCCCTACTATTTAAGTATTTATAGTTTGACCCAATAGTTTGAGAATTTATATTATAACCTAAAAACTTTGTAATTTCTTTTGAAGATAGTGAATTTGTTCTAATGGTGCCTGAGGACGTAAATAACATTATCGAACCTCGTTAAATTTAGTATTCTTTCTATTTTGCATATTATGTTGGATGATTGGTTAGTTGGTTGTCTCCTTGTGGTATTATATTTTATTTTTAACATTATTAGCTGTGTTTCGGTTATCTAAAAATTATATTCCACATATAATTAATAATAGTATTAATTATTATTTAAACGCTTTTGGCGCAACAATTAATCATGAAGCTGGAACTCGTAAACTACCTAAAGCAATGACCCAAGCTAAATGAAAATCCAACTTAACCCAACTAAAATCTATTAAATCATAAAAGCCAGATGCTAAAATGATAGGAAAACAACCTTAATTTTCACATACTTATTCTGTATATATAAGACCATCATAAAAATAAATAAATAAAATTAAATCAATACCTTGCGGGGAAAAGGTTGTTGAGAAATAAGATAACGCATGACCTAGGGCACAATAAAGAAACCCCATTGAAAAATGAAACAAACCTTGAGTAAAAGAAAACAAAGGAATATGGAACATTTAGTTTTCAAATTCATATATACACTAGCTTAGCTAGCTAAACTAGCCAGAGAACTCACATGCGCCTATTTGCCCCCTTGAAATGCAACAACAATGACAATGTAGCAAGAGAGAGAAGAGAATGTGGGAGATGAAGTAGCTAGTAATTAAATAAATAAAATTAAATCAATATCTTGTGGAGAAAAGGTTGTTGAGAATAAGATAGCGCATGACCTAAGGCACAATAAAGAAACTCATTGAGAAATGAAACAAACCTCGAGTAAAAGAAAGCAAAGGAATGTGAAACAATTAGTATTCAAATTCATATACACACTAGCTTAGCAAGCTAAGCTAGCTAAAGAAGACACATGCGCCTATTTGCCCCCCTTGAAATGCAACAACAATGACAATGTAGCAAGAAAGAGAATGAGAATGTGAGAGATGAAGTAGTTAGCAATTAAAAAGTAAACAATTAAATAATTTATAAAAGAAAAAGGGGAGAGAGAGTGATCGATCTTTCATGTTTAGAAAAAGCTGCAAAGAGGAAAATTCCCACTTTCCTTGTATGTAAAAAATGGCAAACGACCACAAGATCAAAGAGGGAGGGAAAAAAAAAAGATGAACAAGCACCTTATTAAAAATGGAAAAATAGGGTTTCAAATTTGAATGATCGACATTTATCGTGTAGAGTGCTAACAAGGAACAAGTGTGAGAATCACGTTGTCAGAGCAACATCGTGGGGTCTCTTTTTCTTTTTTCTTTTTTCTTTTTTCTTTTTTTCCCTTCTCTTTCTATTTGGGTTTTTAGTGTTTGTTTCGAAGTGATTGTCTCACGGTTAGATTCTTCTCCAACAATATCTGTTACTATATTTATTTTTTCTCAAACACCATTTCTTCTTATATCATATTATTTCATTTTTATGCGAGTATGTATTAAATTTATAATAACTCAGTCGGTGCTTGCTTACTCAATCGGCCTGACCCGGGCTTCTCTTAACTTCTTCTATACAAGTGCCTCGAATTTCACAAAAACACGTTGACGCACGCATCTATTAAAATTACGATGATAAAAACTACTGTAAACAGTCATGTGCTCTGCAGCTTACTTTCTTTCTCTTCCTTTTGTCGTCGTCTCTCTTTATATGATTTAAAAAAAATACTATATAAAAGATAATAGTTACAAGGAGGGCTTCCAGTCCAGCCGTCCAGCTGATTGTGCCATACAATTAGTTATTTTAATTATGGAATTAATTCAGTAACTGAGATTTGATGATATTTACTTATAGAATAAATAAATTAAAAAATATTAAAAACTATTAAATATAAACACACCTCTTAAAATTAAATAATTAACAAAATGTTTCTTTATAATATTAATAAATTAAAGATAATATATTAAATTATATGTTATAATTCTGATTTACATTTTAATTTTAATAATATTAAATATTATAATTCTATTTTTATTTTTATTTTTAATTACATTAAATCTTATAATTCTGATTTTAATTTTAATTTCAATTATATTAAATATTATAATTTCAATTCTAATTTTATTTTAATTAGGTTAAATAATTTTAATTTTAAATTTAAATTTAATTTTAAATTTAAATTTAATTTCAAATTTAATTACGTTAAATGTTATAATTTCAATTCTATATTTGATTTCAATTACGATAAATGATACAATTCTAATTTCAATTATGTTAAATGTTACAATTCCAATTCTAATTTTAATTATGTTAAAATGTTATAATTTCAAATCCAATTTCGATTTCAATTACGTTAAATGTTATAATACAAATTTTAACTTCGATTTCAATTACATTAAGAGTTATAATTGCAATTCCAATGTCAATTTTAATTACATTAAATGTTATAATTTTAAATTCGATTTTAATTTTATTTACGTTAAAAGTTACAATTCTAATTTCAATTATGTTAAATGTTATAATTCTAATTTCAATTCTAATTCTAATTTTAATTACATAAAATATTATAATTCCAATTTCAATTTTATTTACTTTAAAAGTTATAATTCAAATTATAATTTCAATTACGTTAAAGTTATAATTCCAATTCCAAATCCAATTTAAATTTTAATTAAATGTTTAATGTTATAATTCTAATTCCAATTCTAATTTTAATTACATAAAATAATATAATTTCAAATTCAGTTTTAAATATGTTAAATGTTATAATTCTAATTCTAATTTTAATTTTGATTACCTTAAACATTATAATTTCAATTTCAATTTCAACTTGAATTACGTTAAACGTTATAATTTCAATTCTAATTTTAAACTCAATTTCAATTACCTTAAATTTTATAATTAATAATTTTAATTTTAATTTCAATAAAGTTAAATATTATAATTATAGTTCTAATTTCAATTTTAATTTTAATAACGTTAAATATTATAATTTTAATTCTAATTTAAATTTTAATTACGTCAAATCTTATAATTTTCAGTTCAATTCTGTTAAATATTATAATTTCAAATCCGATTTTAATTTGATATTGTATAATTGATTTATATTTTTAAAATTAAATTAAATTAAATGATGAAAAAATAATCTGTTACTGTTGCCGGAAACAGCGGCCGACCGATAGCCAGACGCCATTTTTCAGTGATATTTTGACAACAACAACAATCAAATTTTACATTATTGAACACCATTTTTCTTGATCTATATAATGGTGGGGTTATTTTTAACCAAAAAAATATCATAAGGGGCTAAATGTGGTATGAGGGGCAACTACAACCGCCGCCTGTCATCAAAAGATGGAGGCAGTGACTTGCACCACCCTCACCTATGGACAGAACGATCGCCGATCTATCCATAAGTGGAAGCGGTGCAAGTCACCACCCCACCGTTTAACAGCAAGTGACGAAGGACGCCTCCCCTTACCACCACATTTGGGCGTCTTGTGGTCTTTTTCTATTAAAAATGACTTTACTATTGTGTAGATTAAAAAAAATAGTCTAATAACGTAAAATATGATCTTTTTGACTCCAGAGACTCATCGAAAAACAGCAGCCAGCCACCGTCTCCTGTAACAGTTACATATTCTTTTTTTTAATGATTTATCATTTAATTTAATTTTTTGTAAAAATATTTTTAAAAAACTTACCAATTATATGATGACACGTGTTATTTTATGGCATGTTCCAAATTTTAATTTAATTGTGGTTAAATTACTTTTTTATATTTTCACCATTAAAACTAATGGTAAAAGTTGATAAGTTAGTTCAATTCTAATTTTAATTTCACTTAAGTTAAATATTATAATTTCAATTCTAAATTTAAATTTAAATATTTTATATTTAAATATTATAATTTCTAATCAAACTTTGATTTCAATTATGTTAAATTTTATAATTTTAATTTTAATTACGTTAAATAATTTTATTTTTCAATTTAATTACATTAAATGTTAAAATTCTAATACCAATTTCAATTTTAATTACATTAAATAATTCTAATGTCAAATTTAAATTTCAATTACGTCAAATGTTATAATTCTAAGTCTATTTTTAATTTAATTATGTTAAATATTTAATTCTAATTTTAAATTCAATTTCAATTACATTAAATATTATAATTTCAATTCTAATTTAATTTTAATTATATTAAATGTGATAATTCTAGTTTCAATTTTAAATTTAATTTTAATTAGATTAAATGTTATAATACCAATTTTAATTTTAGTTTCACTTACGTTAAATGTTATAATTTCAATTACAATTTTAAATTCAATTTCAGTCACGTTAAATGCTATAATTCCAATTCAAATTTTGATTTCAATTACGTTAAATATTATAATTTCAATTCTAATTTCAAATTTAATTACATTAAATAATTTTAATTTCGAATCAAATTTTAATTATGTGAAATATTATAATCCTAAATTAAATTTATATATGAATTACGTTAACTGTTATAATTTTAATTCTATTTTAATTTTAATTTCAATTACATTAAATATTATATAATTCTAATTTAAATTATAAGTAAGTTAAATAATTCCAATTCTAATCAATTTTAGTTACGTTAAATGTTATAATTTTAATTTTAATTTTAAATGTAATTTCAAATACGTTAAATGTTATAATTTCAATTCTAATTTAAAATTCAATTTCAATTACGCTTAATGTTATAATTTTAATTTTAATTTTAAATTTAATTTTAATTACGTTAAATTTTATACTTATAATTCCAAATCTAATTTTAATTTTAATTTCAATTGCATTATATATTATAATTTTAATTACGTTAAATGTTATAATTCTAATTTTAATTTCAATTTCAATTATGTTAAATGTTATAATTCTATTTTCATTTCAATTTTAACTTCAATTACATTAAATGTTATAATTTCAATTCCATTTTTAATTACGTTCATTATTGTAATTTTAATTTTGATTTCGTTAAATGTTATAATTCTAAATCTAATTTCAATTCCAGTTACGTTAATGTCACAATTTTAATTTCAATTTCAATTACGTTAAATGTTACAATTTCAATTCCAATTTTAATTATGTTAAATGTTATAATTTTAATTTCAATATATTGAATGTTATAATTCCAATATCAATTTTAATTATGTTAAGTATTACATATCCAAATTCAATTGCAATTTTAATTACGTTAAATATTATATTTAATTATAATGTCGATTTAAATTACGTTAATGTTATAATTTAAATTCTAATTTTGATTTTAATCACATTAAATGTTATAATTTCTTATCTAATTTTAATTACAATTACGGTAAATGTTATAATTTCAATTTCATTTTCAATTCAATTTTAATTTTAATTATATTAACTTTTATAATTACAATTTTAATTATATTAAATGTTATAATTCAATTTGAATTTTAATTCTAATTTTAATTACATTAAATATTATAATTTTAAAATAATTTTTTTTATTTGTTATGTATTTTAGAAATTAGAACTTGAAAAATTAACATAGTCCAATAAATGTCTTAAAAATTATAAAAATTTCTAAAATATTAAAACACTCAAAAAAAAAAAAGGCTAAAACCAACTAAAAATTCAATTGATCGCAATACAAAAGATTTTTTTTTAAGTAAAGAAGGCCAAAATATAACAAACATTTATTTATTTTATTTTTTCTATCTCTCTTAAAATGATTATACCAAATATAATTTTTTTAAAGGAATAAGATGAAATATATTATTAAAATAGAAAATATGTCAAATACAACCTTGAACATGGGTGGTTACCCTGAAAAGGTAAAACAACATGTACTTAAATGTAATTAGAATTAGAATTAGATTGGAATTATAAAATTTAATAGAATTGAAATTGAAATGATAATATTTAATCTAACTAAAATTAGAATTATAATTGGAATTATAAAATATAATGTAATTGGAATTGTAATTGTAATTATGAAATTTAATGTAATTAAAATTAGAATTAGAATTAGAATTAGATTTAAAATTATAATATTTATCTCATCCCTAGATTTCGGGTCAGATCAAACACTAAAAATAGGGTCCCTCATTTTTAGGAAATTTACTTGAAATAGAGAAGTAATGCTATCCCCGAAATCAAAGAATTTATTATGGAATAATTGTCCTTTAAATTATGAATTTTTATGATCCTATTTTATGATGGAATTTATGAGAAGATCGAGGACTTGTCTAAATATAATACATGCCTAAATGGGATTCTCGTACCACATATATATAAAGAAAACCCTTCATGGGAAAAGGGAGAGGCTACGCTCTCTTTTTGGTAGAGAATTCGACTCTCACAAGCTCTCTCTCAATTATTTTTTCTGTATATTTTATATTTTTGGGTGGACTTAAGCATCAGAGGGTTCTCACTAGCACCAAACTGGCTAGGCCATCACTGAATTTTCTATTTTACAATATTCGTCATTATGAATCCACGCGAAGAACAGCTATGGCGTGTTTGTTTCCCCAACAAAGATAAATTCAACTCATTGACGTGGAAGTCGTCCAGATTTTCAGGTCAACAAACGTAAATGAAATTGAATTTAAAAATAGAATTGGAATTATAACATTTAATGTAAGTGAAATTGAATTTAAAATTGGAAAGAAAATTATCACATTTATTGCAATTGAAATTGGAATTGAAATTATAACATTTAACATAACTAAAATTAAAATTAGATTTGAAATTATAAAACTTAACATAATTAAAATTGAATTTGAAATTAAAATTAGAATTATACGATTTAACCTAATTGAAATTAAATTTAAAAATTAGAATTTAAATTATAATATTTAGCGTAATTGAAACTGAATTTAAAATTAGAATTAGAATTAGAATTATAACATTTAACGAAATTAAAATTAAAATTAGAAATAAAATTATAACATTTAACGTAATTAAAATTGAAATTAGATGTAAAATTATAATATTTAACTTATATTCCCACTAACTGTTGTATGTTGCCTCCACTTAATATACAATAGGGCAAATAGTGGAAACATTTAGTATATTAAGTGGGAACATACAGTATATTAAATGAGAATATTTAGTATGTTAAGTGCGAAGATGTAGTATATTAAGTGAGAACATGTATTATATTAAATAGGAACATTTAGTATATTAAGTGCGAACATGTAGTATATTAAGTGAGAATATTAAGCATGTTAAGTGGAAACATGTAATATATTAAATTAAAACATGTAGTATTAAGTGGAAACATAAATAATGTTGTTTATGATTAATTTATTTTTATTTTTTGTAGCATATATGAAAATCATACGTATGTAGAACACTCATAAATTTGGAACCCCTTATATTAAATCACATATTTTAAGTGGTAATCGACAACACGCTAAAAATATAAAAGTGGAGATATGGGCCATTTTTTAGGCGAAAATAGCAAATAATGAGAACATATAGTATATTGGGTGTGAACATTATGTAGTATATTTAGTGGGAACATGTTGTTTATTAAATGGAAACATATAATATACTAAGTGGAAATATATAGCATATTAAGTGGGAATATTTATTGTATTAAGTGATAACACGTTGTATATTAAGTTGGAATATGTGATAACACGTTGAGTAGGAACATATAATATATTAAGTGAAAATATTTAGTATATTAAGTGAAAATACGTAGTTTATTAAGTATGAATATTTAATATGTTAAGTGAGGACATATAGTATATTAAGTGGGAATATGTAGTATATTAAGTGGGATTATTTAATATATTAAATGAGAATTCCAGTTTCAGTTTTAATTTTAATTACGTTAAATATTATAATTTCAATTCTCATTCCAATTTCAATTACAATTACATTAAGTGTTATAATTTTAATTTCAATTTCGATTTTAATTACGTTAAATATTATAATCTCAATTCTAATTTCAATTTTAATTACATTAAATTTTATAATTGTGTATCCAGTTTCAATTACAATTACCTTAAATGTTATAATTTCAATTCTAATTTCAATTTTAATTATATTAAAATTTATAATTGTAATTCCAATTACATTAAATGTTATAATTCAATTTGAATTCCAATTCTAATTTTAATTACATTAAATATTATAATCTAAACTTAAAATATTTTTATTTGTTATATATTTTAGAAATTAGAACTTGAAAAGTTAAGATGGTTCAATAAATGCCTTAAAATTTTTAAAATATCTAAAATATAAATACACTCTTAAAAATATGCTAAAACCAATCAAAATCCTCAATATTATCCAATACAAAAATATTTTTTTTAAAAAAAATAAAGAATGCCAAAATATAAAAAGACATTGTGCCAATTCAGGACATGGGTCAATATAAGAATTAATTAAGTATAATCTTTCCATCTTCTAAACTTAATATTTTTTTATTTGGTGCACATTCGGTACATCTGACTGTTCCAAACAATCGGATGATGTTAGCTCACCTCCCTATTAGTTGACAAATGCAGCTGATGGAGGGGGTTAACCCATTATATTAATCATGATTATTTAGAATACCTATATAATATCATCATTTTATAATATGTAGCATTATTTTTAATGATAATTGTTAACTTACAAATTATGTATGAGTGGGGATATCTTAGATCTTTTGTTGGTGAAATGGGTAAAAAAAAAAAATGGAACACATGCTACGTTAAGTAGGATAAAACATACAACAAGTGTTTGATGTATTTTTGTTTCTATAATATAATATTAACCATGGTCATTTAGAACACCAATAAAATATCATCCCCTTATATTAATGTAACTGAAATTGGAATTGATTTTGAAAATATAATATTTAACATAATTGACAATGAAATTGAAATTGAAATTATAACATTTAACATAACTGAAACTGAATTTGGAGTTTAATGTAATTGAAATTGAAATTAACATAATTGAAATTGAAACTAGATTTAGAGTTTAGCAGAATTGAAATTGAAATTATAACATTTAATGTAACTGAAATTGAAATTGAAATTATATCATTTAATGTAATTATAATTGAAATTGGAATTAGAATTATAATATTTAATGTAATTAAAATTAAAATTATAATATTTAATGTAATTGAAATTGAATTTAAAATAAGAATTTGAATTATAATAATTCAACTCATTGAACTTTAATTTAAAATTAGACTTATAACATTTAACGGAATTGAAATTATAAAATATCCAAAATTGTAGGTGGGAACATTTAGTATAACATTTATAATTTCAAATCTAATTTAACATAAATTTTAATATTTATTTTATAATAGTTGTTATAATTTACGTTAAAAGTTACAATTTAAATGTTATACTAAACGTTCCCGTTTAATATTATATTTAGGTGGAAATTAAGTTCTAATTAATTATAATTTTAATTTTAAATTTAATTTTAATTTTAATTATGTTAAATGTTATACTAAATGTTTCCACTTAAATTATTTTTAAATTATGATATATATAATTAAAATTAATGTATATTAAGTAGGAACATGCAATTTTAATTATAATTAAAATTATAACATTTAACGTAATTGAAATTGACATTGGATTTAGAATTATTAATATTTAACGTAATTAAATTTGAAATTAAAATTAGTTTTAGAATTTTAAAATTTAACATAACTGAAATTGAATTTAAATTAGAATTGGAATTATAATATTTAACACAATTAAAATCGAAATTGGTTTTAGAATTATAATATTTGAGCTAATTGAAATTGAAATTAAAGTTTAAATTATAGCATTTAACGAAATTAAAATTGGATTTGAAATTATAATATTTTACGTAATTAAAATTAAAATTGGTATTGAAATTATAACATTTAACATAATTGAATATAAATTAAATTTAAAATTATAAAATTTAGTGCAATTGAAAGTAAAAAAATTTTGTATGTATTTTTTCTTTATTTTTTTATCAATTGTTATTATTAGAATAATATTTAATTTATGTTTCTAAACTTTTATATAAAATATGTTTTATTTATCAAAATAAATATTATAATAAGATTATTTTCTTTATTTTAATTTTATTTTTTGGACTTAATTGATTTTAAATTTATAATTATAATTTTATATATTAATTATATTAATATGGGAACCATTATGATAAAAATAAAATATGACCAGCAATACTTTATATTGCCGGTCATTTTTATTACGTTAGTTAGCTGGACTGTTGTCTATCCCTAGTTACTATCCTATTAAAATGTTTGCATGCAAATTTGTATACATGAATCTAGCAAATATTGTATCGCTTTAAAATTAATATAAATTTTTTTATTATTAAAGCATGTACAATTTGGCATTTTGTAAAATAAGAATGCATCTTAAAAATCTTCATTTAAGAGAGTTATATATTCTTAATTACAAGTAAACAGTTGAAAGAGAAAATTTTGCATGTTAAAAATACAAATACTGCATAATTTTAAAATAACGATGTGTTTTTTTTTTCTAAAGAAAATGTTATAATAGTAGACTTTTAAAGGATGCAAGCTCAAGTTACAGTGAAAATTAGATCTGACACATCCTTACATGTGGGCTAATAGCATCTAAAGGCTTCAAATTTATGTTTCATCACCAAAAACAAGTAAAACTCGACTCGATAATCTGGAGGTATTTACTAAATAGATTACAAAATATGTAAGTGCAAGGAGGTAGGTTTGAATTATGATTTTACTCTTTTCTAAATTATTATTGTAGAGTTTAAGCATGAATGTGAATCCTAATTCATCTTAACTTTCTCTAGATTCAATGCACCATGCATAGTTTCACGTACACATAAATTCTATTACGGATTTATTTCCATCACTTTATAAGTAAACTATTTTTAATCCATTATTCATTCAAATCACGTTCAACTCTAACTAATATAATTTGAGTGCATCCAAAAAGTATCCAATTACTCTTTTATTCATCTCAGAAACACTTTTTATACACTAATACCCCATTTTTTTCAATTAAACTTTGAGGATAGTTTTAGGGTAAGAAAGAAGACGAAGGTGTTACCATAGATTCTAAGAAAGTTTAGAGATTAAAGGATAATTTCCTAAGGTTCCCAAACCCAAGAATTTTTATAGTGTTGTTTGTAAAAAGTTCTTAAAACAACAAAACAAACATTTCCAGACAAAATTCCATAAAAAAATGACTAATTACGTTAATGACCATTCTTCTAACCCAGGAACACTGAGAATGGAGGCTCCAATGCTTTTGAATTAGCTAACCTAAGAAATGACATTTCCGCTAGCATAATGAACCTATTTTCAAAATTGATCAACCAAATAGAAGATTATCAAAAGAAAATTTTAGAATTTCAAGACAAAGTTATGATTCTGGAAGGAGGTGTAGAACCTAAAAGTTATATACCTGTTTTCAAAATTGATCAACCAAATAGAAGATTATCGAAAGATAATTTTAGAATTGCAAGACAAAGTTATGATTCTAAAAAGAGAACTGGATCAAGGCTACGATCTCTAAGATGAGCCCTCTCAGGATAATGGACACAAGCAAATTTCAAAAGTAAGGGTTCCTGACAAAACTCCTAAAAAAGGATGCATTTAAAACACAATCAGGGACCCTACCTTGAAACTTCCTAGAAATTGAGTGGTGAACATATAAAAGCCTAATCCTCAAGGAAGTAAGTGAAATATAAAAAAAGATGCACAAATTAGGATCATCTGAGGATAAAATGGCATTGGCAAGAAAAGTTAATCAAGATCCCTTCACTAAGGCAATCAAAATAGTAAAAGGACCACAAGTTCAACATGCCCAACTTTGAACAGGACCAAAGATCCTAAAGAAAATATATTTCACTTCAATTCAAGAATGATAATGCATGTATACAAAGACCCTTAAAGTGCATAACATTTTCCTCTAGCCTAAAGTTTCTTGCTAAAATCAGTTTCAAAAACTTAAGGAGAACTCAACTTTCTCATACTAAGAATTAACCTGATAATTCATTGCACAATATATTCAAAATAGAAAGAAGAAAAAGACAACTTCAGATTTTTTTCTCCATGAAACAGGCAGACAACAAATTAATTTGAAACTTTCTCAATAGGTTCAACAGAGAACTTATAGAGGTTGGAAGCTATAACTCTAAGATAGTAGCCCAAGTTTACAAGAAAGTAGTTAGACCATTCACTTTATACTATAAGTATTTGGTCTGAAAGAATTTTACTTTTTTTTAACTAATCAACCAAAAATTAGAACAACACAAAGAAGAAAAAGCTTTTGCAAAAAAAAAAAAGCTTTTATAATTATAATTGAGAGAGAAAATGGCTCTTCAGAAAAGAGGAACTACAAAAAGTAACCACAAAATAAAGACAAAGAGATAGTTCATAAGGTTTCTAAACTTAGGAATTTCAGTGATAGGAACAGAAAAATACCTCCCAATCAAATGGGAGCCATTAATAAAAAGAGACTAAGGAGACAGTTTAAACCATTAATTCTCATAAATATACTAGCTGAGAAGATACGAAAAAAAAATAAAGACTCTAGAATTTCCTATAATCCCTAAGCTATGGATGCATCATTATTGCAAATAGACAACACCAAACACTGTTCATTCCACAATGATTATAGGCACACAAACCAGGGATATTGGGCCCTGAGGTTCCAAATCCATATTCTAATAAAGGATGGACAATTATCTAAGTACAAACTTAAGGATGTACAATTATCTAAATATGATACATAACCAAGAGGGAAACCAATGAGCATAACAAAGAAAAATAGCAAAATCGAGAAAGGAATTCCAGTTCTCAACTTTATCCACAAATCTTCTTTTGATTGTTTTAAAATTAAAGGGAGACTTGTGGAACCCATAATAGAGGAAATCGATGAAAAAGAGACTCTAGTACTAGAGGGTCTCTAGAAAGATGGTCTCTTTATTAAGAACTCCATAGAAGCACTATTTACAAGAGTAGCCGTAAATTAATTTATTTGAACGTAGTACATGGCTGACCACCTGAGAAGGAAGGAAAAGATAAGGTGTAGGTTATTATTTAGGATAGCAACTTTTTCCATTATACAAGAACTTAGAGAACTAAAATTCTCCAAATAAAACTTGAATGATCTGATGATGCTATGCTTGGATCCACTAAAAATTAGCCAAAACATCAGCAAAACCATTATAAGAAAAATTCTAATGAACAGAGGCAACAATGCTAACATCTTGTTCTATGAAGCATTTAAAAGACTAAAACTCAATAAGAATGACCTTCGATAATATAACATAGAGCTAATAGCCTTCGAATAAGGTAAAATACAAGTTTAAAAAGTTATAACCTTATATGTCATAGTAGTCGCGAAGCTATTAGAAATTGACTATCTAGACATCAAAGCACCCGTAACATACAACTCTGTAGTAGGGCATTTCTGAATCCATTATATAGAAGTTGTCCCTTTGACCTTTCACGAAAAATGTGTTTTAGCTATTAGAAAAGGGATAGATGATATAAAGGGTAAACAAATCTAGGGGATGTAATGCTACACTAATTCACTAAAGTCAACTAAATACTCTTGGAATCGGGGAAGCAATAAAAACCTCATAAAAAGTAAACAAATAGACCAAGGGATAAGTTCCACCACCCATAGGTTGGAACCTCATTTTGAATAGCAATTACAAGATCGGTGGACGAAGGGACTTCCCCTAGAAAAGGAGTACTTACCTCTCAATACAGAAAAAATTGAGGAATTAATCCTCGATTGTATCACCCTCAATCATAAAGTCCTCATCGACACTGATTTGGTTAAAGAGGAGAGGGAAAGGATGATAAAACTATAGGTAAGAAACCAAAATTTCTTTGCTTGGTCCCACAAAAATGATAAAACTACTGGTAAGACATGGTAGAAGTCGACCCAAATGTCATGTGCCACAGATTAAACATATGTGAAGATTGAAAACTAGTAGGATAGAAACAGCGACAATTTACTCCTGAATAAAACCTAATCATAGGCAATGGAGTTGACAGGCTTTTATAGATAGGAAATTTTTTAAAATTGCCATTTTTTATAGGGTATTCTTTTTTAGCCACACATGAAATTTCTAATATTTTGTAAACAAAAGATATAAAATCAAATAGTTTTTCTCCTCTACTATATTTGTTTCTAAATTAAAATAATTCACCCTAAAAAAAGAACCCTCAAAATGCCCAAAAAAGTGCACACATTTCTCATAAAAAGATCTAAACAAGTGATTGCAAATTCTTGATAAATGGTCATCAAATACTTGGTAAGTTTCTCGAATTAAAGGTATATATGATGTAATAATCTTAGAAAATAAAATATTTTTGTAATATATGTGTTTAAAATAAGTACATTAGTTAAAAATGAGTGAAAATAATATAAAATGGTGTCAAATTGGTGCAAAAGGAGTAAAATAATAAATTTGGTGTGAAACTAAAGAGGCAGTTGTTGGTGGCATGCATTTCACTTAGCCCACGCTTAGCACACATAAGTAGCACTTTTATGGGCATTAGTACCCGCTAAGTGCGCTGCACATGTTATTTTTGCATATTGTGCACGGGTTTTCAAATTTGATCTTTTTTTCCCATTTTAATCACAATGTCAACAATTTTTCTTTTATTATAGATATCATGGAAAGTGTTTCAACTATTTTATACTTTGATGAAAGGTGAGAGAGTTCTAGTGACAGTGATAAGAGATATATCGAATTCAAGAATGTTGGTGTTTCAATTTCAAAGAATGTAAAATATAAGCACTATTTAGAAAATCAAATGCAGTATAAAGTGTCTATGAGAATTTACGTTAATGTAAAAAGGGTAAAATTGATACTAATTGCAATTGAAAACAGTAAGGATGTACAGTTTTAGTTAGGTCTCCATAAAAATATTTGATACCTTTATGTGTAACAGTTGATGTTTAAGCTCCCATATACAAAAGTAATATAGAGGTGCTCGTAAAAAATGAATAAGCATGCCCTAATCACTTCATGTCCGTGAATGGTAGTAACTAAATGAGTAGCATAGTGCCAACAATAGTAACAGTTATGTTTTCAAAAAATATTATAAATAATTATCATTATTCTCATTCACTGTTCAATGAAGACCCAAGTTATATGCTCTACTATAATGATGATGGTAATGTGGGGATAATGAGAGTAATGATGATGGTTATGAAATTATAATAGTACTGACGGAGATGATGATGGTAATGCTGATTATGAAACCGAAGCTGATGGACTGAATAACATACCAGAAGATGGACCATGTCTTGTTTCTAATAGTTCTTTTCATAAGTCACATGATGCGTATGTTTCGTATGCAAGAGAAGATGTGGCTCAGGCCGTAAACCCTTTTCAATTTATGCTTCTTGTACCACCATCAAACTTAAACATATTGGATAAGATATCATATACTAGACTTACAGAAGTGTTTGTGGAAAAGTTGTATGATAGCAAAGATGAAATTCATAAGGCTATGAGCATACTAGCAGTTAAGGATAATGGAGCTTTAAAATTCATAGTTCTATCAAAGATCTTTTTTAGGTGAAATTCAATGATGAGAGATGCAAGTAGAAACTATCAAAAAATGATACTTCTTAGGCATGATTTATAGTCAAACTATTATGAGTAATTAATGACTTTCAAAATCTAGTTTTTATATCCAAATGACACATAAATATTAAGAGGCCCATTTGAGGTATGTTTCCTAATACCTATATTGGGTTTTGCATCTATCATTTAAAGAGAATTTAGTAACAAAATATAAGATACTAATGAAAAAGAAGAAAAATAGGGTTTTTAGGCACTTATTTTGTTGTTATATGATACAGCTAAGTATTTAGAGGAGGACGTTAATATGGGAAAATATGCTCGATTAGTTGGTACATTTAAGAGATATGACATCATGACCACTAATATGCAGAGAGCATTAATGCAATTGCAAAAGATGCAAGATTTCTTCATACGACCACTTTGATTGAATAGATATGAGAGATAATGCAATAATGGTTTTATAAAAGACATGAAGTGAAAAAAGGTATGATGTCCTTTCCGACGACTTGGAAAAATCATAAAGTGATGAAGCATAATGATAAAGCTAGTCCAATGACAGTTCACTCAGTGGATAATTCATGATTTCTAGTGAATGACAGAAGTAAAAATAGAATAGTGGACATCATTGCAAAGTCAAGTAGTTGTCAAAAGTTTGACTTTTGGCATCTAACTTGTTCCCATACTATTATCATATACAGACATATGAGATTACAGTATGAGGGTCTTTATTAGGCTTATTACATGTTTGAGTGCTTAGTTCGTACCTATAGTGAGTCAATCCTTCTGGTTGGCCATTAGTTAGGTTGGATAGTTCCAGACAATTTGTGAAATATTGACATCCATCCTTCTATTGTACGTTAACAGGTAACAGGATGAAAGCAAATTCCATCTCAAGGGGAGGAATCATTAAATAAAGCTTGTATTCATTGTAAACAATATGGACATAACTGATAAACATGTCAAAACCTTCTTGCTTTAATAGCAACTGATGTATGATTGTTATTTTGGCTTAAGTTGTTTCAATGGAGTTGTATGTTTGTTTGTAAAACCTAAATTGATATTTAATCTCCATTCACTTGGTTTAATTTATTTGTTGTTTGATTTTTAAATTTAGTTAATTATATTCATTTACCAAAATTCTCGTAGAATTTTTCCTATTTTATAAACATTCTGAAACCTACAAATCATTAATAACATTTTTATACATTTTGCATAAACTATACATCATCTTACTATACATCCACAAAATACAAAGACAATGTATAGCTATAAAACACATATGCACAACTATATAAAATTTTGTCACATTTATACAAAATATCTGTATATATCTACCAAACATAATGGCAACAAATAATAATATAATATAATTACAACATCTATACATTATTTTGAGGCATAGGTCTATAAATCTATGGCTATCTTTTCTCTAAAAATAGTATTAGTCTTGGAGGTAAAATCAAATGGTCGATCCAACATTAGATATTCAATAAACATACAAGTGAAAACGCCATAGTTCCCAATTTGGACACTCTATTGAGGCACAACTACCTTTAAATGTATAGGCTTGAATGACGACATATCTTCAATACTTCTCTCCTAAAGGTAAAACATTTACAAGCCTAGATAAAATGACATAAGAATACACAAAAGAGTAATAAAAACTTATATTGCTTGGTTAGTATATGCATTAATGCTAGAATCATATAATGTAATCGTCTTATAAAGAAAATCAACCTCTGCTGCAAACTAATCCTTCTATTTATAGTTAATAGGAATATATATTTACACAAACAATTGTAGTTTTATTATGAACTAATTGTAGTCTAAACGAAAACAAAAAATTATTAGTTTATATCCATTACTTTATCTACCTCAACCCACAATTTTGCACCAAGTAAATCCTCATTTGCTCTTTGTTCATATGACAACAATGACAAGTTATATCTAACACTGTCTAGCACAAAGGCATTCTGTTGGTGTTCATATTTAAGGGACTCCTAAAAATCAAATATATGACCCTATTTTAAGATAATAATACCAAAAAATTTATAACATAATGTAAACAACAATCAAGGAAAAATAACTTACAATAAAAGATATATATATATATATATGCATATGTAATCATGCAATCCTGTGAGTATGCTTGCTCATAATTGCACTTATGTTGACAAACGAACTTTAGATACTTATTGATATGCTACAAAAGCCCACATAACATATATAAATATTGATATTATTAAGTTATATTTTTTTAAAAAAATAATGCCCTTACAAAATCATCAAGCCAATCAGGCAGAAGCTTATTAAATCATTTCTGATCAGCATTTAT
This sequence comes from Ailanthus altissimus, assembly GCA_946807835.1. NCBI lineage: Eukaryota > Viridiplantae > Streptophyta > Magnoliopsida > Sapindales > Simaroubaceae > Ailanthus > Ailanthus altissimus. The sequence goes on from OX327684.1 coordinate 12,775,160, forward strand.
ACAAGGTAATCTAATATACCCTTAACCATCCTGCATCCATGCTTGAAACTCTGTAGGCACGACTAAGTCTATCGGCTATTGTGGATCCACATCAAACTAAAGTCTATCAGTTGTTGTGGATCCACATCAAACTAAGAATCATCACATCTACTTATAATTCAACCGTTCTTTTTTTGAACTTCTTTCGAATGAGATTGGTATAAGGGGTGCGTTTAATACACACATCCTTGTACTGGCACCCAAACATGATCATCATTTGTATAGCAACATTAGATATAATTTGTACACTTGCAGGTTTCTCAGTTGCATGCTGTAGTTTGGCTACCATTGGTGCTAATACTTAGTAGCTGGAGTTTGAGTTTGAACGTCATCGATCATGCCTTCTCTCCCCTAAAACAAAACAATACCAATAAATATATTGTGTTGTAAAGAATATACAAAATCATTTTTAATGTACAAAATGTACTATAATCTGATCTACACCCTAAAAAATGTTAGATGATTGGAGGTACTACATTGTGAGACTCATCTAATGTAACACTATTTTTATAAGTACCATTTGGTCTTACAGCTTATCAATCTTCTTCTTAGGAATACTATACTGTGATAACGTTCCTAATCTAAACTATACATAGATATATACATAATTAATCTTCACAATGTATTATCTATCATTATCAAAAAGTGAATAAAAGAAAAAGTCATTAAATTATTGTACCATTACTTTAGATGTTGGCAGGGCTTCGAAGGGGTAGCCACGTTGAACATTCATATTATCCTCGAGGTCGGTGAATTGGACGTTCAACTTCACAATATTATCAATATTGAGATCCCTTCCAAATACTCCTGATGGGACACGCAACTTCACTATCGTGCGACAATCTTCATTCTTCTCATATTATCTCAACACTAACTTTCTATATGATCTAAAATCTATACAAAATTACAGAATTGTTTACTATTAACAAATATATATATATATATATCTGTGTTGTTTGTGTCTATATGTGTGTGTGTGTAAAAGTTGTTATAAGGTGTAAAAACATACCAAATCTTCATATTTTTTTAAGAGAATTTGTCCAACATTTATGAATACTAGAGTGCCCTTGCTATACCAAATCAGGAGGTGGGGAAAATGGTACCATTTTGATGTACAAACAATGATACATATATTAGAATTGCCTTGTAGATCCAAATCTGAGATAATAAAAAAGGGATAAAGATACTTTTACCCTTTGAGTTTGGCCTAATGGACAATTTTGCACAACTTAGATTCAAAATACCTAATTTCACCCCAATCTATTAATTTTTTCTATTAATTTAAACAGATTAAGTGTATTTTAGTATAATTACACATAAATTTTAATTTACACCAGCCTTTGTAATAGTGTTTAAAAAAGAAGCAGCGTCTATGGTAGCCGCCACTCTTCTCCCCACTTTTGTTATATCTTCGGTGCTCTATTGACAAATAAATTTTTTTTACCATCATATAAATCATGAAATGTTGGGTCCGATGATATCAAATTTGAGTTAAATAGCTATAAATCACCAGTGGCCACTTGACCAACGATTTATTAATGGTGGTGGTAGTAAAGGACCACTCGTCCCTATTTTGTGGTAGTGCTATGGTGGTTGCCACTATTCTCCCTACTTTTGGCACTTCTTTAATGCTCTATTGACTAAACAAATTTTACCATTACGAAAATCATGAAATTTTGAATCCAATGATGTCAACTTTAAGTTATACCACACACTAGTCACTAGTGGCAAAGGTGACAGTTACCACTTAGGGCCGATGGCTCTTTTTTTAGTTTTTTTTTAATTTTCATGTTTTATTTAATTTAATTTATTTTAAAATATTTTATTAAATAACATAAATCAATTATATGATAACATGTGTCATTTGTAACTTATTTTATTATGGCATGCAATATTATATTAATTTTTTTATTTAATTTTATATTAGGTGAATGGATGAGATTGTGCTACGTGTTCAAACACAGTGAAGTATCCAAAGTTAATATTCTATTTAAACTACAAAAAAATATATTCTATTTAAATTGACAAAAAAAAACTAACGGACTAAGATAAAATTGAGTATTTTAAATCTAATTGAGGTAAAGTTGTCGATTAGGCCAAACTCCAGGGGTAAAATTATCTTTATCCTTTAAAACAATAATTTTACATAAACAAACAGTAGTTTGAACATTTTCTGCACATTCAATGGAATAATGAATTGATAAAATTACTCACAAGATTGCAAGAGCAAAATTATACACACTATATGCTTCCTTTTTTAGCTACCCTATTTGTCCCTTTGCTTTAGGTGTCGTAGAGTACGAACCATATAATTGTGCCCAATGGATAGCAATTAAACTTATCTAGGTCAACCACAAGCCTAAGAACAAAATACTAAATCTCTCTACAATTTTCAAGCAGCACCGACGCATAATGGAAAAAATAAAACAGATACAATTTGATTGCATCTGCATCATCTTCTTCACTTAAATCCATCATACTAAACACACATGTAGTCCTTATAGGTCAAAATAATTTAAAAATATATATATTTATCATACAATCTATTTTTATATTTTTTATTCAACTCTCTAATTAAGGGATAATCTCTCATCCTCAACCCTATAATAAAATAAAAATCAAAATGGGAGAATCTAATGCACTTGTTGCATATCAAAAGCCACATTTCTTCATAGTTCTTGGTATGCACTTGCCTTAACAACACCTCATGTACTAACATACTTAAAAATGAGATATCTTGCGCGTCTAGAAAATGACCCCAACATGTGGTCCTAAATAAATGTACCTGTTTGGGTGTCAACTTATATCTAATGGCGTCTATGGCCCACAACTTCAAATAAACTATCGCCGACGCTCGGTAGAACTCATTTTTTAAAACTATAAATGATTTATAGATGTTTGTCTTCTTGAAAAAAATAAATTTATTGTACAATATAAGATAATTAAATAAAGTAAACCAATTATTAATAGTAATAAAATTGAAAATAAATTAAATAAAGCATTAAATATTAAATTAATGCAAATAATTAAAATTAAAATTAAGCAAAAACAAATATATTAGATAACAAATAACTAAATATATTATTAATTTATTAATTAAACATTTAAATAATTGAATATTTAAAAAAAAATTAAACAATTAAATATATTAATTAAATATAAATAGTTTAATAAATTAAGTATCTTAATAACTATTTATTATTAAATAAATAAACCAATTAAATAATAACAACTAAAATTAATAACAAAATATTTTTAAAATAATTAAATAATGAAATATATTAATTAGTAATTAATAATGTAAATTATATATATTAATAACTAAAAGTTATTTAATAAATTAAACCAGCTAAATAAATGATAACCACTAAAATTATATTAAACAATTAAATATATTAATTTTGTTATTAAAATTAAACTACAAAATATATTAATTACATAAGAAATAAATATATTAATAACAAAATAATAACTTATTTATTAATTAAATAATTCATTAATTTAATTAATAACTAAAATTAATTTAATATCAAATTAAATTAAAATATTTCACACGCTTCATGTGACAGCACTATATGCTAAGTGCATAAGCCCTCGTGTTTGCCGTTAACGACTAAAAATTATGTTTCTTATTTTTTATCCTACTCTTGTCAAATACTGAAATTATGTCTTTTTATTTTTATTAAGATGACTAAAAAGTAAAGAAAATTAGTATAATCTAGGTAAACAGAAAATAACAAAGAGATGACTCAAGTTAAACAAGATTGAATCAACAATATGGAATAAAGCAAGGATTACAACCATCCCTCGATTTTTTTAGAATGAATTAATCTATTTTAATTTAATCTCTCAACATGAATTATTATTTAAACCCCAAAATCTTCACTAGCTTCTTTCGATAATCAAGTAAATATATTTTATTATAATACTTACCTATATTCCTATGGTAATTAGATAAAAGTAAAATTCATGAAGAATTGGTCTTCTAAGCGATGCATGCCATATGAGTATATTCTCATCTTATATAGAACTCATAACTGTTATGCTATGAATATTTATCAGTTTATCTAAGGCTAAACACATAAATTCTTTTTTCAAGTTCTTTATGGTTCCTAAAACAATCTAATTATTGGCCAAATAAATAGAAAGCATTAAGCACAAATCAAGTAAACAACTATGATATTAAGTTCATAAAATAAGAAAAGATACCAAATTTAATTACATATTGAGTTCAAAGTTGCAATCTTAGAAATAAAAACCTAATTCATAGTGACAAATAAAATTCTAGAGCATATAACAATCATTATCATGAAGAAAACAAATCTTCAACAAAAAAGAACAAAAGAAAAGAGATAGTGTAATATCTAATCCTAATTAATAGCATTGACGCCTAGATTTCGGTATAGAGTAATAAAGACACTGTAGGGTTACCCAATTCTAACCCTATTAGAAAATAATTTGGTAATTTCACACTCGGTCGGAGCGTCAGACGACCCTAGAATATTTTTGAAAATTTTCTCTATTGGCTTGGAAAAGGAAATTTTAATTTACTTCATGAATTTCCATTTAAGGGTTATGTATGGAACAAGGCTTTATTGAGAAACACAATCTATATATTAGAGAATGGACCAATTAGAGACAATTTGATGAATTGCCAAGTTGAAAGTCTAGTTAGTTCCTTTAACTATTCTAACTAAATAATTAGAAAGGAACCAATTAAATCCTTCTATTTTGAACTAATGGCAAATTAAAAATTTAGAGTCAGTTGAGGGACAAATTAGGCAATTGAGAGAGCACTATATAAAGGTGGAATTGTGTAGAATGTTTTAGAGAGGAAAGCATAACATCTTAGAGCTCAAAAGAGTGAAAATTTTGGCCAAGTGAGGGATGACATTGCTATAGTAAAACCCAAAGTGATTTCATGATTTTTCATGCTTGATCAAGCCAAAATAAAGCCAACCACAAGTTTCTAATATCAATTGAAGCTTCCATTAGTGCAAATCCAAGAGAAAGAGGTAGGAAAAACCTTGTTTTGTAATGATGATGTGGGAATTTTCAAGATTTCTTCAATTAACGCTTTTATGGGAATTATTGATGTAGGTTGAGTTGAACTCTAGTATGGAGCTTGAAGGAGTCATCAAATTGAAGAAACTAGAAAGGTAAGAATTAGGGTTTTAGGTGACTTTGATGTAGAACATTCAATTAAATGTTATTAGGGCATTAACATGAAATTAGCTTGATTTTGATGCTATTGGAACAAGAAATTGAGAAAAGAAATGTTTTGGGTGGTGGATATAAATTTTGCCACTTTAGGGAAGTTAGGGTTGAGTTGTGTTTGGTTGAATTGTGGCGTATAAATGGTGCCTTATGTAAATTGAATGTATATGGTTGATGAAAAAAAAAAAATGAAGAAAAACATAATTGTCCATTTTGGAAGGGTGAAGGCCAATTATGTCCAACAAAAGTTATAAGGTGTTAAGAAATTTTCAGAGCGTTAGATAGTGAAATAGATAAGATTGAATGGCTTCGTAAATGAAAATCAGAAAATAGTATCCATCCAGGCTTTGTATGTTGATTAGGGCATTTAGTAGTTAAATGAGATATCAGCGTTTGAATTGGTTCTAAATGTCATTTATGGCGTGTAGGTGAAGAAAATCGAGACCGGTAAAGGAAGCAGAAATCCAAAGCGAAATTGAGCTTAGAGTGGTTGTGAGTGAAAAATCTGTCATTTTTCTATCTTTCATTTATTATGTTTTCGCATGTTAAAATTGTATGTTTTATGAGCTTTTAATGCATAAACATGATTTGCGATCTTGATATCTATCCATAGATATGCATTTACATGTTCGGATTAAGAAATAGTTTTAAAACTATTACATTAGTTTCAAGGCCATTGGTACCATCAGATTATAGTGGTGGTGATGGTTTAAGACCCGGCCGGTATATCCCATGCATATAGGTAGGTTTTTGGGGGTGTGTCACTAACTCCAGGAAGTCGGGTTGTCAAGTTATGTAAGTCGTTTTATGTGTACATGTATTGTCTCACTATATGTATGCGATGTAGGATTTCGCTGCATAGCCAGTGAGATGTCTTGAGATGTCACAGTGGGTGTTGCTAGTTGAGATGCCCCGTGACTTACTTACGTGTGCGGTGCTAGTTAAGTAGCTGCGTGAGTATAGAGTTTTAGGGTTACCATTAGTATAGTTTCGAAAGAAAATAGTTGAGCGAAGGATTTAATAGTTTTCGATCTATCGATCGCATATTATGCATTTATATGTACATGCTAGTTATTATGTCTTATAGATTTAGGATATTATTTTTCAAATATGTAAATAAAATCTGCTTGGCAAGATTTCATCGGCATATGATGTTAGAAACTATTTTACTGCTTTATACAAGTCTTAGAAGCATAATTTATACATGTCTTTTAGAATTTAATATTTATACATAATTTTATTTTTATTTGAAATCTTAAATGCACTCATTAAGCTCTTTTAGCTCACTCGTTTTGTATTTTATATTTTCTAAGCCCCCACTTTCTAGGTACAAGTCTCGGTACGCAAGCTGTTGATTCTCCTACTACTGATTAATGGGCCAAATTTGAAGATCATTTTGTAAATGTAAATGTGCTAAGTAGCACTTTCTTTTGCTTTCTGCATAGTAGTTATCAGCTTGTGTATTTGTACATACGTTTTGACAAACAAGAAGAGGTTTCGATATTATTGTGATCATTTTACTTTGTTTTTTATAGTATGCTAGTTTTGTGATCAAAATGAAATTATTAAGTTGTGTTGAAATTGGTTTTGAAAAGGACCAGAGGTCCTATTTGGTAGTATTGAAAAACAGTTTGAAATAGAAGTGCAATTTCTTTGCAGGTTTTATATTGGATTTTCAGAAAAATAGGGGAAACTTTGCCCCTTTTTATTTTTTAAATTTAAGAAGTCAATTTCACGTATAGCAAGAACTAAAAAGGGGTTTGCCTCGCGAAATTTCTTAACATACACAGTTAAATTCTGAGGAACTTCTATTAGGGTGCCCGATAGGGCTGCTGGGATCTATAGTAGAGGGTCTCGGGGCGGGACGTGTCAGATAGTGCCCTAAAACTTTGCCTTTTCTCTCTTCCTTATTGTAAAAGTCTTCTCTTTAATCTTTAAATTCGCTTTAAACTCTAAACAACTTGTTCTTTTTTGTGCTCTCTTATTTTTGGCTTAAAAGGCTTTTATTTATAGGTTAAAAACTTCAATTTAGCGTATCCTTCTTATCTAAGTCAAGACAAGATTTGCCAATTTTCGCCTTAGCATTACTGTGCTCAAATTTTGGATTTTGGTCAAATTTTTGAGTTGTAGTAGCACTGCAGCGTTAAGATTTGGGTGCTATAGCACTCAATCACTAACTTGAGCATTTACTCTTTATGTTTCTAGCTCTGTAACCTTAGCATGTTGGCACCATAACACTCATGTTGTGTTTCTCTTCCACTTTCAGCATTGCGGTGCTATCTTTTGTGTTCATTGCACTGACTTTAAATTTAACCTTTTTTTTGTTTTTTTCAATTCTTCTTACGCCAAATTTCTTTAAACCTATAATTCAACCAAAATATACATAATATAGCCAAATATTAGACTTTAAATGAACAAATATTAAATTCAAGGAGATGAAAATACTAATTGTAATTTTGCTTATCAATAACCATGCTCAAACTCAAAAATTGTAATTGAAAAGGAGATGAAATCATATTCCATAGCCATTTCTTGGTTCCTACGTATTGTCTTACTTATTTAAGAAATACATGTAGGTTACTGAGTTGGATACCTGTATCTAAGCCTTCTGACAACATTAGAGTGCATACAAGAATGCGTCAATTTTGGTTTCATTGTACGTAGGCCAACATCCTTAAAATGGCCCACCATTAACTCTTAAGTGGTACGGGCTGGTTAGGTTAATTCAACAATGGGCCCAAAAATACCCTCCTCCCATTTAGTGAAAGAATGTGTCTCTTACACAGGAAGTATGCAAGCCAGTATTTACTATCCTACCAATGAGTCCCACATTTTTAACTCAAGAGTCCTACCTCTTTTAAATGACACCCTTGTTTTAAGTCCAGGAATTTTCTAATCACAGTGACATTTTTGTATTCCCAAGCAGACACGTAGTCCTAAATAGGAGGTGGTTACCCTAATTTTTAATATAAAATAGGATTTTAAACTTATTCCTTTTTACACTTCAGAAAATTGAATCTTTCCCTCTATGTCTTGTTCTTTTTTCCCTTTTTAAAAAAAGAACCTTCTAATTTAAAGGAATTTGTTCTTATAAAAATGGTCTAAAATGTGAGTTCCATTCCCGTCAATGAATTAAAAATGTTTACCAAATGCCCAAGGGTATAAAGATTAGGGTTCTTCCTTATAAGAATTCTCATAGATAGCCCAAGACTATAAAACCAATGGAGCTTCCCCTTTTTAAAGAGCATCTTAAGTGTTTTATATTCTTACTGATAAGGGTAAGAACCAAGAAAATGAAGAAAGTATTAAATCGGTAAATTGATGATTGTTGTGCTATAGTAGCTAAGCGCAAGTGCACGCTATCGTATCAAGTAATATAGGATTTTAAGTCTAGATATCGATCCCACAGGGACTATGCAATCTAATTTTATAAATCAAGTACTAAAATTATACATACTTAACTTTTATTCAAAAAATTACAATCAGAAATTTATTTAACTAATTTAATTCTATCAATTAACTAAACAAAAAACAAAGAGTAGAATTCACAAATAAAGATAATCTAGGGTTTTGACTCATCCCCTAGTATTTCATTGGATTTATTAACCACTTAGTTAATCCCTTAATATCAATTGATTGGCTTAGACACTAATCTCATCACAAGCCTCTGTCGATGGTCAAGTGACTATATTACGCATTCTAACAATCACCTATATGTCTATGGTAATCAAATCAGAATGTAATTCATTAAGATCAAGTCTAAATTATACCATACATGCCACCTAGGTATATCTCTATCCTAGATGGAACTCATAGTTGTTACCCTATGATCATGCATCAAACTACCATAGGCTAAACACATGAATCCTTCCGTCGAGTTCATCATGGTTCCTAAATCATTCAAAATATTGATCAAGTATAATGAAAGCATTAAATACAAGATAAATAAATCAATTGAATTTATCAAGTTTATAAACTAAGAATCAATGAAATCCAACTACATACTAGGTTTACATAGTCTAACCCTAGAATAATAATTTAGCCCATCATAAAACTAAAAGTATCAAACCAATCCATGAAGATCAACAAGAACAAGAACATAATAATAAAGAAATAGAAAAAAAAAACTAATCAAAGTGACTCATTGATGTGCTTCTCCCTCAATCTTGACTTAAAGTTTGAATCTTGATCTTGGTTCTTCAATCTTTGGCTTTGATCTTTGATCTTGTGTTGTGAATTCTCTCTCTAAGTTTTTGCCTCTTTTCTCCCTTTTTTCTCCTCTCTCTCCTAGGGTTTTTGGCTTTTTATTTATAGGTTTTTGTCTCCAAAACACTGTTTATGAGTACGGTAGCAACATACTGTATAATATCTACTGTAGCAAAATACTGTTTCCCCTGACACTGTTCACCGCCACTAGCGCTGCGGCGCTCAGCCTTGGTGCCTCTTTTGTATTTTGAGCGTAACTTCTTCGTTTGACGTCTGATTTGCCTCTCGTTTGTTACTCTGCATCACATTTTCTGTCGTGTATCTATTTATGATAAAAAAACACAATTAAACAGGTAAATATTTATAATTTGGAGCAAAATATGAAAGTTGAGTATAAATTATACTAGTGCTTTTACACCCCTATCAATTGAGCACATCTCAAATTCATACTTTGTTTTAGACATTGATCTGCGCGAATTAAGTGTTCAAGATGATTAAGGCTTAGTCAATGTTATTCAAAATTTCTTAAGTGATCTGAAATGATTTAGATGAAGAACCAAAAAGGCATAATCAATTTAGGAAGAAAATATCAGGTGCATAAAGAACTTTCCTTATTATTTCGATTTCATTATTTTGTTTCTTAGATCTTTTATTTTTATTTCCTTATTATTTTAGGTTATATTTAGCAACAAGAAAACCAAATAGGCTTATTTCCTTTTTATTTTTTCTTGTTTCCTTGTTACCCGAATAAGCTTACTATTTATTTCCATTTATTGTAATAAATTCCTACTATGCCTAGGATTTGATTTATTTTCCTTTTAGGCTACTTGGTGAATTTGGCTATATAAGCCATTGTAATCCTAAGTGAAATCACTTTATGACATATCATTATTGAGAGTTTTCTCTTGGCTCTTCAATGAACTTTTCAGAACTTATCAATATTTCATCTTTTGGAATTCATTCTTGACTTATCACTCACAATCTTTCTCATCTTTCTTGGGTGTGACATACCTTTAAATTCTTATGCCTTTGGTCCTAATTTCTTTATAGATAATGGGTCAAGGTTCTTGATTTTGTTTATTTATGAATCTAAATTAAAAAGATCCTTAGCAAAGGAACTTTATTGAGTGATTGGTCTCACTTTTCTTTGTGAGGTTCACATCATTTAGTATCAGAGCTTATGTTCTAAATCAAGTTAATCTATCTTTTTTTTTTTTATTTTTTGTTCTTTCTTTTAATTGTGTACCCTTTATTTTATTTTGTTGAATCCAAAACCTATCATCTCTATTTCTTTTTGTCTGTAACTTTTATCTATTTCTTTACCCTAATTCGTTCAAGTTTTGTTATTTATAATTACATATAAGTAAAAAAAAAAGAGAGATAAAGAAACAAATTCAAAAATAAAAAGTACAAGAAAATTTAGAAATCAATTGAATCTGAATTAGTTAAAGTGTTATTCGTTATTCAAGTTTTGTTTGCATAAAGTGTATTTTGCTTATTTTGTGCAATTCAACCTCAAGTAAAACAATAACCCTAATTGCATCAAAACTCGTATTTTCTTATATTTTTATTTTCCTATTTTATTGTTTCATTATAACATTGTACTCTTTGCTTCTTAAATTTAGCCTATTAGTTTCCCTTTGCGTTTAACCCATTCTTATCCTTAGTGATATAATTTGTTGAGTTTGGATTGTTGTAAGGTAATTTAGATTGCGTTCATTTAAGTTCAATAAAGAACTAAAAGAGGAGACTTAAAAGTGGAAAAAATAAGAGAGTGTAAGCTCATAAAAGGGTAAAAGCCAAATTTGAGTAAGCATGAATGTGAATGCTATCAATCTTGAAAGAAACCACATAAAGGGGTGTTTGTGAGGTTTTTTAACTTTGATTGTAGGTTATTATAACATATCTTAAGAAAAGATAAAGGCTCATCCAATAATGCTTAGAAAAAGATAGATTTCAAACTCTTCTTTAAGTCATTAGAACAAAAATTTAATAAAATGAAATTGAGGTTTTGATAAGGTGAATTAGAGTGTAGATAAATTTGAATCTAATTCACAAAAGGGCCAGCCACTTAGAGCTCATAATGTGCAATGAAGAGAGAGGAATCCACTTAGGTATGATTATAAATATGACTATAAGGATGGCCTAGATGATAATGATAGTGCCTCTAATATTAATTTAGGAAGATTTGGGTATGGGAATGGAGATAGAGGAGTTATATATAGAGATAGGTTTGATAAAAACTTAGGAAGTATTAAAGTGAAGATTCCATCTTTCCAAGGAAAAAACGATTATGAAGTTTATTTGAAAAGGGAGAAAAAGATGGAGTTGATGTTTGATTGTCACAATTACTTCAAATTGAAAAAGGCAAAGTTGGCTGCCATAGAATTTACTAACTATGCTATTTTTGGTAGGATTAGCTTATTTTAAGCATGAGATGGAATCGTGAAAGGCCTATTAAGACATGGGAATAGATGAAGGCTATAATGAAGAGGCGACTTATTCTAAGTCACTTCTATAGGGACTTATTTCAGAAGTTGCAAAGCCTTACTCAAGGGTCTAAAATGATTGAAGACTATTACTTGAAGATGAAAATAGCCAAGATTCGAGTCAATGTCGAGAAGGATTGAGAAGTTACTATAGCTAGTTTCCTAGTTGGTTTGAGTCGTGATATTACAAACATGGTAAAGTTACAACATGATGTTAAGTTGAATGACATTTTGAACATGGCAAAAAAAATGGAACAACAATTGAAGATGAAGGGTTCCATATGAATTGGGCAAAATTTAGGTTCTTCTTTAGCATAAAAAACAAAGTGGAACAAAAAGGATGAAAAGCCTAATTTCAAACCTAAGGTCAAAACCTCTAAAAAATAACAAAGATGGAGGCGCTCTAAACAATGGTAAATCTACATCCCAACCTTCTAGAAATAGAGATATCAAATGCTTTAAGTGTTTAGAATAGGTCATATTGCATCTAAATGCCAAAATAAAACAATGATGATTTTGAAAGATGATTGCGATATTGAGACTGAAGATGAGTTTGATCATGAGCCCATGCCATGAATAAAGAGGAATAAAGATGATATACTTTTCGAAGAGATACCTAAGGGTTTATCATCAATAAAGAGGAATAAAGCATAAAATTGACTATATACTCAGAGCATTAATTTCAAATAGGCCAGCCCCTATAGAAGCAATCTTAAGGAGACAAAGGAACTTTATAGGTAGGTTAGTAAGCTCAAGGAGAAGAGGTATGTACGTGAGAGCATAATCATTGTGCATTCCTAGTATTTCTTGTGCCTAAGAAGGATGGATTATGGAGGATATGTATTGATTGTTGCATCATCAACAATATCACTATAAAGTATAGACATCATATTCCTATATTAGATGGCATGCTTGATGAATTGCATGGTTCTTGTATTTTTACCAAAGTTAATCTTAAGAGTGGATATCATTAGGTTAGGATGAGACAAAGTGACGAATGAAAACCTGCATTTAAAAAAAATAGTTTTTATGAGTGGTTAGTTATGCCATTTGGATTAACTAATGCACCTAGTACTTTTATGAGATTGATAAATCATATTTTGCGTGTTTTTATTAGCACATTTATGGTAATATTTTGATTTATAGCAAAATCTTAGATTAGCATGTCGAACATTTAAAACATTTTTAGATGTTTTAAAAAAAGAAAAGTTGTTTGCTAACCTCAAAAGTGTACCTTTTGCATGAATAAGCTTGTATTTCTTAGTTTTGTTGTTAGTACTAAAAGAATTGAGGTAGAAGAAGAAAATGTTAAGGCAATCCAAAATGGCCAAAACTTATAAGTATGGGTCATGTTAGAAGTTTTCATGGGTTGGTTAGTATTTATAGGAGATTTGTGAAAGATTTCAGTAGTCTAGCCATAGCTTTTACTAAAGTTATAAAAAAAATATAGTTTTTAAGTTTGGTAAGGAACGAGAAAAGGATTTTAATTTGATTAAGAGAAAGTTAACTAATGTACCTTTGCTTGCTTTACCTAACTTCAAAACTTTTGAAATTGAGTATGATGCTTTATAAATAAGTATTAGGGTTATACTAATGCAAGAAGGATGTTCCATTGCATATTTTAGTAAAAAGCTAAATAGGACAGCCTTAATTTACCCTACAAATGATAAAGAGATGTATGCATTATCTAGGGCTTTGAAAACTTGGCAATATTATATTTGGCCAAAGTGTTTGTGATTCATATAGATCATAAGTCTTTGAAACATTTAAAAGGTCAACACAAGCTATACAAGTGGCATGCCAAGTGAGTTGAATTCATTGAAACATTTCCTTATATGATCAAGTACAAGCAAGGCAAGGAAAATATTGTGGTTGATGCAATATCTTGAAGGTACACCTTACTTTCTACCTTAGATGAAAAATTATCAAGTTTTGAATACATTAAAGACTTGTATGTTAATGATTTTGATTTCGTTAATGTATTCAATACATGTGAGAAAGTGGCGTCTGGCAAGTTTTTAGGCATAATGGGTTTTGTTTAGAGAAAATACATTATGTGCACCTAAATGTTTATTGTGTGACTTACTTGTTAGAGAAGCTCATGGAGGTGGCTTGATGGAGTAGTTTGGTATATCGAAGACTTTAGATGTTTTGTATGAACACTTCTTTTGGCCTTTATATTAAATGTGGTGCAGAAAGAATATATAAAAGTTGTGATACTTGTAGACAAGTTAAGTCAAAGGCTAAGCCTTATGATTTTGTATACTTCTTTGCCTATACCTAGTGAACCTTGGATTGATATATCTATAGATTTTGTGTTAGGTTTACCTAGGTCAAAAGAGGGCACAGATTCCATATATGTGGTCGTTGATAGGTTTTCTAAAATAGCACATTTTATTGCATGTCATAAAATCGATGATGCATCTTTTTTCAAAGAGATTGTAAGATTGCATGGCATGCCTAAGAGTATTATTTCAAATAGGGATGCAAAGTTATTAAGTTACTTTTGGAAAACTTTATAGGGTAAGTTAGGAACTAAACTTTTATTTTCTACTATTTGTCATCTACAAACTGATAGACAAACCAAAGTAATTAATAAGACTTTATCTACTTTGTTGAATGCTATTATACAAAAAAACTTGATAATATGGAAAGAATGTTTGCCGTATGTGGATTTTGTATATAATAAGAGTGTTTATTCATCAAATAAATTTTAACCTTTTGAAATTTGTATGGTTTTAATCCTTTATTTACTTATGGATGGGCATATTAATTTAGATGGAAAGAAAAAAGCTAACTTTGTTAGGCACATTCATAAAAAGGCACGATAAAATATTGAAAGGATAACTAAATAATATGCCAACCAAACTAATATGGGGTGCAAGAAAGTTGTATTTAAGCTGTATAATTGGGTTTTATTGCATACGAGGAAGGAATAACTTCCCGTTTAAAGGCATTCTAAACTACTTTCAATAAAATGTGGTCTATTTCAAGTGATTGAAAGGATTAATAACAATGCCTACAAATTAGACCTTCCATATGAATATAATGTAAGTGCAAGCTTCAATGTCGTTGATTTGACTCATTTTGATGTAGGTGAAGATTTGAGAATAAATCATTTTCAAGAGGGGGAATAATGTGAATTAGATTAACAGAGCTTCATAAGATCTTTTGAGCATCTATGGAGGTCTAATGACAAAGGTAAAAATCAAGAAAATAAAGGAAGCATTAGATGGGCTAAATGAGTACATCTCAAATTCATGTTTTGTTCAAGACACTAATTTGCACTAATTAAGTATTCAATATGATCAATGCTTTGTTAATGTTATTCAAATTTTCTATTTTTTAGAAGAAGTCCTTTTGGCTACCAATTTTGTAATTTCTATTTAGAAGGAGGTTCTACCCTAGAAGGTAGTAGCACTTGTTCTTTTGTCTATATATCGGTCTTCTTTGAGGTCTCTCCTGCTTCCATATTTTTAGGTGTATTAGTGATTGATTTTAGTGCATTAATGTAACCTTATTTTTCTTGAACATGTTCTCTATTGATGTCAATAGCTCCCCTTTTAGTACCTAAGACACATCTAACTACTTGGTAGAGAGTAGAATGGATAAATTCTATATAGTAGATCCAAAAGCATCATGCTATAACGTTATATGTTGTGGGCGCCCTAATAACTAGATAGTCAACTTGTAATTACTTTTTGGTCACTATGATAAGTAAGGTTATAACTCCCTTAATCTGTACTTTACCTTATCCAAAGGCTATTAGCTTCGTGTTGCATTGTCTAAGTCATCTATGTTGATTTTTAGCCCTTTGTATGCTTCTTATAATAGTATGTCGTCATTGTTACCTTTATCTATATATACCCAGTAAAAAAATATTCTGCTTATACTAAGGTTGACTATTAAAGAATCCATGTGCAGCCCTATTAGATTAGTTAGGTCTTCTTGGGAAAAATTTATTTTCCTAAGCTTTTACGTGAGAGAAAATGTTGCGGAAGCTTCTTTAATTCTACATCTTTGTACTTTGGCTACTCTTATGAATAGAGGTCTCCTTCTTTCATCTTTCCCCTTCTTCTTTGGTAGATTTTCGTGTACAACATTAACAAGAAATTAATTCACGGCCATCCTAGGTAACAGTGCTTCTATGGAATCTTTGATTGGTCAATAATCTTTATATGGTCCCTTAAGCATTGGAAGTTTGGTTTCGTCGATATCTTTTGCTATTGGTTTTGCATATCTTTCTTTTACTTTTGAGAAATTAAAAAGAGATTCGTGAATAGCATTTAAGGTTATAGGTTATGTGTTTCATTTAGTATTTTCCTTGAGTTCATACTCGTTTAAGTATCCATCTCTCATTAAATAGTGGACTTAGAACCTCAGAGCCCAACATCCCTTAGTCGAGTGTCCATAGTCATTGTAGAGCAAGCAATGTTTCAATCTATTCCATCACTCCATTAATGTTTCTATTGGCTTGGGCTTCCAAAATATTTTAAAATTTTTATGTTTCTCCTATATCATCTTGACTAGTGTGTTTATAGGATTAGTGGATTAAAGGAAATTCGTGACATTTTCTCTTGATTACCTTGATTGGTTGTAAGGGTTTTCCTCGCTTCTCACTCTATCTTCTTATTGTCTCCTAGTAGTTCCTTTTTTGGGATAGACCTTCTTATTTTTTTTGTAGTTATTACAAAAGCTTTCATTTTTTTTATAAAGGCTTTTTCTTCTTCTTGTTTATGTACCATTGTTAGGATTTTTAACGGATTAGTTTTAAAGAAGTAAGTTTTTTTAAAACCAAGTACTCGTGATAAGAGGTTGAAGGTCTAACTACCCTTCTGTATGCTTGGGCATGTTATTAGAGTCATAGCTTTCCAGTTCACTGAGTTCCCTGTTAAATCGGTTTAGGAAGCTTCAAATTGACTTGTCGACTCATTGTTTCATAAAAAAGGTTAGAGGTTGTCTTCCTCTTCTTTATGTTTTGAACATATTATGTGATGTATTGCTTGGTCAATTTTTTGAACGAGGAGATTCAATTTATTTTGAGTTCTCAAAACCAAACTTGAGCCAAACCCTTCAAGCTAGAAGGGAAAATGATACACTTTAATAGTTTATTGTACGTGAGCATGGCCATTTTAGAATTGAAATGGAATATATGTTCTTTAGGATCTTTGGTTTTGTTGAACATATAAAAATTGGATATCTTGAATTATCTAGTTGTTCGATTGTTCTTATTCTGTCAGTAAAAGGATATTGATTTACCTTTTTTGCTAAGGTTGCTACATCTTCAGAGAATCCTAACTTATGCAACTTCTTGTATAATTCCCTACTTCATTTAAGAATATAGGCTTTCTGTCTTCTCTGCCTAATTGTTTGAAAACTTTGGGGGTCGGTTCCCTGACTATGTTTTGGATGCGATCTTTTTCATAAACTTTGTTAGGAATATCTATTTTTGAAGTTTTGTTAGGGCTAATATCTTGAGGTGGATCATTTTCAAAGTCAATTCTAAATTTTCCTCCCCATAATCATCTATTTGATTCATTAATTTAGAAAGTAGATCAGCTATACTTGCGGGAACGTTGTTCTTAAGAGCTGTTAGTTTAGAGGTGCTGAATCATTAATTGTCAGTGTTATCCGAGTCAGAAGAACAATTGTTTTCTATGTTTGAAATGTTTTTTTAATGGTGTTTAGATTGAGAAAGCCAGTTTATTCTTCTGAAACTTTCTTACAGACAGTGCCACTAAAGTTTCCAAGTCTAAAAACCTCAAGAAATTACCTTGTTATCTTTTATTCTTCTTGGAAATCACTAAAAATACTACCGTCTTCCTTTTTTTTACCTTCGAAATCTATATAGGTTTAAAAGCATAGCACCATCCTCTTGTTAAAAAAAAAAATACTATAACAATCAAATTAATATTTAATCGAGAAAAATGAGTGTTGTGTGCATAACGAGTGTTCCAAAGGCAAGCAAGGGGGTAATTGGATGCTTTGAGGGTGCTCTCAGATAATGTTTTAAAGAGTTCAGAGTGCTTGAATTGAATAATTGATGAAAAATAGCATGTTTATACAGTGGTGGAACTAAATCCAAAATAGGATTTGCGTGTGCGTGAAAAAGCATGCGTAATGTAATGTATCTAGAAGAAATAAAGTTAAATTATAATTTAGAGAAAAAGACATTGAGACTCTTAACATTTTAAGAAAAGGATAGGAGGACCCTAATGGATTCAAAAATTTTATTGACACTCTGTTAAATAATAATTTTTGTCTATTTTAATGGTAAAATTAGATTTACATGTCCTTTTTTTCAAAAATTTTGGGGTTTAAATGTCTTTTTTTCAATTAAAATAGATAAAAATTGTTACCTCACAAAGGTGTCGATAGAGTTTTTAAAATTATTAAAGTCTGTGTATTTCTTTTCTAAAACGTTAAGGGTTTAATTATATTTTTTTCAAAAACTTATAATCATGCTGAAACTAAAAAAATTGTAATTAAAAAGAGAGATGAAATCATGTTCTAAACCTACTTCATGGTTTCTTGCATATTTCCTTATTTGTTTAGCAAATATGGGTAGATTATTGGGTAGTGTTTTCTATTTATGAATAGAATATCTATATCTGGACTTTGATAATATTAAGTTCCTTAATTGTTTAGAAAATATGAATAAATTATTGGGTAGTGTTTTATCTATTTATGAATAGAATATCTATATCTGGGCCTTTGACAATATTGAATTGCGAGCAGAAAACGTGTTAAATCTAATTTTACTATACCTAAGAATTCACTATTATCTGTGCACCATTTTTTTTAGATATCGAGAAGGAAATTACTAAACGTGAGGACCAGCTGTCACTCACACAGAGGGAGCATCATTATTGCACCACAAATATTTTGTTCTTATTAGGCAGACATTATGTGTGCATTTAAAAAATAATTAGGGTTTCAGGAGAAGCACATCTTGGAAGGGTATTTTTTTTCTGTTTAAGATTATAAAGACATAACAGTCTTCGGTCCACTTAATTTAAGTGGGTTTTAACCATGCATTTATACTTTGTAACCGGTTAGAGAGTGCTCTTTATTATATTCAAAACTGGATTTTTTTTTTTAAGGAAAGTTTTAATATCATAAGTAGAAATTAAAAATATTACAAGATTATTGCTTTAAAATAGATGATTATCAAAATAATATAATATATATTTATTGATAAACATCTGAACTTAAAATTTTTTTTTTATAAAGGAAGACAACAATTTTATAGTTGAAGATTATCTACAAATAAATTTTATTACTCTTATTGAGAATGGAAAAGACCTAAAATTTAACTACCTCTCAATGAAAAAAATTACTCTTACATGAAAAAAAAAATACAAAAATCTTACGCAAGAAACACAAAATATCTTCAGTCTAAAGGTTATTATTATAAACAGTTCACACCTCAAACAAATAACATATTTTATAACAACCCCTAAATCCTAATCTACATCCAATAAAATATATGCCTAAAAAACTATATCCATGGCCATAGGTTGATATGGATTACCGTGGGTTGCGTTTACATCGATTTTGAGTATAAAGTGACTATCGGTAATCTTGGTTTGCTCGGTTGACAATGGTGACTCCCACGGTGATTAGCCTTCGATGGGGCTGGAATAGATAGCCCGAAAAATAGAGATATGGTGCTGAAGGCGTTTCTAATGAAATCCGACTAGGTGTGCTGACGGTCGGCCGGATCTGAGCCGAGTATAGCTTTTGCCTTTCAGTTTAAGGGCGGCGCTGCAAGAGCCTCCGGTAGGGTCAAGTGTGTCGAAAAGTAGGGCCAGGATCGAAAAACTCCATTGGAGACATAGACACCATGCCACGATCTGAGGGAACCACAGCGTCGGCCTAGTGGCCAGAAAGAAGCTGAGGGACACGGCGGACGAACTCAGCTAGAAACCCTGAAACGAGATAGAAAAATGAAAAGAAAAACTAAAGAAAAAATTAACTAAAGAGCGCCAAGCAGTAGAGAGAAAAGGGGAAGAACCACGTAAAGATGATGGTAGCCACCGGAGAGGGGGAAAAGGGGAAGAACCACGTAAAGGTGGTGGTAGCCACCAGAAAGGGGCCTAGCTCCCTCTCCGGTGGGGCTTTTATGTAGGTTGAGGGGTGGGGCTGCGACTGTTGTTATGTCTTTTGGTTAGAGAGGATTTTAAGTTTTTTCGTAATTATGTTTTTCTGTTTATTTCTAACATGTGATTAAAAATGGTTCTCACCTTTTTCATCTAAAGAAATTTTGATTCCTTTAGTTGATTTGGGATTTTTTTAATTTTTATATTGAGAGTGGACATTATCTATCTCTGTATAAAATTTCAGAGTTTGCTACAATTTAACCGAGTTTAAAAACTTCAATTAAAATTTACATTGATACTGCATTTACAATATAATAATACTATGAAAAAGTATGATTGAAATTTTTTAAGATAAAAAAAAATACAATAAATGATTGTCGGAAGGCTTTTCAGGTGGAATTTACAAATAGTAATTAATCAAAGTGCTTTGTCCATATATAAGTATGTTAATCAATCAACTTTTGTTTTGATATAAAAATGTGTATAAAACTAGGGTAAATTATTGCTAATTTTTTACGAATAGAAAGAGGTTGCTCCATCCGAGAATGCATTGGTCTTTTTTTTCGACATTTGTTACTGATTTAAAAGATTGATATATTAGATAATACTACATATTTAGTTATATATATTCAAGATTCATCTAATTTTTATTCGATGTTGGAGGTGACATTCTCTGTCACCTAATCACATAACCCTCTCGTCACGGTTTAACCTAAACTCAATAGTCAATTTGTCTCGTATTGCTTATACTCCTAAAATTAAGGGACCAAGTACCTATATGATAATTTTTATTGGAGCTTAAGACACATAATTTTTATGGCACACTTAACCCGTAATGCTCATCCCCCTGGGACATAGAGGATCTATTTCTCACGTGATAATTTTTATTAGAGTAATTTTAAAGGTCCACATGCGAATAAGAATTAGGGCTTGCTTTAATACCATTTGTCACGAACGAGTTAACTGCTTGTCATTGACCCAAAAGACTAATTTGTTAAGTAGTACTACATACCTGCATACACACACACACACATACATATATATATATATATATATATATCCAAAATCTACTTAATTTATATTTGATGTTGTAAGATATGACACTTTGTACCACTGAATGGTGATTAGTTACCTATCAATCATAGTCAAAACAACAAACATCAACAATTACCCTTTTTATTTACAATTAGAATTAGATCTAAGACATAAATTGACTAGCTCATATGCATTAAAATGTCGTACTAAGTTAATGGAAACAATCAATTTAAACTTCCATTAAATTGATTATTTCATATTATATTTATTTGTGATGTATAGTAGTGTTTGAAAAATGTAATGGTAGATTTGTATATATTGCAAGCGGATGTTTGGGGAAAGAAATTCCTTAGTGGCCCATTACAAATAAAGAGGGATTTTAAAACTAGTGTTTGGGCGCAAAGTAATCAACCAAGCCCATAAAGGCACTCTTCCAAAACTTTCTTAGGCTAGTAATTTTGCATCGGATCAGACTCGCGAATTTAATGAATTTTCTTTTAAAACCCATATCTCAAGTCAAAAATTTATTATATACCTTTAAAATATTTGTTGGTGTTAAAAATTAAATAATAAATTTGTTACAGAGAAAAATAAGACGATATATAGGTCACTCACAGAAAGTCAAATTAAGCATTCGAGTCTAAGTAGGTTCTTACGCCTAGCTTTTCCAAAGTGAAACCTAATTCAAAATAGGCTACCTTAACAAATTGAATACTAAACTGATTCGTGTAACCCCATAGCTTGGTCCAAGAAGGTCATTAAGTGGGATATGCATAAGAATACATGTCAGCACCCAGCCCTACTACCGTAAAACACATTATCACAATTGAGGCACTTGACATGTCATTATTGGCCCATCAATTGGAACACACATTAGCAGAGTTTAAGTCCTTGTCACATCATCCTTGGGCCTATCAATGGTCCAATTAGAAGCTATATCATTTGATGATTAGACCTAGGGATAAGGTCTAGGGAAAAAATCTCAAAAGAACCATTGACAAGCCTCCACATCAGTATATGTTTAGTCCCTGCCCCTTGTTGACATAATGACAGAGCTGTTTAGAGTTATTAGGGTAATTCAGAACTGAATCAGCTGAGTTTAAGGGGATAATATTTGTAACTCACTCAGTACTCGCAACTCACCTAACAAAGCTGAAAGTGCTATGCTTTAGGTGAGCATGTATATTTTAAAATTTTAATTTACACATCACATGCATAAATACGTAGCAAAATATAAATTAATCATCTCATTACACTAATGAGATATCAAAGAACTCACATTTGAATCGTGCTTTGTGCAGTTCTAGTCTAGGACTCGGCGGGATCCTTCGAATTAGAACGATAGCCTTATTATTCTCCTTGAAATAATTTATCAAAAGTAACTATTGCTTTATTTAATCTCTCTGAAATTTTTAATATGTTTTACTCCTTTTACTTTCTTAAACATAAATGAATTACAGTGACTATTTATAGCTACAATTGCCTTAAATTTGACCAATAAAAAATAAATGAGTAGCCAATTGATAAGAAGCATGACAATGCACGAATTTTGCTTTGTCATGCTTGTTGAAACATATGAATAAGAGTAAGGAAAAACTTGGCCCAATATAATTAGAATTAGTGCCAAAATGATGTTTTAGAAACTTATAGTTCATGCTTAGAAAAAGCATGACAAATATTCAATAAAAATTATTTGCCACCACTTACTCATAGAAGACATTTTGACCAATTTTGGCTTATAATGGCAACACTTGTAAATGAAATAAATGGAATTTTCCACCTTTTGTTGTTAACAATTCATTTAGTTAACATTTGCTTTCAATTTGGCTAAATTCATAGCTTGCCATTATATGCCAACTACCTTTAATTTAAGCATTTCAATTTTGCTTAACATTTAATTATTAACACTTAATAATTAAATGGGTCAAATAAATCATGCTATGTGTCATGTCCTTACAAATTAATGGCATAACATGTGGCATTCAATAAAAGAATAAAGTGGTAAGTTTTACTTGCTGAGATCCCGGACTTAAAATTTAAACTCTATGATCTTCTTGAGAGACCCTAAATTAATTTTAATTTTTCAAGAACTTCCTAAATTGAACCATTTATTCTAGTGCGCTATCCCACTACACAATAAATACATTTCATATAGTGAGACTCCTTAGGTTCACACCCATTTCATCTTATGAAACTCTTCCGTAAGTCCATAAACGTTGCCCTACACACGTGTTACGAAAATAACAAAATAGCGTTGTGAATCATACAAGTTGAGATTAATACATATTCGTATAATCTCTATCATTTATATCCTTGAAGAGCGAAGACATAAATCATTACCGTCAAGCCCCTATAAGCTCAACTCTAGAACTTATCTCCAGATTCGTATTCCGATAAACAATATCCACAAACACTTTTATGATATTGTTTCTAACATGGAAAATATTTTTCTCAAATGTATTGCTTATGGCCATAAGAATTTCTGAAATATAATCTAAGAGTATGAGGATATACAACTCACGTATTTGAGCTGACAAATACCATATCTATACAAACTGAACTCTATAAGCATTGGACCATACCTAGTAACACCCAACGGTCAGATCATAAAAGGTCTCTGACATGTGTAGAACCTAAGTATAGTATATCACTCATAAGCCCACTGTGGTGCTCAGGTCAAAGAACTATAAATACTACTCAACTCAATACCTAGTAACACCCAACGGTCAGATCATAAAAGGTCTCTGACATGTGTAGAACCTAAGTATAGTATATCACTCATAAGCCCACTGTGGTGCTCAGGTCAAAGAACTATAAATACTACTCAACTCAATAGGATCATCCATTGATGACTTAATATGATGTCTATTAGAGATCCTAATTGAGCCTATTTAGTACCTATAATGGGATGTCTATTAGAGACCCTAATTGAGCTTATTCAGTACTCAGTCTTTACTAAATACTCGTATATCTATACAAGCTTCCATTAAGCTCATGGTTTACTAAGACTAATCATCTGGACCATTCAAATATAGACATACACCAATATATATTAAATAAGGTTCCTACCGACATACCTGTATTAGTGAAAATAAATCAGGACTATAACGCTTGAAAACATACTTGCACAATGACATTTCTTAACACTATTTGTAACATTTTGTAACTATGTCATTGCTAGTATAGGAATATAGGTATTTGGTAAATTAAGGTATACTTGCATAACCTTAGAAGAGGCTTGTGAATACTTTAGTGTCTTGATCAATAACAAAGACTAAGGGAGTTAAATATTATAGGATTAATTATTAGAAAGCATATTGAGGGATAGTATTAATCTTAAGTTTTCTCTATATTGTTGTCACCTAATTTTCTTTGTATTGTGTTATTGCTTTTATATTTTCTACATTCATTCTTAGATTTTTATTTTTCTAAATAATTATTAAAAAGACATAATTTTAGTACTTTGTTAAGAAGTAGAAATTATCCCTGTGGGTTTGACACCCGACTTATTATGTCCTTTTATTACTTACATATGATAGTATACTTGCACTTAATTTTAAGATATAAAAATATCGCATCAATGTCCAATATCGCATCTTTATAACTCAAAGAATCCTTTTCTTCAACTAAGAAAATGTTAAAGGCACCTTCAGCATCATTCCACGCGTAACAGGTAGCTTTGAGATCTCGTTTGACCTATGGGCAGGGAATTTCTAAGGTATTTCACTCGATTGAACCTGAGGTTCCATTATCGGTTCATTAACATATTGATTGACTTCATCAAGTTCAATCTTTTTACAAATTTCATGATCCATAAGAAACTATTTCTCTAAGAAAGTGACATTACAAGCAATGAAAAATTTCGTTCCTCTAGATCATAAAACTAATATCCTATAAATTTCTTAGGATATTCAATGAACCAATACTTATACCCATTGGGTGCAAGTTTATCCTATCATATAACCTTTATGTAAGTAGATCAACCCAAAACCTCAACTTACTTAAGACTTGGTTTCCTATCAGTCTATATCTCATACGGAGTGGTAGGAATAGCCTTTTGATGCAACTCTATTCAATAAGTGAGCAACAATTTGTAGAGCATAACGCTAAAGATATCTATAAAGATTGGTAAAACTCATCATCGATCGAGTCACGTCTAGTAAAGTCTAATTCCTCCTCTCTGAAACACTATTGTATTGAGAAGTACCTAAAGAACTATATTGAGCAAGAAACCCATTCTCCTTCAAATAATCAGTGAATTTACTACTCATATATTCACTGCTTTGATCTAATTGAAGGTATTTAATAAATTTATCAGTTTATTTCTCTACCTGTAGTTGAAACTCTTAGAACATTTCAAAGGTTTCTGACATATGTTTCATAAGAAACACATATCCATATTGTGACAAATCAACAATAAAAATCACGAAGTATCAAAAATCGCTTATGGTAGTATGATTCATTAGACTACATACATCACTATGTCTTAGTTTCAACAAATTAGTGGCTTGGTGTCCTATACCAAAAAAAAGGAGATTTGGTCATCTTCCTTTAAATGTAAGCTTTATAAACGTGATAAGGCTCTATGGCTGACCATCCTTAACCAGACAGGTTAGACGTTTGATGCCTATATGACATAATCGCATATACCACAATTCAGTATTATTCAAAGTTTTTAAATTATTTCTCTTTTATTTATTTGTACATTCAAGACATTTTCTGTTGTGTCTAAAATACAACGGTCATTCATCAACTAACAATTAGCTAGTAAAATATTATCTTGATAATATAAAATACAAGAAATTATTTCAAATATGTATATGATAACCCTTTTGTCTAATATACGGATGGATATGGTTGCCTGATATCATAGATCTATCATAAAGGAGAAATAACTCAAAATGTCCAATAGTACATATGATATCTAATACTTAACCAACAGTGGCATTAAATGCCAATGAAATATCAATTATAGGTAAACATATACTTGAGGGATTCTTCTTAATTGTGGCAATGTACTTCAGATAATTATGCTTCCAATGTCCATCCTCACCACAATGGATACATTTTTCTTTGCCTTTGTTATTCTCTTGTGGCTTGCATATCACATGTCTCTGATAAGCTATAGATGGTCTCTATTTCTCCTTCTTCTTGCCTTTAGACTTCCTAGAAGCCTTCGAGATAGAGGATAAAACAGTACCCTGAACGTGAAGGGCTGCACCCCATTTGTTTATATCCTCATAAGTTGTCTTTAACAAAATGTACAGCTCCGCATATGTGGGAGTCAACCCTTACATATTAAAGTCATGATAAACTATAAAAATGGCCCTAATAGAGACTGGAGAATTAAACTATTCCCTAAATTGTTGTCCAGAGATATGTCTATATCTAACTTTTCAATGTATGAGATCATCTTAAGTACATAGGGACTCACTAGATTGCCCTCTATCAATCGAGACTAAAACAATATCTTGGCGATATGGTATAGCTTAACCTGTAATCTGTCGCCAAACAATTACTTCAGATGGAGCATTATATAACTTGCACTATTCATGTACATATACTCCCTCTGCAGTTCAGTAAACATTGAGGCTAGGATATATAATTTTACTCACAAATCACCATCAATCCATTTCTAATATGTTTCAAGCTCTTCTGAAACAGCTTTATCAAAAACACATATGGGCATCTTTTGATCAATGATATATCCAAGCTTTTCTGAATATAGAACAATTCCATATTCATAAGCTAGTCAATAATTTTTGGCACCCTTCAGTTAGTGTGAATCAAGTATGTGTACTAATGGATTTCTTGAAGCCATCTTATCTTTACTAGATAAAAAAAGATATGTTAGTGAAACATTTTAAATCATTAAAACACTCTAAATCATTAATATAACTATTATATATTTTCAATCTAAAGACGTCATTCCACTATTTTAGACATTCCCTTTAAACTCTCAAACAGAAAAATGAAAGTTTAAACACTTTAAACTTTACAATGAGAAGCAGACCCAATTGACATTTTACTCCAACCTCACACTTTAGCAGTATTGATATTTGTAAACTCAAAAGATAGATAACTCTTGTTAATTACAGCTTTTGCAACTCTTACCCTTGATCCTAAATACACTTTATCCTCACGTTTTAGCAATATTAGGTAACTGTGCTCCAGATTAACTTGTCAATAATTAAATATAAGTTACTGATACTACCCTTACACTTTAACAATATTGGATAATACATTCGCTTATATTTACCTCATCTCATGTTTAACTAGCATAGTCCAAATTACTCTAACCAATCCCTTACACTTAGTAATATTGAGAAAGACTGAGGTGATATGTCTAACACCATATTAACAAGACGGACTATATATAACATTTTTTTCAAAATAAAATCCATTTCAATCTGATAAGAGAGAGATTTTTGCACTATCTGTATCTCATAAGGATAATATTTTCAATCAAACATTTGTTTTTATGCAACCACAACTAGCCCCTACTAATAAGGCTCCCATTGTGGCTTACAATGCAAACAAATGACCATAAATTATATATAACAATCATATTACTGCATAAAATAAACATCACATGTTGTTGAATGCAAAATAGAGTGAATGCCTTGAATTTCACGATGCTATACATCTAGCACTGCGACACTAAGATAAGTACCTTTAGTGCTGTAATGCCATAATGTTACCACCACGGCATTAAGGCTTAAACTTTTTAGTGCTACGACATCATTCTAAACAAAGACCTGGCGCCGTGGCATCAACTCTTAAAGCCATGATGCCTAATGTTTTGGGCCTTGATGTCAAACATCATAATTCACTCCATTGTCCAACAATACATAACTCTTGTATTCTTATTTAAAACGTAGTATGCTCTGATACCATTGTTGATAACTAGTGTATTGATTGTGCATGTATATAGTGGTGTGATCATTGAAATATCTAATGCATGTCACACATACATCATGCAGCAAAAATGTTAATCTATTTTAATAATAACATATTGAATTTAAGTTATATTATATTAATAGAAATGTACCTTTAAAGACCATTGGATAAGTGGATCTCAAAATCTCACCTTGAAGTATCTTCGTGAATAATCTAGTCTTTGACATAGATGGGATTAAGAAGCTAGAATGGTAGTTTTTGTTTTCACGGGATTTTGAGCTTAAAACTTAAGCCTTTTAGAACTCTTTCACTTGTGAGAGTATGGCTTGAGAGAAAAATGAAACTTTTGCTTATCTTTTTCTTCCTTAAATGGTTAAATATACTACTACTATGTGATGAAGATAAAAACCCATTTTTGGTCTATATCTCACTTTTTTTGGTGCAACCCTTTTACATAAAGGATAAAAGGGACAAAAATCATTTTTATCTCATTCTTATCTAATTGGCCGAACACAGCTTCCTAAGCCATTAAGAATAGCTTTTTATTCTTTTGAATATTCTAAGTTATCAAAGGTATACTTGTCACCACTTAAACAACACTTAACCATTAAGTATTATTAAAATAATCAAGTGATTGATAAGTGTCCAACACTTGTCCAAGTGTTATATAAAGCTTAACCATTAAGTTAACCATTCTTTTGAATATTTTAAGTTATCAAAGGTATACTTGTCACCATCTTAAACAACACTTAATCATTAAGTATTATTAAAATAATCAAGTGATTGATAAGTGTCTAACACTTGTCCAAGTGTTATATAAAGCTTAACCATTAAGCTTTATTAAAATAATCATGTACATAACAAGTGGCCAACACTTGTCCAAGTACAACTAAAAGCTTATCCTTTAAGATTTAGTGATAGGTCAAATTTTAAAAATTAGAATATGAAACGTATCCATCTCGAGAGGTCCCAATACTAAATCCTTATTTTAGAAAGTGACTAAGCCGCCTTTAAGGTACTCACCTTTGTAGCCGATTCTTCTCAATATATATTAGGTCCTTATAACACATCAATCATCTTTAAGTATCTTAGGTTATTTCCTATCTAAAAAAATGACTCATTGCCTTTTAGCTAAGAACATAACATGTTTATATGATCGACCTTTAGGTCAATTAGGCCATGGCCAAAATTGACCACTGACTTTAGGGGATGGCTAAATCTCTTGGAACCCCATTTTACCCCTATTTAGAAGTTGACCGGGATCTATGATCTTATTCAAATATCTAGGTATCAAATTCTTTTGCATAATAGTCTTATATCAGCCTTGTTGCTTTTTTAGTCTAGAGACTGTAGTGTTTTTTGTTTTATGTTCGGATATATGATCCACACCTTATATGATTTAACTGTCCTTTTTAACTTATTCATTCATGGGGTTGAGGCTAATTTTGAGTTATCAGTAGATGAGGTTGACTTAGATGTGACCACAACTGAACTAAGATTTGGGAGATTCTTGGGCAAATTTAAAGAAAAATTAGCTACTATTTTTAGGTTAGAACACACTATGTTTCTTATTTAGGAATGGCCAACATGCTTCTTTCAACTCGAGCTGCAGCTTCCACCAATGCTCCATACTGAGTGCGGGCTGTCGATACCACGTACGCCCTGATCCAAGGATTGAGACCCACTGTAAACCGATTAGCTTTCTGCTCTTCATTATTAGCTATAAAGAGAATGACATGGAGGAGCTCTGAAAAATTATTCTCATACTCTACCACTGAGAGACTTGTTCCAGCTTGAAGAACTCTTTTATCTTCGCATCTTTATAACTTTTGGGGCAGAATTTGTTCATAAATTCCCCTTTGAAAAGTGCCCAAGACACCCCTCAGCATTCCTCATTTACAAGGCCTTCCACTAGTCTTTTACTCATTCCTTCAACAGAAATGCAGAGTATACCACCATCTATTCTTCAGTACAACCTATAACCCAAAAAATTTCTTCATTATTCTCTAACCAGGATTGAGCTCTCTTAAGGTCTCCAATACAGTCATATAGCTTAGCGCCTAATTTCTTGGTACGCTCAATGGACACTTCTATCTCTCTCAGCTGCTGGATTACTACAGCTAGTATCTGGGCCATCTGAGCTGTATTCATGTTCCCACCCTCTAGCTCGGCAGGCTGAGATGACTTAGGAAGGGTCTGAGGCGTAGGAACTTTTACCAACTCATTCCTATGCTCCTCTTCAGATGCAAGAGCCTCTGCAGCTGCTCTCCTAGTACATGGGCCTCCACGATGATGCATATTTTTTGTGAATTTGGTGATGTAAATGATTATCAAATGCATAAAATTCAATTTAATAAACTTAGAAAAATATGCATGCAGTTTTAAGAATCTTATTCTAAAAATAAACTTTTTAACTAAAAACTTCAAAAACTAGGCTCTGATACCACTCTGACAGGACCCGCCCTGAGATCCTCTACTGTAGATCCCAGCGGCTCTGCCGAGCACCCCAAATGAGGTTTCTCAGAATTTAACTTTGTACGTTAAGAAATTTCGTGAGGTAACCCCTTTTTTAATTCTTGCTATTACTGAGAATTGTTTTGGAATATAGGTGAAAATAACTTATTAAACTTTTCAACAAAAAAATAATTGGGCAGAGTTACCCTATTTTTCTGAAAGTCCAATACAAAACTTGTAAAGAAATTGCACTTCTATTTCAAACCACTTCTCAATACTACCAAATATGACCCCGGTCCTTTTGAAAACCAAATCGAACTCAACTCAATAATTTCCTTATGATCATAAAACTGGAATACTGATAAAAAAAAAGTGAAACGATCATTAAAATATCGAAACCTCTTCTTGGTTGTCCAAAACATATGTACAATACACAAACCTAGAACTACCGTGCTGAAAGGAAAAAGAGTGTTATTTAGCACATTTACATTTATAAAAATAATCTTCACGTTTGGCCCACTAATCAGCAGTAGGACAATCAACAGCTTACGTACCAAGATTTGCACCTGGAAAGGGGGATAAAAATTTAAAACACAAAACGAGTGAGCTAAGCGCAGTGAGTGATTTAAGATTTAAAATAAAATAAAATTCAGCACAGATATTAATTTTTAAAATACATGCATAAATCATGCTTTTAAAACATGTATAAAGGTGTAAAATAGTTTCTAACATCATAAGCCGATGAAATCTTGTCAAGCGGGTTTTATTCACATCTTCGAAAATAATATTCAAAATCTGTAAGATATATAACTAGCATGAACATATAAATGCATAATATGCAATTGTAGATCGAAAACTATTAAAGCCCTCGCTCGGCCATTTTCTTTCTAAACTGAACCAATAGTAAACCCAAAGCTCTATACTCACGCAGTGACTCAACTAGCACCGCACACGTGAGTAAGTCACGGGGCATCTCTACTAGCAACACCCACTGTGACATCTCAAGACATCTCACTGGCTATGCAGCAGAATCCTACATCGCATACATATAGTGAAACAATACCCAGTACACATAGAGTGACTCACATGACTCGTCAATCCGACTTCCCAGAGTTACTGACATGGCCCCCAATACCTGTCCATGTGTACGAGGTTACCGGCCGGGTTTAATACAATCACCATTACCATAATCTGAGGTTACCAATGGCCTTTGAAACTGATATATAGTTTTAAACCTGTTTCTTAAACTGAATATATAAATGCATATCTATGGATATATATTAAAATCATAAATCATGTTTATGCATTAAAAGCTCATAAAACATACAATTTCATTATACGGAAACATAATAAACGAAAGATAATCAATGATAGATTTTCACTCACAACCGCTTCGAGCTCAAATTCGCTCTGGATTTCTGCTCCTGTTACCGATCTTGATTTTCTTCACCTACACCCTATAAATGACATTTAGAACCAATTCAAATGTTAGAATCTCATTTAACTACTAAATGCCCTAATTGGCATACAAAGCCCGAATGGATACTACTTTCTGATTTTTTATTTACGGAGTCATTTAATCTAATCTAACTCATCATCCAATGCCCTGAAAATTACTTAACACCCTATAACTTAGGTTAGACATAATTGCCCTTCACCTTTCCAAAATGGACAATTATGTCCCATTTTCTTCATGTTTGATTTTCTATCAACCTTATACATTCAATTTGCATAAGACACCATTTATACACTGCAATTCAACCAAAACACCACTCAACCCTAACTTCCTTGAAGTGGTAGAATTTACATCCACCACCCAACATATTTCTTTTCTCAATTTCTTGTTCCAATTGCATCAAAATCAACCCAATTCCATTCTAATGCCCTAATTACAACCAATTAAAGTCTCTACATCAAAGTCATCCAAAACTCTAATTCTTACCTTACCAATTTCTTCAATTTGATTACTCCTTCAAGCTCCACACTAGAATTCAGCTCAATCTAAACCAAGAATACAGACAAGAACATCAATTGAAGCAATCTTGAAAGTTCACATATCATCATCACAAAACAATGCTTTTCTTACTCTTTTTCTTAGATTTTCACTAATGAAGGCTTCAATTGATCTTAGGAGCTTGTATTTGACCTTATTTTAACTTGATCAAGTATAAAAAATCATGAACAATCCTTGAAATTTTACTGTAGCAGCACCTATCTTCACTTGGACGAATTTTGCTTCTTTTTTGTTCTAAGATGTTATGCTTTTAATCTCATGAAATTTCTACACAATTCTACTTTATATATAGTGCTACCTCAATTGTCCAATTTGCCCCTCAACTTACTCTAAATATTTAATTTGCCATTGGTTGGAAACTAAGTATGTAATTGGTTCCTTTGTAACTATTTAGTTAGAATAGTCAAAGGAATTAACTAGAATTCCCAACTTGGCAATCAATGAAATTATCTCTAATTGGTCTATTCTCTAATATATGGATTGAATTTCTCAACAAAGGCTTGTTCTATACATAACCCTTAAATGAAAATTCATGTAGTAAATTAAAATTTCCTTTTCCAAGCCCATGGAGAAAAATTCTAAAAAGCTATTCTATGGCCGTCCGACACCCCTACCAAGTGTGAAATTACCAAATTAGGTCTAATATCTCTCACGAGCACCATAAGAAAAATTATTTCTAATAGGGTTAAAATCGGGTAACCCTACGGTGTCTTTATTACTTTATACCAAAATCTAGGCGCCAATACTACTAATAGGGATTGGATATTACAATTTCAGCGATCTCATATGTGAATTTCAAGAGATGGAGCAGGAAGACGATCAAGTTTAGACGAAGTAGTTAGGACAAGATGCATAAGCTAACTCGATACTTGATAGAGGGCCTCGAAAGAGAGGAGAGATAGGAATGCCCTTAGATTAGGGACCAGTTTCTAGTACTATTAAAATTTAGGTTATTTTATAGAAAAGAACAAGTAGGATTCGACATTAAGTTTACAGCGATCAACAAGTAAGGATATGAGATCCTGAGTTAAAAACAAGAAATTGAAAAAAGCTAAATTGAAAAGAGAATTGTATTGTTGTATTCAATGAGTTGAATAATGATCATTTTATAATGCTTTATTAAGCCTTTATATTGGCTCACGAATTCTGACTTCTATAAGGAGAAAGAATCTTAATCAAATAAAACTTCCTATTCTAATAGGCGCCTAACATGGGCCTAATATCTAACTGGGCTTAGACTAATATATATAAAAGAAAGAACCTAAATGGGTTAATTGTGTACAATTTTGGGTTGGCGTCAACAATGTCCCTTACAAGTGGATCAAAAGTTATTTTTCTAAGACTTACACCCTAATAAACCCGACCTTTCACTCTTCATGTTCAAAGTTGACACAAGTACATTTCCTTAAAGCCGATCACAATAGGGATTTACAGTGAAAAGTCAATTTCATTGCACTTCGCTTTGATTATATATGAGAAAATTGGCTGTATAAAGATGATCATAAAATGAAGTTAGCATCATAGGGTATCCCTTAAGAGTTACAAGGAAAAATTGGCTCATAACGCTTACCTCGGGAAAAAATTAGTTTATAACCAAGGGAATGCTCATAACTTTCAAAAATAGATTTTGTTCAACTATAATTTTATCATAAACAACTTTTACCCTAAAATTGTACGTTGCCATGTTCAAGTTGGTGCTTTCTTCCTCAAAGGTTTAATGTTGATTTGCCTTAAATAGATCATTCAATGTTGTTTCCTCACCTTCTGCATTTAATGAATTCTGTTTTAAATCCTTCGTCTTACCACGAAAACCATGCCTATAAGACCTAAGTTTTACTCGATTTATTTTTACTTTCACCTTCAAAGTAGAAGTATTTTCTCTCTCGATTCTTTAATGAAATCTTCAAGGCTTTCTTATGTTCTTTAGCATTCTTCAAACTTGTTTTGGGTAAGTTTCTTTAATTCTGTCTTTTTGTTCTTGTAATTTTATTTTACTTTTTATTTTTCTTCTTTTAATTATTATTTTTTATCTCAATTCATTACCTTTTTTGTAGCTAAACCTATTTTATATCAATCCCTCGTGACATTAAAATCAGCTTAATCAAGATCAAAGAAGATAAAATCAGCTAAGCTATAGATACTCATTTATCACTATTCAAAAAATCCTAGAACATTTTAGAAAGTGACCAAGCCGCCTTTAAGGTACTCACCTTTGTAGCCGATTCTTCTCAGTATATATTAGGTCCTTATAACACATCAATCATTTTTAAGTATCTTAGGTTCTTTCCTATCTAAAAAAATGACTTATTTCCTTTTAGCTAAGAACATAACATGTTTATATGGTCAACCTTTAGGTCAATTAGGACATGGCCAAAATTGACCACTGACTTTAGGGGATGGCTAAATCTCTTGGAACCTCATTTTACCCCTATTTAGAAGTTGACCGGGAACTATGATCTTATTCAAATATCTAGGTATCAAATTCTTTTGCATAATAGTCTTATATCAGCCTTGTTGCTTTTTTAGTCTAGAGACTATAGTGCTTTTTGTTTTAGGTTCGGATATATGATCCCTACCTTATATGATTTAACTATACTTTTTAACTTATTCATTTATGGGGTTGAGGCTAATTTTGAGTTATCAGTAGGTTGACTTAGATGTGACCACAACTGAACTAAGATTTGGGAGATTTTTGGGCAAATTCAAAGAAAAATTAGCTACTCTTTTTAGGTTAGAATACACTATTTTTCTTCTTTACTGGTTATGCAAATATGGTTTATTTAACCCTTCAAAGAAAACAACTACGGAATATTTTTAAGTTGTATACACCTTATCAGACGACTAAGAACTGGCCTTAGGTCATTTCTTCCTATCGTACTTGTATAGAAGTCTTTTTGAAATTCTTTCTATCAAGGATAAGAAATCCTTTCCCAATGATGGTGGTCCTCTTTTGATCCTTTATTTTTAGGTGCTGACCTAGTTTCCCCATTTCTTCAAAACCACTTCCCAACCACATCCAAACTGACTTAGTTGTTGGATCCTCTGGCTAATACAATGGTAACTTAAGAAAGACCATTTTAAAAGACTTCTTTAAATACTTTTACACCACTACTCTCCTAAATATAAGGCCTATTATCAACTTAGACTAGCCTTTTTGGTCCTAAATAGAAGAGGTGGTCCTACAAAGGTCATCACCAATTCAAAGAAAGTTGATCTGAATGTTGACTGGCATCATTAATGGGTTAGTTGCTTGATGGCTAGGGACTTGCACCATAGGGCTAGCATTGCAATAGTAAATAAAAAGTGTGTAATAAAGACTTATCATCTTCAATAGGTAACTCAAGAATTATGATGTGTTCAAGCCGTTCCTCATCCTAGCCTTTTTTTTGGCTAATCAAAATGTCAGATCCATAGTCTTTAAAGAGTCCCTCTTTGTTAAAAAAAACCTCCCAAGTCTCAACTCAATTAAAGAAGTCTCTATAATTGGTCGACCTTTCTTTATCTCCTCGTCGACTAGATTCATTTTATGCATATTGGGATGAAGATAAATAGCCTTCATTTTATACTCACATTTCTTCAAAACCACTTCCCAACTGGAAGAAAACACACGGTAAGCTTATATAAGAAATTCTTAATTTTAAGCAATTTACAATTTTAAGTATAATTGTAATAACTTAGCATAAATAAAAAGGCTATACCAATAGATGAAGAAAGAACTCCTCCTAGAACACAAGTGATTGGCTATAGAATACCAAACCAAATGGGTTCAATCTGGTAGCCATTAGTTTGATGATGTCTTCTTTGATCAGCCATTAGTGGATCCAAGGCCTCCTCTACCATCGACGTTTTTTAGCATAGCTGGTGAAATCCCAAGCAATAATTAGCTTACATGGATTGACTTTTACTTACATAATTTTAATTAAAAAATTATTTAATCATGAGTTAGTCGGGCATAATCATTGGTGATAAGACTCGATAAGGTATATTTACTTTATTTTTCTTATGCCGATCTTTCTAATGTTTTTCTAAAACATTACCGATATATTTTGCATAGGCCATTCCTACCCCTATTATTGCCCCTCTAGCTAGTGAAGGTAAAGAGGAGACAACTCCTCCTAATAAGAAGCAGAAGGTAATACAGATTAGCATGATATGACTGTATGGATTTTGTTTGTGAAATTAAACATGCACAAATATTAAAATGCAAGTGCACAAGCCATGAGCAAGTAATAAAATGTGAGCAGAGTATCGTCCTATGAGAATTGGTTTCTAAATTAAAACTAAGTACTATGACATTCAAAACCTAACTTTATATGGGCTAATTAAAAATACTAAAATGGTTAAGAAATTGAAAGTACTAAGATTAACTAAAAATCAAACACGTTCAAAGGGATGAAAATTCTATTGGCAACGAGTTCTAAAGTCTTGAATTCACTCTACCTTCCAAAGTTCTTTAATAATAATGAAAATTGAGTACTATTGTGAATCAATTAACCAAAGGCTTAGAAATAGGCTTACTATCTCTCTTAAGCGTCAAGTGAGACTCTATGCATATAAAATCACGTTGATATCCCTATTTAACTTGGTCATCTATACATCCATTATGCTACCCTTAACATTTTACCTTGATTCTATTAGTCTGCCAATTCAATACAATCAAAGATTATGCTAATCAAATCCAACACATGAGTTAAAATTTCCAAGCACATAACTCATAAGTCTAAATCATCTAATCAATAAATAAATAGTGCAAAATATAGTCATTAATTAATTATATACATCAAACATAATACGTAGTAGAGTTGCATCAACTTCTAGAACATAGAGTTTAGTTATCCGTAGTTAAATACTCACATACATTAATCTAAATATTCATATAAGTACTCATGTTTAAGATAATAAGAACTACAAATATAATTAAATAAAAGTAAATGAGACAAAGAGAGAATGGAAACTATTTGTAGACACTCTGAAGCCTTTAATCTTCAATGGTGTTCTAAATTTCAAGCTTCAAGGATGTCTTCTTTGTGAGTCTCCAACTCTTTGATCGTGTTTTTCTTCTCCTAAAATGGTTTTAAATGTTGATTGGTCTTTGTTTTCACCAAAAATGATGAATTTTTGACTTAAAATAATCCACTTTGGTGAGGAATCGAAGTTGAAACGTCAAACCTTCATAAAATTCTAAAAGAGTGTCTTTTTACAGTGCAGGCAACGTACGGTATTTTTTTCTTAGAATGCTAGGGCGTTCTTAGTATCGTATAAATGTTGGGGCATTTTATTCTCTAACATTGGGTCATTTTAAGGCTATTACATCCTTGATCAAACGTGTGAGTGTTGGCTACCTTAGGTGTGTTCTGGAATTTGCACAACCTCGCTCTCATCTTCATGCCACAATGTTTGTCTTTCCTAAAAATGCGAAGGTGTTAACAAGTTAACGTAGGGGCATTAATCCAAATTGATAGATGTTGTCACTTTTGATGATAGAATGTAGAGGTATACATCATTTCTTTAACATCTTTTTCTGAATTCTCACTCTTTGGCTCTATTTTAGATACTTTTCCTTCCAATTCATCTATCCTATAAAATAAACACATGTATACATGAATAGCATGCAATTACTTGAAAACGGTAAGAATCTAAGTTAAAATGGGGCCAAAATATATGTCAATATCATACTTATCTAATTTTGAAAAGTGAAAAATTGGCCTAACTTTATTCTTTTGTTTTAGACCAAGGCAATAAAGGTGCAAAGGCTATAGATTTTGCATAACTCTCAGGCCAAAATGGCTTCAAAAGAGTCGATAGCTTCCATGCAGTTAAAGACCCCCACTTTGATGATGATTGCTATCATTAAGTCTCCTATTCTAATTGTCAAAATCAAAGATGAGACTGATGAGGATATTGAGATAACTTAAGAAAGGATTAACAAGTTGACTATACTTCTTTCTCCTTCTGGTTGGGCTGCCAAACTGACGAAGCTTGCCTCAAAATTGCCTTTATAGATCAAGGGTGCCACTTAAGCAACTAATGTCTCATTGCTCCTCAAAGAGTCTTTTGATGAGAGTGGATTCAAAAAATGGCTCCAATTCTAGGAAATTAACTTCTCCACCTGCCACTGTTGCTCAATCGCAAGTATTGGATGTGATTAATGATGCGATATTTCTATATCATAAATTAAGTGCAAGTATACACTATCGTATGCAAGTAATAAAGAGACTAATTAGTCGGATGTCGAACCCACAGGGATAATTTCTTCTTATTAACCAATTATTAAAATTATGTCTTCCTAATAATTATTCAGAAAAATAAAAATTCAAGAATGGATGTAGAAAATATAAAAGTAAAAACACAATGCAATGATATTTAAAGATAATAACGTAGAGAAAACCTAGGATTAATATTATCCCTCAATATGTTTCTAATGATTAATCCTCTAATATTTAACTCACTTAGTCTTTATTATTGATCAAGACACTAATGTATTCACAAGCCTCTTCCAAGGTCATGCAAGTATACCTTAATTTACCAAATACCTATATTCCTATGGTACTTGTAATAAACTAAGATTCATTAAGATTAGGTCTTATTGATCATACATGCCAATTAGGTATATTCCTATCCTAAGTTGAAACTTGCATATGCAACATTGAATGTTACTCTACAATTATGCATCAAATTACCTAGGTCTAAATATTATGATTCCTCTTCCGAGTTTATCAATAATATTACCAACTCATTCACCATATATTGGCCAGATATATTGAAGCATTAAACACAAGTAATTTAAATAATAAATGACTAAGTTTATTAAATACTAAAAGATATGGCAATTTAAGCACACATATTGAGTTCAAATATTAACCCTAGAAAATAAGTTTAGCTCATGGCTACAAGAGAACAGCAGTAAAAATAATTATAAATCATGATACAATTATTAGCAAACCGATATAGACGTCGAATTGCTCTTAATTGCGCTGCCTAGGAACTCTTGATGCCGAAGAACGTCTTGTATCTCTCTCTAAAGTTGCTTCAATTAAGCTCCTATTGCTCTCCAAGACTCGTACTCTGTATTCTTGGTACTCTTGGGTCGTCTTGGATTTTTCTTTGAAGGCTGGGAACGAGTGGCTTTATATAGGGATTGATATGAGCTTGAAAATCTCAATTCTCGTCGGACTAGGACTCGCACTACCGCTGGCGCGCTATGCATCTGTCGCTGGGGCGACGCGTGAAAAAGCTATTACCGCTGGAGCGGTGTGCTCTTGGCGCTGGGGTGCTATCTCGTCGCTGGCGCGGTGACTGTCTGGCGCTGGGGCTCTAGACGCGACTTAAGCAGGTCGTTTTTCTTATTTCGATCACTATTTCAGCGCTGGGGCGAAAATCCTTGTGGCGCTGGGGCGATGGACACATACTTTAAAAACTTTATATTTTAGTCCCTGTTTTCGCTCCTTTTGCATTCTTTCTTTAAATTTCGTTCAAGTCCCTATAAATAACAATAATGCACATAAATAGCCATCTATTCACATAAAATCATAAAATATCAATAATAAAAACATGAGAAAATATATGACAAATTTGCCCTTATCAATTAACTCACCGAAGAGTCTAGAGTCTTAAGTGCCCAATATGTTATTTAATGATTGATTAGTTTTGGACTTCAATAAGAAGTTGAAATTTATATCTAACAAATCTATAGTCGGTATCATGTTAGTCAGCCTAAAGACAAAATCAATGATTTTGCTGCATCGTTCACAATTCTGACTAAGAAAGAGTAGTTAGCTATAGGGGTAATCTAGGAGGCTAAGAAAGAAGCCCAAGAGAACGAGAATCTAGATTGGCTAAAAACTTAATGGATGGCCAAAATCCATGAAATGGGTACTTAGAGTATGTGGGCTAATAAGAGGATTGCTGCCTTGGAAGCCAAGCTGGAGAAGTTAAAGGCAACAGAGGTTGAAAGGACTAAGAAATAGTAGGCTTTGGCTCAACAACTCCTCAACAACCATTCAAAAAAGATAGCTTTGAAGAGGAGTCTAAAGTTAAAGAACAAAAAGGTCCTTAAAGCTGAGCAAGAGATGAAAGATGTTGATTTAGGCATTGCTAACTTCTTTTCTAGCCATAAACAAATCAAAATCCTAATCGACTTATGGCCTCACTTTTGTACTTAGTACTTCCAATAAATAAATAAAGTTTTTTAAATACTATCAACCAATGTTTTTATTTTGGTTTATCATGTCAATCAACAAACTATTATTCAATTTTGAAAATTTTAAATACTATTTAAAATATAATCATATTTTTTAATTAGGATAATATTTAACCGATACAATCGACTTCATCAAAATAGTTTTTATTACATTCAGCTTATAATGAGTACTGTAATTGATTTAACATTATTGGCTTTAGGAATGAAAAATTGACTTATCTACATCTTCCCAAATGGTCGGCTTGTAAGACTTCAAATATTTTCCATTTATGGTCCTCAGGTGTTTGATTTCATCTAAATCGACTAACAGATATACCTACTTGCCAAGAATTTTAGAGATGGATCTTCCAAATTTGGGCTAAAATTACCTAAGACTTGTTCTCTTGAGTTACTTGGTAAAACGGCTTTCCATACTGAGTCATTACCATGAAAGATTTATGCCTTACCTTTTTATTGTGGGCATTTTCAACCTTATTTTTCTACATTTTATGTCAATTTAATTCTTCAATATGACTTTGCTCTAAGTTATCTATCTCTTCTATCATTGCATCTTGATACTCTTCAGGTTTTAGCCTATCTTAAAGATTTCTTCTTATATAGTGGGTTATAAGATGGAGTGGAACCATAGCCTCCTGACCATAAACCAAACTGTAAGGTAAGACTTTAGAAGCTATTTTTTTATTAACACGATTCGCCTATAGCATTTCCTATAATTTTTAATGCCAGGCCCGTAGGTTATCCTCAATTTCCCTCTTTAGAAATAGAATAATCGACTTATTAGTTGATTTGGCTTGTCTATTGAATTGAACATAGCAATGGGAACTATGAATCAGTTTAATGATAAATTCTTTCTTTTATAAAGTCTACCATTTCTTCTCCTATGAAGACAGTTCCATATTCAATTGTGATAGATTTTGGAAGGCTATGTTGGTATATGATATTTTCTTTAATAAACTTAATTACTAATTGTTGTGTAATTGTCTTTGAAGGGATGACTTCTACCTATTTGGTGAAATAGTTTATGGCCACTAAGATGAAGACATGTTGTTTTGAGAAAAGAAGGTAAATCTTTCCAATGATGTTCATTGTTCATCCTCTGAACGACTAGGGTTTAATGGCAGTGTTGCATCTTTTTTGCTAGACTATCTGAACAGGTCTATATGTTTTACATTCTTCGCATCTTTAAGTATAATCATGGAAATAATTTTCCATAATTGGCCACTAGAAATAATTCTTCAATATTGATTTCTTTATTTACCAACAACTCAGATGTGCTCATGCTAACCTTTTATGTGATTCGGCCATTACTAACATATATTCTTTTGGGCCAACCTATCTTAAGTATTCTCTAAGGGTTCCTCTTCTGAATAATTCACATTAAAGACAGTAAATTTGGGTGTCATGATTATTAATGTTTGATTGGCATTATCGTTAGGATTTTTCATATACTTGATTAGGTTTTCCCTCAAATCTAAGTTTAGATTGATTTGTGAAGTCGACTTTAGTACTTCCTATTTTAACATTTCTTCATGACTAAAACGGCAAGAATTAGGCCGATACATCAATGGGATTTCTTCTATGGCCTTCTTGAAATCAAATGTCTATAGGCTAGATCATTTACTTTGGAATCTTTTGCCATTGCTGAGAATTCGATCAAGGTAGGATGGAATTCTTTAAGGAGGTGGTGAGCTTTGTCGCAATATGGTATCAACATACCAACTTCACAATTATATTCGTCAATTATCTATTTAACGATTAATAATGAGTTATTTCTGACTTTTATATCTTTTACCCTCATTTCAGCAAGTACTTCTTGGCCAATGATTAGAGCTTTATACTCAGCTTAATTATTGGTGTAGGGAAATTCTAATATAAATAAAATATTAATTTTTAGGCCATATGAAGAAACTAGAATAATGCCGGCTCTAGCTACTTGGGCTGTTTTGGATCCATCGAACC
Source organism: Ailanthus altissimus (assembly GCA_946807835.1). Taxonomy (NCBI): domain Eukaryota; kingdom Viridiplantae; phylum Streptophyta; class Magnoliopsida; order Sapindales; family Simaroubaceae; genus Ailanthus; species Ailanthus altissimus. The sequence goes on from OX327684.1 coordinate 12,817,775, forward strand.
ATACTTGCCATGATTGGCTATTAATGCAACAAATTTCCAAGTCAACATTAACTGAGTAAGGAGATTGATAATTTGCTAGGAAATCAGCAGGCTTGTCTCTTGATTGCCTTTTAAGAAACATACTTCAATGAAAATTATGATGTTTTAATTGCCCATTTGCCCAATCTATTTCTTAAAAAAGGCTTTGATAGCAAATACTTGATAATATCGATTTGGCTTACAATATGCCCAATAGTTAGTGACATAATATTTAAGTTTTGTGCAAGAAAAATAGAGAGCCAAACACAACTTCTTGATGGCCGTATACCTTACTTTGACATTGTTCAAAATACGATTGAGATAATAAATGGCCTTCTTTACCCTCTTGTTCCTGGGCAAGCATACTACTAATAGGCTCTTCTATTATGAAAATATAGAGAATGAGTGGTATGCTAGGTTTAGAGGGAACCATTATCAGTGGTCTTGTAAGGTACTTTTTGATTTCATAAAAGACCTGTTGATGATGTATAGCCATATAAATTCCTCATTATGTTTTAACTTCAACAAAGGCGACCAAGAGAATGAGTGGTATGCTAGGTTTAGAGGGAACCATTATCGGTGGTCTTGTGAGGTACTTTTTGATTTCATCAAAAACTTATTAATGATGTATAGCCATATAAATTCCTTACTATTTTTTAACTTCAACAAAGGCAACTAAGAGTGAAGTTGGTTGTTTGAGTTTAAATAAACCACCTTAAAAAATTAATACTATCAGTTAGTTGTTGAAGTTCTTTCTTGGTTATAAGTGCAAGTGCTTCAATGATGGCTTTGGATTTATTCATATCTACATCCATTCCTCATTGGTGTACCGAGTATCCAAGAAATTTATCAACTGAAACATCAAAGGCTCACTTTAAAGCATTCATCTTTAGTTAATAAAATCTCATTCTATCGAATAAAGCCATTAATTCGACCAAGTGAACTTCATCTAAGTTAAATTTGATGAGCACATCATTCATTGCCCTCTAGTATGTTACCCTTGTATTTTTTAATCCAAAAGGCATTACTATTCATTCATAAGCCCCAATGGCCCAAAGACATCTAAAAGCCGTCTTGTTGACATCTGACTTTTTGATGAATATCTAGTTATATCGGGAATGGCCATAAAGAAAAATCATGATCTAATGATAAGCAGTTAAATTTGACCAACATATCGATAATAGGTATAGGATATTTGTCTTTTGGAGTTGCCATGTTTAAATTTCTAAAATCAATACATAAATGAAGCTTGTCATTTTCTTCATAAATGAAATTACGTTGGATAGTCATTCCACATAATTAGATGTCCTAATGAAACCAACTTGGATAAGTCTTTTAATTTCTTCTACTATCTTTTCTTCGACTTCTCTAAGCATTCTTCACATGTGCTGCTTGTAAGGTCGAAATGCTTTTTTAATTGGTAGACTATGTTCGACTAATTTTTTACTTAAACTGGGCATTTTTGTGTAATCCCACGTGAAGTAATCCTTATATTCCCAGTCTTGAAAGCTGGATGTAAGTGCGCATTAATAAAATTGGTCTATGTTTTGATGTCCTAGATTAATCTCTTGAAGTTGGACTTTTATTTGAGGGTTTTGATCATCCAACTTGAGTGGGGCTACAACTCTAAAATCTTGGCTGATTTGGGGATCTTGGGTCTCTTCTTCATATACACATTTATAAGAAGCTTATAGGTGAGACTTTAAAGGCATATTCATCATAAAAATTAACAAGGGGCTAGTCTATCTTTATAGTTGAAGGCCAGGCTATCTCTTCCCTTAGGACTTACTAGGTTTGGTAAGTGAGTGGCTTGGTCATATTCTTTATAAATCGGCTATCAACATTCTTCTTAAGAATGATGGATTTAACTGATGGGTCATATAAAGATGCTAAAGCTACTTGCTCATTCTTTGTAAAGGAATTAGAGTTGGCATAGATTATTTCAACTGATCCATTTAGTTGTCATCTAAAATTCATTTAGTGCATGATAGACAACAATGTCTTATTAGAGTGGATCCAAAACGTTTTTAACAAGACATTGTAGTCACTTAATATACTGACTACATTGAAAGGTTCTTTGTGCTATATGTGGCCAATCTTTACTCTCACTAATGTAAACCCATATATAACAGTTTCTCGATCATCAAAATTGGTCATAAGTACCTTTAATGGCTCTAAATTATCTTTTGATAACCTTCACTTCCTTAACATTCTCAGAGGTAAGATATTTACTCCAGCCCCATTATTAATAAGGATCTTCTTACAAGGAACTCTATTAAGGTTAACCTTTACAAAAAGCGTAGTGGGTCATTCTATTGAGGGAGGGGTTGAGAAAGGGTCAATAATGCCATTTCATAGGGTTCATCCTTTAGCAATGTCCCCCACATGAATCTTAAACTTTCGTCGACTTTCCTTAAATCAAACAAATACTCCTTAGCAGTTTAGTATTCTCGTCAAATTTCTTGTTTTTCTTGTTGGAATTCGGGCTCTTGAGGAGTGGACATTCATATGAAGCTCTTTTAACAACTTTAGGAAGGTAGACCTCCTCATCCGAATCTGAGTCATTGAAGTCGCTTTCCGTCTTGACCTAGATAGCAGTTCATTGAGTTGGTCCTTGTAATAAGTCCATTTGGAGGACGCTCCCTTCTGATCTCTCTCCATTAAGAGTCTCTTATAACTAGCCTTTTTAGTGGGCAATTCATACAAATCCCTAAAATGGTGCCCTTTAAAGTGTTCCCTCATTGCAAAGGACATACCTTAACAACTCTAGGTACATAACAAATTACAGTGATTTAGGTTTGGCATCGCATCCTAAGATTTCTAAAGTGGGTTATATACTTATATACTAATTTGCCAGGAATTTGCATCAATCTAGTCAAGTCATCCAGAGTAATCTCCGAAGGTGGTTTATAAAACTTGGCATGGAATTTATCCTCAATCTACTTCCAACTGGAAATAGATTATGGCACCAAATTTGTGTACTAGGTGAAAATAGTTTTCGTCAAGGAACTACCAAATAATTTTAATTTCTAGAAGAGAGAATAGCTAGCTTCCCTATATCTCACTATGAACCTGAAGATATGCTTAAAGGTTTTGATATTCTATTCCCCCTAAAAATTGAAAGAACTCTGGAATTTTATACTTTTTCAAAAAAAATGGGGAAATGAGTATATACTATGAAGGTATGGCTTCCTAAAGAATTGCGTTGCCATAGGTTTTAAATTTGTTGGAGATAATACTTACGTGACATTTCAATATTGTATGAATATTAATTATTTAATATTTACAATAAATATTTCAAATAAAATTGTTAATATTAAACAATAAATGGTAAGATGCTTGCAATATTTCAGCCATCGTATATTTTGAAGAAGCTCATATATGCTTAAAGAAATTTAGATCAGTGCTTTAAGTTAGCAAAACTGTGAGTTATAAATGCTAAGAGTTAGCATTACTAAGAGTTAGTAGGTTATAAGCGTCAACAAAATCTAAAAAGTTAAAGTCTTGTCTGAAAAATAGGAATATATTAGTAATGACATAGTTTCAAGGAGTTGCAAATAGTTCTAAGAAATCTCATTGTGCAAGTATATTTTTAAACTTTATGTTCCTAATCTATCTTCAATAATGGAGGTCTGTAAGTGAAGACCTTATCATATATAGATCAGTGTATATCAATATCTGGATGGTCTCAATGGTTAGTCTTGATAGACTATGAGCTTAGTGGAAGCTCGTATATGCATACGGATATTCAGTGAGGATTGGGTACTGAATAGACTCAATGAGGGCCTCTAAGAGATATCCCATAAAGCCATTAATAGAGGGTCTTCTTGAGTTAAGTTGTATTCATAGTCTTTTGACTTGAGCACCATAGTGGACTTGTAAGTAATCCACCATACTTAGGTTCTATACATGTCAGATACCTTTCATGGTCTAACTGCTGTGTGCCGTTAGGTATGGTCTGATGCTCATGGAGTTTACGGTATGTAGGTATGGGATTCATCAGCTCATATGGGTGAGTTATATATCTTGATACTCTAAGATTGTACTTCAGGAAGTCTTATGGCCACAAACATAAAATTCGAAAAAGAGTATTTTGTAGCTTAAACAATATCGAAAAAGTGTTTATGGATATTATTTATAGAAACATGAACCTGGAGATAAGTTCACGGTTGAGCATGTGGAGATTTGACGATGATGATCTATGTCTCAACTCTTCTAGGATATAAATGAGGGAGGGATTATATGAATATATATTAACATTAACTTACATGGTTCAATGCACCGTTCTATAATTTCTGTACGTATATGCGGGGTATCGTTTACGGATGTATTGAAAAGTTTCATAAGACAAATTGGTGTAAACCTAGGGAGTTTCACATTATAAAGTGTTCTCGTTAAGCACTGGCGTATCCCCTCAGGTCGAACTAGAAATATTTTGAAAAATATGAATTATTTCAAGATAACTCTAGAAAGAGATGGGCTTAAATGTTAAGCCCAAGAGCTTAACAAGTGGCAAGTGATGATTAGTCATTTGGATGCCAGGTGGTGTTGCCAAATCCATTAAATTGCCACCCCATGCTTACCATTTCTAATTAATGGCATGTTGATGCCTTTATAAATTAGCAAATGACAAGGCAATTACTATACTTATTAGTTTAAGGACATGTGTTTTTGTGACATGTCATAAACGTGTATGTGTCAAATGTGTAAACATTGCAAATGTTTGCAAATTGTTTAGTTAAGCACAATGTTAGACATTTTTTACTTGATCGAATAAAAAATTACTAAATGTTGGTTATTAAGAAGAACATATGTCCTTGATGTATAATATATTTATGAAATTGCAATTGTTTTACAATTGCTAAGTGACATAGTCAAACAAATAACAAAAAGACTTGTGGATTGTCTTATTGGTTAACAATTCAATAATTGCTTTACTAGACAAAGTAGCCTTAAGTCAAGTATATATATTCAGAAAGTTTTGCTAAGGATTGTAAGAGTTACAAAGAAAAATGGCTTTTATTTTATGTGGCATTTGACAATTAAGAATTGATTTGTAAAAGTTATAAATCTGTGACCATTGAGAAAAGTGTTAAGTAAATAAGTTAGTCTTATTTTACTTAATTCAGCAACTCCTTAAACACAGAAAAAGGTATTCTCTATTTGCTCCTCAATTGACCGAGAGACAAAGGGATGAAAAGAGTTGCTTCTGTAAAATTTCATCTGAAATTGAAAGCTACTATTCTAGTTCAAAAATTCCATTAGATGTTGCGGACTAGAATTAGTTGAGGGATCGCTTCAGGGTGAACTTTAAGAATTGAAACTATCCCGAATTATCTTCAAGGGTAATTTCTAATCTCATTAGTGTAAAGAGACTTAAATTCAATATGCATATATTGCAATAGGAAATTAGATTTCAATTGTATGTGATACAGCAAATAAATTAATAAAATTTGAATTGAAATGTATACATTTGCACCTTACGAGCAGTACACTTAAAAATTGATATCAGAGCACATTATGGTGTCATCGAGAATAGCCCATGCCTATCAGTGATGCATTTTAATATTTGAAAGTGCAAAAATTGGGAGATAGCAGGTTGGACGCTACTGTTCTATAAGGTTAGTGCTACATCCCTGTAAGATTTGAGTCGTAGCACTGGGCCTCTAGCACCGCAGCACTGGAAGCTTGATGCTATGACGCTCACACTATTCACTCTAATATTTTTTTAAATTGTTTAAAAATTGCATGTGATGTTTATTTATGCAATAATAACTGTTATGAAAATGCATTATAAACTGTGATAATTTTTTTATCATGGTAACCATAATAGGAATCTTACTAGTGGGGCTAGTTGTGCTTACACAAAAAATGTGTGATTAAGAATCACATCCTCATGAGATAGAGACAGAGTACTAAAATCGCTCTTAATTAGATTAAATAGTATTTCATTATTAGATAACGTTACACATTGGTCCGTCTTATTAATACGGTATTAGACGGGTCACTTTGGTCTTTTCTAATATTACTAAAGCGTAAGGGATTGGTCGGTGTGATTTGGACTATGTCGCTAAACATGAGATGAGACAAATATATGTGAATGTATTGCCTAATATTGCTAAAGCGTGAGGGTAGTATTAGTAACATATATTTGATAATTGACAAGTTAATCTGGAACACACTTACCCAATATTGCTAAAGCGTAAAAATAATGTGTATTTAGGATCAGTAGTAAGAGTTGCATAAGATGCAATTGACAAGAGTTGCTAGTGAATCTGAGAATAGTCCTAGATTTAGAAAAACTTGGATATATTGATGACCAAGAGATAATTAGAGGCATTTTTTATAATATCTCTTTGAATAAGCTAGAAATGTATCAAAATGGATTAAGAATGATTTGAGAGTCAAATTATATATCCTGGCCTTAATGTCTAATGATCTTGAGCGGGAGCATGTGCATATGAGATATGCAAGTGGTACAGTGCTCCATCTAAAAATATTATTTGAAATATCTAAACCACAGATAGGGAATAATCACAGTAGAAAGTGTTTCAACTATTATGAGGTTTAATATAGTAAATGTTACTATTTAATGTACCTTAATTTAGAACAGATAAACCTTTTTTATGTTTATTTTCCAATCATTGATTTTTTATTAGCATATGATGCTAAATAGTGTAGGAGTGTGAAATACCGCCTATCCTTCTTATATCTGTAAAACATTGCAATATTTGAGGATTGCTAGGAAGTTATGAAGAAGAAGTATAACTTCACGTAGGAAATAGAGATTTTTTTAACGTGGTAGCTATTAAAACTTTTGAGTCACTTCTCTATTCTAACAAAAGCATTGTGTTGTATAGTTGCTATTTTATGCTAAGCATTATCAAGAAAATCATACCACTTCTTGTGAGAGACAGAAAGGGTTATCATGAATACATTAGGAATAGTTCCTCATGTATGTATAATAAAGATAATGTTTTTCTAACTAAGTCTTAGTTAATAAATGGCCATTATATTTTAAATACAATATAAAATATCTTAAATACATAGGTGAACAGAACAAATAGTAGCTTGGAACCGTTGAATAATAATGAGTTGTGGCACATAAGATTAGGTCATGTAGGCATGAGTCGATTATTCTGTTTAGTTAAAGATGGTCAGAAACTTAATCTGACTATAGAACCTTGGCCAGTTTAGAAATCCTGAATTCAAGGGAAGATGACCAAATCCTTGTGTATGTGTTAGACATTAAGCCACTGATTTATTGGAACCAGTACTTAGTTATGTATATGGTCAAATGAATCATATTACCATGTGGATTTCAATACTTTATTATCTTTATCGTGATTTGTCACGATATGGATATTTATTTTTGGGAAACACAGATAAATATTTTTTGAAGTGTTCAAAGAGTTCCAATTGGTAGTAGAGAAAACATACCATTATTTATATTCAATGCTTTCAATCAGATCTAGATGGTTTATAAATGAGTAGTAAATTTACAAATTATTTAAAAGAGAATGTAATTCTCGATGAACATAGTCCTCCAAGTACTCCTCAACACAAAGAAGTTTTGGAAATGAGGAATCAGACTTTAATAGATATAGTTCGGTCGATGTTAATTTTAACTGATTTTCTGGAAAATCTATGGGTTGTGCTCTAGAATCTGTTGTTCGCTTATTGAACAGAGTTTCATCAAAAGTCATTTCTTCTACATTGTATGAGATTAGACGAAAGAAAACTAAGTCTTAAGTATGTTATGATTTAGGATTATTCTGCTTGATAAGAGTTATGTAACTGGATAAACTTGCACCTAAATGGTACAAGTATCAATCCATTAGGTATGCTAAGCATTCCATGAGATACCAATTCTATGATCCAGAGAAACGTGTTCGTTGCTTATAAAGCCACTTTTAGAGAAAGAGTTTCTCATAGATCATGGGGATTGTAAAAAGATTAAACTTGATGAACTCAATCAAAATATATATAAACCGACGATGGAGCCTAAAGGTCAATTGAGTGAAATGCTTTTAACACACTCTCTTCATACATCATAAAGAATATCAAGGCTTCTTGTTAGGTATGTTTGTTATCTGAAGATGTCTACTGTATTTTCTTAGTTAAAGAAAAGGATCATTTGACTTATAGAGATGAAATATTGGACATTGATTCGGGAAAATGACAAGATGCTATAAAATCCAAAATTGACTTTATGCATAATAATCAAGTCTGGAACTTGGTTGTCCTTCCCATAGAAATTGTTTCTATTTATTGTAAATAAGTTTATGCAGTGAAAGTTGGGGCCTGATAGGAAGATATAGAACTTCAAAAACTGATTGGTGACAAAATATTACACTCAGAGATCTAAGATTGGTTATGAGGAAACCACTTTCACTAGTATTCATGCTAAAATCAAATCAAATTTTGTTGGATATTGCAGTATATTAAGATTTTGAGGTCTGACAGATGGATATAAAGACAGCATTCTAGAATGTATATCTTGACTAAGAGATATGAATGGAACAGCCTAAAAGTTTTGCATCTAGCCCGACTTCCAATTTGATATGCAAACTGAAGAAGTTCATATAAACTTAAGCAATTTTTCTTGATAGGACCCGCCCCGAGACCCTCTACTGTAGATTCCAGCAGTCCTGTTGGGTACCCTAACTAAAGTTTCTTAGAATCTAACTATCAAAGCTGAGAAATTTTGTGAGGCGAACCCCTTTTTAATTCTTGCTATCGCTGATAAAAATCCTGGAATATTCATGAAGATAATTTACCCAATTTTAAAAAAATGGACAAACTTTCTTGTGTTTTTCTGAAAATCCAAATACAAAAACCTACAAGGAAAATCACACTTCTATTTCAAATGGCTTTCTCAACTTCCATATAGGACCTTCAGTCCTTTTCAAATAAAATCCAAACTCAACCCAAATAGTTTCAATCAAATCATAAAATTAACATACTAATGAAAAGTGAAAACTATCACTATAATACCGAAATCATTTCTTGTTTGTTCAAAACATATTTACAATACGCATAAATTTTATATCTACTATGCAAAAAGTCAAAACGGTGCTACTCAGCACATTTATATTTACAAATGTTCATTTGACTTAGCCCATTCAGCAGAAATAGAAGAACCAGCAACCTGCGTACCGAGACTTGCACCTGAAGGGAGTTTAGAAAACATAAAACACAAAACAGGTGAGTTAAAGGAGCTCAGTGAGTGCATTTAAGATTTTCAGTAAAAATAAAATAAAATAAAATACTACATAAATAACAAATTCTAAAAAATGTATAAAACATACTTCTAAAACTATAATAAACTGTAAAACATAATAACTAACATGTACACATATAGATACGTAATGTGCTTTCAGTAGCTCAAAAACTATTAAAGCCCTCACTCGGCCATTTTCTTTTTAAGCTGTACCAATGGGAACCCTAAAACCGCACAATGTGATTAAATTTAGGAAGGATTATGTGTGGTTAAGTGTATATTAATATTTTTAATTATCCAATACATGAACGCAACATGGGCAAATAAAATTGAGAACTGGAAAACCAGATCGAACCATTTGGTTCTGTTAGATTTTTTCATAGAAAAAAACCATTCAGTTTTTATTTAAGAAAAATTGGCTGGTCTGATTCCATTCTGGTTTGGTTTTCCTTAAATAAAAAGCAAATCGAAAAAATTGATTTTTTAATAAAATCATATTTATTTGCCACTTTGCGTTCATGTATTGGATAATTAAAAATATTAATATACATTTAACCACACATAATCCTTCTTAAATTTAAAAATAATAATAATTTCTAAAACCGAATTGGACTAAACCGGAAAAAACCAGTTTAGTTCAATTCAGTTTTCAACTATAAAAAAATTAGTTCTATTTTTTTCGTCAAAAAATTGAACCAGTTGGGGTGAAGGATGGCTTGGATACAACCTAATTGTCGAGTAACTCACTGAGGGTGATAAGTTTCAATCCTACACTTGTTATTGTTAGTTGCTGCTATGATGGATCCAAGGTGCAAGTCTTTCACAGTCAAGCAGCTAACCCAAGAGTTGTGTCAAACCGCGTGAAGATCAGCATCCCTAGAACCTACTTAGTAAGACCACCTCATCTACTTAGGACTAAATTTAGTAGGTCTAGGCCGAAAAAAGTCATTTTCTTACAGTCAGTTGGTTATGTAGAAATACTTAAAGTAAAACTCAAATTGATTCTGCCGAAGTTGCCATTGCATTTTTTGAAGAGCATAGCAACGAATTCGGATTGGAAGAGGCTTTGATATGGTTTTAAAGAAATATAGGAAAATTGGGGAACTAGACCAACATCCAAAAATAAAGAATCCAAAATGGCCCACTAGCATTTGAGAAAGTCTTCCCACCTTCTAAGGGTAAGATATGATACAAGCTTCTATAAAGGTGGGAAAGGAAAAAAAAGGTTAAGTCTTCACACCTTTAGAGGGTAGGATTTCATACAAGCTCCTATAAAGGTGGAAAAGGGAAAAAGGTCTAAAGGCAAATTTAATGTCATCAGCTAAGGTGATGGCAACTTTTAGGTACTCATTAGTATTTGTTTTAGAGGGATTTTAGAGGTTGTAATTGTACAACCAATATAGAAGAAAGGTGACGTGTTTTAGCCTGGAGGGAGAGGCTGATTTTTGTCAAGATTTACCTATTAATCTCCCAAAGCTTAACTCGGCCTTAGAAACTTTTAAATTGATCTCATCAACATATATAGAAGCATTAGCTTCTGCCTTATTGATGTGATATTTTTATATCTTAAAATTGAGTGCAAGTATACACTATCGTACACAAGTAATAAATGGACTTATAAAGTCGGATGTCGAACCCACAAGGATAATTTTTATTTTTTACCAAGTGCTTAAATTATATCTTTCTTGTAATTATTCAGAAAAATAAAATTTTAATTTTGCAATAAATTTAAGTAAAATAAAAGTGCAGAAAATAAATGACACAACTCAAATAAAATAAGAAGATAGTAATATAGAAAAAGCCTAGGGTTAATTACTATCCTTCAATATGTTTTCTAAATATTAATTCTTTTAATATTTATATCCCTCAATTCTTATTCTTGTTATTGGTCAAGACACTAATGTATTCACAAGCCTCTCCCAAGGTCATGCAAGTATATCATAATTTACCAAATACTTATATTTCTATAGTACTTGTAATAAATTAATATTCATTAAGAACAAGTCTTATTAACCATACATGCCAATTAGGTATACTCCTATTCTAATTCGAAACTTGCATATGCAACATTGAATGTTACTTTACAATCATGCATCAAATTATCTAGATCTAAATACAATGATGCCCCTTCTGAGTTTATCAAAGTATTATCAAATCAATCATAATATTAGTAAGATATAATGAAGCATTAAGAACAAATAATTTGAATAATGAAGAATTGAGTTCAAATAAATATTAAAAAGATCCAACAATTAAGCTCTCATATTGAGTACAAGTATTAACCCTAGAAAATAAATTTAGCTCATGATAACAAGAGAATTATGGTTAAAAAATAAAATAAACATGATACAACCAAAAGCAAACCAATATAGATGTCAATTTACAGTTGGTTGATACGCCAAAGATTCGCCAATAATCTCTTACTTTCTTGAATTCCCCTTACCTATATCTCTAAAAATTGCTCTTCTTCTATGTGTTGTGGCTCTAAGAGCCCTTAGTTGTGTATTCTTTAAGGTCTGAAATGAGTGGACTTTATCTAAGGATTGATTGAAGTCTTAGAGTTGTATTTCTTTTAGGTTTAGAAAAAATTAAAATGTTCACTGCTACAGCGAACATTATTCATCGCTGGGGCGATAGAAGTGTAGCACGAGTAATGTTCACAAAATATTATTCACACGACACTCTTCATAGTATACTGTTCATTGCATTGTAGCGAGACATCTTGAGTGCAGGGACAAAATACTTTTCACCACTTCAACGATGTACTGTAGCGATTACTGTAGCATTTTATATTTTGTCTTGTTTTTCTTAGATTTTTATCCCTAATTGCTCCCTTGACTCCAAACATACAAAATAATAATTAAACATATAAAAAGCATGATATTTTTATTAAAATGAGCAATTAATTAAGTTAAAGGAATTAAAATAATATATATAGTTTACGCTTATCACTCATATATAGGAAGGTTAAAAAGAAGAGCTAGATTATACAAAGTGAGGGTCATAAAGCCAAACTTAAAGCAAAAAAGTGTTGCATGCTTTGGACCAAGACTATAAAGCCAACAGCAAACCATATATTGGGATTTGATACCTAAACAATTGAAAAAGATCATAGATCCCAGTTGATTTCCAAGTAAATGTGAAATAAGGTTCTGGGCAATTAAGCCATCCTTTGAAATCCTTAGAAGGTTTGGGTCGAGATCTAATTGCTCTCGAGGTCGATCATATAGTCATGTTATAGGCTTAACTAAACTTTATAGGGTCGGTTTTGTGTGCAGGAAAGAATTTGAAATATTTTGGGATAATCTCAGTATTGTAAAGACCTAATACATATTGAAAGGAGTCGGTTAAGCAAGAGAGTACCTTAAAGGCAACCTTGTCACCCTCGGGAATATCTTGGGTAGCAATACTCAAAGATAAGGAAGTGTCGACAGCCTCGATCGACTTTGATTTCTTATATCTAAATACCATTGAAGTCAAAAAAAAAAGATAAAGCTGAAAAGAGAAGTGGGAGTCGATTAAAATACATTCAAATGAGAAAATAAAAAAGTAAAAGTGGAACTTAGGATCAAAAGGGTCAAAGTTATAGAAATTTATCAAAGAATAGCTTAAAGATGATGAAGAATAGAAGAATGCTCTGAAGATTTTGTTGGGAAGTTAAGAGCAAATGATCTTTTACTTTCTAGAAAGAAGTAAAAAACGATTAGTAAAACGTTGGTTTTATAGGCAAGTTTTGGCGGTAAAATAAGGTTTCACAAACGAGGCACCATTCAATGTAGAGAATGAAAAGACAACTTTGGAACAAACCATTGAGGTAACAGTGGTTGTTCTTCCTTTAATATGCAGAATCCCTTCTTCTTCTTGTTAATTCTTACTTTAAAGTCCTAATGATGTATTTATTTTCATATTCTCTCCTACCCAATTCATTTTTGGCATAATAGTTTTTGTTTTATAGGCTTAGAGTTGTAAAAATTTAGGACAGCTTTGCCATTAAAGAGTCAACATTTGCTGTTCTGTAACCTAGGGCTGCAGCCTTAGACCTTAGATGTTGCAGCCAAGAGCTCTTGAAGATGGATGCCACGGCCTTAAGCTTTCGATGCCACAAATCATTGTTTTTGGCAACTTTCTCCATTTTGCTCCTAATTTATCAAGCATCCAACGCTTTCACTCCTTAGTTTCCAAACTTGTAATTCATCATTAATATGTAGGAAAATCCAAATTATTGAGATAAATTGGGTAAATGTTAAGTTTAGGAAGATAAAATATTAGAAATGATTACACCCTATCAAGTAACTTCATAAATATGCCGTAAGTTCTCACAACAGGAAAATTAGCTTTTTACGATGGCGTTGGGATGGCAAGCAGCCGTCACAAACATAGGTGTTGTAAAATTTTGCGACGGCTATATAGCCATTGCAAAAAGGTCTATCCATTTTTTTTTCATTTTATATTTTTAAGTTTTTTCAATATATTAAAAATTAAATATATTAATCAATGTATTATAATAATAAATAATAACATCCATAATATATTTGATGAACATATTTTATATCTATAGTTTTAATCTACTAAACTTGATGATTGGTTAAATTAAATAAGAATATATATTTTTAATGTGTGCTAACATTATTTTGTAGATTCCAAGTAGATGGAGCTATTTGGGGTGAAAATCCAATGAGAACGCTTAAAAATATCAAAAAAGCTACAGTACATATGAACAGTATAATTTGCTACATTACACATCAATTGTATTATGCTATAGTACCACGTTGCGGTGCTGCAAAAACCTAAGTCATAGCGCCGCGGCCCCAAAACATGAGACCGTGGCGCCAGAGGGGAGGGTGAGAACAGTACAGTGAATAATATTCACTGTTCACCTCTCCCAAGATTTTTCTAACTAGTTCCTTCTTTTTTCTTTACTTCATTTACATTTATTTCAAGTTTGTAGTTTTATTTTGTGTTAATTTGAACATGAGTACTTTATGAACATTTGGATGGATGTAATTGAATACTTCATTATTGATTGCTAGATTATACGTTCTTAGGCTTGATGTAACTCTATTGAACATTGTGTTGATGTTGTTAAGTGATTAATGACTATTTGATATTTATACATTTATGCTTTTTATGTGCTTAATGCTTCCAATTTTATTGAAAAATGGATTAGATGATTTAAATAGTTGGGTTATGTACTTAGGAGAGTCTAATCCATATATTGCTTGTGAAAAGCATAGCTTTGTGTTTGTTGAGTTAGGAGACTAATAAACTTAGGGTAGTCATATAAGGGTATCTTAATGTATTTATGTATAACGGGTTAGATAGGGATATCAACTTAGTTGTATATGTATAGGGTCTCATTCGACACTTGGGAGAGGTAACAAGATTAATTATACACCATTGATTAATAAATGCATAAAATTAGTTGTTAATTAGTAATGATAAAGATCATAGGAACAATAGAGGGAAATCTAGTCCTTAGAACCCATTGCCATAAAATTCTTATATCTTTATTTTGCCAAGTTATTTAGTTTTAAACTATTTTTAATTCCGTAATTCAACTTAACTTTAGATTGGCTTAGATAAAATTAGGTTGCCACATTGTAGTACTTAGCATTGATTTAGGATACAATCCTCATGGGACGATACTCACTCATTATTGTATTACTTAATCATGACTCGTGCACTTGCGATTTAAATTTGCGTGTGTATAATTTCACGAATAATATTATAATAACATTCATACTATATTATAATATAACATCCATAATGTGTTATAATAACATCTATAATATATTACAATAACATCCATAATGTATTTTTTGACCAAATTTAAAACAATTCTAGATTTTTTAAATTCTAATCGATATTTGGATGTTGATGGTGCACATTGGAAGCATCTTGAATCTACAAATAAAATATTCATATTTTATAGATAATTTTACAAGTATAAATAAATATTAAATTAAAGTAATATTAAATTAAAAGCAATATTAAATTAAATATTTATACTTGAATACTAGTAAAGAGGTGAATCCCATGACTATCAAAATATCGTTGCATCAATGCTCACATTTCATCACATTGATTCTGCAACTGTATATTTTCCTTGAAGGTCGTTACAATTAGACTTTAAACTATCAACTCTTTTTTTACCTTTTCACAATTTTAGCTTGAACTTTGTTGTGTAATATCTGGTGGTGATAGACCATACTCATAAGTTTTAGTATATCCATAACTATCGCGTCCCATCATATCTATAAATATTTGGCCTCTTACAACTTCTTTTTGTTCATCATTTGACAATTAAGACAAATGTTCATTTAATTGACCCTAAGAATATTGAAACCTAATTAAAAGAATCTTTTGAGTATATATCAAATAAATCTCTAACTGTCATTTTAAGAACAACATGCTAATCTATATTTAAAGGGTCTTGTACATAACAAACTTGTCTGCCTACCTTGGTAAAATACAAAGTTCATCGTCTATTTAATTATTTTTGTATAATAACTTATTGAAATTCACTAAAGTGAATTTAAACTCATCATACATCCTTCTAATTCCATTATCTACCCAATCACACTTAAAAAGAACAAATTTCATGTCATTAGCATAGCGAATTTCAAACATATCTATCAACACCCCATGAAATGTTACATTTTCTAAGTAAGGATTTTTGTCCCTTACACTAGCATAGCCTACAGTATCAAGGTTTAACAATACACACAAAATTTGAGTGGTTTTACTTTTGTCATTATCTTTCGTTCAAAATCAAAAGTCTTTAACAATGTAGCCTTTGAATCTCCAAGCAAACTGGTTAGAACCATTGGCTACAATTTTTATTTCTTCAGACAATGTTATATTTGATGTCCATTGCAAGGTTAGAATCTGTACTGACTTGTAATTATTAGAAATAACAACAGCTGAACCTTGCATTATTTATGATTTGATAAATGAGTTATGACTCAAAAGAATTAGAGAACTTACATGATTCATAACATTTGTGAAATGACTAATTATGAAGTTCTTGAATAAGATATTTTGTGCAATGAGGCATTTCTCTTACTAGTACAACAAGATGTTACCTAAACAAAAAATGGATAAGTTACTCTCAGAAAAATAATGAATTAAGAATAAAATTATTTCAATCAAAATGAACAACTGACTCTCAAAAAATACTAATGGCATTGGTGTTCACTAGCACATACCTATATGCTTGAACCCATAAAACATCGTCAAGAAAAATTTAACTCATTTTTCCTAAAGAACACCTAAACTTATTACCATAATCATTGTTATGAACTGATCTAGTGCTTTTAGTTTCCACTTCATTAAGGTATCTTGAATAAAAATTCTTACATTCTTCTATCAGATACCTTTAGCAATTGAATCCTCAGGATGTTTAATTGTTTCATATTTATACAATAAACATTTTGAATAAAATCGTTAATATTAAATATTATATGGTAAGATGCTTGTATCATTTCAGACACTTTATGATCCAAACTTCTTCAGATCTGGTCTAAAGGAGTTTAGACTAGTGCTAAGAGTTATAAATGCTAAAAGTTAGCACTAGTAATTAGCAGGTTATAAGAGTTAGCGAAGTCTAAAGAGTTAGATACTTGTCTGAAATAGGATAAAGACCTGAGGGTATATTAACAATGATATAGTTGTAAAGGATTGTAATAATGCTAGCAAAATGTCATTGTACAAGTATGTTCTCAATTTTTATGTTCTTGATCTATCTTCACTGATGCGGGCCTGTTGGTAGAGACCTTATCATATATAGTTTGATGTATGTCTATATTTAGATGGTTTAGATGGTTAGTCTTAGCAGACCATGAGCTTAGTGGAAGTCTGTATAGACATGTAGGTATTCAATAAAGCTGGGTACTTGACAGAGTCAATAAGAACCTCTAATTGACATCCCATAAAGCTATCAATTGAGGGTCGTATTGAGTTGAGTAGTATTTGTGGTCAATTGACCTGAGCACTATAGTGGCCTTGTGAATGATCCTCTATACTTAGGTTCCACACATGTCAGAGACCTTTTATGGTCTGACCGTTAAATGTCGCTAGGTATTGTCCAATGCTCATAAAGTATAGTGTGTGTAGATTTGGGATCTGTTAGCTTATATTGGTGAGTTGTATATCCTGATGCTCCGAGATTGTATTTTAAAAATTCTTATGGCAATAAGCAATATACTCAGGAAAGAGTTTCCCGTGGGATAATCAATATCGCAAAGTGTTTGCAGATATTATTTATGCAATTACAAATCTGAAGATAAGTTCACGGTTGAGCGTATAGAGATTTAACGGTGATGATCTATATCTCCACTCTTTCAGGATATAAATGATAGAGTGATTATGTGAATATGTATTAGCCTCAACTTATATGGTTCAACATGCCACTTTATTATTTCCGTAACATGTGTGTGGGGCATTGTTTATGAACTTACAAAAGAGTTCAATAAGACAAACAGATCTGAACCTAGGGAGTCTCATAATATGAAGTATACTCATTGGGTACTGGGGTAGTGCACTAGATCGAATGGTTCGATCTAAGACAATCTCTAAAAGTAAAAATTGTTTTAGGCATGTTAATTGCCACCTCATCCTCAAGATTTTGCCACATGTCAAACCAAGGCATGTTAATGCCTTGTAATAATTTGACATATGGCAAAAGATATTGGCCATTATTTGATAAAGCTAATTTAGGCACCTTTATTTACAAATACATTTGTTATGCATATAAATTATCTTGAGGTGGTTGAAGCACATGGCAATTGAAAAGGAAATTAGCAACCAAACTTTATTTCATTCGGCCAAATTAAAGACACAAGCATGAGGTGGTTGCATTTGGATTGCAAATGTAAAGTAATTAAGCCATTCTTTCAAAGCTTCATTTTGGCCAAATAAAGTGTATAGTCGTGTCATGCTTTTACACAAGCCTAAGGTGGCCATTAACAAGTGCATTGAGAACCATTTTGGCCACCAATTATCTTTGCATTCTGCCAGCCCATTACCCATACCACTAAGTTAATCTTTAAAATCTAAAATGACAAGCTTGTTGCCTTGTCATGCTTCTTTTTTTAAGGCCACCAAATAGTGGCTTTGTGCATTTTAAATTGTAGTAAGTAAAAGTTACTTAACAAGACTAGTACTATTTTAGCTACTATTTTAGAAGTTGCTTCAAACAATTCATGTTGAGAATTTAAGCTACTATTTTAGCTCTACAATCCCAATGGAGTTGTGGACTAGAATTGCTCACAAGATCATTTTAGGGTAAGCTCTGAAAACTGAAAATACCCTGAATTGTCTTCAGGGGTCATTTCTAATCTTATTAGTGTGATAAAATTTATGTATATTTTATTCCGCTATGTTAATTTTGCATGTGAGACATGTAAAATTAAAATTAAATGCATATACTCACCCTACTCACAGCACACTTTCAAGCTGAAATATATTAAATATAATTAAGACATTTTTTAAATTTTTTTTTAAAATAATAACAACAAGGTAATAACATTGCTAGTCATACCTTTCAATAGAATACATCCATCGAAACTATACAAGACCAGCAAGTAATGCCTCTTCAACTAAAAGGTAAAATGATTTATGATATCAAAAACTGACATTGAAACAATCTCCATAAGATGACAAAGGGTAAGTGTAATTCTATCTTGAATATAGAAGGGATCATATGACATATTCACTTTTGAACATAATGCCTAAAACTGTTACTCAATTCAATCAATATTTCTACAATATTCTTAAACGCTCTACTAGCTGCCAAAAGAAGTAATTTTTCCATTAATATATGATTATCATGACTTTTAAGACCTCAAATACGATGCTCCATGATGCTTACACGTTAAGAAATATTTGATGCATAGCCATCTAAGACCTTTACTTCATTTAAAAATTTCAAGAAAACATCCTTATGTTCATAAAAAAGCATGCAAGAGGTAATTGTAATTTTTTGACACCTCTGGGTTTATGATGTAATGGCTTTCTAATGCCAATATGTTGAAAATCACAAAGTTCTTTCAAATTATCTTTGGATTATTTTAGTAACACCTAATAAAGTCTAAAGAATAAATACTTTTCTCAATATGCATTACATCAAGATTGTGGTGAATTGAGTTGAACTCCTAATACGGCAATTAAAAAAAACTTACTTTTTTCTTCCAAGTAAACTTATCATTTTTCTTCTTAGTCTCATTCATTTCCCTTTCTGGAAGATCTTCCATCTTATATTTAGTAAGTATATTATTCAACTGTCTCTTCATCTCAGTCTCTGGCAATTGACTAGGCACTTGTCCACATTCCCTTAAGTTATCAAATGATACTTTATCTTTCCAAAACTTTTGTGATATAGACAATATCTAATAGTGACGTAAAAGCACTAGTATGACTTGTACCTAACTTTCGTATTTTGCTCTAACTCATAAATAATTGACTATTTAATTGTATGTTTTGATCATAAATAGATGCATGATGGAAAATTTGACGCATAGAAACAAACGGGAGGCAAATCAAACGTCAAACGAAGAAGTCACACTTAAAGTATGAAATGAGTATCAGGGTTGGGCGCTGCAGCGCCCAGGTCAGTAGCTAAACGCCGCGGCGCCAGCGACAGTGAACAGTAATGCATGAATAATACTTTGATACATTTCTCGTAAACAATAATTTGAAGGCAAAAACCTATAAATAGAAGGCTAAAAACTATAAGAGGAAAGAGAAAAAGAGGAGAAGAAAAGAGGCAAAAATGTAGAGAAAGAATTCACAATACAAAATCAAAGTTCAAAGCTAAAGATTGAAGAACCAAGATCAAGATTCAAGCTTCAAGTCAAGATTGAAGGAGAAGCACATCCAGGAGTCACTTTGATTAGTTTTTCTTCTCTTTCTTTATCATTATGTTCTTGTTCTTGTTGATCTTTATGAATTGGTTTGATACTTTTAGTTTTGTGATGGGCTAAATTATTTATTTATGGTTAGACTATGTGAACCTAGTATGGATTTGGATTGTGCTAATTTTTAGTTTATGAACTTAATATATTAAATTGATTCATTCTATTTTGTGTTTAATGCTTTCATTATACCTGATCAATATTTTGAATGATTGAAGAACCATGATGAACTTAACAAAAGGATTTATGTGTTTAGCCTAGGGTAGTTTGATACATGATCATAGGGTAACAACTATGAGTTTCATCTAGGATAAATATATACCTAGATGGCATGTATAGTATGATTTAGACTTGATCTTAATAAATTACATTCTAATTTGATTACCATAGATATATAGGTGATTGTTAGAATGTGTAATATAGTCACTTGACCATTAACAGAGGCTTGTGATGAGATTAGTGTCTAAGCTAATCAATTGATATTAAGGGATTAACTAAGTGGTTAATGAGTCCAATAAACTACTAGGGGACGAGTCAAAGCCCTAGATTATCTTTATTTGTGAATTCACTCTTTACTTTTGTTTAGCTAATTGATAGAATTAGATTAGTTAAATAAATTTCAGATTTTAGTTTTCTAAATAGAAGTTAAGTAGGTATAATTTTAGTACTTGATTTATAGAATTAGATCGCATAGTCCCTGTGGATCAATACTTAGACTTAAAATCCTATATTACTTGATACAATAGCATGCACTTGCGTTTAGCTAATATAGCACACACATCAATATCGTCGATGACCCATGTAATATTATTTTCACAATTTAACGACCAACGAGATCTAGTGTTTTGATTACAAATAGGAGAAGTTTTTTCACCTCTTGTATTTCAATCTGATAAGTTACCATGTAATATCCAATCCCTATTAGTAGTATTGGCGCCTAGATTTCGGTATAGAACAAATAAGACACCGTAGGGTTACTCGATTTTAACCCTATTAGAAATATTCCCTTTATAGTGCACGTGAGAGATGTTAGACCTAATTTTATAATTTCACACTCGATCGGTGCGCCGGACGACCCTAAAATATTTTTAGAATTTTTCTCTATTGGCTTGGAAAAGAAAATTCTAATTTACTACATGATTTTCCATTTAAGGGTTATGAATGGAACAATCCTTTGTTGAGAAACATAATCCATATATTAGAGAATGGACCAATTAGAAGAAATCTCATGGATTGCCAAGTTAGAAGTTCTAGTTAGTTCTTTGGACTATTCCAACTAGATAGTTACAAATGAACTAATTACATAATTAGTTTTCAACTAATGGCAAATTAGTAATTTTGAGAAAGTTGAAGGGCAAAATGATAAATTGAGGGAGGACTATAAATAGGTTGGAAGTGTGTAGAATTTTGAAGAAGATCAAAAGCAAACACTTAAAACAAAAGAGAGAAAATTCGAGCTTGGAAAGGGGGGCTGCTACAGTGACCCTTCAAGTTTTGTTTTCATGAATTTTCATGTGTAATCAAGCCAAAATAAGGTTACAAACCAATCCCTAAGCTCAATTGAAGTCTCTATTAGTGTAAATTCAAGAAAAAGAGGTAAGAAAAGCATCTTTTATGAGTTTGATAAGTGAGATTTCAAGAATGCTTTAATTGATGTTCTTATGTGTATTCTTGGCTTAGATTGAGTTGAATTCTAGTGTGGAGCTTGAAGGAGTCATCAATTTGAAGAAATTGACAAGGTGAGAATTAGGGCTTTTTGGTGATTTTGTTGTAGAGATTTCAATTGGTTGCAATTAGGGCTTTAGAATGAAATTGGCATGATTTTGTTGTAATTGGAACAAGAAATTGAGAAAATGAATGTGTTGGAACCTAGGGTGAAATTCTGCCACTTTAGGGAAGTTAGGAATTGAGTGGTGTTTTGATTGAATTGTTGTGTAAATGGTGCATATTGTGAATTGAATGTATATGGTTGATGGAAAAACCAAAAATGAAGAAAATGGGACATAATTGTCCATGTTGGAAAGGTGAAAGGCAATTATGTCCAACCAAGTTATAAGGTGTTCAATAATTTTCAGGGCGCCGGATGGTGAGTTAGTTTCGATTATGGCTTCGTAACTAAAATCGGGAAGTAGTTTACATCCGGGCTTTGTATGCTGATTAGGGCATTTAGTAGTTAAATGAGATTCTAGTATTCGATTTCGTTCTAAATGTCATTTATGGCGCGTAGGTGAAGATAACCGAGAGCGTTAACGGGAGCAGAAATCGGGAGCGAAATTGAGCGCGGAGCGGTAGTGAGTGGAAATTTTCCATTTCTTTTACTTTTCGGTTATTATGTTTTCGCACAATGACTATGTATGTTTTATGAGATTTCGATGCATAAACATGATTTATGATCTTGATATATTCATAGACATGCTTTTACATGATCGATTTGTGAAACAGTTTTAAAATTTCTGCATTCTTTTTTAAGGCCATTGGTACCCTCAGATTATAGTAGTGATGATTGTATTAGACCCGGCTGGTATATCTCGTGCACATGGGAAGGTCTTGGGGGTGTGTCACTAACTCCGGAAAGTCGGGATGTCGAGTCATGTGAGTCGCTCTATGTGTACGGGATATTGTCTCGCTATGTGCATGCGATGTAGGATTCCACTGCGTAGCCAGTGAGATGTCTTGAGATGTCACTGTGGGTGCTGCTAGTTGAGGTGCCCCGTGACCTACTCACGTATGCGGTACTAGTTGAGTCACTGCGTGGGTATAGAGCTTTAGGGTTACCATTGGTACAGTTTAGAAAGAAAATGGCCGAGCGAGAATTTTACTAGTTTTCTATTTATCGATAGCATTTATGCATTTATATGCACACAGCAGTTATTATGTTATACAGATTCTGAATATAGTTTTCCAAAGATGTAGATAAAACCCGCTCGGCAAGATTTCATTAGCATATGATATTAGAAACCGTTTTACAGTTTTACATCCGTTTCAGAAGCATAATTTTTGCATGTACTTTAGAAATTGCTATCTTTGTATAATGTTCTTGTAATTGAAATCTCATTTACACTCACTGAGCTCCTTTAACTCACCCGTTTTATGTTTTATGTTTTTAAACCCATTTCCCAGGTGCAGGTCTCGGAACGCAAGCTGCTGATTCTCCTATTGCCGAGTAGTGGGCCGAATCCAAAGATAATTTTTGTACATGTAAATGTGCTAATAGCACTCTTTACTTTATGCATAATAGTTGTAGGCATGTATATTTGTAAGTATGTGTTGAATCAAGAAGAAGAGATTTCCAGTTTATGATGATCGTTTTTACTTTTTATGATTATACTTATTTTGTGATTTAACGAAATAATTAAGTTGTGTTGGATTTGATTTGGAAAGGACCGGAGCTTCAAATTGGTAGAATTGAGATGTGTTGAAATTAGAAGTGAAATTTCTTTACAGGTTTATATGAATTTTCTGAAAAACATGGAAAACTCTGTCCGTTTGTTTTTAAAATTGAGATGTCATTTTCATGTATATTACTAGATCTTCTTAGTAGTAACAAGAATTAAAAGGGGTTCGCCTCGCGAAATTTCTCAACATACCCAATTAGGTTCGGAGGAACTTCCGTCGGGGTGCCCGGCATGGCTGCTGGGATCTATAGTAGAGGGTCTCGGGTCGGGTCCTGTCATACCATATGCTGAAAAGTCATATATAGTCCTTAACAATGCTGCTTTTGAACATTTGGTTACATGATGCATCATAAGTGAGTACCCTTTCAGACCATAATTTCTTTAACTCTTCAATCAATGGTTACAAATAAACATACATTTTATTATCAGGTCCTTTAAGTCCATCAATTAGCACAAATAAAATGGAGAATGGTTATTTCATGTATAACCATGGCAATAAATTATAAGGCTAACAACCGACCATCTATTATGTGATATAGACATTGTCCTAAATGGGTTAAAACTGTCAACTGTCAATCTAAGTCTAACATTTCAACTATCAATAGCAAAATCAAGATTTTTTTTTCATTAAAAGTTTTTCATACAAGACTATCGACAGGATGCCTTAACACATCATCATTAGTGTGCGAATCAGCATGTCATCTCATAAGGAAAGAAAGTTTTTGAAGACATAAGCAACTTTTGTAATCTCAGTACTAGTGAAAAATGCTTCACTTATTTGGCCGGTATTTTTTATTCTTATTTTGATGTCCACCAAAATCACCATCAAATTGATTATATCTTAAAGAATGACATATATGACATTTATCGAGCTTTTCATACTCATTTCTAAACAACAAATAATTATTAGGATATACATCCTATGTCTTGTATATAAAACCTATGTCGGTCATTATCTTTTGAGCCTCATAATACGACTCTGGCAACTTTACTTCTTTAGGAAATACTTCTTTTAATAATCCTAAAAGTATTATAAATGATTTATTTGTCCATCTACCCAAAACTTTCACATGTAGAAGTCGAATAATGAATAAAAATAAAGAAAACTTTCACAACTTGGACACAAGAGAGATTCTACATTTTGAAGCAATTTAAAAAACTTTCTAAACTTATCATTTAACATGTTTATTGTCTAATAGATTATCATCAGTTAAAATGAAATCCAAATTCAGGGTACCCATTGTTAGGGTTGTGCCTACGTGTCATCCTAGTTTTGTATGAATATTTGATATCTATACAGAGTATATATTGTTATATCGCTAATTACCTTTTAATTATATGGTTTAATGCTTGTTACGCTATAGAATTTGTTTTATCTGAAGGAGTTTGGATACGGTCTAAACGAGTTTAGACCAATGCTAAGAGTTAGCAAATATTCCAAGAGTTTGAGCATTGTCTGTAACGGGACAAAGACCTAAAAATATGCTAATAATGATACAGTTGCAAGAGTTGCAATAGGTTGCTAGCATGTGTCATTATACAAGCATGTTCTCAAATAAATAGTTCTTGATCTATTTCTACTAACGCAAGTCTGATAGTAGATCCTATCAATTTACATAGATCAGTGTATGTCTATATCTGTAGGGTATAGTTGGTTGTTCCTAACTGACCAAAATCTTAGAGATTGTATAGGCATACAGGTATTCAGTTAGGACTGAATACTGAACAGACTCATAAGGATGCCAATAGACATCCTATGTTGCCATCAATAGAAAGTCCTCTCGAGTTGAGTAATATAAGTGGTCCTCTGACCTGAGCACCATGGTGGGATAGTAAGTGATCCACTATGTTTTGGTTTCACGCATGTCAGAGACTTTTCATGATTTGACCGTTGGGTGTCGTTGGGCATTATTCGATGCTCATTGAGTCCGGTGCGTGCAGATATGGGATCCATCAACTCTCATAGAGAGTGATATATCTAGATGCTTCAAGATAGTATCTCAGAAAAGTCTTATGGCCGTAAGCAGTTAACTCGGAATGGTGTTTTCATGGGTTAAACAATATGGCAAAGAGTATTACTCATATTATTCAACTGAGATACTATTCTGGAGATAGGTTATGGATGCGCATATGGGGCTTTAACGGTGTGGACCTATGTCCCCGTACATCCAAGATATATATGATGGAAGGACTATACGTATGCGTTGTACCCTCAACCTGTATGGTTTAATACGTCGATTTGTATATTCGTGACGTGTACATGGGGCATGGCTCACGGACTTATGGAATAGTTCTATTTGATGAATCGGGCGTGGACCTAGGGAGTCCCGCGATATGAAGTGTTCTCGGTGTGCACTAGGGCAGAGTATTGGATTAAATTATTTAATCTAGTAATATCCAATTTAACCACAGAAATGCATACATGTGTGTATTTAAGTGTTAAATATAATAATTAGTTAATAATTGTTATTCACTAATTGTAAAGTGACACATGATGCATTGTGGACCCTTGGTTGACTTCACCCAAGTATGGGATTTAGTGAGACCTGCTAAGGGGTAAACTTGGTAACTATTTATGAGGGGTAAAATGGTCATTTCACACTTTAATTATTTAAATATTAAATAATCAAATATCTCTAATAAAATATATTATTATATAATATTTTATTTATAATAATATAATATATATAATGCATGATAATTGTCATGTCATGCATTATATATATAATATTATTATTTTACTTTTATATTATTTGTTTTTACTAACAAAGCTTCTTTTATTTATATTATATTGTAATAATATTTTTTAATTGTTAAGAGATATATGTCTGAACAAATGAAACGGAAAGGAGAGGGGGAAATGAATCGAAACAAAAGAGAAACAAAAGAAAAGAAAAAAGGAAAAGTTAAAAGGGTTATTTTCCTTAGCATTTTTGGTTTTGGCTCTCGGGAAAAACAGAAGCAAAATGTTGCTTCTATTTCATTTTCCTCATTTCCGTTTTATGCTCTTTCTCTTAAGAGAAGCAATTGTTGCTTCTATTTTATTTCTCGTTCACCGTGAGAGAGACAAGAGCAAGCTTTTGAACTGGCCATTTGAATTAAGAGTTAATCCTACGTTGGGTATTGGAGTTGCTGTTCTAGATTATCAACCCCACCAAAGTTGATAAGTAGAACTAATAACGAGAACACCTATAGGCGAACTCTGGGATAAAACATCTAAAACGTTACACATACTGGTAATTTTTCAATTTTATCATTTATATATTAATTTAATTAATATATGATTAGTGTGTTAATTGTATGTTTTAAATTCCGCTACGTTAAAATGTGTATTAGATAAGTATTTTTTCAATTAACACACTACCATATGCATACACCTGGATACAGTAGATCCCCTACAAATTGTGGTATCAGAACCGATTCTGTGAAAATTGGGTATTGTTTAAGTTGACGGAATGAAAAAGCCCCAATGTAAATGGTGTGTTTCAAGTGTTGAAATGGGTATGTGATAAGGGCAAATTTGTCATATATTTTTTCATGTTTTTATTATTGATATTTTATGATTTTATGAGAATAGATGGCTATTTATGTGTATTATTGTTATTTATAGGTACTTGAACGAAATTTAAAGAATCAAAGTATGTGTCTATCGCCCCAGCGCCACGAGGATTACCGCCCCAGCTCTGAAACAGTGATTGAAAATAGGAAAATGACTTGGTTAAGTCGTATCTGGCGCCCCAATGCCAGACCTTCATCGTGCCAGCGATAAACCAGCACCCCAGCGCTAACATCACACCGCTCCAGTGGTGAATCCTTTTTTGCACGTCGCCCTAGCGACAACTGCATAGCGCCCCAGCGGTAGCGCGATTCTTAGTCCAACGAGAATTGACATTTTCAAGCTCATATCAATCCCTATAAAAAGTCACTCATTCCCAGCCTTTACGAATCATCCAAGAGCACTCAAGACACATCCAATAGCACTCAAGACACATTCAAGAACACCAAGAATACAGAGCACGAGTCTTGGAAAGCAATAGGAGTTTAATTGAAGCAACTTTAGAGAGAGATTCAAGGTGTTCTTCGGCATCAAAAGTTCTTAGGCAGCATAATTAAGAGCAATTCGACGTATATATCGGTTTACTATTGATTGTATCATGATTTATTATTATTTTTACTGCTGTTCTCTTATAGCCATGAGCTAAACTTATTTTCTAAGGTTAATACTTGAACTCAATATGTGTGCTTAATTGCCATATCTTTAGAATATTTAATAAACTTAGTTCTTTGATATTTAAATTACTTGAACTTAATGCTTCAATATATCTAGCCAATATATGGTGAATGTGTTGGTAATATTGTTGATAAACTCGGAAGAGGAATTATAATATTTAGACCTAGGTAATTTGATGCATGATTGTAGAGTAACATTCAATGTTGCATATGCAAGTTTCAATTTAGGATAGGAATATATCTAATTGGCATGTATGATCAATAAGACTTAATCTTAATGAATCTTAATTTATTACAAGTACCATAGGAATATAGGTATTTGGTAAATATAGGTATACTTGCATGACCTTGGAAGATGCTTGTGAATACATTAGTGTCTTGATCAATAACAAAGACTAAGGGAGTTAAATATTAGAAGATTAATCATTAGAAAGCAGAGTGAGGGATAGTATTAATCCTAGGTTTTCTCTATATTGCTATCACCTAAATCTCTTTGCATTGTGTTTTGCTTTTATATTTTCTACATTTATTCTTAGATTTTTATTTTTCTGAATAATTATTAGGAAGACATAATTTTAGTAATTGGTTAAAAAGAAGAAATTATCCTTGTGGGTTCGACATCCGACTTATTTAGTCCCTTTATTATTTGCATACGATAGTATATACTTGCACTTAATTATAAGATATAAAAATATCACATCAATATGCCAAAGGGGTACACTGGGTGCTGTAGCGCTGGAACTGTTCACTTGAACAGTAGCTAATGAACATTAATTGTTACTGTTCACATGCTACGGTAATTTTGAACAGTGCTTCAAAATTAATTTTGCATGTGTAGGGTTTATAAGATGCAGTAATAAGAGTTATCAGTTTGCATTATAAACCGAGATAAATTTTTTGTATTAAGAGTCACAATAAAAACCCTACTAGTAGGGGTTAATTGTGTTGATATGAAAATATTTATTAATTGAGAATTACTTTCTCATGAGATGAGGATTTATTAAACTACAAAATCTCTCTTAATCAGATTATATTATATAATATTATGAGATAATATTATATTTTGATCCGTCTTGTCAATACGGTGTTAGACAAGCCACGTCGACCTTTTTCCAATATTGCTACAGCGTGAGGGACTTAGTCGGTTGGGTTTGGACTATACCGATTAAACATGAGATGAGGCAAATATATGCGAACGTATTGCCCAATTTTGCTACAGCGTGAGGGTAGTATCAGTAACATATATTTGATAATTGACAAGTTAATCTGGAATACACTTATCCAATATTGCTACAGCGTGAGGATAAGGTGTATTCACGATCAAGAAGTAAGGGTTGCATAAGATGTAATTGGAAAATGTTGTCTACCTATTGGGTTTACAAATGCCAATATTACTATAGTGTGAGGCTGGAGTAAATTCCAATGGGACCTACTTCCCGCTGTATAGTTTAAATGAGTTTAAACTATCGTATTCTCGTTTTAGAGATTATTGGGATTATGTAAAGCAGTAGGAGGGCGTTTTAAATTGAAAAATGTATAATTGTTATACCTATGATTTAAAACGTTATATTAGCGATTTAACAAATTTTGCTGACATCTCCTATTTGTTTTGTTTATGCTAGATTTGATCTGATGGCCTCTACAAATTCTTTGGTGCGCATATTGGATGTACACCAGCTTAAAGGCTCCGAGAATTACTCAGATTGGATCATGAATCTCAGAATTGTTCTGGATTCTGAGAGGCTAGGATATGTTATAGATCAGAGGATACCCTAAGGTGTTTCTGATGATGCCTCCCTTGAAGAAAATGAGAAATATCAAAAATGGTTGGATGACGATTTAAGAGTTAAATTATACATCCTCGCCTCGATGTCTACAGAGTTGCAGCAAGAGCATGTCCATATGGACAGTGCTAGTAGTATAATACTGTACTTGAAGGAGATCTTTGGCGATCGGCCTCAGGTCGAGATGTATAGGGTCGCCAAGTCGCTCTTTCAGGCTAAACTCAGTGAGGATAATCCTGTTAGTCCCCATGTACTTAAGATGATTGGGTACATTGAGAAATTGGAGACTATGGACATTTCTCTGAATAATAACTTGGGGAATAGTTTGATTCTCCAATCGCTGCCAAGGTCATTTGCTCAGTTTGTTATCAATTTCAATATGCAAGCTTTGACCCTAATATATGCTGAGCTTCATAATTTGTTGAAGACAGCAGAGGAGGATATGCGCAAATGAGACTTGGCCCTCTTGGTCTAGGGTGCCTCATCTTCTACCCTAAGGGCTTCTGGGAAGTCCAAAGGGAAGAAGAAGATAGTGAAGAAGCCACCCCACATAGCTCTTCAAAGGCAGCAGATATCCAAGCCTCATAAGAAGAAAGCCAAAGAAAAGTGTTTCTTTTGTGGCGAGGACGGGCACTGGAAGCGCAACTGCTCGAGGTACCTTGCCACTCTGAAAAAGACTCCCTTAGGTATGTGCTTGACTATTATTAACATTTTTTTAGCATTTGATGCTTGTACTGGATGGGTATTAGATACCGCATGCTCTTCTTACATCTATAATATGTTGCAGGGACTGAGAGAAGTTAGGATGTTAAAGCCAGGAGAAGTGATGCTCAGGGCGAGAAATGGAGAGTTCCTGCAGGTCCAAGCTGCTGGACATTTTGATTTGCTTCACCCATGTAATAGAACAGTTATTTTGTATAATTGTTATTATGTACCCAATATTTTTAGACAGATTGTATCCCTTCCTATGCTTAACAGTGAAGGTTATCATGTAATTATACGAAATCGTTCTTTGTTTTTATATGATATGCATGATGTTTTGTTAGTTGAGTGTCAGTTAGTGAATGGGTATTATGTATTGGATACAATGAGAAATGTCATGAATGGTCAAGCTAATTCTAGTAATAAAGGTGTAAGATTGGAAACTTTGAATGAAACTGAAATGTGGCATATGAGATTAGGCCATATAGGCGTGAGACGCCTATCCCGTATGGTTGATGGTTAGATACCTGATTTGACCATGGAGTCTTATCCAGTTTGTGAATCTTGTATTCAAGAGAAGATGACCAAATCTTCATTTACTGGTGTTAGACACAGTGCCGCTGGTTTATTGGAACTGATACATAGTGATGTATACGATCCAATGAATCACACTGCAATGGGTGGGTTTTAATACTTTGTAAACTTTATCGATGATTGGTCACGAAATGGTTACGTGTTTTTGTTGAAATACAAGTTAGAAATCTTTGAAAAGTTCAAAGAATTCCGACTTGAAGTAGAGAAACAAACCGGCATGTACATTAAGTGCCTCCGATCAGATCGAGGGAGTGAGTACATGGGCAGTGATTTTTTGGACTATTTAAAGGTGAATGGGATTCTCGCTCAATATAGTCCTCTAGGTACTCAGTAACACAATGGTGTTTCAGAGAGGAAGAATCAGACTTTATTATATATGGTTCAATCGATGATGAGCTTTACCGATCTTTCAGAATACCTGTGGGGTCATTCTCTTGACACTACTACTCATATCTTGAATAAAGTTCCATCTAAAGCTTTTTATACCACTTCACATGAGATGATGAAGGGTAGGAAGCCGAGTCTTAAGTATCTTAAGATTTGGGGTTGTCCTACTTACGTAAGAATTGCGCAACAGGATAAACTTGTACCCAGGGGGTATAAGTACAGGTTTATTGGGTATCCCAAGAATTTTATGGGATACTAATTCTATGATCCAGAGGAACGAAATGTGTTCGTTGCTCAGAAGACTACTTTCCTTGAGAAACAGTTTCTAGAGGATCGTGGGGATTGTAGAAAGATTGTACTTAATGAGATATATGTGTGAACAAATGAAACGGAAAGGAGAGGGGGAAATGAATTGAAACAAAAGAAAAGAAAAAAGGAAAAGTTAAAAGGGTTATTTTCCTTAACATTTCCCTTTTTGGCTCTCGGGAAAAATAGAAGCAAAGTGTTGCTTCTATTTCATTTTCCTCATTTCTGTTTCATGCTCTTTCTCTTAAGAGAAGCAATTATTGCTTCTATTTCATTTCTCCTTCACCGTGAGAGAGACAAGAGCAAGCTTTTGAACTAGCCATTTAGATTAAGAGTTAATCATACGTTAGCTCTTGGAGCTGCTGTTCTAGATTATCAAGCCCACTAAAGTTGATAACTAGAACTAACAATGAGAACACCTATAGGCGGACTCTAGGATAAAACGTGTAAAATGTTACACGTACTGGTAATTTTTCAATTTTATCATTTATATATTAATTTGATTAATATATGATTAGTGTGTTAATTGTATATTTGAAATTTTGCTACGTTAAAATATGTATTAGATGCGTATTTTTTCAATTAACACACTACCATATACATACACCTGGACACAGTAGATCCCCTACACCCATGACATCATGTATCATTCCAATCATGTCATCATTAGTACCCCAATCCTTAATAACCTCATTTTCTAAGTTATAGTAAAAAAGATGTAAAATGTTCACTACGTGCAATCGAGTTTTTGTACTTTGATAAAAAAAACAAAAACCATTTACTATAACATATTCTCTAACTACTTCTCTCACAAAAGATAACAATTTGCATGGACATGTTATCATTGTTTCACCAACAATGTTCATATAAACAAAATCAAAAACTCTTTCAACTCCATCAATATACGACTTCGATATTCTATTTAAAAAATTGATCCAACACTTGTCCATATCTACTCCCTTTAGTGCTTAATAAAATTAAGATAATTATGTCCAACTTCTTAATTCAAATGAAAATAAATACATGTACCATAAAATCGATCTCCTTTTAACTCTTCTCTAAAAGGTAGATGGTCCTATCTTATTCAGAAATGTATAATTCTATATAGTATTAGTGACTCAAGTTTTGTCTACTTCAATAAAAATTTCGGTAGCATCTCCTTTTAGTTCTCTAAGTACATGACATATATTGATGTATGCTTGTTTTATTTCAAGTTATGTACTCAAAATAACACAAAACACACATTTATCTAGTATGTAAATAGAGAACAGTAGGATTCGTCGCTAGAACATCCATTTAGTTAGACAAAATCTGAGTTACTACTACCATATAGAATTATGCATTTTCAATCTATCCAAAAAAGAACAATCAAAAATTAAATAATAGAACATACTCTTTTTTTTATTGTTATCTTCTAAAGGCGGTGAGAGTTGTATGACTCTCATCAACATTAAAAGATAACAATGAGAAAAATATATTTCATTAATAAATTTTAAATGGGTCTAAGATTAAATGCATGCAAAACAAATGCATAATTAAAACATATTAAGTCACAATCAATAATGAGTATAAGTAATTACTTCCTTAATTTAGGAATTTTGAAACTAAGTTGAAATTATTTTAGACTAATTATTAATTTAGGCATAATTAGGAATTTATAAGATAAGTTTTTTTTTTTTTTTGCTGAGTTAGGAATTTTTAAACTAAGTTGGTTATTTTTAGGACTAGTTATAAATTTAATATGCATTTTATTTTTAATAAAATGCATATTATGCATTTCCAATCTAAGTTGGTTATTTTTAAATAGAATTATGCATTTCCAATCTATCCAAATTAGGACAATCAAAAATTATATAATAGAACATTGGTGAGAGTTGTAAAAGATAACAATGAGAAAAATATGTTCTATTAATAATTTTTTATAGGTCTTAGGTTAAATGCATGCAAACAAATGCATAATTAAAACATATAAAAGCACAATCAATAATGAGTATAAGTAAATACTTAATTTAGGAATTTTGAAACTAAGTTGAAAATTTTTTAGAATAAAATTTCATATAAAATTAATTTAGGCATAATTAGGAATTTATAGAATAAGTTAATATATATATATATATATTTTGCCCAGTAAGGAATTTTTAATGTAAGTTGGTTATTTTTAGGACTAGTTATAAGTTTAATAATAATAACAACAATAATAATAATAATAATAATAATAATATATTTTTATTAATATTATATATTATTATATTTATTATAATAATAATTATTATTATATATTTATTAATATCAATATTATTGTATTTATTATAATAAATTATTATTATTATAATATATGATCGCAACTAAAAACAATGATAACAATGTTTCCTAAACAATAATCAAGAAAGCATTTGATTAAACTTAGCATTTCCAAAAATTATAAACAAAGGAAGATATGTACCTGTAGTGGTAATTGTTGCCTCACAGCTTTGAAGTTTATATATGATCACACTTTGAAGTTTTTTTTGCCTCACAAATAACAATCGCAATACTGATGAATGTTAGACCCAAAAAAAAATTGTATATTCAAACATTAAGTTTAATTTTTACAAGTGAAAGTCATCACAGTTCAATCTCTTCTCAGTAAAGACAATTAAAAGGAAAGAGATCAAAGAAAATTGGAATATATTAAAAGGGTTTGTTTATTAGCGAACAATACTAAGTATTGGCTAATGTTAAATCTATTCTTGACCTAAAATCGGTTAGGGTTTTATGCCAAAATGATAGGCTTAGAATCATGTAATATCCAGCTCTCAACAGCTCTAATTATATTAATTAGACCATTTTATGCACATCAATGTTGTCTTACAATTTAAATAGTATTTCTGGATCATTTCCTATAATCGTAGGATTAACAGTATTTGAACTATTTATCATATGAATTCACGTATTTGAGATGGTAAAACCAGGTTCCCTCAATGGGAGGGAAAAGTAATAAGGTATTTCTCATAGATGATAAATAAGATACTTAAATAGGAAAACATGAACAATTGATTTTTTTTTTAAAATGCAATCTAATCACTTCTGCGGTAACATATTCTTTACAATTAAAATGATTTTATATGCAGAGAGCATAGCATTATATATAGCTGAAATACATCAAAATATGGAAATCGAGAAAAATAAATAAATAAATAAATCATGCATCATGAAATAAAAAAGCTAAAATGATTGAATAGATGGTAAAAAACTAAAAAGATCATGCATCAAGAAATAGAAACAATTACTTAGCCTGCTTCTATGTAATCACAATCGACTTCCATGGATAGAGTGATATTTCACCAGTAAACTTATCACATATATATGGGTACAAAGCTGCAAATAACTAGATACCTAGCAGAACCTGTATATCCCTAATTGATATCTCAAAGGATTTCAATCTAAACATATCTTAGGAAACTATTCTCTCATAATCTCGTATTAAGACATACAAGGTAATGATATAGATTACAAAAATTAGACTGAGAGTACATCTATTAGTGTCAAAATCCTAACACTAAAACTATACTCGTCAAATTTTAGGGATTTGGACTGAAATTGATGAATAGCCAATATAGTCTTTATTAATACCGAATAGAAATTGAAATGGGGCGTGGCCAAGTGATAAGGCAATGGATTTTGATCCCGGTATTCGGAGGTTCGAATCCTTCCGACCCAGAGCTTTTCAATGCACACCATGAACTCAATAAGCCGACGACTGGGAGGCTTTTAGTTATTAGTCATCGCCAAGAGCAAACCAAATAAAGAAATCCCAGTCTACTCCAATGAGAGGATTAACAAAATCCACCCTGAGCTTTTCAGCTGGCAAGTTAATCTGAACTCAACTTGCTCTCAAAATTTTAATTATCTTAACATCATGCTTCTATTTGTACAAGCTATTGTCCAGATTAATAATAATATATAATTATCTAACGTTATACCTCCATTTGTACAAGCAATGAAATATACACGCTAGATTTCTTATACTTGACAGTTACTAACATGATGAGTAGAGGACAACAAAAATGTAGCTCTTAAACTCTACCTTTCCTACTAAAAAACAGAGATCTTGAAAGTTTAAGGTTGGAAATAAAGGGTCCAACAATAGCAATCAAAATCAACCCATCCAGACTTACTGGACCTCGACCTCATCTGAAACTAATAAATGAAGTACTTAACTTCCCTTCATTCTCTGCATCTACTGCTTTCTCCACAAAATCATGCTATCCTTTCACGCCATCTTTTTCTTATTATTCTAATATCCCAATGAGTTTTGTATCAAATTCCCCTTGCCCAAAACAACCCATCCACACTTACTGGACCTCAACCTCATCTCAAAATAGTAACTTCGCAACAACTAAACTAAACTTAAATCATTAAATCTATTAATAAATGAAGTACTTAACAACAGAGGATTGAAATAAATAAATATATTTAACTGGAATTTTAATGTCTAATACAGTTGAACGAAGTTACAACAACAGAGGATTATAGTGAAAATATAAATAAATAAGGTGTTAGTCTTTTAGCAATTCGTGGCTGAGTTCGTATTAAACAACGCTCAGCGGTTAACTTTTGACTCGTCTTCTCCTAATGGCATTCTTCTATTCCGAGAAGTTAGTAATAAAATAGTAGCTTATGGATCAAGAATTTTATCTCTTCCAAATGATGCGACATTTATGCCTACAAATACAAGGGAATATGGGTTTGTTTAACTATTCTCTCAAGAGGTTATTATATATATGAACCAATTTTCTCCCTTAAGCTTATTAAACCATGTGGTGGTTTTTATTTATTGTTGTTGTTGGATGTTTGTCAGTTGAATGATTTTCCAGTAGACATACTTTTATTTTAGTGTGACATTTTTTTTTTGTTAGTTTCAATTATATATATACCAAGTCCTTTGAGAAGTTTCCAGGGTTAATTGCTGAAGAGTCACAAACACACACTCTCTGTTCTCATACATATGTAATTTGTTTTGCTTATATGAAAAATACTATGTTTATTTATTTATATTGCGAAATCCTATTCCCATATATTGCAATGTAAATTTACATATTTTGCTTCTATCAATATTTCTTGTGTTGCTCTTCCTATGTATTTCTAGAGCTGTTTCAGTAGTTTTATTGTTTTATTCTGCTAGTTGTGCGGACCTTATGTAAGCATGCATAATCAGGTAGTGCACAGAATATACAGAGCAGTAAATGAGATGGGAGTATAATGACATCAGTTGTTTTTCTTACTTGTTTAGCCATATATGAATATCAGATTTTCATTAGTCTCAGCAATCTTTTCTAGTATAAATTTTTAGTTCATTATGATGTATATTATTCTATATGTGCTATGTGTTTTTAACCAAACTCTTCTATATGTATAGTGAAACGTGGCCATACTGGTTGTCTGAGGATTAGTAAGGAAAAGAATCATTGTAAGATCTTCTCTCCTGGTGCAAGTTTATCCTTAGTTTGTTAAACTATAGTTTATTATATTTAGGAAACCTTAGTTTGCTATTTGTCATCTTTAATGGACTTTTGCTATATGCTGTTATTATTTGTAAATATGGAAGGAGGTAAAGCATCTGCAGTCCTTCTCTATTACTTTTATATTAGCTTCTTGGTAAATAGATATTCTTGTGCTGAATCTAGAGTTGATATTAGCTTCAGAAATCAAGGAACAGAGAAAAAGGTAGCAGAAGAAGAAGAGGTGTAATATTTGCTAACCTGCTTGAGTAATGCTGAATCGTAAACTTTTTGTTTCTTCATAATTCTACGTTACTACCAGTCATATATTACAAAGCATTAAGAAAATGAAACTAAATTAATTTTTTTTTTATAAATCTTCTCAAAGATGAATCAAGGTCTAATCATAAGTAGAGGGGGCGCTCAGCTACTAGCAAAGACAACATTCAAAACGGATGATCCAACTTGAGATCAAATCAAACAGGCAAGTTCAAAAAACATTGGGATTTCATATTTTTACTTTTATTGTCATAACCCAACTTAGACCTGGTAAAATATTGTCTGCTTTGAACCTAAGTCCGCACTGTTTTGTTTCAAGAATTTACGCAAGCGTTTTTCACCTAAAACGCATTTTGTCAATTAAGGTATGGGTCATCCCCTATAAACTCAGCATCTCTCCCATGCCTTGGCGATATAAGATTTGCCTAAGATGTTATATACCCCCCTCCCCCCTTTAAAAACTCAGCGTCCTTACTGAGATTTGCCCCACCACTGCTCTGTTACGCTCCAAGAGTGGCTATGATACTATTTGATCATGACCTAACCCAAACCTGACAAGATGTTGTCTGCTTAGGGCTCAAGGCCGCAATATTTTTTTCTTGTGCTTCACACAAGCGTCCTTCACCCAAAATGTGTCTTGCCATTTAAGGTATGAGTCACCCCATATAAACCTAGCATCTCTCATGTGCCTTGGCAAAATGAGATTTGCCTAAAGTGTTACATTCACTTTTTATTTTCTTCATTAACGCTTTTACTCATTCTAACTTTTCCCTTTCTTTTGCAACCATGTACTAAACCTCAAATATATACTAATTCTACTGAATCCAAGATTTTTCTCATTGCTAATAAAACTAATTGTTGGTTATATCTCCTATAAATATGTCTTATTGTATTGTATTGTAGCCAAGCAAAAAGAAGCAAATAAAGAAGTTTCATTTCCTTTCAAATTCTCCTTTTGTATATTATCATCCAGCTCCCTTATTCTTTTATTAAATTTCTAAACTCTAAAAATATTTTCACTTTTTACAAAATAGTCCATAAAATTTTGGTAATTGGGTCTACAACCTTCCCATTCTCTAACAAATTTTTGGTATTAGAGCTGGCATTTCCATGGCCTTAAATCCAAACATCAATATTGGTAATCTCCAACCCTAAACCCTTCAATTACAACTAAAATCTTATCCCAACATTTGATGGAGAAAATTATGCATATTGGAGATGAAAACTCTTTTCATTTCCCAAAAACTTTGGAAATTAATACAAGAAGACTATAATGAGCCAGAGTCTGCAGAAGCTTTATCCTTGTGAATCAAGCAAAGCAGAAGAAAATAACAAGCCTTACACTTTATCCAACAAGGGTTACGTAAAATTATTTTTCCAAGAATTTTGGTAGCTAAAAATTCAAGAGATGCATGGAGAATTTTGAAGGAAGATTTTCAAGGATTAGAATAGGTAATCTCTATTAAACTTCGGTCTTTATGGAGAGAATTTGATAATTTATTCATGAAACATAATAAATATGTTCAAGCATTTTTCTCAAAAGTGTGTGAAATAATTAATTAAATTAGAAGTTATAGAGATAATATAGAAGAAAAAAGAATTGTTCAAAAAATATTAAGAAGCCTTCCTTCTAAATTTGAGCATATTGTTGTTGTTATAAAAGAA
This sequence comes from Ailanthus altissimus, assembly GCA_946807835.1. Taxonomy (NCBI): domain Eukaryota; kingdom Viridiplantae; phylum Streptophyta; class Magnoliopsida; order Sapindales; family Simaroubaceae; genus Ailanthus; species Ailanthus altissimus. The sequence continues at coordinate 12,856,751 of OX327684.1, forward strand.
GCAAAAGATTATCAAAATTTTCTCTACATGAACTAATGAGTTCTTTGGAGGCCCATGAAACAAGAATGAGCAGCTTTATAGAGCAGTCAATTGAACAAGCATTTCATTCAAAGCTAAATTTCAAAAGAAAGAAGGAGTCAAAATTTTGAAAAACAAAATAAGAGAGATGAGACTTTTCAAGACCTCGTGATCATGGAAGAAATTTTAGAAAAAGTGGCAAGTGGAAAGGAAAGAATGAGCAAATATATGTTTCTTCAAACCTCTAATGCAATGTTTGCAAAAAATCAGGTCATGCAAGTGAAAAATGTCGATATAAATGTAGAAGGTGTAATAAATTAAACCACATGGATAAAGATTATCGGTATAAGAAAAATAATGAAGCAAATTTTTCAAAAGAAAATGAATTGGAAGATCAAGTTTTCCTTATATGAATGCTCAACAAGTGTAAAACCCAATTACTATTAATAGTGTAGATACCTAGATTTTAGTATAAAGTAATAAAAAAACTGTAGGGTTACCTGATTTTATCCCTATTAGAATTTTTTTTTAATAGTGCATGTGAGAGGTATTAGACATAAATTGGTAATTTCACAGTCAATTAGGGAGTTGGATAGTCATGGAATATTTTTGAAATTGTTTTTTCAATTGGCTTAGAAAATGAATTTTCAATTTAACACATGGATTTCCATATAAGTGTTATGCATGGAATAAGCCTTTGTTAAGAAACATGATCCATGTATTAGAAAATGTACCAATTAGAGACAAGCTCATGGATTGCTAAGTTAGAAGCCTAGTTTAGTTCCTTTGACTATTCTAACCAAATAGTTAGAAAGGAACCAATTAAATACTCTAATTCCTAACTAATGGTATTTTTAAAATTTAGAGTTAGTTGAAAGGCAAATTAGACTTTTGGAAGAGCACTATAAAAGATAGAAGTGTTTAGAAATTTTCATGAAATGAAAAGCAAAAGTAGAGAAATTCGGCCAAGAGAGGGGACCATTTGCAGCAGTAGAATTTAAGGCCTTTTTATGATTTTTGATGCATGATCAAGCTAAAATCAAGTTAAGCTCAAGTTTCTAAAGTGAAATAGATCATGCACTAGTGAAAAATCTAAGGAAAACGGGCAAAAAAACATCATTTAGTGATGGTGGTATATGATTTTTTCAAGATTGTTTCAATTAATGTCTTTGTTTAAATTATTAACTTAGATTTAAGTTGAATTTAAATGTAGAGCTCAAAGAAGACACCAAGCTAAAGGAATTAGTAAGGTATGAACTAGGGTTTAGTGTGATTTTGATGTAGAGACTTCAATTGAATGTTATTAAGGCATTAGAATCAAATTGACATGAATTTAATGCCATTGGAATAAGAAATTGAGAAAAGAATTGTGTTGGGTGAGAAGGATAATTTTGGCCACTTTAGGGATTTTAGGGTTTGAGTTGTGTTTTGGTTCAATTGTTGTGTATGAATAATTCCTTGTGCCAATTGGATGCATATGGATGATGGAAAATCAAAAATGAAGAAAATGGAACATAATTGTCCATTCTTGGTAAGATGAAGGGCAATTATTTCCAACCAAATTTATAAAGTGTTGAGTAATTTTATGGCTTTAGATAGTAAATTAAAGAAATTGAATGACTGTGAAAATAAAAATAGAAAGTGAGGTCCATCCGGGCATTGTATGCCAATTAGGGTGCTTACTAGTTTAGGTGTAATTTTAGCATTAGTAAATGTTTTAAATGTCAATTGTGGCATGTAGGTGAAAGAAACCGAGAGTAGTAAAAGAAGAAAAAATTTCGAAGAAGAATTAAGCTTTGAGCGTTTGGTGAGTGAAAATCTGTAATTGTTTATCTTTCGTTTAATATATTTTAGCATATTGAAATTTTATGTTTATGTAACTTTAAATGCATAACCATGATTTATAGTTTTTGGTATACTATTATAATTATGAATTTCTATGTTCAATTTGAGAAACAGTTTTTAAAGTTATTAAATTAATTTTCAAAGGCCATTGATACCCTCAGATTTATTATATGGTGATAATTTAAGACCCGGCTGATATATCTTGTACGTATGGGCAAGTATTGGGGGCTATATCACTAACTCCGCGGAGTCAGGTTGTTGATTCATGTGAGTCACTCTATGTGTACGGGGTATTGTCTCGCTATATAGGCGAGTAAAATTCCGTTGCATAGCTAGTGAGATGTCTTTAGATGTCACAGTTGGTGTTGCTAGTTTAGACGCCCTGTGACCTACTCACGTTATGCGGTGCTAGTTTAGTCGTTGCGTGAGTATAGAGTTTAGGGTTATTATTTGGTGCAGTTTAGAAACCGCCCACATACTAAAAGACCAGTTGCAAAGGCTCTTGCATCTGAAAAGGAGTATGTGAATGAGTCAGTAAATGTTCCAAGGCATTAAACCCCTTCGAAGTCATCTCAGCCTGTTGAGATAGAGGGTGGAAACATAAATGTAGCTCAGATGGCCCAAATGCTAGCTGCAGCAATTCAACAGCCAATAGACGTGAAAGTGTCTATTGAGCGCGCCAAAAAATTGGGCGCTAAGCCTTATGATGGCACAGGAGACCCTCAGAAAGCCCTATCTTGGTTAAAGAGCAACGAAGATATTTTTCTGGTTATGGGGTGGTCGGAAGAACAAATGGTTTCATATTCAACATTTCTATAAAAAAAATAGCAAAGGATTGGTGGAAGGCTTTGCAGAAGAGGAATCCCGATGGGTTATCTTTGATACATTTTAGAAGATAATTTCTAGATAAGTTCTACCCCAAGTTATAAAGATGTGAAGATAGAAGAGCTTTTCAAGCTAGAATAGGGTTCCCTCTCCGTAGCAAAGTATGAAAAGAAGTTTTTAGAGCTCATCTATGCTGTTCCCTTCATAGCTAATAATGAGGGGCAAAAGGATAATCAATTTGCAGTGGGCCTCAATCCTCAAATCAGGGCCTACGTAGTATCAGGAGCTCACACTCAATACGGAGCATTGGTGGAAGCTTGATGAACACATGAAAATACATATTTATTAAGAGATTCAGTCACCATTTAATGTCACTAATTTTAGCATTTTCTTCTATTTTAGCTTGAAATAAAGTATTCTCTTTAAATTGCGATTAATGAATGTTATTTGGACAGGTTTAGGTAAAATGGACATAACTCTCAATGTAAAAATAGAAATGAAGAAATTCTTGAACCTGATGCAACATGACTTAATCTTACACAAATTTGAAGAATAGTGGAAAAGCCAAATCCAACATGTTATGGGCCAAAACTTGAGATACAATAGAATCGGGCTATAACTCCTGCCCAGCTTGACCAAACTCACGTATTTGGACCATATCTCACAAATTAAGTACTCAATTGGTATAATTCTTGAAGATGTGAAATGATAACTTAACTATCAACAACTCATATGTTGATGGTAAAGTCCAAAGCAGCCGTTATCATGGACCAAATTGCATTGCAAGTGGGTAAAATGGTTGTTGGCCGAATTCTGATGTATCCTTAGAATTTTGATCATATCTCGTTGGATACTCATCCAATTTTCCTGAAATTGGTGCTTATGGAAAGCAGAGTCAAAATTATACAACTTTTATGTCGGCTATAGAAGCTAAATCAGTCATTTACATTATCAAAAATGCTCTGCAAATGGATAAATAAGTTATTGGCTTAAAATTATTGAAGATTGATGTCATCCATGACATATGTCCATTCATTGCCTATATAAGGAGACTCTTAGGACATTTTTAATATTAGATAATTCTCTCTTATTTTATTCTCATTAACATGTATTGTAATTTAGGCTAAAGTTCTTGGCAAGGCTAAGAGATGTACTTTTATGTGTAATAAATTTACTTCTATGCTTTGATTCGGTGTCAAGAGCTACAAATATTGTAAGTTTGATTTTGATTAAACTCTTATCTATTATATTTTCTATAATCCAAAGATTATAATTCTCATGTCTCATATAAGTTCAGTCATACTTTTCTTATGTGATTCTTGATAAACTATAATTGTTACTGGTGACATTGTTTTATATGTTAATCTTTTACTGCAGTATTGTCAAATTGATATATTGTCGATCTTGGATAACATATAAGGGCAATAAATGTTTAATATTCAAGTTGATCTTTTACTGCAATATTGTCAAAGTGATATATTGTCAATCTTAGATAACTTGTATAAATGAACATGATGTATGTTAATGCTTGCAAAGAGTTTAATTACGTCAAATACATGTGTTATCAAATGTGCTATATTTTCCTATCTTTCGATTGATTGTTTGGGATGTGAAACTTTCAATTGAGTTATAAGCATTGAATCAAAGTGTAGAGTAGATTTATAAAGCATAATTGTGATTCTCGAAGTCTTGTTTGAATTATCATAAGACATTTCCTTCAAATCATAGACAATCCTATCTCATCCATTTAAATCAATTAATTTTATCCTTTGCTACTGCTTTAATATTTTACTTCATCAACCTATTTTGCCAGGAGCTTCCTCGTCGGATCGACACCTCAATCTATACTGCGATAACCGCGTTATATTTTGAGCGCAAACAAAGCTGTAACTTGAGTTAAAAGAAGTATGGTAGTCATTCCTAAGCCGAAACAACAAGGTCAAAAAAAAGGCTAGTCAGATGGTTCTCAAAGAGGACCTAGTAAATTTGGAAGAACGGAGGAGAGATCTATATGGTTCAATAGTCAAAAACTAAGCCAAAGAGCTCAATCAAGTCAAGCTTCCGTTAGACAACAATCAGTCAGATCCCAAAAAACTAAAAGAGTTGGAAGAATTTTTCTATGTGTAGTAAATGTGGAAAAGCTCATCTTGGGGATTGTAGGAAGGGGACTACAGGTTGCTATAAGTGTGGTCAACAGGGCCACTATATGAGAGATTTTCCAAACATAGGAGCTAGTAGTAAGCCAGAAAATAGACCACCAGCTCCAGGATAAACCAGCGGTGGCTGAGGATAGAGTAGAGGTGGTTCCCGATTCAGAGAGCACAGCAGTTCAAGCCAGCCTAGTAGGGGAGCCGGTCAAGGTGGGTCATCTTGAGGGCAGCAAAACAGACCTCGTACCCAGGCTAAGGTATTTGCAGTGACCCAATAAGAAGCGGATGCGGCCCTAGAAGTTATAATAGGTATGATATGAATCTTTGATCGAGATGCTTATGTACTGATAGTTCCTAGAGCTACCTACTATTTTATTTCTATAGGGTTTGCTGCAAATGCTAGTATAGCGCCACAGTTATTAGATTGTAGCGTGGTGGTGTCTCTTCCTACTGAAGACTCTCTTGTAGCAGAAAATATGTATAAGGTTAGTAAAATAAGTATAGGGGGCCAATAATTTTTTGTGGACTTGATCCTGCTAGCCATCAGTGAATTTGATGTGATTTTAGAAATGGATTGGTTGTCTAAATATCAGGCTACGGTGGATTACTTCCGAAAAGAAGTCAAATTGTATAGGCTGGAGGAATCTTAAGTTATTTTTTGTGGAGTACAAAAAATACTTCTTGCCAGTATGGTATCTGTAATGAGGACAAGAAAGATGCTTCGAAAGTCATATTAGAGGTATCTAATCTAGTCTATGCAATAGAAGCAAGAGATGGTGGAATAAAATTGGAGGATATTTCAATGATTAGAGAATTTTCTGATGTGTTTCTAGATAATCTTCCGAGGTTACCTCCAAATAGGGAAGTAGAGTTTTGAATAGAATTAACCCCTGGAATGAAACCAATTTCTAAAACACCCTATAGAATGGCTCTTTCAGAAATGAAAGAATTAAAGGTTCGGATGGAAGAGTTTATGAATAAGAGTTTCATCAGGCTGAGTACATCTCTTTAGGGGCCACCAGTTATGTTTGTAAAGAAAAAAAAATGGAAGTATGAGATTGTGCATTGATTATAGAGAAATAATTAAGTAACAATACGTAATCAATGTCCACTTCCGAGAATTGATGATATGTTTGATCAGCTGTAGGGGGCCAGAGTATTTTCCAAGATAGATTTAAGGTCAGGCTATCATCAATTGAAAATCTGGGAGGAATATGTTTCCAAAACTTCCTTTAGAACTCGATACGTGTATTATGAATTTTTAGTCATGCCTTTTGGGCTAACTAATGCTTCAGCTGCCTTTATGGATCTTATAAATTGACTTTTTGAGCCTTATTTGGATCAGTTTGTAGCAGTGTTTATTGATGGTATATTGAACTATTCAGGTAGTAAGAAGAAACATGTAGAATACCTGATGGTTATTTTGCAGACTCTAAGGGAGCATCGGCTATACGCTAAACTTAGTAAATGTCAGTTCTGGCTAGATAGAGTTACATTTTTTGGACATGTAGTCTCTGCAGAAGGGGTATCTATAGATCCCCAGAAGATTGAAGCTATAATGAATTGCAGACAACCCATGAATGTGACGGAGGTTTGCAATTTTTGGGTTTGGCTGGGAACTATAGGAAGTTTGTAGAGGGATTTTCAAAGGTAGCCGCTCTTCTAACTAAGCTGACCTAAAAAGAAGAGAAGTTTGTATGGTTTGAGGTGTGCCAACAGATATTTGATAAGTTAAATTGAAGGTTGACCTCAGCCCCTATACTTACACTTCTGTCAGGGAATGACGGATTTACAATATATTGTGATGCTTCGAAGTAGGGTCTAAGTTGTGTGTTAATGCAAAATAAGAAAGTAATAGCCTATGCTTCCAAACAATTAAAGAAGCATGAGAAGAATTATCCCACACATGACCTAGAACTAGTTGCGATAGTTTTTTCCCTAAGAATATGAAGGCATTACTTGTATAGGGTTCCCTGTAAAGTTTTTACAGACCACAAGAGTCTACAGTATTTGTTCACCCATAAAGAGCTAAATATGAGGCAGAGAAGATGGCTAGAACTTATTAAAGATTATAAGTACACAATTGAGTACCATCTTATAAATGTTAATGTGGTAGCGGATGCTCTCATTAGGAGGCCTATAAGTTTAGTAGCTCACATAAAGGCGACATATCTATCGATGCTAACAAAATTGAGGTCTTTGGGTATGAGATTATAGTGTCATATTTGGGAGCACTATTAGCCACATCCCATGTCCGCCCAATACTAGCTGATCAGATCAGAGAATTATAGACTCAAGATCCATAGGTAATTAAATTGAATGGTGAAATTGAGTCCGAGCAACGAAATGACTTTTCAGTGACCTAGGATGGTATAGTAACCTTTGGTCAGAGATTATGTGTACCGGATGTAAATGAGTTAAGAAAAGAGATTATAGAAGAAGCTCATTCTTCTGCATATGTTATACATCTAGGGAGCACAAAAATGTATCGTAACCTAAAAGAGCACTACTGGTGGAAAGGCATGAAGAAAGATATAGCTGAATTTGTCTCAAGATGCTTGACTTGCTAGCAAGTAAAAGCCAAACACCAGAAAACTACAGGGCTCTTACAACCCTTTCTGATTTCTAAATGAAAATGGGAGAGGATAAGAATGGATTTCTTGGTAGGACTTCCACGTAGCCAAAGAGGCAATGACGTGATATAGGTAATTGTTGATAGACTGACGAAATCTGCCCATTTTCTACCTATTAGAAGTAATTATTCCCTAGATAAATTGGCTCAGTTGTACATAGATGAGATGGTACGACTTCATGACACTCCAGTATCCATAGTATAAGATGGAGATCTGAGGTTCACTTCCCGATTTTAGCCCAGCTTGCAAAAAGCTATAAGCACTAAATTGAATTTCAGTACAGCCTTTCATCCACAGACGGATGACCAGTCTGAACGGACGATTCAGATACTTGAGGATATGCTTAGGGCATATGTTATAGAGTTTAAGGGGAGTTGGAATACTCACTTGCCATTGATGGAGTTCGTTTACAATAATAGCTACTAGGCCAGCATCGGGATGGCACCATATGAAATATTGTATGGAAGGAAGTACAGAACTCTAGTTTGTTAGGATAAGGTCGGTGAAAGGAAGCTTATTGATCCAAAACTTATCCAGATTACTTCAGAAAATATTTTAGTAAACTTATCCAAAGCTTATTGTAAAACCTAATTACTATTAATAGTGTAGATACCTAGATTTTAGTATAAAGTAATAAAAAAACTGTAGGGTTACCCGATTTCATCCCTATTAGAATTTTTTTTTAATAGTGCATGTGAGAGGTATTAGACATAAATTGGTAATTTCACAGTCAATTAGGGACTCGGATAGTCATGGAATATTTTTGAAATTGTTTTTTCAATTGGCTTAGAAAATGAATTTTCAATTTAACACATGGATTTCCATATAAGTGTTATGCATGGAAAAAGCCTTTGTTAAGAAACATGATCCATGTATTAGAAAATGTACCAATTAGAGACAAGCTCATAGATTGCTAAGTTAGAAGCCTAGTTTAGTTCTTTTGACTATTCTAACCAAATAGTTAGAAAGGAACCAATTAAATACTCTAATTTCTAACTAATGGTATTTTTAAAATTTAGAGTTAGTTGAAAGGCAAATTAAACTTTTGGAAGAGCACTATAAAAGATAGAAGTGTTTAGAAATTTTCATGAAATGAAAAGCAAAAGTAGAGAAATTCGGCCAAGAGAGGGGACCATTTGCAGTAGTAGAATTTAAGGCCTTTTTATGATTTTTGATGCATGATCAAGCTAAAATCAAGCTAAGCTCAAGTTTCTAAAGTGAAATAGATCATGAACTAGTGAAAAATCTAAGGAAAACGGGCAAAAAAACATCATTTAGTGATGGTTGTATATGATTTTTTCAAGATTGTTTCAATTAATGTCTTTGTTTAAATTATTAACTTAGATTTGAGTTGAATTTAAATGTGGAGCTCAAAGAAGACACCAAGCTAAAGGAATTAGTAAGGTATGAACTAGGGTTTGGTGTGATTTTGATGTAGAGACTTCAATTGAATGTTATTAGGGCATTATAATCAAATTGACATGAATTTAATGCCATTGGAATAAGAAATTGAGAAAAGAATTGTGTTGGGTGAGAAGGATAATTTTGGCCACTTTAGGGATTTTAGGGTTTAAGTTGTGTTTTGGCTCAATTGTTGTGTATAAATGAATTTTTGTGCTAATTGGATTCATATGGATGATGGAAAATCAAAAATGAAGAAAATGGGACATAATTGTCCATTCTTGGTAGGATGAAAGGCAATTATTTCCAACCAAATTTATAGAGTGTTAAGTAATTTTATGGCTTCGGATAGTGAATTAAAGAAATTGAATGACTATGAAAATGAAAATAGAAAGTGGAGTCCATTTGAGCATTGCACGCCAATAAGGGCACTTACTAGTTTAAGTGTAATTTTAGCATTAGTAAAGGTTTTAAGTGTCAATTATTGCATGTAGGTGAAGAATATCGAGAACAGTAAAAGAAGAAAAATATTCGAAGAAGAATTGAGCTTATAGCGTTTGATGAGTGAAAATCTGTAATTGTTTATCTTTCGTTTAATATATTTTAACATATTGGAATTTTATGTTTATGTGACTTTAAATGCATAACTATGATTTATAGCTTTTGGTATACTGTTATAATTATGAATTTCTATGTCCAATTTGAGAAACAGTTTTTAAAATTATTAAGTTAGTTTTCAAAGGCCATTCATATCCTCAGATTTACAGTGTTGAGATAGTTTAACACCTGGCCGGTATATCCCGTATGCATAGCAAATGTTGGGGGGTGTGTCACCAATTCCGAGGAGTTAGGTTATCGAGTCATGTGAGTCGCTCTATATATACGGGGTATTGTTTCGCTATATTAGGCAATGTAGAATTCCGTTGCATAGCTAGTGAGATGTCTTTAGATGTCACAGTTGGTGTTGCTAGTTTAGACGCCCTGTGACCTACTCACGTTGTGCGTCCTAGTTTAGTCTGTTGTCGGAGGGATCTAATAAATGTGGGTGTATGCATGTGCAATTGTATCTATTGCCTAAAATACGTATCATATACATATTATACGTGGCGGAAGCGTAAAAATATGCAATAAACACAATAAATAAATATATTAATCACGTTAATATCAACGTGTAACGTTATACACGTATTTTCTCAGAGTCCGCATAGAGACTAACTCACGGTCAGTTCTAGTCACCAACTCAGTGGGCTAGAACAGCAGCCCTATATCCAGCACTGGGTTAAACTCTTAAATTCCAAAATAGCTGAGTATGTATTTTCATCCTTTTCTCCAAAACGATAAAAAATAGAGAATTCGAAACAATTCACAATTGCTCCAATTGAAACCATAGAAAAAAATAGAACAATTTTACTTTTTCCTTTTTTTTTTATCTTTTTCTTCTTCTTTTTTTCTCTGCTTCAATTTCCTTCTCATCTTTTTTCTTCCATTTCCGTTTCTTCTCTAATTTCCTGTAATCCAAAACACACACACACATTTTTGCACACGTATCTCTTTTATATATATATAAAATAAAATTATAATATAATATATTATATAATAATAATAATACTAATAAAATAAATAATATAATATAATATTATATATTAATGGATGCCAACTATATGGCATATTAAATAAAATATTAATATATAATATAATATTATAATAAGAGATATTTTAATTATTTAGCCATTAAATAATTAGAGTGTGAAATGACTATTTTGCCCATCGTAAATAGTTACAAAGTATACCTCCTAGTGGGTCTCACCAAATTTCATACTAGGTAAACTCAACTAAGGGTATACAATGTGTCACGTGTCCTTATACAATTAGTAAATAACAATTATTAACTAATTATTCTATTTAACAATTAAATACAGTCACGCACGTATTTATGTGTTGCTGAATTAAACACTTTAATTCGGTACGCTGCCCTAGTACACAACGAGTACACTCCATATCACAAGACTCCCTAGGTCTTACGTCCGATTCGTCAAATGGAACTATTCCATAAATTCGTGAGCAATGCCCCACGCACACATCACAGATATATAAATCAGTGCGTTGAACCATACAAGCTGAGGTTACAACACATACATATAGTCCTTCCGTCATGATATCCTGGATGTGCGGGGATATAGATTATCACTGTCAAATTCCCTTGTACTCATCCATGTCTTATCTCCAGACTTGTATCTCACTAAAAAATATGTACAAACTTCTTTGCTATATTGTTCTACCCTGACGGAACTCTTTCCCGAGATTAATACTTATGGCCATAAGATTTTTTCGAGATACAGTCTCGAAGCATCTGGATATCTAACTCCCTATGCGAGCTGACGGATCCTATATCTGTACACACCAGACTCCATAAACATCGAACCATACCAGCGGTCACACCATGAAAGGTCTGTGACATGCGTGGAACCAAAGTATGGTGGATCACTTATAAGCCCACCGTGACACTCAGGTCAAAGGACCACGTATACTACTTAACTCGAGAGGACCCTCCATTGATGGCTTACATAGGGTGTCTATCGAAGGCCCTCGTGAGTCTATCTCATATCCAGTCCTAACTAGATACCCATATGTCAATACAAGCTCCAAGCTCACGATCGGCTATGAACGACTATCTATACCCTATAGGTACGACATATGTTGATCTATTTTTAAAGGTATCCACCAACAAACTCGCATCGACAGAAATAGATTAAGGACAATAATTTGAGAACATACTTACGTAACTTGCATTTCTTGGCACCCGATTGCAACTCTTGTAACTATGTAGTTACTAATATTTTCCCAGGTCTATGTCCTATTACAGACAAAGTTCCAACTCTTGGATCTTCGCTGAGTATTATAACCAGCTAACACTTAGTTGTGCTAATATTTAGCATTTATATCTCTCAACATGGCTAACTATAACCCTTTATCTAAACTCATTTATATTTGATCTAAACTCCTTCAGATCGTACAATGTCTGTAACGTTACATTGTATAGTACCATATTAATGGGTATTAGCGATTCACTGAGAATGTACACTTGTATAAATACACAAATATATGTACATTTAGGGATAGCACGTAAGCACCGACCTCAACAATCTCCCACTTGCTCTAGTGTCATTCCTGATGGTATTTTATACACATCAACTCCACGTATTTCATAAACACTTATAGAGTTATGGCTTCAGAATATGGGTCCGCTAAAATACTTCTACAAATAATCACATCTCCTTAAGTCAAGATCCCTCTAGTCATATGAGACTCCTCTCAATATGATTAGAGTACTGGTGTCCTCTGGGTACATCAGCTTATATAATGGCCTTGTTTTATCGTAAAACTATGGGATAGGATCCATCTGTCTTGGAACTCTTCCAAGGCTAATGATAAACCTATGAATCCTCATTGCCACTTTCGCTGTGCCCATAATAGATTAGTGGTGAATCCCAGTTTGGTACAATTCCAACTCCCTTAGTACTAATGAGAATAAGCACTTATCCAAATGTAGACTATCTATTATCTAGGTCAAACGTGAAGTTTAACTCCGTACGTCTTCGCATTTGTAAGTCATTTTTTTCCATATTTGAAAATTTTATCCTTTGTACCCTAAAGGTACCTTAGGATATGTTTGACTACTATCAAATGGTGGTCACCTGAAGTAGACTAAAATTGGCTCGTAACTCTTACAGCCAAACTGATATCAGGTCTTAATCACATCATAGCATACATCAAGCTCTGAATAGCTGACATATCTAGTATGTCAAACACTCTAACTTTCTCATCTTATATCTAAAGAGACACTCTCCTCAAAAGATGAACACCAGATCTATAAAATACGTTAATTATCTCATAGTTAATAAAAATGTACCCTTTTCAAGACGTTATTGATGTGAAATAATTTGGCAAAGTCCTATCAGCTTCCGAGCTCTATCTCTATAAAGCTTTATACCTAGTATAAAGGAAACCTCTCTCAAATCCTTCATGAAAAAATTCTTACGAGTTACTTCTAATCGATTATAACATATTGACATCATTCCCAATGACCAGTATGTTATCAACAAAGAGCATCAAGAAGACTATCATACTTCCACTGACCTTTAAAGCACACAAGCTTCCTCATCATTTTTTATAAAACCAGACAATCTGATTATCTCATCAAAACAATGATCTCAGCTTCAGGAAGCTTATTTAAGCCTATAAATGAACTTCTTGAGCCTGCACATCAGACCAAAAGTCTAACTGGACATAATATTTTCAGGTTATTTCATAAATATCTCTTACTTGAGTTATTCATTCCGAAATGTTGTCCTTACGTCCATCTGCCAAACCTCAAAGTCATAATGTGCTGCAAGAGCCAATAAAATTCTAATCGACTTTTATCATCAATATTGGTCCAAAGGTTTCTTTTTAAATGATCCCAGATCATTGAGGATTACCTTTCTAAAACCAATATAGAGCCTAGAAGGTCTCTACCTTCTATCTAGCTCCCACTATCTCTTGTAAACCCTTTACAACCAATGAGAACAATTCTCGCAGGTAGTTTAACCAAGTCCCAGACTTGATTCTAATGCACATAGTCAATCTTGTTTTGATGGCTTCTTGCAGTTTCCCGAACCGATGTCTAACATCGTCTCCCTATAGGTCAACGGATAATTTTCTTCTACCAAGAAAACTCCAAGTTCACCTTCAGACATCAACCATACATAAAAGGTAACCTAGACATCTTTTCCAACCCATTTGGAGATATGCTCAAAGGTCACTGGTTAATTGAGCCTAAGTTCCTATCCTTGGTTGATTGATTTCTAGATTGACTTCACCAAATTCAATCTTTCTATGATTCCCATGCTCCATGAGAAACTCTTCCTTTAGAATAGTGGTGTATCAAGAAACAAACACACTTCGTTTCTCTAAATCATAGAACTAGTATCTTATTTCACAAGATACACAATAAACCTATACTTGTACCTATTGGGTGTCATTTATCCTGTTGAGTAACTCTTACAAAACAAAATACCCTGCTGCGTAACTCTTAAGTAAGCAGGACAACCCCAAGTCTTAACTTATTTAAGATACGGCTTTCTTCCTTTCTGTATCTCATACGGATTGGAAGGAACAACTTTTGATGGAACTTTACTTAATAAGCAGCTGTATTTGAAGCAGATTCTCACATATGTAAATCAGTAACACTCATTATCAATCGGACCATATCCAATAAAGTTTAATTCCTCCTCACCGAAATATCATAATGTTGTGGAATACCCGAAAGACTATAGTGACTAAGAACCTCATTCTTCCTTAAACAAACGAAAAATTTGTTGTTGATGTAATTACTACCTCGATCTAATCAAAGGGATGTGACATACATTCTGGTATGTTTGGTCATCTCTATGAATACATTATTCATAAACTAGTTAAATTTTTATGGTCAGATAAAAAAATTCAGCCATCCTTAACCAGACTGATAAGCCTCTCATGCTTATATGACCTAACTTACATACCACAGCTCTGTATGATTTAAACATTTCGATCTACAGACATTTCTAATTGTATATGATGTCAATTTATTAACTGGGATTCAGCTAATAAAATATCATACTGATTATGTAATACAACGGTTATATTGCATACAAGAAGTAAGTCAAGTTGCCTAACAACTTAGACCGCAAGAAATCACCATTTCCTACTCTCAACTTTATTTCTACAAGCTGTTTCATTCTAATGTCTCTCAATCCTTACAACATATTGGAGAAATAAAAGGGACATGCGGTATCTCATACCCAGCTTGAACTGGTATCAAATGCCCTAAAAATACCTATGTGTGTCAAACACAAACTTGTGAAAGTCTTCCTAACAATTATAAGGCTTCTAGGGTAGAGAGATTTCCAATACCCAACCTTACTGTATTGGAAACACTTTCTATCTATACGCTCTCTTGTTGATCTTTAGATAAATGTTACCTCTGAGAATTTATCCTGGGTATCTACCTCATATTTTTCTCTTTACACATCTGATCTCACCAGATATACTTAGAGTAAAAGATGAAGCACCATTTACAAAAAGGGTTATACACTCTCTATTCTATCTTCTAGATAGGTGTTATCAGAAATACCTTATGGAAAACTCTAATCAACAACAAATCTAAAATTTTCTGAATTCAGAACATTTCTGAGATTCATCAGTCAGTCAGAGTAATTTCTAGTACCCTAGAGTTAGATTGCATTAACTATGCACACCAACTAGTTCGTAGTGGCCATTAGACTTGACAGGCTAAACTAACGGGAGATGTAAGCGGAATGGTCATCAAATCGCTAATACAACATTTTAAATCATGGGTATAGTAATTATACATTTTTCATATAAAAACGTCCTCCCACTGCTTTACATAATCCTGGTAATCTTTCAAACGGGAAGACAATAGTTTAAACTCTTTTAAACTATACAGCAGGAAGAAGATCCTATTGAAATTTACTCGAACCTCATGCTGTAGCAATATTGGCCTTTGTAAACCCAACAGGTAGACAATATTTGTCAATTGCATCTCATGCAACTCTTACTACTTGATCCTAAATACGCCTTATCCTCACGCTGTAACAATATTGAGTAAGTGTATTCTATATTAACTTGTCAATGATCAAATATATGCTACCAAAACTACCCTCACGCCGTAGCGATATTAGACAATACTTTCGTATATATTTGTCTTATCTCATGTTTAACCGGTATAGTCCAAGCCCAACCGACCAAGTCCCTCAAACTGTAACAATATTGGAAAAAGGCTGACGTGACTCATCTAGTATCATATTGACAAGACGAATCAGAATAAAACATTATCTCATAATGTAATATTCTTCAATCTGATTAAGAGAGATTTTTATTTATCCTTGGTCTCCATTCTCTTAGAAAGGGTGATTCTCAATTAATTGATTTTTCTATGCAAGCACAACTAACCCCAACTAGTAGAGCTCTCATTGTAGTTACCAATATAAAAAAATTAATCCTGGTTTATAATACTGACCGATAACTCTTATCACTGCATCTTATAAACCGTGATTTATAATGCAAACTAATAACTTTTATCACTACATCTCATAAACCTATAAATGTAAAATTAATTTTGAAACACTGTTCAAAATACTGTAGCTGTGAACAGAAAAAATAACTGTTCATGTGCTACTATTTAAGTGAACAGTA
Organism: Ailanthus altissimus; assembly: GCA_946807835.1. Lineage (NCBI taxonomy): Eukaryota > Viridiplantae > Streptophyta > Magnoliopsida > Sapindales > Simaroubaceae > Ailanthus > Ailanthus altissimus. The sequence continues at coordinate 12,872,856 of OX327684.1, forward strand.
CATCGCCGCGGTGCCGAATGTGATCACTGCAGAGCTGAGAGGTCAAACCCCAAGCGCCACGGTGCCACATCACATCGCTGCAGTGCTGAGAGGTCGAACCTCCAGCACTGGGGCGCTCACGCTTCACCGCTGGGGAGCGAATTCTAGAAACTAAGCGCCTCAGCACTAAGAGAAAGAACTCTCAGTGCAGCGGCGCCAGCCCCTTGGCACTACAGCGCCCAGTGCACACCCATAGGCATACCCATTTCAACACTTGAAACGTGCCATTTACACTGAGTCTTTTGCATCCATTCACTCAAACTTCACCCAAATATACCCTAAATGGCTCTGATACCATTATTGTTAGGGGGGATCAATTATATATAGGTGTATGCATGTGTAATTGTATCTATTACCTAAAATATGTATCATATACATATTATACGCTACAGAAGCGTAAAAACATGTAATAAACACAATAAATAAATATATTAATCACATTAATATATTAAAAAGCTTGAGAACTCACCTCAACGTATAACGTTATACACGTATTTTCTCAGAGTCCGCATAGAGACTAACTCACGAGTAATTCTAGTCATCAACGCGGTGGGCTTGGTGAGCTAGAATAGTAGCCCTATATCCAGCATTGGGTTTAACTCTTAAACTCCAAAATAGTCAGGTGTGTGTTTTTATCCATTTCTCCAAAAGGATAATAAATAGAGAATTTGAAGTAATTCACAATTGCTCTAATTAGAACCATAGAAAAAAATGAAACAATTTCATTTTACCATTAAATAATTAAAGTGTGAAATAACCATTTTGCCTGCCGTAAATAGTTACCAAGTATACCCCCTAATGGTTCCCACTAAATCCAACACTTGGGTAAACTCAACCAAGGGTCCACAATGCGCCACGTGTCCTTATACAATTAGTAAATAATAATTATTGACTAATTGTTGTATTTAACACTTAAATACAGATACACACATATTTCTATGGTATTGCTGAATATTACTGGATTAAATATTTTAATCCGACACGCTGCCCTAGTGTACAAAGAGTACACTCCATATCATAGGACTCCTTAGGTCCTACGCCCGATTCGTCAAATAGAACTATTTCATAAGTCCGTGAGTAATGCCCCACGCACACGTCACAAATATACAAATCAGTGCGTTGAACCATGCAAGCTGAGGTTACAGCGCATACATATAGTCCTTCCGTCATGATATCCTAAATGTGCGAGGATATAGATTATCACTGTCAAATCCCCTTGTGCTCATCCATGTCTTATCTCCAGAATTGTATCTCACTTAACAATATGTACAAACTCCTTTACTATATTATTCTACCTTGACAGAACTTTTTCCCGGGATTAATACTTGTGGCCACAAGATTTTTTCAAGATACAGTCTCGAAGCATCTAGATATCTAAATCACTATACGAGCTGACGGATCCCATATTTGTACACACCGGACTCCACAAGCATCAAACCATACCCAGTGACACCCAGCGGAAACACCATGAAAAGTCTGTGATATGCGTGGAACCAAAGTATTGTTGATCACTCACAAGCCCACCGTGGCACTTGAATCAAAGGACCACGTATACTACTCAACTCAAGAAAACCCTCCGTTGACGGCTTATATAGGGTGTCTATCAGAGGCCCCTCGTGAGTTTATCCTATATCCAGTCCTAATTGGATACCCATATATCAATACGAACTCAAAACTCACGGTCGACTAGGAACGACCATCTATACCCTATAGGTACGACATATGTTGATCTATATATAAAGGTATCCACCGACAGACCTTTATCGGTAGAAATAAATTAGGGACAATAATTCGAGAACATACTTGCGTAACTTGCATTTCCTGGCACCTGATTGTAACTCTTGCAACTATACAGTTACTAGTATTTTTCCAGGTCTTTGTCCCATTACATACAAGGTTCCAACTCTTGAATCTTCGCTGAGTATTATAACCAGCTAACACTTAACTGTGCTAACATTTAACATTTATATCTCTCAATGTGGCTAACTATGACCCCTTATCTAAACTCTTTTATATCTAATCTAAACTCCTTCAGATCGTACAATGTCTATAACGTTACATTGTATAGTACCATATTAATGAGTTTTAGTGATTCACTGGGAATGTACGCTTGTATGAATACACAAGTATATGTACATTCAGGGATGGCACATAAGCACCGACCCCAACATAGTCATTGCATGAGTATAGAGCTTTAGGGTTACCATTTGGTGCAGTTTAGAAAGAAAATGGCCGAGCGAGGGTTTTAGTAGTTTTTGAGTTAGCGAACACATATCATGTGTTTATATATGTACATGTTAGTTACTATATTTTACAAATTCTGGCAATTGTTTATAGAAAATATTAATAAAAAGCACTCAGCAGAATTTTAAAATAGTATATGATGATTAAGAATAGTTTTACAATTTTATAATAGCTTGAGAAGCATATTTTAGGCAGTATTCAAAATTTAATATTTATATAAAATATTATTTTTACTGAAAATTGTAAAAGCACTCACTAAGCTCCTTTAGCTAACCCGTTTTGTATTTTATATTTTTTAAAACACTTTTTCAGGTACAAGCCTTGGTACGCAAGTTACTAGTTCTCCTACATCAGATTAGTGGCCGAAGGTAGATGATCATTTTTTAAATGTAAACTAGAAATGGTTTTTGTAATATAGTGACAGTTTTCACCTTTCATTTGTATGTTAGTTTTCTTATAATTAATTTTTGTGGATTGGAATGAATTTGCTGTATTGAGTTTGGATTTGATTCTAGAAGGATTGGAGGTCCAATTTTAGAGTTGAGAAAACTGTTTGAAATAGAAGTGTGGCTTATTTGCAAGTTTTGTGTTTTTGGATTTTTAGAAAAATAGAGAAAACTCTGTCCGTTTTTTTAATAAAACAAATTGGTAAAATATTTTCACTGGTATTCCAAGATTTAATTAGTAATAGCAAGAATTAAAAAGGCTTCGCCTCACAGAATTTCCCAGTTCTAATAGGTAGACTTTGAGGAACTTCCGTTGGGGTGCTAGGCAGGGCTTACTGGGATCTATTGCAGACGGTTTCGGTACAAATCCTGTCAGAGTGGTATCAAAGCCCTGTTTTTGAAGTTTTCAGTTAAAAAATTTAATTTTCAGAATGAGATTCTCAAAATTTCATGCTTTTTCTAGGTTTATTAAATGAATTTGATGCATTAGATAACCATTTTCATTGTTAAAATTCACAAAAAATATGCATCATCGAAATTGCCTAAGTACTAAGAGAGTAGTTGTGAATGTTCTTGCATCTGAAGATGAGCATGTCAATGAGTCAGTAAATATTTCCACGCATCAGATCCCTTCAGAGTCATCTCAGCCTACCGAACTAGAGGGTGGAAAGAGAAATGTAGCTCAGATGGCCTAGATGCCAGCTGCAGCAATTTAGCAGTCGAGAGAAGGCGGAAGTGTCTATTGAGCGCACAAAGAAATTAGGCGCTAAGCCTTATAATGGCACAGGAGACCCTGAGAGAGCCCTATCTTGGTTAGAGAGCAACGAAAAAAAATTTCTGGTTATGGGGTGTTCGAAAGAACAAATGGTTTCATATTCAACATTTCTATTAAAGGAAAGGGTGGAGGATTGATAGAAGGCTTTGCAGAGGAGGAATCTCGAGGGGGTGTCATGAATTAAAAATTGGTAATGGCAAGAATATCTTCATTAGTATTCTAGGATTTAGTTAGTAATGGCAAGAATTAAAAAGAGTACGCCTCACGCTATTTCCTAATTTTAATAGTTAGACTTTGAAGAACTTCCGTTGGGTTGCCAGGCAGGGCCTACTGGGATATACTGTAGAGGGTTCAGAGGCAATCCTGTTAACAAGAATCAAAAGATATTTGGTATTTGGATAATGGTAGCAAATATTACACGACAGAAAATCGTGACTGCTTTTTTATCCTTAAGGAAAAAGAAATTTCTCAAGTGAAACTTGGAGACAGAAAGCTACAAAGCATTAAAGGTAAGGGAGCTATTTTTATACTGGCCAAAGATGGTCAATCTAAATTTATTTCAAATGTGCTTTATGTTCTTGGATTAACCTAAAATTTATTAAGTGTTAGCCACCTTATTAAAAAAGGTTATATGGTAAAATGTGATGAAGATTATGGCATCATAATTGAAAAAAGAAATAAACAATTTGTGGCAAAAATAAAAATGTCACCAAATAAAGTCTTCCCTTTATTAATGCCACTGAAAGAAAATCATGGGCTAAAAGCTAAAAATATCAGTAAGTCACTTTTGTGGCACTAGAGGTATGGACATTTAAATTATAGATCTTTGAATTTATTGAAGGAGAAGAATATGGTGATTGGTCTCCCTTCTATCAAAAATGAAGAAAAAATTTGTGAATGATGTATTTATGAAAAACTTCACAGGCTTCTATACACCAAGATCGGGAAATGAACCATGGATCCCTATCTGACACAATGGATACTGGAACGCCATGGAGTCGTATCACCTCATCTACGTATAATTAGGCCAATTTATCTAAAGAATAATTGCTTCTAATGGGTAGGAAATTGGCAGATTTTGTCAGTCTATCAACAATTACCCATATTGCGTCGTTGCCTCTTTGGCTACGTGAAAGTCCTACCACGAAATTCATCGTTATTCTCTCCTATTTCCACTCAGGAATTGGAAGAAGTTGCAAGAGCCCTGCAGGTTTCTGATGCTCAGCCTTTACTTACTGGCAAGTTAGGCATCTTGAGACAAATTCGGCTATATCTTTTTTCATGCCCTTCCACTAGTAGTGCTCTTTTAGGATACGATATATCTTTATGTTGCCCTGATGCATAGCATATGCAGACGAAAGAACTTCTTCCATAATCTCTCTTCCTAATTCATTTACCTCCGGTACATATAATCTCTGACCCAAGGTCACTACACAATCCTCAGTCTCTGAAAGATCTTTTCGTTACCCTGACTCAATTTCACCCTTCAATTTAACTACCTGTGGATCTTGAGTCTGTAGTTCTCTGATCCGATCAACTAGTATCGGACGGACCTGAAATATGGCTAATAGTGCCCTCGAATCTGACAATTCTAATTTTATACATAAAGACCTCAATTCTATCAATATTGATAGATATGCAAGTGAGCTATTGACCAATAGGCTTCCTGCTGAGAGCATATGCTGCCACATTAGCTTTTCCCCGATGGTACTCAGGGTACACTCATAATCCTTAAAAAGCTCTAGCCACCTTCTCTGCCTCATATTCAGTTCTTTCTGGGTGAACAAGTACTGCAAGCTCTTATGGTCCGTAAAGATCTTACAAGGAACCCCATACAAATAATGCCTCTAAATTCTTAGAGTAAAAACTACTACAGCTAGTTCTAGGTCATGTGTAGGGTAATTCTGTTCATGCTTCTTTAATTTCCTGGAAGTATAAGATATTCCCTTTTCCTTCTACATCAACACACAACCTAGACCCTGCCTGGAAGCAACGTACTATATGGTAAATCTGTCCTTCCCTGACAGCAGTGTAAGAACTAGGGCCAAAGCCAACCTTCGCTTTAGCTTTTTGAAACTTTGCTAGAACGCTTCTGACCATACAAATGTCTCTTCTTTCCGAGTTATTTTAGTCAGAGAAGCAGCTATCTTTGAAAATCCCTCTATAAACTTCCGATAATACCCAGCCAAACCCAAAAAACTACAAACCTCCGTCACATTTGTAGGCTGTCTCCAATTCATTATGGCTTCAATCTTTTGAGGATCTATTATCACCCCTTCTGCAGAGATTACATGTCCCAAAAATACAACTCTATCTAGCCATAATTGACATTTACTGAGTTTGGCATGCAGCCGATGCTCCCTTAAGGTTTGTAAAATAATCTTCAAATATTCTGCGTGCTCTTCCTCACTGCTTAAATAAATCAGTATATCATCAATAAATATTATCAAAAATTGATCTAAGTAGAATCGAAAGACTCTGTTCATAAGATCCATAAAAGTAGTTGGGGCATTAGTCAACGCAAAAGGCATAATCAGGAATTCATAATGCCCGTATCGGGTCCTAAAGGCCGTCTTGGGAACATCTTCCTCCCAGAGTTTTAGTTGATGATAGCCTGACCTCAAATCTATCTTGGAAAATACTCTAGCCCCCTGTAGCTGATTAAATAAATCATCAATTCTCAGAAGTGGATATTGATTATGCACTATTACTTTATTCAGTTCCCTGTAATCAATGCATAATCTCATACTTCCATTTTTCTTCTTTACAAACAAAAACGGTGCCCCCAGGAGAAGTCCTCAGTCTAACGAAACCGTTATTCACTAACTCTTCTATTTGCACCTTCAATTCTTTTAATTCTGAAGGAGCCATTCTGTAGGGTGCTTTGGAAATTAGTTGCATTCCATGAGCTATTTCTATTCGAAACTCTATTTCTCTATCTGGAGGTAAGCTCGGAAGATCCTCTGGCAATACATTCGAAAACTCTCTAACCACTAAAATATCCTCCAATTTTGTTCCACCGTCTCTTACTTCTATAGCATAGACTAAGTACCCCTGATACGACTTTCGAATCATCTTTCTTGCCCTCATTACCAACACCATACTGGCGAAAAGTGATTTTTGCACTCTACAGAAAATGACTTTTGTTCCCCTTAGGCTACCTAATTTGACTTCTTTCCGAAAATAATCCACTGAGGCCAGATATTTAGACAACCAATTCATCCCCAAAATCACATCAAACTCACTAATGGCCAATAAAATCAAATTCGCCTAAACTCTTGGCCCTCAATACTGATTTTACTACCCCTATACACCCTTTCTGCTATAATGGAGTCTCTTGTAGGAAGAGACACTACTACCGCAAAATCTAATAATTTGGGCACTATACTAGCATTTACAGCAAACTCCATAGAAATAAAAGAATGGGTTGCGCCATGATCTATTAGTACATAAGCATCTTGATCAAAAATTAACATCGTACTGTCACAACTTCTGGGGCCGCATCCGCCTCCTGCTGGGTCATTACAAATACCCTAGTCTCGGTATGAGGTCTGCCTTGCAGTCCTTCGAATAATCCTTTTAGGCCGGCTCCCCTATTAGGCTGGCTTGAGCCTTTCGGCTTTCTGAATTTGGGACCACCTTAAATCTATCCTCGGCCACTACTTATTTGTCCCGAAGCTGGTGGTCTATTTTCTGGCTTACTACTGGCTCCATCATTCGAGCAATCTCTCATGTAGTGGCCCTTTTGACCACACTTATAACAACAGGTAGTCTCATTCCTACAATCTCCCGAATGGGCCTTGCCATATTTATTACATATCGGAAAATTCTTCCAACTCTCCTTAGTGCTTCGAAATTCGGCCAATGATTGTATTTAAGATTTCAAATAAAATAAATTTTTGCATAGATATTAAATTCTAAGGAAATACATAAATAATGTTTCTTAAACTTATATAAAGCAGTAAAATAGTTTCTAACATCATAAGCCGATGAAATCTTGCCGAGCGGGTATTTACATCTTCGAAAAACTATATCCAAGATCTGTAAAACATAATAACTAGCATGTACATATAAATGCGTAATATGCAATCAGTAGATCGAAAACTATTAAAGCCCTCGCTCGGCCATTTTCTTTCAAAACTGTACAATGGTAACCCTAAAGCTCTATACTCACCCAGTGACTTAACTAGCATCGCACACGTGAGTAGGTCACTGGCGTCTCAGCTAGCAACACCCATTGTGACATCTCAAGACATCTCACTAGCTTATGCAGCGGAATCCTACAACGCATACATATAGCGAGACAATACCCCATACACATAGAGCGACTCACATGACTCAACAACCTGACTTCCTAGAGTTAGTGACATACACCCCCCCCCCCCCCCCCCCAAAACCTACTCATGTGTATGAAATATACCGACCGGATCTTAAACTATCACCACTACTGTAATCTGAGGGTACCAATGGCCTTTTGAAGTTAATGCAGTAGTTTTAAAGTTGTTTCTTAAATCGAACATGTAAAAGCATATCTATGGATATATATAAAAATCATAAATCATAAATCATGTTTATGCATTAAAAGCACATAGAACATACAATTTCATTATGCGAAAACATAATAAACGAAAGATAAACAAAATGACAGATTTTTACTCACAATTGCTCCGAGCTCAATTTCTCTCCGGATTTCTGCTCCCGTTATCAATCTCGATTTTCTTCGCCTAAATGCCATAAATGACATTTAGAACCAAATCAAATGCTAGAATCTCATTTAACTACTAAATTTCCTAATCGGCATACAAAGCCCGGATGAATACTACTTTCTGATTTTCATTTACGGAGTCATTTAATCTAATCTTACTCACCATCTGACGCCCTGATAATTTCTTAACACCTTATAACTTTAGTTGGATATAATTGCCCTTCACCATACCAAAATGGACAATTATGTCCCATTTTCTTCATTTTTAATTTTCCATCAGCCATATACATTCAATTTACATAAGACACCATTTATACACAACAATTCAACCAAAACACAGCTCAACCCTAACTTTTCTAAAGTGGCAGAATTTACATCCACCATCCAACACATTCTTTTCATCAATTTCTTACTCCAATTACATCAGAATCAAGCCAATTTCATTCTAATGCCCTTATTACAACTAATTGAAGTCTCTATATCAAAGTCACCCAAAACCCTAATTCTTACCTTGCCAATTTGTTCAATTTGATGACTTCTTCAAGCTCCACACTAGAATTCAACTCAATATAAACCAAGAATACACACAAGAACATCAATTGAAGTAATCTTGAAAGTTAACATATCATCCTCACAAAACAATGCTTTTCTTACCTCTTTTTCTTATATTTTCACTAATAGAGGCTTCAATTGACTTAGAAACTTGTATTTGACCTTATTTTAACTTGATTATGTTGACTTATTTTATGGTGTATGCATGTGATTGTGTACATATTGAAAAAGTAAACACATGTATTATATACATGAATTTCGAAGCAGAATTAAACAGATAATCAACATATACACATGTACTTAAATTCTTAATAACTTAAGAATAAATAAAACATATCTTTGAAGACCTCCGATGAAGATTTCAAATCCGGATTTCTTTGCTCCAACTTTGAGCTCACTTTAAAGTGCACTTTTGTTCAATTCTAGTTCACAATAATCCGATGGGATTGTGAAGCTAGAATAGCAGCAGTATAATCTCCAGCAACAAGGTTTATGTTACTTGAAAGAAAAATAAGAAGAATTTATTTTTCTTTCTCCTTTGATTTTTCTCACAAGTCTTTGTTCAATAAAAAACTCTCTCAAAACCAACTCTTCTTTTTCCTCTCAACCCTTGCACGAAAATTGATTCACACACTTATTAACACAAATGAAACCCAACTATTTTTTGTACTCTCAACACTTCACAAGTGCTCCACCAAAATTAGATTAAGTGGCCAACTACCAAACCAATTTTTTGTGGCCATTTTAATGGTCTAATAAAATTAACCATTAATCACAAAATAGTGCTCCACTTAATTTAATTTATATTTGTCAAATTAGGTATGTCTTCCATTTAGGAATGAAATAAAAAATAAATAAAATTATATTTTATTTCTTTAAATAATATTTATTTAATTATTCAAAAACTATTTGAATAATTAATATTTACCTTATTTGATTTTACTAACATGGTTAATGGGTGAATTCATGGTAAAACAATTCATGAAATAAAATTGTGCCACTTGTTAACATCTAATTAGTTAATAACTCTTGTCAACTAATTAAATGATATACTTAACATTTAAGTCTAAACAAGTGCACAACCCGAGGAACCTCGAAACATATTTTCGGTTTGCTAAAATTTCTAAGATGGAACTATTCAATCCATTATGCTGCCCCAATGCACAATGAGAATATTTCATATTGTGAGACTCTCTAGGTCCATACCCGAATTATCATATGAAACTCCTCCATACGTCCGTGAACGATGCCCCACACACACATTACGAATATTACAAAGCAGCGCGTTAGACCATACAAGTTAAGGTTATAACATATTCATATAATTCCTCCATCATTTATATCCGGGTAGAGTAGAGATATAGATCAACACCATCAAATCTCCATATGCCCAACCAAAAGTTTATCTCTAGAATTGTATTTGAATAAATAATATTCCCAAATACTTTTGTAATATTATTTTCTCTAGGGTTAAATTCTTTTCTCGAGAATTACTGCTTATGGCCATAAGACTTTCTGAAATACAATATTTAGAGCATTATGATATAATACTCACCCAAATGAGCTGATGGATCCCATATCTATGCACATCGAACTCCATGAGCATCGGACCATACCCAGCGACACCCAGCGGTCAGACCATAAAAGGTTTCTGACATGTGTGGAATCAAAGTATGGTGGATCACTCACAAGCCCTCCATGCCACTCAGGTCAAAGGACCACGAATACTACTCAACTCGAAAGACCCTCTATTGACGGCTTTATGGGATATCTATTGGTGATCTTTGTGAGTCTTTTCAGTATTCAGTCCTTTCTGAATACCTGTATCTCTATACATCATTACTAATATATTCTTAGGTCTTTGTCCCATTTCAGACAAGGCTCTAACTCTTTAGATATCGCTGACTCTTATAACCTGATAACTCTTATCAATGCCAACTCTTAGCATTTATAACTCTCAGCATTACTAATTCTTAGCACTGATCTAAACTCATTTGGACCAGATCTGAACTCTTTCAGATTGTACAATGTCTGAAACGTTACAAGCATCTTACCATATATAAAATATAATTAGCAATTTAATGAAATGATAATACTAGTATAAATATTAAAAAAATATTCATACATAAAGAAATGGCACGTAAGCATAAATCTCAACAGATTAAGCATGAAAAAATCATGAAATTTCACTGTAGCAGCACCCTTCTTCACTTAGATGAATTTTGCTTCTCTTTTTCTTTAAGTCTTATACTTTTAATCTCATGAAATTTCTACACACTTCTACTTATATATAGTGCTCCCTCAATTAACCAATTTGCCCCTCAACTTACTCTAAATTTCTAATTTGCCATTGGTTGGAAACTAAGTATGTAATTGGTTCATTTCTAACTATCTAGTTGGAATAGTCAAAAGAACTAACTAGAATTCCCAACTTGGCAATCCATAAACTTGTCTTTAATTGGTCCATTCTCTAATATATGGATTGTGTTTCTCAATAAAGGCTTGTTCTATACATAACCCTTAAATGAAAATTCATATGGTACATTAAAATTTCCTTTTCCAAGCCAATAGAGAAAATTTTCAAAAATATTATAGGGTTGTTCAACGCTCCGACCGAGTGTGAAATTACTAAATTAGGTCTAATATCTCTCACGTACACCATAAAAAAATATATTTCTAATAGGGTTAGAATTGGGTAACCCTACGGTGTTTTTATTACTCTATACCAAAATCTATGCACTAATACTACTAATAGGGATTGGATATTACACGTACTCCATCACTTAATCAATGAATATATTTTTTACTCTTTGTTGATGACTACAACAAGTATATGCGGGTGTATTTTCTAAATCGGAAGTTAGAAGCATTTGATACGTTTTGACGATTCAATGCACTAGTAGAAAAGCAGAATGGAGAAAAATTAAAGGTGTTCAAAACAAACAGTGGCTGAGAATTCATTTCTAAGGAGTTCACAAGATATTGCCAGGAGCAAGGAATCAAGAGAGAACTAACTGTACACTACACCCCTCAGCAAAATGGTGTTGCAGAACGGAAGAACAGAATAATTGTTGAGATGGCTAGAAGTATGCTAAAAGCAAAGAAGCTTTCTAATAAGTTTTGGGCTAAAGCAGTCCATATAGCAGTCTACATCCTCAACAGATCTCCTACAAAAATAGTTGTGAACAAAACTCCATTTGAAGCATGGCACAAGAGAAAACCAGAGCTCTTTCAAAATCTTTGGGTGTATTGCCTATGCTCACACTGCATTTGGTTGATAAATCTAAAAACAAACGAGCTAGTAATTTCTATAGATATTCTATTTGATGAGATAAAGACCTGGAATTGGGAAGCTGATAGTACTGAAGCTTTCATGATAATTGAAGAGGAAGCAACAACTCCAATGACAGAAGAGCCAGCCACAACAACAGGCTCATCAAAAATAAATCCAGCAAGCTTGAGATCACTGACACGTCCAGAATATAGAAGTTATTCCCAAGTGCAGGATTGTCGAAGTAATAAATAACCCGATGAGAACGGGGTCGATCCACAGGGAAGTAGAATTAAAATTACAAATTATAAACACTTTAAAGATAATTAATGCAGTATAAGATGTTTGTAAATATTATTTCAATTAACCAATTCAAATAAAAAGCTAAGATTACGGGGATTCACTCTTGGCATAAGAAGTAAGAATATATTTAACTTTTTATTTTTTTATAACTCAATTGGAATCCTCACACAAAGGAGGTTCCAACCGGAAAATATAGCAATTAAAGTTCATTATCATTTATATATTGATTAGTATTTATTTCTTTCAATTATTATACACCAAATCTTATAAATGGGTTCAAGTATTTATTATGCCAATCTTTATATTTGTCTACAATAAATCAAGACTCCCACTTTACAAGAAAGGTTATATAAACCAAATCTTGTAAATGGTTTCAAGAATTTATTGTGCCAAGTATTAAGTTTGTCAATAATAAATCAAGAATCACCACTTTAGAAGAAAGGGTATTAATTCTACAAACAAAATAAATACATCATATATAAATTTGCATAACTTAAAAATGAAGCATTAAATTCATGAATAAATATTAAACATATCTTATTACCTTGCCAAGAGCTTCACCCTTTCACCTTAGCTTAAGAAAAATTATTTGGACATAATAAAACTAAATGAAAAGAAAAGAAATGGAAGAAGAAATAACATAACTTAATAGTAAACAAGAGAAATAATAGTACAAGGAAATGGATACAAAGGAAAAGTATTTTGAACTAAATTCTAACTTTCTAATTACATTCTTTAGGCATAAACAAGCCACCTATTTATAGAAAAACATGGATAAATCGAGACAAATTTGGAGGGAACCACTTGGTTGATGAAAGTCAAGAATGGTGGCAAAATAATTTGCATTCATTATCACTTGGGCACCCACTTGATTATCTAATTTGGAATTGATGTGATCCGAATTAGCTGTCACTCAAAACATAAAAGTTGTAGATAAGTCTCTTATCTTTCTAAATTGAGTGATCTCATACGTATTAGATACGTATTTCTATAGTTATGGGCCAAATACTGATAACTGTTCAAACTGGGCCTGTACTGCAGATCAATTCTGTTCTAGGCCAATTTTCACCCTCTAAACACTCGAATTTCCAATGCTTTGTGAAATACAATATGTTAGCCCATTGAGTCAGATCTGCACAGGATTAAGAATTACCTCAATTGGATCTTTAGGTAGAAAGTTATTCCCATTTTACCGAATCTGCCACAAAACAGTTATAAGATAATTAAGTACAATATTGTAAACATACTTAAGTTAAGAAAATTAAATACACTAGTAATACAAAACAATCATGTAAAACTCTTATTAAATGTGTAATTTCAAGTGTTCATCAATCACCATCACCAAGAAAGGTGTGTTCTGTCAAAGAAATTTATGATACTTGTAACATGACATTAATTGTAAATTAACCACAAAAATTTTAAGATGATGTTAAAGAAGAAAAATGGGTCAAGGTAATGGATGAAGAAATAAATGTTATCAAGAAAAATAACAATAGGGAACTTATTGATTGTCTTCAAGAAAAAGAAGTCATTGGTCTCAAATGGATTTACAAGACCAAGTACAATGAAGATGGCTTTGTTCAAAAACACAAAGCTTTATTAGTTGCAAAGGGATATTCTCAACAGTCTGGCATTGACTACAATGAGAAATTTGCACTAATAACACACATGGAGACAATAAGGACAGTTCTTGCTATTGCAACACAATTAAAGATTAAAGTCTATCAGTTAGATGTAAAGTCAGCATTTCTAAATGGAGAGCTTAAGGAAGAAGTGTACGTGGAGTAACCACAAGGTTACGTCTAGAAAGGCAAGGAAGATAAAGTTTTTTAACTCAGAAAAGCATTGTATGATCTGAAGCAAGCACCGCGAGCTTGGAACAATAAAATTGGTTAATATTTCTACTAGCATGGATTTGAGAGGAGTCCAAGTGAGCCATCACTCTACATAAAAAAACTAAATCAACATGATGTTTTAATTGTCTGCCTATATATGGATGACTTGATCTATACCAGTACAAATTCAAGACTTGCAGATGAGTTTAAGAAAGCTATGATGAGAGAATTTGAGATGATAAATCTTGGCCTCATGAGATGTTTTCTTGGTATACAAGTCTCATAATTTGAAGAAGGTATTTTTATCTGTCAAGAAAAATATATTGAAGATAAGCTAAAGAAATTCATAATGGCAAATTGTAAGCTAGCTGAAACTCCAATGGTTGCAAACCAAAAACTCTCAAAGGACGATGGAGCTTAGAAAGTGGATGTGATAACTTATCACAATCTTGTTCGGTCTCTGATTTATCTCACCAACACAAGGTCAAATATTGTCAATGCAATAAGCATAGTATCCAAATTTATGAGTGACCCAAGTAAGCTTCATTATGCAGCTGCAAAAAGGATTCTCTGATATGTAAAATGAACTAAAGACTATGGCATTAAATATGTTCAACAAGAAGACTTTAAGCTAATTGGCTATACAGGCAATGACTGGGCAAGATCGATTGATGACAAGAAGAGTACTTCTGGGTATGTGTTCTGTCTTAGATCAAATGTCATAACGTGGGCATCAAGGAAGTAGAGCACAGTGGCACTATCTTTAGCAAAAGCAGAATACATATTAACTACAATAGCTGATTGTGAAGCAATTTAGTTAAGGAAGAAACTAAAAGATCTCTAGCAGATGTAAGAATCTCCTACAATCATCTACTGTGATAATATGTCAGCAATTACTATGATAAAGAATCTAGTATTTCACAGTATATCAAAACATATTGAGCTTCGACACTACTTCATCAGAGAACTAATAGAGAAGAAAGAGATTGAAATAAAATTCCGTAGGATCAGAGAACAGCTTGCAGACATTTTTACAAAAGCGTTGCCAATTGAAAAGTTCAAGACCCTCAGAGATCAAATGAAGATTAAAAATTAAGAAAGGGTGTTAAAAATAAAATAATTTGTAATCTTCTAAAATATCTAATTTCTAGAAGGGCTACAAATAAATATCTAGTTCTAGAAGGGCTAGAAATATTAATGGTCAAAATTAAAGAAAAAATCTAAGTATAAAATTCTAAAATATCTAGAAAAATCTTGAATAAAAAAATAATTCAAGGGGTTTGGTGAGATATTGCAAATGTGTGGTTCAAATTGAAAATTAATGGTCAGTTATATCTCTTATAAATAAACTTTATTGCATTGTATTGTAGCCAAGCTCAAAGAAACAAAATAAGAGAGAAATAAAGAAGTTTTGGTTCCTTTCAAATTCTCTTCTTGTATATTATCATCCAACTCCTTTATTCTTCCGCCAAATTCCTAAACTTCAAAAATATTTCCACTTCTTAGAAAGTCCATAAAATTTTGACAATTGGTACTTTAAAAGGTCCTTTGCAACAGCATAGGTCTAGGACAATTCAAAATTAAATCAATGATAATAGGAATAATTAAAGTAGACAACTTCTGAAACAAAAATAAGAATTCCCAACTTACAGCTCTAATCTACGTATTGGGTTGCTACTATTCTAAACAAAAGAAAAATAATTTTGAACCAATTTTATAAGAGAACTTTTGTCAAGTGTATCCTTGTCTTCTATATAATAACTATAATAAAATGAGGCAAACAGTAAACTAAGAGATGCAAAAATAAATAGCAATCTTTGAGAGCAAATATCCCTAATGTCATTAATATATACCCTCTAATAAACAAGCATTCTCCATTATCACCTATTATTCTTTAGCAACCATTTTTCTAACCTAATAAAGAGGAAATTTAAAATGCTACGATGACAATACAACAATGATACTAAGGAGCCACTTCTAACATTACAAAGACAGATCTTAAAAAGTATTACATCAACAATTGCCACATCAGTTTTTCAGTACTAAATAATATTTCATATGCACCAAGAAAAAAGTTGACGAATGCATTTCAAAGTAATAAGTTGTGAGCTTCCCATAAGCTTTGGTAGCAATCCAACAAACAATGGATTCCTAAAGTTTCTATTAATTTAATACATAATTAGCATATCAATAATATGATTTATCAACAAGCTATAAATGAATTCTTAATATAGAAGAGATGCTTTTAACATTTAATTGAGCAAATATAATACCTAAGCCTTTTATGTTCCACACTCATGTAATATGCACTGAAGTTTGATGGTGAAGCTCACTATTTCCCAAAAGAAAAAAAAGGCCTCAATTGTACCGTTAATGCAACACCAAGTAGAATTATTTTTTCTACTTGCTTAAAACTCTAATTACCCTTCAATGCCAGCATGCTAATAGCCTTATGAAGTTCATGTTTGCTATCATACAACTTCTCAACAAATACATCCTTAATTCTAAAACTAGATACTTTATTTGATACCACCAAATCCAATTGTAGTATTGGAGGAAGAAACTGAAAAGGGTTTCTACTTCAACTTTATTTCCTCTTCTAGTTAAAGCATATACCTGTGCATCCTCATTAAGGGAGGTATTAGAAACAAAACAATGCTTGCCATCTTGAACTTCATCCGATCCTTCATCTTCTTCTACATCATCGACAATTTCAATACCATCGATGTCATTTTCTAGTTTCACTATTAAAGTGATTATATGTTGAGTCTATATTAAACATAGGTAGAGAATAATCATGACAGTTCCTGATGGTATTTGTGGGATGCACAAAAGTTGGCATTGTTGGAGATATACAATCTATTGTTGGCATTGTTGGAGCTGTGTACGGTGGTTGATTCTGAATGGGCATCTGTGGATTTTCTTCACAGATAAGAGTTCTAGGTTCCAATGTTATACATATAGGACATAACCATCTTCTATTGATCACCATAAAGAACAGAACATTGTTATCGTCTTTAATCTCAATTAGTCTTAACTTATACATCTGTGTATCCATAAAAAATTTCATTGATACTTTATGCTCTACATTATCAACTCCTAGTACAAAACACACCTTATTTAATAGCTCCTCATAATTGACATTGTTTGGAACCACAATACCCAAGTTACCAAATCCATTATATTTCTTCCCCATCACTAAAGCTTTCTCATCTTCCTCCGAAGAGAACATAGATTGACTTATACTCCATATCACCTGTAACAAAAAGAATTATTAAAATAACATTTAACTAATTAAAAAAAATCAAAATTTGTAAATTCAAGAGCTGGGCACGATGTGGGAAATATTATTACCCGCCTCGCGCACGAGCACTAGTTGCACGCAAAGCTGCTCACGACTGGGTTACGTGATGGCCTCGCAACGCAAGGCCATCCACGAGGCTCTCCCACATACCTCCCATTCGCAATGCGAGATTTCTGGTTTCTTCATTATTCTTTTGCCGGATTCAACATTTGTTTTGTCGTTGGTGACTTTATGCTTAAAGAGGCAAATGAAAACCTTATTCGCATGTTATTAGGTTTAAGTTGCTTGTTTTTGGACCTATTTTTATTATTTTACTTATCTCTCTCTGTTTTCATGTATTTGGGCCTTTTTTTTAAAAATATGTTTTGTTTTGTTTTAAATTGTTACGTTAGTTTGTGCTTATTTGAGTTATTTTGGGCCTCTTAAGCCAATTAGATAAAATAAGGGTTTTTTCCTTATCTTGTAAGCATATATAAGGCATCTTAAACTTTTTGTAGAGGAGCTACCTCACTCTTCAATTGGATGCACGAAAATAAAAGCTTTTTTCTCTCAAAATTGTCTTCTCAAGTTTTCTAACTCTTGAAGATAGTTACTGATTTATCACTCTTTGATCACTAAGCGTGTGGCGTCAAAATCTTAAATTGATCTTTGTGGCATCCATATGACTTATCAAGGTTTCTTTTTAGTTCTATCCTTCATCTTACTTACAATTTATTCGTTATAATTTAGCCTAAACACTTAAAGAAAGACCAACAAAATCTAGACACCACCATAATCTTGAAATCAAATTTTGTTTATATTTTAAATAATCTATTTTAAAGATCAAGGCACATCACTACGTGACTTGTTTAGTACTTATAATATAAACATATCCTAGACGAGATATACTTCTATTCATCTCTATGGAAAAAGTGCTTATTTTGTGTGACGTTAAGAAGGGTATTTACCCTGAATAAGTCCAAGACAAGAATATTCTTACAAGGCATAGGTCATATATGCCCTTAGAGGACTCACCTATGTGAGAGTAGTTATGTTGCAATATAAGAATTGAATTATTCTCTAGAGTTCTCACCAGAATCAAGATAGAGCACATGGCCATTAATGCACCAACTTGCAAAACCAAGTCTTCATCACTATTATGTGTGTTATAGTTGAAGTTTGATCAAAAGGGGTCGAATTCAAGACATAGTTCACTCAAATTCTTCAAATGAATTCTATAGTACTAAGTATAAATTTAAGTCTAAAAGACACCTATACCTACTACATAATAAAATGTTGCTCTTATATATTTTTTTATTATTGATTATGCATTATAAGTTTTTATATTAAAATTTATATGTATATATAAAAGGCTTTCAAATCTTTTCTAATGACTGTTAGAGGAAAGGTTTTTAAAACCTTTTAAATAAATAATAAGTTACAAAATACAAATATAGTTTAACTATTTTAAGTTACACATTATAAACTATCTTTATTATATCATTATTATATAGTGATTATAATATTTAAATTAGCCATAAATTTATAATAAATAATTGAGAGTTATAAATATTTATTATTATTATTATTATTTGAGAATAATTTATTTTAAAATATTGTAAAAGTTACAATATATTAAATTATTCTTATTAAATATTAGAATTAATTCTAAGAGTTACAAAAATTTTAAATTATAATACTACTAAATTAACATTGATAGTAATAACTTAACCCTTATTTACTACTATATAAAATGGTGTTAATCCTTATTTAGAGAGTGTGTGTGAAAATAAATAAAAGAAAAAGAAATAAAGTATTCTATGTATATATATATATATTTACTATTTTAAAAGAATACACTTTTCATTTAGTGTTTTGAGCAATTTTGATAATAGAGACTTTGTATGATCTTCTGGTTGTCGTAATCATCGAGGAGAGTGATTGGGAGCATAGGGTTAAATTTAAGTCATATAGATTCATCACTACCCACACGAGGAGATGGCTATTTGACTTTTAGACAATACTCTATGGTATGCCTCTTTATGCTCAAGGGCAGGTTTTTCTCACTCTCCTTTATATTTTATTTTATGGTTGTTGATGATTTTATCATAAAAATATTTGGTTATATATTTATATATATAGTTTAATAATTTTTTAGAATAAATAAATGCAACAGTTATGTGATTTAACAACAAATACCTACGTCTATGATGGATCACAAGATCCTAGCTTTTTTTATTCACAGTTCACAATGAACTTAAATCACAAATATCTCTCACAAAATATAATTAAGGAATATAATCAATAGAAGAACTCTCAAAGATCTATCAAAACTTTCTTGATCACTCAAATCTCAAGTACTTCTATAATACTTTTTTACGCACTCAGCACTCAAGACTCTCTAGCTCTCTATTCTCTCCCTTGGAGTTTTTCTAATACTTGATTAATTTTAAGGGGATACAGCGGTTTATATAGCATTTAAAGCATCCTTATAGAAACCTTATTTCTACTTGAAATAAGAGTTTATGTGTGTAGGAGTCCAAATCCTACATAAAGAAGTCGTTCCGAGCTAAAAATGAAAAATTTTCTAAATTGGGCATTGTGGTGTTAAGGAAACTGACTTCAATGCTGCGGCACTAAGAAGATAGCACGGCGACGCTTATATCTAGAAATGTCTGTACTTGATCTTTTATGCCTCTCCTCGCTTCTAACTCTCAATTTCACTCCCTTTCTCGTACGTCTGATGTGTAATTGACATCATATTAACTCATCATCAGTTTTTAACTCAAAATCATGCACAAACATAATTTTGAATTACCAAAATTCTAACAATCCTTTCTCTGATTCAAAATCACTCTTTAAGAAACTTTTAAAGATTTATCCACGCTAACACTCTATCACTTAACACTTACTCCAGTTAAGTCTTTGTCTAGACCTAACTCTTCTTGGGTATGTGACTTCAATCTCTAAAGATATGAATGCTTCTTGTCTAGGGTAGCCTTCATATTACGATCTCCTAAGTCCATTTGGACACTATAACCACAATCATTTCATGGCTGAAACTTATTCTTACCTTCTCTACCCTTCCACATATTCTCTTTCGATCTCTATCACCTTAGTGAGCAATTCTCCAATACTACCTTTTAGTATGTATTCTCTCAACAACCCATTTTGAGCTAATTACAATATTCCCATTGATAAGGGCAAATTTGTCATATATTTTCTCATGTTTTTATTATTGATATTTTATGATTTTATGAGAATAGATGGCTATTTATGTGCATTATTGTTATATATAGGGACTTGAACGAAATTTAAAGAAAGAACGCAAAAGGAGCGAAAACAGGGACTAAAATGCAAAGTTTTCAAAGTATGTGTCCATCGCCCCCGCGCCACAAGTATTGTCGCCCCAGCTCTGAAATAGTGATCGAAATAAGAAAAACGACCTGCTTAAGTCGCGTCTAGCGCCTCAGCGCCATACATTCACAGCCCCAGTGACAAGACAGCGCCCCAGCGCTATCATCCCACCGCTCCAGCGGTGAAGGCTTTTTCACGCAGCGCCCCAGCGACAACTTCATAGCGCGCCAGCGGTAGTGCGAGTCCTAGTCCGACGAGAATTGAGATTTTCAAGCTCATATCAACCCCTATAAAAAGCTACTCGTTCCCAGCCTTCAAGGAAGAATCGAAGACGACCCAAGAGCACCAAGAATACAGAGCATGAGTCTTGGAGAGTAATAGGAGCTTAATTGAAGCAACTTTAGAGAGAGATACAAGACGTTCTTCGGCATCAAGAGTTCATAGACAGCGCAATTAAGAGCAATTCGACGTCTATATCGGTTTGCTAATAATTGTATCATGATTTATAATTATTTTTACTGCTGTTCTCTTGTAGCCATGAGCTAACTTATTTTCTAGGGTTAATATTTGAACTCAATATGTGCGCTTAAATTGCCATATCCTTTAGTATTTAATAAACTTAGTCTTTTATTATTTAAATTACTTGTGTTTAATGCTTCAATATATCTGGCCAATATATGGTGAATGAATTGGTAATATTTTGATAAACTCGGAAGAGGAATCAATATATTTAGACTTAGGTAATTTGATGCATGATTGTAGAGTAACATTCAATGTTGCATATGCAAGTTTCAATTTAGGGTAGGAATATACCTAATTGGCATGTATGATCAATAAGACCTAATCTTAATGAATCTTAATTTATTACAAGTACCATAGGAATATAGGTATTTGGTAAATTAGGGTATACTTGCATGACCTTGGAAGAGGCTTGTGAATACATTAGTGTCTTGATCAATAATAAAGACTAAGTGAGTTAAATATTAGAGGATTAATCATTAGAAACATATTGAGGGATAATATTAATCCTAGGTTTTCTCTACATTGCTATCTTTAAATCTCATTGCATTGTGTTTTTATTTTTATATTTCCTACATTCATTCTTAGGTTTTTATTTATCTGAATAATTATTAGGAAGACATAATTTTAGTAATTGGTTTAAAAAGAAACAATTATCCCTGTAGGTTCGACATCCGACTTATTTAGTCTCTTTATTACTTGCATACGATAGTGTATACTTGCACTTAATTTATGATATAGAAATATCGCATCACCCATCAAGTACATATAGCCCATTGTGCTTCTCACCCTTCATCATATCCACAGATCCTTTCACGACTTTCAGTATTCCTTTTTCTGCTTTGAATAAACATTCCTCTTGATTTAACACTTACAGGGATATCAAGTTCCTCTTAACTCTAGGAACATATCTTACAATAAATAACTCTCTAATTTTCTCATTATGCATTCTCATTTTTATGTTACTAACCCTCACAACCTTACTAGTCATATCATTGCCCATTAGTACTTTTCCACCTCTAATAAAGTTGTAATTGGTAAATAAAGATCTGTCAAGACACATATGGTAACTACAACCAAAATAAAAAAAATACATTCACCAACATACTTTTTTTTATCAGAAGCTACTAAGAATTCTGCTACCTCAAAGTCCTCTTCATAGACTTACAACATCTCTGTCTTTCTTTATTTCTGGATAATCCCTTATAAAGTGTCATTCTTTCATGCAAAGATAACAGTTCTTTGACCTACTCTTTGATTGATTATTCTTTCTATCACTTTCTTTTGCAACCCTTGTTGCACTATTAGACTCGAATCTTTTGCCCAATTCTTTTGAGTTCAACGAGGGTTTAACATCACTCATCGTTAAATTCTCTCTATCATAAATGAATTTATCTACCGAGTTCTCATAATTTGAAGGCAAAAAATCCAACAAGATAATTGACTTAACTTCATTTACAATCTTGATGTCAATTATCTCAATATCTATTTTGTTTAAAGAGTCCATAAAGTCTTTAATTGTAGTTTATTCAGCCATAGATAACTGGTATAACTTCTTATTGACATATAGATGATTCGCTAAGGAATTCTTCATATAAAGGTAGTCAAGCTTCTTTCAAAGGCGAATTGTCATCTTTCCTCTAGCCACCTCCCTAAAAGAACTTTATTACTCAATAACAGAACATGGTACCGTAGGCCTTCTTCTAAATGGTTTCTCTATCTACCTCAGATCCAGATGTCATAGGTTTTTCCTTTTCTCTGGTTCTTGCTTACGTTTCTTTAAGGTCTGAATTTAACCTTAACTTACTAATAGAGCTAAAACATTCATCTTTCATATATTCAAATCATTATGCCCATTAAACATTTATACTTCATAATTGTGAGTTTCTATGGATGAACAACTTATGTTCTTAATATACCATAAAGATATTATCCTTAACCTTGGCTCTAATACCATTTATTAGAGTTTTTGGCATACACTTTGAAAACCTTCTAAGCACATGTGGAAGACTTTTTCACTAGTAAAGCAAGAATAAGAAAAATTATAATAAAGAGATAAAATAATCACAAGAAAACTATGTAGTTTGGCAACAAATACCTACATCTATGGTGGATCACGGGATCTTATCTTTTTTTATTCATAGTTTACAAAGAACTTAGATCACAAAGATCTCTTACAAGAGATAATCAAGGAATACAATCAATAGACAAACTCTCGATGATCTATCATTGCTTTCTTGATCACTTAGATTTCAAGCACTTATATGGCACTCTTTTGTGTACTCATCACTCAAAGCTCTCTAGCTTTCTATTCTCTCTCTTGAAGTTTATCTAATGCTTAATTAATTCTAAGGGATTACAAGGGTTTATGTAGTGTTTAAAACATCTTCAAAAATTGTATTTCTATTTGAAATAAGAGTTCATACGTGTAGAAGTCCAAATCCCACTCAAAGAAGTCGATCAAAGCTTAAAAAAAACTTTTTCAAAATTAGGTGCCACTCACTAGTGTGATCTTGTACTAGCACTGCAGCATTATATTTCCAGCATCGCAGTGCTAAAGGTCTTGACTTTTCTCAATGCCGCGATGCTTATACCTAAAAATGTTTCCACTTGTGCTTTTGCACCCCTCTTTGCTTCCGACTCTTTGTTTCGCTCATTTTCTCTTACGTTCAATGCATAATCAACCTCATGTTGACTCATCATCAATTTTTAACTCAAAATCACACACAAACATAATTTTGAATTACCAAAATTCTAATAATTCTCTCATTGATTCAAAATCAATCTTCAAGAAGTTTTCTACGATCCATTCAAGCTAACACTATCACTTAACGCTTACTCTAGTTAAGTTTTTGTTTAGACCTAACTCATCTTAGGCATATAACACTAATCTCTATAGATATGAATACTTCTTTCCTAGGGTAGTTTTCGTATTGTGATCTCATATGTTCTTTTTGACATTATGACCATAATCCCTTTTTATGGATAAAACTTATTCTTTCCATCTCCACCATTTTCATACATTCTATTTGAACCCTTATCATCTCGATGAGCAATTCTCCAATGCTGTCTTTTGGTCTGTATTCTCTCAATAACCCATGTTGAACTAACTACAGTATTCTCATCAAGCAACATAGCCTAATTTTGCTTATTACCCTTCATTATCACTATAGATCATTTCACCACTTTCAATATTCATTTTTCTACTTTGAATGAACTCCCTTCTTGATCTAGCATTCCTAAGGATATCGAGTTCCTCCAAACTCTGGGAACATTTTTTACACCAATTAACTATTGATATGCTATTACTCTAGAGTGAACATATGTGTAATGTGTTCATCATGGTGTAATAAGAATGTCATACATATAAATTTGGCAGCGGAATAGGAAATTAAATTTCTTAATATGATAAACACATTATTACACCAAATCAAATAGTATGATAATTTGAAACATACCTTTACTGACTATTCGGTGATGCTTAAAACTTCCCATAGCTTACTTTAAAGTGATTCCTTGAACAATTATAGTCTCCAACACTTTGTGGGATTAGAGTGGCTAGAATAGTAGCTTTAATTATGGTGTAGAATTTTTTTATTCTTGTGCTTAAACTCTTATAAGCAAATAAACTCTCTTTGTTTTCATTCTTGAAACAAAAACTATTTCTCTTTTTGTTTTTTCTACCAAATCTCACTTGAAAGATAAAGGATGAGAATGTAGTGGCAAAGAATGTACTGGCCAAATTTCCTTCTTCACTTTACATAAATCTTATGCAAATTTACTTAAGTGAAAAACACAGACATGTCATTACCTTTTCTTTCCAAAAGACCTTTCTTTAATTTAATTGGATAATGGTTTTGCAAAGGAATTAATAAAGCCATAACAATATTTATTTCATTAAATAAGCATGCTTGGCCGAATTTGTCTTTATCAAATTAACAAAATGAGATAATTTTCTTGTTTGACTACTTAAATAAATATTAAAAGTATTTCAATGTAAATGTTTTAAATAAATATTTCAAACCAAGATAAATGTTATTTAAATGGCCATATGCACCATTTACAATAATATATTAAAATGCATGTTTTATCTTAATAATGTAAGACAATAAGACAAACTCAAATTATTCAATTAATAAATCAAGACAAGTGTCCAACACATGCATTATAAAAATAATATAATAAACATTATATACTTATTCAAGACAAGTGTCCAACACATCTTAAAAATAAATATAATAAACACCATATGTTTATTCAAATAAAATAATGTCTAATTATTACAAGAGCCAATAGTTTAATGACATATGTCATCAATATCTCTTCTAGCAAACAATGGACCTATTTGCAACCTTTGTAAACTATATTTTTCACTTTACAAAGAGGTCGTTAAAATGAATCCTACTTCTAAAAATATCCCGGATCGAACCGTTCGACCCAGTATGTTATCCCGATACTCAACGAGTACACTTCATATTGTGAGACCCCATAGGTTCAAGCCCGTTTATCTTACGAAATATTTTCACAAGTCTGTAAACAATGCGCCACACAAACATTACGGATATTACAGAACGATGCAATGAACCATACAAGCTAAGGTTAACCATATCCATATAATCCTTTCATCACCTATATCCTAGAAGAGCAGAGATATAGATTATTATCGTCAAATTTCTATTTACTCATCCGTGACCTTATCTCTAGATTCATTTCTCGATAAACAATATATGCAAAAACAATTGCAATATTGTTTAACCCTGTATAAAACTCTTTTTTTGGGCTTACTGCTTATGGCCATAAGACTTTGTGAGATACAATTTCAGAGCATTTAGATATACAACTCACTTATCTAAGCTGCGAATCCCATATATATGCACATTAAGCTTCATAAGCATCAGACCATACCCAGCGACACACAGCAGTCAAATCATGAAAGGTCTTTGACATGCATGGAACAAAAGTATGGAGGATCACTCATAAGCCCACTATAGTGCTCAGGTCAAAAGACCATAAATACTACTCAACTTGAGAAGACCTTCTATTAATGGTTTAATAAAATGTCTATTAGAGGTTCTCATAAGTCTATTCAGTATTTAGTCTCCACTTAATACCTGTATGCCTATATAAGATTCCACTAAGCTCATAGTCTGTTAAGGCTAACCATCTAAACCATTCAGCTATAGACATACATTGATTTATATATTAGGGTTTCATCGATAGACCCGCATTGGTAAAATAGACCAAGAACATAATATTTTGAACATACTTGTATAATGACATTTTCTAGCACCATTTGCAACCCTTTGCAACTATGTCATTACTAATATATTCTAAAGTCTTTGTCCTATTTTAGAAAAGGGTCTAACTATTTAGATATTACTAAAATTTAGCACTGATCTAAACTCTTTTACACTAAATCTACACTTTTTTAGATCATACAATATCTGAAATATTACAAGTATCTTACCATTTCAATAAATATAATTAGCGATTAAATAAAATAATAATTGTATAAATATTAAAATTAAATATTCATACAAAATGAGATAGCACAAATTCTAAAAAAAACTCCCACTTGCTCTAGTGTCATTCGTAATGGTCTCTTATATCCATCGACTCCACATGTTTCTCAAACACCTTAGAAGTTAAAGCCTTAGTCAACGGGTCCGCTACATAATTTACAAAGTTAACTCTATAAATTATTACATCTCCTCTAGCCAAGATCTCTCTAATTATGTGGTATTTTCTCTCTACTTGTTTAGATCCCTAGTGTGTTGTTGGCTCTTTGCCTTGTAGTATAGCCCCATTGTTGTCACAAAATAATGGGACAGGATTCATCAAACTTGTAATTATTCTAAGCTCAGTGACAAGCTTACATATCCACACTGCTTTTTTTGCTAATTTTGAGGCAGCAATATATTCTGCCTCTATAGTATAATCAATAGTGGATCCTGCTTGGTGCTCTTTCAACTCACTGCAACACCATTAAGAATAAATAAATACCTAGATGTAGACTTTCTATCATCTGGATCAGACTAAAAGTCTAAATCTGTATATCCCCTCACTTGTAAGTCACTTTCTTCATATATAAGTAACTTGTACTTTATACCCTTAAGGTATTTAAGGACATATTTCATCGCTATCCAATGGTTGTCACCTAGATCAGACTAATACCGGCTTGTAACACTTACAGTTATGCTGATGTCAGGTCTTGTACATATCATGGCATACATCAAACTTTCAACAGTTGATGCATATGGGATGTTAGACATTCTAACTCTTTCATCTTCCATCTGAAAACACATCTTCCTCAAAAGATGAACGTCATATCTAAAGGTACATTAATAGTCTTATAGTTACTGAAATTGTACCTTTTCAAGACACTGTCTATATACGATGATTGAGAGAGTCCTATTAACTTCCTAACTCTATCTCTATAAAGCTTTATACCTAGTATATAAGAAGTATCTCTCAAATCCTTCAAAGAGAAGTTTTTACTCAAATAACTTTTACTGACTGTAATATACTGATATAATTTTTAATGATCAGTATGTCATTCACATAGAGAACTAAGAAGACTATCATACTCCCACTAATATTTTTGTACACACAAGCTTCCTCTTTGTTCTTGATGAAACTAGATTCTCTGATTACCGTATCAAAATGAAGATTCTAGCTTTAAGAGGCCTGCTTAAGTCATAATTGGAATTCTTTAGTTTGTACACTAGACCAAAGGCTATACTGGATGCAAAACCTTCAAGTTATTCCATATATATCTCTTCCTCAAAATATCATTTCTGGAATACCGTCTTACATCCATATGCCATATTTCAAAGTCATAGTACGCAACAATTACTAATAAAATTTGAATTGACTAAAGCATCACTACTGGTGCAAAGGTTTCTTTATAATCGATCCCAGATTGCTTAGTATAACCTTTTACTACTATGCGGGCCTTGAAGGTCTCTACCTTTCCATCGGGCCATGCTTCCACTTATAAATCCATTTACAACTAATATGAAATATTCCTTTGAAAAGCTCAACCAAGTCCCAGACTTGATTCTGATGCATTGAGTCAATTTTGGATTTCATGGCATCTTGTTATTTTCTTGAGTCAATGTCCCACATTACCTCTCTATAGGTCAAATGATCATTTTTTTCAACTAAGAAAACCTTAAAGGCACCTTCACGCATCTGTCCATACCTTGTAGGTGGCCTTAACATCCTTTCCGACCTATGTGGAGGGTGTGTTAAAGGTATTCTACTTAATTGAGCCTGAAGTTCTATCGTTGGTTCATTTATTTCCTGGTTGACTTCATCAAGTTTAATCTTTCAACAATCCTCATATTCCATAAGAAACTCTTTCTCTAGGAAAGTGGCATAACAAGAAACAAACACGTTTTTTCCTTTAAATTGTAGAACAGATATCCCATTAAATTCTTAGGATAACTTATGAACCGATACTTGTACCCTTTAAGTGCAAGTTTATCATATTGTGTAACTTTTATATAAGCAGGACAACCCCAAATCTTAAAATATTTAAGACTTGGTTTCCTTCCAAACCATATTTCATATAGGGTGGATGGAACATTTTTTTATAGAACTCTGTTCAATATATGAGCATAAGTTTTTAGAACATATCCCATAGGTATTTTGGGAGATCGATGAAGTTCATCATTGATCAAACCATATCTAATAGAGTCTGATTCCTTATCTCTAAAACATTATTATGTTGTGGAGTACCTAAAGAGCTATATTGAGAAAGAATCTCATTCTCCTTTAAATAATTAAAAAATTCACTAATCATCTATTCACTACCTCAATTTGATCAAAGGCACTTTATATACATGTCGGTTTGTTTATTTATCTTAAGTTGGAACTCTTTTAACTTTTTAAAGCTTTCAGACTTATGTTTCATGAGAAACACCTTTTTGTATTGTGACATATCATTGATAAATATTACAAAGTATCAAAATTTACCCATTGCAGCGTGATTCATTGGACAACATACATCACTATGTACCAGTTCTAATAAGTCAATGACGTTGTGCCCAACACTAGTAAAGAGAGATTTGGTCATTTTTCCTTGAATACAAGATTCATAAACTGGATAAGGCTCTATGATCAAATCAAGTATCCGACTATCCTTCTAGACGGGATAGGCATCCCACACTTATATGACCTAATTTCATATACTATAATTCTATTTTATTTAAAGTTCCTGAGCTACTACTAGTATTAACCTATACATTTGTGATATTTTTTGTTGTATCTAAAATATAATGCCCATTAACTAATTGACATTCAACCAATAAAACATCATACATATCATACAAATATAAAGAACGATTCTAAATATACATATGATATCCTTCACTGTCAAGTACAGGAAGGGATACAATTTATCTAATAATACTAGGCATATAGTAACAATTATACAATACAATAGTTCTATTACAAGAGAGAAGTATATCAAAATATCCAATAGCTTCGACCTACAGGAATCACCATTTCTAACACAAAGCTTTACTTCTCCAGGCTGTAGCAATCTAACTTCTTTCAAACCCTACGATACATTACAGATGTGAAAAAAATAAGCATTATCTAATACATAGCCAAAACTATCATCAAATGCTAAAGAAATCTCAATGATAGACAAGTATATACCCGAAGAGGTCTTCTTAATAGTGGCAAGGTACCTTGGCCATCCTCACTGCAATGGAAACATTTTTCCTTTATATTACTCTTCTCTTGGGGCTTGGATATGAGTCGCTTCTGAGGACCCATATTAGGTGTGTGCTTCACCTTTTTTTTCTTATTTCCTTAAGGCTTTCCAAAAGCCCTTAGGGTAGAAGATGAAGTACCCTGAACATAGAGGGTTATGCCCTTTTTATTCATGTATTCCTATACTGTCTTAAGTATATTATGTAGATCAATATAAGTAGGAGGTCAATCCTTGCATGTAAAAGTTTATGATGAACTGTGAAAATGACCCTGGAAGCGACTAGAGAATCAAACTATTCCTCAATGTATTACTCAGTACTATATCTATAGTCTCCAACCTCTGATGTATCAAATAATCTTGAGGACATAAGGACTAACAGGACTACCCTATGTAACCAAAATAATCCTTAAGATAGAGCATTATATTGCCAGCATCGTACATGCTCTCTTTACAGCTCCGTAAACATTGAGGCTAGGATGTAAGATTTGACTTTTAAATCATCATCTAATCATTTCTTATATGTCTCATTTTTCTCAAGAGAAGCATTATCAAAATACCTCTAAGTAAGCACTGATCAATTACATACCAAAGTTTCTCATAATCTAGAACTATTCTAAGATTCATTAGCCACTCAACATAGTTTTTTACACTCTTGACTTTGTGTGCATTAAGAATGTGGACCAAAAGGTTACTTGAAGCCATTTAATCCTCACAAGACAAAATAAAATATTTTAGCAGAATAAATCTAAAAATGCCCTCCCACTACTTTACATAATCCCTTTAATCTCTCAAAAGGGATAACGATCGTTTAAACTCTTTAAACTATACAGCGAGAAATAGACCCCATTGAAATTTTACTCTAACCGGAAACTTTAGCGATCTTGGCATTTGTAAACCTAAAAGGTAGACAACTCTTGTTAATTACATCTCATGCAACTCTTACTACTAATCCTAAATACACTTTACCTGCACACTTTAGCGATCTAGGGTAAGTACATTCCATATTAACTTGTCAATCATCAAATATATGTTACCAATACAACCCATACACTTTAGCGATCTAGGGTAATATTTTCACATATATTTATCTTATCTCATGTTTAACTGACATAGTCCAAGTCATACTGATCAATTCCTCACACTTTAGCGAGCTTGGGAAAGACTGAAGTAACCCGTCTAATACTATATTGGCAACATGGATTATAATATAAAATTATCTCATAATAAAATATTATTCAATCTGATTAAGAGAGATTTTGAATACATCTACATCTCATGAGGATGTTAAATTTATATCATATATTTAATTTTACGCAAGCACAACTAACCCCTACCATTAAGGCTCCCATTGTGGTTATCAATGTAAATCAATGACCATTTCATGTTATGACAAATAAAAAGGCATAATATATCATTTTAAAAAGTCAAAATATGAAGAAACACAAAAAAATTCAAACAACACTAAGCACCGCGGCATTGGAAGGTGAATGTTGCGGTTCCTATAAGAAACTTGGCCACGGAATTTATGTGGGTTTGTATTCATCATTACAAAAACATAGCCTCACTATCTCTCTCTCTTTCGGCCGTGTAACCATAACCCAAAAATGAGCAAAAATTTGCTCTTTTATACTTTGTTTCATTTTTCCTCCAAAGAGACAACCATTGTCCCACAAGCATGGCACATCACTTATCAAATTTTCCTTGTTTCTTTTTTTATTCAAAATAAATAAATGAAACCAAGAGGAGAATGCATTTGGCTGGCCTTATAGAGCAAATTGAAATAATTTCACATTTGCAAGTTTTGGCCCCCTACCATTGACTTGTCCATTTGTATTTGCTTTTGATACATTTACATTAAACAAATCAAATGCAAACAATGCAGGAGTGTTGGCTGAATTTGACAAAAAAAAATGGAAAACAATTTACAATCCTTATATTACACTCTTTGGCCCCACTACACTCCTATACCATGCTTCATTATTTTCATTTGTTTCATTTATCATATTTTAACCAAATTAAAACACGTTACAAATGAATAATATATATTTGTTTGACTTGTAATAATAATATTTATTATTATTTTATTTAATAAATAATTTAATAAATAAAATAATGATCTTATTTGTCCAACAAGTAAGGCTATCCTGGTAATTTCTAAGTCAAAATGATTGGCCTATAATGTGCCACGTGTCATTATCCTATTAGTCAATAACTATTGTTAACTAATTGAAGAACTTAATACTTAAGTCTTGAGGGATACTGAAGCAAATGTCTAATCAGCTAGAATTTACTAGATTAAACTATTTAATTCGGTACACTGCCCTAGTGCAACCCGAGTACACTTCATATTGCGAAACCCCCTAGGCCCACGCCTGATTTATCAAATAAAATTATTTTGTGAGTCTGTGATCAATGTCCCACGCACACGTCACAAATATTACAAATCAGCGCAGAGATCATAAGTTGAGGTCATAACGCATACGTATAATCCTTCTGCCATTTATATCCTAGAAGAGCAGGGATATAGATCATCAACGTCAAATCCCCACGCGCTCATCTGTGAACTCATCTTCAAACGTGTATCTCGATAAATAATATACGCAAATACATTTGTGATATTATTTAACCTTATGGGAAACTCTTTTCTGGAGTTTATTGCTTGCTTATGGCCATAAGTCTTTCTGCGATATAGTAGCGGAGTATCTGGATATATAACTTACCTATGTGAGCTGATGGATCTCATCTATGCGTACATCAGACTCAATAAGCATCAAACTATACCTGCGACATATAGCGGTTAGACCATGAAAACTCCTTAACATATGTAGAACCAAATCATAGTGGATCACTCATAAGCCCATTATAGCGCTCAAAGCAAAAGACCACGTACACTACTCAACTCGAGAGGACCTATCATTGATGGCTTCATGGGATGTCTATTAGGGTCCTCGTTGAGCCTGTTCAGTATTTAGTCCCTCACTGAATACCCGTATACCATACGAACTTCTGGTAAGCCCATGGTTAGCTAAGAACAACCATTTAGACCATTTAGATATGGTCATACACTGATCTATAATAAAGAGTTTCACCGATAGACCCGCATCGGTGAATTAAATTAGAAACATCATGTTTAAGAATGCACGTATATAATAACATTGTTTAGCACTTATTGTAACTCCTTACAACTGTGTTAGATTTTATTGACTTTTATAACCTACTAACTCTTACTATTGCTAACTATTATCAAATATAATTCTCAAAGTTGCTAACTTTTAGCGTTGGTCTAAACTTCTTTAGGCCAAATCTGAACTCGTACATATCATATAATGTCTGTAGCGTTACAAGCACTGTATCATTTAATTAATAAAATTAACGATTTAATAAAATATTATGTGTCAATATTATAAAATAAAATATTCATACCAAATGGGATAGCACGTAAGCACAAATCTCAACCCAAATGGTCAGTCATATGTACCTCGGGAGACCCGAGTCGTTCAAATCAAAATAAAACTAGCACCTACAACTTAGGGTAATAGAAAGGATAATGAATACTTCTCAACTCAAGAATACCTTCCATTGATGGCTTCATAAGATATCTATTGAAGGTTAACATAAGTCTGTTCAGTATTCAGTCTTCACTGATTACCCGCATGCCTATACAAGCTTCCACTGATCTCATAGTCTGCTAAGACTAACCATCTAGACCATCCTGATATAGATATACACTGATCTATATATTAGGTTTATGGCTTGTTGAAGGCATTTAGAGGTGATTCATTATTGGTAGGTGACCCATTATTGAAGAATCTATAGTTAGATTCTCAGGTTCGGCAATATCAAGTAGATAAAATTCTCATTGGGCATCGCTGCCTAATGGTGGCCATGCTTCAAGTGGGATTACTTTATTTATCTTATCCAAGCAACTTTACAAGCCTCTGAATTCAGCTGAGTGGTCACGATATTACTTTTAGAGCGTACATGGATAAACTAATTAGTCAATAATAATCGGGTAATATTGCACAATGTTGGAAGTGGTGATTTATAGGATTAAGATTGTTCTAAGATTGTCTCGTGAAAGCTGAAGCTGGGAAAAATGGCATAAAATGGATTAAAACTTATGCTTATACCAATTAATGGAAAAGATATATTCAAAGAAGATTTTGTAATACTAGTGGCTGTCTGAAAGTTACAAAGGAGTTACAGTGACATCTTGGATCCAATCCACAATTTCTTTGATGTGGAATTCTATTGCTATAGAATATTGGTCAAGTAAGTACCATAAAAACAGAGGATATTTGGGGATAAGGATTTAGATACTTCCATGATAAACAAGGTCATAAAAAAGTATTTAGGATGAATGCCTATACCACCAAGAACATATAGGCCTTTGGTTTATATAATAGAGAGTGTGGGATTAAATTAACTGTGGCAGCTCGTCGTTATATGGGAATTGGAGGGCTGATGAGTGAGTTCATTATATAGAAAGGTGAGATTATTTAAGAAGTTGAGTGAGAGGGTTTTAAATGTTTGAGTGGTCAAGAGAAGAAGTCTATCAGAATTTTATTTGTTCCTTTAAGGTATTTGACATCACAAGAGATAGTGGAGAACCACTCTTGCTATCTTAAAAGTTGGCCATGAGAAACTTTGTTCTATTTAAACTCCATCATTCGGGGGAAGGTAGACATATCTATTTCAATAAAGACATGATGTCTTATAAGATGGAATTGAACTTTTCAATACCTCTTTTAACTACAATGATTTCTTTGAAGAAGGAATAGTAGTAAAGCTCCGAGTCTTTAAAAGTGTCAATTTTATATCTGTAAATGTGTCGAACATCATCCCATTCGTTTTAGTAAAACAGCACCCCAGAAGAGGGTTAATTTTTTAGAAAATGATGTTTTTTTAAAAAAAAAAAATTTTGGTCTTGGGTAAGTTATGGATCAAGACATTTTTCATGATGAATTTCTTCTTGGAGGAACAGTGGCATGACATGCTCTTTCAAGGGCACATGAGTAGCAGGTCCAGTCTTTCAAATGCTCGACAGACTTGTTTCTATATTATTTTAAATTCTATAAAGAACTTGTGCTTGGCACAAAGATTGTCGAGGGATTTTAGGACTGTTTGGTGGATAAGTGATAAAGGCATAAAATTTATATATTTTTATCCTCATTTGACATTGAAATTATCTATTTTCATAAGAATGGAAGGCTATTTATATGCTTAAATGCTTAGTTTATAAAAATAGAGCAAAAGTATAGAAATTGTAGTTAAAACCAAAAAAAAAATGGACTAAACTATAAAGAAGTGAAATATCAGCTCAATGCCACGACAATAAAGAAGAGAGCACGCCAGTATTCAGACTTTCAAGAATGCTCCAATGATTACTCTAAAATGCTAGAGCAATAATTCAGAACCTCACTATTGTAATGCTAAAAAACCATCGCTCCAATGATGCAACTTGACATAAACCCTAAATGTTAATTACATTAACACCTCAACGTTAAATAGTGAATGCCACAACGATCGAGCAACACTCCAGCGTTATGAAGACAACGTCTCAGCATTAATGCGATTCCAAGATTTGATAGTATATGACCTCAAGACTCCAATACGATTCCAAGAATAGATAGTATATGACCCTAAGACTCCAATTAATCCTTATTATATAAAGGTCACTCATTCTAGCCTCTAAAAAACATAAGCAAATAAATAACACAAGTCTTTAAGAGTAATTTGAGCAGAATTAGAGCAATTTTAGAGAGAAAAACAAGAGCAATTCAAGCAAGTAAAAGATTATTGGCAAATCTTTATTGCATCAACCAATTACAATTCAATGTCTATATTAGTTTGCTTTTGATTTTATCATATTTATTTTATTATCTAGCCATAATTTTATTGTAGTCATGAACTAATTTTATTTTCTAGAATTATTACTTGAACTCAATTTGTGTGCTTAATTGTTGGGTCGTTTCAATATTTTTTTGAACTCAATTCGTTATTATTTAAATTATTTGTTCTTAATGTTTCACTATATCTGGTCAATATTATGATTGAATTAGGAATAATTTTATAAACTTGAGAGATGCATCATTGTATTTAAACATTAATAACTTGATACATGATTATAGAGAGATCTACAAGTTTCAACTTAGAATAGAGATATACTTAATTGACATATATGATCAATAAGACTCGTCCTTAATGAATCTTGATTTATTGCAGATGCCATAGAGATATAGGTATTTAGGGAATTGAGATATACTTACTTGACCTTAGAGAAGCTTGTGAATACATTAGCATCTTAATCAATAATACGAATTAGGGGATTTTAATATTAAAGGATCAATCTTTGAAAATATATTAAGGACTAGTAATTAACCTTAGGCTTTCACTATATTGCTATCTTCTTGATTTATTTGAGTTGTGTTCTTTATTTTCAGCACTTTGATTAATTTATTTAATTACTTACAATTTAAGGATTTAATTTTTTGGATAATTACTTGAAAGACATAATTTTGATACATAGTTGAGAATAATATTTATCCTTATAGGTTCGACATCTAACTTTTATAGTTCCTTTTATTACTTGTTACGATAGTGTATACTTACGCTTAATTTTGTGCTTAGTTAAAAATTAATTTTACGCTTTATCCTTGTAGGTTTGACATCCGACTTTTATAGTTCTTTTTATTATTTGTTACAATAGCGTATACTTACGCTTAATTTTGGGCTTAGCTAGAAATATCACATCAATAAGTCCAAAGAGGCTTATTACAAAGTGAGATTTCTTGCTTCTAGAACTCTTAAGGCTTTTTGTCCCAAGGGTTCTGGGATAAAATTCAAGTATGCCTATTTTAAGTATGGATCATTTATCCTGAGTTGATAATACTGTAAAGAGGCTAGTTTATAGTGAGTCTCTAAATCTTTTATTTTTGAAGGAATA
Source organism: Ailanthus altissimus (assembly GCA_946807835.1). Lineage (NCBI taxonomy): Eukaryota > Viridiplantae > Streptophyta > Magnoliopsida > Sapindales > Simaroubaceae > Ailanthus > Ailanthus altissimus. The sequence continues at coordinate 12,909,856 of OX327684.1, forward strand.
ACATTTGAGTTTAAAAAACTCTTCTCTTACTTGGTTTTTGAAGGAATAACTCATTTGAGATGAAGAAAAGAACACTCTTACTTAGTTGTTAAGAACCCTATGTCTAGCTTTGCTTTCAATCTCTATTGAGAGGCTTCAATTTTTTTAAAAGGTGATTTTGTGCTACTATATTTTATGATTACCAATTAAAGATAACCTCTGCAAGAGTGGTTTGCTCATAGAATCTATTTGCTTCTTATCATTTGATTTTTTTATTAAAAAAAAACTTTCTAAGCTTATTTTGTGTTTTCTTCTTTGTTTTCTTATGGTACAGAAGGTGAAAAGTCTATTAAGAATGATATGTTAAATATGGCTATTTAAGGAACAAGAGAGATGGAGTGAATGAGTGTAAATGTTCTATAGAGGGTTTATCCTTTTTTATCCACTTCAAGGACCTTTTATAGTAAGGCTGTAGAGTAGAGAATTAGGATTTTATTGTAGGTTGATGGTGGTGATGGTTTATAGCTTGGATTGTCTAAGTATAGGATATAATAGTCAAAATTTTCAAATGGTTCTCCTAGCAAACTGACTTTTGGATCACCTACTTTATATCATTCTTGAAGAAGTAAAGTGAAGACTTTTTTTCTTCTTCTAGGAGTGTCCTTTTTTTCATCTCAAATGAGTTATTTTGGAAATCTTGCAAAGAGCAGTCTGGATCCCAAAAATAGTGTCTTGTTTTTAGATCTTTAAAGTGATAAATTGGCTTTCCACTTGTTTTAAAAAATTTGATAAAAAGGGTCTATATTTTGTGGTATAATTGTAACATGAACTGGGTTAAGAAGTACACAGGTTTTGTAGACTCCTTGTCTTGTTTGGAAAAAGAAATTTTTACCCCTCTGGTGAATCTTTTGTGGAAAGAGTAGTTTGTGAACTATATAAGTTTAGGCTTTCAAAACTATTTGTGGACAGTTTCATAAGTTGTTAGCCATTTATCTAGAAAGAGTTTCACTAATTCCTCGTAAGAGAGTTGTATGAGAATATGGGTGGATGTGAGCATATGCTTTGAGTTAATTGAGAGTAGTAAGCATCCTCGGATGTATGTGGTGGGATTTGTGCTCACGTGCCATCCCAAATTGTATGAATATTTAATTTTATAATATTTATATAATGCATATTTTATTAAATGGCTAATTACATTAATTAAATGGTACAATGTTTGTAACGCTACAGACATTGTATGATCTGAAGGAGTTTAGATCTATTTCAAAGGAGTTTAGATCAGTGCTAAGAGTTAGCATCGCTGAGAATTATAAATGCTAAAGAGTTAGCAAGTTATAATAATCAGCAAAATCTAAAGAGTTAGAACATTGTCTTTAACGGGACAAAGACCTAATAGTACACTAGTAATAACATAATTGCAAAGAGTTGCAATAAGTGTTAAGAAATGTTATTGTGCACACCTATTCTCAAACACGATGTTCCTGATCTGATCCACCGATGCGACATCCATAGAACCCTTTATTATAGACCAGTGTATGACTATATCTGAATGGTTCAGATGGTTATTCTTAACTGACCATGGGCTTACCGAAAGCTAGTATAGCATACCAGTATTTAGTAAGGACTGGATACTGAACAGGCTCAACGATGACCCTAATAGATATCCCATGAAGCCGTCAGTGGTAAGTCTTATCGAGTTGAGTAGTATGCGTGGTCCTTTGACCTGAGTGCCATGTTGGGCTTATGAGTGATCCACCATGCTTTGGTTCCACGTATGTTAGAGACCTTTCATAGTCTTCGCTAGGTATGGTCTGATGCTCATGAAGTTCGGTGTGCGTAGATATGGGATCCGCCAACTTACATAGGTGAGTTGTATATCCAGATGCTCTGAGACTGTATCTCAGAAAGACTTATGGCTATAAGCAATAAACCCGGGAAAAGAGTTTTCCACAGGGGTTAAATAATATACGCAAACACAATATCGTAAAAGTGTTTGCATATATTATTTATTTAGATACATGTATAGAGATAAGTTTACGGATGAGCAAATAGGAATTTGACGGTGATATTCTATATCCTCGTTCTTCTAGGATATAATTGGCGAAAGGACTAAACGTATGCACTATGACCTCAACTTGTATGGTTTAACAAGCTAATTTGTAATATCTATGACGCGTGCGTAGAGCGTCGATCATGGACTCACAGAACAATTCTATTGAAAAATTGGGCGTGGACCTAGAGAGTCTCACAATATGAAGTGTACTCATTGTGCACAATGGCAGCATGCTATATTAAATAGTTTAATCCAATAAATTCTAGCAGACCGGACATTTGTTTCAGTATCTCTCAGGAAGTGCGATTGTCAATACTTAAGTGTTAAGTATATTAATTAGTTAACAATAATTGTTAACTAATAGGATGATGACATGTGGCACATTATATGTCAATTATTGTTTGACTTAGAAATTACCAACATTACCTTACTTGTTGGACAAGTAAGATCATTATTTTATTCATAAATTTTTTTGAATAAAATAACAATAATAATATTTGATAATTATTACAAGTCAAACAATTATATTTAATTTATTTATTGCATGTTTTAATTTAATTAAAAAAATTAAATGAAACAAATGAATGACTTACAATTTTGTGAATTAAGAATTCATTTGTTTGATTATTTAAAGTGTTTAAATATTAGTAAAACACTAAAGTATGGGCATGACAAATGATGGGCCGAATGTCAATTTGCAAAAGTGAAAATGTTTCACAATTTGCTCACAAATCTGGCCAAGTTCACCATATGCCCTTTTTGTTGTTTAATTATTGTAATCAAATAGGAAAAACAAAAACAAATGGCCTTAGCAAGTGTTGTCATACTTTTGTGGGCCATTTGTTGCTTGTAAGAGGGAAAAACATATGCACCAAATAAAAAGATCAATATTTACTTATTTAAAGAGTGATTATTTTTGCCATTACAAAAGAGAAAAACAGAGCTTTTTGTTTCTAAGTGTTAGAGATAATTTGATAAGTGTTGAGAACACTTTCATCTTCTTTCTTTTTCTTTCAAATTGGTCGGACATACTACAAGCTACAATAGAATGTTTTTGTTGTTTAAATATTAAACTTGAACAAGAAACAATCATAGCTTTGTAGTTATAGTCATAAGCTTAAGGTGTTAAGCTTTTATCTAAGAGTTAAACTTAGATTTAAGGTGTTAAATCCTAACTGGAACAATCTATCATTCTAGACTACCCAAGCCCACCGAGTTGGATACTAAAATTGCAAACAAGTAAGCTTCAAGGTAGGAACTCTGACAAATACAAATTCTAAAGGCTTGTTAAGGTAATTCTATACAAATCCTTGTAATTTCATTTATGAGATAACATGAAAAATTTATTGTGTTTATCACTTAGAAAATTAGATTTTCGAACCTCCGCTGCACATAAAATGTATATGATGCATGATTATATATTGATGAACATATCACTCACATACATACACCATAGAATAATCAACCATTACCAATATGATGAGTGCCAAAATCTAGTGCATGATTTTAAACTCTATAAACTACTTGGTAATGAAGAATGATTGCAAAATCTATACTTAAGGAGCAATGTCTACGATCTGAATCTGTACTTTCAGAGATGAAAAGAGTTGTGGACCAATAATTGGCATGCAGAAATTTAGGAACAATGCTACTAAGATTGAGCCGACATTGAGTGTAGTATGGACTGTACCAATGCAGGCATATTGGTAATACGCGAACTTGATAGCTAACAAAATCAATCTTGCTATTGTTGGAAGACCTTTACAACCATAGTATGTAATAGTTATTCTAATTGCCCCAAAGTAGAGATGGGTAAATCCTTCATTTTTCTATATCTAAGGCAAGTCTTGAGGGGATTAAAGGGTAACAAATTATTCGAACGTAGTTGCAAAAAGGAAATATTGGTCAAATTAGGTGGCTTAAATATATTCCTTAACTTTTACTTTTGATGGGAAAACCAGATTTTTTATAAGTATGGCAAATGAGGATTTTTTGTTTTAGATAGGCTTAATAGGAGTTTATTATGAAAAAACTCTGTAACAATAACTTTTTTATCTTCTAAGAGATAGATTGTCTTGTAAAAAAAAAAAACTCATATAAAATTATTACACTTATTACTACTTTCTCCAATGCTTGTTGAGAGATTAACCATACTTTCATGAATTCTTAAACATTCAAATATTTTTACTATAATTACAATCATTCCCATCCTTATGTATTTTTCCAATGTTCAGAATCTTTAATGCTTATAGACTACCTTTGTATACAAGAATAATAATTTTATAAGAGTTATTCCTATGTACATGACTTGTTATGCACAAGTATAAATCAACCTAGCATTTATTCAAAATCACCTTTAAAACTTATATCTATGATTCTCTGTCAATGTACCCTTGAACAGTCTTAGAAATTAACAACCTAACGTTTATACCAATTTGGCTGTGATAGCTTATCCTAAGGTATTTTCAATACACAAATCAACTTATTAAATAACTATAGACTCTTATAGGATCAAGTCAACCATAATCAAATTAATACTTTGTAAACCTAGATTTTTAGTGTGATGAATCCCATTTAGAGCAACCGCATAGTATGATCTCCAAATTTACTTGGTAACTCTTACTAGAATTCCCCTCAAGCAACTTAACTATCAATCTCACTTTCAAAAACTCTTCTCCTCTTTTTAATTGAAGCTTTACAAAGAGTAGCCTTTTTTTTGGCTTATTTAATTAAATAACATAAATTGAAATTCATTTTTGCATAATAACCCAAAGTTCAAAATTTCTAATAATACCAGCATAAACTAAACAGCCACGTAAGAAATTTCTCCAGTCTCGACGGCGCTCGTTACACCGTCAAATACGTCGCTGTTTCTCCATTCAGCCAGCGTCCACACTTGTCTGTACAATGTCTCACGACAACACATTCGGGCTGCCGTGGCCCGAACTCAACGAAGGCTTGTTCTACAACGACGTCGTTTCCGCCTCTGATTCCAGTACTCTCTCCGCCTTCATTTCTTTCGAATTTGCTCTATTATTATTACTGCGATTAAAGTTCTTTTAAGTTCCGTCTGTTGAAAGAAATTAACTTGAAATATATATGCCGAAATTATAATTACAGATTTGACGCTGATTGAATTCTACTCTACCAAGCACAAGAACTCAGCTCCCTTGCAAGGGTAAGTAAATTCATTCTAATTTCATTGATTTTTTTATTTTAAAAAAAAACTTTCCGTACATGTTCTGTTTGGTTACTAAGAAACCGACGGAAAAATAAAATAAAAGAACAACAACGTTAATCTTTTAAGTTTAACTTCAGAGAAAAGAAATATCAGCTTGATTGGGCTTCCCGCGTTGATTCAACGCCGAAGTAAAGATTAGAAAAAAAAAAATCAGAACATTATTATTTATGTTTTCTCCGTGACCAAACAGGTACTTATGTGGGTTTTCAAAATAAAATTGAATATTTACAAATATATCTTTCAATTTTACTAATGATTGAACAGCTGGTTGCAGCGAATTCAAACTGGACAGGTAACATTCTCAACCCAAAAAAGAAAAAAAATTAAAGCATCACTGAAGTCCAAGCACATTGAACTTAAAAGGATTGACCTGTTTTGAGAACTGTTTATTTGACTATCTTCAGATAACAGTTGATGGTACAGTTGTTAAAGATCCCAACATTATTCTCAGGTACTTAATCAGTTTCACTTGCGATTTTTGTTTTTTTTTGGTATTGTCTATGTATACGAGGCAAGTGGTTGTTATGTTGTTTATTAATGACATGAATCAATTTTTTTAGTGCTGGTTCAAAACTAGTTTATCATAGACTTCCTTGGAAGGAGCCTGATGCGCCATACTTGCTAGAGGTTTTATATGAAGATGCTGACGTGGTAAATTGTTCGTGATGCCTTTTTTTTCTTACATTATCTTGTCTTTAATTGTTTGTTTTCATCAGTTTTCAGATTGTTGGGTGCTCAAGTTGGTTTATTGTCATATGTGGAATGTCATGTTAGATATCTCAATACTGGTTGTTTGTACCCTAATCGAAGTCCTGTGTTGTTCACTTGGTTTGACGTAAATTTTGTTGTTTTATGGTAAATTTCACTTGGTGGTCTTTTATTGTCCCCATAATTGATATTATCCTTCTGGGTTTGAAGAACATTTGAACAAAAAAAAGGCTCCTGACATTTAGAATCTTATGATTATGTCATCCTACTCCTGAATTGAGAAAGTGATGTAGCGAATCCAATTAAGCTAAGCTTTTTGTATCAGATGCAGGTTAGATGATTTGTCTTATTTTGTGTGAGGAATATAACAAACAAAAGTTTAGTCCCGTATTATATGGGAAATATTTTGTCAATATTCTTGAATTTGTTTCCTTCTTTGACAAGTTCTTAGCAAACAAATAGAGTCTTGGAGCACATATCTGTTCAAGTGCATGTTGTCATGTGGATTCTTATATTTCCGTACTTGTACTTTCCGGTTGAAGTGACTAATGGAATGCTTTTGGATTCAGATTGCTTTAAACAAGCCTTCAGGTCTGCAAGTTTTGCCTGGAGGTCTTTTTCAGCAGAGAACTGTTTTAAAGCAGCTGCAATGGCGAGCAAGCAAGCAGAGCAATTCAATATCAGGCGAAGTTTCACATCCTGTTCCCGTACATCGCCTGGGAAGGGGTACATCGGGTTAGCATCATGATAGATTCCTGATTAAATGACAAAGACTTTATTTCCCTGTAAAAGTGACACTAATGGCCCTATTTTTTTTCTGTTTCCTTTATGAATAAATCACAATCAAATTGATTAATAAAGATATACAAAAAAGGATGATGAAAGCTGAGAGATTAAAAATTGATAAAGATTGCTTTTCAGTTGCTTGAAAATTCTCACAACTGCAAATTCATTTTGAGTTGCTAAACCAATATTGTTTCTTTAAAGAGTAAATTTCATTTTTTTAATGAATGGTGGTGGTATGTTCTTCCTTAGATGACACAACAACATTTAGTACTGCTTATGTGAAAAATGGCCTTCTTCACAACTTTTACTTTCTATTTTAATGTTGGTGTCATGAAGCAACTAGGAAAAGACTCGTTACCCTTCTATATTTCAATGACTTCTTGGTTGTTTATTGGTTGCCAGGAATATTACTTTGCGCAAATACAAAGCTTGCAAAAGCATGCCTTGCAGCATATTTTGCTGATAAGACATCTGTTGTTGGAGCTGATAGGTTAGCAAGAAAGCTGTTTTTTAACTTGCTTACATTCCCATCCACTCACAGACTTTTCTCCAATGATTGAAGATTGTGATGTATTAGAACTTTTTCTTTATCAACTGTTCCTAAGCTGGTGAGAGAACAAAAAGCTGAGATATCTAGAATTTGTTGCATGATGACTGTGGTTTTGAGGTTTTGAAATTCATTTGTAGTTTTCTTCCTCGTATGTAATATTTTGATAAGAAACAAGACTCAAAAGGGGGAAAAATGAGAGATTGCAGTGGAGGCCCCAATGTGAGGAAAAACAAGAGAATCAGAAGTTCCTGTGTAGACTACCTCTAACTTAAAATGATTTTGTAGAAACTTCTACAAAATCATTTTAACTTAGAGGTACTTTCTTAGACTAGGCTCAGTGATTCTGAATTACTGGATAGAGGAATCAGATTGATTCAGCCTCCTTGAAAGAAAGTCCACCAGTCCTCTCTACAAATATAAAACCATCAATATTTTATTTTGTTTATTTATTCTTTCTTTAAGACAAGTGTGATGAACCCACCAGCAATAATACTGTTCATTAAATAAATGATCCAAATAACCCTCAACTTCTAATTTGCCTAATCTTTTGAAACTGAATCTCTCTAGCCCCACTAGATTGTCATGCTCTGCTCAGGAAAACTTTTCTAACTGCTGTGTAAATGTTGGAAAAGGGAAGCATTGTTCACATGAACTTGATGTGTATAAGATTTAGAGTAATGGTTAATTTAAAATTTAAAAACTAGTCGGCCGTGACAAAAAGGACCCAGCTAACAGATTCCGTACTTTGAGAGGCCAATGACATCTTGCCCTTCAGTTTAAAACTACATATCTTAGCAACTACTATCTTTTAAGCATGGATAAGAACTACTAACAGATGCGTTTCTGTTTTAAATCAGAGCATTTTTCACTGATTGAACCTTCAATCTACTAATTACAGTAATACCAACATGGAGCTTTCTGAGAGGAAAATTACAAAGATATACCGGGCACTAGTAAATGGAATACTTGATGAGGATAAGGTAACACTCCTGCACATCAATTTCTTGTTAAAAATATTTCTATTCCATAGCTAATGGCTAACAATGTATTGGGCTAATAAATTGACAAACCAGTATCTCCACTCTTTTTGCATCTCTATTACATTGTTACTTCGACGTATATCCATATACCGAATAATTTTCTGCATCATAGGTCATCATCAAGCAGCCTATTGGGATCATGCAATATCCTGGGGTAGCCAAAGGGTTGTGCGTTGCTTCTCTCTCAGGTTTTTCAATCTATTGTGTTGTGTTTAATAATGTTTTTCAAATTCTATCAAGTTGTTACACCACAGTTTTTCTGAGAGGACGATATTAAATTATTGCAATGATTCAAAACTGTAAATTATGTTGTACGTCTCAGCATATTCACTCGAGCGTTTAACTCATCCTTAGATCATGCTTGGTTTTTACATTTATCTTTATCATTTTGTTTATCCCTTATCATTCTTTTACTCTAATTAGGGAAACCAGCTCTGAGCAAAGTTGATGTACTAGAGAGAGATGTGCAGAGAAACTGCACATTGGTCCAGGTACCCTCTTCTGCTTCATTTTATTGCATGTTCAATAATCATGTCCCTTGCTACACAATGTTATGAAAGTCAGTAAAGAATCTTCTTTTCAAATAGAAGTATATTTGCAGCATTTTTGCTTATTATTATTCTTGAACAAACCCTCATTAATGATTTTTTGAAAAGAAAAAATAATGTACATTCAAGTGTTTGGAAAGAACTGTACGTTGTCATTTACTTTCTTCTACTGCTTTAAGAGTGTCATCATATATCTATATGTTTTACAGGTTGAAATCCACACAGGACGACCACACCAAATACGCATTCATCTTGCCTTTATTGGGCATCCTTTACACGGTAAAATTTGAAGTCTCGATACCATTCATTATGTTATTGGTTATTACTCCTACTTGAGTCATGCCATTACTTGCAATAATATTTGTTTGCCAGATTTAGCATCGGACTTTACAGGTTTTAGCTCCCAGCTGGCACTAAAGAATCTTAAATACAGAATTCATGGGAAGTTCTAACTGATTTTAGGTACAACTTAAAGGTGAACAATGTTAAGACGAGTTAAGATTGCAAAGCTGGAAAGTAAAGTTTGTTGTAGCCATGAACTGGCAGCTCAGTAAAGGTAGTAAAAAGAAACTTGTTCATTCCATTGAAGGTTAGAAGTATGCAGAAGACTTGAGATATAAATTATACTCGACTCAGATAACATAAATCTGATGCCACTAGCACACCGTTGGATATAAATTTATCAAGCCTATAAACCTTCCAAACCTTTTTCACATCATCTTTACATCTGAAGTACTGAAAACGATCTATTGAAAGATTATCTGGAGTGCTTGAAAGTTTTGCAGTAACTCCATGTGTGTGATGGTTATGAGGAGCACTCTGTAAAACAAGTGTTATGAACCTTAAAATGACTCAACAGAAACCACCTACGCCAATCTCGTGGCTTTTAAATCTTATGTTGTTAACTTCACAAATTTATCTTCAAGCTTATGTAAATTTGCCTACAAGTCATCCCAATTTATTTTACCTGTGACTGGATCATTATTTTGTCTCAACCATGTTCTGGCTTTCAATGCTTAACCTCAGACTGCAAATTTATAGTTTTAACAATGCAGCAGTTGGATCACAGTTACATCTTATGATTAAGCAGGTGATCCTCTGTATGTTGTTGGTGGCCAACCAAGGTCCTTCAGTTCTGAATCTGCGGACAGAACTTTTGCACAGGATGGGTACAGAAATATGCTACTTAATGAATCATCTCTTCTCTTTCTTTCCAATCTTGTTTTTTCATAGACTAGTAACAAATATGTTTAATTGGATGTATTTGCTGCATGTAGGCATTATTCTAAAACCTTAAAGCTTTTTCTTTCATGGGATGGTTTCATATTTGCCCTCCTATTTTTGACAGTATAAATGCTGAAAATCTGTGGGGATTGAAAATGGTTTATTTCATAAATTTTTATGCAAATTCCTATTGTAAGTTGCATTTTCTTTTATCTTGATGTAGAGGGTACGAGAGGCCTGTAAATCCTGTCCCTGGAGACTGTGGCTACTACTTGCATGCACATCAACTGATTCTCTCTCACCCAACCACAAATGAGGTAAATAACTAATAGACATCTAATAATAATATTATTTGTTGCTATCTAAATGCAGAAAGCACCTAGCAGACTCAATACATTAAAACTACTACCAGTACACATGCATAATGGCATGAGAATATGTGATCAGTGATCTGTTAGCGATAGTATTACACTTCAAGGTATCATCTGAATAATATTCCAAGACTTGAGCAAAGTGTTTCATCTCTCTTATAATTGCATTGAAGACTCCATTTATTTTGCTATTGCTACAAATTTACTATCTTTTCCCCAAATGCAGGTATTAAAAATCATAGCACCTCTTCCTTCTGTTCTTAGAATGCAGGAAGAGGCCAAGGAAACTGACACTAGTAGAGATTCGTTGGATGCGTTGCGATCTGTAAGTTGTGAAAAAGATACTTGGGGGGGTATGTCGAACAACTTCCACTGAGGTCATGTGCTTGGATATTGATTCTCACTTCCTGTCACACGGAGATAAGAATATGCCTGCATCATAAAAGATAATCTGGCTAATCGTATATCTTGTTCTCTGTTTTGCTGACAGGGTCAGCATCATCTTTCTTTCTTGCGGCTAATACCAATCTGGATTTAAGATAAAGAGGATTATCTTTAGATATTTATTTTTAATTGAAAAGTTGATGGCCTTTCATGATATGATTATGGGTCTAATTCTTGAAATACAGACAGTACACGAAATGACAAACAGCTCTCAAGACGCATATCTTTGTGAAAAAGCATATTGAAAGATTCTCATCTCTAAAAAAACATTTTTAAAAGCTGATATCATCTTTCTTTGGCCATGGCTAAGCCAAAGGACGAGGAGACATGATACTAGCATTTTTACATTGATGAATCGTCACCGCTCAATAATCGGCCACCGGCCGATAAATAGCGGAAGCCAAAATTCTAATAAAAAGCTATAAAAGATCTTGAAAAAAGGATACGTTGACCAAGGTCATTGATCTCGGAACACAATTATGTATAGATGGTCAACTTTGTCAGATTGGTGGCTCTAAAGGAGACTGCCGGTATTGCCCCTCCCATCTTTCACAGATTATTTCTGTATTTTCCATCAAATACAAATTTGCTGCAATATTACAAGCACCTAAAATATTCTCTTTTTTTTTAACCCCAAAGAAAAAAGAAGAAACTGAACTGTCAACTGCCCTACCATTTTTGTCATTAAATAATACAAAAACTATATTATACAGAGCGCGGCAAAGAGAAGACTATTTTTGCCGCTGAGGGCCTCTTTATATAGCAAAGCCCTCTCCAAACTCCTACTACCTGCCTACGTCCTCCTTGCCTCTCCAGGATTCTTCTTCTGTTGTGATGCTCCCACTCTGCCCACCATACTGCTCGGCTTTAGCATACTGCATTCTAAGTGCAGCCACCGGATCTGAAACACCTGTGCACGATGCACCCCCAACAAGTCTGTCTCCCCTCCCCACAACATTCACTCCAACCATCCCCTTCCCCTGCAGCTGTAAACTTGGAAGTGCTTCAAACCCATTCCGTCTTTGCATCTCAGAGAACATAAATTCCTGCCGTTGCTTCACATCCACTGTAAATGGCTGCATTTTAGTACCATCGCAGCTCCTGTACATCTGATAATCCACCACTCCATTACTACTACTTATTTCCCTTGGAGGAATAACTGCTGCACCATTCAAATTACAGTCGTTGCTCTTGACAACTGCCTGCAAAGACTGCTGTTCCATTTTGGACGAGGATGCAGGATAGTTGCTAAAGGCAGCAGGATATTTTGCCAGCAAGATGGAAGAATCAGGCAATGATGAAAAGCCAGTTTGGATTCTATTCCCATCCCAAAAACCATAACTCCTCACAGGAACACTCTCAAGGCCTCCATAGTTATTACGATCAAACTTTAAGAGTGTTGTACCATTGTCTGCAGTGTGATGTGCAGTGAATTTTAAATTTGATGCCTTGCTGCTTTGCTTAAGATGATGGACCCCCTTTTCTGCATTATCGTGGCTACTAAAGTTTGACTTCTGTGAAGACGAGGGATGAGTAAGTATCTTACCAAAAAGTTTAACATCACCATTCTTGCATGGTTTTTCTGTATCTGACAAACTTCGTGAATAGGTCTTGGGATGATCACTTGTTTGTTCTATATTTTGCGATAGAAATGGAAGCTCGGTAATTGAAGAATGAGAGAGCGAACCATTACACTTTCGAAGATAGCAATCCTGCACTAAATAGGGTCCATCAACATTCCTGTCTGACTTCGAGATGCTTCGAACATCAGAAACTTGTCTGCAATTCATATCCCCATTCATCTCATTGTTTGTAGGAATTGATAAAGCATAGCCCTTGAGAATCTGTGAAGCCTCAACATGGTTCAATAAAGAATGCCCTGATAGATGATGTTGATAGTCATCGCTGCTAACAGATTTACAAACACTCTTATTTTTACGCCCCCGAAGATGTAGTGTTGATGACATCCTATCTTGGTTAACTGTTGAATCACATTGAATGACGGAAGAATCCTGTGGCATGAAAGTTGCAGCAGCAAGAGAATTCTCCTGTGGCATTGACATAACAGGAAGCTTATCAACAGAATCCAACTTCAAAGGAACTGAATGGAAACTTGTATCCGCAGCCAGGCTGCAAGCATTGCCAATTGTACTAGAATCCTGCACCATTTCACTTTCATCACTAGTATCCCCATTGAAATTTTTATCCCGCTCATCGTTCAAACTACTATCTGTCACCGTCAGAACATGCACCTCCAAGCTGTTTCCAGATCCCTTAGTAGAAGCCTCAGTCACCACTTCGTTTGTCTCTTCGACAGCATTTGAACTTGATGGACAAGGATCAACAGCCCCTTCAGCAGATACTGATACTTCACCCCATTCAGTCAATCCATTTCTCACAACACCTGCATCAGCCAATAGAACCGCCTTTTTCTCAGCCACTACTGACTCAGACTGGTTATCGACACCATTCACACTATTGCCTTCTGACTCAAAACACCTAGTCTCTATATTGTGTGCATCATATATCAAAGGTTTTACCTCCTTGGAATCTTTATCATTTATAAGTTCCATTTGCTTGCCAACCTCAGATTTGTTCAAGTCAGTTTGCAAGCTCATAGTTGCCAAGGTATCAGTTTCATCCTGGTTTATGTTCATCACATTGGTTGGCAAGTCCTCTTCAATTCTAGAACCCAACTTATCACTGCAGATAACTGAACTAGTCTCTAGTATAGAGGCATCTTCTGTGTCACTCCCGCTGCCGTCAGCATCATCATTTACAGAGGTTCCAACATTTCCTTGTCCAGAATGTATTAGATCCAGGCCAAGGCACTTTCGAGCCTTGCTAAAGAACACCTTGCATTGATCTCTGGATCTCGTTCTAACACATCGGGCAATCATGGAAAAATCCTTACCATAGGACGAGACTGCCTGTATAAATACGGATTTCTCCTCGTCAGTCCAATCAGAAGGATCCATTTCCCCACAACTCTCATCAGAGCAGGTATCATCATCAACATTTTGTGTAACATCGGATGTAGGTGTCCGTCTCATCACAGAATCCACTTTCTGGTGCTTCCGCTCCTGTTGGCCCTCACCAGGGTCAACAGAACTTGTGATGCATGAACTCATTGCCTCTGATGACAAGGAACCACATATACCCGCCAAAACGTCAGCGGCTGCAGTTTCTCTCTCACTCCCAAGTACATCAAAACTGCTTGATCTTTCAATAATGCCATCATCACAAACTGATGTTTTTGAATCACCACGTCCTCCTGAAAGGATTCTACCAGAACTAATCAATCTGCAATTGTCAGTTTGAGCTGCAGCTGCCATCTCAGAAGCTTCACCCAGTATATCAAGGGAAGCCACATTCATCTTCCGATTCCTTTTCCCTGAAGTCACCAAGTATGTATTAGTTGAAGTCTTCCCTTGCTTACTGAAGTCATGCTTCTTCTTTAGTTTCTCAAACCAATCAGATTTGTGATTTTTGTAGTAGAACTCAACACAATCTGCAGTCGTCTTGTAATCAAGAAATGAAGCAATATTCGTAAAATCCTTCCCATAGGTGGCCAGCTTATACATGAAAACTTCTTTCTCTTTAGAAGTCCAGGGATTGATCATTGCTCTTTCCTTCTCAACAGCACAAGGATCTTCAACTAGTCCATTACTTGAGATAAACCTCGACGCCATCTTCTCTTTTTTGTCCAATATTAATGCTGGCATCTTCAAAGAATCCCTATATACCTTGACTAGGGAATCTGAAAGCAGCTTGCTGGTGAAATTAATTATCTCCTTGGTTGGAACCAGGCTCAAGTTTCCTGCTGCTAAAGACACAAAAAAGTTGACAAGAAAAATATGCGTCAATATATAGCAATTATGTAACCGAATTCCAAGTAAAGCTAGAATAAATGTTTAAGGTAGATAAAAGGCATAGAGGTGTCACTGAAAAGGAATCCATTATCTAGCAGATGCTAAGAAGGGGGAGATCCATCCCTACCCACCTAGAGGAAAATTAGGGGGAAAAAATACAAAAGAGAAAAACCCTAAAAGGCATGTGGATCAAAAAATAGCAGAACATGAAGTATCCAAGCATGAAAATAGCTTCATCATCTTTAATTGCATATAGCCAAAATCCATAAGATAAACAAAATAGCCTATCCTCATTAACAGCAAAAGGCCATGCTACTTTAAAAGATCAGTAATACCATAAACAAAGCAGCAATAAATGCACCTGAAGATAACTTTTGTTACAATCTAAGCGGATAAGATGAATTGCCCATATTAACACGTGACGCATAAGATGCATAGTATTGTAACCTTACATACATTCCACTTCATCACTGAACATCCACATACCGTCACCTTCAAGAACACCACCACATCACAATGCAATCCAGTGAAACATTGTTATTAGTCTAGGGTTAATACAATAAAGCAGCAAGGAAATCCCTAAAGCCAGGGTTGCTCTCCAGCCAAAACTAAACTCCAGTACATAGCACCTTCTAACAGCACCACAGAAAACATCCACTTCATGTTCAAGTGCCCGACATGTTAGAACCCACATGACAAAACTTGAAAGCAAGGACCTCAAGATAACATTGGACTAGAACAATATTCTTACTGGACAGGAAAAGACTATGGATGAAACAAAATTCCAAATATGATAGAAACACTGAATCACATAACGCATTACAACTTGTTCACGACTGGAAAACCAAGTTTACTATCAAGATCGATGTCTTCTTTACCTATTTCAACCCTGCAGTCGAGCATTCAATTAAAGCAAAATATGCCAAAATAATAAATAAAAAGATGTTTCATGAAAATAATAATAATTAAAATTACAATAATAGCCAGCACTTCTCCCTAAACAATTAAATATGAATTAGCATTCAAACAAAAGAAAATATAAATTTTAACTTCTATAAACATATCTTTGAACGAGTATTATAACAATAATGTGCAACTACCATGATACACCAAAAAATATGCAACTAGATAACGGTAGGGTCTCACCACTTTATATCCTTATCATTTGGTGTCAACAGAAAAACAATAAACACCTACATGTACACATCAAGGAAGAAAAAACCATAAGCACGAATCAGTTGTTACAATTTGTAACATTTCCAATATATATCATGAATCCTTTAAATCACACATTTAAAACCCTAACAAACTTGTCATCAAGTAACACCTGAATAAAATTGAAACAACAAAGGGAATTACTGTTTGCAGAAATCAAAATGCAAACTGGCTAGTTGCTCCACGCCTAACTAAAAGCCATAAATCTTGACTAAATTAATCTACTGAGAACTAGCTCTTTCATCCTTCATCAGGTTCTAATAACAAATCAACTTCTTTCCCAACTCCAAAGCCAGATAACATCAGATAAAACAGCAACAAGAGAGAGAGAGAGAATCAGCATAAATCGTGCTCTTACCAGGAGAAGAAAATCGAGCACGAATCGAGGAACGATGCTTCTGAAATCCACTATAAGTTGTCCGCAAGCTTAATTCACATTTCTTCTGAGACTTAGCGCGATATTTCCTTATTGAAAGCAAGCGCAAATCTTCCTTCCACAGGTATTGAAAGGCTTTAAACTTAAGAGTCAAAACTCTCTCCTTGAATCTTAAAAACTGCTTCCTCTTTACAAATTTTTCTTTGATCATGGAGTCATCCTTACAGCCAAAGACATTAGCAACTCCTGAAACATCAGTATTATGATCACCTCTTGGCAGTAGCTTATCAAATACTTCAGAAGCTCTATTCGCAGTTTCGTTGTTGGAAGCCAATATTATGTCACAGAATATATTTTCCCCATCAGCATGCACACTAAAATCATTGGAGGCAGGTGCATCAATCTTATGCTCTGCAAGCATACCACCATCCACACAAGTGGAGACACCAGTCAGCTCTTCCCCAAAGGTACCACGCACTGTGCATTTTACTTCAGTGTTTGTAGCATCAATTGCATCTAAGATTCCAGGAGGCTCACTGCTTTTAAGCGTATCAGATGGAGAAACTGGCTTCACAAAAGCTAATGGTTCAACAAATTTTGAAGTAGCAGTTCCAGGACTATCTATATCCTCATCCTTCACATTCGTATGGATTTCTTCCAAGACATGACTACAATCGAGCATTTCCCCCACAGAAGCATCCCCACAAGAATCAATTTGCAACGGAGCAGGTCTGGTGATTGAATTGGAGACAGTAGCTTGTTCCTTAAAATGAGTGGCGTTATCCTCTCCTGACAAAGAAGTGGATGTCGCAGGACAAAGCAATGTACCTCCTAATGCAGATTTCAACGACTTAAGTTCATTCTCAAGTGCATCAATTTCTGACTCGGTCGTCTCCAATGTCTTCGAAATATCCCCTTTCCATATAAGCAACTTATTCATTGCAGTAGCTCGAACAAAACTAAAATCTACCAAACTAGTATCATCAGATTGGAGCAATTCAATAAGTGAAGGGCCTAAATTAGCTATTGAATTGGTATCCAACTTCTCTAAATTAAATAAAAATCCCTCGAGATGATTCTGCGACCCAATACTGGGTGAACCACATAAATTACTGACATCATTATCAACATTTGCTGCCTTGCCAAATGCTTTTTCCTCAACACCTGCCATGATAGCATAAATACAATTTTTAGAAGAAAAAAATGCCAACTTGGAGATAAGTCATGGGAAGAGGTAAGCACAACAAGATTTATTACTGATACCGTGGCATTGAAATACCGACCATCAGATCATCAACATAAAGAATAAATTATTGAACTCAATGCAAATTAAAAGGTCAAAACAAGAAGAAAAAAAAAAGTATTCTTGGAGAATAAGAATTCAAAAACACTATTAAAAAGATCTAAGCAGCACCAATTTCCTATAAAGAGAACAATTATTGTCAAGAGGCGAAACTGATTATGGCATTGGTTTTTCCCTCAAAGATTTAAAGGAAGGTTGAGATGTAGGAAGACAACTTCATAACTAATTACCAAGATATGGGGAAGGGAAAATGAAAGCAAAAAATAATGACAGGAATGGACAACATAAAATTACAAAAACTATACAATTACAACAGATAGCAAGGCGAAGAAGGGAAAAAAGAATTATATTCATGACTATCCTGCAAGTTGCAAGTACAAGCAACTTCCATCAAAGAAAATTACCAGAGGACAGCATGAAATGAGGTAGTGTTTAAGCTAAAATCATAATAATTGGTCAATTATTTTTATTTGCTCCAAGCTTAATATAATACCAACTAAATCATAACTGAAGAATATGTCAGGATATCAGGACACACCTGGCGAGGAACTGCAAGCAACAGAGGAAGGAGTTGCTGGCGATGCACAATCTGAAAAAACCATAACTCTAGGACTTTTCTCAGCCAAGTTTGAAGAGAGAGAATGCAAAGCTTCGGCATTACTAGTGGAAGTAAATGCTCCATCTTTGTTCACACTCACATCAGGACCTTCAACTCTCTTTTTCTCATACTTTGCCAACCCCTCACCCCATCCCAGACGTGGCTTCTTCTTAGAAGTTGTCTCCTCAGATGGTGCACCAGATGTCGTACAGGCTGCAGCATCCCCTGAAGGAGATTGGACTGGAGTTGCATTTTTCACTGGTAAGTCAGTCTTTCCTTCACTGGAATCTGCACCACCCATGCTCTTAGAGCTGCTTGAATGGCTTAATCCTGAACCCCGTGAAGACAAACTTCCTGAGCGGGTCCACTTAAGCGGCTTCCAATCCAGTGAATTCTCTCTCACACATTTTTGGCCTGTGCCCAATCCATTGACACCACCCATCTTATTATCATGCTGGTCCTTTAATTGAAGATGATCCCATGTGTTTACAAAGTCAGAATGATGATGAGAAGGGTATGTTAGCATATCATCGACTGACCTCTGAAAACAGTTCATGTCATGAAGCCTCCCAGGGGTGGAAGAACCATTGCTTGTATCCCATGAATGGCCTCTCCAATCTCTCTGACTAAAAGAACTTCTATTTTCCCTACTATTCCTGCCATATTTTCCATCTCCACGTGAAACAGGTATCCTGGTGCTCTCATCTTCAAGCATCTTGTCGCTGGACCGAGAAGGCACATAACCATGACCAGATTCTTCAGCAAACAGGTGCCAACTTCCCTGCTTACCATGACCTTCATAAAATATTTAAACAAAAAAGGAAAATCAAAAAAATATTAAGACAAGCAAAGTATATGTTCTCAAAAGAAAATTCAAGATTAAAAGCTCAGAATCCTTAAATCCAAACCCCTAAAAGAATCTCTTATCAAAATCAAAATCCCACAGCAACTGAACACAAAAACCCTCCAGTTCTAGCATCAATCATGATGAAAAATGAAACCCCCCAGATCTTTAAAAAATTTAATATATATGTATATCACATAAAGAAGAACTACTTAGTCTTAGCTCAGAATATCAATCATAGAAAGCAAAGCCTATTTTCAGTCCTAAATCTAATAAACCTACAAACATAAATCAAAAAGTCAAAATAACTAAAAAAAACTTATAATCAGAAAAAAGAATAATAATGACAATAATAATAAGCAGCAATTGAAAAACTAAAACTCACCAGGAGGTCTGCGAAAATCAGCGGATCCCCAACGGGGAAACTCGCGGCTGTGATGAGACGACGAGTAGTAGTCTCTCCATCTGGGCAAGGATCCGCCGCCACTGCCGCCTAGCAAAGACTCAGACGACCTGTCGTTTTGGTGATGGCTGCTGTTGTTATGGTGCTTCCTCTCCTTGAAGAAGTCCTTCCGATCCCAAGGCAGTGGTTCCGGCGGCATGAAATTGAAGTTCCAGCCACTCACATCGGCAGAACAAACAATCCCTCCGCTATTTGCAGTAACCAAACACTCCGATATCTATCAAGACGTCTCTATAAAGCCTCTATAACTCTTCCACGGGTAAAAAAAAAACGCACCGTATTATAAATAACCGTAAAAAATAATGTAGGTTTTCCCAAAGCTGGTAAAAGGCTGGATCAACCGAGAACCTGATAGGGCATCCGTGAACGAACTCTCAACACCGAACTGTCGCAAAGCTAGGGTTTGGAAAAGAGAAAAAAGAGGTTAAAACCTAATTCGACAAAGCTGAAAATCAAGATCGAAAGAGAATCAAAGGCGCCGCACAGAACCGGGCTGAATCTAGTACGGTTTCAAGAGAACAGAAATAGGCAAAAACATAAAAAGAATAAAAAAAATCACCTGACTGAACGCCGCCGAGAAGAAGTAGCTGATACCTAGGGTTTGAAATTTGGAATATCGTCCAAGGATGATAATGATGATGACGACGACGATCTTCTAGGGTTTCGGGGAAGCTCCTTTCTGACGTGTGGTTGAATCCCTGAAGAAGGAAGCTGATTTTCTCGCGGATTTTCTCGGGAAATTTTCCTGTCTACGGTGTTTGGGAGAAAAGAAAGTGAAAACGTTAGCCGATAAGGGACAAAGAGCGCCTTGAGAGAGAAAAAGAAAAATGAAAATGAAAATAAGAGAGAGGTCCATTAAACCATATTTCAATGTCCTTTCGCGTCCGCGATTAAATTACTTTATTGAATTTCTAATACCTACTTGTTTCCTTTCTTCTTTTTTTTCAACTTTTTATTTTCTCTGTTTCGGCCCCGATTGTGCTTATTTTGTGATTTCGGAAATGCCCTCGAGTTAGGCGAGAAATTACGCCCTCTTCTTCTATGACGGATTTGCCCTTGTCAACTTGTCGATTGACAAGGCTTGCGCGTCGGGATATGATGATAGCAATGGCATTGCCTTTTTTTGAATTTGAAGATTTTAATTTGTGTTCAATTGTTTCCGAAACGAGAATGGTTTCCAAATAGGAAATTAAGAGCGAGAAAAAAAGGGTCCACTGCCTCCAATCCCACCCTTATAACAATTTATATTTTAATTGACAACATAAATTCAATTTTTGAATCCAAAAGAAAATAATTCAAATTAGTTGATTCTGAAATTATGAGAAAATAAAGTTCTTAAATCAAAAGTATGTTAGAAACAAAACTTGATTATGTTGATTAAATATAAAGGTGTAGTTTCTCGAACTTCTATGAGTTATTTTTATCATAATATATATAAGAATAAAAATTAGATTTTATCGTAATAATTTTATCATGTGATGTTGGCGTGGATTGTGCATTTTAAGTGAGCATATATTTTTATCCCTATTTCATGGATAATTAGCCCTTCCCTCAATTATATTAGGTCTATAGCACTAAAATATTTGTCACCCCTTTTAATTAATTCTTATTGAGAGAGCTAAATGTCAGAAACTTTCTTCACCAACAACTTAAACACAAAAGAGATTCATATATATGTTTCGGTTAATATTTACAAATATTTACAATTCTCCCCAATGAACACTTGTAAGAACCATGACTTTATTGCATCTGAAGTGCAAATATAAAAGTTAAAATATTGTTAATAGTTAAATTTATAGGGATGAGAGTAATTTTGTTCTTAAAATTTGGTCTAATACCTAATTTTATTTTTATTATTTTATTTTATTTTTTTCCGTTAATTAATTATTATTTAAATTCATAAAAAATGATAAAATAATAACTCAACAAGAAAATTGACACATAAGATATCTCATCATAACCACGTGTCATATAATCACTAGTTATTAATTTAAAAAAATTCCAATTTAGCACTAAAAGAACCCAAGCTCTTCATTTTTCACCATCAAACTCTCTCTTCGAAATAGCCCCCTTAACAAACCACTATAAATTTGACTATGTGAAACCTTTTATAAACCATCGTACACCAAAATAATTGAAGACAATCCACCATTTGACAGTGAAAGAAACTACGAGCAGCCACTATTTATCCACTGCTTCTATTTCTACGGTGAGTAAATCGATTTTAATTTAAAATAGATTATGTAATATGTTAGATTTTTAACACATTGTTAACTACCATATGATTTGTGGGTCTTTATAAAATTATTACAAGGTTGAAAGACTGATTTGTTGATTGGAATGTTTATGATTTTTGAATTTCATTCATGACTTGATAAAAAAATTTGTCTTTAAATTTCTAAGTTGAATTCGATAGATTCATGATTTATTCTAATATTGAACAAAATTTCTAAGTTTTTCTAGGTTAGGTTGAGGTTGTGCAAATTTCTAAAGCATTATAAGTGTTGTTATCAATATTTATTTGTGGTAATATAGTTATCGTATAATGAAAATATTGGGTTTTACGAGTTTTTGGGGTTGCAGTCAATATTTATTTGTAGCTATTTTGCATTTTGTCATAGGCTATTAGTAATTACTATAAAATGATAGTGTTGTTTATGTATCAGTTTAGTGGTGCAATACCATGAATTGTTTTTTTTTTTTTATGTGGTTACTAATAGCATATGATGGTGAAGAATAGTTACTATCACAATGAGAGTGCTAGGGTGGAAAAAATACAAGTATTATGCAGATAATGACTATTGTAGTTTAATTGACTTGAAGAATTATGTGTGTAAGGGGCTATTTGAATGACTACTATTTTCAGGAGACAAGTTTAAAGTCAATACCACCATTCCTCATATAAGGGAACAAATTTAATTGAAAGATGATAGAGGGCTTGTGGAATTGGTGAATTAGTGCTTAAAAAGAAAATGGTATTGCATAGATGTTGATTTTAAAGTGTTGCCACTGATGTCAGTGACTCCTGCATATTATAAATGAGAAAAAATGAAAAATGTTAATGGTGGACCTAGACTAAGTATGAAAAGATAATTATTCTTTAATTTTACTATTGCCACTTCCACTTCAATAGCTAATCTAAACACAAGACACTAAATTAGAAGACCCTTTTCTCTCAAGCATATCCAAAGTCCTACCCACAATGGGATTCTAGTCAATCACACTCCTACCAATGACCAAGAATCTCAAATTTACCAAACTCCCGTTAAATCACTAGTAGCCCAAACACAACAACACCAATAACATAATCTAAGCATCTAAAAAAAGTAACATAGTTTAAACAGCCCAAAAATGCACAACAGTCCAAGAAGTCCACAAATGCCAAACAGCCTTAGCCTAAAAATGCAAAATAACCCAAGCCCAAAAATGCATCAGAGCCCTAGGGTTTTTAATGAAGAAATAATATTGATCAGACAATGACCAATATATATGGTCAAAAATAAAATAAGGATGATGTAGAAGATAATGAGCAAGACGAATGAAATGACCAAGTGAGTGATAATAAAAATGAAGCATCACATCCACTATTAAGCTACCATTCTGATGATAGAGATGGTGCCCTAGTTATAATCAGATGAAGATTCTGCAAACATAGATTTTATTAGTTCATTTGGTATAAATTACTTTCACTGAGGTCACTAAGAAGATGGTAACTTACATATTAGGCAGGAGTTTAAAGAGGTTGACTATTTTAGAAGTACTTTAAAGAACTATTGCATCAGGGAAGGTTTTGAAGTGGTACAACTAAATGATTTACAGAGGTTTATAGGTAAGTGTAAATAACTAAGATGCCTATGGTGTTAGGGTTGATTCTTACATGTCATCCCTGAATGTACATATACTTGTGTATTTATACAAATGTACATTCCCATTAAATCGCTAATACCTATTTATATGGTACCATGTAATGTAACGTTATAGACATTATACTATCTGAAGGAGTTTAAATCTGATCTAAAAGAGTTTAGATAAGGGCCTATAGTTGGTCACGCTGAGAGATATAAATGCTAAATGTTAGTACAACTAAGTGTTAGCTGGTTATAATACTCAGCGAAGATCTAAGAGTTGGAACCTTGTCTGTAACAGGATATAGACTTGGGAAAATACTAATAATTGCATAGCTGCAAGAGTTGTAATCGGGTGCTAGAAAATGCTACTTGCGTAAGTATGTTCTCAAATAATTGTCCCTGGTCTATTTCTACTGATGCCGGTCTGTTAGTTAATACCCTTTATATATAGATCAGTATATGTTGTATCTATAGGATATAAATGGTTGTATTGACATATATGTATCCAGTTAGGACTAGATATAGAACAGACTCACAAGGGCCTCTGATAGATACCCTATATAAGCCATCAACAGAGGGTCCTCTCGAGTTAAATAGTATACATAGTCCTTTGACCTGAGTGCCACGGTAGGCTTGTAAGTGATCCATCATACTTTGGTTCCACACATGTCACAGACCTTTCATGATGTGACCGCTAGGTGTCACTAGGTCTGGTCTGATACTTATGGACTCCAGTGTGTATAGATATGGGATCCGTCAGCTCGCATAGAGAGTTAGATATCCAGATGCTTCGAGATTGTATCTCGAAAAGTCTTGTGGCCACAAGCATTAATCCCGCAAAAATTTTTTCGTCACGGTAGAATAATATGACAAATGAGTTTGCATATATTTTTCAGTGAGATACAAGTCTAGGGATAAGACATGGATGAGCACATGGAGATCTGTCTATATTCCCACACATCCAGGATATCATGACGGAAGGACTATACATATGCGTTGTAACCTTAGCTTGCATGGTTTAACGCGTTGATTTGTATATCTGTGACATGTGTGTGGGGCATTGCTTATGAATTTATGTAATAGTTCCATTTGACGAATCAGGTGTGTACCTAGAGAGTCCCGCCATATGAAGTGTACTCGTTGTGCAATAGGACAGCGTGCCGGATTAAATTGTTTAATGCAGCAATATCCAACACTATTACTGGAATGCGTGCGTGTCTGTATTTAAGTGTTAAATACAACAATTAGTTAATAATTATTATTTACTAATTGTATAATGACACGTAACGTATTGTGAATCCTCGGTTGAATTTATCCAAGGATGAAATTTGGTGGGACCTATTAGAGGGTGGACTTGGTAACTATTTATGAGGGGCAAAATTGTCATTTCTCACATTAATTATTTAATTGTTAAATAATCAAAATATCTCATTATTTTATATTATTATATATTATTTTAATATATAATATTATTTTATTTTGGGTGCCAAATAGTTGACATCTATTTATATTTTTTATTATTATTAATATTATATAATATTATATATATATATATATATATTAGATGTGTGTGTGAGAAGGGTGGCGAATTGTGTGCGACGAGAAATGGAGATGAAGAAATGAAAATGTTTCATTTCTTCCATGAGGCACCGAGATGAAGAAGAAGAAAAAAAAAGGAAAAGAAGAAAAATGAAATTGTTTCATTTTTCTCTTTGGTTCCAAAAGAAGCAATTATGAATTGCTTCATATTTCCATTTCCTTTCCTTTTAGAGAAAAGAAAGAATACACATAACCGACTATTTTATGGGTTTAAGAGTTAAACTCAGTGCTGAAAAATGGGCTGCTATTCTAGCTCGCCAAGCCCACCGAGTTGGTGACTAGAACTAGCAACGAGTTGGTCTCCATGCAGACTTCAAGGATATACGTGAATAACTTTATACATTCAAGTGATTTCTCAACCTTACTAATATATTAATGTGATTAATATATAATTTATTGTGATTATTATATGTTTTAATGCTTCCGCCGCGTTTAATATATATATATGATACGTATTTTAGACAATAAACACAATTGCACATGCATACACCCACGTGTATTAGATTCTCGACAAAAATGGTATCAGAGCCATTTAAGACATATTTGGGTGTTATTTGAGTGAATGGATGCAAAATGCCCAGTGTAAAAGGCGTGTTTCAAGTGTTGAAATGGGTATGCTAAATAGGGAGTACTGGGCGCTACAGCGCCAGAAGGTTGGCACCGCGGCGCTGGGGATTCGACCTCCAAATGCCACAGCGCTGAAGATCTAGGGCCGTGGCACTAGGAATTCTTTCTTCCAACGTTGCGGCACTGGCGAGCCTGTATTGGGAGGCTGAAGGCTCTAGAATTTGCACCCTAACGGTGAAGGATGGGCGCTGCAGCGCTGAGGGATTTACCTCTCAGCACTGGAACTAGGTAATATTGCACTGCGACACTGGGGGTTTGACCTCCTAGCACTACAGCGATACCATCCGGCGTCGCAACAGTGTACTGTTCACTTGAACAGTATCATATGAACAATATTTTTTACTATTTATAGCTACAGTAATTTTGAACAGTGTTTCAAAATTAATTTTGCATGTGTAGAGTTATGAGATATAGTGATAAAAGTTATCAATCTACATTATAAATCGGGGTTTATGAGATATAATGATAAGAGTTATAGGTCTGCATTATAAATCAAGATTAATTTTTTAGTGTTGGTAACCACAATGGGAGCCCTACTAGTGAGAATTAGTTGTGCTTACATAGAAAAATTAATTAATTGAGAATCACCCTCCCAATGAGACGGAGACCAAGCATAGAAACAAAAATCTCTCTTAATCAGATTGAAGAATATTACATTATGAGATAATATTTTATTCTGATCCGTCTTGTCAATACGGTGTTAGACGAGTCATGTTGGTCTTTTTCTAATATTGCTACAGCGTGAGAGACTTAGTCGGTTAGGCTTGGACTATACCGGTTAAACATGAGATGATGAAAATATATGCGAAAGTATTACCCAAAAATTCTACAACGTGAGGGTAGTATTAGTAGCATATATTTGATCATTAATAAGTTAATCTGGAATACACTTACCCAATATTGCTACAGCGTGAGGATAAGGTGTATTTAGGATTAAGTGGTAAGAGTTGCATGAGATGCAATTGATAAATGTTGTCCACCTATTGGGTTTACAAAGGCCAATATTGCTACAGCGTGAGGCCCGAGTAAATTTTAATGGGATCTACTTCCTACTGTATAGTTTAAAAGTGTTTAAACTATCGTATTTTCGTTTGAGAGATTACCAGGATTATGTAAAGCGTGGGTGGGCATTTTAAATTGAAATATGTATAATTGTTATAGCCATGATTTTAAACGTTTATTACCGATTTAATGATCATTCCGCTTACATCTCCCGTTATTTTAGCCTGTCAAGAAATATGGCCACTAAGAACTAGTTGGTGTGTATAATTGATGCAGTTCAACTCAAAGGTACTATGATTACTCTGACCGATGGATGAATCTCAGAAATGTTCTAGATTCAGAAAATCTTGGATTTATTGTTGATCAGAGTTTGCCGTAAGGTATTTCTGATAACACCTCTACTAGGGGATATGAATAAAAGAGGTGTGACCCTCTTTGTTCAGGGTGCTTTATCTTCTACTTCAAGTATATTTGGTGAGACTAGATATGTAAGGAGAAAAAGATGAGGTAAATGCCTAGGATAAATCCTCAGAGGCAACATTTATCCAAAAATCAACAATAGACCAATGTAGATAGAAAGTGTTTCCACTATAATAAGGTTGGGTATTGGAAATCCTATTACCCTAGAAACCTTATAATTGTCAAAAAGACTCCCACAGGTTTATGTTTGATAAACATAGACATTTCTATGATATATGATTTCAGTTTAAGCTGGGTATAAGATACTGTATATCATCTCATATCTGCAATATGTTGCAGGGATTGAGAGATACTAGAATACAACAGATTGTAGAAGTAAGATTAAGAGCAGGAAATAATGATTTTTTGCAGGTCCAATTTGTTGGGCATCTTGACTTACTTTTCATATGCAATACAATAGTTGTATTGCATAATTGGTATAATATCCAAAACATCATTTGATAATTTATGTCTATTTCTGTACTTGACAGTGAATGATATCATATGAATATTATAAATAGTTCCTTATGTTCATGTGATGTGAATAATGTTCTATTAGCTAAATGTCAGTTAATAAATGGATATGATATACAATTAAAAATGTTTGTAGATCGAAATCTTTAAATGATACGAAACTGTGGTATATAAGTATAGGTCATTTAGGCGTGAGACGCTTATCCGTCTGGTGAAGAATGGTTGGATTCTTAATCTAACCATAAAGACTTAACCAGTTTATAAATAATGTATTCACGGAGATGACCAAACATACCAGAATATACATCACATCCCTTCAATTAGATCAAGGTAGTGAGTACATTAACAACAAGTTTTTCGTTTGTTTAAGGAAGAATGAGATTCTCACTCACTATAGTCCTCCAGCTAATCCACAACATAATGATGTTTTGGTAAGAAGGAATCAGACTTTATTAGATTTGGTTCGATTGATAATGAGTGTTACCAATCTATATCTATGAGAATATGCTCCAAATATAGCTGGTTATTAAGTAGAGTTCCATCAGAAGTTGTTCCTTCCATTCCGAATGTGATACAGAAAGGAAGGAAGCCGTATCTTAAATAAGTTAAAACTTGGGGTTGTCTTGCTTATGTAAGAGTTACCCAGCAGAGGATCTTGTTTTGTAATAGTTACCTAGCAAGATAAACTAACACCCAAGAGATACAAGTAATAGGTTCATTGTGTATCTTGTAAATTTAATATGATACTAGTTCTATGATTCAGATAAGCAAAGTGTGTTCGTTTCTCAGTACATCACCATCCTAAAGGAATAGTTTCTCATGAATCGTGGGAATCATAAGAGATTGAACTTAATGAAGTCAATCTAGAAAATCAATGAACTAAGGATGGGAACTCAGGCTTAATTAAGTAATGGCCTTTTAGCACACTCTCCAAATGGGTCGGAAAGGATTTTTAGGTCACCTTTTAGGTATGTTTGTGTTAGGGTTGTGCCTACGTGGCATCCCAATTTTGTATGAATATTTGATATCTATATAGAGTATATTTTATTATATCGCTACTTACCTTTTAATTATATGGTTTAATACTTGTTATGCTATAGACTTTGTTATTTACTAATTGTAAAGTGACAAGTGACACATTGTGGACCCTCAGTTGAGTTTACCCAAGTATGAGATTTTGTGAGACCCACTAAAGGGTATACTTGGTAACTATTTATAAGGGTAAAATGATAATTTCACACTTTAATTATTTAAATATTAAATAATCAAATATCTTTAATATTATACATTATTTTATAATATTTTATTTATAATAATATAATATATATAATGCATGATAGTTGTCATGCATTATATATATAATATTATTATTCTCTTTTTATATTATTATTTTTTGCCACCTATGGCATTTATATTATTATTATATTGTGATATTATTATTTGTTTAATGAAAATAGAGATATAAGTGTGAAGAATTGAAACGAAAATTGTGAGTGAAATTGAAAAACAAAGGAATTGAAAAAGGTAAAAGAAAAAAAAAGGTTATTTTCCTTAACATTTTTCGTTTCTTGCTCTCGGGAAAGAAGAAGCAATTGTTGCTTCCACTTTTCCTTCATCATCAGCATAAGAAAGAAGAAGCAATTGTTGCTTCCATTTTTCCTTCTTCATCAACATAAGAAAGAAGAGCAAATAGAATCGGTTATTATGGATTAAGTGTTAATCCTACGTTAGATTCAGGAGCTGCTGTTCTAGATTATTAAGCCCACCACGTTGATAACTAGAACTGACAACAAGTATAACTTCAGGCAGACTTCAGAGGAATACGTGTAAAACGTTACACGTACTGGTAATTTCTCAATTTTATCATTTATGTATTAATTTAATTAATATATGATTAGTGTGTTAATTGTATGTTTTATAATTCTGTTGCGTTAAAATATGTATTAGATGCGTGTTTTTCAATTAACACACTACTACATGCATACACCTGTACACAGTAGATTCTCTACAGTTTGATGCCTAAAGGTGAACTTAGATTTTTCTTAGTAGAAGAAAATAATCCTTTAACCTATAGGGAGACGATGTTAAACATCGATTCAAACAATAACAAGAAGCCATAAAAACAAAAATTGACTCTATGTATTAGAATCAAGTTTGGGACTTGGTTAAGCTACCCGTGAAAATTATTCTCATTGGTTGTAAAGAGTTTACAAAGAGGTAGTGGGAGCCAGATGGAAGGTAGAGACTTTTTAGGCCTTATATTGGTTCTATAAAGGTAATCCTCAATGATTTGGGATCAACAAAAAGGAAACCTATGAGCCAGTATTGATGCTAAAGTTGATTAGAAAGTTATTGTCTCTTGCAGCATATTATGACTTTGAAGTTTGGCAGATGGATGTAAAGACGGCATTCTTAAATAGATACCTCGAGTAAGAGATATTCATGGAAGAGCCTAAAGGTTTTATGTCCAGCCAGATTTCTGGTCTAGTGTGTAGGCTGAAGAAGTCTATTTATGAGCTTTAACAAGCCTTCTAAAGCTGGAATCGTTATATTGATGAGATAATCAGATTGTCTGGTTTCATCAAAAATGAGAAGGAAGCTTATATGCATGAAAGGTCAGTGGGAGCATGATAGTCTTTTTGATGCTCTATGTTGATGACATACTAGTCATTGGGAATGATGTCAGTATGTTATTATCGATTAAAAGTAACTCGTAAGAATTTCTCTATGAAGCATTTGGGAGAGACTTTCTTTATACTAGGTGTAAAGCTTTATAGAGATAAAGCTAGGAAGAATAGGACTCTCCCAAATTATTTCACATCAATAGCATATTAGAAAGGTATAGTTTTTTTAACTATAAAATAATTAACATATCTTTTGGACCTGGTATTCATCTTTCGATGAAAGTGTCTCTTCAGATAGAAGATGAGAGAGTTAGAGTGTCTAACATACCAGATACATTAGCTTTTCATAAATTGATGTATACTATGACGTATTTGAGACCTCATATCAGTTTGGCTGTAAGAGTTACGAGCTAGTTTCAGTCTGATTTAGGTGACTGCCATTTGATGGTAGTCAAACATATCCTGAGGTACTTTGATGGTACAAAGGATAAGTTTATCAAATATAGAGAAAGTGACTTACAAGTGAGATGTTATACGGAGTCAGACTTCTAGTTTGATTTAGATGATAGAGAATCTATATTTGAGAATGTGCTCATTCTCGTTGGTACTATGTGAGTTAAAATAGCACCTAACTATGATTCACTGCTAATTTATTATGGGCTCAATAGAAAAGACAGTGTGGCTTCGTAGGTTTATCGCTGAGCTTGGAAAAGTTCCAAGACAGATGGATCCTATCCTATAATTTTACGATAAAAACGAGGCCATTGTATAGGCTGAGGTCCTAAGAGGACACCAGTAATTTAATTATTTTGAGAAAAGTCTCAAATGACTAGAGGGATCTTGACTTAAGGAGATGTGATTATTTATAAAAGTGTTCTATAAATAATTTAACGGACCTACTTTCTAATGCAATGACTCAAAAAGTATTTATGAAACACATGGAGTCAATGTCTATGAGATACCATTAGGAATTACACTAGAGCAAATGGGAGATTGTTAGGGTTGGTGCTTATGTGCCATCCATGAATGTACATATACTTGTGTATTTATACAAATGTACATTCCCATTAAATCGCTAATACCTATTTATATGGTACTATGCAATATAATGTTATAGATATTATACAATCTGAAAAAAGTTCAGACCAAATTTAAAAAAGTTTAGATAAGAGCCTACAGTTGACCACACTGAGAGATATAAATGCTAAATATGAGCATAATTATGTGTTAGCTGGTTATAATACTCAGCGAAGATCTAAGAGTTGGAACCTTGTCTGTAATGGAACATAGACCTGGGAATATACTAGTGACTGCATAGTTACAAAAGTTGCAATCGAGTGCTAGGAAATACTAGTTGGGTAAATATGTTCTCAAATAATTATCCATGATCTATTTCTTCTGATGCTGGTCTGTCAGTAGATACCCTTTATATATAGATCAACATATACCGTATCTATAAGGTATAGATGGTTGTTCCTAGTCGACCATGAGCTTTGAGCTTGTATTGACATATATGTATCCAGTTAGGATTGGATATAGGACAGTCTCACAAGGGCCTTCGATAGACATTTAATGTAAGCTGTCAATGGAGGGTCCTCTCGAGTTGAATAGTATACGTAGTCCTTTGACCTGAGTGCCACGGTAGGCTTGTAAGTGATCCATCATACTTTGGTTCCACACATGTCACAGACCTTTTATGGTGTGACCGCTAGGTGTCACTAGGTATGATCCGATGTTTATGGAGTCCGGTGTGTACAGATATGGGATCTGTCAGCTCGCATAGGGAGTTAGATATCCAGATGCTTCGAGATTATATCTCGAGAAGTCTTGTGGCCACAAGCATTA
Organism: Ailanthus altissimus; assembly: GCA_946807835.1. Lineage (NCBI taxonomy): Eukaryota > Viridiplantae > Streptophyta > Magnoliopsida > Sapindales > Simaroubaceae > Ailanthus > Ailanthus altissimus. The sequence goes on from OX327684.1 coordinate 12,941,949, forward strand.
ATCCCGCGAAAGAGTTTCCATCAGGGTAGAATAATATGGCAAATGAGTTTGCATATATTTTTCAGTGAGATACAAGTCTAGGGATAAGACATGGATGAGCACATGGAGATCTGACGGTGATAATCTATATTCCCGCATATCCAGGATATTATGACGGAAGGACTATACGTATGCGTTGTAACCTTAGCTTGCATAGTTCAACGCGCTGATTTGTATATCTGTGACGTGTGTGTGGGGCATTGCTTATGAATTTATGTAATAGTTCCATTTGACGAATTAAGTGTGTACCTAGGGAGTTCCGCCATATGGAGTGTACTCGTTGTGCAATAGGACAGCGTGCCAGATTAAATTGTTTAATCCAGCAATGTCCAACACTATTACTGAAATGCGTGTGTGTCTGTATTTAAGTGTTAAATACAACAATTAGTTAATAATTATTATTTACTAATTGTATAATGACACGTGACGTATTATGAACCATCAGTTGAATTTACCCAAGTGTGGAATTTGGTGGGACCTATTAGAGGGTAGACTTTATAACTATTTATGAGGGGCAAAATTATCATTTCTCACATTAATTATTTAATTGTTAAATAATCAAAATATCTCATTATTTTATATTATTATATATTATTTTAATATATAATATTATTTTATTTTGGGTGCCAAATAGTTGACATCTATTTATATTTTTTATTATTATTAATATTATATAATATTATATATATATATATATATATATTAGATGTGTGTGTGAGAAGGGTGGCGAATTGTGTGTGACTAGAAATGGAGATGAAGAAATGCAATGTTTCATTTCTTCCACGAGGCATCGAGATGAAGAAGAAGAAAAAAAAAAGAAAAAAAAGAAAAATGAAATTGTTTCATTCTTTTCTTTGGGTCCAAAAGAAGCAATTATGAATTGCTTCATATTTCTATTTTCTTTTTTTTTTAGAGAAAAGAAAGAATATACACAATCGGCTATTTTATGGGTTCAAGAGTTAAACCTAGTGTTGAAAAATTGGCTGCTGTTCTAGCTCGTGAAGCTCACCGAGTTGGTGACTAGAACTGGCAACGAGTTGATTTTCATGTGGACTCAAAGGATATACGTGTATAACTTTACACTTTCAGGTGATTTCTCAACCTTACTAATATATTAATGTGATTAATATATAATTTATTGTGTTTATTTTATATTTTAATGCTTCCGCCACGTTTAATATGTATACGATACGTATTTTTGGTAATAAACACAATTGCACATGCATACATCCACGTGTATTAGATCCCCGACATATGGTTCATCTTTCAATCAAGAGTAAAATTTAGGACTTTATTCATAATCTAGTAGTTATAAGAGGAGCACAATTGTTATAGGTTGTCCAATACAAATGAAGTTATTAGTGCTTGAACTACCTCTTATTTTGTTAATGTCCTAAAGAGTAACCCAACAATGCCACCCAAAATAATAGGAGATGAGTTGTAGCAAAGGCTTGGGATGCACTGTAATATGAAAAAAGATTATATAGCTAAAGTTTTTGCACTGGAGGCGAGACTATGAGGATTATAAATCTACATATTAAAGACTTGGAGATTATGTTCAAATGGTAATGGAAAAGAACCATAGTATGCTTGTTAAATAGTAGAATGATGTCATTGTTGGGGATGGTCCAATTAGGTTTACGAGATTTATATTTAGTTTTTCGCTTTAAGAGATAGCTTTATTACTGGTTGTAAAGGGTTTATAGGACTATATAAGTGTTATGTTATATGTACTCAATTTGAATGCGAACGATATGTTTTTTCCATTAGTTGTGTGTGTGGTTGAGATGGAAAATAAAGATTCATGGTGTTGGTTCTTAGAGATCTTTTGGCAGTGGCTGAACATTAGTAATGAACAGTCAGTAACTTTCATGATTGACTAACAAAAGAGAATACTACAAACACTAGCTCTTTATTAGCCTAGATCCCCTACTAGATTTTTTGTCAGACACACCATTGCCAATTTTAAGAAATAATGGCCAGATCATAGATTTAAGCATTTGTTTTATGAGGCATCTAGACAACTAAGAAGTATGTATTCAATAAAGCAATGGATAAAATTAAGATTGCTTATGTGGAAGCCTACAATTACTTAGTAGGTATTGAGCCAAACCAATAGTCTAGACATATATTTCAAACTGAAGTGAAGTGTGATCGTATGACCAATAATATGATAGAGTCATAAAATAGTTAGTTAAATATACATAAAGGCTCAAGTGTTTTATAATTGCTAGAGTTCATAAAGAGGAAAATAATAAAAGAATTGAAAAATAGGCATCAAGTAGCAAAGCCATAGCAAAGAGCACTGCCACAAACTATAAAGAAGGTTGAATGAATTAGAAAGTCAGGGAGGTTTATCAAGATCATAGATGCTACTAGAATAGTGTTTAAGGTTATAGATGGTCATCGTATCTTCAATATTGACTTGGAGAAGAAAACTTGTGAATGTAATGCCTACAAAGTAAGTGGTATCCTCCGTAGGCATGTTCACATTGTCTAAGTTATAGGAAAGAATCTATAGAAGCTTATGTAATTCCTAAGCTTACCACTGAGGATACTTAACAGCATATGGTAGTGTAATTCATCCTCTACCTGATCAGTCAAATTGGTTAACAGTTAAAGACTTATAAATTGAACCACCTTACATTAAGAAGAAGGTTGCCAGGCTTAAAACAAGTTGAAAAAAGCAACTAGAGGATAGGATAGATAGGTGAGAATTGAACAAAATATGTACTATAAGATGTGGAAACTGTTGGCGGATCTTAGGCACGTGTGGGTGTATGCATGTGCAATTATATCTATTACCTAATGCAGCGAAAACGTGTAAATTTTGTAATAAACACAATAAATACAATATATTAATCACATTAATATATTTATAGGATTAGAGAACTCACCATAATGTGTAACGTTATACACGTATTTTCCTGGAGTCCGCATAGAGACTAACTCGTGTGCAATTCTAGTCACCAATACGGTTGGCTTGGTAAGCTAGAATAGCAGCTCTGTATATTGCCTGAGATTAACTCTTAATCCCCAAAATGGCCGGGAGTTTGTTTATATCCTTTTCTCCAAAAGGATAAGAAATGTAGAGTATGAAGCAATTCATAATTGCTCCAATTGGAAGCATAGAGAAAAATGAAATAATTTCATTTTTCCTCTTTTTTTTTTCTTTCTTCTCTTTCTCTCCATTTCTTCTCCCCTTCTCTCTTGGCCGAATTGGCCAAATTCTTCTCTTCTTTCTCTTTCTTTTTCTTTATATATATATAATATAATAAAAATATAATATAATATAATAAATATAATATATAATAATATATTATATAATATAAAAAGAAAGATATTTTGATTTTTTAACTATTAAATAATTAAACTGAGAAATGACCATTTTACCCCTCATAAATAGTTATTAAGTTCACCCCCTAGTGGGTCCCACTAAATTTCACACTTGGGTAAACTCAACTGAGGATTAACAATACGCTATATGTCATAATATAATTAGTAAATAACAATTATTAACTAATTGTTGTATTTAACTAATTACTGAATATTGCTGATTAAACAATTTTAATTTGGCACGCTGCCCTAGTGCACAACGAGTACACTCCATATCACGGGACTCCCGAGGTCCTATGCCTGATTCGTCAAATGGAACTATTCCATGAGTCCGTGAGCAATGCCCTATGCACACGTCACGGATATACAAACCAGTGCGTTCAACCATACAAGCTGAGATTACAACATATACGTATAGTCATTCCATCATGATATCCTGGATGTGTAGGGATATAGATATCATCGTCAAATCCCCAATGCTCATCCATGTCTTATTTCCAGACTTGTATCTCCATGAACAATATGCGCAAATGCCTTTGCCATATTGTTCGAACCTGCCGGAACTCATTCCTGGGATGATTGCTTGCGGCCATAAGACTTTCTGAGATACAGTCTTGAAGCATCTGGATATCAAACTCCATATGGGAGCTGACGAATCCCATATCTGTATGCACCGGACTCTATAAGCATCAGACCATACCCAGCGATACCCAGCGGTCACACCATGAAAAGTCTGTGACATACGTGGAACTAAAGTATGATAGATCACTTACAAGCTTACTATGGCACTCAGGTCAAAGGACCACGTATACTACTCAACTCGAGAGGACCCTCCGTTGACGGCTTACATTAAATGTCTATCGGAAGCCCTTGTGAGTTTGTCCCATATCCAGTCCTAACTGGATACCATATGTCAATATAAGCTCTAAGCTCACAGTCGGTCAGGAACAACCATCTATACCCTATAGGTACGACATATGCTGGTCTATATATAAAGGTATCAACCGACAAACTCATATCGGCAGAAATAGATCATGGATAATTATTCGAGAACATACTTGCGTATCTTGCATTTTCTGGCACCCGATTGCAATTTTTTCAATTATTCAGTTACTAGTATATTCACAGGTCTATGTCCCATTACACACAAGGCTCCGACTCTTGGATCTGCTGAGTATTATAACCAGCTACCACTTAGTTGTGCTAACATTTAGCAATTATATCTCTCAGCGTGGCTAACTATGAGCCCTTATCTAAACTCCTTTAGATCTGATCCGAACTCCTTTAGATCTACAATGTCTGCAACGTTACATGCATAATACCATATAAATAAGTATTAGCGATTTAATGGGAATGTATACTTGTATAAATACATAAGTATATGTACATTCAAGGATGACATGTAAACATCGACCCTAACAGAAACTGTAATCAATTTGACCATAATAAAAGAAGTTGCAAACTCCAATCTTCAACAAGCCAGATAATTGGGTAATTTAATTTATTGTTCATTTTATTTTTTGATTTACCAGGATATAATAATCAATATTTATTTCACAGTGACCACAGTCTTTAGCTAATGCTCTAACAAATTCAAGAACTACATATGCTGAAGCAAGTACTTCAGAGGGTCCACATAACATTTCAAGAAGACATTCAGAGCTCTTAAGAGGAGTTAGACACATTATAATGTTTAGAAGGAGGGACGGGGTAGAAGTAGCACAAATCAATCTTGAAAACATGGGTAATTCATTTTTAATTTTGTTGTTACATTACATTTTTAATCTAATTACAAGGCCCACAACCAATTCCATAAAAAAATCCTAACATGAATAGTACTATAATTGTCAAAGTAGGAGGCCATTGTTTTGTCACTAAATCATTGATTACATGTCTTCTAATATAGGGTTTTTGATCTAGAGCATAAGCATTATAGGTGCTTTCCTTATGCCAAATGTGACTATTTTGATCTTAAAAAATTGCAGTTGCATTGAACTTTTCTGGTCAAGGCTTCCAAAATCTATAAAACTTGTATTTTTTTACGTATGCACCGAAATACAACTTATTTAATTTTTTTTCAGATTCTAATATTTCAATATATGCCCTTTAATTGCATTGACAAATTTTGCTTTGAAATTTTATCATGTGATAATTTATTCGATCAAAGCTGCTTTTAGACCTGATTAATTGTCTGTTGGAGTTGAAGCTTTGCTACATGGTTGTAGATTTTTTATTTTTGTAAACTGATAACTACCAAGTCAGTGTTGTGATCATACGATATTTTGGGATCTAAGATTGCTATTTGATAATTGTTGAGCTGTTTATTTTTTAGGGTTGATAAATATTTTTTGTAATTAGTGCATGTATTAAAGATGTTAACTTCTTGTGATTTCCTTTTGGGTTTTTTCTATTGTTAATAAAGAGCTTTAGCCTATTTATATAATAAAAAAAAATAAAAAATGGCCCTTGTTCATAGCTTAACACAATGGCTATAAACAACTCATAAAAAGGCTAAAATTAAGGGTAGAATCATAATTTTAAACCCTTGGAGATGCAGTAATGTTCACATGTTGGTGAGGCGTTGTTTAAAAGTTAAAAAAATATTTATGATGTGGTAGCCACTTTAAAGATCATAACCAATGTACATAATCATCAAGGGTAAAACTATTATTGTACCGAAATAACTATATATCTATGAACTGAAATGATAATTGATTAACGAAGAGGGACAAAATTAGATAATTCAAAACAACAGGGATAAAATTGGATATTAGGTCAAATTTTAGGGATAAAAATGTCTTTATTCCAAATTTTATATACATTGTATAACATCTTATCTAAAATATTTTTTTATATCAAAAAGAAAATAAATTTAGACAAGGCAACATTATTCATTTGTGATTCGTGATTGTGTAGCCTACATTAGCATTATCTATTTGCTTTTAGGTCTAGGGTTTGAAAATTACATACGTTGAAATGTTACAATGTATAAATTTAAAAATCTTAGAGAATGTCAAAAGCCTTAACAAGGAATTTTAGGTGGAATCTTATATTTTTTAAAATCAATTTTTGAACTTTAAACTCTAAAAAAAATGAGAAATGTCTGTTTAATGTTATTTAAAAAAAAAAGTTAAATTTTGAAATACAAACAAACTTTTCGCTATGTTAATAGGGGCTAAATTGAAAATTATTTCTAATTCGCTAATTTATTTATAAAAAAATATTCTTAACAAAATTTGAAAAAGAAAATTTTTATTTATATAAAAAATAATATATATTTAATAAGAGGTGTTAACCCTAAAATTTAATCAATTTGAGATCAACGAATTGAATTTATTGATGCTAAGAAAATAATTATTTGAGACTAAATAAAATAACAAAGATGCAAAGAACAAGAGTTATAATGGTTTAGCCTAATTTAAGCCCACCCACTTTACCTAGCCTTTAAATCAACTGTTAACTCACTATTAAACAATGTTGGTATAATGAAAATATAGATAAAATAAAAAGAAGAATGAATACACTATCTTCCCTGTCTTTCCCCCAACCTTTTAGAGTATCTCCCCTTACTTTACGAATATCTTCTTATTTATAGGCATTCATTAATTGTTGAGTCGAATTTTAACTAGGGAAAGCTATTTTTCTTTTCCTTTTTGAGTATGTTTATGGATTGCTAAGGATTATCCTTAGGGATATTTTAGATTCCAAGAATCTCATATTTGAGGATAGTCCTTATTTTTAAAGTGATTATTCTTAATCTTTGGTCTTCATTAAAAGTTCTTAGTCTTATGTTCCCCTCCATTTAAGGAAGTGTGATTAGTCTCTATGAGATTGATGTGCCGGTCTACTCATGCTAATCAAAACAAGCGGCCTGCTTGCTCTATGATGCGTTATGAAATACAACATGTTTATACTTTTGAGGTTAATGCTTTGTGAAAACTTGAGTTGCGTTATATCATCCTCTGGATTCTTTTGTAAAATGTCCTAATTATGTTTGAGAGTTATGGGTTGCTTAAGGTTTATAGGCTGAGTTAGCCTCCATAAAAGTGAGCTTTGGGTTAAAATCTAAGGGAGAAACAAAAGTCTCTCAGTTTTTAGTATTAATTTATTGATACTAGAAACTTTGTAATAGTTCTTTAGATCAAAAACATCTCCTCAATTTTTACTCATTGAGTTCCTTGGTAATGGAGTGCTCTTGATATATCTTCTTTGGGCATTATATGACATAAGAATGAGTGTTAATAAAATTAGGGTGCATACATATGGGATTGTGTTCATCATTACAAAACATGCATTATATACTAGAAACTCCAAAAATCTAGTTTCCTAAGCGATAAACACAATAAATTTTTTATATTACCTCATAAATGAAATTACAAGGGTTTAATGAGAATTATCTTAACAAGCCTTTAGAATTTGATGAACCAGAGTCCCACCTTGAAATGTGCTTGTTGTAAATTCTAGCTCCCAACTTGGTGGGCTTGAGAAGTCTAGAATAACAACTTGATTCCAGTAAATGATTCACCACTTGAACCCTAGTTTAACTCTTAAACTAAAAGCGTAACTCCTTAAACTATTTGTTAACTACAAGCTTTAGATGACCTTGGTTCTATTTTAATATTTAAACAACCAAAATCATCATATTATTGCAAGTAATTTGTTTGGCCTTTGTGAAAAGAAAAAGAAGAAATTAAGTGTCGTCTCTTAGCTCTTGAAAATTCCTCCAACACTTTTATGGAACAACACAAAGCTTTTCTCTCTTCTCATTTCTTGAATGGCCGTGTATCACCATTACACAAAAAAGCATAATTACTCTTTTTAATTTGCATCCATTTTTCCTCTAATAATTTAAGCATAATGCCCCTACAAGGCATGGCAACCATTGCCTTGTTATTTCCCTTTGTTTTCATTTCAATTATTTATAATAAACAAATAAAATAAAACACATGGAGTTGAGTAGATGAGGTGGCCAAATTTTGTGATCCAAAATTGTGAAACAATTTCAATTTTTTGGCCCCATAATTCATGGTGTCAAATAGCTTTGCTTATGTTACAATTTTTTACAATAAACAATTGATAAAAGCTAATAATGTAGGTGTGTTGGCCGAATTACACAAAGTGAAGAGGAAATAATTTTTCTTTCTTATATAACACATTTTGGCCCTACTTCTTACTTGCTCATTTGCATTTGTCTTTGATATATTTACATTAAACAAATAAAAGCCTAACAATGTGTGAGTGATGGTTGAATTTCACAAGAAGAAAAGGAAACAATTTTCATTTCTTGTATGTCACATATTGGCCTCACTTGTAAAAATTGGCATGCTTCATTATTTTCAATTGTTTATTTAATCAAATTAAATACAAATGAAACACATGCATAATGAAATAAACAATATTTGTTTGACTTAATTAAAATAATAATATTTAATATTATAATAAATATTATTTTATTCAATAAATAATTTAATGAATATAATAATGATCTTACTTGTCCAACAAGTAAGGTCATTTTGGTAATTTGTAAGTTAAACAATAATTGGCCTACAATGTGTCACATGTCATCATCTTATTGGTCAATAACTATTGTTAACTAATTGATGTACTTAACTCTTGACATGTGCACATCCCAAAAGATACTGAAACAAATGTCCGGTCTACTGGAATTTACTGGATTGAACTATTCAATCAGGTACACTGTCCATGTGCACAACGAATACACTTTATATTACGGGACTCCCTAAATTTACGCCTAATTTGTCTAACGGAACTATTATGTGAGTCCGAGATCGATGCCCTACGCACATTTCACAGATATTACAAATCAGCGCAGTAGACCATACAAGTTGAGCTCATCACGCATACATATAATTCTTCCACCATTTATATCTTGAAAGAGCAGGGATATTGATCATCACTGTCAAATCCCATGCGCTCATCCATGAACTTATCTTCAGACATGTATCTCGATAAACAATATACGCAAACACCATTGCAATATTGTTTAACCCTGTGGGAGACTCTTTTTTTGGGTTTATTGCTTATGGCCATAAGTCTTTCTGAGATACAGTCTCGAAGAATCCTGAGATACAACTCACCCATATGAGCTGACGGATACCATATCTGCATACACCAGACTTCATAAGCATTGGACCATACCCAAGGACACATAGCGGTCAGACCATGAAAGATCTCTGACATATATGGACCCAAAGCATGATGGATCATTCACAAGTCCACGTGGCGCTCAGGTCAAAGGACTACGTACACTACTCAACTCGAGTGGACCAACTATTAACGGCTTCATGGGATGTCTATTGAGGTCCTCATTGAGCTTGTTCGGTATTTAGTCTTCATTAAATACCCGTATGTCATACACTAATCTATAATCAAAGATATGGTTGTAGACTGATCTATAATCAAAGGTTTCACCGACAGACCCGTATCGGTGAATTAGATCAAGAACACTATGTTTGAGAATAGACATGTATAATAACATTTCTTTTAGCACTGGTCTAAACTTCTTTAGGCCAGATCTGAACTCCTTCAAATCATACAATGTCTGTAGCGTAACAAGTATTGTACCATTTAATTAATGAAATTAGCAATTTAATAAAATGTACTGTATAAATATCATAAAATAAAATATTCATACAAAATGGGATAACACGTAAGCACAAATCCTAACAATAAGTGCTTACGTGGTTGTCAAATTATGCGGCTTGGATTTTTTATTTTTGAAATTGGCTCATATATTATTTTCATTTAATGATGAGTGATTCTTTGAAGAAAAGAAATGCATTAATAAGTAGTTAGGAAATAGTTGTGTCCCTTTGCATACCCATTGATGTAGCCAAATCTTAAATCTCGCGAGCCGATTGAACGGTTGAGGCAAAAGAAACTGAAGTATTGTTGCCAATTGAAAAGATGTTTACTCTATGAGAACATGTTAAGTATTAACTATTGAATTTGAAATCAACGACTATAATAGTTTTGATCCCTCTATAAATAAGAGCTATCATTCTATTTTTTTTCATTTTTTTTCCATTTAACCTTTGTAGAAAAAGAACGATGGCTTTGTGTTTTTAAAGGGGAACACTGTAACTCATAGTTTGAGCAACCTATCTTTGAAAGAATCTTCACTTAAATAAGTTTTTTTTCTTCACTTTCTAGTGCCATTGATGTTGTTCTTATTATATTGACTTCACTTTCTAGTGCCATTGATGTTGTTCTTATTATATTGACTTTTGCTTATAATGTCTTTATGAGTTCATAATGCAAATATTGAGTGTTCGACTTAGTAGTTAGCCTGAGTCATCAGTCAATAGGATTTCTCTAATAAATTATATGTTTCCCTCTTATTTAGGTGCATAAATCATGTCCCTTATAGAGGACTCTTATAACATATTTAGTCGTGAACCCGACGATGCCAGTGGACTCAATTACTAAGAGTACCTTAACCTGAGATATAGACAATACAAATATTCAGGAGGTTCAAGGGCCTCCCCTAGTTATTAGGGGACCATCTCGATAGGGGAACCCTATATAATTCTTTGGGGATCTTATTGATTCTAAGTAGACTTCTAGTGAGGTGGTGCCTTAAGAACAATTATATACCTCTGGTTAATCTAGTAAGTCAAAAAAATAGAAAAAGAAACCCACTTTAAAAGTAGGATAGGAGATTCCCTTTGAGTTGAATTTGTGGAGTGTGATGTTTCATGGGTTCATGCATATGCTATGTGTTCATTACAATGAAATTTATGTATCTCACAAATATATATTACGCAGCAGAACTAGAAATCTAATTTCCTCATGTAATAAATACATACTGAAATTTAAGTTTTCATTACACTAATGAGATTGAGAATCACCTTGGAAGCCTTTGGAAGAGGTTTCCAAACTTGAGCTCACCTTAAAGTGTTCTCTTTTACAATTTTAAATTCTAACTTGGTAGGCTTGGAATGCTAGAATAGTAGCTTTTATTTTATGGGATTTTCTAAAACAACTTTTGCTTTGGTTATTTCAATTTTGGGTGAGACAATAGGATTTGGAAGAAAAAAGCAACACTTGCTTTTTCTCATCTTCTCCTCTTCACCAAGAGTAGTTGTTTCTCTCTCTTACAAAAATTTATGAACATAACTTTTTTGTCTACCTTTTACGTAACATAGTCTAACCTTTTTACATAAAGGATAAAAGCCAAAAACTATTTTTTTTTTCTTATTCTTACCAACATGGACAAACACTTTCTCAAGCATTTAACAAAATATCTCTTAAATTTTTTATTATTTTAAGTCATCAAAAGTACACTTGTCACAATCTTAAACAATGTGTTCTTTTCGATAAACAAAATTTATCCAATAATCTTCATTAAGATAATAAGACCATTGTAAAAAGAGACAAGTGTCCAATTATTTATTACAATAAGACCATTGTAAAAAGAGACAACTTATCTAATAAACTTTAATAAAATAATTACGTTCATGATAGTGTCCAACACTTGTCACCATCCTACACTAATGCTTAACCATTAAGCATTTTTAGAATAATCAAGTACAAGACAATTGTCCAACACTTGTGCAAGTACTATTCAAAAGTTTAATCTTTAATTCTTAATGATGCGTCAAATTCTAACAATTAGAATTTGATACATTTCCAATTTAAGAGGTGCCAATAACAAATTCTACTCACCCATAGTCTCTTTTTGATCGAACTCTTCGATCAAGGACGCCATATTTTGAGAAGTCCTAATAACGAGCTCTATCATTAGATCAAACTCTTTGATCGTGAACTGTCCATCTCAAGAAGTCTTAAAATCTAACTCATCTATAATATCCTCAGATCGAACCCTTCGAACAAGGGCGCTACTCCAGTGCTCAACAAGTACATTTCATATTGTAAGACTCTCTAGGTCCATGTCTAATTTTTCATATAGAATTTATCTATATGTCTATGACCAATGCCCCTCCAACACACGTTACGGATATTACAAAGCAGAACGTTGAACCATACAAGTTAAGGTTAAAATATATACGTATAATTCTTCTATCACCTATATCCTTGAAAGAGCAGATACATAGATCTTCACTGTAAAATCTTTATTTGCTCGACCGTGAACTTATTTCAAATTCATATTTCTGTAAATGATATTCGTAAACACTTTTATCATATTGTTATTCCACAGAAAACTCTTTTTCGGGTTTAATTCTTATAGCCATAAGACTTTTTGAAATACAATCTTGGAGCATCAGGATATACAACTCATTCATATGAGTTGACGGATCCTAAATCTATGCACATCAGACTCTTTAAGCATCAAACCATACTCAGCGATACCCAACGGTTAAACCATGAAAGGTATCTAACATATGCTGAGCCAAAGTATAGTGGTTCACTCACAAGCCCACTGTTGCACTCATGTCAAAAGACCATGAATACTACTCAACTAGAGAAGACCTTCTATTAATGACTTTATAGGATGTCTATTAGAGGTCCTTGTGAGTCTGTTCAATACCCAGTCCTAACTGAATACCCGCATGCCTATACGAGCTTCTATTAAGCTCATGGCCTGCTAAGACTAACCATTTGGACCATTTTGATATAGACATACACTGATCTAAATAAAACATTTTACCGATTTACCCATATCTGCAAAATAGATCAAGAACGAGGAGTTCGAGAACTTACTGTATAATGACATTTTCTAGTACTACTTGTAACTATGTCATTACTAATATATTTTCAGGCCATTGTCCTATTTTAGACAAAGTTTTTAACTCTTGGAATTTGCTAACTCCTATAACCCACTAACTCTAAGCATTTATAACTCTTAGCATCGCTAACTCTTAGCGCCGACCTAAACTCCTTTAGATCAAATTTAAACTCTTTTAGAATATACACTGTCTAAAATGTTACAAGCATCTTACTCTTTAATAAATATAATAAGCGATTTAATAAAATATCAATTGTATAAGTGTTACAAAATAAATATTCATACAAAATGGGATGACACATAAGCATAAATTCCAACAGGATTGCTCTTTTATATCCTTTACATGTCTTAAGAATGACATCTTGTGGCCTTGAGAGAGATATATGAGATACCCACCTCTACCACTCTTAGGTCCCTCAAGAGGGTGATTATATGAGTAGGTCCCCGTGTGGGAGGTGACTTTGATTTTAGACTTTTTCAGTTTATGCTTGAGGTTACCCCTTCAGTCTTACTTTGTGTACTTGCTCACACATTTAAATCTTGCACCCTATCAACTCGGTTTGAATTCATAGAGGGTATTATCTAGTCTGAGAGTAATGTGGACAAAGGATGGATATAATAATCCCATTCTCACCTTTGCAGAATTTCAATAATTATATTAGTGCAAAGCTAATGCAAATAACCAGAAAATGTTTTACTACTTCTCTACTTATAACAGTGAAAAGAAACACTCCCATATTCAAGACTTTCCATCCAATAACCATAATTGAACAAATTTTACGATTTTTGTTGGCAGGGAGTAGAGCCATGAGTGTGTAGGAATATTTGGCCCTTTTTTTTATCCTTAGTTTTTCGTTATCCCTTCACCGTGTTTTGTGCTCTCTAATGTGGATTTTAGGATAATATTTTTAATTCTGTTTATGATGAAGAAACTTTTTGGACTTGAAAGCCCAAGCTATCTTTAAAAGAGGAAGATCAATTTAAGTAATCTAGGAAGCATGGGGAATTTATAAAAGAGCTTTCTTTTAAAGATAGCTTGGAACACACAGGCTTGATCACCAAATCGTCCAAGTTGCCGAAACAGATAAGAGGAGAAATAAATACTCTATTTTACTTTATGCATTAGTCTATTAATCTCTTTTATACTCTGATCTTTATTTAGCTTTTCTTTTTTGGCAAAAGTGGATCCTGGTAATAGCAATTGATAGCACCCCCACATTTTTTAGACTATTGGCCTAAACAAAAGAACAAAGAGGCTTTTTCAAGTTCTTGATTTGGGTGAAAGGGGTGGTTCAAGCAATGAACCCATGGGCAATAGTTCAAGGTGCTCATCTTCTAATGGGAGGGAAAGATCTACTGATCCTTTGGTGCCTCTTCCAAAGATCTTGGTGGATCTGCAGGACCATCCGTCCATGCATTATGTCACGCCTCAAGTATTTTCAAGCAATTCTTTGAACACTTGGTAAGCAATAAAACCTCGTAGAGGCTATATGGGCTGCTGAAGTGGTTCACGGGCCAGAGCTTCTAGAAGACCCGCTGATATTGGTGAAGATCTGGGCCAAGCCTGCGAGTTATTAGGGTTGTTAACCCCTATTTGGAAATAGAATATTCTATAGCATATCTGATGACGTCGAGGAATATTCTGTGGTATATTATTCCATCTTGTATGTACACTGTTGAATCATTTAGATCTCAGTTGTCGATCATATAGAGCTATTAATATATAAGTAGGAGACCTTCAGTTGTACAAAACACAACGCAATCTTATAGCTTGTATTTTCTTCAGCAATATAGAGAGTTTTTTCTCAAACACCTTGTAAGTGTGTTTCTTCTTTTCTTTGTATGGTTTTTTAGGTTGCTTAATGCATAACTCGTCTAAAGCCACACGGTTCTTAAAAGGTCTGTGACATTTGATATCAAAGCAAGTTCAAAGAGGATGGGGAAAGATACTACAATATCGTCGCAATTGACTGAAAAGAGGGGTATGGAACCCAAAGTTAAGAGGCACGACAGTGTACCTCGAGACAAGTCTGTTGATCTAGGCCATGAGTTGGGGAACATGGTAAAAATGCTCAGTCGAACTGTGAGAAAGGCAACGGATCATCTCAGAGAGTTGAAGCAGTAAGCAGAGAAGCTCGAGGTGGGACTCGACACTCAAAGGGACGAGCTGCACTCCCTCATTGACATATCCATCGAGAGTTATGCTGATCGGCAACATGACTGGATCAAGGCTTTTCAAGAGAAGGTATACACCACTATGGACAAAGTTCAAGCCCAAGTAGATGAGCTATATAGAAAGTTTGATACAATCAAGGAGGATGTGGTATTATACAAGCAAATGGGGCTATTATTGCACAATGACGCCAAGTGTTGAGGCTCCTAAACCAAAGGAGTTCAGCGGCAAGCAGAACGCCAAGGAGCTCAATAATTACTTTTGATAAATGGAAAGATACTATGATGCCATGGGTGTGCGGGACAAAGATAAGGTAAATACCACAACTTTATATCTTTTCGATCATACAATTCGGTGGCACAAGAAAAGTGGGGAGATACGTAAGGTATTCGTACAATTAACACTTGGACAGAATTACAACGGGAGCTGAAGCACCAGTTCTATGTATAGCGTACGACGTTTGAAAGTGGTTAAATGAATTAAAGCAAACTAAGTCTATCAACGAGTACATGGTGGAGTACTCCCTCATAATGCTAAAAATCCCCACATGAGCGAAGAGGACTTATTGTTCAATTTCTTAGATGGGTTGCAAATATGGGCATCTAATGAATTAAAGTGGCGTTGGGTGACGAGAATATCCGACGCTCTTACATTGACAAAAACGCTCATGGATTACCGCAAGGGGGACTCAAGAAATTCTAAGAATTTGAGACCCCAATCACAGCAAAGGTGGGGGCGCCAAAGAGTTTCATTCTCCAGAGGATGAGGAGAAAAGTAAGCCGCCCAAGTAGGAAAAGCAGAAGCGTAACGGCCATAGAGGAAATGGATCAAAGACAAACTGTTTCCTTTTCGATCAAGATCATTGGGTCAAGGACTGTCCGAAGAAGAAGGCTCTCAATGTCATGTGTCACGGACTGATTTCTCAAACCCGCGTGGCCTAAGACACTCTTCAAGTGCTAAGCAGCCTACAAGGTCCAATAAACCAAAGAAAGAAATGAAGAAAAAGCACACCAAGTGTTTGAGAGAATGCTCTCGTATTTTATTACTAAAGAGAGATTACAAAGCTATAGAATTACGAGCTTGAATATTTCTACAATTTAGAGGATGGTTTCTCAAATAAGAGCTCCATCTATTTATAGCTAAAGCTATATATAATGGATGGCTAGGATTTACTCTAATCCAATGGTCCACATCTAAAGTGGAGAATATCCAAAGGAATATTCTAAAGATGCTACCTACCACAAGAATATCTCAAGGAATATGCTATTTCTAGAATATTCTCCCACCTACCACATATATGTGGCTTTAACCCAAGTCAATTAGGCCTTCTAGAAACTCTAGCCCATATAACACACAATTGGCTAAATACCCTCTTGGTGGTCTTGTCATGCACTAAATGTTCAAGTAAATGCTTGAGCATATTTAAGGCATGACATTCTCCCCCACCAAATTCACGCTCGCGTCTTCACTGGAACTTGCGCACCCTGTTCTTCAAACTCTGGCTGTGCGCTCTTATGTTCCAAGCGTGCTCTCCCATCGGACAACCCTTTCCACTTAATAAAGTACTTAAGGCTCATCCTAAGTTTCTCACATTTGCCATGGCATGTGTGATAAGGCGTAATTGTATAAACTATTTTATCTTCCTAACTTGATATTTGTTCAAATTATCTCAATAATTGGGCTATTTATGCATATTAATGTTGTTTTATAGGTTGAAGCATTATCGGAGCAAAAATACCGGAAAACGGACGCAAATTGGAGCATTAGAAATAAAAATACGAATGGAGGCACTGTTTGCTACAGTGGCACTGTTGCTACAGTACCACTGTTGCTACAGTACCACTGTTTGCTACAATGCAGCGCCGTAGCACTGGATTTCAGCGCCGCGGCGCCGATTGCAGAAAGTGAGCGCCGCAGCGCCAAATCGCAGCGCTGCGGCGCCGGGACCTGGACAACAAATTGTGACAGGTTCCTGAAAATCAGGAAACCCAAAAGCAACCCAAAATGCGCCCTAATTCCGTGCTCTTACCTATTTATTTGCTCAAAACTTACATTTTGAGAGAGGACTCCAGCTGGGACAGCAGCTGGAAACACAAAGAAACACCTAACTTCTAAGTTTGAAGAAATCAAAGAGGAGGGAAGCAAGCTTCAACAACAAAGGCATTTAACAGGGATGTCTTCTTTGCTTTGATTCTTTACTTGTTGTAAGATGTTTAGTTTACATGTATTGATGGAATTAGCTTCAAGATTGTGTAGTTTAATGATGAGCTAATTTCGTTCATCTAGGATTAAATCCTTGAACTCATTATGTGATTGATTTTAGTTCTCTCTTTTATGGTATTAATTCAGCTTTTGATATATTCATTGTGCTTGTGCTTAATGCTATTTGATTACTTGACCAGTGGTTAAATTGATCTAGAAATGCTTAAATAAACTTGAAAAAGGCATTTAGGTATTTAGTCTTAAGCATATTGATGCATGATCATAGTGTAGTACACTTGAGTTTCATATGAGATAGACATATACTCATAAGGCATGTATGGCTCATAAAACTTGTGCTTAATGAATTTTGTTCAATTTATTTATCATAGACATATAGATATTTGATTGGATGGAATAGATTCACTTGACCTGCAAAAGAGGCTTGTGATGTGTTGAGTGTTTTGGTCAATATATCAAGTTGAGAACCAATAAACATCAAAGAGATTCTGCTGAATTTATTTGCATAATGGGGGATAGTTTGTAATCCTAGGATTTCTCATATTGAATTTAACTTGTTGGTAATTTAGTTTATCACTTAGCATAATTAAGTTGTTCTTTTACTTGAGTAGTTTAATATCATACATTAAATCATTTTCTGGATAATAGTAGAAAGACACCATTTCAGTACTTAAACTAGAAAAGATAAATCATTCTCTGTGGGATCGACACTTTTCTCATCATATATTACTTGTTGCGACAACGTGCACTTGCGCTAATTTGTGTTATAGAAAACACACAACAAGTTTTTGGCGCCGTTGCCGGGGAATGAATTTTTTTTTTATTTTAATACTGATACAAATCTTTTCTCCTGTTAATTCAGATTTCTGTTTTTGTTTGTAGAAATTTCAGGTGTGTATGAGACGTTCCAAGAACGTTGATCTAGCATACTTTGATCCTGAAATTGAGAGGACACTAAGAAGATTACGACGAGACCAGAACCAAGTGACTAGCATGGAAGAGCAAAACCAGAATGTTTGTGCAGAGCCAAGAGCCTTAAGAGACTATGCAGTTCCTTGGGTGAATGGCATACACTCGAGCATTCGCAGGCCAAATATCAATGCTAACAATTTTGAAATCAAGCCGGGGACTATTCGAATGCTTAAAGAATCAGTGCAGTTCAGCGGCTTCCCGAATGATGATCCCAACGAGCATATCACAAATTTCTTGGAAATTTGTGACACATTCAAATACAATGGCGTGTCAGATGATGCCATAAGACTCAGGTTATTTCCATTCTCCTTGAGGGACAAAGCAAAAAGTTGGTTAATATCATCACCATCCGGTTCAATAACAACATGGGATGATTTGGCACAAAAGTTCTTAGCCAAGTTCTTCCCACCGTCCAAAACTGCAAAGATGCGTAATGATATTACCTCTTTTGTACAACATGAGTCAGAATCATTGTATGAATCATGGGAGAGATTTAAGGATATGCTGAGAAAGTGTCCACATCATGGAGTTCCCAAATGGTTGTTGGTGCAAACATTTTATAATGGATTTGTGGGACATTTAAGAATGATTGTAGATGCAGCAGCTGGAGGGGCGTTAATGAGAAAGTCCACAGATGTGGCATATGACTTGTTGGAAGAAATAGCCTTCAACAACTACCAATGGCCATCAGAAAGAGTGAATCCAAGAAAAGTTGCTGGTGTGCATGAAATTGATGCACTCACTTCCTTGACATCACAAGTTAGTTTGTTGGCTAAGAAGATGGATACACTTGGAGTCAATGCAGTAAAAAGCCAACCACCAACTTGTGATTTTTGTGGAGATAATCACCAAAATGGTCTATGCATGGAGACAGCACAATATGTAGGGAGTTACAATCAGCAGCAGCATAATCCCAACTCGAATTTTTACAATTTAGGGTGGAGGAATCATCCAAATTTTTCTTGGAATGATAATAACCAAGGGCAATCCTCAAAATCCATGAGTCCACCCAGATTTCAAATGCAGCAGCAGCAGTAACAATTTCAGCAAGAAAAGAAACCTGGTGTTGAGGAATTGTTAATTCAATACATAAGGCAAACTGACCAACTTTTGCAAAGCCAATCAGCATCTCTTCGCACCTTAGAAAACCAAGTTGGTCAATTAACTTCTGCAATGAACAACCGCCCTCAAGGGTCGTTACCGAGTAACACGGAAGTTAATCCAAAAGGTGACAAAGAGCAATGCAAATCAATAACGTTGAGAAGCGGTAAAGAATTGCAAAATATTGTGGGAAGACCTAAATCATCAGCAAATGCAGAAAGTTCTGCAGATACAGAAAATTCTGCAGATGCAGTAAATGCAGAAAATGCAGAAAATTCTGCAAATGCAGCAAATGCAGAAAATGCAGAAAATTCTGCAGATGCAGAAAGTGCAGAAAATTCTGCAAAGGGGAATGAAAAACAAGAAGATGGTGCAGCAAAAGAAAAGGTTATACAGAAAGAGAAGGTGCAGCCTTATAGACCACCACCATTTCCTCAGCGACTACAGAAGCAAAAGAAAGAGAAGCAGTTTACAAAGTTTCTGGAAATTTTTAAGAAGCTGCACATTAACATACCATTTGCAGATGCATTAGAGCAAATGCCTAGCTATGTTAAATTCATGAAGGACATTCTTTCAAGGAAAAAAAAGCTGGACGAGTATGAAACTGTAGCGTTGACAGAAGAATGCAGTGCAATATTGCAGAAAAAATTGCCTCCAAAGCTCAAGGATCCAGGAAGTTTTACCATTCCTTGCACAATTGGAAACCGGTATTTTGGTAAAGCTTTATGTGATCTAGGGGCCAGCATAAATTTGATGCCTTTATCTATCTACAACCAGCTAGGATTGGGGGAAGCCAAGCCTACGAATGTCACTTTACAACTTGCAGATCGTTCACTCACATATCCTAAAGGTGTGATTGAAGATGTGTTAGTTAAGGTAGATAAATTTATATTCCCAGCTGACTTTATTGTGTTGGATATGGAAGAGGATCTTGAAATTCCAATCATTTTGGGAAGACCTTTCTTAGCTACCGGTAGAACCTTGATTGATGTCCAAAAAGGAGAACTTACTATGAGAGTGCAAGATGAAGAGGTGACGTTTAATGTGTTCAAAGCCATGGAATTTCCTAAGGAAGCAGATGAATGTTACTGCATCAGCACAATTGACAGAGATATTCAAAGGATATTCAACAGCCATTATGGCCAAGACTCTCTAGAAAATGCAGTCAAGGGTTACCTTAATCTACAGATTTCCAAGGATTATTCCCATTGTTTCCAAATGGACATGGTAATTCCGGATGAAACACAATTACCTCAGAGGCTAAAAGTGATAGAAGCCATTCAACATCAAGGTCATAAAAAGGCATCATGGTACAGATTGATAACCAAGAAGAGGCAAAGTACTTTCACAAAGAAAACAGCGAAAATAGGCTATTGGAGTTCAATCTTCCAGTCTAAGATTAAAGTCTTTCTGGGAAGGCTCAAAGCAAAAAGGTCAGAGATGCCACTTCAAGATTTTCTTATGGAGTTGTGGAAGTCGAAGAAAAAGAATGTTAACACCCGAAGACATCGACTTAAGTTCCATAAGGGAGATGCCTCAGATATGCAGTTTGATCCTCATTGAGTCAAAAAGGATAACGTCTAGCCAGAGACGAAAAACCAGGCGCTGTTTGGGAGGCAACCCAAGGTAAATATGTGTTGCATTAGTATTGGCATTGCCAAGTCTCTTGGCAATAAACCTTGGCCCCTTATCCCCATGATCAAGGCCCTTGTGAAGTAGACGTGCTGACTTGCGTTGTGGTGGAAGTATCGTCTCCATCACTAAGTCTCCTGCACAATGCTTGACACGCCGCTGCTTGTCTTCGACCCACTCCTTGTGCGGTAAATGCACATTATATGACACCTTGGATTTTTGGATGACACCCATATCCAACAACTCCTTGAGCTGCCCCTGCAACTCTCCCATCTCCGATGGAGGCATCGGTACCATAGTTGAAAGCGTAATCTCAAGCTCCAACTTACCCTCAATTACCCCTCTTGAAGGCGGTTCTTTCGATATGGCAGTAGGCTTAACCCCATTGTGCTCCCCGAGCACTTCTGCAATGTCCTTCGGTATTTTATCCTCACCCTCTTTTGCCACATCATCCATCCCCGTTGTCGTGGCTAGAAGTAATTCTCCCTTGAGCTCAGCATCTAACCTTAGTTGCATTGCGAAAAGGACTTTGCCATTTGACTTGGATCGCCCACCCATGGGCTTGTCTACCGTCGGTATCATTCGAGGTCTTCCCTTCAAAATACCCATGTAGTTGTGTTGAGGAAGTAGCACCACATTGTACTGCCATAAGAACTTCATACCTATTACCACATCAAAATCATCGAGAGGTGCTACCGAAAAATTTACTTCACTGTGCCATTTGCCTATATGGATTTCAGCTCCACGAACCACCCCATCCAGTGGCTTGGCTCTTGCATTCATGGACTTGAGGTATCCTTCTCATTTCTCTACATAAAGGCCCAAGCGTTCCGCTTTCGCACGCTTAATAAAGTTGTGCGTAGCCCCCGTATCAACCAACACTTGAGTCTTGATGCAATTGATATAGGCTTCAATGTACATGAGCGTTGTCCCCATTGGCATGTCTACACGCCGCTTGGCTTTGAGGGAATGGAACAGCTGTATATAACCCATACAGCTCTATTCGCCCTCTTCTTGTGCCTTGTACATTGCATTGAAAGCTTCTTTTTTGGACAGTCCTTCACCCAATGATCCCCGTCGCAAAGGAAACAGTTCAATTTTGGACCATTACCCTTATGGCCATTGCGTTTCTGCTCATTCCACTTAAGTTTGCCTTTCTCCTCCTGCTCTCCGGAGGTCAGAACTCATTGCCTTCCCCACCCTTGCTGTGATTGGGTTTAAAATTCTTGGACTTACCCGATTCTCCCTTGCGGTAATCCATGAGCGTCTCTGCCATTGTAAGGGCGTCAGATATATTCTGCACTCCACGCCGCTTCAACTCATTGGCAGCCCATGTTTGCAACTCGTCCAGGAAATTGAACAACAAGTTCTCTTCACTCATGTTGCAGATTTGCAACATTAACAAAGAGTACTCCTCCACGTACTCCTTGATGGACTTCGTTTGTTTCAACTTTTTCAACCGCTTGCGAACGTCGTGTGCCATATTCTCCGGATAGAATTGACGTTTTAACACCCGTTACAATTCTTCCCATGTTTTTATAGTGCAGGTACCCTTGCGAATCTCCTCGCTTTTCCTACGCCACCACAGAATTGCATGATCCGAAAGGTATAAAGTTGCGGTACTTACCTTGTGTTCATCTCGCACGCCTATAGCGTTAAAATACCTCTCCATTTGCCAAAAGAAGTTGTCAAGCTCCTTGACGTCCCGTCTGCCGCTAAACTCCTTCGATTTATGGGCTTTGACCCTTGGTACAGCCACCACACTTTGAGTAGCTATGCCATTAGCGACTGCTCGCTTGCACAGCACTATGTCCTTCTTGCCATCTTCAAACCTTTTATGCAGCTCCTCTACTTGGGCTTTAACCTTGTCCATGGTATTGTAGACCTTATCCTAAAAATCCTTGATCCAGTCTCGTTGCTTGTCAGCATGCTCTTCAATGGAGCTTTCGATGAGGGAGTGTGGCTCGTCCCTTGAGTATCGAGGCTTACCTCAAGATTCTCGACTCGCTCTTCTAACTCCCCAATGAGATATGTTGCCTTACTCACAACACCACCAAGCTTCATAACCATGTCCCCTAGTTCATAGTTCGGATCAACGAACTTTTCTGGCGAAACACTCTTATGTCTCTTAGCTTTGGGGTCTCTACCATTCCTTTCAGTAATCTTGGATGATCCAGTAACTTCATTCACCATCTTCTTTGAACCCACTCTGATACCACTTATCACAGACTGATTTCTCAAACCTGCGTGGCCTTAGAGACACTCTTCAAGTGCTAAGCAGCCTACAAGATCCAATAAACCAAAGAAAGAGATGAAGAAGAAGCACACCAAGTGTTTAAAAGAATGCTCTCGTATGTTATTACTAAAGGGAGATTACAAAGCTATAAAATTACAAGCTTGAGTATTTCTACAATTTGGAGGATGGTTTCTCAAATAAGAGCTCCATCTATTTATAGCTAAAGCTATATACAATGGACGACTAGGATTTACTCTAATCCAATGGTCCACATCTAAAGTGGTGAATATCCAAAGGAATATTCCAAAGATGCTACCTACCACAATAATATCTTAAGGAATATGTCATTTATAGAATATTCTCCCACCTACCACATATATGTGGCTTTAACCCAAGTCAATTAGGCCTTCTAGAAACTCTAGCCCATATAACACACAATAGGCTAAATACTCTTTTGGTGGTCTTGTCATGTGCCAAATGTTCGAGTAATTGCTTGAGAATATTTGGGGCGTGACACATGGTTACGGCATACGAGGCTTATGAGCAGGGCCAAATTTATAGTTGAGGAAGTGACACCACGTCGTATTACCTCAAGAACTCCATACCTAACACCACATCAAAATCATCAAGAGGTGCTACAAAGAAATTTACCTTGCTGTGCCATTTCCCTCGGATATAGACCCCTCGAACGACCTCATCCAATGGTTTAGTTGTAATATTTACTGATTTAAGGAATCCCTCATCTTTCTCCACGTAAAGTCACAAGCGCCTCATCTCTACACGCTTAATGAAGTTTTACGTCACACCCGTATTTATTAGCATTTGAATCTTTATACAGTTGATGTAAGCTTCAACATACATGAACGTCTTTTCTATAAATTCAACATACGTATCATATACAAATTATACGGGTAGAATAGTGTAAATTAAACAATAAAGACAATAAATAAATATATTAATCACATTAATATATTAACAGCGTAGAGAACTCACCTCAACGTGTAACGTTATACACGTATTTTCTCAAAGTTCACATGGAGACAAACTCGTGGGTAGTTCTAGTCACCAACATGGTGGACTTGGTGAACTAGAACAGCAGCCCTATAGCCAGCACAGGATTAACTCTTAATCTCCAAAATGGCCGGGTATGTGTTTTTATCTTTTTCTCTAAAATGATAAGAAATAGAGAATTTAAAGTAATTTACCATAATTTCAATTGGAACAATAGAAAAAAAATGAAACAATTTCATTTTTTCATTTTTTTTTTCTTCTTCCTTCGGCCATTTCTTCTTGTTTTTCTCTTCTCCATTTCTCTCCACCTCTCAGCAAAACACAAAACACACATATTTACACTTTTTCAAATTCACACAATCTCATATATATATATATATATATATAATAAAATATAATAATATATTATAATAATAATAAAATAATCATAATGGGTGCCAACTATTTGGCACCCAAATAAAATATTAACATATATAATATCATATAATAAAATATCATATCATATAATAAAATATAATATAATAATATATTATAATGAGAGATATTTTGATTATTTAACTATTAAATAATCAAAGTGTGAAATGATCATTTTGCTCTTTGTGAATAGTTACCAGGTCTACCCCTAGTGGGTCCCACCAAATTTCACACTTGGGTAAACTCAACCGAAGGTCTACAATGCACCACGTGTCATTATACAATTAGTAAATAATAATTATTGACTAATTGTTGTATTTAACACTTAAATATTGACACGCACACATTCTTGTAGTATTGCTGGATTAAACAATTTAATTTGGCATGCTACCATAGTGCACAACAAGTACACTCCATATTGCACGACTCCTAGGTACTGCGCCCGATTCGTCAAATGGAACTATTCTATGAGTCCATGAGCAATGCCCCATGCATACGTCACGGATATTATAAATTAGCACGTTGAACCATCTAAGTTGAGGTTACAACACATACGTATAGTTCTTTCGTCATGATATCCAGGATGTCCGGGGATATAGATTATCACCATCAAATATCCTAGTACTCATCTATGTCTTATCTCTAGACTTGTATCTCATTGAATAATATGTGTAAACTCATTTACTATATTGTTCCATCCCGACGAAACTCTTTCCCGGGATTAATGCTTGTGGCTACAAGATTTTTCGAGATACAGTCTCGAAGCATCTGGATATCAAACTCCTTATGCGAGCTGACAGATCAAATATCTGTACACACCAAACTCTATAAGCATCGGACCATACCCAGTGACACCTAGCGGTTACACCATGAAAGGTCTGTGACATGCGTGGAACCAAAGTATGGTGGATCACTTACAAGCCCACCATGGCACTCAAGTTAAAGGACCACGTATGCTACTCAACTCGAGAGGACCCTCCATTGATGGCTTACATAGGGTGTCTATCAGAAGCTTTCGTAAGTCTGTCCCATATCCAGTCCTAACTAGATACCCATATGTCAATACGAGCTCCAAGCTCAGGGTCAGCTAAGAATGACCATTTATACCTTATAGGTACGACATATGCTGATTTATATATAAAGGTATCCATCGACAGAACCACATCGACAGAAATAGATCAGGGATAATAATTTAAGAACATACTTGTGTAACTAGTATTTCCTGTTACCCGATTACAACTCTTGTAACTATGCAGTTACTGGTATATTCCCAGGTCTATGTCCCATTACAGACAAGGCTCAAACTCTTGAATTTGTTGAATATTATAACCAATTAACACTTAGCTGTGCTAACATTTATCATTTATATCTCTTAGCGTGGCTAACTGTAGGCCCTTATCTAAACTCCTTTAGATCTGATCTGAACTCTTTCAAATCATACGATGTTTGTAACGTTTCATTGTATAGTACCATATAAAGGGGTAGTAGTGATTTAATAGGAATGTACACTTGTATAAATACACAAGTATATGTACATTGAGGGATGACATACAAGCACCGACCCTAACAATCTTCCACTTGCTCTAGTGTCATTCCTGATAGTATCTCATACACATCGACTCTAAGTGTTTCATAAATACTATTAGTGTCATGGCATTAGAATGTGGGTCTGCTAAATTATTTATAAAGCACTTCTACAAATAATCACATTTCTTTAAGCCAAGATCCCTTTAGTCACATGAGACTCCTCTCAACATGATTAGAGTACTGGTGTCCTCTTGGTACATCGGCTTGTACAATGGCCTAGTTTTGTCACAAAACTATAGGATATGATCCATCTGTCTTGGAACTTTTCTAAGGCCAGCGATAAACCTATGAATCTTTACTGTCGCTTCCGCTGCGCCAATCTAAATAAGCAGTGAATCCCAGTTTGGTGTAATTCCAACTCCTCTAATACTAATAAGAATTAACACATTCTTAGATGTAGACTCTCTATCATCTAAGTTAAACTAGAAGTCTGACTCCGTGTGTCTTCTCATTTGTAAGTCATTTTCTCCATATTTGAGAAACCTATCCTTTGTACCCTTAAGGTACCTTAGGATATGTTTGACTACCATCAAATGGTGGTCATCTAAATCAGACTAAAATTGGCTTGTAACTCTTACAGCCAAACTGATCTCAGGTCTCAATCACATCACAGCATACATCAAACTCTGAATAGTTGATATATCTAGTGTGTTAGTGTTGGGTGTTGATTATTCTAGGGTGCTTGCATGTGGGATGTATTCATCATACAAAAATATACATATCTCATACATATATGTGCACAGCGAAAGATTAAAATTAATATAATGAACACATGTAATACATATTTATCAAATGAAAAACGAGATTGAGAAATATAACCCATGAAGCCTTTAGATTAATTTGCTTGAAGTCCACCATGAAATAAAATTTTGATCAATCCTAGCAATCAACAAGGGTGGGTTTGATTGTCTAAAATGGCAGTATGTTAATTCAGCATTTAGTTTAACTCTTAAACTTGATTCAAAGTTAAACTCTTTAACTTAGTTAAATTTATTTTTCCTTTATTCAACTCTTGAATAAAAATAAATTTAATTCATGTTTTAATGGCTAAATTAATTGAAAAAGATGATGAATAGAAATGATTTCAACTCTTGAAACATTTAAATTTTCGTTCTCCATTTCTCTCTTAATTTTCTGGCCAACCAAAAATAACTTAACCTTATTAGATTAACTTTTAATCTAATTAAATTAATTTATTTTATCTTATGTTCAACTCTTGAACAATTAAAACAAATTTATTTTAGTTATTACAATTAGTAACCATTTATTTATTTGTTTTGTTGTTCTAATACTTAAAACACAAAACAAAGAATTTCAATTTCTCAACTTGAAATGGCTACCAAAATTACAAAATCTAAAAACCTAAAAATTATTGATTTTGAATTTCATTTCCCTTTATATACTAATGCATAAATTTCAAACTAATTTGAATTTTATTTGCATTTAATTTAACTTAACCTAACCTTAGTTAACATTTAACCTTAGTTAAGTTAGTTTAACTTAACCCTTAAGTTAAATAAATATTTAAATATTCTAATCATAGTTAACTAATTTAACCATGGTTAGGTTAACCTTTACTTAACCATTAAGTAAAGTTAACTTAACTTAACCATATGGTTAACCTTTAACCATAGTTAAGGTAAATCATTTATTTAATAATTAAATAAATAAATATTTATTTTAATTATTTAATAATTAAATAATCATAAAGTGAAATTACATTTATATATTTACTAGGTTACCAAGTTAACCTAAAGTGGGTCCTACCATTTAACCATATACTTTAGTTAACTTAACCTTAGTAAATTGTTGAATTATACTGTATTAAACCATTCAATACGGTAAACTGCCCAAGTGCTCAAAGAGTACATTTCATATTGGGACTCTCTAGGTCTACACCCGATTTGTCAAATGAAACTATTCCATGAATCCGTAATCGATGCTCTACGCACACGTTACAAATATTACAAATCAGAGCATCAGACCATACAAGTTGAGGTCACAACGCATACGTATAATCTTTTCATCATTTATACCCTAGATGTGCTGAGATATAGATCAGCACCGTCAAATCCCCATTTGCTCATCCATTATCTTATCTCCAGATTCGTATCTTGATAAACAATATACGTAAACACTTTTGCTATATTGTTTAACCCTATAGAAAACTCTTTTTTCAGGTTTTTGCTTGTGGCCACAAGACTTTATGAAATACAATCTCGGAGCATCAGATATACAACTTACCTACGTAAGCTGACGGATCCCGTATCTATGCACACCGGACTCCATGAGCATGGGACCATACCCAACGACACATAGCGGTTAGACCATGAAAGGTCTCGAACATATGTGGAGCCAAAGCATGGTGGATCACTCACAAGACCACCGTGGCGCTCAGGTCAAAGGACCACGAATACTACTCAACTCGAGAGGACCTTCATTTGACGGCTTCATAGGATATCTATTAGTGTCCTCGCACCTTTGGGATATAATTGACAGAAGGACTATAAGTATATGTTATAACCTCAACTTGTATGGTTTAATGCACTGATTTATAATCTTTGTGACATGTGCGTGGGGCATCGATTATGGACTCATAGAATAGTTTCATTTGATAAAACGGGTGTGGACCTTGAGAAACTCGCAATATGAAGTGTATTCATTGTGCACTGAGGCAGTGTACCAGATTGAATTATTTATGTTAGGGTCGGTGCTTACATGCCATCCCTGAATGTACATATACTTGTGTATTTATACAAGTACATATTTCTATTAAATCGCTAATACCCATTTATATGGTATTATACATGTAACGTTACAGACATTGTAGATCTGAATGAGTTCGGATCAGATCTAAAGAGTTTAGATAATGGCTCATAGTTAGCCACCCCGAGACATATAATTGATAAATGTTAGCACAGTTAAGTGTTAGCTGGTTATAATACTTAGCAGATCCAAAAGTTAGAGCCTTGTCTATAATGGCACATAGACCTGGGAATATACTAGTAATTGCATAGTTACAATCGAGTGCCAGGAAATGCAAGTTGCGCAAGTGTGTTCTCGAATAATTGTCTCTAATCTATTTCTGCCGATGCGGGTTTATCGGTGGATACCATTTTATATATAGATCAGCATATGTCGTACCTATTAGGTATAGATGGTCATTCCTAATCGACTGTGAGCTTGGAGCTCGTATTGACACATGGGTATCCAGTTAGGACTGGATATGAGACAGACTCACGAGGGCCTCCAATAGACATTCAATGTAAGCCATTAACGGAGGATCCTCTCGAGTTGAGTAGTATACGTGGTCCTTTGACTTGAGTGCCACAGTGGGCTTGTAAGTGATCCACCATACTTTGGTTCCACGCATGTCACAGACCTTTCATGGTGTAACTACTGGGTGTCGCTGGGTATGATCTGATGCTTATGGAGTCCGGTGCGTACAGATATGGGATCCGTCAGCTCTCATATGGAGTTTGATATCTAGATGCTTCGAGACTGTATCTCAAAAAATCTTGTGGCCACAAGCAATCATCCCAAGAAAGAGTTCTGCCAAGGTCGAACAATATGGAAAAGGCGTTTGAGCATATTATTCATTGAGATACAAGTCTGGAGATAGAACATGGATGAGCACAAGGGGATTTGACGGTGATAATCTATATCCCCGCACATCCAGAATATCATGACAGAAGGACTATACGTATGCGTTGTAACCTCAGCTTGTATGGTTCAACGCGCTAATTTGTGTATTCGTGACGTATGCATGGGGCATTGCTCACGGACTCATAGAATAGTTCCATTTGACGAATCGGGTGTAAGACCTAGAAAGTCCAGCGATATAAAGTGTACTCATTGTGCACTGGGGCAGCATGCCTGATTAAATTGTTTAATCCAGCAATATTCAGCATTACTACGGGAATGTGTGCGTATTTGTATTTAAGTGTTAAATACAACAATTTGTTAATAATTGTTATTTACTAATTGAATTAGGACACGTAGCGTACTGTGGACCCTCAGTTGAGTTTACCCTGTTGTGATATGGTGTGTGATGTGTATAGATACATATAATTTTACAAATTAAATACGCAACGGAAGTATTCATACATGTTATACACTATATAACAAACTCAAGCATGTAATCACATGTATGATCATTCAAGCACATATATATCTCATATATATTTTCAGGCATGATATAAAATGAATTGTAAATAAATAACCTATCCGGTTATGAAGGTAGCTTTACAATTCTTCAAGAGCTCCAATCTTCAATTTGTTGAGCTCACCTTGAAATGTTCCCTTGCACAATTCTAGTTCATAACTAAATCCGGTGGGATTGTGAAGCTAGAATAGCAGCCTTGAATTTCCAATAAAGGATTATTTTAACACTTAAAACAATTTGTCCTTATGAATTATTACTACCAAGAGATAAGAAGAATTAAGTGTTTCTTTGGTTCTTTACAACTCTTTGTTTTGAACCTTAGTAAGCCTTTGCATATTCTCTCAACACTTTGAGAAATACACCTAGGAAATGCTCTCAATTCTCTCCTAGAACGAAAATTCTCTCTTCCTTCACACAAATTGAACTCTTTCAATTCTTAATTAAGTGCAAAGAATAACTATGTCTCTTAGTGCTCCACCATCATTTATTCATGTTTTCCATTACAAACATTAATTAATCATATTTTTCACTCAACAAATTGATTCATCTATATGAATCAATTGTTAATGCACAAATGGTTATTAATCAATGTTGAGTGGTCACACCACTTCACAAATGCACCATTTAACAAATTCTAAGTGGCCAATATTGCTTATTATTAATAACAAGTGCTTACTCCATTACTAAATGGTGTTTGCCACTTATTCCAATTAATAATAATAATTTGATTAATATAAAATATTAATAATTTAAAACTATTTTGAATATTTACATTTACCTTATATGTATTTACCAAGAAGGTAAATAGGTAAATACATTGTAAATTATTTATGGAGCAAGATTGAGCCACTTGTCAATTTCTTATTGGTTAACAACTCTTGTAAACCAATAATGTATTTTACATTCAATTATTAACAAGTGAGTAATAAAAGGAACCTTGAAACATTTGTCACTTTGCTGGAAATTGTTGGATTAATTGTTCAATCCAATTCGCTGCCCCAGTGCACAACAATTACACTTCATATTGTGAGACTCTCTAGGTCCATGCCCGATTTGTCATATGAAACTATTTCACACGTCCGTGAACAATGTCCCACACACATGTTACGGATATTACAAAACGGTGCATTAAACCATACAAGTTGAGGTTATAACATATTCGTATAATCTTTCCATCATAAATATCATAGAAGAGCAGAGATATAGATCAACACCGTCAAGTCTCCATGTGCTCAACCATAAACTTATATCTAGATTTGTATTTCAATAAATAATATCCGTAAACACTTTTACGATAGTATTTTCTCGAGAATAAAATTAATTCTCGGATATATCTGCTTATGGCCATAAGACTTTCTAAAATACAACCTTGGAGTTTCAGGATATTTTACTCACCCAATTGAGATGATGGATCCTATATCTGTACACACCGGACTCCATGAGTATCGGACCATACCCAGCGACACCCAGCGGTCAGACCATGAAAGGTATCTGACATATGTGGAACCAAAGTATGATGGATCACTCACAAGTCCACCGTGGCACTCAGGTTTAAGGACCACAAATACTACTCAACTCGAAAGATCCTCCATTGACGACTTTATAGTATGTCTATTGGAGATCTTTGTGAGTCTGTTCAATATTCAGTCCTTACTGAATGCTTGTACGAGTTTCCACTAAACTCATGGTCTGCTAAGACTAACCATCTGGACTATCCAGATATAGACATATACTGATCTATATATATTAAGGTCTTCACTAACAGATCCGCATTAGTGAAGATAGATCAGGAACATTAAATTTAAGAACATATTTGCATTACAACATTTCCTAGCACCATTTGTAACTCATTGCAACTATGTCATTCCTGATATATTCTTAGGTCTTTGTCCCATTTCAGATAAGGCTCTAACTCTTTAGATTTTACTAACTCTTATTTCTGATCTAAACCCTTTTAGATCAGATCTGAACTCTTTCAGATCATACAATGTCTAAAACGTTACAAGCATCTTACCATATTTGTATACAAAATAATTAGTGATATATTGAAATCATAATTGTATAAACATAAAGCAAATATTTATACACAAAGGGGATGACACGTAAGCACAAATCCTAACATACCCAAGTGTGGGATTTAGTGGGACCTACTAGTGGGTAAACTTGGTAACTATTTATGAGGGGTAAAATCGTTATTTCTCAGTTTGATTATTTAATAGTTAAATAATCAAATATCTTTCTTTTTATATATATATATATTTATATATTATATTATTATTTATATTATATAATATTTTATATTATATTATATATTATTATTATATTATATTATATTATATATATATATATATAAAGAAAGAAAGAAAGAGAAGCAATTGAAGATTTGGCCAAACGGCCGAGAGGAAGAAAGAAATAGAGGAGAGGAAGAAGAGAAAGAAGAAGAGAAAAAGAAAATGAAAAACAAAAGGGAGGATCCCTACGCTTCCAATTGGAGCAATTGTGAATTGCGTCAAATCTCCATTTCTTATCCTTTTGGAGAAAATGATAAAATTATTCCCAGCCATTTTGAGGATTAAAAGTTAATCCCGGGCTGAATATCAGGCTACTGTTCTAGCTCACCAAGCCCACCGAGTTGGTGATTAGAATTGCATACGTGTTGATATCCATGCAGGCTCTAGAAAAATACATGTATAACGTTACATGTTATAGTGCGTTATCTAATCCAATATATATATTAATGTGATTAATATATTGTATTTATTGTGTTTATTACAAAATTTACACGTTTCCTCTGCGTTAAGTAATAGACACAATTGCACATGCATACACCCATGTGCCTAAGATCATTCGCCGACAACAAAGTGGTAGTAGAGCCATTTTGGGCCTATTTGGGTGTAGTTTGAGCGAATGGTTGCAAAAGACTCGGTGAAAATGGCGCATTTCAAGTGTTGAAATGGGTATACCAAATGGGAGTTTACCAGGCGCTGCCATACCAAGAGCCTAGCACCGCAACGCTGGGATTTGTCGGCCCAGAGCTGGAGGCCTGGCGCCTGGGCACTGGGAGTTCTTTTTCCCAGTGCTGAGGCGCTAGCGAGCCTGAGCTAGGATGTAAATTTTGGAATTTGCGCCCTAGCGGTAAAATGTCACCGCCCCAGCGCTAGAGGCTTGACCTTGTAGCGCTGATGCGGTGAGACGTGAGCGCCGCAACGCTGAAGAGCGTTGCAGCGATGTGTGATGGCGCTAGGATTTGTCGGCCCACCGCTCCAGCAATCATAACTCCGCGTGGCAGCGGGGCATTGTTTATTTGAATAGTAGCTTATAAACAGTGAAATAACTGTTCACTGCTACAGTATTTGTGAAACAATGTTTCAAGAATAATTTTGCGTGTAGATTTATGAGATGTAGTGATAAAGGTTATTAGTCTACATTATAAATCAGGGTTTATGAGTTGCAGTGATAAAAAGTTATCAGTCTACATTATAAACTAAAATTAATTTTCTGTGCTGGTAATCACAATGAGAGCCCTACTGGTGGGGGTTAGTTGTGTTTGCATAGAGAAATTAATTAATTGAGAATCACCCTTCTTAGGAGTATGGAGACCATATAAACAAAAATCTCTCTTAATCAGATTGAAGATTATTGCATTATGAAATTATATTTTATTTTGATCCGTCTTGTTAATACGGTGTTAAACGAGTCACGTTGGCTTTATCCCAATATTGCTACAGCGTGAGGGTAGTATCGGTAGCATATATTTGATCATTGACAAGTTAATCTGGAATACACTTATCCAATATTGTTACAGCGTCAGGATAAGGTGTATTTAGGATCAAGGGGTAAGAGTTGCATAAGATGCAATTGACAAGTGTTGTCTACCTATTGGGTTTACAAAGGCCAATATAGCAACAGCGTGAGGCCCGAGTAGATTTCAATGGGATCTATTTCCCGCTGTATAGTCTAAAAAGTTTAAACTATCGTCTTCCCGTTCAAGAGATTATCGGGATTATGTAAAGCAGTGGGAGGGCGTTTTAAATCAAAAAATGAATACTTTGTATACCCGTGATTTAAAAATTCCATTTGCGATTTAATAAATATTCGGCTTACATCTCTCGTAAGTTTGGCCTGTCCAAAATAATGGCCATTACGAACTAATTAGTGTGCATAGTTGATGCAGTTCAACTTTAGAGTACTAGAAATTACTCTGACTGATGGATGAATTACAAAATTTTTTTGGATTCAAAACTTTTGGATTTACTGTTGATCAGAGTTTTCCATAAGGTAATTCTGATAACACTCCTCAAGAGGATTGAATAGAGGGAGTGTGACCCTTTCTATTTTGGGTGCTTCATTTTCTACTCCAAGTATATCTGGTGAGACCAGATGAGTAAGGGAGAAGATGATGAGGCAGATACCTAATATTAATCCTCAGAGGCAACATTTATCCAAAGATCAACAAGTGAGTGTGTAGATAGAAAGTGTTTCCAATACAGTTAGGTTGGGTATTGAAAATTCCTCTACCCTAAAAATCTTATAATTGTTAGGAAGACTTCCACAAGTTTTGTGTATGACACATATAGACATTTCTAGGGCATATGATGCCAATTCAAGCTGGGTATGAGATACTACATGTCCCTCTCATATGTGCAATATGTTGCAGGGATTGAGAGAGACTAGTATGCAACAGCTTGTAGAAGTAATGTTAAGAGTAAGAAATTGTGATTTCTTGCAGATCCAAGTTATTGAGCAGCTTAACTTACTTCTTGTATGTAATACAATAGTTGTACTGCATAATAAATATAATATTTTATTAGCTGAATGTCAGTTAATTAATCGACATTATATACAAAATTAGAAATGTCTATAGATCAGAATCCTTAAATGATACGGAGCTGTGGTATGAGTTTAGGTCATATAGGCATAAAATGCTTATCCGTCTAGTTAAGGATGGTTGGATTCCTAATCTGACCATACAGACTTAACCAGTTTATGAATAATGTATTCACGGAGATGACCAAATATACCAGAATGTACGTCACATTCATTCGATTAGATTGAGGTAATGAGTACATTAACAGCAAGTTTTCTGTTTGTTTAAGGAAGAATGAGATTCTCACTCATTATAGTCCTCTGGGTTGTCCATAACATAATGATATTTTGGTAAAGAGAAATCAGATTTTATTAGATATTGTCTTATTGATAATGAGTGTTACTGATCTATATCTGTGAAAATATGCTCCAAACATAACTGTTTATTAAGTAGAGTTCCATCAGAAGCTATTCCTTCTATTTCGTATGAGATACAGAAATGAAGGAAGCCGCATCTTAAATTAGTTAAGACTTGGGGTTGTCCTGCTTACGTAAGAGTTATGCAACAGGGTATATTATTTTGTAAGAGTTATTCAGCAAGATAAATCAACACCCAAGAGGCAAAACAAGAATAGGTTCATTGTGTATCCTATGTATTCGATAGGATACTAGTTCTATGATTTAGATAAGCGAAGTATGTTTGTTTCTCATTTTACCACTATCCTTGAAGAAGAATTTCTCATGAATCGTGGGAATTATAGAAAGATTGAGCTTGGTAAAGTCAATCTAGAAATCAATGGACCAAGGATGGGAACTCAAGCTCAATTAAGTAGTGACCCTTTAGCATACCCTCCAAGTGGGCTGGAAAAAATGTCTAGGTCACCTTTTAGGTATGGTTGATACTTGTTGGTGAACTTGGAGCTTTCTTGGCAGAAGAAAATCATCCTTGACCCATAGGGAGTAGATGTTAGACATCAATTCGGGTAGCGGCAAGAAGCCATGGAAACAAAATTGACTATATGCATCAAAATCAAGTCTGGGACTTGGTTAAGCTACTTGTGAGAAATGTTCTCATTGGTCGTAAAAAGTTTACAAAGTGGTAATGGTAGCCAGGTAGAAGGTAGAGACCCTCTAGGCTCTATATTGGTTCTAGAAAGGCAATCTTCAGTAATTAGGATCAATTAAGAGGAAACTTTTGAACCAATATTGATGTTAAAGTCAATTAGAATTTTATTGGCTCTTGCAGCATATTATGACTTTGAAGTTTGGCAGGTAGATGTAAGGAAGGTGTTCCGGAATGAATACCTCGAGTAAGAGATATTTATGGAATAGCCTGAAGGTTTTACGTCCAGACAGACTTTTAAGCTAGTGTGCATGAAAGGTCAGTGGAAGCACGATGGTCTTCTTGATGCTCTTTGTTAATGATATACTGGTCATTACGAATGATGTCAGTATGTTATGATCGGTTAGAAGTAACTCGTAAGAATTTCTCCATAAAGGATTTAGGAGAGGCTTCTTTTATACTACGTATAAAACTTTATAAAGATAGAGCTAGGAAGCTGATAGGACTCTCCCAAATTATTTCACGTCAATAGCGTCTAAAAAGGTACGGTTCATTAACTATGAGATAGTTAACGTATCTTTTAGACTTGGTGTTCATTTTTTGAGGAGAGTGTCTCTTTAGATGGAAGATGAGAGAGTTAGAATGTCTAACATACCAGATACATCAGCTGTGTTTGAGACCTGAGATCAGTTTGGCTGTAAAAGTTACAAGCCGAGTCCAATCTGATTCGGGTGACCACTATTTAATGGTAGTCAAACATATCCTGAGTTACCTTGGAGGTACAAAGGATGAGTTTCTCAAAGTGGAGAAAGCAACATACAAATTAGAAGATGCACGGAGTCAAACTTTTAGTTTGACTTAGATGATAGAAAGTCTACATCTGAGAATGTGCTCATTCTCATTAGTACTAAGTGAGTTGGAATAGCACCAAACTAGGATTCACTACTAATTCAAATTGGCGGAGCGAAAGCGGCAGTGAGGATTCGTAGGTTTATCGCTGGCCTTGGAAGATTTCCAAGACAGATGGATCTTATCACATAAAAAAAAGGGGGAGGGAAAATGAAATTGTTTCATTTTCCCTACGCTTCCAATTGGAGCAATTGTGAATTGCTTCAAATCTCCATTTCTTATCCTTTTAGAGAAAAGGATAAAATTATTCCCGACTATTTTGAGGATTAAAATTTAATCTCATACTGCATATCAGGCTGCTATTCTAGCTTACCAAGCCCACCGAGTTGGTGACTAGAACTGCACACGTGTTGGTCTCCATGCGAACTCCAAGAAAATACGTGTATAACGTTACACGTTATGGTGAGTTCTTTAATCCAATATATATTAATGTGATTAATATATTATATTTATTGTGTTTATTGCAAAATTTATACGTTTTCGCTGCATTGGGCAATAGACACAATTGCACATGCATACACCTACGTGCCTTAGATCCGCCAACAGTTTAATCTAGTAATTTCTAACAAAATCAAATATTTGTTTCATGAATCCTTTGGACACGCGCGTATCAATACTTAAGTGTTAAATACATTAATAAGTTAACAATTATTATTAACCAATAATTAATGCCATGTGTTGCATAATGAGCCTTTAGTTAAGTATACTCAAGTATGTGGTAAGGTAGGACCCACTAGAGGATTTATATGGTAACCATATAAAGGTTAAAGAGTAATTTCACATATTTAATTATTAAATAATCAATGTATTTATTTATTTAAAAGTTAAATAAATATTTAACCTAAGTATGGTTAAGAGTTAACCATATGGTTAGGTTAAAAGAATAATTTTATAATTAAATATTATTTAACTTAACCTAGGTTAATTGTTAACTAGATTAGGTTAATTAATTATTTAATTGTTTAATTATAGAAAAGTAAGTTAACCTAAAAAGTTATAGGGGACTCACTCAATTGGCTCTTTGGTTTTTTGATCAATTGATGGAATTATAGGGGCTTTGCCCTGTACCTCTTAGCTCTTCACTCCGAATGAGTCATAAGGGTCTTACCCCATACCCTTCGTCTCTTTGGAACAAATGGGTCATAGGGGTCTCGCCTCATACCCTTAAACTCTTTATACTGATGAGGTTATAAGGGTTTTATTTTGTACCCTTAAGCTCTTTATACCAAATAGGTAATTGGGGCCTTACCCTGCACCCTTTGGTTTTCTAGCTAAATGTGGGGGTCATTGGGGCTTCACCTCACACCTCTCAGCTCTTCACACTAAAGAGGCCATAGGAGCCTTGCCTTATACCCTTTTACTCTTCAGACTAAATGGGTCATAAGAGTCTCACTCTATACCTTTTGATTTTTTGGCCAGTTGAACGGGTTGCAAGAGCTTCGCCTTGTACCCCTTAGCTCTTCACATTGAACGGGTCATAAGGGTCTCACCCAGTGCCCTTTGGTTTTGTTTTTGGCTAACTGAAGAAGTCATAGCGGTAGGGATTGTAATCTGGCCCATATTCAGATTCTGAAAAACCCAGGGCCCGACCTAAAAAAGTCCAAGTTTTTATCCAGATCCAAATCCAAATTTTTCTGAAAAATTTAGATCTAGATTTTTTAATTTTTTAAATTTTAAATTTAAATTAATTCTTAATCTTTGATATATATGAATCTAATAATTACTGTACAAAATAAATACCCCATAAGTTTAAATTTAACCTAAACAATTGAAAAGGATAAAAAATATTAAATTGTAAATATAAATTATAAATACAAATTTTCCAGTCCAACATTTGTTTTATAAAATAAATACCCTAAAATTTTAAATTTTACCAAAATCGAGTTCAACCTGGATCTAGCCCGGCCCGCCCTGTAAACCTGGATTTAGCCTAGTCCAAAAACAAATCGAGTTTTGGTTCAAAAATCGAGTTGAGCAAATCGCATATTCAAATCCAGATTTTGCCATTCCAACATAGAGGCCTTGCCCGTATCCCTTAGCTTTTCACACTGAATGGGTCATAGAGGTTTTACCTTGTACCCTTCACCTCTTCAGACCAAAGAGGTTATAAGAGTCTCGCCCCATACCTTTTGATTTTTTGGCCAACTGAGGGGGTCATAGAGGTTTTGCCTCACACCCCTCAACTCTTTACAACTAAATGGTTGTGAGAACCTCACCTCGTACCCTTTGGCTTTTTGGCCAACTGAGATGGCCATAAGGATCTCACCCTATACCTTTCAACTCTTCATACCAAATGGGTCATAAGGGCATTTCCTTGTACCCTTCAACTATTTAGACTAAATGGGTCATATTTTTTTGCCAATTGAAGGGGTAATAAGGGCCTCTCTCTGTACCCTTTAACTCTTCACACTAATAAAGGATTTGACTCGTATCATTTAACTCTTTGCCCTATACCCTTTGGTTTTTCCTTTAAAAAACTCTTTTTAAGGCAAATTATACCTACAATCGTGAAAGAGAGATGTTTATTACTATATGATTTGATCCGAGGATTATGAGCTCTCAGTAATAGATATATAATTTTTTAAATAATGGGTTTAAAGTATTATCTAGTGTTTTTTTTTCCAAGTTCTCCTAAAATCATATCTTCTTACTTAGACCTTTGTGCCAGTAGTTAGAACTATCTCATGTATTTTGTAGTGGTCCTCTTTGATTGTGATCAAAGCTTCTCCCGAGTTTCTACTATCTTTGCGTTATCGCTAATTCTTCAAGGTTTTTAGGTCTTTGTGAGTTAATCACCAAGTGTCTTTGAATATGGCCTTTTATTTATTCCCTACAAACAGCACAAACTATTTACCCAAAAGTGGTCAATTTAAGGTCAATGAGTTGAATTTATTTACACCAGGAAAATAATAATTTTAGGCTAAATAAAATTACAAAGATGCAAAGAATATAAGTTATAGCGGTTCTACCCAATTCAAGCCTACATTCACTTTACTAAGCCTTCAAGCCCACTGTTAATTCATTATAAAATCATGTTTGTATAATTGAAATATTGAAAAAATACAAAGAAGAATGAATACACTGTCTTCTCTTTCCCTACCCCAACCTTCTAGAGTCTCTCACTTTACTCTACAAATATCTTCTTATTTATAGGCATTCATCAACTGTTAAGTCTAAGTTTAGCTATGGCAAGTTGTCTTCCTTCTCTTTTTAGGGCTCATTTCTGGATTGTGAAGGATTATCCTCATGGATTTTGAGGATTCCAAGTATCTTGGATTTAAGGATAATCAGTGTTTTTAGGGTGATTCTTCTACATTTTTTTGTCTTTATTAAAAATCCTTAGTTATGTGTTCTCCTCTATTTAAGGAAGTATGCTTTGTCTTCATGAGATTGATGTCTTGGTCGCCCCATGCTAACCAGTACATGCAACTTGCTCGCGTCATGATGCTTTGTGCAAACTTTAACTTGGACATATTTTCCTCTGGATCTGTTTGTAAGGGGTTTGATCATGCTTGAGGGTTTTAGGTTGCCCAAGGTTTGTGGGCCGAGTTAGCCTCTGTAAAACATGGGCTTTAGGTTGAAATCCAAGGGGGAAACAAGAGGTTTTATAATACTATTTTTTATCTGAATACATAAGTTTATGGGATTTTTTCACAAATAACCCATTTTATTGGCCAGTATTCTTTTTTAACCTCAATTGTAGATCTTAATCTTTTATATCCAAAAAAGTGGAAATGAGATAATTTTACCCTCTAAAATATATTTTACCTCTATATGAATCCAAAACCCTCTTTAAAAGATACTTTAAAATCAATATTGTGTAAACCACTTATTTTAGTTATTATCCTATGTAGATCGGCATACAAGAACACTAATGGTTGAATAAAAATCTGAAAATGATCGATAAATTTCAAGTTTTTGAAATTTCTTATGTAATTTATAGTTTGTGACAAAAAAAAAGTGTGAAACTGGTTAGATTGTAAGTA
This sequence comes from Ailanthus altissimus, assembly GCA_946807835.1. NCBI lineage: Eukaryota > Viridiplantae > Streptophyta > Magnoliopsida > Sapindales > Simaroubaceae > Ailanthus > Ailanthus altissimus. The sequence goes on from OX327684.1 coordinate 12,983,308, forward strand.
AAATAAGTGAAATATGAGTAAATTGCAATCTAAATAAGTTAAAACTTGGTGAAAATAATAAAAAAAAATCTTGTCAGAAATGAAGGATTTCGAGCTCGCCATTGTAGAGAAGATTCATGCACATTTCACACGCGAAATGGCTACAAGGAGCTTCTAATGAGCACCCCTTGCACATGCAACTTAGACGTGCCGCACCTTACTAAGCGCAAGTGTCCACTAGTGATAGGGGCTAATTAGGTTTAATATTTTCATCTTCTAAACTTATTATTTGTGTATTTATGTAATTTATCGTTGATTTATAGGTTTTCTAGCATTTGGCATGAAGATACTGGAAATCAAATGAAAATAGAGAAGAAATCAAGAACAAAAGTGCTAGTGCCATGATGCTGTAGATCCAATATTGTAGCATTGAAGTCAGAGAACCCAATGCTAAGGTGCTACACAACCAACGCTGCGGCACTAAAGTCAGAGAGTCTAGTGCCATAACGCTTAAGACCTAGCGATGCGGTGCTCGTGCAATTTAAAAGGAAAACAATGAAAGTCTCAATCAAACTTGGACTCAAAGAAACCCTACCTTGAGGATACGAAGATCTATAAATAAGAACCTTTTTTAGGCTAAAGGGACGTACAAACGAGAGCAATGAAGCAAAACAACTTTCAAAATAGAATTTGAAGATTGAAAGAGAATAATTATTCTACAAGTTAAAGATAGAAAGTGAAGATCCAGGGCATCCAACGTTGTTTACTTCATGATGTCTTTTAACTTATGCCTTAGTATTCATTTAGTCATCATGAACTAATTTTTTTCATTTAGGGTTGTAACTCTTACACCCAATATATAGTTAAATTCAATTTTCTCTCTTATTTTATGAACTCAATAAATTAAATGTTCATTTTATTTGTGCTTAATGTTTTCTTTATATCCAGCTAATATATAAATTATTTTAGAAATCATAATGAACTTGACAAATGTATTTATGTATTTAACCTAGAATAGATTGATGAATAATCATAGTGTAACAATTATCAGTTCATGTAGGATAGAAATATACTCATATAACATATATGGTATTAATAGATCAATTCTTAATGAGTTTATCTTATCTGATTACCATAAACCAATAAGTAATTGTTAGGGTAAGATATAGTCATTTGACCATTGATCGAGGCCTATGACAAGATTAAGGATATAGCCGACAATTCATAATTGAGGGATTAAGATAAGAGAGCAATTAGTTCAATAATATACTAGGGGATAAGTTATATCCCTAGATTTTATCTTCATTAATGATTCAATTTGTTTGATTAGTCTTTTGTCTTGAGTAAATAAATTATATTAATATAGTTTTAATATCAATATTAATTTTGTTTGGTACTTAGTGAAGGATAGATTAAATAAAGTTTATATTGGATCGATACTAGAACTCAAATCTATATTATTTGTTACGATAGTGTGCACTTGTACTTAAATAGAAAATTTGTAAAAACTAGGCGTGCCGCATACACACGACACGTGGTACGCAAAAAGAAGGAAAATCTTTATTTTAAATTAAAAAATAAACTATTTGATTATTAATTAAAGTAAATAATTAATTTATTGTTATTTAATTATTTTATTTTTGAAATAATATATTTTTGTTTAATTTAATTTTTATATTTTAATTATTAATTATTTTAATACTAAAACTAGACTTCCAAAATCTGTTATTATCATACTAGAATACATTGTCAGATTTTTTTTATGATCATATTTCTTGTTATAGCATTTTGTCATACTAGAATTATGAAGTCAAATATTAAAATACAATAGTAAATAAATACATACTCTTTTATAATACTAAAATTTTATCATACTCGTAGTTTTTAAGTGGTAAATATAATGAAGTATCAAAATATAATAGTAACAAAATACAAAATGTATGACAAATACACGTTAAAGTTCAATTTAAGCATACAAAAACAAGTAACATAAAAGAGTAAAGAAATACATACTAGAATTCATATCAACTTCTATGCAAAGCAATAGTGTTTTGACATATCTGACAGTTATGTTATGCTACTTATAGCGGCTGTATACATTCTTTGTCAATTCCTCGCCTTATAATGAAATCCACTTCTTTCGACATCTCCCTTATTGATGACATGGTATAAGAGGTTGGATATCAACATCTCTTAAATCTTCTAAAATAATCTAATTTTACGGGTGGCCAACTGAATTGACTGGCTTGCTATATGCATGACATAATGACTTAGACTTGTAATAGGGTAACAAAGACCCTGATACTATAATCTTGTCTATTTGCATACTTCAAAAGCATGGGCACAATGTAGTTGCTGAAAATTAAACTTCCGATAACTATATGATTTTGTTAGGATGTCCATTATTCCATTTCTATTTTCATTATTTATGACAAAGCAAGAATGATTTACCGAATAAAAATTCATGCAGGTAGACTTATCATTGAGCTTCCAAACTTTATAATAGGCATAATTCCTCAAAAAGTTTGCCATGCCTTTTATAGTCTCCCGTCTCTAGAAAAATTAATTTTGCATTGACTCCCAAATCCACTCAACTAAGGTAGTCACTAGAAGCCTACGTATATCCTTTACAATAATATTAATGCTCTCTATAATGTAGAGATAAAGAAGTCATATCTTCTGAATGCTCTTATTAATCTAGTCCATTTAGAAAAACCAACCTCTTTCTTCAAGTATCTTGTTTCCTTTGGTTTCATCTCCTGCATCTTCTTAATATGCTCTTGAAAGTTAGTAAGGTGACATGTCTTTCCAACAACGAAATTGGAAGCCGAGAATCCCCTTTTCTTCTTCTTCTCTAATAGTATCTTGTATCTTGTGACCAAAGTTTCTTTCAAGTGGTAAATGCAAACCTCGTGATATGCATTAGGAAATATCTCTCAAATGGTCTTCTCAATAATAGCATGTCGATCAAATATAAATACAAGACCCTCAAGATTACCAAGGACTTCTCGAAGTTTGGTTATAAACCAATGCTAAAAAAGCATTGTTTTTCGAATTAGTAATTTTTTATGCTAGTGGAAAATTTTTATTGTTCTATCTTTACGTTTCCACAAACATTATACCCATATTTATCTTTAAAAAATGTTTTATCAACTGTAATAACTAGTCAAATGGATGATTGAAATCCTCTAATACATGGTCCAAGTGCCACAAAGAAAAACTTAAAGTGATTAAAGTCATCAATTTCTAAATGAGTAACTATACTCGTGTTATATTGTTTCAACATATAGTAGTATGCAGAAAGTAATCTAAATGAAGACTCTGAAGTACCTTATATCAAACTGCATATATACTATTTAGCTTGCTAAATAGTGAAATAAGTTATCTTTATTCCAAAATCTTAAAATATATTTGTTTGGATCTCTATTAGTCTGTAAAGTTAACTCACTTAAGCAAACTTATCCTTTATAAATTTTTCAATAATCTGACTATTGGCTTGATGGTGACTATCTCTCAACTAGTCCAATTGCTAAGTGTGATCTGCATTAATTATGTGTATAATGAAATGCTTCCTCACATTTATCGATACTACTGTGATTTTCATCTGTAACTCTCATCATCACATTTTGTCTCAAAATTTTCTTTTGTAGATCTTGAAATTTTAAAGCTGTAATTACCCTTAACTGCTAATACACTAATAGCCCAGTGAAGTTGATCTTTTCTTTCAAATAACTTCCCCAAAAGTACATCCCCAATTTTAATACATGAAATCTTTTCAGATATATGATAGTGCTTAATTTAATATAATATTTCTATTCTTCTAATATTAATATTTGCTCATTTAACCTCAAATAATTAGTTATTTATGCACATTTTTATATGAATTATAGGTTTAAAGACTATTGGAACAAAAATGTAGAAAACCAGATGTAAATGAGATGATAAGAGATAAAAATACGAGAAAGGACCAAATTGCTACAAAATATATGAATAATGACATGCTACAGTAACACGAACAATACATAAAAAGCTACTATTCACCCGCTATAGTGCAGTGGTGGGGCATTGGCTAAAGCATTAGAACCAGTAGCTTCAAAATAACTCAATATCGCAGCATTGAATTCCAATGTCACGGCATTGAGGCCTAGGTAGCAAAAATTAACAAAATGTAAAAGCAATTTGACTTCCTTGGATCTAAAATAATTCGGTGCTCCTATCTATATATTCATCTTAAACTTACTATTAAGAGAAAGCAATAAGAACAAAATTAAAAACACATAACATTCAAGCTTGGAGAAAAATCAAAGAGCATGAGTAGGGGATTCAACATCAAAGGACCAAAAACAAAGCATTTGACAGGGAACTCTTCTTTGCTTTGTTATTCTACTTATTGTAAGATGTTTATTTTATATGTATTAATGGAATTAAACTCAAGAACTTGTTATTTAAGTATGAGCTAGTTTTATTGATCTAGGATTATATTTTTGAACTTATTATGCGATTGATTATAGTTATCTCTTTTGTGTTATGAACTTAATTTTTGATATATTCATTATGCTTATGTTTAATGCAATTTAATTACCTGGCCAGTAGTTAAATTGATCTAGAAATACATAAATGAACTTAAAAAATACATTTATGTATTGAGCATTAAGCATATTGGTGCATGATCATAGTGTAACAAGTATGAGTTTCATATGAGATAGTCATACTTATATGGCATGTATGATCTATAAAACTTGTACTTAATGAATTTTGTTCAATTTAATTATCATAGAAATATAGATATTTGATTGAATGAAGTATAATCACTTGACCATCAGAAGATGCTTTGTGATGAATTGAGTGTTTTAATCAATATTTCAAGTTGAGTGTAATAACTTAAAAGAGATTCTTCTAAATTGATTTGTATAATGAGGGATGGTTTGTAATCCTAGGATATCTCATCATGAATTCCAATTCTGTGAACTTAGTATGTTAATTATCATAATTAAGTCTTTTAACTTAATAGCTTAATCATACACATTGAATCATTTTTTGAATAAGACTAGAAGACACCATTTCAGTACTTAATTTAGAAAATACAATTCATTCTCTGTAGGATTGATACTTAATTCATCATATATTTCTTGTTTCGATAACATATACTTGCATTGATTTGTGTTATACAAAATACACAACAATATATCTAAATCTGATGGTGGTATTAGAGGAACAAACGCAAAAAAAATTTTAGCTTCATCATTATCTCCTCTTCTATCTTCAATATTAAGAAAGCTAGTTGAAATATAAAAATCTTTGCCTTTCGGTATATCATCCAAACTGACATATTCTTCTACATTATCAATATTTCTACACCATCGATATTCTTATACACCATCGATAATATACTACTATTATAGTGCGTATAAGTTAAGTCTTCATTAAACTTTGTAGGAGAATAATGATTGTGATTCATTGTATTTATAGAAACCACAACCATATGTATTTTTAGGGTTATGTCGCTCACTTGGTTACTATCGCTTGTTGACATAAAATGAGTATGATTTGATAGTTGGTTATGAATGGGCACTTATGCATTCTCTTCACACACGAGAGCTCTTGGATCCACTATTATACATAGATGATAAAATGATCTTCTATTGACCCCCTAAAAGAATCGAACATTATTATCATTTCTAATCTTAATTGATCACAACTTAAATCTTGTTGCATCAATTGAGATTTTTAGAGTCACCTTATACTCTACATTGTCAAATTTAATTGCACAACACACAGTATTTAAAAGATCTTCATAATTCACATCCCTTAAAATTGACATACTCAAGTTACTATACTAAACATATCTCACATCCTCATAATTAGAGCTTTCTCGTCTTCCTCCGAAACAAACAATGATTGACTCATAAAGATTTATGTTTTTTTTTAGAATTGTTAGGAATATTTTAATTTCTTTTCTTTCAAGTCTCATGGAGGCGAAACTATAGAATAACATGCGAGGCACGATCATTCTCTCCCGCAAGAATGTGTCACGTGAATTTTTTCGCAAATCTGGCTTTTTAGATTCAACCCAGATTTTGCAAGTTCTCTCACTCATCACCTTATTTCTCTCTAAAACTTCACCATGTTACACTCGGTTTATATTTTGATATTAATACATTTCAAAATAAATATGATTTCAAAAACAAAATCCATCATTTCGACTTATATATGATAAAATATATGTTATACGATAATAATTTTCTTTTTACCTTTTATAAATAATTTGCAACTTCAAATCTACTTATTATGAATTTGAAGTGTAATTTTGGTTATGAATTTGTTAAAATTTGATTTGATTTTGTATTTTGTATTTTTTATTTTCAATTTTTTATTTATTATTATATTGTACATACGATGATAAATATGTCCATTTACCATTCATTTGATTAGTAAGATTAGCCACCTACTTATAATTTTAAAAAATTAATTAAAATTAAAGACCAATTATGAAAATTCCCTAAGTTTATTGAGTAAGTCCTAAGCATTAAAAAAGAACTTTAAAAAAAGAAATGCTATCATTTAAATATATTGATAAGAGCGCGTTCGTAATTTTGTTTTTTAAATATTTCATCGGACATAATTTCAAAGCTTCAAATTTTAAATTCAATTTCTTTTTTTATTTTTCACTTCATAAATCTTAAAATAATACCCAAGAAGAGCTATGTTACTACCCTTAAAAGTAAAAATCAAATTTAAAATGAAAAACATATATCAAGATTATCCATTTATGTGAGTGAATTTTTCAGTTCATCTACCAATGACATGCCATTCATATTTGTTTAATGAACATTGACCAAGCTATCAATTTTTAAATTGACAACACAGACACAGTGAGCTTATTTTATCAAATTCTTGCTACATCCAGAAGTTTGTTTATTACTAAAAAGACAAACTGTTATAATAAACAATTATTAACATGTATACAGTGGTTTTATGTATCCATTCAATATATAATGTGAGAATGTAATGCTCACACGTTAATGTAAACTCCTTAAGAATGCACAAATGCTTATATATGTTCTCGCGTTGAAGTTTGAAAGCAAATACATGTATCTTATGTGTAATTTTAAACAAAGTACAAATTTCAAATATTTATTAAACTCTAAAAAAACTACTTTTATTTATTTATTCAGATATTTATAACAATAATTATGTTAATAAATTTTAAGATACATGTGAAGGATATTTTTGTTGTTATTAATTATCAAACATATGTAAATTAAATTTCATAAAAGAATACTTGAACTCTTAAAGTTAAATCAAAGGGGTATAAATACTTTTAATTTATAAAATGACACATATTCCTCTAGTTATTAATAATTTTTATATTAATTTGAATAAAAAAATAACCTAGTAATATTAAATAACATATTTACCCCTCTAAATGATATGCAGTACATTTTTTATGTTTTTTTTTGTATTTATTATTAGATCATATTATAAAGCCAATAACTTCCTTTGTCTCTTGCAATCAACATCACTGGTCATCAGTCTAGGTTCAATATCAACAGTTAACATCCTTAGTAAAATGATAGGAATTGATCAATTCACTAAAGATACCCACAAATTATAAATTTTCACGATATATAAGATGAAAATATCAATTTTTCCATATGAACAATGGAGGAAGAAGAATTTGGTAGAAATGGTGGAAATTATTATAGTGTCACCTTTCAACGTCTTAATCTAAAATAATTATTGACAGTAATTCGACATATGGTGTCGATGTTGATAAAGGATATCACCCATTCATGTGATGCAAAGTCTAATAAGAAAATAAAAAGTTATTCTAGACAAAGAACATCGCCAACTTATGTGATGCAAAGTCCAAGAAGAAGATAAAAAATTATTATAAGAGCTTACAACTATAATTATCATAATAATTTTATTTAATACTGAATTTATTTCATTTTGGTAGTAGTTGTAAGTTTGAAATTCTTAGTTATATTTAATATGTTTTGATGTTTGTGTGGTCTTAGAACTTTAATTTGGATATTGATGATTGTCTTGGAACTTTAATTTGAGTTTTTACTATGCTTTGAGGATTGGTTCAAGTATTTAGTATTAAACTAATAACTTTTGTATTTCAATAGTTTTTTATAATTAATGAAAAGTAGAATTCTCTACTAAGAGTTCGCTTCAAATTTTCCGAGCTAGTTTTATTTCATCTTATCGAATGATATCAACAACTCTCGTCTTCATGAACGAAATTATTTGTCAATGCTTGTCTTGCGTCAGGTGATATTAGAGTCTTTTTTTGATATGGTAGGCCCCAGTGACTTGAATGGAGATTGTTTGAATGTGTTTAAACAAATGATGGATGCATGTATTACAAAATTTTAAAGAGGTATGCAGGATCGCATAACAACAATGATCGAACATCTTACGACTTTAAGAACTAATAATCCACTACTATAAGAACCAATGCAAGGAGAAGACTGTATAGGTAGTCGCATTTTGCACCATTTTATTTCAATTTGAAGGAGGAAGTCGAAGATGAAATTGAAGTCAGGCCATAAGTAAGAAGAGCAGCCATGAGTGCATGAAATGGGCCTTACAGTTTTATCTCTCCAATTGATGATTTAGGAGAGGAAGAAGAAATGGATCTAGATGATGCTGAACCCAAGAAAAATATTGATGGTTATAAAAATAAGATAGCTAGAGAAAAAAAAGAACATAAAGTGTATATGATGCAAATGTTGATGTATACACTTGCTCAATTCGAAGAAACCCGACGAAGGAAAATGTTTGAAGGGAAAAGTGGTCAATTGCTAATAAGGTATGTAAACTCATTATTGACAGTTGTAGCTATGAGATTTTAGTGTCTCAAAGCTTGGTTTATCATCTCAAACTCTAAACGTAACCGCATCCATCACTATAGAACATAGGGCAAGTTAAGAAAAGGCCAAGTGTTGATATTACAAGGCAATGCTAATTGCCTCTTTCTATTGGTAAGAGTTATATATCTAACGTTTTGTGTGATGTAGTCAAAATGGATGCTTATTATGTGTTGTTAGGCAGGCCTTGACAATACGATGTGGATACTATACACGAGAAAAATGAGAATACTTATTCTTTTACTTGGAACTGAAAGCAGATAGTAATGTTACCAAGTCAACCTAAAAAGGCAGTCCCTAAAATAGAGGAGAATACCTTATTTTTAGAGACCCATGAGGAGAATTAATTGGTGTAAGAGATAAAGGATACACGTACGGATACCAAATTGGTTGTGAAATGAGAAGAATTATATGAACAATCATTGCAAAATGAAGTCTGACGGTTAGTGGCAAAGTTTTCAGACCCTATGGCCGAACCCACTACATTACCATCAATCTAGGAATCTAAAACTATATTGATTTCATTCTTGGCAACTTATTAAATCTACCATATTATCAGATGAGCCCACAAGAACATGACATTCTAAGGGAGAAGGTAGAAGAAATGTTGATGAAAATACACATCAGGGAGAGTATTAATCTATGAGTTATTCCTGCTTTACTTATCCTAACGAATGATAGAAGTTTGTGGAGGTGTCTGGACATTTGTGCCATTAACAAGATTACCGTAAAGTATCATTTTCTTATCCCACACCGTGATGACATGTTTGAACAGTTAAGTAGTGCCACAATGTTTTCGAAGATAGATCTAAAGAGTGGTTATCGCCAAATCCAAATTACACCCTAGGAACGAATGAAAAATTACCTTAAAAACCAATGATGGCCTGTATGAGTGACTAATCTTGATATTTGGATAGTCAAATATGTCGAATACCTTTATACATCTAATAACATAGTATAAGGAGCTTTATGAAAAAAAATGATGACTTTGAGCAGTATCGTTCAAGCATCTCATAAGGCAACCGAATGATGACTTTATGTTCATGACAGTTACTTGTTCAAAAGAAATTGACTATGCATTTTAAGGAGTTCTCTATAAGACAAGCTTATCCGAAGGATGCATTTTGGGGACTTGAGTGGCCATGTAGAGTATGACAAGACCATTACAAATCTAATGAGAACCTATATGATCACTCGATGACGAGTTCTTTGCAAGTGGAGGAGAATGATGGGGGACATCACTAGCTCATGTGATGTAAAGTCCAAGAAGAAGATAAAAGTCATTATAGGTATTTGCAACTGCATTTATCATAGTTGTTTTATTTAATGTTGAATTTATTTTATCTTGGTAATAGTTATAAGTTTGAAAGTCTTTATTACATTTAATATGTTTTGATGTTTGTGTGGTCTTGGAACTTTAATTTAGGTATTGATGATTGTCTTAGAACTTTAATTTGGGTTTCACTATGCTTGAAGGATTGTTCTAAGTATTTAGTATTTAAACTAGTAACTTCTATATTTTAATAGCTTTTGATGATTAATGAAAAGTAGAATTTTCTACTAAGAGTTCAATTCAGATTTTCTAAGCTTGTTTTATTTTGTCTTGTTGAACGATATCAACAATTCTCGTCTTCATAAACTAAATCATGAACCCATCAATACTTGTCCTGCATTAGATGCACCATAATGCATTGTAGTTGGTAGCGGTCATAGCCTATTTCTCCTTATTTCATTGTTCTTATGCTGAAATATATCATCATCATCATATAAATTACAAAATGTATTGGCACTATCGTTAACGATAAGTAAATGGCAATGTTGACTGGCAATGATGATGGAAACTAATAATAACAGTTTATTTTTTATTTGATTTTATATTTTATTTAGTTATGTTAAAAATATTTAATAAACAACATTTAATTTAGAGGTTAATTAACTATTTTACCATTTTTATTGTAAAAACAAATAAAGTATGTGATCTAAATAGTGTTTGTATATCTTTCTTTAAATTTTGAGGGTTTTTATGTCCTTTCACAAAACCTTAAAAGTCATATATCATTTTCTCTTTTTTTTTTTTAAGCTTTCAATATTATTGAATAAATCAAAGATATTACAGGATCTATTGTTATGTAAGTAAAGAATTATCTGGACAATACAATATATGTTTACTGATGAGCGTTTTGACCCAAGTTCTTCCTAAATAAGAGATATATTAACCTCAGAATAGGGGATCAACCCTATAACTAGGAATAACTGCCCGTCCTATTAAGAACAATGAGTTTTCCCTTACAAAGAGAGGATAAAACACCCTTACAGAAGAGGGGCAAAACACTCTTATAGTGAAGGGATAAAAATACCCTCACGCAAGAGGGACACAATATTAACCACCAAATTACATGTACAACCTCCACTATTACAAACCTATAACCCTTTAAAATTCCAAAATCTGCCAACAACAAAACCACAAAAGAATAATAAAATAATATAACAATGTGTAATGAGTTATTCTAGATGGCGGCAGCAGTAAAGTGATTTGAAGGTTGTCGATATTTACTTTGCACCGGATCAGGCAGAGTGCAATCTACAGTGAGTACTATTACTCAGATGCAGGAAATGTATGCCAGGTGGTGGTTAGCTCAGCGATGTACTCAAAAAGATGGTCGGGAGAAAGCACATAACACTGACGACTCACAACTAGACCAGATCGAGACGAAGAAAATGACTGGGAATCGAGAACATAGAGGAAACCAATAGCACAGCTCCAATTCTTGATCGCACCGATGGTAGTCGTGATGCAGTTTGATTAAGTCATTGGCCAAAGGACAATAAAAAATATGGCAAAAAAAAAGCATTAAAAGCAAAATAAAATTGAAACTAAAAAAAAAGGAAAAAAAAAGAAATGGAACGAGAAGGAAGGGAGGAGAGCGTTCTTTTTCGCCGGAGAGGAGGCCATTTGGCCCCCCCTCTGATGGGGCACTAGTTTTAGGTTGGCAGGGTGCTTAAGCTAGATTAACTTTGAGTGGTTAAAAAGAGAAAAATGGGATGAAAGTATTGTATATAATTTTCTCTTTACTTAATAAAAAATACCAAATTTTGTTATTTTTCAGACCCTCAATGCCATATCTATTATTTGAAGAGTTCTTTGACAATAAGTTACACAATGCACCTCAATTCCCTCTCATTTCTCTTCACTTTAAGGTGATTGATGATTATAAGTATCTTTACAATTATTATTTTTTGAAAATATTTTTTCCAAGACACGTTTACTTCCTAATGCACTAATTATTAGCATTTCTATTTGTATATCTTTTTTAAAAAAAAAAAAAGTTGTTAATCTTTGGCAATAAATTATAAATAAATATTTATAAAATCTTTAAATAAATATTATAAGACATAATTTACATAAATATTATAAAGATATTTTATATTTTAATGATTAACTAATTTAAATAATTTTTCTCAACACTGGATTTATTTTCTAGTTTTGAGGATTATGGCAAATGACTTTTAGGTCCCAATGAAAGATTGGGACTTTACAATGGGTCTTAAATATAGGGAATCAAGTTCTGGTCCTTAGGAGTTTAGGGAGGGCAAAATCCCTCATGTCCTGATGACCCTTAGTTTATGGTGTTAAGAGTTAGGTCTTAATATTTTATTCTATGTCCTAGGGGTCATTTTGGGTTTTCAAGGTAAATACGAGTTTTGATGCGATAAAGGCCCTTCAGGTCTTTGTATCAAGTTTTAAGTCTATGAAATCATATCTTAGGTTCTCAAGGTTAAATTGTGATTTAGGGAGGCAAGGACTTTTGGGTCTCAGGTATTGGCATCAAGTCCCAAGTATAAGAGATATCATGAGTTCTCAAGGTCGTCGTAGAGGTAAGAGCTCTCAATCTTAGTTGCTAGGAGTCCTGGTTGCAACATTGTGTCATAAGTTAAGGAGATTAAGTCCTAATGTGAGTGATTTTAAACTTAGGGTGCATGCATGTGGGTTTGTGTTTATCATTCAAATACAACATATGTATCAAATATATACATACATGCGCAACGGATGAGTGGAATATAAATTACTCAATGATAAACATAAATGAACTTTTATATATTATCTTATAAATGTAAAATACTTCAAGATTGAGAAATAATACTTTGTCAAGCCTTTGGTATATGGTCGAACCGAAGTACCCACCTTGAAGTAAACCGTTTATAATTCTTATTCCTCAACAAGGTGGGCTTGAGGTAGCTAGAATAGCAGCTCTTCCAGCAAATGATCTAACTCTTGAAACCTTGTTTTTACTTTATAGTATTGATGGCCAAAATAGAAGGAAAAATAAAAGATGTGTGTTTTTATGCTCTCAACACTTGAGAGAATTTTCTAATACTTAGCAAAATTCACTTCTCTTTCCAAAATGCCTTAACCGTCTCTTATAACTCCAAATGAGCTACCAATTGCTCTTAATAAGTTATTTTTATTTTTCCTTCTCAATAGACAACACTTATCCCATTTTAATTGGATAATGACCTCCATTATCTTAGTCAATGTTTGTCATTAGTGTTTTGTTTATTATTGTTTACAATAAACCAAATGAAAACAAAATAATATAGAAAACTTTTTAAATGAACTTGGCTTAAATCTAGGCCAAATGAGAAACACTTTCTTATTAGCAAGAAACATGTTAAGGCTTACAATTTACAAGTGTCACCATTTTATACTTATTATATCATTTAATTAATATTAAACAAATAATTTAATCATATTAAATCATGGTAGAAACACATGCTAATTTAAATATAAAAAAATAAATTGTTTGATTTTAATTTGAACGATAATACCATATATTATTATTATTATTATTATTATCATTTTCTTCAATAAACATTTTAATGAATAAAATAATGATATTATTTGTCCAATAAGTAAGGTCGTTTTGATAATTTCTAAGTTAAACAATAATTGGCCCACAATGTGATAACTAATTATTAACTAATTGATGTATTTAACTCTTAAGTCTTGATACGTGCACGACCGGAGGGAGATCGAAGTAAATATCTGGTCTGCTAGAATTTTCTGGATCGAACTATTCAATCTGGTATGCTGCCCTAGTGCACAACGAGTACACTTCATATTGCGAGACTCTCTGGGTCCACTCTCAACTTGTCAAACAGAACTATTCTGCAAGTCCAAGATCGATGCCCCACGTACACATCACGGATATTATAAATCAGTGCAGTAGACATACAAGTTGAGGTTATAGCGCATATATATAATCCTTCCACCATTTATATCCTGGAAGAGTAGGGATATAAATCACTACCGTCAAATCCCTATGTGCTCATCCGTGAACTTATCTCCAAACACGTATCTTAATAAACAATATATGCAAACACTTTTACAATATTATTGATAAGGACAAATTTGTCATATATTTTCTCATGTTTTTATTATTGATATTTTATGATTTTATGAGAATAGATGGCTATTTATGTGCTTTATTGTTAATTGTAGGGACTTGAACGAAATTTAAAGAATTTTGTGTCCATCGCCCCAGCTCCACAAGAATTTTCGCCCCAGCGCTGAAATAGTGATCGAAATAAGAAAAACGACCTACTTAAGTCGCGTCTAGCGCCCCAGCGCCGAAGAGTCACCGCTCCAGCGACGATCCATCGCCCCAGCGCTATAAACATACCGCCCCAGCGGTGAAGCCGTTTTCATGCAGCGCCCCAGCGCCAAGATCCCACCGCTCCAGCGGTAATAGCTTTTTCACGCGTCGCCCCAACGACAGATGCATAGCGCGCCAGCGGTAGTGCGAGTCCTAGTCCGATGAGAATTGAGATTTTCAAGCTCATATCAATCCCTATATAAAGCCACTCGTTCCCAACCTTCAAGAATCAATCCAAGACGACCCAAGAGCACCAAGAATATAGAGCACGAGTCTTGGAGAGCAATTGGAGCTTAATTGAAGCAACTTTAGAGAGAGATACAAGACGTTCTTCGGCATCAAGAGTTCCTAAGCAGCGCAATTAAGAGCAATTCGACGTCTATATCGGTTTGCTAATAATTGTATCATGATTTATAATTATTTTTACTGCTGTTCTCTTGTAGCTATGAGCTAACTTATTTTCTAGGTTTAATATTTGAACTCAATATGTGCGCTTAAATTGCCATATCCTTTAGTATTTAATAAACTTAGTCCTTTATTATTTAAATTACTTGTGTTTAATGCTTCAATATATCTGGCCAATATATGGTGAATGAGTTGGTAATATTATTGATAAACTCGGAAGAGGAATCATAATATTTAGACCTAGGTAATTTGATGCATGATTGTAGAGTAACATTCAATGTTGCATATGCAAGTTTCAATTTAGGATAGGAATATACCTAATTGGCATGTATGATCAATAAGACCTAATCTTAATGAATCTTAATTTTTTACAAGTACCATAGGAATATAGGTATTTGGTAAATTAAGGTATACTTGCATGACCTTGGAAGAGGCTTGTGAATACATTAGTTTCTTGATCAATAATAAAGACTAAGTGAGTTAAATATTAGATGATTAATCATTAGAAACATATTGAGGGATAATATTAATTCTAGGTTTTCTCTACATTGCTATCACCTAATTTTCTTTACATTGTGTTTTTGTTTTATATTTCTTACATTCAATCTTAAAATTTTATTTTTCTGAATAATTATTAGGAAGATATAATTTTAGTAATTGGTTTAAAAAGAAGAAACTATCCCTGTGGGTTCGACATCCGACTAATTAGTCTCTTTATTACTTGCATACGATAGTGTATACTTGTACTTAATTTATGATATAGAAATATCGCATCAATTATTCAACCCTGTAGAAAACTATTTTCCTGAGTTTGTTGCTTATGGTCATAAAACTTTCTAAGATACAGTCTTTGAATATCTGGATATATATAACTCATCTATGTAAGTTGACGAATTCTATATTTGTACACACCGGACTCTATAAGCATCGGACCATACCCAACGACACTCAGCGGTCACACCATGAAAGGTCTGTGACATGCATAGAACCAAAGTATGATGGATCACTTACAAGCCCATTGTGGTACTCAGGTCAAAGGACCACGTATACTACTCAACTTGAGAGGCCCTTCAATTGACAACTTCATGGGATGTCTATTGGGGTCCTTGTTGAGTCTGTTTAGTAGTCAGTCCTCACTGAACACCTGTATACTATACGAACTTCCAATAAACCCATGGTCAACTAAGAATAACCATCTAGACCATCTAGGTATAGTATACACTGGTCTATGAAAAATGATTCCACCGTCAGACCTGCATTGGTGGATTAAGATCAGAAACATATAATTTTAGAATAAACTTGCATAATAACATTTTTTAGCACCTATTGTAACTCATGCAACTATGTTATTACTAATGTATTCTCAGGTCTTTGTACCGTCACAGATAAGATTATAACTTTTAGACTTCACTGATTAATATAACATGTTAACCCTTTAACATTTATAGTTTTCAGTGATGTTAACTCTTAGCATTGATCTAAATTTCTTTGGATCAAATCTGAACCCTTTCAGATCATATAATGTCTGTAGCGTCACAAGCATTGAACCATTTAATAATAGTAATTAGCGATTTAACAAATAATGAACTGGATAAATATTATAACATAAAATATTCATACAACAATGAGATGGCACGTGAGCACAAATCCCAACATTATACTCTTAAGATCAGATTGGGACTTAGGGAGGCCTTCTAAGAATCTACTTTGGGGAGGTCTTTTAAGACTCTACTCAGAGGTTAGGCTGCAAATTTCTTTTTAAAAATATCTTTAAAAAAAAATTAAAATGAAAATAATCATTATTCTTAAAATTAAAAGAATAATTATAAGTTTAAAAATATAAAATTTTTTAGGGGTTTTTGAAAAAAATTAAAAAATATATATTTCAATCTCATGTGCTTTATGGAGAGAAAAAAAACACCTTATTACGTGCTTTCTCTAAATAGCAATATTAGTGTTTCTAGATTGCCATTTTTTTGGTTGCCAAACACTCTTGTAAAGCTTTTTAAGCCTTAAAACATACTTCTAACCCCTAAAATACACTCTTAAAACGACCTTTAATTTTGAAAGTAAAATATACATAATTTTTAGAACACTAACATCTTTAGTTGAAACTTTATTGAGTTTGAGTTCAAAAATTGTCAAAATCAACTCAACATAAGATTTTGATGGTGGAACCTGAAAACTTCAACCTATAAATTATTTAATTTGTGGTTTAAAACCGTTGCGCATGGTGTAGTTTATGATTTACAAATGCCCAATCTCTTTCCATAAATATGGGAGAAATTTAATCTAAAACCCTTTTCTCCTTTAAAAGAAATGAAGTGGATTATCACTATTTTATTAATTTAAGCTGAAAAAGCACAATAATCTAATATTTATGGATTATCAATTATACTCGACGTCTAATAATTTTCTTCCACGGGAATTATACATTGAAAATTTATACCACAAATTACAAATATTTACTATAAAAAGTGGCTTATTGGTAGGGTTGACAATAGGACGTTCCCAACTCTCATACTCAAACAGTGTGAGAATTCTCATGCCAATTTAATACTCGATAAATGTAATATAGTTTAAGGTTGAAGATCCCTAAATTGGGATAAAGATCCCTGTGGGTACCTTACATCGATTTTTTAAATATTTTAAATATTCTTTTATTTTGTACCGATTTAATTTTGTAAAATAATCTTTCACCCCATACAATCATAATATACTAAAAAAATTATAAACATAGTATTAAAATAAAAACTACATCGAGTCTTTACACTTTAACTATTAATTTTAAAAATCAATAAAATGAATTAAAATTATAAAATTATAAAAAAATTAATAGTTTCTCTGAATTTTGGCGTCTATATCATCATACTTTATTTGTAATCCAAATATCAAATTTTTATTAAAATTTCTTGCAAACATATAACACAAAGTAAAATAAATTTTAAGTTAGACAAGTGATGAGTAAGAAACTAAAAGTGATAATAAAATTATTTATCTTTTTTGTGTGTTCCTCTTCATCTTCTTTTTCTTCCTCAATAAATGAATTCACTCCAATTTAGAAACAAGTGTCTAATATTAAATAAAAATTAATTAATTAATTAAAAATAAAAAATATAAATAAGAATTAAAATTTTTAAAAATATAATATAAGTGAATTTTATATCTTCAGAGTTAGCATATAACCAACTTTAATTTGTGTAAATAAGTAAATTTTTACAATACTAGAGTTTTTCCTAATTTTATTTTTAAATCGGGTATTTAGGATGAGTCTGAAAAAATTGATGTATTTTTAAACCCAAATTGAATTTAATTTGAGATTGAATTATTATATTCAAACTCATCTCATCTTTAAAAAATACTTAAAATACAACTTGAATTGCTCTTTATTTAAGACGGTTTGAAACCTCACGAAAATTTTGCCACTTTTACTTATTGGTCGTTACCGTAAACAATAAGCTTTGAAGAATGAGGGTTTTACCCCCCCTTTTTTTAGTGTGCCTCTTAGTCCTGTGATGAAAACAAAATCTAGGTAGACCCATAAGACTTAAAGTTGGGTGGAAAATTACATCACTTAGCTTGAAGGAGAAAAGATTTGGTTCATCTTACCACAAATTGTGAGCGCATATGGTCATTGAATGCAAATGGTAAGTACCTTATTTAATCTAAGGTTAATTTGTCATCTCCGAATTATCGATTTTAGAAATTTTTGTCAAGAAGATTAGCCAATTTTAGCCAAAGCTTGTATGAACAAGTAAATATTGGCTTTTAAAGATTCGGTCTTGTACAATCTGTCCACCTCAAGTCTCCCGTGATTTGTAAGATTGAGTTTAAATGAATAACTTTATGTTTTTCGTAAGATTTTTACCCCCAAAGCGTGTTAGTGAATATAGCTGTTCAATAATATAAATAAAAGTGAAAATACTCCGACTATGTGCACCCATATGTTTATTTCAATGGCAAATGTGCACTTCCAAAATTAAAGTTAAGAGTTTGAACTTGGGCTAAGATATGAAATAATGTAAATATTATAAATATTATTTTTTTTAATAATGGTATATTGTCCTCTCATTATAAATAAATGTGTAAGTTTGAGATTGAATGTGTATAAATATGTAAATGATGTATGATCTCAATTAATATAATGTATAATAAATTTCTAATATAGTGTACATAAGTGTATAAATAATGTATGTTCTTAATTGATATAATGTATAATACATATCTAATGTGGTGTACGTAAGTGTGTAAGTGATGCACATGGTCTTGTAATATA